>OY770135.1:12707452-14073253 GCA_963669345.1 Gortyna flavago
ACTGTTTGTCTTAAATAGTTCTAAATAAAAGTCCGCGACAGCATATATCTACCTTTTATGTGGAAGCCATTATATCCAAAATAGTGATCCAAAAATACATTTAAATCGGATACTTTTTTTACAATGCACATTTTAGAGTACTTAGTTAATTCTTATGAAAATTAATACATTTATCACTTTCGGTATTTAATGTAGATAAACTTTGTCTTTAACACCAAGCAATTTGGACAAATTCTTTAAAAGGTATCACGATAAGATTGACCTGAGGTAGAGCGCCATAGGAATTGGCGGCGCGGCGGCGGCGCGGCGGTCCCGAACGCGGGCAGGCAGACGCGTGAGGCACAGAGCACTTTTATAATACGTATTGCGTACCTATCACAGTATCAATCTCAATCTGAATCATTTTGAAGGATATCGCTAATCCATCACTTTACCTGTATATGTTCGAAAAATTTGTCTGCTCAACAACGTAAATAAATAACGCAATGAATGTTGTTGAACTGCCAAAATGAAATGAATGAGTAGGCATAATTATAATTTTTAGGTAGTATATTTTAAGAAGGGCCCGAGGGGCCCGTAGCTAATTAATAACAGCCGCACAGGTCGATCGGTCAGGTTAAGCTACGCTTGCCACGGTTGGTCTGTGGATGGATGACCATCTTTACATACCGAGACCCCTCCGTGCCTCGGAAAGCACGCAGCTGCCATTCGTGGATATTTTCTACTACAGTCGCTACGGGTCGTCGGAACCCCTAAAAGTCTGACAACCAGTCTCACCAAGGGGTATCGTATTACCCAGTAACTGGATTGTGGAGGTCAGATAGGCAGTCGTCATACATAAAATACTGGTAATCAGCTGCATCCGATTAGACTGGAAGCCGACCCCAACATAGTTGGGAAAAGGCTAGGCAGATGATATTTTAAAAAGAAATATCAAATCACATTTCATTACTTAGATTATTACAATTGTTTTTTTTTTTTGTTATTTTAAGATTAACGTATAGTTTTAGGTTTAGGTTGTGTTGTAAGTAGGAAGAACATAGATTCGTTTTCCTCATAATTTGCTAATGGAATTGTTTTAGTTAGTTTGAAAATTACTACGGATTTTGTGATTTTTTAAATAGTACTTACAATAATGACTCAAAAGCGTAAGTCTAATATATATTTCATAAAGCTCGAACTATAAAAATAGCTAGACTTAACGAGACGTCTCAACAAACTGAGCTGCGAAGGTTAGAGCAGGCGGTGCGTGAGGCGCACACAGAGCTACTGAGACAGACACCAAAACAGTTCCAAGATTATCGTCAACAACACGCTGAATATCTGGCATTTCAACGAGCTGCTGAAACTTCAGAACAGTGTCAACTTAGACGTCAACGGCATGCTGAGTATCTGGTGTCTCAACGGGCTGCAGAAACACCAGAACAGTCCCAAGATCGGCATCAATAGCATGCTGAGTATCTGGTGGCTCAACAGGCTGCATAAACACAGGAACAGTTCCAAGATCGGCATCAATAGCATGCTGAGTATCTGGTGTCTCAAAGGGCTGCGGAGACACCGGAATAGTCCCAAGATCAGCGTCAATAGCAGACTTAGTATCTGGTGTCTCAACGGGCTTCAGAAACACCGGAACAGCCCCAAGATCGGCGTCAACAGCATGCTGAGTATTGCTGAGTATAGTGGTGTCACAACGGGCTGCGGAGACACCAGAACAGTCACAAGCTCGACGTCAGCAGCAGGCGACTTACATGGCGTCCCATAGAGCCACAGAAACCTTTACTAGGGCTGAATCCCGCAGATGCGCTGTTGTTACACTAATATAATGTATCGTGGGACTGTTTTTCTTAAACAGTTCTAAATAAATGTCCGCGACAGCATAATTATCTACCTTTTATGTGGAAGCCCAAAATAGTGAGCCATATCGAAAGTACCTCTTCCTGTATGTTACCTTTTCACACCTAAACCACTGGACGGATTTCGACAAAATTTGGCAAGGAGATAGATAGCATCCTAGGGAAGGACATGGGCTACTTCATCGGTACTGTCCCGTGGGATAATTTCCGATATCCACGCGGGCGAAGCCGCGGGCAGAAGCTAGTATATATTATATATATATACTAATTTTATCAGTTCTATCGTTTACGAAGTGATTAAGCATTGAAGAAGACCCATTAAATTGTATCATTAATTTAAACAATTATAGCTACAGTCAAGGAAATCAATTGTTATGAAATTGACACCTTACGTCAGTTTGCCGTCTCAAAGCCATTTCATACAACCGTCAAAGAATGACAGTTGTGATTTGAATATACGGACAATATAAGTTGGTAGTCAGTTTGGTAAACAATTTGTTTCCTTGAGTTTACTTCTGCGTTGGTTTCATAAGCCATAATGCTTTTGATTTCACACATCACATCGCTTATGACGTGACTTTCATTAAATTAAAGTTGTTAACCCAGCACGACAAACCGAAAAGGCGAAAATATTGTCTCAGTAAAAAGTATCGCTGTAGCCGACGAAAATTGAAAACACAACTAAGTAGTGGAAACCGTTGCGTTACGACATGCAAAACATTTTAACGATGTTCGTTTTTTGGGCTATATATAAATAAGTTAACCCTTTACACGTGAACCGTAACTAGGTGACTATAATTTAGGAAATATAGGCAGTTAGTTAGAAGAGTCTAGTTAGTATCTTCAAAAAGGAATGAATTACGATGATTTTCTGTATAACACCTTGTGACACTCGGCGATAGCGCAGCTTTCTATATGTCGCAAATATTTTATTAATCGGACGAGTAATTTCGAAGCTTATGGGAATTACTACATCCCAAATAAAAAACCATAACTTTTCATAAGTATAGAGTACATCATCAATTAAAAACAATATTTTTAATAATAAAGCTGAAGAGTTTATTTATGTTTGTTTGAAAGCTCTGAAACTACCAGTCGGATTAAAATCACGTTAGCACCCTTAGACGTCAGACGTCATAAACGTCTTGTTTCAAATCAACTATCACCAAATTAATGAAGGAAGAAACTTGACATCTCTATTTCTCGGTTTTCCAAACAGTATTGTTGTTCCAATCGTTGTACACAAAACTTGCAGCCAGGATCCAAGATTCAGTTTGCAAAGCATACACCGTTTATCAGGCGTTGATGGCAAACTTGCTTTACAAATCTCTTGCATTCACGACCGAAGTCAGTTTCTATTTCGTTCTCAACACTACAGATTTCCCAGTTGCATCGTTTGTCCTCAGTTTAAGAGGCAAATACGTATTCCCGTAACGCGTAGACTACGCTAAGTGTATTCTTTTGTACGTATTCCTGACTGATGCAGTGAAAATTGTTTGGTTTACAGTTCATTGTAGTAGGGATTTTTTGTTTTGGATCATGATTTTATTCAGCGCGGTAATTGCGTAACACAATATCAGTAACAATGGCTTTCATTTGACAGTTCAACAATATTCATTGCGTTATTTACATTGTTGAGCATAAAATTTTTTCGAACACATGAAGCAATGAATTAGCAATATCCTTCAAAATTATTCAGATTGAGATTAATAGCATGTTACGCTATTAGGATGCAGAATTGCGCAATGGTTCATTTGTTTTAAAATATGAGAGAAACGAGTTTTTGGTCGTTCTCTTCAAAAACCAAAACCAGTATTCTTCTTTTTCAATGTTAACATCATAGACTTATAAAAAAGATGGACTCCGCGCCACGCATATCGAAAGTGAAGCACCGTACCGATCTTTAGGTGCGTGATTGACGATTGACGCTGTCGTGTCGCGTAATGGCGGCCGGTAGGCAATGTCGGCATACTATGATGTAATTATGTGAGCGTGAGGCCGTGTTTGTACAAGCGGTTCCGGCATACTTACTGTGCTTCACTTTCAATATGCGTAGCGCGGAGTCCACCAAGTCAATGGTTAACATAAAAATAAACTTTCCCAGTTTTTAGACACTAATTTACAACAATAAAATTTTAAGGAATTCCATTACAATGAGCAAGGAGTACGTACATGTTTTAATACTGTGTCATTAAATGCATGCCTACTAACCAGTGTTTTGCATGTTAGCAAATAAATAAATAAAAACTAGTAATATTTAGGGAACTGTAGTTGAAAAATAGTTGAGGGGCTCGTGGCTAAATAATAACAGCCGCACAGGTCGATCGATCAGTTTAAGGTACGCTTGCCGCGGTTGGTCTGTGGATGGATGACCAAGACCATCTTTACATACCGAGACCCGCCGTACCTCGGAAAGCACGTTAAGCGGTTGGTCCCGGCTGTCATTCGTGGATCTTTGACAGTCGTTACGGGTAGTCAGAAGCCCGAAAGTCTGACAACCAGTCTTACCATGGGGTATCGTAGGTATTACCCAGTAACTGGGTTTTGGAGGTCAGATAGGCAGTCGCTTCATGTAAAATACTGGTATTGGTGCTACTGCATCCGGTTAGACTGGAAGCCGACTCCAAAATAGTTAGGAAAAAGCTAGGCAGATGAGATGAGTTGAACAACAGTTCAATTTTGCCTCCAATTTCGTGAAATTCAGACGTGTCTAGAGATCTTAGTTCATGAAATAGTAAACTAGTTCTGCTCTGCATAATTTATGCTGTGATTATACCGTTATGGAATAACATGAAAAGCCAATTGGTATGTTTGTCGTGTCATGATTTAGCGACCATTTTGGCATAATGTTATGACATGATGAATGTTCAATACAAGGACATTTTGGATTAATTGCTAGAAATCAAAGGAGAATATTATTAGATAATAATTTGAGCGGTTCCCAGCTAGTAATTGGCAGCTTATTAGCCAAGTGCGAGTCGACTCACACAAAGGATTCCGTACCACTGTACAATACCTTAAAAAAAAACACTTTTCTTGTTTAAGGGAAGGCTTAAATTTTTTAGTTTATTTTATTTTTATTACTTATTCATTTTTATAGCGGCCATAGTACCTACCATACGCTTTGTGAAAATTTCAAGTGTCATAATTATATCAGTAGGTACATATTACGGTTTAAAAGATACAGCCTTATGGCAGATGGACGGACGGACAGACAGCGGAGCCTTACTACTAGGGTCCCATCGGGTCCCTAAACGAAACGGAACCTTAAAAAACAGAAAAGGAAACGCTAAAAATATGGTCGTTTGTGGTTTAAATATACTACCATTTTTCCATTCCTTATAAACCATTTGATATGACCCGAAATTGAACGAAGTTTGAAGGGTTCTTTAATTTTGTTCTTCAAACAATAAGTTAGTTTCGTATTACAAACTTAGATAAGTTTGTCCACTAGACCGTGCTCGCTATTGGAAGACAATCAAATTGGCTATTCTCAGGCTATTTGTATAGGATTTTTTGGAAAGAATTTTAAACAATGTGTGTATGGGTGTGGTGTGTGTGGGGTTGTGCGATAATGGATGTACTATAGAGATATATTCTCACCAATCACCAGTAATCACCATCAATCAAGCTGTCGCGGCCCGACCCGTGAGGAAAGTGAACGAGACATTGAAATAATAAAAATGGCTACCGAGAGCGCACGCTAGTGATGTCCTTATTTGGAAACATTTAGTGTTGGTATTCCAACAGTGGCCTGGCAGGCCATGACAACACTAGAAATACACACATCAAAAGTGTCTAGGGATCAAGCATTTTTATGCGGATTTCTTGAGATTGAGATGTGGCTTTGTAATAAATTTATGATTTTATAAATTTATATGGATCCTTTTTGGTGCATTTCATAATTTGAATCAGGAACTGTGAATCAAATTCGAGTAAAAGATGAAAATCAGCTGTCAATATTTTCCCTATAAAAACATACAACGCATTGAAGACATTATTAGTGCTACTGTTTCCCTACTACTGATTAAAACCAACGTTATTATGGAGCGGCGACGTCATTTAAGCAGGGAAGAAATGCTCAGAGCCGTGGGAATGATAGAAGCTGGTTCCCGGCAACGTACTGTGGCTTTAGCTCTGAATACAAGTCAGAGTGTTATCAGTCGACTTTGGACACGTTACCGAAGCACTGGTACCGTGGCTGAGCGCCATGGAGGACGGTATCGCTGCACCACACGGAGACAAGACCGATACATTCCAATCTTAACTCGAAGAGCTCCAACAATAACCGCCATGATGTTAGCCGTGAGGCTTCATCACTCTTCAGGGAACTTAATTAGCGACCAAACAGTCAGAAACCGCTTGCATGAAGTGAACCTTCATTCCCGAAGACCGCTACGGGTACCACCTATAGCAATGCACAATCGTAGGATTCGATATCAATGGGCTCTTGAACACAGAAATTGGGCAGAAGAACAATGGCGTTTCGTGTGCTTTTCTGATGAGTCTCGTTTTGGTATGAGACCGGATACAAGACGTATACGACACTGGAGAACCCCTGGACGCCAACAGCGATTAAAATCCTGCCAGGAAGTCCATCCTTATAGTGGTGGAACCATCATGGTATGGGCGGGTATTTGGATCGGCGGAAGAACTGAGTTGATTTGGATCAGAGGCAACCTCAACGCTCAAATTTATGCTGAGACGATTGTATCAGACGTCATCGTTCCTCTACAAGTGCAAATCGGTCCCTTATTTCAGTTAATGCATGATAATGCACGACCGCACACCGCAAGAGTTGTAAGACAGACTCTCGCCGCAGCTAACATCAATGTCCTGCCCTGGCCTGCTCAGTCGCCAGACTTGAACCCGATTGAGCATGCATGGGATATGCTACAGAGAAGAGCTCTGCCGAATATGGAGGGTATCCAGTCGCAAGAAGACCTTTTTTTGTTGTTGCAACGAACATGGGCGGCCATTCCACAGCGTGATTTGGATGAACTCATTTTGAGTATGCCAAACCGATGTTCTTGTGTTGTTAGTGTTCGCGGTAGAAACACGGATTATTAATTGTTTAAGTTACCCAATAAAATTTTGAAGAAAACTGTTATTTCAATCTTTTTTTCGAACTTTTGTGTTAGTGGTTCAAATGTCAAAAATCCCTTTATTAGGCAAATTTCTTTATTAATGCAAAGGTGACTTGGTTTATCGTTACTGTGACAAACGAAAACACTTTATTTGATGAATCCTTAAAGAAAATTTTAATTAATATCAATCAGGAGAAAAGTTATTGCAAAAATATATGTTGATCCCTAGACACTTTTGATGTGTGCATATTCAATACCAGCTGTGCCCGCGACTCGTTCGCGTGCTTATTAGATTTTATCGGTTATTTTTTTCGCGGCACTCTAAAATTAATTTTCTAAAATAAAAGTAGCCAACTCCATACTCCACATAACATCAGCTGTCTGCCAGTGAAAGTCCCGTCAAAATCGGTCGAGCCATTTCAGAGATTAGCCGGAACAAACAGACAGAGAGAAAGGCAAAAAACCAGCCAAGTACGTGTCGAACCACGCACAATGAAGGGTTCCGTAGTTGGAATGAATTTATCCCAAGAACAAACTTAACATTGTAGTTGAAAAACATGTTCTCCCATACATTCCAACTGAAAATGTAAGTTTGTACGCACAATATTGAGAGATTTACCATGTTGTTTCAAGATCATAGACTTCTTATTAATTTTTCTGTAATCTATATGTATAGAACTATTTTCTGTATTTTTTTCAAAATTTTAGGCTCAGTGCTTTCGGAGATAAGGGGGGGGGGGGGGGGAAAGTAAATTTCCGTCTATTGTCTTAAATAACGTTAAAACAATTTATTTTAAAATTATGAAAAAAAAATATTTGAGACCCTCACGGTAAGGCCTTTCATTTGATATGTCACACGGTACAGATTGCGAAACTTTTTTTTAAATTGTCTATTTACCCCTCAAAAATGACTCCCATTTTCAAAACTCATTTATTTACGTTACACGTCTGTGTTTGGGTCGAAGAGATTCATATGTGTACCAAATTTCAACTTAATCGGTCCATATGATTCGGAGCAAATTGGCTGTGACAGACGGACAGACAGACACAATATCAGATCCTATAAGGGTTCCGTTTTTTCCTTTTGAGGTACGGAACCCTAAAAATATGTATAAGTACCGTATATACATACGTTCATAATTATAATTATGTATTTAGTAAAAACCCGCTATTTTGACATTACAAACACACTTTAATTTTATTTATAGATGTATTTTAATGCATAGACTTTTTTTTATTGGTGCTCTTGATGACGGTTTTATAACCTCTGTTCTAATAATTCAACTATTCTATAATGTCTATGCTGACTGTAATACTTTATGGTATAGGTATTGTAGCGCCACGCCAATAGGACTTTTAAAAGAACGTTATACAAATGGCGGCGGCGCGTGAGTTTTTCCTGGAATGTTACCATTACCTACATTTTATTTCATGTTTACACAGAATTTTAGAACTAGGTAATTTATATTAATTTTATTGTTATTTTTTTATATCTTATCACATGGTGCACCGATTGACGTCATCACGTCAACGTCGGCTGTCAAGTGTCATCGAAAACCAACACTGGGGGCTCTGTTTGGTATAGGGTCTTAGCATTATGCTAAGCGATGACCGTTTTGCGTGGATGTGACGCATGTTTACCCTCAACTTGTTATTTTTTTGTGTTCTTTTTCTGTGTCATATTTACCATTTTCTTTCTTTCTTTACTTTTTCAATACAAAACAATCACATAATATTCAAAATGTTCCTCTGTTATGTTACAATACGTACCTACTCAAGTACTTCAGCTCCCGTAGACTTCATACAATATTTATGAGCCTCGTTTTCTGTCTCTTTCATTTGCTCTTACGTCTTTAGTGAATCTCTTTGGTGATGTTGGCGCAGGATAAACTACATCATTTAATACCTTGCCTCGTCTGGATTATTATTTCAATAACTTTTGAAATAGTGGTGCTCGTTACTTATGAGGCTTTCTTTGCTTTAGTTCAAAAATCATGGATGGATAGTACCTACTAAGTTGATGTAGGTACTATAGACCGCAGGTCAGTTATAACATTTTGATCTTGAGCTGGCCTAGCGTGGTACTTAGGTATATAGTTGTAATAGAATACGAGGCCTGAGGTTTTGTAGTGCTATACATACTGTCAAAAAATGTTCCTGATTATGGCCATATTTGTCTTTGATTGTTTATTGTAACGGAGATTATATGCAATAGCATTGGACGGGTTTTGAAGATAAACGTTAATAAAATACAGTTAAAAGTCACAGAAAACTTTTCAAATACAAACGACGATTTGCCGAGTCTAAAAACCTGCATTAAAATTTTTCTATGTTGAATAGTCAAACACCTCTAACCGTTGAATATTGAAATTCAATCAAAATAATATTATGCGATATCATCGAAACAAAGCCGATCCTATTCTCGATAAAATACAAACTGTATGAACAGTACTGTAGGACGATACATTAATATGCATCAAGTGCAAACTATCGCCGACCGCGATCGCAGTGCGCACTGCAAACACGAACACAGCCACTACTGTTCGCTTTCCATTTATAGACACAGAAACACTGTGTTGCCGTACCCTGCTTGAGTACTGAATAATTTTGTAGCGGGTTTGGGATTGAGGAAACAACGTGTCGGCCACTTATCTTCTTGCCGAGACAAGTGACGGAAATGAGTGACTTAATGGCGCTAGTAGCGATAGCTGGGTTGTTAGCACTTGTACGACGGCAGGAATTTAAACGATTTGTTATTTGTAGTAGGTACCTATAAATCTTACGAAAAAGTTGGTACAAGAACGACCACTCCTAAAATTTATTCAGCCTTGTGACAAGCTACATACCAACCTCCATTGTTGGCTTAGCTTTTGGACACAACACGAAAGTTCAAGTAAAATAGAAAGATTTCAGATGCGAACCTAGTGTTGACCGCTAGAAATTAAAAAATATATAAAATAATGTAAAATTAAAATAATGTAAAATATAAAACAATTGAAAATATAAAACAATGTAAAATATAAAAATAAACTTTCACAATACATATACCATTATATCTACCTACTACGGTCTCAATTAATACATTATGCAGTAAACCCTATGAATGAAACATGGACTCAAAATATAT
Organism: Gortyna flavago; assembly: GCA_963669345.1. Taxonomy (NCBI): domain Eukaryota; kingdom Metazoa; phylum Arthropoda; class Insecta; order Lepidoptera; family Noctuidae; genus Gortyna; species Gortyna flavago. The sequence continues at coordinate 12,717,520 of OY770135.1, forward strand.
TGACTATTTGCGGTCTTTAAGTACAATCGGAATATCAAAAAACATTTTCTGTAGGTTTGCGAATTTAAAAGTTCAACTATATTTTTCAACAGCAGTTTAATTTCACTTTTTATGCTGTCGGCCGCTACGGGAGAATGGAAAAAAAGTCATATGTGAATGTTCTGATTCAATCCTATACCTACCTACGTGTTTCAGGAAAATCAAAAAATCACAAATATCGAATATTGGATGCAAACTATATTTGCAATACTTTATTTTAATTTAAAAAAAAAAACAAAGAAAAGGAAGCGCTAATTTTTAGTTTAACTTTGAAATACAAGGAATCTAGCCATTACAAATTCTTATCATCAAGGAAAGAGACTATTTAAATTACCTACCAGTTGGAAGAACTACAGAATTAAAAACATTGAGATTTGCTACATACACAATAATACTTAAGAAATTCAATTACAAAGGTGCAGTATAATTTAATAATTAAAAGTGTATATCTCACAACAGATAATTCGTCCAACCTACAATTTAACACAGCGCTTAGGATTCAAAGGAGGACTGTTTTACTCCAACGATAGCAGTCTAGATAACTTTATAGCTGTTCTTATTAATATGCAACAGCTGACGACACCGAACTACAGATTCAATAATAAGAAATTGATCAACGAAGCTTCTTGCTACCGAGCGAGTTTCAGTTAGGTATGGAGTCGAAGTTGAAATTCAAATTGGAAAACAGGACTGATATTATCTATAATATACCGGCTGACTTTTTTAACCGTCTGGACAAAAACAGGGCTTAAAAGGTGAACGGAGTAGAAATCTATGGCACACAAATATCTTTTTTTTTACAAAATATTAAATAAAAAATGTAAAATTATAAATAAATTCATATATATTTATTATAAATTTATTCTATATTATTGTATGTTTTGTAGTGATAATCCTATTTTTGTTATGTATTTTCTGGTGTACAATAAAGTATTATATAAATAAATAAATAATATAATATTTAATTAAAATCGGAAGTAAACTGTTAGTTATTGTATGAAATGCTGAAGTAGATGATAGGTATCGAATAATTGGGAAAATCCATTAATTGCTAAATGGTACGACGACCATTGAGGAGATGTTTGGATTGTTTGGAAATGCGTCTAGAACATTTTATACAATTATAGATTACAAGGAAAGAAATTGACCATAACACATATTTTAGATAAAAGCATCCTTTATTCAAAATATTCATACAATTTTTACACCACTAACTATTTACACGAGGTACTAAATGGCATGACTAACTAACTATACCTACAAATAAGTACAAAACCACAAGCAAAAAGACACTAGGCGTCGATGTGTGAGTCTAATCTGAGATTTTTATTAAAATGGAATATTCCAGAAATATAAAATGTTCTGGAATAATTCATGCATTTGATCCGCTAACGGCCATTAGGTCGCAAATGGACATTTTATTCAGCTGATCTTAATTTAAGCTGAGGTGATTTTTGTGTGGGTTGCTATTTCAAAGAAATCTCTTCTGAAACCGCATTTGGTCATCAAAGATGTTTTTTTAATATTTAATTCAAGTAAAGCCAAATATATTATGATTGGTTTTATAATAACAAGCACTTCGCCCGCGTAGATTGCGTATTTTCCCCTACAAAATTTAACACCGCGACCGTGTCTTTCAAAATTAATTTTTCAAAAATATATCTCTGTGTGTGTGTGTACGTATCTTCTTTTCTAAGGCTAAGTTCATATGACCGCGCGGTGCAAGATCGTGTCCACGGGAGATCTTGAACACCGTATCAAAATCGCGGTCACACAGACGGACAAGAAAAGCGACGTTAATTTATAATAATATGTAGATGCGCCAGCCTAGGAAAAATCCAACGTAGAATTATATTCCAATTGCTTTCAATCCAAACGGATAAGCGGACTTCAAGTTCATGTTAAGGACACGCATGAAACATCATAGCCACTGCTCTCAAAACGATAAAGAAAAACACCGCAAGGAAACCGGAATGTCCTAGAATAAAAAATTCGAAGTTATGTGACGTCTACCAAACCGCACTGGGCCCGCGTGTTGGATTACGGTCCACTCCCTCTAACCGAGAAGAGGCTTGTGTCCCATCAGCAGAATCAAAAGTCATTACTTTAACTAAGCTGAGAATCAGCCCTTCTCGGACGTCAAAACTACATAAGACAGTCCCCCCAAAACTCCCACCCTTCACCACTTCCTTGTCCTTTAGGTGGGAGGAAAACGTGGAGCAAAAAACTCTGCAGTGGAAACATTATACGCTGATTAGGCTATGAAACACCACATGAACTATCAAATAAAGACCTATTCGTTCCAATTTGCAATCGATATCATTTCGACATGCCGTTTGAAATTTCACATCGGTCGTTGTACTGAAAAGGAATTGTAAATTTCGTATTATGGTAAATCCCATGTGCTAGCATTAAATTAAGTCGGGCTAGGGTTATATGGCGCAAAAAGTGAGCTTTGTTTTGAGGCCGTATGTTAAAACTGTCTTGTACGTCGTCAAAATGTCTTTGGTCTGTCTGCGTTGATATCGTATTCGTATATTTATGTTTGCTGAAATTATGTATGATTTCGTTGAATTTAAAATTATAAGTAGGCTGATTCTCTGTTTGTTCCATTCTTCCTACGATATCAGTAATTGAAATAAAAGTTACTGTATACGCTATTGAGTAAAGTTTGATAACGCACAATTTTACCAAAACATATCTTCGACAAAAGCTGAAAGCTGTCCCCTAATTTCAAGCACTTTTTTTTATTTCCTTTTGTAGCACAGGAACGTTATGTAACCTCGATTTATTCAAAACTCTGCAACTATATATGCTCCGCACAGAAATAGAATAAGTAAGAGAAACTTCTCTAGTACGTCCTTACATAGCTACATCCACAATTATTTCTCACACTGTCAACTACAGTTAGATCGATCACAGAATGCGGGGATCCCACTCCAGGGAAACAACGGTAAGACAAATCTTTCCCCGAGCTCTTGGAAAGTTTCTCGACGTTACTGGACCGCATATGTTACTTACACCCATTGTGTAGGTAGTTTGTACCTTTGTTTGTTGAAGAAAGGTGTTTATTTAATATGATACGGTATTCAATTACATTTCTTTTAAGTTGATGTTATTGTATGTTATTTTCTTAAAAAGGTTGTCCATAAAATATGGTTATAATAATATGTAATGTGTGTTCATTCATCATTCGTGTCCCTTATAAAAGATTAACTAGATGCTGAATTTCAGTATTTTACTTAGACTTTTTATGTACAGCGACTGTGTTATTATTTATGGAATCCAAATACATGGTATCCGGATCAATTCCTCTGTGCCGGCATCTACATCGCCAGATGCGAACGATACGTCACGCAAAATCCTGCATCGCGCAAGCAAAGTTTACCTCGCAACTAATATACAATACAATGTCCCCATATCAATCGTCCGGCAGTTCCCCACCAAACACAACACCTGTCTGGTTGGAGGATTCTCCCATTTGTATGATGCCCCTGCCTCTATGGATAATGAGTGAACTTTACACCCTGTACCTCATACCTTTATAACACCAAACAAATTAAGTTTTCATGTTGAATTACTGAAACCTATCTAGTGAAAGACGCTAAAACTCAATTCAATATAATTTCTATTTCTAATAGGTATTTTATGGTGTTTGATCTGTGCTAATAAGAATATAATAATGTCTCAACGCTTTTCCAATTCAGCAAATCACACAAGTCCTTCAAATTAGGGATGTTTGTTTCCATTTTTCCTGCATTTCCCGCATTTTATTAAAAAAAAAAAACATTATACCAGCCATCCGTGACGTCATTAAAATGCTGGAAACGCCACAAAAACAAGGTTAACACATGTTTTGTGATGAAAATCGAGGTGGTCAAGCAAACTGGCGCAACCGTCAGATTTGCAATTCACAGTGCGTCGTGCTGGCAAATAGCCGAACGGTTGACGACTAGTATTTGTAATCGAAAGCTTAACATGTTGTTCGGCACAACGATTAGTGTTGACGATGGTTTCCGATACAGTTGGCGCAGGGGAATGGGCAGAATTGGTGGAATTGTTGAAATTGTGCACGAAATTTGTCACTTTTCGGTTACGTGATTTGCGGACTCGCTCTGTCTGATGAGTTGCATTGTAATTTTTCTAGGATTTTAGTTAGATTTGCTTTGACAAAATACATAATTTTTTGCTCCGATTTTGTTTGGGGAGTTTAAACTGAGCTATTTTACTGATGAAATATTTTAAAGATGTAAATTTAAACAGTAAGTATTATGCCCAAAACAAGGATCAAAAACAGTACCTCAAACTGAGAAATTGCATTAATAACCACATCTTGATCAATGCAGATGCTATCTACTTAACATCTCTGATTTCTTATTTTACCGCATAATTAGCCTATAATGTTTCCGCTGCTGGGCCACAGGCCTCTCTCTTCGAGAGAGAGTGGGCTGTAATCTACCACGCGGTCACATGTCTTCGAATTATTGGTAGGCGTGTTTTCTCAAGACGTTTTCCTTCACCGTTTTGAAAGCAGTGGTGATGAAAATTACCACCGGGCCACCAATGCTCTAAATATTGTACCGAGTAACATTAAAGGAGGCCCACGAGGATAAATGAACATTAAAACATGTAGAACGGAAAACATACATAAGTGACAGCTAGTAAGCAAGTCAACTGCGTAACTTAGACAGAAAACAGACTTAACGAGTAGAAACTTCAGAAATAATTTAATTTCCTCCGTCGTAAGTTAAGTAGTTAATGTCCTAGATCGTTTACTTAAATTTATTTTATAATATGTATTAAGTGACTGCACTAACTTAAAAAATCCACCTAATTAATTAATTTTTTGTTTTCATGTTCAGATATCGATGCCCATCACGTCTGCGGAGTTTCTCTAGCTAATTTATTTCGACCCTGTATTATAATATAGGTAATCGTGAAATAAGATACATACAAGAAATTTCAGTACAAAGAGGTTGCATTATTGTACATTCAATGAAGTATTTACATTTTTGAAACGGAATAATACCTACCAATTTTTTAATCGCAATAATAATGTTGAATTTACTCCTACCTACAAAGTAAAAGAAAATGTTATGTACCTATAAACACAGATCTGCTCTATTAATTCTCTCGAAAAGTCAAATTAATTAATTCCTAAAAAACAAAGGAAAACGTCTGTTAATGTAACGAAACTCCAGTTAGCCAGTCCATTGTTTGTTTGGTACTCGTTGCCAAGTCTAAATAGGTCAAAAGGATACGTTTCTACTGAATCTAAGATGTTTCTTTTGCTTTTAGTTTACCCTTTCTTTGAATTCGACATGTCGATGATTTATTGTATCTATCGAGTACGAATGGTGAATGATGATGTATCTCTTGCAATAAAGTGAATAGGAAATGTTTATTAGTGAAACGGATTGAGGAATGAAGAGCAGAGGAATTAAAATGCGTTTGAGATAAAATACTTTTAGTAAACAAAAAAAAAAAAAACATGAGATGAGACTACTTTTAGTGCCATGTTTTTTACTACAATTAGAAGGTTTTATCGGATATAATTTTTTTAACATTATCAACAGCATCTTCATTTCAGCCAAGGACGTCCACTGCTGGACATAGGCCCCCAAGCAGCGCCACTTCGTCCGGTTCTGTTTCAATTGCACATACAAAAATAGAATTTTATCGACCGATGAAGCTCGACCTGAACCAACCTGGCGGCAAGGTCGTTAAAAGACAATAATTACCCATAGATAATAATTACCCATCTCTCCACTAGTCCAATGCTTACTCTAGGATGCGTATCCGGTAAGCTCTTAAAGCCTTACCTATCCTACGGGCACGTCTTCCCTACCATTACCTCGCCCCCCGGTCTATTCCTTGATATGCAATGTTCGCTGTAGCATAATGAAACATGAGGCTACGGGAGCTAGTGCTAATCTTGGGGATCATTCGATTAATCGAGTCTGGTTTAACCACGCTGGGTTTTTTGCAATTCATTCATTCATTTACAAATATCCATTCCTTTCCATTCCCATTACGAAGACAGTTTTTGTCTGTATTCCTGAAAAAAAAAACCTTTCTACCATATAACGTTCACCGCCACTAGTGAAAGCATTACGAACAGTGCTGTTGACACAAAAATATGAAACAAAAACAAAATATCTCATCTCAAAACACGGAAAGAAACTTGCCATTTCTTTCCGATTGAGTTAGGTAGGGGTGCCCAAAAAATCTATATAATATATATCTTGTGTGAAGTTGAAATTTTTTAAGGGGACTGCATGACCTGAACCGCGGTCACTGTCGGACTGCATAGGAAAAAAAAAGAGAAGCACAATGACACAACGTATGTATTTCTCACTAGTAACCCGGAGTCTGTTCTTGTGCCCGGTTGATGGCCATAGGTTTGCCCCCTAAAACATGGGACTTAAGGATAATTGATAAAATGTGGGTGTTAACCTCTGCCTAACTCTTCGGGAAATATAAGCGAAATGTTATGTAATTTCCAGTATAATACTGACTTCGCATTTTCCAGGCTTTTCATACAATGGTGCCGATTCTGTGGTTCACAAACTAAACTAAATATGTTCAGTGAATCTTTTTCTTTATATTTCATTAAAAAAAGGACAGAAGATAAATTTTCGTTTAGTCCTGTCAAATTAATCAGCGCCTAACGTAAATTGACCTAAGTAGGCAATTTTTTAATCACGTCTAAACTTCTATGGAGTAGTGTCAGGCGCTGATTAAATTGACAGGACTAAACAAAAATTTTTCATCTGTCCTTTTCTTAATGAAATAGAAATAAAAAGATACACTGCACGTTTTAGTTTAGTTTGTAAACAAGGAAATCGGCACCAATGTCAGGTCGGCTTAATCTGGAAATGTGTACCTAGCTTGAATTATCGTCGTGTATACATTTGTCAGTTAAAACCTGCTTTATTTTTAGCTTTGAATCGATATTACGTTAATAATTTATATCTTTACGGTGAAAACATAATTACGTAATTGAAGTAAATCGAACCTGTCGCAGTAGAGCGGCCGGCGTACCCAATCGGACTGATGGACGGTGACATCGTGACATTTGTGATAAATATCTAAGCCAATCACAACAGTGAAAAGTTACCCGTTCTATAATCGATTGTTTAGCTGCTTTATAAAGTTTATGGATTTCTAATATCAGATTTTAACATAGTAGGTAGGTATTGGAGTATTCAAGCAAACCAAAGTTCTTTGGATACGTCTTTCGCATCTCGTTTTATGAGCGTTTACGCCGTACGGCATTTCATACAAACTTTCAAGCCCTTGTTTTTAGAAACGAATGAACAGATTTTAATGAAACTTTATATGCATAAGCAGGATACAAAGGTCTAAAAAGTTAGCTAAGAAACTTTTTCGAAAAATTGTGTTACAGCCAAATTAGACCGATTTTAAACTTTCCATAGAAACAGAGATTTCCATTTTTTTTTTTTTAAATAAGATATTTCGAAAATATTCTCTGCTAACTTTTTAGACCTTTGTATCCTGCTTATGCGTATGTTTCATTACAATCGGTTCATTCATTTCGAAAAACAACGGCTTGAAAGTTTGTATGAAATGCCATACGGTGTAAACGCTCTTAACTGATACAATAGTGATTCTTAAAGTTCATTTTGGAATCAGTCATTAAAAGCCGTCTCGTGTTCGTTGAAGAGCGATTGATGATCGTAAGGTCTTTGGTTCGGTCCCACGGTCGGGCAATTCCTATTGGGCTTTTCCATTAGGAATTTCTCAGTAGCAGTCCGGAGCCTGGAAGTTGGTGTTGTTATACCTCCGTGCCTTACAAAAAATGTAAAGCTGTTGGTCTTGCGCCTGATCTCTTTCTGGTCGTGTCGGATTGCCATCCCATCAAACTGAGAGTAAAGGAACAGAGAGTGCACCTGTGTTTGCGAACATGCTGTGCACTATAATATCTCTTACGTCGGTAACCTCCGTTGAGATTGGATACTGTGATCGAAATCGGTCGAGAGGATATATATATACCATTGAAACATACAACCTGGGCCGTAATTCTCTATGACACAATGAACAAAACTGCGCGAAAACAACGCGACATTGGCGGGATAAGCTATGAAATTGACGTGGTTTCGTTAAGGAATCGTTAAGTGGTCAGACTCATAATGAATTAAATTAGGGCCCTGTTTCGTTATATCTTCATAAATGAACTCAGCTCAAAGTCTCAAAACCCTGCAGTTTTAGTCCCAGCTATCATCAATCAACCATCTACGTTTCTTCTACCAGGAAAATTGAAAATACGACTACTAAATAATGAATAGCATTCACAATTTAAAATTCCATCTTTCAGATATACCATGAACCGTGTCGATGAAATGTGCCAACCTTATTAAGCTGCATGCATAAAATACAAAGCCATTTTGTATTCAACATTCGTCTATGAATTATTAATGGTAATGAGAATTAAATTTCGAAATGATCGTTACGATTCACTTGGTTTGTAGAGATGTCTAAATGAGTGTAGATACGCTAGAACATTTACAGTGAAAATCAATTCTGGTCATGCCAGAAATGGTGCCGAAATAAACTGGAATAATGATCACAAGAAAAAGATGCAATCATACCTTTTTTATTCAACCCAAAAGGAAACAGGAGATTCTCGTCCGCGCAGAGATGCAAAATGTAATATTTCAAGGTGTTTTTGTTATTCAGGTTTGTCACAGAGAATATGAAATATGGGTGTGTAATGCATATTAACAGATAGTACTCGTATAATATCAGTTGAAATAACGTTTTACCCCGAAGTTTTTAAAAACCTGTGATGGTCAAGCTCGTAGTCTTTACTTTGTAATAGACAGTTTTTTTTTTTTTTTTCGACGTAGCTCGTAACCGGTCGCTCACAGATGATTTGCTAAACTAAAACTTAAAAGAGATGTCAATTAAAAGCAAAAATGGTAAATAGATTTTTAGTATCTTTTAAAAAAAGGCTAAAACACCATCCTCAATTATTTACAAACACAAAAGAATGATAAAAAATGAATTTGAAAAATGTTCGATCGCTTAGAAAACCTAGCCAGGAACAACAATGTCATCATTTTTCGCAGAAATTCCCTTTTACAACGTAGCCCCATAATTTTCCCGATAAAACCAGATGACATCTTAATAAAGGCTTGTCTTTATAAAATGGAGTGCTATAAAACAGGTTGGAAAACATTTATTTCATAAAATTGAGACGCTGACTTCGCAGCACTTAAATCTCTAAACGATCGTCGGCCGATAGTATTGGTTGTTCCCTTAAAATATTGCTACCGTACCACATAGTAGTTTTCAGTTTTCCAACCTCATAGGTAATTTTAAAACGGAGGTTTTAAAACTCGTTTTATTTTTATTAGAACTTCTCAGTTTCGGTAATGTGTGTAAGGTGTAATATTTATTTGGTTGTAATTTTATAATATCAAACACGATTGTTCCAGGAATACTGGTACCTATCTATATATTACACAAATAAAAACATTATTTAAAAAAACATCAATATTAAAAAATAAAGGACGTGTTTTATATAATTTATTTATCACATCTGTTTATTTCCTTAATTAAAATTATGTCCCCTTTAAGTAAGCACTTTACCTCTAAATCGCTTACTGATGAGTCCCGCGCCTTTATTTACCAATCAAATCTTAAACATGTCAAAATAGATAAAGAAAAAACTCAATTATTGCTTCATTGTTACAGTTGCACCCGAGGCGATTACCTGAAGGTATACTGGGAAGTCCAAGGTCCTGGTCCTCCTGGAACCATCAACGAGCGTTCAGCCTGGGCTCGGGAGCTCTGCGGCAGTAGAGCCGATGCCCCGCCAGCCCTGTACTCCCCTGGACCCTCACTTATCCTGGAGTTCCATAGCGGGGCCAAGCAGAACAACGCCACGGGATTCGTTGGCACATACAGCTTTATTGATAGACGTGAGTAGCTTTTAATTTTCTTAGCTTGCGATTGGTCAGTGAAAAAAACCGGTCAAGTGCGAGTCGGACTCGCGCACCGAGGGGTCCGTATAAATTTGTAGGTATGTAAATCTCGTCGTCGCTGAGATGAGATTGCGACTAGATTTTGAACGTTTTTAAGTACGGGATTGGCCTTCTGGTATTGTAGGTACGAAATACGATAGCCTTGCATCATGCAAAAATATAATAAAGTATTTTCGCATGATACTAATAGGTATTTGGGTCAGCAGAAGTGACTTAATTAGCTCTTTCTTTTTTAAATACAGGACGTTGTGCAAAATAGGATTATTATTGTTGATTGAGAAACACAATACTTAAAGAATTGCCATTTTTAACCGACTTCCAAAAAGGAGGAGGTTATATGTTCGACTTTATGTATGTTTTTTTTTTTTTGTATGTTCACCGATTTCTCCGTCATTTGTGGATCGATTTCGAAAATTATTTTTTTGTTTGAAAGGGTATACTCCCAAGGTGGTCCCATTGTCAGCAAGTTGGAATCTGATGAGAGGATCCCATGGAAATCGAGGGAAACCCTCAACTTTTTTTGGCAAACCTATAGCGATTTGGATATTTTTTAGAGTAACTTGAAGGGTATACTCCCAAAGTGGTCCCATTGTCAGCAAGTTGGAATCTGATGAGAGGATCCCATGAAAATCGAGCGAAACCCTCAAATTTTATTGGCAAACCTATAGCGATTTGGATATAACTAATAAATAAATAACTTGAGCATTTGCTCTCGGAAATCATCATTTGGTAAAGTGGAGCTGATGATGAAGACTACAGACGGCCATCGGAACTAATCAATGATATATATTTCACGGGTTGCGATTCGATTACTTTAATATGGTTGCTAAGAAATTTATGCTCGTCACAATGCGTGTGGTGGTGGAGTGGAGTTCTTCAGGTTCTTACCAGGAGAACTCCTCAAAAATTAACGTCCCAGCATCGGGAAAAGCAATATTTTGTAAAAGGTGATGAGCAGTTGACGTTAGGCTATTTTAACTTAGATAAATTACAAACTCTCTCACTAAAAAGTGAAAAATAAAAACTTTTTTACAAAAAAAAAACAACCGACTTCCAAAAAAAACTACAAAGTGATAAATAACTTTTATTTCGGAAGTCGGTGTCAATAAACGAAAATGCAGAACCAACGACACCGACTTCCGAAATAAAAGTTATTTATCACTTTGTAGTTTTTTTTGGAAGTCGGTTGTTTTTTTTTAATGAAGAAAAATAATGTGTCAACTTTGGAAAATACTCGGAAACACGTAAGTATTACTCAGAGAGTTATTTCGATAATGTGATTTCATGAAAATGTGTAATTAATGAAGACTATAATTAATATACGCTTATTAAAGCGTGTAAATAAACAGGTTAATGAGCAAAACTGTCTCATACCTCGTAGGTGTATGAAATTAATATCGTTAGTGCCTTCTACTTCCGTGGTATTTTGTAAACGTCTAGAGATTTAACATACATTATTAAATACCAAAACTGTCTTTTCATTATATAAGGTGACTGGTAATGACTTTACTCATGATAATAAACAACTTTCCCAAAGATTTTTTTTTTAAATTACCAAGCGCGTGATCCCTTGTCGACCGGTTGTTCAATGAATGAAAAAGAATAATGCATGGTAAAAGCGGAATAGTTTTGATTGTAAAAAGGGATTAGTAACTAAATTATTTTACAGTTACTTACTTAATATTTTATTGGGGTGATTGGAGTCATGCGCTTGGTAAATAAAAAAAATCGTTTCTTTGGGGAAATATTTTAATAACATATGATGATTACAATCATGTGTTTAAGTCATCATCATCATCATTTCAGCCGAAACATGTCCACTGCTGGACATAGGCCTCCCCCATGCACCTCCACTTCGACCGGTTCTGTGCTTCTCGCATCCAACGGGTTCCTGCGGCCTTCACAAGGTCGTCGGTTCACCTTGTGGGAGACCTTCCAACGCTACGTCTTCCGGTACGCGGTCGCCACTCCAGAACCTTTCGGCCCCATCGGCCATCTGTTCTGCGAGCCATGTGCCCTGCCCACTGCCACTTCAGTTTTTCAATTCTTCGGGCTATGTCGGTTACCTTGGTTCGGTTGGTGTGTTTAAGTATCAGTCACTAATTACCAGTCACCCTCTATACAGTATACTTACATAGATTTTACTAACTATTTATGATCTCTTAGTTGGCCGAAATAAAATGATTGATTTGATGATATATCCATACAAGCCCCAGATATACCTACGAGTATGAATCATATCATCGTCAATGTTTTATTGAACAACAAACGAAACAACGGAAAGCTATGACAATAATTAATATTGTTTCTTCTTATGGATCGATTCTTCATATGGACAATATTAGACAAGTAACGAAAACACCAATCCTATTACAGACAAGAATATGCTCTTATATTTGTATTTGTAGCCTGAAATAAACACGTTGTTGTTTGTTTGCCTTTTTGACGCGTAGCACAAAAAAAAAAACAAATGACGACAGCACAACAAAAACCATTGTTACACAACCGGCCAGTTTTAAAGGTCCGCACTGCCGCTAACTAACCGACTCGCAAATCGGATGATGAAGATTTTGACCAATCACGGCTCAGGTTACACGTGTTCGAATGCACGCCATGTTACCCTTTGTAAAAGGGATCCAAAATAGATTAAGCGGATATATTGATCAAAGCCAGTAGGTACAGTAAAACCGGTATTAAAATCCAATATTTATGCAAAATGCCTGAATAATTTCTGAAGCTTTTTTGTTTTGGAACCCGTAAATTTTGATGGAGTGCTGTAGTCCAGAAGGGTACGTTTTGATGGTGGTTTAAAGACGTGTCCGAATTTGTTTTTGATGACAAGATAGTTTGTTTTTGGTGGTGAGAATAGATAGTTATGCGGTTAACCGATGAGGAGCTTCTGATCTTGTCCAACATATTTTGTTTTGTAACGTATTTTCCTTTTTTTTTTTTTGTTTTTTTTTTATTTAATTTATAATTTTCTTTGCATCCAAGATAAACACAGTTGGTTGCTTGTTTATTAAAGTAGAAAAACGTAAACCATTTAAACAAAATACCACACTGTACTGTAATGCCTTGTATCCGACTTACGAAGACAAATTAACTCCAGAACTAGGAGAAACCAGGAGTTTGTTTAACTTAAATATTTAGAATTCAAATACACATACGTGCCTACTAATAAACCCACCTGAATTTATTTCAAAATCATTCTCCATTTGCCGTGTTTGTATAATCTGTTGCGCAAACTTGGGAGCTACTGAACCGATTTTAACACTGTGTTTACAGTTGAAAACTTACATTTCAGTGAGGTTCTGATGTACGAAATTTCACCTTTTGTCCTTGGGGTGGCAAGTGCTAAGCAAACGTTTGAGGAACACATGTTAATGTGGTTAATTTTTACGAAATATGAGATATTTTGGAAAAATAAACACGTCATGTAAGGAACGATGATGACGAGATGTTAAAAATGATAGAAATCGATTCAGTAAACGATTCTGAACAAACTACTTTAAGGATGTGCGTTAATTATGTTACATGTTGCATATTAGATTATTAAATTTAGATTTCAGTTCTCAAACACCTTGAGAATTATATCACCGCTATGACTCGGTTAAGGAATTCATATCAGAATGGAAATTAATATCTATAATATCACAGAACCTTTTGACAACAATTCAAGTGCCTTTATTAAAGTAAATTATTCAAGAAACGTCAACTATTCAAAGTATAATTTCAAGAAGAATTTATAAATTGGATTTAAACAACTTAAAGGGATTAGAAAGTAATGATGATTAATGACTATAATTCTACTTTTTCAGTACCTAAAACTAACTCAAATAATTGGATTATTATTTAAGTTGGTTTTAAGTTTGCTAGATTATAAATAAAACCACTTTTCAGGCCACGTTCTACTGAAAGTTTAAATGAGTTAAATCAATTATTTTGTCCGGTTGTACACACTCACATCAAGCTACTCCAATCTGTCAAATTTATTTAATAGATTTTCAATCTTAAGGTTATAGCATGAGCTTCAAGGGTAATTGGGAAAATTTGACAATTTCGGGTAGTTTGATGTGCTGGCAGATACCTAATAATAATATTAGTCGTCTAGACCAAATTTCGGTCATGGCGGCCAATGGCAGAGCAAACTAGCCTTCTACACGGAAGATATTATAGTGCACAGGTATGTGCGCAGACACAGGTACCTACTATTTAGATAAAGATAGCAAAGGTGGCGAATGCCACCAAACGTATAAAAGTTTGGTGGCATTTGTAGCTTTGAGTATGACGTTGAGCTTGGCCAGCAGTAAAATCGTGTTTTAAGTTTTCACCTCCGTCGCGCGTCGGTTTAGTATATACCCATGCTGCCTATTTTTTTAATCACTATATTCACTATGTTTACTATGGGTCTCCCTTCCTGGCCAAGCTCAACGTCATACTCATAGCTACAAATATATACTGTTAAGGGCCACTGGTAAATGCCACCAAACTTTTATACCATGAATAAGTATTATCCTGAAAATAAATTTGGATATTTGACAGTTTTTCCATACGAAGCTAGTGAAAAATAATTTTGATACACATTTGAATACAAAATTTTTATCATTTTATTTATATTACAATACAAAAAATAAAAATCGGTTATATAACAACACAGTCGTAAATCATCTGGCAACTTTCGCAAGAATACTTCAAATTACTGAAAGAAAATAATTCTAGTATCGCAATATTACTCTCAGCGTAACATTGCATTATGAATTTTATAGGAACTGCTACCAGATTCTCTTTATATATGCTTAAATCTTGTAAGCTTTATTCACAATTTTTCCAATCCACATTTTCTTCATTAAAAGCCTCACTAAGCTTGAAAACTATTATCAATAACAATTGCTAAGAATTTTCCGACTTTTTATACTCGCTAAAGAACTCTATCGAACAATTTCGCTTCAATTTTTCCGCCATTTTGAGGCTGTTGAAAACAATAGGTAAAACGAAACGCCTAAAATCCTTGCATTGTTTGAATAACAAGACCTCTGCTATTCATTTAATAGAAGGTTTGTGAACAGTTAAGTTTGGGGTAGGTAAGTAAGAAAATTCAGAAATGTTTAAGCTAGTATTTTAAGGATTACATTCATTTAACGGCTTTTAATGGACATACAGACAAATGACGAGATTTTTTAATTTAATTTGCTAGACCAAAATGACAGCTGCGATTGACCTACTTTATGTACTCCTTTTTAATATAACACATAAACGTATCATCACGCCTGTATTCGCGCAAAGGAGGATGAAGCTCTGCTTTACGCAGAGGTGCACCTATTGTCCTCCTTCTTAATACAAATAGATTAAAAACAATGCAGCAGCATTGTTTTTAATGTAATAACGAACCTAATCAAATATTACCTGAAAAAATAATTAAACTTAGGTAAAGATCTTCACATGTGTTATTCATGCCTTCAAAGTGTTTAAACCTTACCTGAGCCTAAATTTATGACCGTTTAGTTCCAAGTTACAGCATACAGAGTTGTAAGTACGTAGTATAGGTAGGTACGTATCACCACAGTTTAATCACCCGGTTTATATGGATTTCCTATCTGAAGTTCGTTAATACGACCGAGTTTTGTACTAAAATCTTGATGACATCTTAAGTTTGAAACATTGTTTGGATGCTGGAACATCAATTAGGTACCTACATAATGCCAAAGTTATAGTTACTAAGATGATGACGAGATGAACGATTTTATTGGTGGCGATGTTATCATTTTAAAAGATTTCCTTTAATTTAAAAAAAGTTATATTAAGACACATAAAGTAACTCAAGAAGTAAGAAAATATCTCAGTAGTCTGACAAAAAATGCAATCTAACTTCCTTTTTGTTTTAAACAAACCATTCCTTCAAAACAACTCTATTGTCCCATTCCATGCTTTCTAAATAATAAGGCGTATTACTCGAAAAACTTTGATGAACTCCTCTCGACCCACACAGCGAACAGATTCTTAGATAACGTTATCATTAACACAAATCTTCACTTTCCTTTTGCCAGTCATTGCGCAAAATACGCCTCGTTCCTCAAATCCTTTATCTTAAACGAGCTCAATGTGCCCGCATCCTTGCGGCCCTTCAGTGCCAGCACTTTTGTTGGCTCTTATTCTACAACTTTGAACTTCCTCACTTTTCAATTCGTGACCGTTAATGAGTTCAGTTTCATCTAAAACGTTGTCTGCTTCCGCTTTATGTAGTTCAAAGTGTCAATATGATGAGGAAATTACGTTTTGGGGCGACCTTTGGATAGAAATCTTATTTAAGTTTTGTTTGGTTGGTCATTAATAATGACTTGCAGATTTATTATTCTCTATGCCTCAGAAAGCACGTTTTTGAAGCCGTTGGTCCCGTCTGTCATATTCTGTAGATGTTTGGTAGTGGTTACGGATATGCAGAATCCCGAAAGGCCATCAACCAGTCTTTCCAAGGGATTTCATATTACCCAGTAAGCTTGTGGGTGTCAGATAGGCAGTCGTTCATATAAAATACTGATATTCAGCTGCATCCGGTTATACTGTAAACCGACCCAAACATAGTTGGTAAAAGGCTAGACAGATGATGATGATAATGATTATTTCTTTCTGTGACTGCCTTGGAGAACTGGCTAAGGAACAGTTACTTGCGCAAGTGTTGATAAGATCTCTTAATTAAGTAACGAACAGCAATATGCACCTCGGTTGTAATAACATCATTGCGCGGTCACCAATTCGCCTGCCAACTGTCGTGATTATGGTAATATTCCCTAGGACCGTTTGGTCGTAACGGCCTATAGACCAATTTCAGCAATGGACGGGTTGATAATTCCGATAATTACGGGCTTGAACCAGCTCAACACAATGCTCAGTCGAATCATACACGCTTTTACAGAAATATATAATTTCGTAATAATTTTGTGTGTAAAAATATAAACAACACTCATCAGTTTAAAGTTAAAAATCGTTTTCCTGTTTTTTTTTATATAGTTTTAACTTTTTAAATCGCAGAACAGAGAGAATGGGATCTTTGAACGTTTTAAAATAAAATTATTAGTCAGATTCGCCTCGTGTGATAAGTTTTCGTAATTATGTGAAAGACAATGAAATACGGTTTTTGTGAAACATTTTCTCTGTACAAACATTTTAAACTTTTATTTATATCTTCATTGTCTATCTTTAGCATAATTTTGTGATTGCGTCATAGTTTCCAAGGGTACCTGCATTAAACCAAGGTAAGATGTGGCCTGAAATTGAAATCCTTCATGCATGCAGTACGCCACGTGTATCACATTTACTCACAAGAACTATGTCTG
Source organism: Gortyna flavago (assembly GCA_963669345.1). NCBI lineage: Eukaryota > Metazoa > Arthropoda > Insecta > Lepidoptera > Noctuidae > Gortyna > Gortyna flavago. The sequence goes on from OY770135.1 coordinate 12,734,900, forward strand.
ATATATTTCAGACAAGATTCTCGCTACGTTTAAATAATATGTTGAAAATGGTACAACAGCATAAGATTTTGAAATGAAAGAGGATGACACTTTTATTCAAGGTATGTTATGGAAAAAGTTTTGTTAAAGTTCCATGTAAAATAATGGTATTCAGCTGCGTCCAGTTAGACTGGAAGCTAGAAAAAGGCTAGGCAGATGATGATAATGACGATGCATTGAAAATAAAATTACGTTATTATCATACATTATTCTTACTTACGAGCGACACCCGAATGAGGACTTATCTTATAATTCAGATCATCTGATCCAGCTTAATATTTTGTAGGTATTAAGTTTATTGAAATAAAACTCCATTTATACATACGTACGTTTTATGCGTAAAATACGCGCATTGACGTGGAGTTGCGGACAACAGCCCGTATTACCTATTGCCTAACTCCATTTATACAATTACCTATTAAATTATTTACTGTAAACTGAATTTTCACTTTCAGTTGAATAAGTTTCTTCAATTAACTTGAAATACAATTTAAAAGAGTTTATCTACACTAATATTATAAAGAGGAAAAGTTTGTTTGTTTGTAATGAATAGGCTCAAAAACTACTGGACCGATTTTAAAAATTCTTTCACCATTCGATAGCTCCATTATCCACGAGTAACATAGGCTATATTTTATTTTGAAAAAAAATAGGGTTCCGTAAGATATTTGGGTTTTTCGGACACAAGGTGTCAAAATCAATAAAATTGTTCGAATTTTCACTTGGAAGCTTTTTCATATAGCTTCATGCACCTTTCGTAATAAAGATAAGCACCGTATTTAAATAATATCATGGAAGAACTTTACAAAACGCTTAGTTTTTACATACAGAAGTGTAGTACCTACATACTAAACCATCTTGAAATACCGTTCATCTATATGATAATTCTATTTGTATGAAAATTTCATAAGGATACGATGTGCACTTAGTATTTATAAAATATAAATTCTTCAAAGCTGTTTTAGCAACTTGGTGCTTACGAAGATGCTCCACAAATAGTTTTTTTTTTGTGGTTTTTGAAATGATGAAATGCAATTATACTAACTTACTTTACAAAATTAGAGCGACAAAATAATTCAAATAAACTAATTTCACTCTGTACTTACTAAAAAGCTTTTCCTACAAATTACTATAAAAATTTAAACTAGCTTTCACAATTAAAACTTAATTTAAAAGTTAGTAGATTTGAGAGCACGATTAAATTACCATTAAACGCCATCCCTCTACCACCTGCTCCCTGTTATGTATTTGTTCTAATAAGCACTTACAACTTATCTCAGTATGACTTATTTCTTCCAACATAGAACTATGCGACGGACTTTTCGGCAAAGTTAATACTGCATTCGTGAAACAGACACTAAGTCTCTTGTTGCGTAGAGATATGGTTTATTATTCTGTTAGCTGACGGCAAAGTTGAGTGGTCTCGAGTCAACTTAGACAAATGTTTGTTCAGAAGTTTCCGCACCTGTGCTTGTGTTATATGTCTCTGTCGGAAGATTTCTGCGAGCTCCTCTGACAATGATCGAAGGTATTATATCATAGATTTGACCTGATGTCTCTTTTATTTGGATTGTCTGAGTAGTGTAGTTACTTTTTTATAGAAATTGTATGTTTCAAACAAGGATTGGATATTACTGTAAGTAAGGTTCCCTAATCAGAAATGAAGAGATCCACAGGAGAACCAAGGTAACCGATATAACCCGAAGAATCGCCAAATTTAAGTGGCAGTGGGCAGGGCAGATTGCTCACAGAACAGATGGCCGATAGGGCCGAAAGTTTCTGGAGTAGCGACCGCGTACACAAGACGTAGCGTTGGAAGGTCTCCGACAAGGTGGACCGACGACCTTGTGAAGGCCGCAGGAACCCGTTGGATACAAAAAGCACAAAACCGGTCGAAGCAGAGGTGCTTGTGGGAGGCCTATGTCCAGCAGTGGACCTCTTTCGATTGAAATGATGGTGATGAAGGTTTCCTAATTAAACATTTCGGAACATAACAAGGAAAAATATATTAAACTATATAAACAGATTTTGAACAGCAGAGGTGGCGAGGTCGTCTAAGCCATTCAAATAGAAAACAATTGACATATTTCTTGGGAAAATAAAAATATGCTACCAGCATATATCGTAGCATTTACGAAGGGAAAATCTGGTGTAAATCTGAGAAAATCCTTCGGGTGGACGGCCCAAGACGCTCAAATAGGATCAGGTCAGGCTTTGTAAGGACGGCTTATCGGCAGCTGGGCTCCATGCATATTAAAACCAACTACAGTACGAAGTTGAGCCAGAGAGAATATTCTATTAGTTTGAAAAGAACCGCAGGCGACGGATCGAGCGGACGAATTATTTTTCTACTTACTGACCAAGACATTATCGCTGATATAGGCTCTATTATGTATAGATAATATTTAAAATGGCAAACGAAAGTGAATTTTCGTTGACAAAATAATGTGCTTTATACTACTTTTTCCTTTTAAAACGGCTCGGTTTTTTAATCAAGCTGTTCTTCTTGGTTGAACGTTTCCGTGTTGCTGTAAAATCGATACAACATTCCGTTGGAGCTATTGCAGATACCTTCCTTTGATTATTGGAACATCAAGGCTTAGTTTTTTTAAGTATAGTCGATCTCGTTATTGCTTTACCACTTATGGCAACTATTCCCATGCAATTGAAACTTCACTAAGGTTGAAACTATCTAACTGCCAAAACATAGACCTTCTTTTTATGACGTGCATAAGACATTATTAACATTGAGGATGATAATGTAATACGAGGTTGACTATACTTACCTGAGTTAGTGAATGGTTTGGTTTTTACTTGCGAGTCAACAAGTGTTTCATGATTTAAGTACCTATCGGAGCTTACTGTCATCTCAGAATCAGTCCATAGACACGGGTTAATTGTACCATCTCGGTATCAGTTCATCATAATCAGCCTATAATGGTCCCAGGCCTCCTCTATGTGAGAGGGAGGGGGCCATAGGGGCCATAATCTACCACGCGGGCCTAGTGCTGGTTGATAGAAGTCACGTGAGATGTCACATGTCTTGGAATTTTTTATTCTAAGACATCCCATTTTCCAAAATAAAGTGCCTGCTTGGATTCCTACCTACGACTCTATTAAGTCGCGGCCGTTGACACTGGACCACTAATGCTCATTATTTCGGTTTCGGTTACAGAATCAATAGGTATATATATAATAGTAATATGGATATAGAAACCAAATATAATTCTTCATCAACAGCATTAACAAAATCATTTACCAAAAATTGTTTTTCAAACCGAGGCGTCTACAGCTACGCGGATAATAAAATTCTGGTTATACTTCCCGCATCCGGAAAAATGTTTTCGTACAAAGATTTTAAAATTTCTCAGCAAATTTAAAATTTTCCAGATCGTTCCTTTTATAAAGAGGAATCCAGAAAGTGCCTCTTTATATGCTAAGTGATGGAACTCAACAACGCAATAAGACTGCGCTTCTGTAGAAAATACTTACAATATATAAATACATAAGATGTTGCTATGTATAGTGGTATTATACCACTGTTACGTTGACGGGTAAATATTAAAAACGCCTGTCAGTCATATTATTCAGGCTCAGATTGACAGCGCTGCATCCTCTTGTCTGCTTTAACAACAGTCTGAGATCACCAATCAGTCCACCATGATAGTAATGATGGCTTAGAAGGTCCGTGGCATATCCTATACCGAGTTTTAGGTTTTTTATACATTCAGAGTGATTATTTCAAATATCTATGCAACAAGATGTAAGCAAGTTAAAAAAATATGGATGTCACGTGATCAACATTGAACCTTGATATCTGGGAAACGTGACACTTTACTGGGTTTGGTCTTAGTATGTTTTCTGTTTGCATTGATGTCAGCTATCGATTTATATAGGATAAATGCGTGGCCGCCATTTTGAAAAAAAAATCTAAGTGGCGGACAGGTGTGCCAGGCTCCTTATAAAAATCTTCAATCCCCTTTCCGTACATCTAAAGTAATACTAGAAAGAGAAAAGCTTAAATTTTTGCATGTTTGTTTGCTACGCTTTTAAGCTTCTAAAACGGCTCAATAGATTTTATGAAATTTGACACATGAGTAGGCCATGAATGACCTGGATTAGGACAAATAATACTCTTTATTCCGATATTCCCACGGGATCAAGACTTATGCGGGTGAAACCACGGGACGCAGCTACATAGCATATAATAATAATATGAAACATAATTTATGGAAGACCTCATACACCCCAATTAGAGCATTAAGTTAAAATCATAATACAATGGACAATGAACAAAACTATATTTTTTAAAGTTATTATTATGAAAATCGCGTTGACTTGAAAATTGAGTCTTATTGCCTTGACATAAGATTTAATTTTCTTTAGCTCAATCGGTGGTAGGTATGGCAAAATACATAATAAAAAAAACCTATATTATAAGTTACTGAAATCGATTCAGTAATCAATTATGAACAAACTACTTTCAGGACTTGCGCTTATTCTGTTACACCTTCTATAGCCTGGTGGTAACAAAATATAGCCTGGAAGTAATTATTAGTGTGGTGGAATTGGATAAGACTAAAATTTAAAATGAAAACACAATCATGAGAATAGGTATCTACGTTATATTAATTATGATAAATAATTTCTATTTATTAGAAACCATATCAAGTTTGACCTTAATCTCGCGAAGACCTTGTTTATCAGTTTCTGAAAAGAGGTCTAGGAGTTATCAATATTGGCATATAAGTAGTTTCGCATAAGGTCATATCATAAGAGATAATATAAAACATGCAACATATAATTTCAAGGTTATGATTTTACTTATAAATAAGTCCCTTATCTTTAGTTGCTTCTATAACTTTCTGTGAAAGGGTATCCTTGTCAATCTAAGAGGAATTATCGGTGGTCAAGACTTGTCATTATAGTGTGACTAAATATTTCCACGATAATATAAGAATATTACGGATGACAGCGATGCGGAAGAGTACTTCGACGCCTAAGTGTCCTTTGTTTTTTTTTTTTTATTAATAAAATTAGTTAGTCATTTTATTAATACCGATCCAGCCTGTCCTTCCTGTCCTCTTCCAGCGACGCCCTAAGCCGAGGTCCGAACCCCGTGGGGGGTGCCCTTAGCGTAGTCGCTTAGTTTTTAAGTTTTATTTTGGCCTTGGCTGGGCGCCTTAATTAAGGCATCCACAGGAAAAACCGGTTAAGTAGTAGCCATCCTCATGGGATGAACAGCGAGACGCCATTCACAAAAAAAAAATTCATTTTATTTAGTAATCATCTGTCTAGCCTTTTCCCAACTATGTTGGGGTCGGCTTCCAGTCTAAATGGATGCAGCTGAATATCAGTATTTTACATGGAGCGACTGCCTATCTGACTCCACAATCCAGTTACTGGGTAATACGATACCCCTTGGTAAGACTGGTTGTCAGAATTTCGAGCTTCTGACTGTAGTTCTGACTATCCACAAATAACAGCCGAGACCAACGGCTTTATCGTGCTTGGAGGGGTCTTGGTATGTAAAAATGGTCACCCATCCATAGACCAACCACGGCAAGCGTAGCTTAACCTGATTGATTGACCTGTGCGACTGTTATTATTTAGCCACGGAACCCTCATCATCAGTCATTTTATTTAGTATCTGGTGTTAATAATTATTTACATTTCCACACACAAATAAATATTTAGGTATATCTCAAAAAAAATATTACTGTTTTAAGTTATTCCAAAAATTATATAAGGATTTAACAAAACTTGTCCATAGAGGCAATTCCCGTAATTTTATGAACGCATTTTAATATCGGTCCCAATCTGTCAAAATACTTTTGAAAAATTAACATCGATTGTCCCTGAGATGGGATTGCGACTAAATTTTTTAACGTTTTTCTATAAGGGAATTGGCCTTCTAGTATATTTAGTTTGTTTCGGGTTAACTACAATAATTTTGATCCTTTTCCTTTAAGTAGGTATGGTTAACCATAACCCGATTAACCCATACAGTGTGTATAAGTATTCTAAATACACACATCAAAAGTGTCTAGGGATCAAGCATTTTTATGCGGATTTCTTGAGATTGAGATGTGGCTTTGTAATAAATTTATGATTTTATAAATTTATATGGATCCTTTTTGGTGCATTTCATAATTTGAATCAGGAACTGTGAATCAAATTCGAGTAAAAGATGAAAATCAGCTGTCAATATTTTCCCTATAAAAACATACAACGCATTGAAGACATTATTAGTGCTACTGTTTCCCTACTACTGATTAAAACCAACGTTATTATGGAGCGGCGACGTCATTTAAGCAGGGAAGAAATGCTCAGAGCCGTGGGAATGATAGAAGCTGGTTCCCGGCAACGTACTGTGGCTTTAGCTCTGAATACAAGTCAGAGTGTTATCAGTCGACTTTGGACACGTTACCGAAGCACTGGTACCGTGGCTGAGCGCCATGGAGGACGGTATCGCTGCACCACACGGAGACAAGACCGATACATTCCAATCTTAACTCGAAGAGCTCCAACAATAACCGCCATGATGTTAGCCGTGAGGCTTCATCACTCTTCAGGGAACTTAATTAGCGACCAAACAGTCAGAAACCGCTTGCATGAAGTGAACCTTCATTCCCGAAGACCGCTACGGGTACCACCTATAGCAATGCACAATCGTAGGATTCGATATCAATGGGCTCTTGAACACAGAAATTGGGCAGAAGAACAATGGCGTTTCGTGTGCTTTTCTGATGAGTTTCGTTTTGGTATGAGACCGGATACAAGACGTATACGACACTGGAGAACCCCTGGACGCCAACAGCGATTAAAATCCTGCCAGGAAGTCCATCCTTATAGTGGTGGAACCATCATGGTATGGGCGGGTATTTGGATCGGCGGAAGAACTGAGTTGATTTGGATCAGAGGCAACCTCAACGCTCAAATTTATGCTGAGACGATTGTATCAGACGTCATCGTTCCTCTACAAGTGCAAATCGGTCCCTTATTTCAGTTAATGCATGATAATGCACGACCGCACACCGCAAGAGTTGTAAGACAGACTCTCGCCGCAGCTAACATCAATGTCCTGCCCTGGCCTGCTCAGTCGCCAGACTTGAACCCGATTGAGCATGCATGGGATATGCTACAGAGAAGAGCTCTGCCGAATATGGAGGGTATCCAGTCGCAAGAAGACCTTTTTTTGTTGTTGCAACGAACATGGGCGGCCATTCCACAGCGTGATTTGGATGAACTCATTTTGAGTATGCCAAACCGATGTTCTTGTGTTGTTAGTGTTCGCGGTAGAAACACGGATTATTAATTGTTTAAGTTACCCAATAAAATTTTAAAGAAAACTGTTATTTCAGTCTTTTTTTCGAACTTTTGTGTTAGTGGTTCAAATGTCAAAAATCCCTTTATTAGGAAAATGGCAAATTTCTTTATTAATGCAAAGGTGACTTGGTTTATCGTTACTGTGACAAACGAAAACACTTTATTTGATGAATCCTTAAAGAAAATTTTAATTAATATCAATCAGGAGAAAAGTTATTGCAAAAATATATGTTGATCCCTAGACACTTTTGATGTGTGTATGTTAAATTTATTGTTGAATTTTTTGATTGATTGAAAAATGCGCACTTGAATTTCTTCTTGAACCTAGTTGTGTGAGTTTCTTAAAAGTTGAGCGAGATGAACTGCAGAATCTAATATCTTATCCGTTTGCCATATTTAAAAGCAATTTTCTTAAACCCCAATCGGTACATGTAAAAAGGGAAATAAAATAAAAACAATAAATTCGATATAAAATCTATTTCATACCAGGATCATTATTTGGAAAAATGCAATACAGACTCGCGTTCATTGGACTTAAAGCCGGTGAAAATGATTTTATGTTGTGATTTTAACTCTAAAGTATAGGAAATAAAGAATAAATTCCATTGCAATACGAATCAGTCTTATTTTTTAGGCTGCTTTGGGCTGTGTCGCCGATTTCATGTCGTTCAACTGAGAAAGATAAAAAAAACACAAAATTAGTTTAATAAAAAAGCACTCAAAAACTCCCTTGAGGATATCACTAGAACTATAGTGCCTGAATCAAAAAGCAGTTCTACTCGTGAGGAGGTTTTTGCATCTGGAAAACTATCCTTATTATTTTTGGAATATATCCGCTTTTGATCTAATAACATTATTATGATCCGTTTAAAAACTAAGATGTACCAATATTTCCTTGCAAATATTCATTAGAGCGGTTTTTTAATAGAATTAAATGTTGTCGAAACGAAAACAGACATCCTAATATTATAAATCTACACGGCGGCGTTTGTTGATTTATTGCTGATTTTTCAATAGTCAGATAACTTGTATCTCAAGAATATTATTATGACAATTTGACATATCTGTATTCTATAGGTACAGAAGCTGTCACACCGCAACGTTTATTCCTGAGATAAAAGTTATGTGACCATTGAAAAATCAGCCCTTAGTCAAATAAAATAGCTCCTTTAACTATTTCAATATAAGGAAATTCTTTGGAGATTTATTATTATTTTGCAATAAAGGGATGGAATCCCGGCAATTTCCTAATTAATAAAAAATTATCATCGTTTTTGAAGTATTTACTTAGTGAGATAGTATCCATGTTAAAAATTATTTAATTTTATATCTTTTTTCGATAACATTTACAATATATGCATAAGCATAATCAGCCTCTAATGTTCCCACTACTGGGACACAGGCCTCCTCTCATGAGAGGGAATACATGAAACTAGAAAAAACTTCTGTAACTCTTACCGTCTTACTAACTCCGTCAACAAATTCATTGAAGTTCTTCTTGACTACATCAGGGTCGAAGGCATGGCTCACTTGCTCGTTCACAGTCTTTCCAAAATCCTGAATCTGCTTTTGTATTGTCTCGAGATAGTTCTTGCTGTCAGGCGGGGGAGCATCGCGTTTCACGAAAGCGTGAGTCTGTAGAAAGAAGAAGAGATATTGAGATATGGATCTACAAAATGTTGTCCAACACGGACATCATCTTCAGTTTAGCCGATAGAAGACCACTGCTGGGCTTCTCCCAAGCATCACCTCATCGACCGATCCTGTGCTGTGCGATTTCAAGTCATAAGTCCACTTCGTAGGACCTACGCAACATGTCCCTAAGAAAAGCTAGAAATATGTGGTTCGTTTTACTAACACTAGATGACACCTAAATGAACACAAATGAAAGCGCGCTGTTGGATTTTCAACGCTCAGCTTAGCGCCGAAATTTGAAAATCCAACAGCGCCTAGATTCGTAAAAACGATAAATGTGTCTAAGGGAAAGGTAGACCTAATCAGCTAACGGAATTAGCACAGAATAGAGTGTAGGAAGATGCTACACCGAAATGTTTTTGGATGGATGAAGTTTGAATGCCATCCCAGTGCTAGTAATGAATAAATAAATAAAAAGATTCTAGAAGTCGAAGTTTTTCAGTAGTTTAGCATTACTGAAAATCCCACGAAATTCAATTTATAAAAAAAAAAATATATATATAAGGAATTTTAAATTTCGCGGGCTACATTGAATCACCTTAGGGGCATCTCTCGTAATTTTAAAAACGTTCACAGTCTGATTTCAGTCTCAATCTGTCAAAAATACCTTCAAACTTCCCTACATTTTTGACATTTGTTTTTCGCTGAGATAATACATGCGATTAAATTTTGAACGTTTTAAATTACGAGAATTGGCCTTCTTAATTATGTTAATTCTCAACTTCAAATTCACAATTCAGAAATGAGGTGTATTAATACAGAAAATAATTAAGCAAAAACAAATGAAAGTTAAACTTAAACTTACACTGACAAGGCACACGGCCAGAAGGACGATCAACAGCTTGTTCATGATGAAATAGTAGGTCTTTACGATACAACAACAGAATGCACACTGCACTCTCGACAGCAGAAATTCCCTTTATCTTCATGCCAACCGGGAGGTTTGTTCAAGTTATCGTAATGACCCCAGGTCGGTTGTCCTCGCTAATTAACAAATGAGTTTGTAACAAACAGTAATTGCTAAAGACCTTTTTAGGTAATTGACAATAGTGCATCGCAGCAAACAATAAGAGGGGCAATTTTCGTAATTTTAAGAACGTTTACAGTCTGATCTCTCTTTCAATCTGTCAAAAATACCCAAAAATTTTGGCATGGTGTTTGTCGCCGAGATAAACACTGCGACTAGATTTGAACGTTTTAAATTACGAGAATTGGCCTTAAGATTCAAAACAGCAATGTGTTTGATGTTAGTTGAATCGAATGATCACCAAAATAAGAGGAATTTTGCAGTTTTAATTAAATCGAGAAATAAAATCACGGCTCTTATTTTAAGGTACCTATTTCTTTAGTTGATTCAATTCTCTTTATTATCATAATATAAAATATGATTGCTTACAATGTATACGCTTAAAATTTTGAGAATTATGCGATGTAATATATTTTTGAGCTCTGATTTACAATTGTTTTAGCATGAAGCTATTTTGTTTTATGAAATATGTTTGAGTTTATCAAGATAAAAATAAATCGGGGTCCTCCGGGACGGGGGCCTCGGGGATCGGGGTACTCAGGGAGTAACCCGTTTGAATAAGTCTTTTCTTTGAAAATTTTACTATACTATTTATATTTTTTTTTTGGCTTGTAATATGTACCAATACGCTACTGTGCGATAAAAAAACTGGTTAAGTGGTTGGTGGTGGTGTGGTGGTGGTTTGGTGGTTAAGTACTGTGAACGAATAGTTAAGTATACACATTAAAACATTTACCTAAGGCGAAGGTTTCTTGAAATTGGTCAAAAAGTTGGTTTTTAAAGCAGTGTATCTCTTAAACCGTAAATAATTTTTACCAAAAAAAAAGTCATATTTTCAAGTCTTATTTTAAAACAGTGATGGAACTCAAATCACAATTAAACGTACATTAATGCATCAAAAAAATCTTCAAATACACCTCTTACATTTCTTTGACAGCAGTTTATCCCTTCATTAACAATTTTAATTATAATTAAAAATATACCATTAAATTGCTAATGCCAAACTGCATTCAGTGATGGATTATTTATTATTAAGTAGTTTGTAAATAGATGATTATTTCATATTTTGCAATAAATTACCAGCGTTGTGTCATCGCGCTTCTCTTTCTTTTCTATGTAGTCCGATAGTGACCTCGCTTTAGGTCATGTAGTCGCCTTAATTAGCATCTATATAGACAACTTAATTTAACCTGCCGAAAACCATGTATGTATGTCATTTGTTGCTCTTTTTTGTTGACGTTCGATGAGGATTAAAATAATGTTAAATGATTGTGATAACTATCCATACTAATACTTTAAAAGTGAAAGTAACTCTGTCGGTCTTTGGTCCTTTTAACGTTTGAACCACGGCATCGACCATTATGAAATTTGAGAGATAAGTAGCCTGGGACCTAGAGAAGGACATAGGCTACTTTTATATATTATGTAGTACCTAGTTATAATATAGCTAAAGAGTTTGTTTGTTTGAACACCCTATTCTCTGGAACTATATGTCGGATTTGAAAACATCTAGGCATTTTTCTTGCATTTGATAGCCTAATTCTTGAGAAAGGTTATAGGCTTAGTAGTCGAACATAAAGGAAAAACGTCAGAAAGAACACTAATCGAAAACGAAGTTGTTCCGCAGGCGGGCGATGCAATGCGACAGGGTGAGACGGGGGAACAAATATCACGTGGACGAAGTCGCGGACAATAGCTAGTTTATGATAAAGCTTTTATAGTACAGTGTTATCTGGCAAGGGATTTGCTGGCAAAGTCGATCAAACGCTAGCTAGGAATGCATTCATAGTTTTTCTCATTTTTTTGAACAATTATTCGTTTATAATTTACTAGCAGCGCCCCACAGTTTCACCCGTAAAGGTTGCGATCCATCCTCACAAAATTTCGCATTTATAATATTAGTAGAAAGTAGGATAGGATAGTAAGATTTAAGCTTTGATAATTTCAATAACAGGAACCTTTATAGGATTTCATGCGATAATCGTAAAAAATAAAATTAAACAAAATGTATTTAGTCCTATGACTGTCGCCACTCAGTGTCCCTGAAAGGGACAGTCCGCTCTGGCAGCGACCATTTTCAGAATGCTGTTGTCACTACTATCTATGCAGGCGCTGTAGTATGGAGGCCGCTTTCTTTCGCATGATGGCAAGGAAACCATCTATGCGGGCCTCCGCCAACATACCCGAAGCGCTACACCACCATGGTACCCCCAACAGCATCCTAAAATCATGACTGAATTGAACATGCAGGACGTTGTAGGCTCGGCGCGTGTATGAGAGAATGCCTTAAAAGGGGTTTCTTTGACGTCTGTAGTACAACGAGCGAACCTGCGGGAACGCATATTGCTCCACATAACGCTCTGCGCTCCATTTCTATATCTACGTCATCTCTTAGGTCGCTCGTGACAATGTGGCCAAGGTACCTAACACTATCGACAATCGCCAGAGCTACGCCATTGAGACTTATGAATGGAACATTGCGCGGCTGCTGCCTAGGTAGGTACTTTAATTACAAGAAGCTCAATCTTCTTCGAGTTGTATATTAAGCCATGCTAGTCAAGTCAAGTCAAGTCGCTACTCCGCATAAGCCTCACAGGTCGATAACAACATTTCCAACCCACTTATCGATGGACTGAGAAGCACCATATCGTCTCATCTTCATCAGCCGAAAGACGTCCACTGCTGGACATAGGCCTCACCCAAGCACCTCCCCTTCGACCGGTTCTGTGCTTCTCGCATCCAACGGGTTCCTGTGGGCTTCACAAGGCCAGGCCAGGCAAGGCCAGACTTTATATCGTACTGTTGACACACGTTTCGTCAATGTGGCAGCCGACATGTGTTATACTGCTCAGTCGCTCGATAAGCCGATAATAAGGAGTGTTTGCGAATATTTATACAAAGAAGGCTTTTTAAATCCACAATAATTATTCCTGTTGAGATACACAAAATTGAATTAACTTCCTTTTTTATGATTTTATCATATTATTAAATTCTCTTAAAAATCTACCCAACATGGCACAGGCATTCACATTCGGTTTTCTGTCATACGTTTTATTATTTATGTCAATCAATTAAAATACAAAATTCTATAACACTTACCCCCTTTACTAATAAACGTATTATATCAGATAACTATTTACACACTAATTTCTCTCTTTCAGTCATCAGTAATTTGACTTTCGGAAGAAGAAGACAAAGCGTTGTGTAACTATAGAGACGCTGTACAACGTTTATTAGTAAGGGGGTAAGTATAAAATGTAATACTCGTAGTCTGTGAAAACTACTGGCTACAATAGCTATTAGGATTCCCTTTGACAGACTGCAGATGACAGGCAGCGTAGACAGGGTCCCGTTGTCGCCCTTGGTCATAGAATTCCAAGAAAAACATATACGAGTAATATCGGCTAATATCACTTTTTCGTTCGGCATGCTGTAATACCATTAAAGTTATCTAACATAAAGGGTTGTATTCAAATTTGCTACAGGAGTAACAGGAAATAAAACCAAAAATTAAGTTTATAAAAAATCTATTTCATACAAGAAACATTCATTTTTATGAAAGATAAATGCTATACAATACAGATTTGGTTGATTATCATGGTTTTTATGATGTTGGCAATAAAGAATAAATTTCATTATCATTGGGGTCCTGGTGTCGTGGGTCCTTCTGCCGCCGCCGGTTTCAATTTCTCCAACTGAAAGAAAAACAGGAATTAGCATCTACATTATATCGCAGATTCCGCGAATCCTTTATTTTTGGATTATTTTAATATTTTTAGGAGTCATTTTTCGTATCAACGCCACTTTTGGTATCAAAATTAATGAAAATGCAGGTTACGTTCTTTAGCCTATACAGGCTGGATTTTTGAGAAGCGAAAAGGGTAAGGCCGTTGCAATAAACACTGGCCGAAAATCAACAAAAAAGTTTAAACTTCGAATTTTGAACGAAAACGAGTTAAAAGTTTATTTGTTTTGAGAACAATATTTAGATAGCATGTTGTTTGTGATTTCTGAGTTCTGACATTCTAAGAAATAACTGACCTTAAATAGACTCTTATATGTTAGACTGACACTCGAAATCCCGAATGAACGCTATCCCGAATCATGCAATAATTTTTAGACTTATATCGGAGAAGTAATTTTGCGATTTTTTTTGACTTTTGTAGGGGCCAGTTTATCCCACATTAAAATAATACGTTGCAGTCTCATTTCCTACGAAATGTAACAGTTTTTTTTTTTTTGTAATTCCTGAATTTTCTAGTACTCAAGCCTAAGTTCAACTCCGTTAGTTCAATAGAGTTTTTTGATCCTATTAAGAAACAGGACCGACTGGCGCAAAAAAAATGTGAATAATGTACTGTAGTTTTTTCAAAAATCTGTAAATACTATGTTAAGGTCCCTTACTGCCCCATCTCAAAAAACCATCCAGTTTAATGAACATTGTTAAAAACAAAAACTTTTTTACAAATAAAAAAGGTTTTATTTTCTCTTTTTAGTGGGAGAGTTTGTAATTTATCTAAGTTACAATTGTTAACTGCTCATCACCTTTAACAAAATATTGTTTTTCCCGATGCTGGAACGTTAATTGTTAAGGAGTTCTCCTGATAAGAACCAGGAGAACTCCTCAACAAACACTCACCATTCGCATTGTGACGAGCATAAATTGCTGAGCAATCATATTAAAGTAATTGAATAGCAACCCGTGAAATATTTAACATTGAGTAGTTCCGATGGCCATCTGTGGTCTTCATAGTCAGCTCCACTTTACTAAATGATGATTTCCGAGAGCAAATGCTCAAGTTGCTTTAATCGTATAAAAATACCAAAATCGCTATAGGCTTGCCTATAAAATTTAAGGGTTTCCCTCGATTTCCATGGGAACCTCTCATCAGATTCCAACTTAGTGACAATGGGACCACCTCGAGAGTATACGCTATCAAACAAAAAAAAAATTTCAATTCTGTCCACTATTGACTGAAAAATCAGTGAACATACATAAAAAAAAAAACACATAAAGTCGAACATAATATACGAGTATAACCTCCTCCTTTTTGGAAGTCGGTTAAAAACAGGTATTAAATCCCTGAAGAAAGTGTACACTATTTTAAGTACCGCAGCCACACGGGATAACACATACCTACTATATAATACGACTATAATATGACTATAATACGCAAATAAATGAATATGAATATGAATGGTTATAGGCTTTAACCCTGTCCTAATATGAGCTATTTTCGCGTTCATTTCTGCTAAGAGGCAGCGGGCTTCCGACGGGGTAATTGCGTAACACACTAATAGTAGGAATGGCTTTAATTTTGACAGTGTAAGTTGTTGAAATAACACAATGAATGTTGATTCATTTCGCACTGTGTCGTATAACGATTTTTATTTTCGACATGGACCGTTACCACTATATTACCATTTTTACAACAGAGGGGCAACTCTAGTATTTTTAAGAACTTTCGCAACCTATTCTGTCTCAATCTGTCAAAAATACAATCAATTGACATACATTTTTAACCAGTTTTCAACATTGATTGTCGCTGAGATGTGATTGCGACTTGAAAAAACGTATGTACCTACTAGTTTTTAGGGTTCCGTACCGAAATGGTAAAAAAGAACCCTTATGGTGCGACTGAGTCTGTCTGTCTGTCAGTCTGTCACAGCTGGATATCTCAAGAACTACTAGTGCTATTAACTTGAAATTTTGAATAGTTTTAGATGACGTTTCCCCAACTACATTGCAAATAACAAAAAAAATATAAAATACCTATTTTTTTTTTTGCAACAGGGACTAAAAGGGGGTCTGAAAAATTCGAAGTGGGGCTACTAGGGCATGTGGGGTATCATATGAAAAAGCGCAGTTTGCACATTCTCAAACACTTTTTTTAGGCTGCATAGTTGTCGTCGACTTTAAATGAAAAATGTAAAAAAAAATACCGTTCGACCTTATCTCCGAAGTTTGCATAGAGAAAAATCTAAAGATTACAGGAAAAATAAAACGAAGTTTCTAAATAGCACACTTTTCAGAAATCATAAACAAAAGTTACATTAGTTCCACTATCGGTCAAAAGATGGCGCTGACCTAAAACTGCAATATTCTACACCGCAGCGTACACTGTTAAAATTCTCTGACGAATATAGGCCTCGCCGATGAAAATTTAAAAACTTATAATAGTACGGAACCCTCAGTGCGCGAGTCCGACTCGCTCTTGCCCGGTTTTTTAAGTACGAGAATTGGCCTTCAGATCGCGAGGTTAAAATAGCGTAAAAAGTATTCAATAAAAATGCTTACCGCTTTACTTGCAGTATCAATCGCTTCATTCAAATTCTTCTTGATTACATCTGGGTTTACAGCCTCGGCGATTTTTTTGGCTATTTCGTCGCCTATTTTTGTGGCTTGTTCTTTTAATGCGTTCACTTGCTTCGTCAGATCATCCGCAGGGGCATCGCGTTTCACGAAAGCGTGAGCCTGTATGAACAACAAAGGGTATTATTAGGAAAATACTTAATTGTGTTATTATTATAAGTTTTGAGTACTTAGCCAAGATAAAATTGCTAAAAAACTTTAGCCACTCTCTCTGTGACCCTCCATTTTTCATTCCGGAAAATGCATTTAGACAAAACTTACGGAGGTACTGATTTAAGAGTTGTTTAATTTAAAATTATCCAAAAAAAGACCGAAAATATAATTTTCCTATGACGAAGTTATTCGTTTCTTTTATTTGAATAAATACGAATATGAATCTAGTATAGAGATATGGAAGAAAGAGACATGTTGTGCCAAAATTTTTTTGGAAGCACACATTTTACATGCCGTAAGGTAGAGTGTGTTGGAACCGCTTTTACAATGTTTACATCTTATTTTGTACCCACATTCATTGCAACATAAATAATTTATTTCTTTCTTACTGTGTATTGATAATTATGAGACAGCCGCACTATACGGACTATCAGCAAATGTCGGACACTACGCGTCCGTTTACCGAAAATTGCCAAACTAAAGTTCGTTTTTTAATCCCAGAGACTAATCTGACAGGTGTAATGTCAAACTTTTATACAAAAAAATCGCAAACACAAAACACTTAAATTTCAGATTAGTATCTGAGATTATAAACCGAAAATTAGAGGTGTATTTTCGATAAAAATGTTCTATCACTCATAAATACTGAAAGTCGACGTTAAATATAGTACATTACGACATGAATTAATTTGGGAAAAACAAAAGGACATAATACTGAAACTTACGCTAATAACGCTGAAAAGGCACACGGCCAGAAGGACGATAAACAGCTTGTTCATGGTGAAATTGTACGTCTTCACAACTCAACAACACAATGGTTACTGCAGCTCTTCACAGCAGCAATCCCCTTTATCTTGATGCTGACCGGAGCCACTGTTTGAACAGCTTATCATAATGACCCCGGGTTGTTTTTTTTTCTGGTTAGCCAATTACCAAAGAGCTCGGACAGTCCTAATTAAACTATTTGTGGGCATTTGACGAAGTTATTGTGATTACAGTCGAAAGTGATGGATGATTAGGTAAATATGATGAGGTTAATTACAGTTTATACTCAGTTACAAGGATTTTGGACAGCCAGATATAGGTAATAATTATGTATTTGAATGAAATTCGAAGACAAGTGACATCTACCAACCCGCACTGGGCCCGCATGGTAGATTACGGCCTACTCGAAAGGCCTGTGTCCCAGCAGTGGGAACAGTATAGGCTGATTATGCTAAGCGCATAACTCTGATTCACAGAATGCTTGTAGGTTATTCGCAAATATCGATCGGTGTTGCATTGCAAAACAATTGCAGTGTCAAAACTAACGTTAAAACCTTGGTTAAAACAAAGAAAAGATTTTCTATGTATATTTATTAATGTAAACAAGGAAAATTTTATATTTACTTACATGTTCTACTGACTGCCTAATGGTCTAGTGATCGCAAGGGGGAGTTCCTACTGATTATAGTATCCTGGGTTCGACCCCCAGACCGACTAAACTGTTTCAGGGAGGTAATAACGCAACTCACTAACAATTTGCATTACTTCTTATTTTGACAATAATATTGGACAACATTCATTGCGTTATTAACATTGTCGAGCAGACAATTTTTACGAACATATGAAGCAATGGATTAGGAATTTGCTTAAAAATCTTTGGATTGTGATAGGAATAGTGTTACTGCAGCCTCAGATTCTGGGTTTCTATCAGTTGATGACAGGGGCTTGAACATAAGTGGCGGGTGTACTATATGCCTACCCTCGGGGTTAAAGGGATGATGGTATGCTTTTCGTCTCTGTCTGTGTGACCACATTTTTCTTCTAAAGTAAGCAAGATTTTGATGCGGTTTCCGATATCATGTAGAGAATTTATTCCGGTTTAATAATATTATTGTTACACGTGATATATGTGTATAACTACATAATATACCAATGAAATCTCGATGCTTTTACGACTAGTTAGTTTTTACGCTAGTTTTATATTTGAAAAAAATTAACACTCCAAATTAAGCGATTAAGTTCGTCATCTATATTTCCGACACTGTCTGTCTGTTAGTATGCTTCTAACTGGAGAACCACTTTTCCTATTTCTGTCACTTTTGTTCTATTTTAAATAATGATCTCTAGTACGGTTCATACCCAGTGTTGACAACCCGTGCGGCGATAACAGTTACTGGGTAATACGATACCTGTGAGACTGTATAGAGATATGAGGAACAGGGTGAAAGGTTCACTCATACTCTATAGAAAAGGGAGGATCCTCCGACCAGACGGGTGTTGTGTCTGGCGGGCAACAGCCCGATGATTTATGTTGAGCCGTTGTATCTATGTTAGTTGCGCGGTAAACTCTGCTTGCGAGATGCAGGATTTTGCGTAACGTCAGTACGACGCGTTGTTCGCGCGTTACCTCGGATTTTGCATCACTGTCCAAATTACAGTGATGTTTATTCTCATTCCAATAAGGTTGCTGTTGGGTTACTGCCACTGACATATCTGTCACGATTATTGTGATCTTTATTCTTGTTACAATAAGGTTGCTGTAAGGTTGCTGCTGTCAGAGGTAAAATAACTGTGAACGGACTTTAAGCCTACGCCGAACGTCTGACTGTCTGTTCATCTGTCACAGGACTATCTGTTTAACCGTTTTACTTCTTTATTTTTGTAGCCAGTAGTAAAAATACTGAGTATGTGTTATTTATTATTATTAAAAAAAATAAAACTCCACGCTATGGGTGCCTGAAAATGAACGGCGACCGCGCCGAAGCCAGCCCAGAAAGAGATTGCAAGTTGACCTGGACGCGTACCTCGAGGGCTGGTTCGAGGTAGCGCGGCAAAAGAATCCCTGGAAGGATTTGGGGGAGGCCTTTGCCCAGCAGTGAGACAGTAGGTAAAGGCTAGCAAAAAAAAAAAACAGTGGCACGTGCCGACAGAAGTGAAAGCTTGAACAATTATGTGTGTATTTTTTTAATTGTCTTATAAACAAAACACAAACTGAATACTAAGACTTGGCCATCACTCACTGACATATCGGATATACATTGAAAAAGAGTACATCCCGAGAACAGCCGAACACATCCGAAGCGGTGTCGGTTACGGTTACAGTGGCGCGAGTTCAATGGTTTTTTCCCATCTCAAAAAATGCCTAACGAGCCTACAGAAGTTTTTACTTGGCTTCTATCGTAGCAAATATAATTAAAAAGAAGGTAAGGTAATTATATCATGAATAAAGTCAGTGTAAATATAAATAAAAGATGTTTTATGTTTAAGAATTTTCTATTTTTCATACTAAATTAATTGAATCTAGTACATATTTTGATCTTTAGGCTTATGGTCTTACGTCGTTCCATATTAGGATTTTATGAAAACACGAATCAATTTTGATTACTACGCTGCTGATTTGGCTTTCATATCGCTCATCTGTAAAAAGAAACATCAATATTAATGGTGATGAAACATACATACGAAAAGAAAAGTCCAAATAAAAACACCTTCCTTTTTAAAATTGGTTAAAAATACCTCTCTAATAACGTACGTTCCAAAATGTAGTTGACGAAATTGTAAACAAATGTTCCAGAAAACGTACAATTTACACGTTACGTTACAATTTAATGGTGTAGGTAATTCAAACAGTAATTTTGAAAGAAGAGAAAATGATAATTGTTGGTTATTGATACAAATAATATAAAGATGAAACCTTCTTAATATAGATAAATGTGCTACGAATTCCCTTTATTGAGTGATTGCGTAAGAATTTAAACTGAACAGTGTTTGTTTACACTTTCCTCAGATACTTTTGAAACAGACTATTTAAAGTTCGATATTTAAAAAATATCACTTGGCTATGCAGTCTCCTCCATTTAAAAATAGTGTACTAAGAGTATCATAACAGTTGCAATGATGCAGCTTTCCTATCGACTGCTTTATTTTCTAGATGTCTGTGAAAACACTCGCTGAGCTCGCGGGTTGGATGACGGCCATCTTGAAAGATAGGCCTCCTCTTCGTGGGAGGGTTTTCGGAGAGGAGGCCTGTGTCCCAGAAGTGGGAGGGCTTTCGGAGAGGAGGCCTGTGTCCCAGAAGTGGGAACATTTGCTATAGGCAAATTATGCTATGTCAAACAATTCTGTGACTGTGTCAGTCAGGTAACCAACCATGACATTTTTGAAACATGCACAACTGCACGTGATTGTAACCGGAAAAAATCATTAACACAAAATCATTATGTCGAAATTTACACGAACACGTATGGCGGTAGGTAGGTACTCTGGGCAGTCAGCCCTGCTTACACCTTGCTAAATGGCTAATTTTGTGAGATCCCAAACTCGCGATCCACGTAATTTTATAAAAGCTGAAATATTTCCGCATATACGTATACCTAGGTATAATTGCGTTACCACGCAATATATTTAGGGTAGGTATAGGTACAGCCGCGGACAATGGCGGTCGACCACTTTTCACCCTTATGCCCTTGGTAATAAGGTTGAAAAGTGATCCATCGCCAGTGTCCGCGATGGTACATGTGTCATCACGCCTGTATACCCCGAAGGGTTAGGCAGAGGCGAGGTGTACCTATTACAGTACTCTAATATGCGCTATTTTCGGCTTTGTTAAAATAATACAGGCCTAGCGACTCTGGCATCTCGGACCACACCATTTTTTACCACGGCATAACCTATTTCAATATACAGCGTGATGCTTTAACGGCGACATTAATTTAACAAACGTATACGGTTTCGCGTTTTCGTTTCATGAACATATTTTAATTTCATTAAACGTTATTATTTATTTATTTACAACTAGCTAACCCGGCGAACTTCGTACCGCCTCAGAATCAATAAATACAAAATTTATGAGAAAATTAATTAAGTATCTTCAATATTTTCTTTTTCGTATTTTAATTTCTCAAGTTTAAAAATCTATTCTGCTATTCGGCGCGGAGACAAATCTAAGATCATAGACGATCCAGCCGTTCTTGAGTTATAAATGGTGTAACTAATTTTTTTTTTTTTTTTTTAACAATGGCATCTCGCAATTCATCCTTTATGAGGATGGCTACTGCTTAACCGGACTTTCCTGTGGATGCCTCGAATTAAGGCCTCCAGCCAGGGCAAACAATAACTTAAAAACTAAGCGACAGCGCTAAGGGTAACCCCCTGCGGGGTTCGGACCTCGGCTCAGGGCGTCGCTGGAAGAGGACAGCAAGGGACAGGCTGGATCGGTATTATTATTAGTGTTTAGGGGCGAATTTAAAACTACAGGCTCAGCTGCGCGGGCTGGCTCGAGCAAGGGTCGGGGCGGGCACGGTGATGGTGCGGGACGTCGCGACGGGCCTCGGCGGCGAGGACGGAAGGACGGATGTCTGAGCTTGTGTTTGTGATGTCGTCTGAGAGTACTAGTGGCCTTACTGCTCTCCTGGAGGAGGGTAGTGGCGTCGTCGGGGATAGTGAGGGTATGCCTTGGTCGGCGAATCCTACTTATGCGGGAGGGAGTGTATCGGGAGGCCGCCGCAATCAGGGGATTGGGGTGCTTAATGGCAGAGTCAAAGAAGCGCTTGGAGAGGCGTTTCATGAACTGCTGGATGGTGGGGATTCTGAGATCTAGATGCAGATTCACATTTCGGACATAGAAGGGGGCTCCCGTGACCTTTCGGAGGAAACGGTTCTGGAGGGTTTGCATTTTATGCAGAAATCGCGGCTTGGCGTGTGCGAAGACTACGCAAGCATAGGTCATGATGGGACGGATGACCGCGGTGTAGAGGCGCAATTTGCACTTGAGTGACAATGGTGTAACTAACCTGACTTTGTTTTATTTATATAGATTTTCTAAAATAGCATCTTGGAGCAACCTGGTACCTTAATAACTGTAGCGGAGGGGTCACGGATCATAACATTGCGTCAATAAAATTAAAACGAATAACGTGCAAAGAGTAGGCGAATTGAAGGAAACAGAGCGAGCCCGATGTCGGCGAGCAGCACATGCGGTAGTTTTCAAATTATGAATTATATTATGTTGTTTTAATTACTGGACATCTAGCCCTACCCGTGTGTTAAATTAATGTCGCTGTAGTGACACGCTGTTGCTGTGCCGACACAAGAACAAGAACAGAAAAATATCATTTGACATGACTCACAGCTTTGTTTACGCTTTCGGCAATGGCGTTCAAGTTCTTCTTCATTGCTTCGGGGTCGAATGTGCTGGCCATTTGGCTGTTGAAGTCCTTGGAGAAGTCTTGGAGGTTCTTCTGAATAGTCTCCAAGTAGTTGTTGTCCGCAGCCGCAGGCGCATCGCGCTTCACGAAAGCTTGAGTCTGTTTGAATGAGAAGAAGTTGTAAAAAAATATGAAAACATTTCGGCCTCTAGCAATCGCACCACAGAATATAAAATAAACATTTTCACATTGAAAAATTTACATGTACAGATTACCAAGCTAGCTCACTTGGTGGCAGGGTCAAGACACTTTCTCTCAAAATGCAGTCTAGATAATATTAACATATTATCTGAAAAATTATTAGATTATTGCTTACGGCTGGTCCATTTACTGTTGTTTGTTTCAGAAATCAGCAATGGAAGGTTTTTAAAGCATTAATGAAGGCCAATTCAAATCACAAATCGTCTTTCTCAGGCTTTTATTAAAAGTGAAATACAAGTTTAAGGTCAATAATTACAAGTTGGCGAACAGTGCTTGGAAAATATAGGAAAACTATTTTAATATTAACAGTTAGGTACTTACGCTGACAAGGCACACAGCCAGAAGGACAAACAGCATCTTATTCATGTTTAAAGAGTTTCTCTACAGAACTTCACAATACAACAGTAGAATGCAGACTGCGATCTCCAAGAAAGCAATGTCCTATATCTTGATGCTGGGCGAGACACAACGTATGGTCAGCTCAATGCAGTGACCCTAGGTCATCTGATCTTGCAAGCTAATCAGTTAATAAACTTTGCCTGGGATTTTAAAAGTAATCGTCTTGGTACGTGTTAGGTGCATAATATTGTATTACTTGATAAATAATTTGTCAAAATAAATACATTAGAAAACCAGCCTGTTGTTTTCCAGCTGCAAGGTACATGCATCATCTCTTACATTGAATGAATGAGCAGTGATCACTACGCTTTCTGACTGCGTACGTATCAGAGATTACAAAATTCCTAATTTAGGTTTCTTCAGGAACCTGAAAATGATACAGCTACATTTGTTCTTGTTAGGTTTTGAAGTACCATGCAAAGGCTTATAAATCGATTCCCATGAATTTACTCGCTTGAAACGGGCAAATCATCACTTTTAAATAATACCTAAGACGACCCACTGACCATAATTATGTTTTCTGATATTAATAATATTATGGTTTTTGAATCGTATGCAATACAGTATAGCAAAAAGGACACTAGCGCAAAGAAGCGATACGAGTTAAATATTACAAAACGTGTACATTTTTCTTAACTTCATTGCATAACATTAAAAACTGAAAAAAAAAATTTTTTAAGCTTCTCCCGTTTCGGGCGAGTAAATTCGTGCAAATCGACTAATGAGCCATCAAAACATGCTTTAAAACCGTGCTTCATCAAATCGTAGCACGTTTGGTCAACAAAAAAGGTAATTTTTTTTGTATCACCGTCATACATTGTAGGAAAACGCGGCAATTCGTTTGACCTTACATGCCAATTATCGAACAATAGAAACCAGTAACTAAATATTTGTGCACATAAACAATGACTTTAGACTTCATTTCTCTTGTGGAATAAACCCAAGTAGTTTTCTTCTTTATTTTTTTGAAGTGAAGACTTCTTTGGGCGCGTAGGTCATTTTTTGAAATGGGAAAAGCCATTCAACTCACGCCACTGTTACCGTATGCGACACCGCTTCGGATGTTTTAGGCTGTCCTCGGGATGTACCCGCTGTTAATGTATATCCGATATGTCAGTGAGTGATGGCAAAGTATTCTGTTTGCGTTTTGTTTTCACTTCTGTTGGCACTCCCGGAGTGCCACTGTTTTTCTTTTTTTGCAAACGACACACCAAATTCTCATCACAATATAACACCAAACGGATATTGCATAAAATCGGCCCCTCGGCCCGTTTGACTCATTTTAATGCCCCAGTTCCGGATCAGACGAATGAGATAATTGAACTGCAATAATCATGTCATCTGACTGGTTATATTTCCATAAAGAGCTGTATTTCGACACAATTCAGACTCCCATCACTTAAAATAACAAGGCACCTTTATTCTCCGATGGGTTAGACAGATGTACACCTCTGTCGAAATGTGGGTATACTGTATTGGTACTACACATTTAGCCAATCATGTTTAAGTCCCATGTATGTAACGGTTGGTCTGTGGATGGGTGACCATCTTTACATACCGAGACCCCTCCGTGCCTCGAAAAGCACGTTAAGCCGTTGGTCCCGGCTGTTATTCGAGGATCTTTGACAGTCGTTACGGGTAGTCAGAAGCCCGAAAGTCTGATAACCAGTCTTACTAAGGGGTATCAGTAACTGGGTTGTGAAGGTCAGATAAGCAGTCGCTTTATGTAAAACACTGGTATTCAGCTGCATCCGGTTATACTGGAAGCCGACCCCACCATAGTTGGGAAAACGCTAGGCAGATGAGATGATGTATGTAACGCGATCCTATAGCTAATACCTCCTACAAAGACATTCCTAATGCAGGGATTCCAATAGCACATCACTGACCCAGGGATCGAATCATGCTCAGAATTTGCGCTTGAAACTACTATACCAACGAATCGGTAACAGTCTAATAACTTCGACCAACTTGAATCTGTGGTCACAGTTCTAACCTAACGTAACCCGTTTAGTCGGTGTGACCTAGCTTAGTTACTGCGACCCAACTTTGAAAAAAAATAAATGAATGTTAAAAAGAGTGTCCTTTATTTAAAAAAGAATTTAGAGGCTCATTTATTTAAAAAAGCATAGATCATTAGAAGGCAAAGTAAGTTTATTTTCGTTCACTGCTGCTCCATAATTGCGTAATAGACTATCAATCACAAAACTGAATCATTTTGAAGGGTATTGCTAATCCATTGCTTCATTTGTTAGAAAAAATTGTCTGCTCAACAACGTACCTAAATAACGCAATGAATGATGTAGTACTGTCAAAATTAAAGCTATTCTTGTTACTGTTAGTGTTTCGCAACTACCCCGCTGTGTAGAGGACCAACCAAAACAAAACCCGGAACCAGCCAATGCTTAGGTATTTTGTATTATTGTTTTAAATTCCTCCACGCTTATCACACTCATTCAATCAATTATGTCTAAGGTTCGAGGTGCACTAGATAGTGCTACATCCGTCAGCTGTTTATCAAAGACTCGAAGTCCGTCCGTACCTACTGCGGAAAATAATTACCAGAGATAAGATTCTCTATACTTAACTAAAACAGTGGGAGGTTTGAACCTTGTGTATTTTAACATCATCTGCCTAGCCTTTTCCCAACTACGTTGGGGTTGGATTCTAGTTAACTGGATGCAGCTGAATACCAGTATTTTATATGGAGCGACTGCCTTACTGACCTGCACACCCCAGTTACTGGATAATGCGACAACCCTTGGTAAGACTGGTTGTCAGACTTTCGGACTTCTGACGACCTGTAACGACTGTCAAAGATCCACGAATGAAAGCTAGGACCAACGGCTTAACGTGCTTTCCGAGGCACGGAGGAGTCTCGATATGTAAAGATGGTCACCCATCCACAGACCCACCCCTTCATCCTTGTATATTTTAACCTAGGTTATAAATACAGGGTGACATACATCGACGAGCAAACTGTAACCATGAATTCAGCACATGATTTTGACCCCCTATGGCAGAAATTTTTCGTCGGTAAAAAAGAAAAAAACCGGCCAAGTGTGAATTGGACTCGCACACGAAGGGTTCCGTACCACCACACAATATTTAACACTACATACAAATTAACGGCAAAAAAAATCATGTTTGTTGTATGGGACCCTCCTTAAATATTTATTTTATTGTTTTTAGTATTTGTTATTATAGCGGCAACAGAAATACATATTCTGTGAAAATTTGAACTGTCTAGCTATCACGGTTCCTGAGATACAGCCTGGTGACAGACAGACAGACAGACAGACAGACGGACAGTGGTGTCTTAGTAATAGGATCCCGTTTTTACCCTTTGGGTACGGAACCCTAAAAATGCTGTTTAGTACATTTTGACCGCATAGGTATTGCACTTACTTATGAAAAGGCAGTTTCCTGTTTCCAGTTTCCTTTTTTGTGTGTGTGTGTGTGTGTGTGCACTGCTGTGTACTTATGGCTTCGTTCTCAAAATATAAAAAAACTCGGCGTATCGCAGTCCACTGCTGGACATAGACCTCTCCTACGCTGAGCTTCTGTACCCTATTCTCCATATCATCCAGTCCATCCCAAAGTATGATGTTCCCAAAATATGATAAGTACAGTCAACTCAATATTTTTTTAATGTCAAACAACACTTTCTTTTTTTCGCTGTCTAGTACCTTTTATACTCTTCTTATAAAAGAAGGATCGAAATATAATATGTTTTGCCCTGCGAGAAACAATAATTACAGACAGGTAATAATTATCACTATTGTACGGGTAGTCCCGAAGCCCCAAAGCTTACCACGGAGTATCGTCTTACCCAGTTACTGGGTTGAAGAGCTCAGATAGGCAGTTGTTCCAAGTGCCTAAAAATCCAGAGAAATTCTAAACTTCCATCGCCAATTAACAAAACAATTATTAGATTACTTCTATGAACACAGTAATTAGAACCCTATTTAATTGTTATTCACATCCTACAAGATATGGTATCAGCGGTCACAACAATATGTCATTAGAATGTAAACAAAGTTCTCTAGAAAATAATAACATTAATATACCTAGATGGCTCATTATGATATGAAATGACAAATGCATCCTTGTAAATATAAGATACTTAGATAAGAAAACTTATGTGTTGGTGTTAATTGCTGTCATCATAACACATTATTTCACGAAATTAGATATGCTCGACCTCGTAATTACGTAACCACATTTGACAGCAATTTCTAGTTATTTGAAACTTCAACTGCAGTCCTTTCTGGCCTGTTCTTCTTCATAGATACCTAGTATGCTTTGGAATGGGCAACTAGCTTCATATTATGACTGATAGACTCCTTGACATTGCCTTTAAATGGTTTAATGGAAATAAATGCTTTGAGTTGAGTTCACAGTTACACTGCTACTACGCTCTTTTGAAAAGGCTCGAATGACGTTGACGTCACTTGAAATGTATATAAAAAACAAGATGGCAGTATTCGTTCAGATTTTGACCACACGCCAAAATAACCTTGTAGCGCTATTTTATACGTCAGATTTTGCATCGCTGCCCGTTCAAAATCACAGTGATCTTTATTGTCGTTACAATAAGATTACTGTTGGATTGCTGCTGTCAGAGGTAAAATAACTGTAAAAAGACGGTAAGGTTGAAACTTTATTACATAGACAGCCTTGTCGTTTTATGACGTGGAAGTGATACCATACGGTGGTAAAATAATTACGAGGTTGACTATACAAAACAATTTTTGGCAACAAATCTTCTATTTAAATAAAATTCAAAGTCTTGACTGACTGATATATCAACGCACAGCCTAAACCGCTGGTCCTAGAGACATGAAATTTGGGGGTGTGTTCTTTGTGAAGAGTAAGTATCCACTAAGAAAGGGTATTTCGAAATTCCACCCCTAAGAGCCAATATTAGTAGAAGCCAGTATTAATAAACCAATTCATTCAAAAGTAAAAAATAAAAAATATTTAATAAAAAAAAGTCTATTACAATTTCTAGTAAATTTTTTTTAAGTTTTGGGTTCCGGACTTTCACTTGGTTTTTATATTAATATTTTTACTTCACCAATAACATTTTTGACAAAACGAAATTCCGTTGTTGCAGCAATAAATCTTGTTTACAACGCAGCAGCTGGTTTGACTTTTATAATGCTCATCTGTAGAAAAAAACATTAATAAAACGTTACTTACTTGATTTTCCCCAGCAAGTACCTATCCGGTAAGAATTAGCAGAATTATATTGTTTTTAGAATAAACAAGGTGGGTTAATTATCTGCCAGGTATGTGCAATTACTCCAACGAGGCCACCCTGGCCAGAGGCGGTTCAAGAACACCGTTTGGCTTTAGTCAGTATGAGCAAAGCCAAACGATGCGTTGCCGTTGTGTTGCGATGCCTGAGCGGAGACGCTGCGGTTTCCTATGTACAAATCACAGTGACACGCCAGAAGGTGCGTTACGACGACGTGCAGCGACGCAACACACGCTCAACGTACAAGGAGACCTGAGAAACGACGCAGGAAAGAATGTTACGGTGCGATACCAAGCGTCGGACCGTCTTCGTAGCGCAGCTGTGTTGCTTGTACTAAAGAAAACTGACACACCCAACACCGAGACGCTGCGACGTCGTAGTAAGCGGCGTTGCGAAGCGACACCTCATTGTGCGTGTGGCACTCAGTGCGTTGAAGTCAAAGCGATGCGACGACGTAGCACACCGGGAACGCCTGTTTGGCCTCACTAAGAGTCCAACAGATCCTTCGCCCACCACAGGGCGGTGGACATCCACGAGCATTTTCAAAAAAAGTTCATAAAATTAAATTAAATTATTTATTCAGTAAATAGGATATCGTAATCACTTTCACATGTCATTCCAAGTAGGTCAGATTCCAACTAGGTCAGATTTTGAGTTGGTAATGTACAATACAGTCAGTCAGTATCATAATTTTCCGACATGAAATTAAGCCATGTAAATAAGAAATAATTTATTTTATAAAAAAGCTAGGTGGTTTTGACATTTACTATCTGACGACCCCGGAGAATAAATGGCGAAACAAACTCAAGGTTCAAAGTCTCCTTTAAAATCCAGACATAATCATGGTCAGATCATGTGAGAGCAATGTAGATTACCTGTAATGGTCACTCGAGGAAATGAGTTTAGGATTAGCGGCAATAACGAAACGTGCAAGTGATAAACACCCGATAAAGGATGATGACATGACTTGCGTTTCAAAATTATAGATATATTTCAAACACGACTCGGTTAGAACTGAACTATGGATCTATGATAGGAACTAAACTAACCTATAACCATAACTCCATCGCTTTGTTTACGCTATCAGAAACAACGTTTTCGTTTGGCTTCAAATCTTCAGGGATGATTGTGCGTGCCACGTGACGAAAATCCCTGACGTTTAAGCCTATGAGGGACTTCTGCATCATTTCCAAATCATTGCGCGCCGCAATCGAAGGATGAAGGCGTGTGGGAAAAGGAGCATCGCGTTTCACGACAGCCTGTATTAACGAGAAGAAGATTACATCAGCCTCTAGCTGTCCCAATAGGCTAAAGACTAAAACTTCGGCCATACCTGCGCGACCAAAGCGACTACTACGCAGCGTCCGCCACACGACTGCCGCTTCCGCTTCGCTTCGCTTTCGTCACGCAGGTTTGGCCAAAGCTTTATGTACACGTCAACTTTTTTTAAGGGCCGTAGACGCGCCTGTAACGCAACGAATACGCACAAACAATCAAATGAAGGGAAGCGTACTTTAAACGGGTTTTACTTTTTGCAGGTTAGTCTCAGGTTGTATGTTGATTAAAATATAATTCGCCACCGTATCATATTTGGCTTTACAGAATTATAATCATTAGAATAAGAAAAGCAGTACAACTCCTTAAGTTAGAATTGGCCTCAAATCTCATGATTTCATGAAATAGTCATTCAATTGGGAACTGAACACATGAACTTAAAGAGATGTATTGATGATTTTTGTGATTATTATTATGTAAATAAATACTTTTTACAGCCGCTAATTATAATTACATCAACATACAACCTGATACTGACCTGAAAATTGCACAAAATCTAAGAAAATTAGGATTTCGAGGGCTACCCTGAAACTATCGTCTTAAGATGGACAATTATTTAAATTAATTGATAGGCTGGCTCTTACGCTGACTACTGACACACCCAGAAGGAGAATAAACAGCTTAATATTCATGTTTAAAAAGTTTTTTTGCTAAAATCAAAGACGTTTGAATATTTATTTATAAAAGTATTATTTGCCTAAATTCAACAAAAATTTTGACAAATGTCATAAGAATTCTTTTTCTTTTATATGTCGTCGACATTGTCAAGAAACCAAAAAGTTTTGTAAATGACGGTGCTCATTCGCACGAACGCGTTTTCGACGCGCGATTTAATGGGCCAATTTTAATATAATTATATCCATGGAAAATTTTAAAGGTTCCTAATTACTTATTATAAAAACCTAAAATAGTCGTTATTCGTTGTTGGTAGGGTGCATGTTAAAGTCACTTGCTTAAAGCACATCCTGCGCACCCTGGGCACCAGGCACCAGGCGTTGCTAACTGATATACCGTTATCGTTTCGTTGCCGCATTACCCTAAGATTTAGACGGTAGAGGTGTATTTATAGCACACCACATTTCGCTATGTTTAAGTCCTATACAATAACAATAAATCCAGACTCCGGGCTGCTACTGAGTTTCAGAGGAAAATACTCAATAACAGTTTGCCCGACCAGGGAATCAAACCCGGGACTTGAAACTCATCCGTAGCGTAGTACCGTTTATTATTTGTGTATTATCTTTTAACTCATGCCCTAACAAAATCTAAACTACACGTTATCGTTATATGAAACGGCCCTATTGTCGTTGAAATTCAGGATATTATAATCCACTACTGAAAGGCCTGTCCTAAGTTGTGGCATATATCTCTATCATTCACGCTTACTTAGACTCAACTCCTGATAGTTTCAAAACAGGTAACCTAATTATGCTGTGTGCGACTCGGGAATTAAACTTGGAGTACACGCACAGCAGTCCAACTCTATAAGCTGTAGCTTGCTAGATAAATGAAACATGGTCGTGAAATATGGCCTGACCAATATTTTGACAATTCAAAAGTGCCTGTAAATGGTTTCATTGAAATAAATGCTTTAAGTTAGATTTTTGTTTGAGTTGATGTTGCGATCTTTCTTCACAAAATAGTCGGATAGGAAAAACCGAACTGGTCGAGTAAAACATAATTTATTTTCGACGTGTAAATGTGTTATTTTTAACCAATTCACTGAAATACCTAAATATAATTTACCATCAAAGGAATAATATGCGAAAACAAAATACAGTTTCCGCAAGAAGACTGCGGTCGATCAAAGTCGACCGTCGACCCAACATGTGAAATGTGTCACCACGTATGTACATCATGGCTCAATATGTCAAAATGTCGCGGTCTTTTTGAACTCTAAGGTTACGGTTCCCTACGACAGCGATTGGCGCCACATAACGGCCACGATGACGGCTGTCATAAAAATGATGGCAGCGGGGTTAGACTTTACGCTGTCTAAAAACGCTATAGATTTTTTTTGTGTACGAATCTTGTATAAGTCGCGAGGCGCCCCCTGGCGCGCCGACAAAAAATGTTTTGGGACATTCTAAATGATATCATGCGGGGAGCATTTTATTATTTAAGTCATTAACGTGGCAGTGGTTAAATAACGTTTCAGTGACGTCATTATACGGTACTTGTGGACTCTATTTGGCCGCCAATGCAGTCTTAGTCTTAGGAAACAATAGTTTTAGACCCAACGTACTGAACGTTGGGTCTAAAACTATTGTTTCCTAAGACTAAGACTGCATTGGCGGCACCAAAGCAGTACTGACGAAAGAAAGGAAAGGATACTGAAAGGATTACTGGGTCGTCGGATATAGTTGAAGTTTAATAAGAAGCCGATGGATGTTTTCAAATAAAATTTAATTTAATTAATATAAAACAAACAGTTACTTTATCAAATTAAATTTCATTCGAAAACATCAATCAGTTTCTTGACCCTGGTTACTTATCTCCTTTGGTGATCGTACACGACGCTACAAGAGTACGTGACATGTTACAAACTCAAATCGTCCTTGTTGGACCGTGTACTGACTGAAATCGAAATATAGTATTTTTATCTCACGAAGCGACGCCCGCTTTACTTGTGATTATCAAGTGTACAAACACTTTGAGATTGTTTCTTCCGATCTTCTTAGCGCGTTGTATTCGGCTTCTATTATAGTTGTCTGATTTTTAGACAAAAGGGCCAGATGTTTCTCATTTTTTTTGATGAGTTGTATGTCCGCTTGGATTTTGCACCGTTCTTTGTGTATGCTGTGAGGAACTTCGTCGTCCCATTGTAATTTGACCTCCCACACTCTTTGGAATCATAATTTTAATTTTGTTGATAAGGGAGCCAGCCAGCCAAGTGGGTCAAATAATTTTGATATTTCAGCTAATAAGCTGCGTTTTGTATGGTTTTTGTTGACGCTTGAAATCGAACATTGGAATGTAAATTTGTCCTCTTTTGAATTCCAGCATAGGCCCAATGTTTTTGATGTTTGATCTGTTTTGAAGTTGAAGACAGTGTTTTCATTGTTATGTTGAGTCTTCTGTTTTAGTATTCACAGTGTCTGTACACTTAGTTACCACAAGTAAAGCGCGCGTCGCTTCGTGAGATAAAAATACTGTACTAGTGCTGACATTCTGGCTACTACGATTTGAGTTTGTAACTGGTTAGTTTTGAGGGGCATCGTAGACGACAGATAACGAGAGCCGATAGCTTAAGATTAGCAAGGAATTAATAGAAACATTTTAATAAATATTTAATCAGCTAGATGATCTTCATCCTTACATTGCATTTTCTTCATAATTTTCTCGTTTCTACTGCCATTGTCAATTATTTAGTTTTCGTCTGGAGAAGGCTTCGGTTTCGTTATTTCATCAAACTGTAAACAAACAAAATGTATACGATTAGAACAAAGGATTAGAATAGCAAACACTGAAAAGTACATTACCTCGCATCATTTGTATGAAAAAGCTAAAACATAATTTTAAAATGACAACCAAGTTGCTATTGAGCAATTTCTAAAGGAGGAATCCAATAATACTGTGTCTCGGGGCAACGAATATACAGGCCCGTAAAAAAGTACTTGATCCTTCACAAACACGTGTCGAATTCAATTTCTCGGACTGGCAAAAACACAATTGGGATTAGGGACACCTGTCAAATCATGTTGTCACTAACTAGTAATGATTAGTTCGGGCCCCGAATAATCTTATGTCCGTAAGTGATAGGTACGCCCGGCGCCCATGACTTCAGATTTCGTGCTAAGGGAGTAGACCCCTTGCCATGGGGTTCGAACCCAAGACACCCTGTTTATGTTTAGTAGTTTCACCTAATAGGTGCTAGATCAACGAAGTAGTCAAAATGAATAAATGAGTTTGACAATTAACTCGCTCCATTTGTTATATGGGACTTATAACATTCAATAGGCCGCACGTCAATGGTATCAGCGACAGCGCCTTTATGTCGTTACAGTAAGGGCGGGTTTCGCACTGATCCACGGTTGACTGTACCACCTCTACCTCCATTTGGTGAGACGTTATGTAAGATGGACTAACCGCTTTGGAGAACCTGTTCAACTGATCACCAATGACACTGAACAGGGGTTTCAGATGATCCTCGTTGACTTCTCCCACAACATTCGCCAAGCTCTTGTCGATACAGTTCTTGAAGTCATCCATGTTCTTTTTTAATGCATCTATGGCAGTTGCATCTCTTTTAACAAAGGCCTCAGTCTGTGGAAGCAAGTGCAGGTTAACAGAAACATTAGAAATAAACCTATGTTTCGGGTATCGAGTGTCTGACTATGTTTACTGGTTCTGGTTTTCTGACCTCTTAATGATGTTTGATTTTATTTATGTGTATCTAATGTATTGTGTACATTCTGGAGATCCTAAATAAATAATGTATCTTGGCCTAATTCAATTTGCAACATCTGGACTTGGATTGGATTAGACAAGCCTTAAAGACGCGATTCTGGAAGAACAATTTCCATTAAGTTTTTACAAATATTTTTCTATTAGAATCGCCCTGTCGTATCACGCCTGTCTACCGACGTAAGCAAATATGCTTACGTCAAGTTATTTATTACCTGCAAGCCTGTAATAACAAACAAAAATTATACAACAAAGAAAGACCAAAGAATTAGCATCTATGTAGCCCAGTATACACTCACATTTCTACCTCACAGTAATCCACAGCAAACCGTAGTTAATTTCACTTATTACTGTAGTGGTTGTGTGGATGGTTCACGGGGCATGCAAAGTGGTAAAATACAATTTAGTTTGCTCATAGAATGATGAAACCTTGCGTGTAGCTATGTCCATAATTTTGATGAATATAGAGCGAAGGTGAATAGCTGAGCATTGTGTTAACAACACTGAGGTGACGAATTTACTGATTTACCGATGTGTAACAAGGTATTATCTATACTTCTGTACATAATACATAAAATTCAAGTGTCTGTTTTTAATGTCAAAACTGTTTTAAAACTAAATGCATATGAAAGTATTAAACGGTTATACTTATAGGTAACCAAAATCTGGTTGTTGCGGCTAATCTCTAAAACTATAGATAGCAAGCACGCGCGAGCTATAGATAGCGTGCTATGGGTAGCACGTTCCCTTGGGATCTTTTCCGAAATCCACATGGGCCAAGCCGCGGGCAGCAGCTAGTTATCAATAATGTGACAAGAATAGTTTTCAGTGACGAACGTCGCCAGCATATCAAGCTTCCTGAAACTGTCAAATTTTCCCAATCAACGTTGAACCTTACGCTTTAGAGAAAAAGTTTAAAATCTATTAAAGGAATTTGACAGATTGTAGTAGCTTGATGTGCTGCGGCTGTACCAAATTATTGAAGTATGTATAATGATTATTCCTATTCAGTACCATTTTCAATATAATTTTGCATTCAGAAATTTAATGTAGTCCACTTTATCTAAATACTATCTCTGCCCGCGCCTTCATTCGCGACATAAAATATATCCTATAGCACCAGCACTCAGCGATAGTGTAGCTTTCTAAACGTGTAACAATTTTCGTATTCATTTCAGTAATTCCAGAGATTATCTCTTACAAACATACACAAAATAATTTGACCTTTTTATAATATACCTAAGTTATGTTTTAGATTTTCAATCAATCAGACTTTTTCACATCTATGTTGGGTCGGCTTCCAGTCTAACAAGATGCAGTTAAAAACCAGTATTTTACATTATGCGACTGCCTATCTGACCTCCACAACCCAGTTACTGACTAAACCGATTTTGTATAATATATAAAATAATTTAATGCATTTCACATACAACAACGGTGTTAAAATCCAATCAGCATTTGCACTAAATGATTGGACTTTGAAATGTACATCAAAAACACATCAGATAATTAACTCGGGGGGACTATTATAAAGGTCCATAAAACAGTTTCCAATAGATTTTCCAACAATTTCCATTTTGCGTGGTCCCTAGCGAATTTTATCCCGAGCCAAGGTAGGTACCTACTTCCTTAATATCTTTATCCCATCTACTAAATAGCTATCATATACAGGATGCTAGTGTTATGACACCGTTCGTGGCGATTATTGTATGTGTAATCAACATAAAATTCTATCTGTTTCGTTGGATAGAAAAGGTTATGTTGTAGGTAAACAAAGGATTGGAACGGAAGAAATTGAGGTGAACGTCACTGAATATTTTGGCTACCTATTTACTTTCCAAAGATAACAACGCAGATGTTTTTTTTTTTCTCAAATTGACTTCTTGTTTTCACACAATATTGTCTATATTTATTTTTCCTTTCGCAGGTCTGCTGAAAAAAGTTTCTCATAAAATAAATAAAAATTCTTATAAAAATAAGCAGTACCTACCTTTGTACTCAATACTAATATATCGTATCTGTATCCATTTGACTGTGTGTACAGACGCCAGCACATCAAGCTACTACAATCTGTCTAATTTATTTTATAGATTTTCAACTTTATCGCTAGAGCATGAGGTTCAAAGTTGATAGGGAAAATTTGACAGTTTCGGGTAGCTTGACGTGCTGGCGTCTGTACATAAATAATAAAATAAATATTCCTTAAAACTTAGATGAGCCTGGTACAAGGTCGTGGAGATGAGCATAAGAATAGAGATGCCTTTGGCCATCAGTGGGTGATGTGGGACCGTGGATGATGATGATCGCAACTAAATATTACATTTAATGTTATCTAAATTATCGGCACGGGCTGATTACGACCCATTACAATAAATAGATAATCAATTGTGTCTCATTAGCGGTGATTAAGAGGTTAAATAATTCCCAGTAATACTTACATCAACAAACAACAAGACACCACAGAAAAAAATTGCATATTTAAAAACCATTTTTGCGTAAAAACTGACTTCCACGTAAAGATAACAACTACTGACCTTAGTAGTAGCCAACTCTAAGTATAAGTACAAACGTAAAGCGGCTGTTTACACTGGTACAGTCAAACACAAATTGTCCAGGTAAACTAGTAAATTATGTGTCAGTAACGTTCTTGTACACTGCAAATATTAGTTCAAATATTCCATAGATCCGGCTTAAGTATGTGACAACATCATGTCTATAACCGCCGAAGGGTAAGGCAGAGATCTATCGGGTGTCACCATTGCGAGATCGCCCAGAGGACACGGTGGAGCATACGGTGGAGGTCTGTCCCGCTTGGGCAGAGCACCGCCGTGTCCTCGTAGAGGCGATCGGCAACGGCGGCGACCTCTCGCGCCCGGCCCTGGTCCAAGCCATGGTCCGGGGCGAGAGGGAGTGGGAGGCAGCCAACTCCTTCTGCGAAGCGGTCATGCTAGCGAAGGAGGTGGCGGGATGGGCGAGGGAGAGGGCCGATAGAGCCGCCCGTCCCAGCCGCCGCGGGAGACGCCCCGGGCGTCGAGAGCCGCGTGACGTAGGCGCGGGCCTGCGGACGGCGAGTAATGGGTAGCTCGCCGTCCGATCAGGACCAGGCCCGTGCCCTTTTCTGTCGGGGGTAAAAATGGTCCACCACTTCAATCCATTGGTGCCCGGATTTCCCATTTTTTTGTTGATAACTATGAGATCAGACGTTTTTTTTCTTTTGGGTCGGATATTATCAAATAACTTCTCCTGCTCTGGGCGGAGCGGGATGTCAGACTTATTGACTAAAACCCGCCCGTGTTCCTTCAGTTGCCTGTGCCAGGAGCCACGGTTACTCTTTTGAATGGTTGTTAGTGACCCTGGCAGGCATCGGCCCTAGCGGACCCCGTCAGTTAGTGGTGACATCTCTTTGACAACCACAACCAGACAACCAGGCCCACCAACCAACCAGTCACACCAAGTCAACCAGTCTTACCAAGGGGTATCGTATTACCCAGTAACTGGCTTGTGGAGGTCAGATAGGCAGTCGCTCCATGTAAAATACTGGTATTCAGCTGCATCCGGTTGGACTGGAAGCCGACCCCAACATAGTTGGGATAAGGCTAGGCAGATGATGATCTCTTTAAGGCGCGCGTGGAACAAAACGCGCCGTCGACCTGGTCCTTACCGGACCTCGCCGTCCGCAAGCCCGCGCCTAAGGTGACGTCATACGTTTTCAAAGGCCATTACCTACTATCAAAATCTGTTTCATTTCGTTCGAACACGACAGATACCTATTTCGATATATTTACGTTATCATGACTTTAGTAATACCTATTTGGTGTTACATTAATATCTGGGAATTAACAAAAATAGAAAGGTTATCTTATCAGCTGCGAATTCTGCTAAGATATTATTTACAAATAAAGAATATTTCAGACGAAAAAAAAAACATATCGTTGACCTACCTACCTATATTAAAAAAACTGTCGATTTTCTAGAAATAATATAGTAAACAACTGTCACCTATCGCAATTTTATACATGATAAAAGTTATGTAATTACTCTTATATAAACATAATTTAATAGACCTCAATCTGCCTAGCGTTTTACCAACTATGTTGGCGTCGGCTGCCAGCTGAACCGGCTGCAGTTGAATAACAGTATTTTATATGAAGCGACTGCCTATATGACCTCCATAACCCAGTTACTGGGTAACACGATATCCCTTGATCAGACAGGCTATCAGACTTTCGGGCTTCCGACAACCCGGAACGTCTGTCAGAGATCACGAATGACAGCAGGGACCAACAGATTTACATGCTTTTCAGGGACATAAGGGGTCTCGATATGTTACTACAGATCGACCTCGGCAAGCCTTTTTTTTTTTTAAGGGTGGGATATCATCAAATGACCCCTCCTGCTCTGGGTGGAGCGGAAGGGAGTGTCAGAATCTTACTGACTAAAACCCATCCGTGTTCCTTGCTTAGCCCTTTATGTTCCGGGGCAGCGGTAACCCTTTCGGACTATCCCGCTGCCCCGGCAGGCTTCGGCCCTGTCGGGCCCCTCCTTACATGCTGACATCTCTTTGAGGCGCGCGTGGAAAACATACGCGCCGTCCGGCACGGGCCTGGTCCTGATCGGACGGCGAGCTACCCATTACTCGCCGTCCGCAGGCCCGTGCCTACGGTGGCCGGGAGTCGTCACGCGGCTCCCGACGCCCGGGGCGTCTACCGCGGCGGCTGGGACGGGCGGCTCTCTCCGCTCTCTCCCTCGCCCATCCCGCCACCTCCTTCGCTAGCATGACTGCTTCACAGAAGGAGGTGACTGCCTCCCACTCCCTCTCGCCCCGGACCATGGCTTGGACCAGGGCCGGGCGCGAGAGGTCGCCGCCGTTACCGATCGCCTCTACGAGGTCACGGCGGTGCTCTGCTCAAGCGGGACAGACCTCCACCGTATGCTCCACCGTGTCCTCTGGGTGATCCTCGCAGTGGTGACACCCGGGCGTTTCCTCCCGCCTGATGATGTGCAGGAACCTCCCGAAACATCCGTGTCTGGTGAGGACCTGCGTCAGGCGGTAGGTGAGGACGCCGTGACGTCTCTTTAGCCACTCCTCAAAGAGGGGCCTTACCGCCGCTATCGCGGCGACCTCGGCAAGCCTGGCTTAAACTTCGATCGACCAGTGCGGCTGTTATTATTTAACCACGAGTCTTGCATAAAAAACGAAAACAACGAAAATAAATAAACAACCTGTATCTCAAAGTTGTCGCTCATTTTAAACAACAAGACAATCTTTTTGTAAAACGTTTCCATTCTGGCCCTCCCCTTTATCTCACCCTAGGGGAGAAAAGGTGTGAAAGAATTTATTAATAGATTTTGCTAAATAGAGTCTCCCGACCCGCATTTGGCCCGCATGGTGCATTACGGCCCACTTCCTTTCACAGAGAGGAGGCCCGAGTCCCAGTTGTGGTAACTTTATAGATTATAAAATATTATTAGATGTAGTTGAAAAATGTATAATATATTATTATTTTGTATCAATATTTCAATAGGGTTTCTTGCTCTCCCGTGGAAGAACCTCTATTGTGGGAGAGAATTGCTATATTCGAGTTTGAATGGAATACGTATTGGCTTTATATTTCCGACTAACACCTTTTATAGGCTTAGGGAAAGCCACTTTTCATCAAGTAAAGTTCAGTTGACCAGCGTCAGGTACACAATACAATTTTTGTATGAATATAAATTGTGCCCGGGTCAAATAAATGTATTGTCTTTTTTTATAAGTTAGTTGCAGATTCATAATAATGCTGTCGTCAACCAAACCTCACTTATAAAATTTTGCCCATAAATCCTTATATTCATTTCATCCAACGAAACGTTCACTACTGAACTTGAACATTCGAATAAGTAATGGGGATAGGATTTACCTTATTAAATTAGAAATACCAAACAGTTCAAGCGGAAAAATATGCTTACACTTCTGCCCATTGTTTTAGCAAAATAACAAACTGGTTTGCTGAAAATCGGTCAACATCTCCACATAGGTATTACGTTACCGACTGTGCGCGCCAATTGTGCTAATAGTCAAAGTGCTCTGTCCTAATTGTTTGAAGAGATCAAAACGTTGAGTTGGTATGATACCTAGGATAGGATCCACTTATAGATTTCTAGGGGAGTACCTACTGCCTATTAATGCTCGCAAAAACGAATCGTTTTTCTTACCTATGG
Source organism: Gortyna flavago (assembly GCA_963669345.1). Lineage (NCBI taxonomy): Eukaryota > Metazoa > Arthropoda > Insecta > Lepidoptera > Noctuidae > Gortyna > Gortyna flavago. Next base: position 12,775,513 of record OY770135.1, read on the forward strand.
TAGTATTTTGCCGAACTGGGCATATAAATAGATTTGTAAGCTAATTTTTCCTGCCTAGCTGCGTCAGTTTATATGGGAGAGTCTACTATATAAAGTACCTAGCTTCCGCCCGCGGCTTCGCCCGCGAGGAATTTTGGCAGAGAGATAAGTTGCATCCCGGGGAAGGCCCCGGATGCAACCTATCTCTCTGCCAAATTTTATCGAAATCCGTTCAGTGGTTTAGGCGTGAAAAGGTAACATACAGACAGACAGACAGAGTTACTTTCTAATTTATAATATTAGTATGGATAGTATGGAAGTATGGATGTTAGTTTTATACACAGTAGACTCCCCCTTAAGGAAGTAGCTAATAATATAATAATATTTAGGGTCCTAATTTTAATCAATAACAGCCGCACAGGTCGATATATCAGGTTAAGCTACGCTTGCTGCGGTTGGTCTGTGGATGGGTGAACATCTTTACATACCGAGACTCCTCCGTGCCCCGGAAAGCACGTTAAGCCATTGGGTTGTCATTCGTAGATCTTTGATAGACGTTACGGGTAGTCAGAAGCCTGAAAGTCTGACAACCAGTCTTACCAAGGGGTGTCGTATTACCCAGTAACTGGGTTGTGGAGGTCAGATAGGCAGTCGCTCCATGTAAAATACTGGTATTCAGCTGCATCCGGTTAGACTGGAATCCGACCCCAACATAGTTGGGAAAACGCTAGGAAGATGATGAACTGTCAGTAAATTATAGAAATCGGTCATAAGAAACTGTATCGATTATTGAATATGGTATCAAGTTGAAAAGTACTGAGAACAAAATTATTATACTTACTAGTAAAGGGCAAGCCGGGGATCTGTTTACTGTCAATGGAAAAAAGGTATGAGTTTTAGTTTGGATGTACAGTCAACAAAAGAGATAAGTATGTAGGATCGTCGGATAGTTGAAGTTTAGTAAGAGACCGATGGATGTTGTCGACTGAAATTTATTTGATAAATGAGCTGTTTGTTCTATTAAAAAAAAAAGTTTTGTTCGAAAACATCCACCGGTTTCTTACTAAACTTCAACTATGTCCGACGATTCTGCATACCTATCTCTTTTGTTGACTGTACATATGTTGGAAAAGTGCTCCTCTGAGTAAGTTTTTCTTTCTACCATCATACTTATTTTTGGGTCCCTGTAGAATGATATTCTTATACGACTGTTCCTAAAATACCTTAAGCTGATAAATTTTTTGTATTTACGAGCTCCCAGTACCGGGACGAGTAAAGAAAACCACATGGCAGTTAGTTATAATAATTATAACTTCAATAATTATTCCTAGAAGATATCTAGTAAGATGGAATTTAATAAAAAATATTCATGTTTGCAACATAAAGATGTAATAGATAAATATAACAATGAGATACTACACACTAATTTAACATTTATTATTAACATCAATAAGATAAAAATATTTTATGGGGAAATTATTTTGAAGTTGTCCTTTTTGTTAAATTCTCCCTTTATCGTCGGCCAAACTGAAACAAAATACACCTTCATTCATTATTACGCTTTTTATAAAATTGAAAGGGGTCCAAAATCTTATAAAACCTCCATAAAAACCTGTTTTTCTTTATAATTATTATCGAGGCCAGAATGATCAGCCAGTCTTTTGATATCTGGCAGCGTCAACTTTTGAATCACAATAATTATCACTCGACCGACAACATAGTATCTCGATCCTAACATTACATAAATCAATGCAACCCCAATGATCAAATATTACATGTTGTATAGTATACAAAGATAATGTATTGGGAAAAACTTTAATAACCGAATATTTAAGTTAAGTATCTCCAGAAACTTTACATTACGTATCATAACCAGACAAGCGTCCGGTTCACACGACCGTTTAGGTCTCTAAGTGCAAGGCCAGACTGGCAGCGCCGGCGCGGAGCGTGCGCGGCCTGGGGTATTTAAACATAAGAACTTCATTTGAGTGTCTTTAATAGGGCACGCGGGCGCGGGGAGGGGCGCAGGCAACTCATGCCATAGCTCGTTCATACAAGTGGTCGCAGTAGGTGCGCGGGCGGCCCGCGGAACCCGGGTTCTTAATTTAGTTCAATATTTTTTCTACTAAAAATAAGTCTTCTTCATCCATATTATATTTTGATAGGTAAACACTGAACACGACAACATGCAGAACGCAGCCGCGTTAGACTGCGGACTAGTGCGAATAGGCAGATCGTGCGCTTTCCCGCACCCGCGCCGCTTCCCGCGCCGCGCTGACAGTCTGGCCAAGCACTAACGTCCACCGCGCGCGGCCTCCGACTCGCGGGCGATCTCGCCTGCTCCGTCGTAACTAAGCCTTTATAGCTACTAGACCATAAAAGCTAGAGTAAAGAAAAAAAATACAGAAAAATAATGTTAATTATAACCTATGATACTAAAAACTGGGTTCAAATTGCAATTAAGAGAGAAACTACATACATTTTTATCAATCTGAAGTACAAGCAAAAATACTTTGAAATAAGTAGGTATTAGACTGAAGAACATACTGTTGTCATATTTAAAGGAATAAGTAGCTAGGGGAATCAACGTTGATATACAGGTTGTTTTTTATTATTTTCGTCGTTAGTCTTAATTAGCCGTCCCATACATTTGGGTCGAGTAGGTGCTGAAATTTGTTGTTTGATGGTCGTTTCACACCCTTAAATATGATTTCTTATACATGCTGATAATAAAATAAAAGTATGGTAAATAAAATAAATCTGTTTATTAAAATAATGACATAGGTATTTACGTATTTCTGTTAATTACATGAGTGCTATCATTAAGTTTTTACAAGCTTTTATTTTATTTTATTCTCCGTCTTCGTCTTCGTCTCGAATATCAGCCATGTACGGTATGTTTGGTTCCAAAGGATCATAAGTTTCAAACTGTAAGATCATATCGTCTTTCGGTAGAGATTCTCCATGAAATTGATCATGACCTTTACCTTTTTTGTTTTCCATGTGTGCAATTAGGAGAACCTGGAATTTTATTTTTTGGTTATTTTTATTAGTATAAAAGTATTTTCTTTCCCCGTCACAGAGAGGTCTGTGTCCCAGTATTAAAATGCAAAATAGTGGTGGTAGAGCAAAATGTCTATTTTCACACCAAATTTCACATTTTAAGTAACATATTCCGAGTCGATTTAATAATAACTGGGTAAACGTAAATGACGAATTCGAGGTCGTACGTTCGAACCCAAGCAAGCGCTTTACTTTGTAAAAATAATTTTATCACAACTGCTTTCGAAACAATGAAGTAAAATATCGTGACCGGCATGTCCCAGAACCAAAAAATCGAAGACACATGACATCTAGCAACCCGCACTGGGCCGGCGCGCGGCGTGGTGAATTACAGCCCAATCTTTCTCGAAGAGACGAGGCACAAGCCTCCTCTCTTCCAGCATTGGGAACATTATAGGCTTATTATAAATTCTAAATCAATTTAAAAATAACCGGGTAAACGTAAATGGTATTCAATAAACTTTTGGTAACAGAATAATTAAAAATATGTATTTGTATAAAATTATGTAGTAAGTACCTAGATGGAAGGGATGCTGTAAAAGGAACTGAAAAAATAAATTCAGCTATTCTATTACTTACTCTGTGTTAAAATTCAATGAAATTTTCCCACTTGCAAAAGTTTGGAGCTATTTACATTTAAAATATTTAACTGATATTAATATTATAATACCTATTGATGTTTTCAGTGGAATTTTTTAACCAATTACATTTCAATTATAATCTCATATTTATGTTATCCTTAATAGTCTGTATCTTATATGTACTTCACTCACTATAAGAAACATCTTAAATTGGTAGGTAATTAGGAGCTAAGCCCACTCCAAGAATTATTCGTCTACTGCTGGTACTAAAGCCAAGGCTTCTGGATGTTCTGAATAAATTGAGTCAACAAGTATCTGTGTAGTTATAGTCTTCAGGAGTCTCTAAAAACATACTCAGGAATCAGGAATCTCTGTCTTATCAGGAATTTTAATGTTTCGCTACCTTAACAGCTGATGTAACAGAAGTTTGTAAATGTCCTTCTACAGTTTAAAGAAGCCAATACGATTTAGTCGATTTTCAAGTGAAATTTTTCTTAGGTTAATAATAAATAAAACTGTTCAATACATTTTAGGTACGTGCTGCACTTTTTTATGAAATAGCAGTTTTTTTAACCGTTGATATTTTTCTATGCGCGCAAATCATGTGTGGAATTAATTGTTACAGTTTGCGCGTCAATGTCCCTACCAGCTTGTATAGTTTGGGTTTAAAACTAAATGAATCCAGTAATAGCAAAAGGCTAGGTAGGTACAAATCTGAACTGAAAAACTCGGTGGAATATCGCCGAACGAAATTTCACATCATCGTTGCAGAAAGGAATACCTAACTTCTTGTACGTACTTACATTATTCCTCACGGTCTAAAAACGCTGCCACGAAATAATAGATATCATAATGGCATAATCCGTCAATTACGCATGTTGACCAAACGTTCAATACAAACATAAAGACAAAACTACCAACTAATACAATTCTAAAAGGATAAACATAAATCGCTTTGAGTACATTTGGAGAGCAAACAGACCTTCGGTTGCTAAGTAACTGATCAAACACAGAAGTTTGTGTTACGTTATGCATTGTCTACATTAGAACAGTGGCGTTAACTTGAAGCTTTATGTATAGGAAGTAGGTAGGTGTTGGGGAGACAATATAACAGCTAACAAAGTTCCATGTTAGCTGGGAGCCTTTCAAAGAATATTCATTCACAAGGAACTTGGGTAAACTTATCTCAACATACTTAATGATGCTCCTAAACCGTCTCACGTTCCGTCTCTCTCTTTTCCTTCTTCTGTGCTGCTGGGGAGTTTGTTGCGCCACTTCTTCCCAGCGTAAGCACTAGGAGGTGCTGAAGGGCGGGCGTTTTAGGGGACTGTCTTATGTGATTTTGACGTTCGGGAAGTGCTGATTCTTAGCCTAATATGAATAAATGACTTTTGATTTTGATTTGCCAAAAAATATTCAATTTATTGATAAAATCTGTTCAGTTCTTTTTGGGATTAAACCTTTCAAACATATAGAGACGACAAGCTGAATTTACTATGTAGTCATTACCTGAGGAAGAACGTTAAACTTACATTTGAGAGGAACCAAATTCCGGGAAGTTTATGATGAAACTGCTTGTGCCTAAACCTAGCTAAATAAACAATCTGATATTATATTTTACCAAATTAAAATGAAAACTTTGACAGCACTCGTATTCACAGGAGGATTAAATAGCATTTGTACGGATTACATCCCAATTCCGAATTTTATCAATCACAAGTATAAGTGTTTTTTTTTATTTTCCCCTTGAATCATTAGTCGATTTTTTTTTTTACAAAACTGTGAAATGTTGAAAAGCATTCAAAATTCAAAAATATTTTTTTCATACTTACCAAATAATTAACATAGCTGGCAAATCCGTTCATACCCATAGACTTCAACTCATCTTGCTTCTTCATATCTAATTTTGACATCAGGGGCGTCATGTGCTGATCTACCGCTTTTTCAACATCTTTCATGAAGCCGTACAATTTGTGCTGGTAGTCTGTTGGATCTGTGAATAGTACTGAAGACTCTGGACCCTGGTCTGGTACTGCTGGTGCATGTTCAACCCCTTCGTCGTTTGCTTGAGCATCGCCAGTTGCTTCGGACCAGGACTGAGAGTCTGGTCTTGCGTGGGCCTGAAATAGATGATTGTGTATTTAACTTGGAATGGTTTTGGAAGATGATGTTTGAAGCAAGATTTTTGAATCGTAAACACAACACATTTCTTGTGGCACACATTTTAGCAAATTCACCAGTTACAACAATAAAACAAAGTTGTAACTGACAATACGTTAAAACATTGACCTTTATGAAAGAAAGAAAATGGATTTATTTGCACTAAACCAAAAGACGCAAGATTTAATATAGAATAGAATAAATTTTATTAAATAAAAAAAAAAAACGTATGTAATACAGCTTGTAGTAGGAGGGGCCCGTGGCTAAATAACAACAGCCGCACAGGTCGATCGATCAGGTTAAGCTACGCTTGCCGCGGTTGGTCTGTGGATGGGTGACCATCTTTACATATCGAGACCCCTCCGTGCCTCGGAAAGCACGTTAAGCCGTTGGTCCCGGCTGTCATTTGTGGATCTTTGACAGTCGTTACGGGTAGTCAGAAGCCCGAAAGCCTGACAACCAGTCTTACCAAGAGGTATCGTATTACCCAGTAACTGGGTTGTGGAGGTCAGATAGGCAGTCGCTCCATGTAAAATACTGGTATTCAGCTGCATCCGGTTAGACTGGAAGCCGACCCCAACATAGTTGGGAAAAGGCTAGGCAGATGATGATGACAGCTTTTTGTAGTAGGTAGGTACATACACAAAGCGGGTTGCGGGTTTCGTGGGAAACAGTAATTTTCACCAATAATTCGGGACTGCAAGGGTTAAAAGATCGAATATTGATTATTTTTTGGACAATTTCTTTCAGGCTTGTCTCGTACAATTAAAAAATCTTGCTTCTTAACTATTTTCAGAAACGTACCTCTTACTGCCAAGAAGTATTAAATATTTAGGTATGTCAGGTATAAATCCTATATCTACTAAGTTCTACAGTTTTGTAACAATAATGCTAATGATACGCCAAATTATACATTCATTCGGATGCCGTTATTCTATTTAATGGACCGTGATTATCATTTAAATGGAACATTGTATTAATCTATGCTACGGTCTATTCCTAAAATTTAGGAGATATGTATTCAATTTAAACCAATACTGAAATGCTTACTGTTTATTTTTCATATAGTGAGTTTTACAAGTTAATTTTGACTGAAGTAAAGCCCTATAGTAAATTCACAATGAATGTATCCGAATTGACGAAAATGGAACAACCGTATCCGAAATCAAAACTGAATACGATACCACACTCAAAATACTCACAAAATAAAATGCGGACGCTACTAACAATATTGAAAGAAACGACATCATTAACCAATAAAGACTAAAATAATACGCTAAGAAAAACCTTGTAACCCTTTTATAAATAGAGCAGTTCCTTTATTACCTTTGAGTGAATAAGAAATGTCACGTCTGAAAGATAAGGTTAATATCTAAAGTATGGTCAACCATTGTTTGTTGGAAACTGGTGCACATGTTATCAGGAAACGCTGAGAAAAATATTTTTGATGACGTAAGAATCCTTAGTTAATAAAAATCCTTTGTTAGATTAATTTATCATTTCGTGACTATCAGGCTTTAGATAATTGCATTAGGAGGAGCTGGTACACACAGCTACACATCAACCTATAGGTACCTACATTTCCAGTTTTAGCTGACCTCGTGTTGTACAGGGTTTCCGTACAATCAGAAGTCAGCTTATACTGGTTACATATAGCTTGATGTGTAGCCGTGTGTACACATATGTACAGACGCCAGCACATCAACTTACCCGAAACTGTCAAAATTTCCCAATCAACTTTGAACCTTATACTTTAGCGATAAAGTTGAAAATATATCAAAGAAATTTGACAGATTGTAGTGCTGGCGTCTGTACCACAACCGGTAAAAATTTATACTAATTGGTCAATAGTAAAATGCAACTTTAGCATTGCAATAAGAATTAAGTATCGAATCTTTGATCGCACAAAACCACTCGTAGAACGAATTCCAATATGATTCAATATCCACTCGTATCTCCCCAACATTGATATTTCCTCACAAAATATGAAGTATCGAAAACACCACGGCCATAATACCGCGGGCTCAGAGTTAGCAAAAACAATAACCCATCATGCAAAACACAGATTATTTCACAACACAGATGGAAATATATCTGTCACACTCCATATTATTACGAAAGTTGTTTTGAATTGATCAAAACTGTGGCATTTGTGTCCATCGCGTTGGGAAAATAAACGTGAAACTCAACGAAGTGAATAAGCTGTGCGATGCATAATATAAATGTTATGAATATGTTGGTTTCATTAACAGGTACCTACTTGTATGTTGTAGATACTCTACACCATTTAACAACGCTATGTATGGTTACATTGTGAGCAGTGGTGGCCCAGTGAGTGGTGACGGCTGTTGGTTCGATTTTCTTCAAAGACATACATGCTAAGTACATTCCGACTGAGTAGGTTATCGATATACGCAGTGGTATATAATGTCACTACTTTAATTGCACAAAATGGTTCATATAGAGACCCTTGGAACAGTCTGAGGCATATGATCATACTGACGTCATGCAAAAATTCTCCATCGCGCAAGTAGAGTTTACCGCGCAAGTAGCTTATATAAAACGTCCCAACATCAATCGTCGGGCAGTAGCCCATCAGACACAATACCCGTCTTGTCGGAGGATTCTCTCTTTTCTATGGAGGATGAGTGAGCTTTACACTGTTCCTCATACCTCTATGAGTCCATCACGACGCATTCCACTAACATTTTGTGATAAATCCTTCTCATTAATCGGCTTTTCATTAAACATTCCATTCGACCGTACTGTACCTTTCTCAACCCTTATTGCCACGATGTCTTCTCTCAGACCACAAAGATAGTGTGACATTGTTTCTCTCGGTCCTAGTTTCCAATTTCGCACCTTCTACCCTTTTAAGGTCGATATTCAGGTACTTTGTGGTTTTACACTTACCTAGTCAAAAATGTTGTACCCAAGTAACTTTCTAGTAAAAAATACCTACATTTGTGAATAGAATAAAGCTTATTTTCAAGTGCTCAACTGTTACTAACGAGACACAATATTGCTTTTTCTATTGTTACCGAACTAAATTAGCTTGCAAAACAGACTCGTCCTTCTAATGTTCAAAAATGTTTACAATACCTACTAACAAAAACAAAAACATTTTTTTGCGATTAAACCCATTTCATTTACAAAGGAAAAGCTACTCGACCAACAAACAATGTTAGTTTTTCATTCACGGTCGCCGTGTTAGGAACGTGACTGCGGGTGACATTTTCTAAGCGACGACCACGATAGACGGACGGACACGTGATTAAGATAAACACTTCATTATACATTATTACTTTACTTATCTTTACAGCTGTGAGTACGGGTATTTTGTGTGTATTCTTTTGTTTAATACTTTATTCATTCTGGGAATATCTAAACACAAATGAATAGGCAAGTCCATTTGTTGTTAGATGTTATCTACCGTCTCAGATTTTTTTTACGTTTAGTCCACTCTCGGCCCCTCGACTCCGAATAAATAATGTGTCCACTGGACCCCTAACTATGGTTTATTCTCGACCCTTGGGGGTCGAGAGAAGATTTTATTTTCCAACCAAGTTTTAGATTCCTCTTGACCCCCAAAGTACAGTTACGATGATAAATCATCAGTCTACTCTCATCATCATCTGCCTAGCTCTTTCCCAAGGATGCAGCTGAATACCAGTTTTTTACATGGAGCGACTGCCTATCTGACCTCCACAACCCAGTTACTGGGTAATACGATACCCCTTGGTATGACTGATTGTCAGACTTTCGCAAATCTATGATGTTACAATGACAAAGACTTGATTTGATTTTTTTTAGATTTGTGCCCGGTTGATGGCAATAGGCTCGCCCCTTATTAGATAGATAGGGGCGAAATGGAGTGCACCTATGCCTTACCCTTGTGGGAAACAGGCCTTATAATTATTATTTTTGTTTGTGTTTATTTCCAAAGGCCCAAAGCTTTTTAACTCAAAGAGCAAAAAACATTTTTTTTTTTTCATCTTAGGCACTGTGAATTTTTTGTCTATTCTGCGTTCGTGGGATTTTAAAACAAACAAAAAGTAAACGTCGAACTATGACTCTGCCTTACCCTTTAGGAACTTACAGGCGTGATGTTAAAGTATCATCAGTTAGTTTATATCTTTATAAGAAACACCTGAGTGAAGTAGGGTTACTCCAGTGTTTGTAAAGCACTTCAATTATGTAGGGTTACTGTTTATTTAATAAAGAAAAAACATCTTCAACAAGATCCAATTATTAAACTGCAGATTAAAAACGTAATTGTAAACAATTGCCAAGTTAATTGAAACAAGCAAATAAAAGAAAAAAAAATACAATTAAGCTTGAATGGGATTCGTCCAAAAACTGTCCAGTGCCATAAAATTATTTGCCCTTTTTTGAAATGACTTTAAACCGCAACGAGGAAACAAAATTAAATGAGCCTTTTTATTTGCTTACGAATTTTATTATTCCTTTTTGTAACATTGAGGGCTGATTTTTCTATAGCCCGGCTATATAACTTTTATTCGCAGAATAAAATTGACGTTTGACAGTTTTTGTATCAAATAACTGTCAAAATTTCATAATTATTCCTCGAATAAAGATGAAAGATCAGATGATTGAAAAATCAGCCCTGAGAAGTATGAAATAAATTTCAGTGATTTTCTTTTTCCTCTTTTTGTTTTCGGCATTTCTTAGGTCAACTTAGGAACACAACCAACCGTGCTGCATAACCAGACTGACCTGTGGATGCCTTAGTATATCCAGCCAGGGTCGCGTTGTTGTTCGAAAGAGATACCGTGGCCCCTGGCACAGGCAATTGAAGGAACACGGGTGGGTTTTAGTCAGTAAAAGTCTGATCCGCTCCGCCCAGAGCGGGAGAAGTTATTTGATAATTTCCCACCCAAAAAAAGGCCTCCGGCCAGAACATAACACTTATAAACTAAGCGACTGCACGCTCCGACCGTAATACGATACCCCTTGGTAAGTTTTCTTGCCATACTTTAGGGCTACTGACGATCCGTAACGACTGTCAAAGATCCAAGAATGACATAAAACGATATAACATCATGTTTATAGATTCAACTGAGGCAAAGTTGTAACAAAACGCTACCTATAGGTCAATAGAAAAAGCCAAATTGAAACACAGATCTAATAACATATGGTTCATTACATAAAATATCATTGAATAGCCTGTGAGCACCTAATACACAATAACCGCCGGGAGGGAGGGAAGTCAGTAGTTTAAGTTCTATATTAGTAGCCAAACATACACGTATAAAATGACCAAGACAAATCGTACTAACCTATGAATACAGCTAAAGAACTAACAAAAGACAATTCCTACTTGTGTGACTGAAGAATTAGAAACATCAATCTATGTCCCAGACACCCACGATTTACCTTTACAGGCATTTGTCAAATACAATCACACCTGCGCAGACTGAAGAAAACCACATCTAAACGCCGTTTTCCCATAAAACAGTCTGGGGCAGGGCCAAGTATTAGCAGTTTAGCACTCAAACTAAACGATATTTGACACTATAATCACACGGCGTCTTACTATTCAGTTCAATAAGATTTTCCGGGATATCGAGTTCTTTGCTGTTTCCGCTGGAAAAAGAAGCAGCATTAAGTACATAACAATTCTAAAATCATAATTTCTATTATAAATATTCTATTATATCTTATTTCTCTTTTTATTATTTTTACCTGTATAGTAATATTAGTCAGTTTAGTTTTATTTTTTATATTTAACCATACTCTGTACTAAATGTAGGTAATTTAAATCGCACACCGTTCGTTTTTGTTTAACATTTTTAAATTATGTGGAAAATGTTATTAGTTACACATTTTTTCTCCTATTTTAGTTTTTAGTTCTTTACCATAACATTGTAATGTGTAACCGTTTATTTTACTAAATAAAATAAAATAAAACAACCACAGAGTAAAGCCGAAAATATCGCAAAATTATTTTTTAATACGTAACTCCCTAATAACTATGATAACGCTTTACGATAGAACTAACAACAGACAACTCCAACTCGTATGACTGAAGAATTAGAACCATTAGTCGATGTCCCAGACACCCGCGTCTTACCTAGGCAGACATTTGTCGAGTTTCTTCAGACTTTTAGAGTTTTTTCAGACTAAATTAACTTACATGAAAACCACATTTATACGATGTTTTCCAATAAAACAGTCTAGGGCCAACTATTAGAACCCTAATTAAACGATATTTGACACTCTATAACCACAGAGTAAAGCCGACAAAAGCCCAAAATAGTAAAAAGGTCCCAACATAGATTCACATTTACTTGTTACGTCAACACTGATAGCCCACGTACCGTTTATTAAATTAAACCCTCTTAATATTTCAGCAGGGTCTCTATTTACTTAGGATGCCAAGTTATGCTCTTTTCTTCCAGTATTTAATGCGGCACCGAGATTATATGAAAGCACTTTCCGAGGGTAGTTTTCCTAAAAAATTTTGTGTTACATGGATTTTTTGCTGAGCGTGTTGATTAAAGGAATATCGACTAATAACAGCTCATTTAGTGTAAGTACTTGCTTTGGTTTATTACGCGTTTTAGGGTAGGTTTTTAATTTTCTATTATTAATGCTGGCGTGTCTAGGAATAACCACTGAAGTTTTTTTCTAGATTTACCGTAGCACAAACAGAAACTAAGAAGTTGCGCTTTGATGTCAATGTATAACATCCTTTTGAGGTATCTGAAAATAATAAAAAACATTGTTAACAAGGTTAAGCATTGCCATACAACGTGGTAATGCTGCCAGTCTCTTGGGTACATTACCAGTCGACAGCGATGCGGATGAATTTTTCGACGCAATATTTTAGTTTTTGTATAGTTTTAGTTAAGTTAGGATTTAAATTTGTTATTTTTATAAGATGGCCAATATTTAAAATAAAGGACGAGTATTCATAAAAAACATGTTTATTTCAGTTGAATAATGTAATTTTTCCTTAAACATAATTATTTTATTTTTCAAGTAAACATATTTTTTTTACAGCAACTTCTTAATGTACTTAGGTAATTATTATCCTTGAGTTATTTATCCTTAAGTTACACTAATGTTATTAGCAGATAGAAGTGAAAAAAAAAGTTTATGCAAGGAGTTTTTAATATCGATATACAAAATGAGGATAATAGCAGACGGAATGACAATTTGAACTTGAATTACATAATTCACGCATGTGTAACGGATAGTACCTAATAGTTATAAATAAGTAGACATTCATAAGTATAGGTAGCTCCTGAATAATTTATGCTCATATAGTCCACAACACTATTTTCTCAGTGGGATAGTTTGAGACCCACCATACCACCAGGAGTATGGCCAGTGGTATGGTGGGTACGCAATTACTGTGTTTTTGTACTCAATTATTGTTTTTATCGTAAGACAATCCTGTATCCTGAAATTCGCTTCAAATTCTATTAACAAAACGCTCCTTACACACACAATTCACCTCGATGTCCCTACAAAATCCCAGGGTTGCCCCGATTGAAACTAATATCAATGTTAGGCATCAAGCCACGTATTCAATATGGAGGGCGCGGCGGGCACAGGATCATGAAACGCTCATTAGTTGTCATCACCAGCCCTGAAATAGGTTAGGTATTCGAGTTGCCAACACTTCAATTGTGATTTAGTACGGAGTGAGAGTGTTGTAATTTAATCTGAGAAGTGAATAAGAATAAGATGGTACATTACGTATTTTTTCTTCAATCGATCCCTCATTACGGAGGATCGTGTTCACTGGACTCCACTTCGACTCCACTCGACTTCGGTCCAAAGTAGACATCACCCACTGAAAGCTTGAGGACGTAGATACTTTTACTTGGTCATACCATCGTGTTGGCGACGAAAAAAAAACCGGTCAAGTGCGAGTTGAACTCGCGTGGAGAGGGTTCCGTACGATGCGCACAATATTAAGAGATTTACCATATTGTTTTAAGACCACAGACTTCTTAAAAGCTTTACTGTAATAGAACTTATATAATTTTAGGCTCAGTAGCTTCTGAGATAAGGGAGGGGAATGGTGAATTTTCGTCTATTTTCTTAAATAAGTTTAATACAATTTACTTTAAAATTATGAAAAAATATATTTGAGATCCTCACAGTAAGCCCTTTCATTAATATGTCCCATGGTATAGATTGCGAAACTTTTTTTTTTAATTTTCTATTTGCCCCCAATAATGACACCCATGTTCAAAATTCATTTATCTACGTTTCACGTCTGTGTTTGGGTCACAGAGATTCATATGTGTACCAAATTTATAACTTAATCGGTCCATTAGATTTGGACCAAGTTGGCTGTGACAGACGGACGGACAGACACATGAGTGATTCTACAAAGGTTCCGTTTTATCTTTTTGAGGTACGGAACGGAACCCCAAAAAGAAATCGCTGGTATAAGTTTTAAACCAAAGCCCAATTGGTCAAAGCACTAGTTATCCCTTTATTCCTCTACGTGATTGGGACATAGACAATCCGAGCTGTGGTGCTGGAGGCGAATGCTCCGAATACCATGGGCAGCTAAACGCACAAATGTGATTGTCCTTTCCCAATTCCATATTAAGACCCGATTGTCTACAGTTGGTCTACAGCGTATTATGACCCATTTCGGCCACATAATGCTAAGGCCAGATAGCACCCTTGAAAATCTGGTCATTGTTGGCAATACAGAAAAGTAAGATTACATACATATGGAAATTAATAATAATTATGGTAAACGTGAAAACATTTCATGAGGTTTTTAGTTCATTGGACGGCAAAATTTTACAAAACTCCTAGAAATACAAAATAGGAGTTATATCTAAAGTCCAATAAATAGAGCAATATAAATTCTTCCCTTGGGTTAAAATACTAGTATTATATCTACATGGTGTAGCCCAAAATCTACTAGCTTTTACGCTTCAAAAATAAAAGAGACATTCACAGCGCTATTTATATCCAAAGAAGAAATTACGGTAACAATGCATATTTATGAAGGAAAACCCTCATTTATTTCAATTTAGCCTCGAACACAATGTTGATGTATGTAAAATATAAAATGTTACAAGTTTCTTCGTTAACTGCGGCCATTTTGTAGCGAAACCCTTTTCCAATTATAATTCATTTCCATTTCAGAGGCGCTTAATTGATTTAGCAGTTAAGGCCACGGTTTTTTTCTATTATGTAGTTAGGTACCTCTTTCGTTGAGGGTGTTTAAAAAGATTTTTTGATTTTTCTTATAGTCTGAAAAGTATGACTATTACGATGATATCGGGAAGAATTATGGCTATCAATGAATATTAGCTTTTTAAACTGAGGACCTCGTCAAGATTATGTAGCAAAAAACTGTGGAGAACGAAGTAATAGGAAAGAGGTTTATGCCTTGTAGTTAGTTGTAATAAATAGTTGTAGGGCATGATAAAAAAAAAATTAAATAAAGTAAATAAAGTAAATTTCAAGATATTTATATTGAAAGATCTTTTTTTTATAAATTTACGCCTTCTTCCCATTGGGGTAGCCAGAAACTACAGAACGACACCTACGATACTTAATTACTCCTCCTGGTTCGATTACGTTCATATAATTATCTGAGGGACAATTCTCGTAATTTTGAGAACGTTCACAGTCTGATCTTAGTCTCAATCTATCAAAATACCTTTAATTTCCCTACATTTTGACATTTGTTTGTCGCCGAGATGAGTCTGCTACTAGATTTTTAAAGTTTTAGATTATGAGAATGGGCCTTCTGGTCATACATGCACGCCGGTTGCGATTACTACGTCTGACCTTTCTGAAGAACATCACCAAAAAGGACACTAGTATGTCCTTCTAGGGCGACCCCTCCCGGCCTTTCCCCTGACATCGGACTTGTAAAAACCGTTTGTTATCACCTTTCAAGATTCCAGTCCATAAAGTCCAGATTTCGTCTACGCTTTGCTTTACTGTACTATATGTAAAATTAGAAAACGCAATTATATTAATTGTTAACTTCAGCCCGCAATTTCTTCTGCGTGAAATTCGTCGTTCCCCGACCCACCCCGTCGCATCGCATCGCGTGCGTGCGTGCGCTAGTACATCGTTTTCGCTCAACGTTCTTTCTACTGTGTCTTTTTTAACTCAACTTCTTAGGGTACTAGCGTGATGGTCCTTAACTTATTATTAACCTTCCTCAAGCATCGGAAAAAGAATTGGAAATGCAAAAAGATTTTTAAATCCGGCAGGTTGTTCCAGAGATTAGCGTGTTCAAACAAACAGTATAAATGTAGACAGATATAGATATAAATGAGATAGAAAGATAGATGATGCACATCGTGTCAGGATTTCAATGTACAGACGCCAGCACATCAAGCTACCCGAAACTGTCAAATTTTCCCAATCAACTTTGAACCTTATAGGTACTTTGGCGATAAAGTTGAAAATCTATTAAATAAATTTGACAAATTGTAGTAGCTTGATGTGCTGGCGTCTGTACAACCTTGACTTTAATGTTCACAAACCTCTGAAGCATCATGACATACTTAATTAAAGCTTGTTACACATTTACGTAAGATGTTGCAAACTTCAAAGGCTTGTCCGTCATCTCTACTTAGCCTTATACGTATGAACATCAAGGAGGACAGCTTACGTCAGTTCTCTGTTTCTTTAGACGAGGGTTTTAGGTACTTGTAAGTGAACATACCTACATGTACGAGTAACTTACATCTCTTTCTCGTTGGTAAAAAAAGAAATATTTAAGTATTCTAATAATCCTTGAAATTACGTATTGCATCTTCCTATATTTTATTGTCCGTCGATGGGTGACCATCTTTACATACTAAGACTGTCCGTGCCTCGGAAAGCACGTTAAGTCGTTGACCCCGGCTATCATTCGCAGATCTTTGACAGTTGGTACGGGTAGTTAGAAGCCCGAAAGTCTGACAACCAGTCTTACTAAGGGGAATCGAATTACCCAGAAACGCATAAGGTTAGACTGGAAGCCGACCCCAATATAGTTAGGAAAAGGCTAGGCAGATTGATTGATTGACGTTCCTATATTTAGAAGGAGAGGTGTATTAAAGTTTTCATCAAAAGCATGACCAGCAGAATCTCTCACTACCAACAATTATGACCATCCCGAGATAAGTTTGAAGATCAACATGGTAATTGCGTAATTCACTAACAGTAGATTTTCATTTTGACATTTCAACAACATTCATTGGTTCATTCATGCGTTATTTACGTTGTTGAGCAGACACATTTTCAAACATATGCAGCAATGAATTAGCGATATCCTTCAAAATTATTCAGATTGTGATTTTCGCAATTAGGGAGCTGAATCTTGTATTGAAGTGGTAAACAAGATCACGAGTCACAATAATGCGAAAAAGAGTAGCCTCTCTGACGCGCGTGAAATCTGGCGGTGCCCTTTTTATTCTTTTTATATTATTTTACCAGCAATTAAAATAATTCTGAAATAAAATGATTTATAACAATAATAATAATTGAGCATTATTATCATTTTCCTAAGTTTTATCCAATGTGCCTATCTACTATTATACTAGCAATTATGTATAGCATTACAAACAATGCAACAAAGGTTGGTCGACTTTTCACGTGATCACAGGGCTGGCCTATTTTATGGCCAAAGAATTAGCATTGCCATATAACGTGGCAATGCTGCCAGCCTTTTCGAATTTCCCGTCCTTTTTGTATACTTGTACATATTATTATTATTATTTTAAGACTGTTAGCTTTTGAAATTATGTAAATACTAGCAGCGCGGTATCACCCGCATAAGTGTCGATCCCGTGGGAATATCGGGATAAAAACTATCCTATGTCTTTTCCCGGGCTCAAACAATCTCTATACCAAATTTCATCTAAATCGGTTCAGCGGTTTAAGCGTGAAGAGGTAACAGACAGACAGACACACTTTCGCATTTATAATATTAGTTTGGATTATTAACAATGAAAGCATTCAATACTTCAAAACAAATACAGCTGCCACACATGATCATAAGTGCTTGATCCTCACAAAACCCGATACAACATTCAAGAAACAAAACAATGTTAAAAGAAAGTATGTTATGGTACAGTTCAGACATAAAATTCCAACAGTTTTCTTTCAAGAAAATTGAATATTCATGTCGGGAGATGAGAACTATTCTTGATACAGGCGCTCGTTTTAAATCGTTATACCGTAGCTCAATGTTTTATATTTAAAACTTTCAGCTGTACTAAGCCATTCATAAGGCTTTGAATATATCTCAGCACATTTATTAGGCGTCTGTTTTAAGTCGAGAATCTTGATTTGACTTTTTTTAGTTTGACTTTAAAAATTGTTTTGGAAATTTTAAGATCATTAGGTATCTGCCTAGCCTTTTCCTAAAAATGTTGATTTCGACTACCAATCTAACCAGATGCATTTGAATAACAGTATTTTATATGAAGCGACTGCCTATCTGACCAGCGCATCCCTTCTTACCAAGGGATATCGTTATATAACTGGGTAATACGATACCCCTTGGTACGACTGGTTGTCAGAGTTTCGGGCTTCTGACGACTCGTAACAACTGTTACAGATCCAGGAATGACAGCTGGGACCAACTGCTTCCGGAGACGGTTTGATATGTAAAGATGGTCACCTATCTACGAACCAACAGCGGCAAGCGTAGCTTAACCTCGACCCGTACGACTATTATTACTTAGCCTTTTTGGAAATTCTAAAAATAGTACTTAATTATTTATTTAAAAAACACTGGCAATTTAGATTCTCAAGAAAAGATAAAGTTTCAAATGAGTTTAAATCAGTGAAATGTTAATGGAAACGAATTGAATAATGTACTTTTCAAGTTCAGTCTTCTAGAGGGTCCTCTAGAAGATTGAACTTGAAATGTACATGAAGATTTTGAGAATAATTCTATTTTCTGTGCCATTTCACAGAGAGAATAGAAAACTACGTAAAGATCGAGCTGTGTTGCTGAAGTTTAAGCGGTAAAGTAGTCGTGACAAGAGAGTTTTACCATCTGACAGAATAAATACAGTGATACATTACATATTGAATTTTCTTTACGAGTACTGTAAGTTTAAGCCTCAAGCATTATAAGTCCGCCATTATACAGTATGTTTTTTTCTTGTGATTATAGTTTCAATAAATAAATAAAAGATATCATTAAAACTATTTGTTCTTACTTGTTGTAGAGCAGTGGTGACCCAGTGGTAACGGCCGCGACTTACGGTCCTTTGGTTCGAACCCAGACAGGCTCTTTAGTTTGTGTAAATATTTCTATCACCACTGCTCTCTAAACGGTGAAGGAAAACATCGTGAAGAAACCGGCATGTCCTAAAACCAATAATTCGAAGACATGTGACATCTACCAACCCGCACTGGGCCCGCGTGTTGGATTACAACCCACTAGCTCTCACTGAGCGGAGGCCTGTGTCCCAGCTGTGGGAACGTTATAGACTGATTATGTTACTTGTTGTACCTGTCGCAATAGGTTCGCCCCCTTTTACATGGGACTTAAACATAACAGGCTAAATGTGAGTGTTCTATAGGTTCACCTCTGCCCAACCCTTCAATATTTGAATACAGGAGTGATATTATGTTATGTAACCTGTAAATAACGTAGTTTTCAGTTTCAATAAACTTGAGACGGCTTTTAAGGTAAACATACTTTAGGTGTTTAGGTACCCACATCTTAAGGTCTAATTATAATGTCGTGACGGAGGTTCCAAATAAGCTAAGAAAACAAATAAATGCATTTAGTTTCAAGGGGGTTATCAGTTGTGGTTTCAGGCGACCTACTCTGTGTTGTTTGCAATGTTGATTCCATAAAGAAAGTTATTCAGTTTGATAGTCTGTATCACACCCTTAAATATGACGACCATATCTTATGGTGCTCCCACACTGCTGTTATAAAATGTTTACTAACATTACCTTACATCAAAACCTTTCTGAGTTCTGAAAACCTTTTTGATTAAATGTGTTAGATCACAATGTTAGAAAATGTTTACAAACATTTTATAACAGCAGTGTGGGAGCACCATTACGATACATACTTATTCTTAGGTACAGACGCCAGCACATCAACCTACCCGAAACTGTCAAATTTTCCCAATCAACTTTGAACCTTATACTTTAGCGATAAAGTTGAAAATCTATCAAAGAAATTTGACAGATTGTAGTAGGTTGATGTGCTGGCGTCTGTACATCACTTTTTATCAACACAGCACAAGATCCCCGGAAATCCCCGTAACGGTTTTACTGAGTCAAATGAATCATAAAATCAATACGACACCAGCTGAAAATTTTCCAATGCAATTAGTGTTGCATCGATATGAAAGTGGCTCTACTTGAACAAATTGTCGATACTGTACGAAAGGTGCTCAATTAACTCCAAGTCATGCACAGGTGTTTGATTTTAAAACTGAGTTTAATTTTGTATTTTCGAGTATAGTTACATTGTTGGAAAATGGTGTATCGGAATCGAATGTGTTCCTTTGATTGGATAGTTCTCAATTTTACGCTTGAGGAAGTTATTTTTGGTAAATGTTTTTTTCTGGTTATACAAGATGTAACTTAAATGAACTTGGACACAGAACAGTTATAAGAAGTATTGGACCTGAAAAGAGGCCTATGTACTCATCATTTTGAGCAACTTTTATATGAGACCAACCCTGAAATCGCGAAAAAAAAACAACTGTTCCCTACATTTTGACGAGTTAGGGCGCATACACATAGAACGTCCGTTTTTACAGGATCTTTTTTAACGGAACGGACTGCTACATATTTTGTCGGTTACTGGATCCGGAATACTGTATTGTGTGTGAACTTGCAGATACAACTACATACGCCGTCAAATAACGGACCTCTATAACGGATCGCTATGTGTACGCGCCCTTATGCGAACATAAATGTAGGGACTATCTGATTTTTTTTTTCGTCATTTCAGGTTTCGTCCCTTAGTAAAAGTTGTTCGTAATGGTGAATACAATGGCCTCTTTTCAGGTCCAACACCATTTAAGTTACACCTTGTATGTATAAGGATTCAGATTAGTCTGTTTTTTCACACGAAAGTACAAACAAACAAAGAATTATATATTACTTACATATTATAAGTATGTATTATAATAATTAGTATGTATGTGTATTATAAGTTTACAATCCATTTATGTATTTGTGTTCCTATTTTATTTATATTTCAATATTAAATTTTTTTTTTATCATTGTTCCTCTAAACCAAGCACCTGCCACCTAATCTGTTCACCACCCTTGGTTGACTGGTAGAAAATGTATGTTAATTTGTACCTTGCGAAATGTTTAAATAAATAAACAGTCACAGCAAAAATAATCAAAAACAACTACTTTATTCGCGTTAAAAACACTGAATTTTATAAAACAAAAATAAAAAAAAAACGTCTGCACATTATATCATAAATCTCAGTACACCTAAGTTTGTCACGCAAGAGACGTCGCGTCATAATCCGGAGAGCATCGACGCAAACAAAGTCGAAGTGTCGACATAGTCACAGGTGTGTTTGCGATCAATTACGTCACTTCTTGTGTCAACGCTGTGTTGCTCGCGAGGTGATCCTTGCTCGCGGTCAAAGGATCACCTTTGGTATATGGATTGGAGACATATAGTTTGTTTTTTGAAATTAAGAGAATCTTCGTCACTATTTAGATATTTTAGGAGCAGTTGACCTCTTTCAGAATTTTTTTTTTGCATTTCATACTTAGCCCAATTCAATTAAGTAAGTTCTTACTTTTGGTTCTAGGACATACCGTCCTCACGATGTTTTCCTACTTACACAAAGTATGGGTTCGAACCCACGACCTAAAAGTTACAACTCGTAAGTCGGGGCCGTTACTACTGGGCCATCACCGCTCTCATTGTTATATACTTAAGTAAGTCTTGGTAATTAATAAATGACTAAGAACCGACAGATTTACTTAACGAGCTCTGCTCGTTTAAAAGCCAAACATTTGAAGTTAATAAAAAAAAACTTTAAAACTTATTACTTTATAACTTTAACTTATTTAACATTTATTAGGTCAATGACAGTCCCAGCTGAATGAGGGTGGGTTTTCTTTTTTAACCTCTCAATCAATATTAAGATTTATTTTGGAATCTTTATTTTCTATCGGTATTATTCGGTTTTATTTTGCGTTACGCTTTTTCTAGTGATTCTTACAACGTGATTGTTTTCAATTTTATATCTACTAACAGCGCCCCATAAACCGGGATAAAAACTATCCTGTGTCCTTTCCCGGGACTCAAACTATCTCTATACCAAATTTCATCTAAATCGGTTCAGCGGCTTAAGCGTGAAGAGGTAACAGACAGACAGACAGACACACTTTCGCATTTATAATATTAGTATGGATAGTATGGATTCTCCACTGTCTTTATTGATGACTCAATGACAAACTAACCTAAACTAGCAAATGACGAAACAAACCAGCATAAGTTTGACCACCATTTCCAATTTCATTTTGTTCGAATCATTCCCAAAATTCCCAAAATTATTTCTGTCAAACTTCTGCACAACATTTAATTTAGCACAGTATTTTCGTTTAGTTCACAGATAGTGACGCCGTCAACGTTTTGCTTGCTATATTGAAAAAGTAATGAAAAACTCCCGACTCAACTCGAAACTCGGGGCGTTATTGAAAAACTATTTTTATTTGAAGCGAGAGTTTCTAGAAAGTCTCAATGTCTCTTGGGTAGGAATTTTTTTTTTTATTTGCGTCCTGATTTTATACTGTTACGATAAATATTTTGTCATAAAAGCGGACGCCTGGCGAAAACAAATAGAGACGGAATTATGGAAAAGCCATCTTTTAAAGTTTCGTCACAAACTGAAAGTCAATAATATCGTTGATCCTGTCGGAACTAAATAAATATGTGTAGTTTTAGTACTGTTTCTTTACTTACACAGTTCATAGGTATGCTAAATAGCGTAATCAGCCTATAATGTTCGCACAGCTGGGATACAGGCCTCCTCTTGCAAAGGGGAAAACAAAATAAAAATAGGAATTTATTAGTTTTATTTACAACACGCCACATTTCGCAATTCGCAATATTAATTTTGTAGTATATAAAAATAACATTTTAATTATAACATTCCGATCGCACTTTGCCCATGATGGTATTTAATTGAAATGTAAAAGAAATCAAAATCCGTTTAGCCGTTTGCGAGCTACGATGGCGCAGACAGACACACAGATACACACGTTAAACTTATAACACCCCTCTGTTTCAGTCGGGAGTTAAAAAGGATAATGAAAGCTGTGAAAAATTAAGGTTGGCAACTCAAAGTTTCTAAACGTAAGAACTAGGTACCTACATAAAAAGTTCAAAACATTTTTAACTTCAGAAACATTCAAAAAGTTACAAATGAGCTTATCGGATTCGAAAACAGGCACATTGCCAGTTTGGTTTTACATAGTTTAAGTAGCGCCTTTAGTTACCGAAATATCTTGAAGCGGTTCATCCATGGATGAATATAGCCACTCAAACCATAGATATAAATGAAAGTTTTTACATTTCTATGACTCAAACTAACATTATTACAGTTGCAACCTGTAAATGTTACATTGTTGTTGTTTTTATGTTGTGTGTGTTGTTAGTTTTAATAGTATTTTTATATCATTGTGCCTCTCAACCAATGCACCTGCCATGTAATCTCTTCACCACCTTTGGTTGACTGGTAGAGAATGCCTTAAGGCATTAAGTTCGCCTTTGTAAATTTGTTGTGTGCGAGTAAATGGCCTTTACATTACTTTCCCTAAACCTCGACGATGAAATATAATAACCGTTTGGACAGACTATAGATAGAATGGTGACAGTATTAAGAAGCTTGTAGGTACACATGATCCTATTCGAAGCTTCAGTATTGCTACATGGGGTAACTTAATCCTTCAGTCGCGTCTTACGACTTGTTAAACAAGAAAATTATCATACAGTTCCATTGAAAGATACACATGCAGAAATAAACCCGGTTATAGGAACTTCTGCAATAGCGCCATATTATGACCGCATTTGGTACTAAATAATATTATAATGAAGGTTTTTTATACTTGAAAAGGTTAACTTTTTTTTGGTTGACTCTACGCGTGACCAGAGGGCTGGCCTATTTTTAGCCCAATCAATAAGCATTGCCATCTAACGTGGCAATGCTGCCAGCCTATTGGGCACTTATCCCCTTGACAACGATGCGGACGAATTTTTTGATACCAAAGAGCTCCTGCCTTTTTCTATTCCTTTTTTTTATTAAAACTTGTTTATAGGTAGTGTAAATATATTTTAGTTTTCTAAATATTCAAAAGTGTCATCTTGACAAGGTACTTATACCTTGATTCGCGTGGCTGTCGGAAATTACCCCACGGGTACGTGGCACTTTGACAAAAAGCTATGTTCTTTCCCAGGATGCCATCCATCTTCGTGCCAAATTGATCGAAATTCGTTCAGTGGTTTAGGTGTGAAAAGGCAACATACATACAGTTACTTTCAAATTTATAATATTAGTATGGATTAGGTTTTTTTTTAGAATTAAAATAATATGTAGGTATGTAAATAACAACTCATACCTAATTAATTAATAAAAGTAACAAAATTATATCCAAACTTAACTAAAACTATTTACAAACTAAAAACAGTGTTGAAAAATTCATCCGCATCGCTGTCGACTGGTAATGTAAAGAAGAGACTGGCGGCATTACGTTGTATGGCAATTCTTAGCCTTTGGCTAAGGTAAAAACCAGCCCTTGGGTCACGGGAAGTGTCAAGTTCATTGGGTTTTTTAATAAGTACCGTCTTCAGTAATTGAGGTTTACTGGCCAGCAAAAGCGGATCCACTAAAAACGAGTCAAAAGTATATTCATCCAATGAATATATACCTATATATATATGTCAATGCACTTTGTTCACACATTCACGTGGCAGATACTTACGTTAAACATCTTCAACAAATCACAATGCTCCAACTATGTACCGAGTCGATTCTTCCAAGGTTTTATTTGTTCTCCTCGTAGAAATCTCACAAAGCGTTGCACCGAGTGCACTTGTGAGTTCTGAGCCTCCTCTGATAGAAGGCGCACCGATCTCTTGATTCCACATACAGGAGGTGACGTAAAAGACTTAAGTATTGTGGTTTAGAGTGCATTGGTGGACGATCTTGAGGTATTTGCAAGCGGTTGTTACGTAAATTGTATTCAAGTGAAATGTATTGGGGTGTCAGGTTGTATGTTGACCAAAATATGATTTGCGATCGCAACAAAAACGGATTTACAGAATTATTATATTATCAATATGATCATCAATACAACTGTCAATTTAGAAGTTTATTGGCCTCAAATGTCATGATTTTATGAATAGTCACTCAAAAGAGCAATTTCATTTTTTGATTTGAATTACCGTGTATATTTTTTGTAATGTGCGTTTTATATGTGCATAGAAAACAATTTTTATTTCTTTCTTTTCATTAAAATATTTATGAATCAGAAAAATATTATTATTCGGGTCCCGAAAATCCATAAAAAATCAGCCGAATCCTAGAGATTTTATTTTCATTGATTTGATTAGCATAATCAGCCTTTAATGTTCCGACTGCCTGGGGCCTCCTCTCTTTGAGAGGGAGTGGGACGAATCTACTACGCAGGCCCAGTGCGGGTTAGTAGAGGTCACATGTCTTCGAGTTTTTGGTTCTAGGTCATGCCGGTTTCCTCATGATGTTTTCCTTCACCGATTTGAGAGCAGTGGTGATAAAATAATTTACACAAAGTATAGTGCCTGGTTCGAACTCACGACCTACAACTCGCAACTCGCCGTTACCACTGCCCTCTGTGTCCCAAAACATGCAGTGAAAGTGATTTTTGCGCTGCCACCGACAACGCCGTGGAAGTGGCATAGTTTTGGGAAAATAAGATTTAACACGTTGACTGCCAGACAACAGACACAATAGAAAATCTATTGTTCGCGGTCACCGGTGACCGCGGTGGCAGTCAACGTGTTAATATACTTACAGTCGTGCCAGCAGCGCCACGAAGAAGAACAGTTGACTTTAGTTTTACATCCTATTAATTGTTGTGTAATAGTGAGTCTTCTGTCTGCTGGACCCGGTCGCATCATGACCCGCGGGTTCAGTTGACCACATCATTTATTTAGAATTAGATAACATTTTTCAAAATCTACAAAAATGAACTCAGCGTTAGAAAAACATAAAATCTACTACCTACCTAATCGATGCCAAATAAATAGTACCGCAAAACTTCGGACTTGAACATAATTTGGAAGGCTCTCGTGGATCTTTTTTCCGCAGGCAACCAAATCTCAATTTGTCTGCATCACTCATTTGTCAAAGTGAGTTATTTCGCGCCTAGAGTTACAAAACCCCGCGATATCTAGACACCGGGCCGATGCGATGGTGTTCGTTTCGGCCGATAATGTTCTATGTGGAAGTACTTGATTTTGATTTCTTTTGTTTTTCTTTTTCTGTGTTCATGGTATCCATTTGAAAAACTGGGCACTGCTTTTAAAAATTGTCTAAGCATAAACAGATTTTAAAACAGAAGAACTAGCAGGGGATCGAGGAGGGGGGTGGAGGGGGGTCAGGGGATCAGACCGGAATAAATCACCCATTGAATTGCTTCAACTGCTTCTGGTTTTTTTATTATTCTGCTGATTTATAATAAAGAGTATTCTATCTACTTATGTATCTTCAATTGTTGCCATGGAAAGCGAAATTAGAAAGACTTACTTATTCTTTTCGAGCTACACACATCTGCTTTTTCATTTTAACCTTAACTTTTAATTACATACCTCACCTTTTGTTTAAAATTCGAAAGTAACTTTACTAATAAACCACCATCATTCAATTTTATGAGATTTAATAGAATTTATTTCAAAGTCAAAGTATTTAGGTATTTCAGGTAGGCACATAAAAGGCACTTTTGAAAGTCAAAATTTACAATAAAATAGAATTGATTCTAGTCGCCCCTTCCAAAAGGTAGTTTCGTACAGAGAAGTATGGCAAAGAAACTCCACCTACTACTACTTTACTGTTACTATTTTAAAAAGGTTTTAGAATTTTTTTTTACATTATTTATTTAATTATATGTGAAGACGATGCACCTAGAATAAAATTATTATACCACAATAGGTAATAGAATTAAATATAAAGCAATGACATATAAATTAATTACATGATGCTCACATATTTACAAACAACATGAATTTAATTAAGAACTTCAATACCAGGGCCCTTTAACAATATTGGGTTAGAGATAATTTCAATATTGGGTCTAGTGTGATTAGGGTACAAATAATGTAGTCTAGCAGCTACTTTGAATAGTATTAAACGTTCATTCCTATTATATACAATCAAACAGTAAATACTTGATAAGTTTTTGTTGTATTTGTATGGCTTTATGTTGTATTGAAAAATAAAATGTGTTATCAATCAAGTACCTACTTGAAACGCAGAATAGATTTTTTTTGATCTATCTAATAAGTACCTACTATGCACGTTTTTGTTAAAAAACTTTTTTTTTTTGTACTGACTATTGTTTTTTTCTATGGTTTGTTTTCAAACCACTTTGACTTTTCTACCAAATAATGTCCATATACTAAAGACTTTCCACAAAGACACTTTCTATTCTTCACTTTCGATTAAAACAAACAGTTAACAAACGTGGCATTAACCCCAAGAGAGTGTCATATTCCGACCGCATTCATAATGCACAAGAGTGTGCGCAGACACAGGTGCACTCTCTTCCCGCAATCTCATAGTTCGATGGGACGGCAATCCGACATGAACGAATAGAGATCAGGCGCAGGGCCAACGGCTTAACGTGCTTTCTAAGGCTCGGGGTATAACACCGTCAACTGCCAAACTCCGGGCTGTTATTAAGAAATTCCTAATGGTCATACCCAATAACACCTTGCCCGACTGGTGTTAAAACCATGTTGACTTTTCTACCAAACAATATTCATACACCAAAGACCTTCCACAAAGACACTTTCCATTCTTCACTTTCGATTAAAAAAGTCGTGCATGTTGAGATATCTATGGCTCCTTCGGGGCGAACATAAACAGACGTGGCATTAACCCCAAGAGAGTGTCATATACAAACACAGTGACGTACACCCAGCATAGGGCTGCTGAAAGTTGTTATTAAAATTTTCATGAATTTCGCTCAGACTGCGAAAAATAATGCCGTTTTGGGAACGCTGCAGTGAAGGTAAAGTTTTCGTGGGTTACAATTTCGTGTATGTAGAATTTGATTCATTTTTGGCATTGACATACCTATATATTTTTGGACACATTTTATACTAATGTGAAATGGTGTGAATATTGTTTGGGACGGGTAGTGGAATAAAACCATGGGTTGGACTTTCTAATGACATTAGGTATCTGTGTTTGAAAAGATATTCCGGTCTGATCCCTGAACCCCCCTAGCCCTCCTCATCGATCCCCTGCACTAGCAGCTAACCTACCTATTAAAACAGAAGAAGAACTATCTTCTTCTGTTTTAATAGGTAGGTTATATATATAGACAGTTCAGTTGTTTTTTTGCACCTTGTATTCATGGACCATTTTAGAACACATTATATTCGTACCTATATTTATCATAATCATTTATTAAGGAAAACCAAATGCCGTAGTTTTATGATTATTTGATCAATAACGTGACATAAAGTCCGTAAATCAAAGTTCTATAAAATATAACATTTTGTTCACAAAAATTGTTCCACGTTATCACGATCGTAAATTATAATTCATCTAAATAAACGATTTTACTTTCACTTTTGTTTCTTTGTGCAGAGACGTAATAAATAAAGTTCACACAACCGAACCCAATATTCGGTAAGGCGTGGTGGTTGCTGAGTGAATAAGCTACTGCGTGACATGCCTAATCCACGCGTGTGTGCACACACCCTATATTGGAAAGAACTTTCAAGTAAAAAGTGTTGTGCTAAATGTATTTGCACCTGACAAGGATCAAATACATTTAAAGACTAGAATTGTTTGTTCTAGTAAATGTACTTAAAAGGTTGTAGATTGAAAAACTGGCTGAAGTTTATTATTTGATTTAAAAAGCTACAAAAAAGCCATTGCAAATGAATTTACGTATTTGACTCTGTTTGGCCGTCGAGAGGATGCGTTCCTGACACCTGTCCACAGATATGAACAACCCGGGGCTTACATCAGCCGATGTATTCTGTAACAATGTCACCGTGAATACTTAGGTGAATTGAGCTTGAATGGAGCTGTAAATAGTGTCAATCCAGCATCAGATGGAATGACAGCTCACTTTTAGCTTACGAGTACTTCATCTTAGTTATCACGTTGAGATTTAAGAATAGACTGGTTAGTATATAATATTTTTAACAGTCTAATTTCTTTTAAAAGCCTCTTCTGTCAGTTCATGTTTTCAAGGATTCTGTTAAAAAAAAACATACAATTCCAGGATGTCTCAGGAGAGGTTCCCATTTTGACAGCTACTCTTGGGGCGTTGCTTCTAAGCGCCATTTTGATATTAGTTTTTTACTGTCCTAGCCGTATTTTACGTCAAGATCCCAGTCTCTTGTACCACTTTTTTACTGAGACCACTTTCATGAGCGTGGAATATAGACTAATCTTAATCTTCTATACTAATAATAACGCCGAAGAGTTTGTTTGTTTGAACTCGGTAATCTCCGGAACTGCCAGTCGGATTTGAAAAAATATTATTGCATTTGATAGCCCAATTCTTGAGGAAGGCTTTAGACTATTTAACATCATGCTAGGACCATAAGGGGACGAGCAAAAAGAAAACAGTTAGAATGGACGCTAAGCGACAACAACGAAAGATAAGGTCATTGTATATCTTTGTTCTCAAATTCATTACAGCGTTGTCACCATACAAATACATTTTTCTACTACTGCGATCATTCAAATAAAATGTAATTTATTCCTGGCCGCCGACTTTTTACTTTTTATCCCAATACATCGAACAAAATGGGTGATCTTCTTTACAAGTTTTACTGTAGGCACACCCATAGAAATACACCTCTACCTCTATGGGTACACTTCTGCCTAACCGTTCGGACAATACAGGCGTGATGTTATGCTATGAACGTACCACCATAATTTAACTTAGCCTCTCAAATATCCGAGTCACAATTTAGGAGACTCCTCGTATCATCATTTTGGACTAAGTAGCCTCCCTTGACATTTTTTTTCACATATTTTCGTACATATATGCGATTATTAAATCTCAAGCCAAGTGTTATGTTAGCAGTTAGACGTGCCTCTGAGTATATTAACGAAGAAAACAAACGACTGGATAGTAGAGTCGGACCGAATTTTGTTTTCGGCTTTCGGCAATTTTCGGCTGAAATATCAGTTTTTGGACGGAACAGAATAGTTATTTATGCAACTGTTGTATAATAAGGGGTATTAAAACACGAATGTGAATAGTATCACATGAGTGTTTTAATACCTAATTATGTACAGTTGCATACAAGACTTTATCTACACCATGAATCCTGTATAAAAGGTTCTGAAACAGTTTTTTGCAATACTAATATCGAAGAAAAATGGCGGCCGGCAGGATACGACGTGAATTCGAATAACCTATAACTTCTTTTTTTTTAAAAACGGCGCTGTGGTAGTGAAACGCACGTGCATGACAATGTTCTTTTTCTGAAAAGGAGTTGCATAATGAAATTTAGTACAACATTTTAACACTCATATTACGGTTACTATGACACTGGCTGTTTCAATGTTGGCAATAAGCTAACTGTTTCAGAAACGTTTATGGAGGATTTATACGATCATGGGTGTAGATAAAATGATTAAAAGAATGGCATTGCATTTATTTTACTTTTACCGTAGAAAAACCAGTCGACAAACCAAATCGGGTTTCGGCCGAAAATTCAAATCTGGCGGAATTTTGTATTATTTTCCGGCCGAAAATAAAAATTCATTTTGGTCGGACTCTACTAGATGACCATACTTAATTTAATATTACTAAAGGAGGTTTAATAGCGGAGAGGGACGGTTAAATGTTACAATGAAATGAATAAAGATTATAGAAGTTATGAACGTGGATAGGAAACAAACATTGTTGCATTAGTAACTGCCGTTGTTTGTAGTTAGTTTTCATATCCTGTTTTTATTTCTCTTTAGAATTGTAATGCTTGAGATGAATAAAACCCAGTTCTTGAAATTCACTGATCAGTAAATCTGTTATCGATCGTTGACATATACCTACATCAGCCAATCAAATCTCTCGTCAACCGGTTGACAACCGGTTAAATTGAATAAGCCTTTAGAAATCCTTGGTGAATCTAATTGTATTTTGATGAGGTTTTTCGTCTGATTTACTTCTACATCCGGCTTGGGGGCCTTGCGACCAGACATGTAAGCTGATATAAAATATTCTAATTATTTTGAGATGCATTTGTATGGCGTACAGTTGTTCCGATTCTGAGAGAGTTGTGCTCCTAGGTAAACGCACAATGACGGAGTAGTAGTCATGTGAAAATACGCGCGGTCAATATGTATGGAACAGCAAATTTTGTTATAAAGAACCTATAGAGGTGTGAAGAACAGGGTGTAAAGTTCACTCATACTCTATAGAAAAGGGAGGATCCTCCAACCAGATGGGTGTTGTGTCTGGCGGGCAACTGTCCGACGATTCATGTCGGGCCGTTGTACCTATGCCAGTTGCGCGGTAAACTCTGCTTGCGAGATTCAGGATTTTGTTTGACGTCAGTATGACGCATTGTTCGCATGTGGCGTTGTAGATATCGCTACAAATCGACGAAAAATTTCAACAGAGGGTTTCAGAATTATGTGCTGAATTCATGGTTACAGGTTGCGGGTCGATGTCCATGCCACCCTATTTATACTAGTTGCTCCGGGAAATTAATAAAACGGGAGTGCTTGTAGAACTTATGTTTCACAATCTCAGTTATCTTGCTGCATAAGGACACGAAAATTATCAGCCATGTGTAAATATTCTAGAAATTTCTAAATACAGCTTTGTCAAGGCAAAATTAGGCCCTTTCTACACGACACGGTATCTTTACGGTACGGCGTATAAACCGCGTTGTATAAAAAACGTGTCTGTCAACAAGCTTCCACAGTGGTCCATACAACACTGACGACCGTGCCTACAAACGGCGAATAAACTGTAGTTTCTTACTGCAAGAAAAACGTGTGTACAAAGGGCCTAATAATAGGTACTAATCCAATTGTTTCTTCGCTGCTCGGGCGCGATTCAAATCATAATTTCAGTCACAAAAAAGTCCTCATTCCGTTTCATTTGTTTGTCTGCAGGTATATTCGACACGGACGGCGTGCACGTTCCCGGCACGGAATGCGACTTCCAGTTCAGCCGGTCCGGCAGCCGGCCGACACATGGCCGGTTGTACAGTCCTCGGTACCCGTCCATCTACCCCAACAATGTGCGGTGTTCCTACCATTTTCATGCGAGGTAAGACTGGGAAGGAAGGTGAAATAACATTAGTTTGGTCAAAACTAAACTAATAAGCTTTGCCAGTAGTAGGACCCATATCTTTCAAGTCGTTCTACACTACCAAATGTCGTTGACCCCTAAAAAATTTATCCACAATTCTTTTTTTTTTATATCGTTACCTATCACGTTTGCGGAGTTTCGCTAATTATCTTAATTGTACCCTCTATTATGTAGTAGGGAGAGGAGCCATTTACACTAAAGGCATATTTAAGTACTTCGTACATTTACCGATCATAGCAATTCTTAACTCCGGATGAGAATTCCCAGACAGACAACACTTTGTCAGAACAGTAAGTCGGGACTTTTTTACATAGGTTCTTTATAACAATATATACTTAATTATTCACAACGACAACACTACTAACAAAAATCCTTACAATATACAAGCTAACGCTAAATGACATACAAGTATTTCATAAAAGAAAAAGGGAAGTGCTCATTGGGCATGATGAAATTCGTCCGCATCGCTGTCAATGGGCTAAGTGCCCAAAACGCTGGCAGCATTACCACGTTGGATGGCAATGGTGATTCTTTGAAAAAATACTTTCTTAATTTCTAAAGTATATTTTTATAAGAGATTCAAATATTGACATACTTAATTTCAAAAGCTACGAGTAAGTCTTGGAACTTATATGTTTGAGCCGTTTGGGGTTGAAACACTAGGGCCATGGGGTCCGCCCATGGCCCTAGTGCCCACTTTGTATTTCGAGACATCGCCAAGCGGTTGGTCGACTCTTCACGTGACCAGAGGGCTGGCCTATTGCCATACAACGTGACAATGCTGCCAGCCTTTTGGGCACGTTTAGTGTTGACAGCGATGCGGACGAATTTGTTGATGCCCTTTGATTATTTCCCCTCCCCTTTTTATATACTTGTACATATTATTATTATTAAAAAAATACTTTTGAATAACATTCCTAACCTCGGAGGGTACATCTCAGGAAGGTTTTTGGAAAAAACACGACCACATGGTTACGTGGAATCGGGCTAGTGGCCGAAAATAGATGAAAGTTGATATTTTCGTAGAAAAGCCATTGGAGTGATATCCAATTGCTTTTCTGGGAAATCCGGATTTCGATTCAGATCTCCGAAGTGTAATTGCAATCTCGTTAGGGCACAATAATATTTCCAAGAACCTAATATTGGATTTACGTGCATAAACTAAGAGCTATTCAAGATACATTAGTTTTATTAAAAACAATTTTTTTTTCAGACCAAAAGAACGCGTGAAAATTGTATTCGAAGAAGTAGCTCTTCAAAAAGGTGACATAAGGTATGTATAATATTGTAGTTTATTCTTATAATGACAATGACATTTAAAATTCAAGAAGTGACAAACATCTCTCCAAACTCAAGTGAAGTAAGCTGTCAACAGTGTCAATCTCTAGTATCACGTGGAATGACCACTCACTTAAAGATCACTTCAGCTTAATTTTCACGATTTTTACTGAACAGATCGGCAGAGCTTCAGGTCTTTAAAGAAAGAAACTCGAGAACCTCCTCACAATATATTAAACAATGTTATGACATCATCATCATCAGTGTATCAGCCGGAAAACGTCCACGTTTAAAGTGGGTTTCCCTTCCCTACCATAAATTGCTATTATTATAGCGAGCCTGAAGGCTTCCATTTTTGTTACCAGTACTTTTTTATTTTTGAACTCTCTGCCTCTGAAGGTACATAATAATTGCAGTTTTATGATGTTATTTTAATAAAAAATATGACGCAGTATTAAAAATAAACGTACAAATTATTACACCAATAAAAGTTTTCCGGCATACAAAAATACTCCAAAAAAACCGATCACGCTTAACGAAATTAAACTCAAATAAAAACACGACGATACAATCATAAAACACTTCGGCAGCCATAATTCTCAAGCTAAAAATCCATCTATAAAAATAAAATTGCACGTAAAGTTATTCCATAACGTCACCGTCATACGGAGACTAGATGATAAAACTGGGAAGGTACGCGTGATAATCGAATTTCTGATCGAAAATATTGAATGTGATGACGAGCGTGCAAAGTCAAACGTACGAGTAGAAATACTTAGTGACGCCAGATGGCACTGAAGTTTTGGGACGTCTTGATATGCCAAAACCTGTGGCCAAAACCATTATTTTCTTATCTATTATCTTTGAGAATATTAAAACCCTGAAAATTGTAGAGATCTGGAGCTACATAGCAATTTTATTAGATATTTTTAGGGTTCCTTACCCAAATGGTGCCAACGGCACCCTATTACTAAGCCTCCGCTGTCCGTCCGTCCGTCTGTCTATCAGCGGGTCTCATGAACCGTAATAGTAAGACAGTTGAAATGTTTGCAGTGTGTATTTCTTTTACAACAAATAATAAAAATAGAATAAAGTTAAAAATGAAAGGGTGTCCCCATACAAGAAACGTGTTTTTTTAGCATGACCCTTAGCTGCTATCACTATGCACAGTCGTAGTGGGATGAAAGTTTAAAGAACCCGCATAGTTGCGTACCAATGTTTCAATACACTTCTAGGCTACTCTACGACACCATTAACTCAAAAATTACACCAAATAATTACAATTCCAATAAATTACATAACATCGGTTGTAAAATAAATAAAGTCGACTATGCGTACAATATTGTGTTAATTCACAAAAGAGAAAATTATGCAGCGCTGACCGCCAACCGATTTCGGGTTTCGGTTGCTGGCTTGCTTCGTTACGATCATTTCTGCTTTATTTTAACAAAAAATCGGACATTAAAATGAAAGCGTATGAGATTTTGTAAAGGTAATAAAGACCGATTTCATCACAAAATTTTATCAGAATTTTAAAATCAATAATAGAGCTCGACTCAAATTCATTTCGAGACTAAATTCATTTGAATCTTAAACTTTTCTTCAGAGAAACATATCAAGACTCAATACTTCGGAATATTTTGTTCAGCCGACTGTCAGCATCCTTCTTGCACATCCGTGCAAACACGAAAAATATTAAAAACCTAACGTTAAAAACATCTCCATGAGAATCAATATTTACCTATCGAAAATACATCCTACACGCATGATATCGGTTTTTACTCAAAACCGGTTAACCGAAACAGCCCAGCTGCAACCAATCCCTAAAGCGGGTAGTAGAGTTGGTATAATTAAATTATGGTTTTAACGGTCGAGTAGTGCTCACGTAAATGAGCCCAGCTCATAAACTATACGTACTTGTTTAATTAAGCGGATAATGCATGAATGGGTCGCTTTAGGTCGCGTCGTAACGCAGCCTAGGGTCTTTTGCATAACAGTTTCGGTCAAGTGGTGCAGAGAAATTAAGTGGTATTCACGGGTGGCTGTTAGATTTTAGTTAGATAATTATGTTTCAGTTATTTTACTAGCAATTGCAAATAGAGTTTATTGTCAAGTGAAATGAAGAAAGAGCACACAACGACACAACACAACACAAAGTGCTGTGATTGTAAAACTGACTTCTTAGACCAGTCATTGAGGTGTCTTTGCGAGACCTATGGGACATGCTTGCCTGCCTACACAGTATAATCAGCCTATAATGTTCCCACTGCTGGGACACAGGCCTCCTCTCTATGAGGGGGAGTGGCCCGTAATCCACCACCGCTGGCCCAGTGCGGGTTGGTAGGTGTCATATGACTTTAAATTGTTTGGTTCTAGGACATGCCGGTTTCCTCACGATGTTTGCTTCACCGTTTCGCCTGCAAGGTTCGCATTCAATTTAGAATGCTTCTTTACAAAGATAAACACGTTTTTAGTCTAGTAAACCCGCTGCTCGTGAAACGCCTACGTAATCTGAATATACTAAAACTGAATTATGTTTTGCTACATCAGTCACAAACTATAATAATATTATGTCTCTACACTAATTATTGTTTGTACCTAGATGACGGACAGGTCCGCACAATCTACCTGACCGCCATCCCTGTATAAGCATAACATAACCCACACGACTTTATAACGGGGTCAACCCAAATAACTTCCATTTCATTTACCTCTGCTATAATAACAACAACCTGTAGAGAGTCTGTTTTACAACACAACGTGATCTAAAATATCTTGAAAAATTGTGGAAAATATTTTATGAAGTTCTTTTATCCCTGTATATAAACAACTTTTGCTGTTGTACTAAAGTTGTTACATGATGAGTCAAACAAAAATAATTAAACAATAAGAACTGGAAGTTGGTACCAGCGTAAATTTCGTAACACACTATCAGTAGCAATGGCTTTCATTTTGACAGTTCAACAACATTCATTGCGTTATTTGCGTTATTGAACAGACAAATTCTTCGAACGTATGAAGCAATGGATTAGCAATATCCTTCAAAATGATTCAGATTTAGACTGATATTGTGTTACGCAAAGTTACGTCAGGTCAGTTGTGAAAGCTCATGGGATTTATCACAACAACCATTGAAGTTCTACAGCTGATCATGGTAATCCCTCATACACCGCAGAATCGCTTGTATATGGCACTAATTTAGTTGGAAACAAAAAAGAGACGAAACAAGTGAATAGCTCTAAAACTCGATTATTTACGGGGAGTAAACAATCGAGATGAACCAGATAAAAAACACTGAACCTGAAAATCATACTGTGTTTCGATAATTGTTGGTAACAATCTACCTAATCATCTAAATTCTCTCTGAAACGTTGACAAAGGTCCTCAAATCGCATAAAACACATTTTGCAGGTTCGTTTTCCAACTAATCGATACAGTGTTGCTAGTGTAGCTACAAATAAATGAAACAAGACTGAATAGTTTACCATCGTGTATGCCTCAGGCGTAAAGGTATTTGCTCCAGCTAATCCGTT
This sequence comes from Gortyna flavago, assembly GCA_963669345.1. Classification (NCBI taxonomy): domain Eukaryota; kingdom Metazoa; phylum Arthropoda; class Insecta; order Lepidoptera; family Noctuidae; genus Gortyna; species Gortyna flavago. Next base: position 12,812,630 of record OY770135.1, read on the forward strand.
TAAGGGTGGTACAGTAACTAAATTTAGTGGCACGCCGGTTAGAGGAACATTTTGGCAGCTCGTAAACACGCAAGGAGGTAAATATTGTAACGTAGACTTAACTTAATATAGTGGTGTTGATAGTGGTGGGGTTGCATTCAAAGAAAATGTCAACCCGACGATAACCAATCACGTTAACCTATCAGCATCATTGAGTGCACGTTCCATATGACGTGCGTCGCTCTGCGAGCCATAGCTCGCTGAGCATAGTTCCATAGAACGGGCTATGCTTGGAGTCTCTCTGAGGGATCGAATCCACAACGAGGTGATCCGACAGAGAACCAAAGTTGTCGACATAATTCACAGAATAAGCAAGCTGGAGTGGCAATGGGCCGGCCATTAGCAGTAGAACCGATGACCGTTGGAGTAGACGTGTTCTTGAGAAGAGACCGCGATTCGGTAAACGTAAGGTGGGGGACGCCCTCAGGCTAGGTGGAGCGACGATCATCGCAGGATGGCTGGTAGCAGCTGGATGAGAGTTGCCGAAAATCAAGTTGAATGGCGTTCAATAGGAGAGGCCTATAATATAAATGGACAATCATCATCATCTGCCTAGCCTTTTTTTTATATATTGTTATCGGCTTCCAGTCTAACCGGATGCAGCTGAATAGGTACCAGTATATTACATGGAACGACGGCATATCTGACCTCCACAACCCAGTTATTGAGTAATACGATACTCCTAAGGTTGACAACCAGTCTTTACTGACCGGTATTCTGACGTGACGTGATCGACCCGCGCGGCTGTTATTACTTAGCCATAAGCCCCCGGGCTAAAGCTGATATCACTATTATTTTCTGACCTTGGGTCAGAAATAACTTTATTGTCGGATAGATTCGTAATATTCAAATAAGTATCATCAGCTAGAGCTACAGCGTTTGTTTGTGAAGACGGTGGTCAGGTTTTTCATGAAAATTCAAGAAAGAAAAAAACTCTTTGATCAGGCAGCATTGCTATGCTGGAGTATTATTTAAGGTACCTGGGTCTATCCTTTATTTTTCGATTCACAAAGTGTCCCCGACCTAATTTCGAATATCTCGAAACACAAACCATTGTACAATTCCGAGTTTATATTCCAACAGCCGTCCTTAACATAACTTGACTAAATTCAGGACATTCCTGAAAAGGAATTCCGTAAGTCCGGCCAGTGAAACTTGACTAACTAAATTAACCTAACTGAATTGTTCGTGCAGTAATATTACGTAGGCTATATTATTAATTAACTTTGTAATCTTTTCTGTGATTTTGTAGGAATTTGTCTATATAAATATTAGGTAGGTAATAGCGTAAGTAATTGCATCAAAGAGACCTTGATTATGTTCCTTTTAAGTAAATTGGTTTAGTTTTACCTACTAAAATATTGTTTTTCTTTAAATATCGTTTATTTGATGCGTTATAGAAATAAATTGGTTTTGAAACGGTATCATTTCAGTTTGAAAACCAATTACAGAGATTATTATAGTCTGTTACTCTCGTTAATCTCTGTTACCGGCAAAAGCATTGTTTAGAATACCTAGTGATTCTATGCAATGACAAGATTCAATGATTCTATACAATATATAGAATTCGATATTCTCTAGAATACCGGATTATACAGATTGCCGATAACATCTCTACTTACCTTCATAAAATAAGCAGCTAACATACCCTTAAAATATACAAATCACCATGCACATAACATCAGAAAACTAAAGGGAACCATAATTTATAAGCGGAGTAGAGGGCAACTAAAGGATTTTATCGGTCGGATTGATGACGGTTTGCAGCCACACCGCGTTGTGGTCGGTGTAAAGGATTGCAAAGATTAAGTGGCAGCTAGCTGTAAGGAAGCAGGAACTGAATGGAGAAAACTTTTTAGTTTTCAAGCTCTCAAAAAACTTTACAAATGTTTCCACAGTAGGTATGCAGTGTTTCAGATAGAATGGATTTACAATTCTCATAAAAAGTGGTAAATGATAAATGATTTTATTACTGTAAGAAGGAACTAAATGAGGTCGGCGTTTCCTATCCGAAAATATATTCTTAGAGGAGAAAGACCGAAACAATCTCAGGGGTCACAGTCCCTTTTAAAGTCCAGACATAATCTTGGCCAGATCATACCGGATGATTTTTTTACCTGTTCCAAATTTTTACAGGGTGTTCTACGCTCATGGGTAGAACACCCTTTAAAATTTTGGAATATGGACAACTCACTGTGGGACCAACTCTGAAATCACGAAAAAAAAATCTGCTGTTTAATACAAAAGTTCAATACCTACTTGACCAAAATGTATGAAACAGCAGATTTTTTTTTTCGTGATTTCAGAGTTGGTCCCATAGTGAAAGTTGTTCATATTCATGAGTAGAGAACCCTGTAAAAATTTTGAACCAGTAAAAAAAATATTCTGTATTTTATGATGATTTTGCATATGCTGTTAATGAGTGAAGGAAGATCAATATTTATAGCAAGGAAAAGTTTGCTATAAATATTGACATTTAGCCGCATTACCTGCCCCCTAATTGCGTAACACGTTTATAATCACAATCTGATGGATATCATATAGCTAATCTATTGCTTCGTATTTTCGAAAAATGTGTGCGCAGCGACGTAAATAACGCAATCTATGTTGTTGAAATGTCAAAACGAAAACCATTGCTACTGATAGTGTGTTACCACAGACTACTTAGAGATATACGCAATTACCCCGCTGGAAGCCAGGCCAATAACTGAGGTAAAAACCTTAAACTAGAACAAAACACTTCTATTAATGTATGAATTAACCTTATTTACACAAAACAAGGTACTTCAGTGCGTACTTGTAACGAGTAAAGTGCAATAAACATATAATTACGTCGCAGTTTCCCAGTCTGTCAACATTACACATTACCATAATGACGGAGCTCCCAAACATATTGCTCATAACATAGATCCTGAATTACTGTTAAAGCAATTCAATTACTTGTTTATATTTATACTCTTGGAATGAGAGAATTTTGAACGCTATCCAAGTTTGGGCTTGAAATCCTATATAGAGTAGGTAAATAAAACGGTTTTGCATTTATCTCAAATGTTTAGTTTACCAGAATGGATACGGTTTTGTGGTGGTAGTAAAGTTGTTAGTTTTAATAGTAACACAATTATTGTTCAAAACTTGTCTATTAATACTAAGTAAAGTACCTAGTACTAAAGATTTGGCTAAAGTTCACATTCCATTTAGGTATAGAATTGTGAAGTACAGGGTATAAAGTTCACTCAGTAGAAAAGACTCCTCCGACCGACGGGTGTCATTTGTCGTGGGCAACTGCCCGACGATTGATGTTGAAACGTTGTATAATATATGCTAGTTGCGCGGTAAATTCTGCTTGCGCGATGCAGGATTTTGAGTGACGTCAGTGTGATACGTAGTTCGCATGTGGTGATGTAGACCTACGGCCGCTTTCAATATTCGATCGTGAATTTAAGATTCTTAGGAATCCAGATTTTATCTGATCCCTCGATTGCTGCTGAATCTGCATTTCAATATGTCGATCTCGTCTCCGAATCCAAAAAAAAAAAGGGATTGGTCATAAATTTGCGTCCTCCTTAACGTTTTGTTTCAAGCATTCGCAGTAAAAGTACGTCAGTGATATTAATGAGTAAAATCGTGGTTATTTTATTAAAGCTATCTATTTTATGTATAATCACAAGACATTGCATACACAGTAACAACTAAACGCGAAGTCGCAACGGGAAAGTATTTTAAAATAATATACGTCGAGGACTCGAGGTTAATAACTTAAAAAAAGTTTTGTTGAAAAGTAACGGAACGTCACTCGTCAGTCAATCAAAACGGAACGTCAGTTCGACATTGACAAAATTATTATCATTCACGCACGAGTTTGTTTGTTTCTTCGAAAGATAAAATTTGTGCAGGACAGCCGATCGCATAGTTTAAGCTAATAGTGTGTTATTTTTATCTATGGGCAACAAATAGGTACCATAATATAGATAATAACCATTTTTAGAAAGTAGATGATGCCAGATGTTTGAAACTCTACGGCGTTCGGGGACTTTCTTATTGCCGAGCCTCGTAGTAAAATTCATAGTTTTATTAGTTGCTTAATGTTTTGTTAGTTGAATGTGAACAAATATTATTGCCTGCGACCATTCTTACAAATATGCATTTTTAGTAACCTTTCTTTAGATTGTAGTTTGTAGTTTCGTGCCGACATTGTTATCCACACCAAATGTGTTTACGATATCTTTTAATAAAAAATATCGTATATATAATATACTTCAAGATCACTATCACTATCACTTGAAAATATTTCCATTTTCACGTTTTTGCACAGTACAATCGGTCGATATTTGAGGATCGCAAATAAAGATCAATAACGTTCAAAAATAGATTTGTCAAAATCAGAGATCGGTTATAGAATACGGATAGCTGTCACTTTCATACAAATACCAATCTAAAAATCCGATCCGTCCTCCCAAAGATGGATTGAAAAAAAAGATCGGCATATCGAGTTTTCGATCGGTTATTGAAATACTAAAAGTAGGAAATGGATTCAAATATCAATCTCGACCGGCAAATTAAGGATTGGGATTGAATATAGAAAGCGGCCGCTAGACACCATGTGTCACCAGAATCCAGATAGAACCAAAGAGTAGTGATCGTGAAGGATCTGCTGCCAATTATGGGATGCCATGGCCAAATCAAGCAACAATATAGCTCAAAATAATCATCATTCTCCTCATCTCATTTCTTATTATTTATGTGTTCTGTTGGCAGACAAGACTTAATATAATTTTTTACGTGTCGCGTTTGGTTTACGACCTTGGCCAACATATAATGTTGTTCTATGGTGAGACTTGCAGTCTATCAGTGTAACCATAAACATGACCCCTTCCTTCTTGCTAACAAAAACTCAAAATGATTTCCGATTTCGTTGAATATTTTGTCACACCAACATAGAACTCCCATAACTCTTCTAACATCACAGCTCGCTTAATAAAGCAAACACGACAATTTGCCGTAACGAGTGTTGCCATAAAATGTATGAAGCTACGACGCCATGTATGTCAAAAGCAGAAGCCGAGGATATATTGCAGGAGGCTTTCTATTTCATACGGGAAGTTGCCCACGGAAAAATGGGGATTGCGTGTAAAAGAGACGATGAGAAAAAGGATCGATAGGTTTTGATAAGGAACACTTGTTTAATATTAGAAGGTAGGTAGTTACCATTTCTTTTTTATAAGCAAGTTAAATAGCATCACATATGAAATCTCCGAAGGGTTTCGTAGAGATATTTTACCTAGGTAGACTCCATTTTTTTTTTACTTTTAGTTATTTGGGTTAATAACGGAGTTCATCACATTAAGCATGAAATTTTTCGAAATTCATTGCGATTTTGCTACCTTATAAGAAAATATAAATATAACTTTAGAATTCGATCGGTAAACAAATCAAAAGCAACCAAAACAGTAGAAATCAAAGAAAATTGCTAAAGAAATCGATACTGGGAACGGATCATCGCCTTCTAGCGTTATAAATTACAAAAACAAAGTGGATATCAACCTGTATTGAATATGTTGTGCTGTTATCAAGGTAAAAATGTGGTGATACCGTCACACGGTCGCACTCGTCCCGTATAAACCATAAATGTCGTGTTAATTATGTCGTTCCCGAGGTATATAACCACGTCACCACGTAACCACTCGACCGCTACGGTGACCGCAACCCTATAAACTATTTGTGGTCACAATATAGTTCACAAATACACCGGAGGTACGTTATATAAAATTAAGCGGCCTATACTACAGACCTGTAGATAGTATAGTAAACCCTTTGTTGCGACGGAGTTGCGGTACTAAATCTCGATTCCTGTGCCTATTTCTATGTTAAACTAGCTGACCCACCAAACTACGTACCGCCTCAAAATCAATAAAAACAAATGTATGAGAATATGAATTATCTTCATTTTAATTTTTTTCTAAATTTTTCGGATGTTTTAATAGTTATTCTGCAATTCGGGGCGGAGACGAATCCAGCAAATCAAAGATCTTAGAAATTGTTCCCGCTGTACTTTAGTTATAAATGGTGTAACTAACCCGACTTTGTTTTATTTAAATCTAATATATAAAATTCTCGTGTCACAGTTTTCGTTGCCATACTCCTCCGAAACGGCTTGACCGATTTTGATGAAATTTTTTGTGCTTATCCGGTATCTATGAGAATCGGCCAACATCTATTTTTCATACCCCTAAATCGAAACTTACGCGGGTGAAACCGCGGGGCGCAGCTAGTATAGATATAAAAAATTCCATAATACGTCATCCATCACATTCATTTAACTATCATCATCATCCACAGCCCCACTTCACTCATTGGTGGGCATAGGACTTTCTTTTCTTGTTCCAATCCAACCAACAGCGGTCGAGCACGGGGAATTCTCATTCAACAACTGCAGAGGGCATCCTTCTGACATACAGGAATCAGGATGCCCTAGTTCAGGAGTCGAGACCTTATAAATATAAAGTTTAAAATATACCTATTTATATATCTTTAAAAAATAATTATAAATATAAAAAATTAATTAATCTAAATATTTAAAGAAAACCTAAGCCTGACGATGAGTGTCCGTAAATAAATATTTTTGCATTAACTTGACCACCACCAACCAACTTAGCCAGCACACTAACTAATCTTATTGCTTTGACCTGAAAAGTGAAACTATCATTCTGCAACTAACACCGACACGCACAATAAAAGAGGAAAGTAAGTTACTTAAATATTTTATTGTGCTTATCGACACTTGGCCGGTACATTCTGTAAAAATACTCGTATTACTGTGAAGAGTTAAGTGAAGTGAGCTGTCATTCGAAATCAAAGTCAAATCATTTACTTCAGGTAGGCACATAAAACTTACAAAAAAATAGAATCCGTTCTAGTTGCACCTTCCAAAATGTAGTTTCATAAGGAGAAGCATCAGCAAGAAACTCAACCGTTACTCTTTTAAAATATTTTACAATATTTTGTATACATTAATAAATTATATGTGAAGACGATGCATTCCACCTGATACAAGAGATTGACACTATAGACTTCACTCTCACTTCACCAAAGTTTTCAAGGTTAGAATTTTACAAAATAGACTGGCACTTCAAGAATGTGTAATTTTCCCTAAAACTCATCACCATTGTTACAATCTACACAAACAAAACAAACAGAAACAAAATTACATTCTTCATTAATTTCATCTCTAACATAATATTTCAGTGCTAGAAGCTACACGCTATTTTCTACAGTGCGTTGTTCTACTTCATCTGTCTCATTAATTAATACAGTATGTACTCCTATTTCAGTTGCCTGCGCCGCGCGGACATCATCAAAGTCTTTGATGGCAGGGACACCAACTCGCCAACTATTGCCATGCTTTGTAACGAGCTTACAGGTAGGTACTTTTAATATATTATTACTCATGAATATAAAGGGACTGAAATATGTACGACAGTGACAAAACACGATATAACTGGATGTGCAACTTTGAGCAGAAATTAAACAACTAGCTGGAATATGTTATAGAAACGGTCCCGAAACACTTTGACTTGGACGGTAGTTATTTACTAGACCACTACTTTCGGGCTTCTGACGACTCGTAACGACTGTCAAAGCTCCACTAATGACTGCCGGGAACAACGTTCCGAAGCACGGACGGGTTTTGGTAAGTAAACATGGACTCCCATCCACGGACCAACCGCGGCTACCGTAGCTTAGCCTGATCGATCGATCCGTGCAGCTGTTATTGCTTGGTCACAAACCCCTGTCTCTCCTCCAGACAAGAACCACACAATATTCAACTAACTCAATTTACAGCAACTCTCCGTACATTTCCACAACTATCATAACAAGATTTTATTTCTTGACTTCCCGACACACAATACTAATATAAGTGACGTTGAGAAATCGGTTTGGAGATCTAATATCACGGGATGCAACGAAGCGGGACATTGCATTTCTCTGCCCGGTAGTCCCGGCATCACGGGATTCTTTGTCGCTTTACACCACTCTGCACTTATGGGACAAACAGAGTTCTCCGACACAGAACTGAGACATAAAATGTTATTTTATCTGCAGAAAAAAATAAAAAGGTAATTTTTTTATAATTATTACAGAAGCAAAGAATTTTATATGAAAGCCGATCTGATTCAGCTAAAGATCAATTTGTTTCGAAAGGAATAAATTAACCTATTCTGAAATACTTCTGACCCTAGCACTCACAATGATATTATTATCGAATACGTCAGTAAATAATGTTACAAAAATTAAATTTTTAATTGCATCCGGGTAAAGATAGCGCATTTATTTAATCCTTTAGTAACTACCCGTCAAGAACATCGGACCTCCAATTGGCAGAAAACTGTTTATAAAACGCTGAGCCAGTATCCTACTTTTAAGCTACCCTTTCTGGAATAGACAGGTGACCGATAGCTACAGCGCGATAAGTAATCGTCTACTACAACGGAAATAATTGTACAAAATCCAGCTTCAATTGATACACAATCGCCTGCCCGCGGTACTACTTAGTTTTCGCTTAGGGTTCTTTCTTACTTTTTTCTCGGTTCCTAAGAGTCGTAGCGTGATGTATAGCCTTCCTCAAGAATTGGCATATCAAATGCAAAAATAATATTTAAAAAAAAACTGTCAGTCTATCAAGTTATGTTTTTTAGGTAGCCCTAATATTTTTTTAATGTTTTTTTTATACTTTGAGCACTATCTGAAGTGATGGAAAAAAACAAAAATTGGTCATAACTATTGAACCAAAAAAAAATTCACCGACATTCTCGGGGTTAAAAAGTTTTGAAATGACCTTGCCTACGCCCCTATTCGATTTGATCCATACTTCCAGGGACACCCTGTATAGATATAGATAAGTCCAGCCGGTCGATTCTGTTAGAATCTCACCGTGAGAATTTGGGTGAAGTGAGCTGTTATCAGTGTCAATCCTTAGCATTAGGTGGAATGACAGCTCACATCACTTAAATTCTCACGGTGAGATTTTTAAAGAATAGCACTACGGGTTTCCTCACCATGTTTTCCTTCAACGATGTCAGTGTGTAGAAAGTACATATGAATTGAAAAAAAGTAACATCCGTACCTTGCCCGAGGGTCTTATAAGCTAACATTTTCCGAGACGACACAATTTGTGAATCTTCATAGTACTCGTAAAATTAAGCTTTTCATACAGCTCAATATACAGGTTGGCATATAAAATACCGGATATCTATGTAAAATAAAAACTGATAACGATCATTATCGGCACAGAAAAAATTATGTATGAGTACGTTATTTTGAGATTGCCAGGTAGTGTCAAAATAGCGTATAATATCAACACAAAAGATTACTCACACCATTCCAAGAATTTCATATCTTACTAGCTGCGCTCCGCGGTTTCACCCGCGTAAGTTTCGATTTAGGGGTATGAAAAATAGATAGTAGCCGATTCTCAGACCTACTGAATATGCATATAAAATTTCATAAAAATCGGTCAAGCTGTTTCGGAGGAGTATGGTAACTAACATTGTGACACGATAATTTTATATATTAGATATTATTGAGCTAAAGTAGAACTAGATTCAATAAGAAAATTACTTTTCCCAGAAATAATATTGGAAATCATTTTGTGATTGGATTCCCTTGATAATCTTGAGAGACCGACTCAAGGTTATGTCGTCTAGAACAAATTGTGTTTTGATACATTTTCTAGATATTCACAAAACCAAAGGGCGTGCGTTTTGGGGACTGTCTTTTGTAATTTTGATGTTCGAAAAGTGCTGACTCTCAGCCTAATTTGAATAAATGGCTTTTGATTTTGATTTTGACCGAATAGGCAAAAGTTTATTGTACCTATCTAATGCATATGTTGATGGCCCAGTGGTAACGGCCCCGACTTACAAGTTGTATGTCGAGGGTTCGAACCCAGGCAGGCGCATTACTTTGTGTAATTTATTGTCATCACCACTGCTCTCAAAATGGTGAAGGAAAACATTGTGATTAAACCGAAAATTCGAAGATATGTGACAACTACCAACCCGCACTGGGCCCGCGTGGTGGATTACGGCCCACTCCCGCTCACAGGAAGGAGGAGGCCTGTGTCCCAGCAGTGGGAACGATATAAGGCTGATTATGTTAATGCATTTGTTGGGTAAGCAACTAATCGGAATTATACGAAAAAAGCGCCTTAAATAAAACCAAAACCTCAGTCGGTCGTCGTGCGTATGAAAAGTGAAGAATATACAGTCCGTTTATGATTATTTTACATCTGACCGTAGCAACCTAACAGCATCCACAAAGCATGTAACCACAGCAACCTTATTGTAACGAGTATATAGATCACAATGATTTTGACAGACTAGTCAGAAGTAGCGACCCAACAGCGACCTAATTAGTATGAATATAAAGATCACTGTGATTTGCACAGTAAGAAGATAACTGTGAACGGAATGTACTTATATTTTTGTTCCTTGTGGTGTTGATTGTTGAATTTGTTGATCAAAGTGTTGCCATTCACAGGTACTTAATTATTTTCTGACTCATTTGTTTACACTTTCGTGAAATTGTTTTGCAACAAAGTACCTATATTAAAGTAGGTACCTATTTTCGCTTACATATGCTATAAATCATCAGCTATATTTTACTCGACTACAGTAAAGCTATAAGAGGGTTATGATTTTAACAGGCTATGTATGTATGTACATAGTATATCTCATAACTCCTAAAATTTACGACGTATTTCGACAAATGAGGTGTTGTTGAAAGAGTCATGTTGTTCGGTGGATTTTAGGCTATATGATGTCACATATCCATCGTAGTTGCGTTTTAGTTTTTTACTTTATTTTTCGACTTGAAAATTCTGTTGTATGACACACGTGCCACGAACGGAACGAAGCTAGTTTAGTATGTATTCTATTCACATTCGTATCGGCTGTCAACTAGCTCCTGCGACGTCCACCACCTCCCGTTTTGAATGAATAATGCCGCATCAAAGAAGCACTGACTTTCGGGAACAGGGGTGACACCTGGGTTTATTATTTTCATAAGTTTTACGCTGTATATTATGACTCCATATTTCAGAAACTCAGAGCCATCAATTCAACTCAAAACATTTTTTTCATTAGAACGCTAGCAGGCACTTCTGAATAAAGTTGTCATGCAATGGAAAAGATTTATCCAATTTTCGATAAACTTGATCTGATCTTTATTCTCAGGACAAACTGCATTTTTGCTACGTCTGAGACTGGCATTGAATGTAATTAATAAACTTACTGATTTTAATTTGATTGTGACAAATCCATACTTCCATACTAATATTATAAATTCGAAAGTACTCGTAACTCTGTCTGTCTGTCTGTATGTTACCTTTTCACGCCTAAACCACTGAAGTTCAGTGGTTTAGGCGTGAAAAAAATTGGGCAGAGAGATAGATTGAATTCCGATAAAAACTATCCTATGTCTTTCACATAGGATAGTTTTTATCGACATACCTCGCGGGCGAAGCCGCGGGCGGAAGCTAGTATTAAAATAATTTTGTCCACTGTAATAATAGTCAATTGACTCACCTCGACTCACTCAACCAACTCACTCAACTCGATCCTGAGCCAATATGGACCAATTCCTCATAAATAAGCGTCAAGTTCGTCCCGCCATCTGCGTCTGGGTTTTCCGCGATGCCGTGCCGTTGGACGTTTTCAGGGACCCATGCAGTGGTGGTCTTAGCCCACAATGCCAACCAATCTACATGGTCTTCACATGATCTGACCAAGATTTTGTATGGACTTTAAAAGAGACTGTGACCTCTGAGTTTGTTTCGGCCTTTCTTCTCTGAGTAGTCAGATAGGAAACGCCGACCTCATCTAGTTTAAAAAAATATGACAGACTTGTAAAAGTGTTTGTACAAACCTACTTACAGAAAATAAATCATTTATCATTTATTGCTGCCGACATGCGGCAAACGTGTCCGGCCCAGTCCCATTTTGAGCTTGGCTGCTTTTTAGGTGACAAAGCGTTTCAAACTAAATTCTGCGTACTCTTTGCCTTATGGATGAAGAACACGTCATCACCTGGATGTTTAAAATTTTCTTTTCTATCTAAAATAATATTGATTTGTGTGACCAGATTATAAGTACAAGATTCTTTTTTTTTCATTTGCTTTCATTCTGTTTTTCCTTGGAGACTCTGCCACCCCTATGGGGAACCCATTCGCCCCAGTTCCGCAGCGCTGTGATTGCAGGCGGCACTCTATACCTAATTTCCAGGTTTTACGTATTCAAACAATGGCCTGTTTCTCCAGACTATATTCAAGACGTTCACGATGAAATAATATCAGACTTGCCATTAAAATTACTAAATATAATTAATCATGTCAGAGCAATTCAGAGTATTCAATAGTAAATTGACGTCGCCAGTATTCAGCAGTTTTTGAAACGATAAGGTTGTTGGCAATGAAAATATAAACTTTAGATATTGAAGGAGAAAAGTGATTTGCTTGCCATTTTGTTGATTATTTTCGGCTGATATGGTAACAACAGCATGTTTTACTACAATAGGTATTTCTGTGACAACAGATTTTATAAGTTTATCATCATCATCACAATTCACAGCTTCTCAATGGATCATGTTTTTCCGTTTGCACTGTAATTGCGTAATATACTAACGGTAGCAATATCATTAATTTCGTACCCAAAAATTAAAGTGCCAACCAGAAATAAAATAGTAGGTACTGCTGTCTTAGGGGAAAAAAAAACAACTTTTACCCTAAGACAGCAGTACTATAAACTTGCTATAAAAATATGATTTTTGGCAAATAGCATCCGGGAGGATAATGGTAGGCTTTCATTTTATTAGTAATAATGCTCAAGAGGTCATTTCTATGGGAAATTACTGACTATGAATGTTAATTAATACAATGAAAGCCTACCATTATCCTCCCGCCTGCTATTTGAGATAGAAAATGCCAAAAATCATATTTTAATAACAATTTTATAGTTAAAAGTTGTTTTTTTTTCCCCTAAGACAGCAGTAGTTTTTTTTCTGGCCGGCAGTACCTTAATGCCAGCAGTAATTTTATTTTTGGGTACGAAATGAATGGTGTCCTTTTTCGAAGATATTATAAAGCAATGGATTGACAATGCCTATTCTTCAAAATTATTCAGATTGGGATCCAAAGTGTGTTAGATACAATTTCATCGAAGATTTTTAACATCCTACTTATTTATATCGGGATAAAAACTATCCGAAGTCCTTTCCTGGGACTCAAACTATCTCTATACCAAATTTCATCTAAATCGGTTCAGCGGTTTAAGCGTGTAGAGGTAACAGACAGACACACTTTCGCATTTATAATATTAGAATGGATTAATTTATAACATTGGCAGAATGGTCGACATCGGCTTTGCTTGCCATAATAAAAAAATTAATAGAATTAGGTTACAGATCTTACTAAATAGATTCATAGGCATCTTTGAGTTAATTTACACATCATCTATTTTTGTGTTCAGCTGCATCTGGTTAGACTGGAAGCCGACCCCAACATAGTTGGGTAAAGGCTAGGCAGATGATGATAATGAGGATTTTTTTGTAAAATTAGTTACCGAATTAGCTAATAGCAAATCAACAAAATTATCACACTATACTGGCAATTATTTGCTCCTAATCACCCACTCGACCTCAAAATAACATGCTTATGCAATTATTTGCTTAAGTAATTACAAGTACGAAGCGGCTAATAAACATATAGTGACGATAAGCTATCAACAACATTTACTCGTGACATTAGCGGAATGTAAACTGGACTTAAACTTTGAACCCTTATCTGTACTTAAGTACGTGTTAGTGCAGCATTTCATACAAACTTTCAAGTCCTTGTTTTTCGAAATGAATATACCGATTTTAATGACATTTTATAAGGATAAGCAGGATTTAAAGGTCTAAAAAGTTACTTAAAAACATTTTCGAAATGCCTTATTTAAAAAAAGTTAACTAGAAATCTCTGTTTCTATGGAAACTTTAAAATCGGTCTAATTAGGCTGTAACACTACTTTTAGAAAATGTTCTTAAGTAACTTTTTAAATCTGTGATGTTTCATTAAAATCGATCCATTCATTTCAAAAAACAAGGGCTTAAATAAAAATAATATAATAATATATATCCTTGGACATTTCACACAGCGCCATATAGTCCCAAGCTAAGCAACCTAATGCTTGTGTTATGGTAACGAGATGGCTGATAAACTACTTATATACATTTTTTTTTCGTAAATACATACATATTATAGATAAAAAACCCAAAATGAAATGAATGAATGTTTGTATGTTTGTTTGTTTTTTGTAAGAAATGCCGTACGGCGTAAACGCTCTTAACACTGTTAATCTTATGTCGCATTTACTTGATGTTCTTACTTCTTTTGTTTGATTTAACAACGATATAGTACTGACTTATAGTAACAGAATGGTATCCCAGAGAAGGAAAGAGGAATACCATTTCATAGATGGCGTCTTCCCATGGTCTTCTTCTTTCCTTATTTACGACGGACTACTGCGGGAGGGCATAGAGGAGAAAAACTCACAATCCAGAGCTATGGAAAAGCCTTGGAGAGGATCTATGCTAAGGAGCAAAGCAATCTGGAGATTTCTAATGTCTAAACCTTTAATAATTTAAATAAATTATTAAACTAGTTTTAATATTGCTAATAAAGGCTATTTTTATTTGAAATAATGAGTCACTTCGTTTTTTTTTTTTTTTAAGGATGGGAAATCATCAAATGACCCCTCCCGCTCTGGGTGGAGCGGAAGGGAGTGTCAGACTCTTACTGACTAAAACCCATCCGTGTTCCTTCCTTAGCCCTTTATGTTCCGGGGCAGCGGTAACCCTTTCGGACAATCCCGCTGCCCCGGCAGGCTTCGGCCCTAACGGGCCCCTCCTTTGATGCTGACATCTCTTTGAGGCGCGCGTGGAACACATACGCGCCGTCTGGCACGGGCCTGGTCCTGATCGGACGGCGAGCTACCCATTACTCGCCGTCCGCAGGCCCGCGCCTACGGTGGCCGGGAGTCGTCACGCGGCTATGGAAAAGCCTTAAAGAGGATCTATGCTAAGGAGCAAAGCAATCTGGAGATTTCTAATGTCTAAACCTTTAATAATTTAAATAAATTATTAAACTAGTTTTAATATTGCTAATAAAGGCTATTTTTATTTGAAATAATGAGTCACTTCGTTTACGTTACAATTTTCAAAGACTAACCATCCGCCCTGCTTTGCACGGTTTTTATGACTTTACCAAATATCAAGATTGTTTGCTATAAGTAAGTTTTATAATACCTAATTTATTATATTATAATGGCTAATGGTTCCATAAGTGGCAGTGGATTATAACAAAAACTTTCCATAACATGGTTTGGGGACCTGTAGATGTTGAAACAAATTACAAGGGCTTATGTACAAGCTAGTTTTTTTCACCAATTGTACCTTGATATTCCAACCATAATAAAACAAAGTTACCACTACATTGACCTTTAATCCCAGCTCGATGTTTCTATTCTAAGAACCCTTGACCCAACGTTAGATATAATCCAACGAACAAGTAATAAAGTTCTTATCTACTTACTTACTTCTATAGATACTAATCCAATCTTCTTATTCCTTTTAATTAAGTTTTTTTATACGCAGAATTTACTGAACCCGAAAGTCAGCAACAATGAGGATCGTTCAATCCTTAGTACGCTCATCTTTTCAATACAAACCCTCTTCAAAAACCCTCTGTAACAAAGGAGGATCCGTGTTATTCAGTATTTGTTACTTATATCTGTTTCCCTAGTATATAACAAAATACCCATATAATGACGTGTATAACACGGAAGTGACGTGTCATAAGAGAATTTCGTCTCTCAAATTTCCGCTATGCCTGGGAGTTCCTTTGATGCCAAATACGAAATTTCGTGACGTTTCGAAAATCAGTAATTCCGTTCTTTTGTTGAATTTCCAACGGAATCTTACTGGAATAGAAATTTTATTTTAGCTCCGCGCCAAAGAGTTGTGTTGAATTCCAACGAACGGTATTGGGGATTTACCGGGTGATAGATTTTCAGTTTAACTTTTCATGGCTCGGGACTGTAAACCGTTAATACATATTAGAGTGCACTATCGGAGATTCTTTAAAGTTTACGTTGCAAGTCGGTCACGGCTATTTCGTCTCCAAAATTGAAATTAGGGTCTATAACTTGCGAAATGGATTAAAGGGACTTGTCCCTTTCAAATATCTTCTATGTTTCGGATTCCAAGCTTTGGCCTTTATGAACTTCTGTTTCGAATTCGTCTTTTCATGTCGTTGCGGTTTTGGCGTACTGTTGATTAGTTTAGTTAGCCATCGATCAGATTAGATTGTAATAACTACTGATAAATTATACACACGACATACCTACTGATAGGGCGAAGAGTTTTAAAATGTCATTTTAGTACACCCAAAAACACACGACGTACGGCATTTCATACAAACTTTCAAGCCCTTGTTTTTCGAAATTAATGAACCGATTTTAATGAAAATTCGTAAGCATATGCAGGATACAAAGGTCTAAAAAGTTAGTAAAGAACATTTTCGAAATGGCTTCCTTAAAAAAGATATCTGGAAATCTCTGTTTCTATCGAAAATTTAAAATCGGTCTAATTTGGCTTTAACACTATTTTTCGAAAATATTCTTAACTAACTTTTTAGACCTTTGTATCTTGCTTATGCGTGCGAAGTTTGTTTAAAATCGGTTCATTCATTTCGAAAAACAAGGGCTTGAAAGTTGTATGAAATGCCGTACGGCGTAAAGCAAATTGATTTACTGGTTACAGCTAGTTGTGGTTTGAACATGCGGACAATTTAAGTAGATAGTTAAGTTTGCTTAACAATTAATTTTCCTGACTGTACCAAGTATCAATTGATTGTTTAAGTATGTCTAGAACTAATAAGACCCTTACATTTTCCAGGCTATGAGGTGCTGTCGACGGGTCCCGCGCTGGTCATCCAGTTCACCGCCAACTCCGCCACGCCTGGCCAGGGGTTCGCGGCCACATTCCTGTTTCAACCACCTCCCGATTCAACCGCTGCTGGTTTGTATTATTATATCAACGTGTGGTTGGTTTTCTAATTCATTATATCAGACGGCTACTGTTGGTTTTATAATCGGAGGCACACACACAAATTGGTTGAGCAAAACATAAGATCAAGATATTTCTATATCTGGGCAGCGGGATTGTCCGAAAGGGTTACCACTACCCCGGAATATAAAGCGCTAAGGAAGGAACACGGATAGGTTTTAGTCAGTAAGAGTCTAACACTCCCTTCCGCTCCACCCAGAGCGGGAGGGGTCATTTGAAGATTTCCCATCCTTAAAAAAAATCTATAGTTATCTGGATTTCATGTTGTCTATACAGGGTCAAAATAAATTAGCTAGCGGAACTCCACAGACGTGCTGGGTATCGATATCTAAACACGATAAAATGAAAATAAAAAAGATTTGATGTTTTTGATATAGGGGTCGATACTCATCGTCTGCAGAGTTTCGCTAGCGTTAATTTGACACTGCATAGCTGTAGGTAGGTTAGTTAAAACTGAGACAAACATGATATCGTTCTGATAAGTTATTTACGCGAGTTTTGACACTGACAAAAGTTAATACCTACAATTAATTCTAATGCAACAAACATAATATTAGGCGTTATTTACGAAGTTGGTAACATGGAAAAAAAAATACAAATTATTAGCACAACTGTGGCTATTTTTAATCAGTTAAGAGGTGGTCAACCTTTACTTTGTCAATCAAACCATAAACCATACATCATAATTTAATATATATAGAACATCATAGCCGAGCCAATTCCAGCACCATGAAACTCAAATTAATTCTCCCATACCTCTATAATTAGATATATCATGTCTAAGATTCATCAATTTGAGATATAGACATTGCCAATGTTGTGGTACAATTCTGAACCGCCATTGTCCCACTAATGAACGGGAACAGTTCAAACTGAACTGTTCCAACTATGTTGGTTAGTTACCTACAACCTCAAGTTACTCTCAACTCAATGGAAACTTAGAACCGCAATTTGGCCAATTAATATTGATCTTTATTCAGTACTAGCACTTTGCCCGCGACTTCGTCCGCGTGGGTTTCGTACTTTCCTCTAAAAAATTCGAAGGCTGATTTTTCAATCGATAGATAATTTTTATTGACATGTGACAGTTTTTGTATGGAAGAATTGGCTACGTGAACATCTAAAAATAGGAAACAGTATGTATCCAGAAATATGCGGGTTAATGGCTATAACAAAACAATTAAGTTCTTATAATATTTCTTTATAGACTACATTCTTGGTCGTTCTGGAGGGTGTTACCAATATTACCAGGCTGCAAGATGAGCTCACACGAGAGCATGTTACGTAGAACTGACCATGGGAGAAACAGGGCTGTCGCAAGTCAACTCCTGCAAATTTAAGGGTTTGACCCTGTGATTTATTTATAGTCATCGCAAAGCAAACTTAAAAGGGAACTGAAGTCTTTTGAATTCGAAATCAGATCGTTCGGGATTAATGGAATACGTGGAATGAAGACTGTTTCACCCTGGGAAGACCCAATTAAAATGGTAGCTTCAACAATATTACGATGCAAAGCTTTTACTTGTAGCCTAGTACCGTTGCATAGTTTTGGGGGTTTCAAATTTCTAAGTAACATCACAGGTGTGCCCACGCGCATTGTTAGTTTATGATATGGAAGTCCGGCTGGATTAATAGTGTTCAGAAACTCTACCGGATTTAGCGAGGGTCATTCTTCCGTCGAAAATCTTAACACCGCGATTCAGAAAAATGACGTCACCGCACAACGCCATCCATCGATCACGTAGTTAAACTGTCAAAATATTATGCATGGAAATTCGTTCGTACAAAGTAAACACTTTTATGCTACGTAGACTTCCGAAAAGTACTGAAAATTTATTCCTATAAATATATTTTTACATTGAATAAAATTGATTAGGATCGTGATGGCAGGTAGCGCCATCAAAATCACCACTCCTCAACTTATAATCGATGCACTTTGAAAACTTTAAATTCGCATATCTTTTGATTGGATTGGACTTAGACGATTGCTAACAAACAAAAACCAAATGTTTCATTGCATGTTACTGTAATTAAATTGTAGTAATATTATGTATTTTATGTAGAAATGTATTTCGTTAGTACCATGTGGGCCCAATAGATGTCGTTACATGTGTCTAAATCACGATCGATGCACTTTGAAAACTTTAAATTCGCATATCTTTTGATTGGAAAACCAAATGTTACATTGTGTTTTATTATGACTGTAATTTTATGTAGATATGTATTTGTTAGTACCATTCTGGCCCAATAGATGTCGTTGCATGTATCTAAATTCTTCTATACAAATTTTCACACCCCCTCAACCCCTCTCAGGAGGTAATTTGGAAAAACAAAAAATGCCAAACTTCATAATTTACTTAGATAGATGTTCGTGCCAAGTTTCATGTTTATTAACAAAAGTAATAAGATTTTCCATACAAACAAAATTCCCCCTTTTCACCCCCTTAAAGGTTAAATTTCCAAAAACCCCTTCTTAGTGCTCCCTTACATTATAATAGGAAGCCGTGTGCAAAATTTCACATTCCTAGCCCCAGTAGTTTCGGCTGTACGTTGATATGTCAGTCAGTCAGTTCTCCTTTTATATATATAGATTGTGTAGGTACGTATGTTTATAGAATTTTGTACGATATTAGTTTAGTTTGAGATGATCCATTTTGTATTAGTTTTCTGCTTGTGATGACTGGTCGTCTTGCTGACCTTTTTTTTTATTTTTGTTATTAGTAATAACTTGTTTATTAATTTTACTTTGATGGTCCTAGTTTATCATTTGTGACTTCAAGTGACAGCTATGTGAACAGAACCCAGCATTGCATAAATATGTAAGTTGTCACGCCCTTTATACCTGGAGGCTTTTATTTAGGTAGTAAGTTTTTTTTTTTACATTTTTAATTTTGATTTAGTATTTTTTTTAGCTTGAGTACGTATAGATTTTATGGTATTTGTTGGTATAATTGGCGTGGCTAGCTAACATATGGCAAATAATTTAATTCAATGTTCTGTGTCCTGTAATGTTAATTAGATACTTAACAGATCTAGTATTGTATACAGTCGAGTATTTTATTACTGAACAGACAGCTGTGCTGCTGGGGAGTTTGTTGCACCACTTCTTCTCCCCAGCAAAAGCACTAGGAAGTGGTGAAGGGCGGGCGTTTTGGGGGACTGTCTTTTATAATTTTGTCGTTTGAAAAGTGCTGATTTTCAGCCTAGTTTGAATAAATGACTTTTGATTTGATTTTATTTGAGTTAGCAGGTTGATTTTAGATAAACAGGCTGTAAAGCTATAAGTTCTTATAAAAAACAATAGGTACTTTCAAAGTTGTAAACGTAAGAAGTCATTTGTTGTACTTACAGCCTCACAAAGAAGTATTATATGCCGCAGCCATGCCATCTAGCTTAGTTAGCCTTACTAAACGGCGCCGTTCAACTGGCGGCCTGAATGATATTCAGCCAATGCGTCTAATACAACATTTAATGAACTGGCTGGCTGATGCTTACACCATTTATATACATCGATAATAATTCATTTGACTGTCTACAATACCTCTTCTTGAGGCTGCCGGTACCTATTAAAACTTCTTTCGTAATTTAGTTTCCAAACATGGTAAACAAACATGTGTTTTTGGACAAAACCTCTTTAACACCCACACATAAAGTTCATTTTCCACGACAACTTTGAAATTAGGTACTATCATTTTAATGACTTTTTCTATAGTAGCTACTTATTCATTCTGAAATCAACTCAATTTACATTTTCATAAAGTTGATAATTTAAATGGAAGAAACACCAATTACTGGAAACAAGAATTTCAATAGACTATAGTAAATACATAGTGCACTAAGGGTTTGTCGTTCGCAAAGCAAAGATTTATTCATTTCTATCAGCCTTGTTTAGATGAACTGTGGATCATACTGATTAGATAGTGTTATTTATGTAGGATTCACCTTGATTGCTGCCCTTCATGTCATGGGTTCATGATTTCATCAAGTTGTCAAAACTACCTATGTATATATATATATGTATCCCTATTTTTAGTTTTGCCCATAAAAAAAACTTGAATTATGATTAAAAAAAACCGGCCAAGTGCGTGTCGGACCACGCACAATGAAGAGTTCCATAGTTGAGATAAATTTATCCCAAATTCCATAATTCTAGTCAATGGGAAGTTGGTACCCTAGCTATGGGTTTTGGTTTAATTGAGAGTATCAAAATATGTCGCGTAAATGGCATGATTTTGTTAGGTCTAAGGGACCGTAGACCTTGTATTTAATATTAATTTTCGTTCCTGAGAAAAGGAGACTTGACTGACTGACTGACAGACAGACGGACGGATAACGAAGTGATCTTAATAGGGTTCCGTTTTTTCCTTTTGAGATACGGAACCCTAAAATGAACCTATTGCATTTATTTTTGGTGGCCACTTATTCAATATAAATTGGAGTGAATTCGTAACGAGGGACTCGTAAATGCGTCGGCTGCAGTTGAATTTCCTAGTGCCAACACAGGTACCTAGGCAGGTACTATGAATAGGAATTTTGGCGGTTGTCCAGCCGACCTCTTAGAACCACTTATTTAGATTGCAGTCGCAAGTCTCACCTGATACTGTTGCATAAGATGCAAATGTCTCATAAAGCTGCCTGCTTGAGAATTCCTCAGTGAAGTTGAAATAAACAAATAAAGTAGGTGCTGTAGATACCTAGGTTTAGGATACAGAAATTTCCACAAAGCAGGAATATGCAAAGGAAACAAAAGGCAGTGTATGAAAAATTAACGACTTTATAAACGAAATAAAAATCTATTATGTAAAAGTACATATAATTATATCCATTGAAAGATGCCGATGCGTCTTTTATTGATTTTGATCAACTAGTAAAGCTATTATTATTAGATTATCTATTATAATTTCCTAAGAAACTATTATTTCCATGAAGAATAAATTTACCGCACTGTGCAGCGTTACAAAGTTTATGTCAGCGCCATCTAGCGAAAACCATTTACACTTTTCGGCCCGTAAGCTTACTGACGTATGAATTTCACTCACCGACCAACTGTATGAACCCACCCTTATTTAACGTTGTTCTTCGCTGGCTGAACGTAGATGGCGCAGTTTACAAAAATATAGTTTTAAGCCAAATTATTTGTTTCAGATTCAGATCGACTACTTAAACTGAGTTTTGGCAAAGCTTTCGAGTCTCTGGGGCCCGAAGTAAGCGCCACAAGTAAGTAAAACCTTCTTTCGTTATCATTTATTCAGTACTGTAAGTGCGTGCAAACAGCAGGTATCCACGTAAAATAAGCTGTCTAATCCGTACCTTCGAGAATTTTATTTTTATCAGGCGCTACAATTTTATGTGGGTTTTATTAATTGGATCACGATTCAACGGGATTAAAACAATATTTTTTTTGTATTTAATTAGGTAGGTAAGCTGAAGTACCTACCTACTTAAATGAACAAGAATTTTGAATCCAATTGGACAGCTATCGCTATTTTAATCCATAATTGGTATTTGTTTTGCAAACAGAGTTCTCTCGGTACCTACGTACCTACGACTTCTGCTTTTCGCTCCACTACAATAATAAAATGGTGAAAAGATGAATTATTAACGATGATAGTTTTTTCAAGGTATGCTCCAACACTGTTGGTGTTATAACATAGCATCAAGCATCTGCCATGTTTTTTAAATTATCATAAAAAAAAAATACAGGAACAATTTTTCTCTCGTCAAAATTCTCGTCATAAAAATGTGTGTGCAGTAGGTAATGCGCAAAGTAACACACGCAAAACATTGTGCCTATGAGTGCTTGCAATGGTACAGGTGTTGTGAGTATAGGCACGTATTTAAAGTTGTGTTAAAAGAGTTATAACATTAAAAACTTATTTTCGTAAAAAAAAAACATCAGTAAAAGTTGAATTGAGACCCTCAATATATCCGTAACCTTTACTAAACTCTTCAATGAATACGAAAAAACTTTCTAGGAGCTCACAATAAAGCAGTCGGTAATGTAAAAATACTTTACTAATTTATTACTGTAGTACACGACACTTTTAACATCGACTCACTACTTTTCTATGTGAAAACTATTAGCATACTAGGTATATACCTAGCAACGAAAAATTCAGCCGCATTGTTGTCGACCAACCGTTTGAGGATTTTCACTTTAAAGACCTACGCAGACCCCACGGCCCGAGAGGGTTTCAATACCAAAAGGCTCGAAAATATAGGATAGCAGGAACATCGAGACCTGTTACCATAGATTCATTAATGATTTTGAACCTCTTTTCTCTTATCCTCTCTAAAAAAAAGGAAGTTTATTTAAACACAAGTTTCAAATTAATATTATTTCAAGTTAAACAAATATCAACTTTATTGTAATGGTAATTAAGTTAATTTCAGAGTGACTAGCACTATTGAAAAAGTTATAAAAAAATGTTTGAAGTTGTAGCGTAAACTGAACTTTATTGTGAAGGGTTTACAGTTATTTTTCCATAAACTCATATTTTTTTAAATTTTTGGCAAATAAATCGCGAATGCAGATTAGGTAGGTAATTAAAAAAATTGCATTTTAAGTTTTGTTAACCGAAGAATTTTTTTACGCTAGGGGAAGTTATGGTTACACTGTTGTGCGTCGATATCCCCCCGTTTAATTACCGGCTACTACTTTTCTTAATTCTTATCTATACAAAGACCGAGTCATTTAGATATGTACTACACTTAAATGAGTTCTGTCATATTCTTGACGCAGCAACGAAGTGCAGAGTTGCAACACTTTGAAAACTAGAAGCTTGACTAAATTTAATTTGAACTTGAGCCACTGGAGCGACTGCTGTTTTTAATACACTATCACAGTGTAATATAACTTAGCTTTGAACTTTACCTACTTTGAACACTTCTTCTCATTTCCATACTAACGTTACACCTACCCTATCCTACTAATATATGTATATACTAATATATATAATATTATAAACGCGAAAGTTTGTGAGGATGGATAGATTGTTTGTTACTCTGCCACACAAAAACTACTAAACGGATTTTGATGAAACCTTACAGTACCTTATATAGCTTAGGTATAATTAAAAACACTGCAACATGTGGTTACGGACGCCCTTTGTACACACACGTTTTTCTTGCCGTGAAAAACTACAGTTTAATTGGTCGTAGGCACGGTCGCCAGTGTGGTATGGATCACTATGGAAACTTATTGACTGAAACTTTTTTCTTATAGCTCGGTTTATACCTACACCGTATGTAGGCACGGTCGCCGGTCGTCAGTGTTGTATGGATCACTATCAACTATGGAAGTTTGTTAACTGTCGCGTTTTTTCTCCGGCGCATTTTGACGTGATAACGTCTAGTAAATCGAGGAACGCCGGCTGCACGCACGAAAAAGCATGACTCATTGTCACGTTCTGCCTGAGCCGAGCGTACAAGCGAGAGCGCGGAACAAGCGATAGAGAGGCACGATCGGCCTAAGCGTTCGGGTTGTGACGCATGATCTATCTCTTTTGACGTTATCACGTAAAATTATCATCAGTAAACCGACTTTACAGACAACCAACTTTTTTATACGCAGAAAGAAACCGTGCCGAGTTTGTAATGCAATACAAAGGGCTTGTATGTGCCGTGTTGATAATGAATACCTATTACCTAATATGCAATGTTATAAAGATAGGTAGATTTATATTAATTGCACGACCAATCTAAGTCACTAGGTTATTATGCCTGAAAGCTTACGTAATAAGTAACGTTTGATGGCCTATAGATTCATTATTTCAGGCTACAATAATAACAGCTATTAGATGACAGACCGATCCATTTCTTGCAATTTAGAAAGAGAAAGAAAGAAAGAGAAATTGTTTATTGCGCACAAACGAAACGCACATTACAAAAAAAAAATACACATACAAAGTAGCCAAAAGCCTAGTACTCACGCAAAAAAGTTGTAAAATTTGTCAATTACTTGTCAGGGCCCGGGACAACCGACGATACACAAATGACAACAAACAAACGGCAATCTAAACAAAAACAAAATTTAATTCGCATGTTACATATGTAGGTATAGCTATTTCTCTATACCAACATAACAAGACTAGGAAGTTTACATAAATTTGGTTTCCTTTGTAATCAGAAAGCTCCTCATGCGGATAAACAATTGCGTTACGTACTTCCTTAATTAAATCCATAACACAATAACCCTTATATCTTCTTAACCACATCTTACACACATGCTCACATATGTAACAGTCAGCCTCAAAAATATTTATATATCGACAAGAATTCATTAAATTTTTTACAACCTTTGTTCCATAATATTGTATCAATAATATATGTATACACATAAAACTTATTAGGTATTACACATTGAGTAGTTACTCAATTGTATCTATATATACATATTGATAGAGCAGTGGTGGACCACGACTGCGAATGCGACTTACGAGTAGAATCGAACGTAGGCAGGCGATTTACTTTGTGTAATTTCATCACCACTGCTCTCAAAACGGTGAAGGAAAACATCGTGAGCAAACCTACGTGTACTAGAACCAAAACTTCGAAGATATTTGACATCTACCAGCCCCCACTAGGCCCGAGTGGTGGAGGCCTGCCGCTGCAGTCTAGACATAGATAGCGACGCTGTCGCAAACTAACGATCGCTAAGAATAATCGCTTGCCGTAACGATGCTTACGACAAACGCAAGTCTCTACATCATCGGTACAGACACACCTTCGAGTACGCCCATTTTGCATTATTTTTGTTTATAATTACTTGCAAACACCTCCAAAATTATAAGTTTACCATCGTAATGATTCACTTTGAGGGCTGTCAAAAATGCACTCAAAATATATTCGTAAACAGTAAGAAAATCGTAAAGTTTGCGACAAAGGTTGGTAAAATACCCCGATGACAATCGATACTTTGAGAGTCTAGATTACCAAATATCGCTACATCTGGATCGATAGGACTTTGCGACCGAATTCGGCCGTAAAGCGATCGCTATGAATGTCCAGACTGCTGCCCCTGTGTCCCAGCAGTGACAAAATTATAGGCTGATTATGATGTGTAGACACAAAACTTATTAGATACTAGCTAAAATATACCCTATGACACTCGCAAATAATGTACCTTTCTATTGGTAAAAAAATTTTCAAAATCGGTTCAGTAGATCCAGAGATTACCCCTACAACCTCACAAACTTTACCTCTATAATATTAGTATAGATTTCATATTGAATACTTAATTAAAGCTACATTTTTTTGGTACAGAAACAGAGACGTGGACACTCACGGTACGGCTGGTCCTTATTGACGGTCGGTCGCTATTGGCCACAGAACAGATAAATTTTCTGTTCTGTGGTATTGGCGGTAGCTATGGAACGGGCTAAGCGTTGAGTCTCTGATTTTCATCTCGTTCTTTGTTATACTACGTCATCACACTTATTATCACACAAAGGTACTGTGAGAAATCAAGCAACCTTATAATTTCTGAACGTTTATTCCAAGCGAACGTTTAAACATCACTCCCGCCGCTATAATATTATCACTGTTTTCTTCCAAACAAAATCCTAGTACAAATATTTGACACCTCATTCTAAACTCGCTTGACTGTTCGAACGTTATTTTATTACCAGTCAGTCTGCACTACATAAGGTCGACTTTAGTAGACAACGTTTACACAGTACCTACAGGTCGAGTAACTGCTGTATTTAGTTACTAACAAGTAGCGCAGGAGAAGCCATGCTCCTCATTAAGAGAATCGATAGTTGCATCCCTTTGACAAAAGACTTGAAACTAGTGCATTCATTTGGAGCAGAATACGAAGTAGGAACTCCCGTAGGTACTAACACAGGTAGGTCAGGTATCCCCAGGGATGTGCCTTAAAGGCGTTGCACGGGGGGGTTCCGGAATTGGCCTTTTAAGAGGAACCGGGACCACCCCTATGTGCTCATGGTGATCACCGGGGTGGTTTTTATGAGGTAAAAATCCCACACTCCCCTACCTCCTTCCCCAGAGACAAAAAAAAACGTTAAGTGCAGAGCAGTGATGGCCTAGTGGTAACGGCCGCGACTTTTACGAGTTGTAGGTTTGAACCCAGACAGGCGCTTTACTTTGTGTAAATTATTTCATCACCACTGCTTTCAAAACGGTAAAGGAAAACATCGTGAGGAAACCGGCATGTCCTAGAACCAAAAATTCGAAGACATGTGACATCCACCAACCCGCACTGGACCCGCGTGGTGGATTACGGCCCACTCCCTCTCACCGAGAGGAAACCCGTGCCCCAGCAATGGGAATATTATAAGCTGATTAGCTGAACCCGCAATAGTTGTTTGGAAAAAAAAAGCCTACGACCTATATATTCTCAGACCTACCAAATATGTACACAAAATAAATCGTATAAACCGGTCAAGCCGTTTCGGAGGAGTTCGATAACAAACACTGTGACATGAGATTTTTGTTTGTGCTTACTGTACTTTATTCTCTTCCTCAGCCAATGCATTTGTAAAACGTAATAATTATTATCAGTAATAAATTTTGCCGTGTGAGCAAGCGTGGTGATCAATTCTCCTTCCTTCTCTGTATCAGAAGAGGCCTCTGCCCTGGAGAAAACCCTGCACTGCATTCGATAGGCGGTAAAAAAAAGGGAAGTTTTATGTAAAGAGAATTTAAATATTTTACTTCACATAAACCTACATGGGTGCTTCAACCATCAGAAGCTAGGTGCACGGTTCTAATTGGTCGTTTCCTATGGAGAAGAGCTGGCAAGAAACTCTTTTATAAATAGTTGGCTTTTACAACCTACAATTTTAGATCTATAATTTTACCATGATAGCTTCTCATACCTTTTAGCGAATTGTATGAAACCTTAGAAGTTTTCTCTTAAAACTCTGAACTCCACCAGTCTTGTAAAAGTTACTGTAATACTTCCCAATTTCTCAATAATTTCTCTACGTCGCAGAAACAGCAAACCACAATCCCAAAGCCTTCGCAAATAAACATTCAACTGTACTATGACGTCACAACACACTTTACGAATGCATCTCTGTGCATGTAACTGCGGCGCATAAAGTATACAAGGAAGGCGTAAATAAATAATCAAACGAGCTGCAGTGGCCAGCGTTACTCACACCCAGAATGGGGGTCAAGGATTTGTGGCACAACAACGGTTTGAATCTTTTATGAGAGTTCTTTTCGGTTTTTTAAAAGAGTTTCGCTGTGTGACGTTGTACGGTGATAGACTGAATGGTGAATGATGCATCTAATGTAGAATATACAACAGTACCTACAGTCCGTTCAAAATTATTTTACCTTTGACAGCAGCAGCCGAACAGCATTCCTATTGTAACGAGAATAAAGATTACAATGATTTTGACAGACTTGCCAGTGGCAGAAACCCAACAGCAGCCTTATTAGAATGAGAATAAAGATCACTGTGATTTGGACAGTGATGCAAAATCAGAAGTAAAATAACTTTGAAAGGACTGTACAAGTTTCTTTTGCCACCTTGTCAAAATCGGAACTAACGGCACCATCTTGTTCTGTCAATACAAATTGGTATGACAATTTTACAAATGTTTACCAAATGTTTCCTGTCAATGTAATTTAGGCGCCAAAAGACTTGTATTTGGGGTTTGCTGTTGAAGTTCATCGGGGTAATTGCATAACATACTAACAGTACTACTAACATCACGCCTGTGATCCCCAGAGGGTTAGACAGAGGTGTACCTATAGTAAACCCACATTTAGCCAGTTATTTATTTATTTATCCATTTATTTCAATCATAAAGGCCCATATAAACACATACAATGCAATATTAACATAACTTAAAAATACTTTAAATACATACAACACAAATAACGCACACGAAGTGTCTGCGTCGTGTTTCGCTGACTGGTGTCATGTAGCCGGCCACGAAACCGGTGGTACAGAACACACTTTGGCCAGAACTCTTCCTTGAGGAGCTTCTCGAGATGATGTGTCGCGCACCACGAACGCCTTGAAGTTCGTGTCTTTTAGTTATGTTTAAGTACCTTGTGATAGCGAGCCTATTGCCATCAACCGGGCAAAAATCCCCGGGCTGTTACTGAGAATTGGTTTTCAAAAACCGGGACTAGTTAAATGCAATGAACTTCTCATTGTTATTTAAATAACATCTCATAGTTCAACAAAGTTCTTCGCTTCTCTCATCTAAAACCTCTTATTTCGGATATTGCATTTGCCTTTAATAAATGAAAACAGCACAAACCGTTCTCTTTTGGGAGTTGAGAACTTTAATCTGCAAGTGGTTTTAAATATTACAATGAGCTGTGGAACAGCAGACAGGTGAAATGGAAACGCCAACGCCTCGGGCCGCTAAAACAAACGATATAGTTTTTGTTAATTCGCTTCGCGTTATGAATTTTAGATTTAACGTCTCAATTTGGAAGAACTGCTTTGTTGCGACGTTGTTACGTCTTGCCATTGCAGTTTGATAAAATTTAATTTGGTATTTCTCTGGAAAATTCTACAAACTTTTGCCTTATGTATCTTACCACTGACAAAAAAATGAGTGGTGGTCCTCAGTGCATTGAGAGTGAAATTTCATTATTTCTACCCCACACAAAATCACCACCGCTTGCTATACAAATAACAGTGACAGGAAGTTATCATAACATCATCCATTTTTTCACGAAAATATCGATAATAATACGAATACGAAACGAAACGAATTGCGGACCTCTTCCTTTTTTAAGAAGTCGGTTAAAAAGAAGTAATTGTTTATCTCCGTCTCTAGCATAGAGCAAAATAATCTGAGCTTATACAGCTCAACATCTAGCACCAGATTTATGATTGGCTGTAAGGTAGGCCCCACGTCAAAGGTAAAATACCAGTATAAGCTGACCTCTTATTCCATTGCAACTTTGTACACACGCCAGCACATCAGGCTACCCGAAACTGTAAAATGTTTCCAATCAACGTTGAACCTTATGATTTAGCGATAAAGTTGAAATTCTATTAATGAAATTTTACAGATTGTAGTAACTGATGTGCTCAATATGTTGGCCTCTGTACTATGCTAGGCCAGCTAAAGATCAAAGTCTTGTAACCACTGATATGCAGGCCTTGTAGTAGTATCCGATATTAATTAAGGATCGATTGCCCGAACAGTTGGCACCTTGTTTTTATATCGTAATTTGTTATCATTTAATTGTGTGTTTTCCTCCTTTTGTGTGTTGTGTAGTCTTTTGTGTGCACTAAATAAATGATTTATCTATGAAATAGGCGAGAAAATCCATATTGATTTGTGTATCGTACATAAGTTCTATAAAATTCTCATTTTCAACTAAATTGAAAGATTAAAATTAAATTACAAAAATAATGCTACCAGCCTCAGCATTTAAATTAGTGTTGTCATAACCAAATGAAAATGTCGCGAGAAATGTCCTCGGGCGAAAGTTTAGATGAAATATACATGGAGCCATATTATAACGTATTTCGCGGAAAATTCCTTGTTGAGAACAGTGTTACTAGAAGCAGGAGCCGGGGCAATGGGCTGTGAATATGTAGTACAGTACCTAAATGAAAGAATCTGAAAAGGCCGTTTTAATTGCATAGTGCTTGTTAGTGAACAAGCATGTTTGGCTTTCCGTCGAAACTTCTCAGTTAAATTTAAGGGGTACGTTAACGATTTCTGACTTTCTGCATCTATCAATTTATTTTTAACTAGCTTCCGCCCTCTGCTTCGCCCGCGAGGTATGTCAATAAAAACTATCCTTTGTCCTTCCCCGGGATGGAATCTATCTCTCTGCCAAATTTTATCGAAATCCGTTCAGTGGTTCAGACGTGAAAAGGTAACATACAGACAGACAGACACAGTTACTTTCGAATTTATAATATTAGTATGGATTTTTTAAGGCATTGACTGCCAACGCGGTCACCTGGTGACCGCGAACAATAGATTTTCTATTGTGTCTATTGCCTGGCAGTCAACGTGAAAAATAAGTAGTGCTTTCTACACTGTGTGTGTCTACATCGCGACCTTTTAGAAATAAAATATATTAATATTTTTTAAATAGGTACACTATTTCACCGTATCTTCTGTATGTTGGCAACCCAATATGTCACTTGTTTTAAAGATCATAGGGTAGAGAATTAGTTGCACAAATACTTACATTCACTAGGTTTTCCTAAAAGGATAAGTGAATTAGGTAAACTAATGGTCTCTAGTGGCGGGTGGGTAATAATAAGATTAAGAATTGTCCAAATAAACCGAAAAATAATTGGTTAAAATAAACACAAAAAAAAATGGTTTACTTAGGTGCGTAATACACTAAGTATGGCAAATGTCTTTCATTTTGACAATTAGACAACATTCATTGCATAATATTTACTCTCGAGCAGACGTATTTTTCAAACATATGAAGCAGTGGATTGGTTTTTTTTTTATTCTTTTTGGATTATGATAAAGTGTGTTACCTAATTCAGGCGCTGAAATAAACTAAAAAATAATATATTTTAAACGGAATATTTTAATTGAATAGAGATTTTCTTTTACTTACGAGTGAAATTCCTAATATTTAGTGCAGATATTTTCTTTTATACAGTTTCTACAAACGTCACATCACTACTCCTCTACTAACCACAACTGCAGATCTCCCTTCCACACTTTATTTTTGTTCTATTTACCATTTCGTACATAACACAAAATATCTGACTGTCCGTCCGTTTACGACTTACGGATCTCAATTTTATTCTGAATATTTTACGGAGCTAACATACACGTGTAAAGGTGTCAGACTTTCAGTCCTTACATTTCTATTCTAATAAGTTTATAAAGCTTATGATTCGAGTGAAAAACATCAACATGCTCAGAAAGTGTGAAACTGCTCTTAACTCGAACGACTGTAAATTAAGTTAGGTACTTGCTGAGTGTAAACAAGTATTTCTTAGTTCGTCTTTGAAAGGAAGTTACTTCGTTTCAAGACTGAAAATGTTGGATAGGCGAATATTTCTATCTTCTAAGTATACAGGAACAAAATTTACCTGTGTTATGGCAGCCTTAATGCACTGCACATAAATCACATAGAAAGACAGAAAACAAATTTTGTTTATTTAGGACATACAAATGTGCTCAAATATGTGCAGGAGACGGGTGACCGAAAAGGCTTGAAAAATCCAATTTTGTCACGTCCCGCGACCGGTATCTGTAAAAGAAGTAAAGAAAAGTTAGGAATAATAATGATGAAAACTCTTTTTAGAGGTTTTATTTTCTTCTATATCTTGTGTTTTGCTTCGCTGAAAATAAAATATTGGTTGCTAACAATATTCAGTAGCGAATCGAGACCATAATATATTTCTTCGTCACTTTATTTGATGGATTTTGTAAGCTACATATTGTTATCAAAGATTTTAAGAACGTTCACAGTCTGGTGTCAGTCTCAATGCCATGTCAAAATTTTTGACATTTTTTTTTACGAGATTTTGAACGTTTTATTACGAGAATTGGCCTTTAGCTAACTAATCAAACATAATACTGGTCAAACATTAAAAGTAACCCTGTTGTGCCCTATAATAAATATAGGTAGCAATATTTAAATTTTTTCAGTGGCTTCGAGACCAAATCTGCGTTTTCATCACATTATTTAATGGATTTTGTTGGTTACATTATTATATCGCTTAATAAATCTACTAAAAAAAACACTGCATAAACATTAACAAAAATTAAAAATAACCCTGTATTGCCTTTTCATTAGATTCCCTTTTCCTATACTGTAGTTACAAAAAACAAATGCATAACACAATATTGCTCCAAATGCATCAACTTTTTTAAAACTCTACCAGTAATTATACCTAGCCAGTTCACAACACCGCGTGGGCTTCGTTTGTGTTATTAACTAGCAAAAACTAACCGCAGAGCAATCGTGTAGCCCCGATGTGGACTAAAGTTGTGTCGGAGCTAAGTAAAGGCACGAACACAAGTCATTGTTACACTATGGCCTGTCTATTGAATTCGGTTGAATTGTCTGACAGTGTAAACATGGCGTGATTGTGAATGGACCAATTATCTAGTGTGTGATTGCTTGCAGAAAATTGGTCAACCACATTGTGTATACGTTGGTGGCCAAACGCCTACAGGGTTATTTTAAATTTAAACTGTAGTGCAAGTGCTGAATCTTATATAAAGAACACGTGAATCAAGTGTCTGCCCCTTAACTTGTAGTGAAAAAAAAAGAAAAGACGTTATTGGACGATTTTGTTTTATTTTATAGTTACTTAGCAGTTTAAGGGCAATTTTTTCCAACGCTAGATAATTTTAACCGAGGAATACTTTTGAATTTTTGACAGTTCTTCCAAACAAAATCTGTCAGACGTCAATTTTATTCCACGATTAAAAATTATCCGTCGATTGAAAAATCAGCCCTAAGTTATATTTAAATTACTTATTAGCTAATAGGCTATATTGTACCTAATGTAAATAAAGTATAACCAATTAATTGTGATACTTTATAAAGGAAAGAAAAATTGGCTAGGTAAACTCCGCAGACGGGATGGGTATCGATATTATTATTTAGAAATGATAAAATGAAAAAAAATATTAATTTTATGTTCTTTTTTGTGGGATCATTAGCCGCAATTATTGTAGTATCTTAAAATATCAGTTTAAAAATCTGTCTTTTTATGTAAACTTTAGAGACGTGATGGTTATCGATATTTCAACACGATAAAACATAAGTAAACAGTTTTTCCCATACTTTAAGTAACAACACTAACAGTTACAGCGGTCGTTAACCTCCCAAAAATATCAGATCTTTTTTTTTCTGTTTGATAATTACACGAGTTTGATTTCTTATTAGGGCCATTTATCTTAGAAACATTCTTGTAGCAGATTTATGCTGAGTGTTTGATGTGTGTTGTCTTTATTGTCTTGGAGATTGCGTAGGTTTAGCTGCAATCATTTTCAGTTTTCTCTAATGTTCCATGTATGTAGCTTTTGTGAGTTTAGGTTTACTACTCTTTGTTTAAAAAAAGATTGCCTTTTGAGTGTATTTCGAGAGACAATCTGAATCAGCACTATATTTATTAATTATTTTGCTAATATTCTCGTAATTTATTCCTTGATTCCTCGGCTTAACTAGAATTATTGTTCAACTCTTATATAATAAATTAGCATAACGTTTTCAGCGACGACATCTCTAAATTCCATATCAATTAGATGTGCCAGACTGAAATTGAATTCTCAGAAATGTTTTCTCACATTTATAGACTCCTAATAAATTGAAATTACTTTCTAAATGAACGACTAAGAAGTGAACTTTGGCAATATTAGTCGTCAGTTGATAAGTTGGCGTTAGATAAAAACAACTTTTACTCTTAATCATAAAGTTTTTGTTTGCAGTGCTTCGGTTGCCAAAATTGCCTATAGCCAGGCCGGTAACCCCACCACATTTCTCGCCTATTTTTGTAGAATGTGGTTACATAAATCATCGTGGACGCACGAGAATATTTTCTGTACTACAGAATTTTTCCGCGTAATTGGTCTAGACTCGGGTCATGGCGCTGCAGCTGAAAGTTGAATAAGGAAGACCTAAAGTCAAGTTTCTGTTGGAATTTTCTGTTACAGAATAATCATTATTTTCTCCAGGGATTTAAGGTTGGGTTCGGGACATTTCATGAATTAGCTCTGTTAGTTACATCTTTAATGTGTAGAAACTCCACTTTTCTTTGTTAAATTTGGTGTCTTTAACTTTACCTTGTGTACGGTGTTGTCGTGGGCAAATAACTCGTTGATCTGCTAAATGGAACTGAATACTTAAGTACCTACTCATATTGTATTTGCCATCATTGTATT
This sequence comes from Gortyna flavago, assembly GCA_963669345.1. Classification (NCBI taxonomy): domain Eukaryota; kingdom Metazoa; phylum Arthropoda; class Insecta; order Lepidoptera; family Noctuidae; genus Gortyna; species Gortyna flavago. The sequence continues at coordinate 12,847,657 of OY770135.1, forward strand.
TTTTCTTTTTTTTTTTGTTGACTGTATAAGTAAATTCAGTTTAATTTTATTTTAATTTATTATTGACATAATCAATTCATTTCAATGTTTTATAATGAGTTGATTGCAATAAGTGATTAGCTAGCGACCTCTATGATTGATCATTTTATTCTTGCCTGAGTAACCGGCAGCTAGAACGGGTGCTGCTTGTGGTGACTGGTCGTCTTGCTGACCATGGTTTTATTGTTGTTATTAGTAATACCTAACTTGTTTATTAATTTTTACTTTGATGGTCCTGGTCTATCATTTGTGCCTTCAAGTGACAGCTATGTGAACAGAACCCAGCATTGCATAAATATGTAAGTTGTCACGCCCTTTATACCTAGAGGCTTTTATTTAGGTAGTTTTTATTTTTATTTTATTATTTTATTACTTTTGATTTAGTATTTTTATTTTAGCTTGAGTACGTATAGATTTTTATGGTATTTGTTGGTATATTGGCGTAGCTAGCTAACATATGGCAAATAATTTTATTGAATGTTCTGTGTCCTGTAATGTTAATTAGATACTTTGCAGGTCTAGTTTTGTATACAGTCGAGTATTTTATAACTGAACAGACAGCTGTGCTGCTGGGGAGTTTGTTGCGCCACTTCTTCTCCCCAGCGAAAGCACTAGGAAGTGGTGAAGGGCGGGCGTTTTTGGGGGACTGTCTTATGTAATTTTGACGTTCGAAAAGTGCTGATTCTCAGCCTAGTTTGAATAAATGACTTTTGATTTTGATTTTGATCATGTTCAAAGAATTATCCAATCAAAAGAAGTTAAGTATTGCTCAGTGTGCGACAGACGTAGTAGAAGGTCGGAGGGTACGTCGCTCGGGGAGCCTTGCTGTCACCTGTGCTGTTGATGATCTTATGACTGTGTCAGTGAGCGGTTTTCGACCAGCTGAAATTTGGACAAAACATGTTTGAACTTTTCGCCGACGATACGCTAAGAAGACGTACCTATGTAATCAATAATTTTTGAAAACAGAAACAATGTGCCGCATTATGACGTTGTAATGCCATCATGATTCCAGTGCGAGAGAGACGGGGCAATACATGACCAATAGCGTCATCCCTTTTCAGACTAAAATCATGATGGCATTAATAGTTCATAATAAATAAATACCATGCTTTAATAGGACTCCTTTAAACATTCTGTTGTTTTTCTGTTGGGATACCGTTTATGTGGATTCAACTTTATGTTCCGATACAGATTCGATAACCGCTTAACAAATAGATAGTATTTCTCAATCAGGAATAAAACTAACATGGCTGCCAATAGCATTGATTGCTTTTGTTGCATTTATAACGTCTGTAACGAGGTATTTGCTCGGGTTAATATTGTTCTAGTATCGGATGATGCTATCTTTTGTTTATACGTAAAAAAAAGACTTACAAAAATACAACAACACTTGTACAATAATGCAAATGGTGTAGGTACTGCTGTTTACATTTCTGGAAGTGCAAATCTTATGTCAATGTTACTGTATAGCGTGTTTGCAATGATCCTAACCTATTTTCTTTTTGAAAGAAAATTGACAACTTACGCCTTAAACTAGTGCCTTAGGTAATTCATTATACACCATGTTACTTGTTCTGTGCAGGAATTCACACGCTCCTACAAATTCCTTCATACCGATACAGGTGTTCTTTTGCAGATAAACTTTAGCACAAGTGCCTTAACAAGGCTACAGATTAATCAGCTTTAAGCACACGGTATAAGTTCGAGTATTGCGTACATTCGTTTAGCTAACGAAGTGAACACACCCTGAAGTGATTCTGACAGAAACATATGGGTATCGCTTGAAGGCAATTAGGTAAGAGAACATATAGGACTTAAAGTAACTGTAGTGGATGCATAAGATAGAGTAAAATAGTAAGAAATAACGATTAAAGCCGCTATCTGTGTGTGTATGTTTTCATGATTGTAGCAGTACACTGCTGTGTTTGGTATCTATATCGCAGCCAACTAGCTTGATTAGGCTTTCAATTAATCAGTTGGATAAACGGAATTTATAGAGTTAGGATGGAGTCTAGGACATTGCGTTTCCGCGTATTGTACCCTAGGGTGGATTTTTTTATAAACAGAATAACCGCAGCCAGTAATGTTCTCACTTCTTGGAAAAAGTCGCTATCTGTGTGGTGTGTGTCATGTTTTCATGATTGTGGCAGTTCAAAAGTTTTATACACGGGTGTTTTTTGTATCTATATCGCAGCAAACTAGCTTGATTAGGCTTTCATTGAATAGCCTAGCAGTTGGATAAACGGAATTTATAGAGTTAGGGTGGATTTTAGGACATCGCGTTTCCGCGCATTATAGCCTTTTTTTTTTTAAGGATGGGAAATCATCAAATGACCCCTCCCGCTCTGGGTGGAGCGGAAGGGAGTGTCAGACTCTTACTGACTAAAACCCATCCGTGTTCCTTCCTTAGCCCTTTATGTTCCGGGGCAGCGGTAACCCTTTCGGACAATCCCGCTGCCCCGGCAGGCGCATTATACCCTTAGGTTGGATTTTTTGATAAACAAAATAACCGCAGCCAGTAATGTTCTCACTTCTTGGAAAAAGTCGCTATCTGTGTGGTGTGCCATGTTTACATGATTGTGGCAGTTCAAAAGGTTTATACACTGGTATTTTTGGGATCTATATCGCAGCCAACTAGCTTGATTAGGCTTTCAATTAATAGCCTAGCAGTTGGATAAACGGAATTTATAGAGTTAGGGTGGATTTTAGGCCATCGTGTCCGCGTATTATACTCTAGGTTGGATTTTTTGATAAACAAAATAACCGCAGCCAGTAATGTTCTCACTTCTTGGAAATTACGCATAGAAAAACAAAGTTTTCATTGCATATTGAGTGTTTGGAAAACTAGATTATCTGATGATGCCGTTCTGAGCAACATTTAAACGCACACATGAAACTATTTGGCCAGGGACCTACTGGCTGCCTATATTGCAATCCATAGCTGCCTTGTTTTCGGTTTTTCTACAAAATGTTAAACTTCCTAATCAGTCTTTCCTCTTAGAACCTAAAAAACTACTTACACTATAATAACTAGTTCTTATTCTCCCTCAGAAAAGTATGAAAGTAATAAGTGGAATACGTTGTAATGGATTTTACAACGGTGTACGGCGATGTTGGAGTGTTCTTGTTTCTTACACTCGCATGCTATATACAGCAGGATATTGAAAAAGTAATAACTGGGCCTCTTGTAAACATTGTGCAGAACAACAATATTGATTACGGGAAAGTACTTTTGATGAAAGAACGATGTTCAACTGTTTGTTTGTCTTGTATTTTGGAATATATCTTCAGAATTTTGTAGAAGTTGATAATGATTTAGTGAGTACTATTGAAATAAAGTTGTTTATTTTGTAAATATATATCGAATCACTTTTACACATCATATAACAAAACAAAAAAAAATTGCTAGTTGTGGTCGGCGTTTCCAATCTGACTACTCTGAGAAGAAAGGCCGAAGGACAAACTCAGAGGTCTCTTTTAAAGTCCATTCATAATTTTGGTCAGATTGTGTGAAGACCATTTGTAGATTGGTGTCTAAAATGGTATTTTGAGGAAAGTACCACACAGATTTGAGTGGAGCAGTCCAGTCAGTGCAAGTATTTGTCAGTAATCGTGTAGCTCAGCTCAGAATATGAGGAGCTCAACTACTAAATAACTAATTCCCGTCATATAAGACTGTTTTATTCGTTTCTTAATGTATGCATATTTAGGACAGCTTCTAGTCAGACTTAGGTACCTACTTACCAATGTTTTATCAAGTTAAAAAAGACCTAATTTGCCAACAAAACAAAGTTAACGAATCAAAAATGTATTTCGTATAATGTTTTGGCCAGAAATTAAATAAAGTTTCGTGCATCGTTACGTAAAGATTTACCTACGTAACTACGTAACGTACGTAATATGGATATAGCAATAAAATTTAAAGCGAAATATAAATTTATATTGAAGTGTACGAAGTAAAACATTTGAGGTAAAACTATGTAAACGGATGTAGCTCCATGTTTCAGCAGAGTGAGCAATAGTTGGCAAACCTCGAACCTGCAAACAACAACTGAAACCGCAAACTTTAAAATTAAAACCGACCGGTTTTATTAAATAAGCGCAAATCTGTACCAACCCTAGCTGTACAAACACGAGGAATCGCTGTGAACTTCTCTGTTCATGCCTACTTTGTTTATGAGCACATGATTAGTTTGTTTAAAAGTATATAACTTTGAAGTTAAAATACGAACATGTTTGAACAGTTTATTTACAGCCAATGAATGTAAATGGTTAATATGAATAATGCTAGGTTCTTGTGAGCTAGGGCTGGCACTGAAAGGGGCAGCAATTCATGGTAAAGTATAGGCGATAAGTGACAGTGGTTTAGTCAACCTTGAAGGTCGTTGCCGGAAATATATGAGGTATATTTATTTTCTGGGGAAGTGCGAAAATGTTTTGTATTTTCGGTGGCAAGAAATAGAGATACATACAGTAGATTATGGCTGTGATTAAGCATAGCGGATGAGTTCTAGACGTTGCGGAACCAATGAATACCCAAAAGTTTTCTAAGTAAAGGAAGTTCATTAATTAAACTACACTTAGGTACTACTTGGACTGAATCGTAATGTCTTTGAAAAGTTCCTGCTAATTACGAAACTACAGCGTCGGTATGCAGCTCATAGACGAATTCTATGAAAAACTAGTCGTTATTCACTCTTTTTACTGACTAAAGACGAGGGGGTACTAAATACAGTGTGTATATAGTAACAAATCCTGATCTCAATTAGTTTGAAAATCCTTACATCACCAAATGAAGATGATAGCGATACGAATAATGTGATTCAAGATCTGCAATGAAAAATTTCTCAAAAGTACAATGCACAATTAGTAGAAATGAAAAGTGCATAATTAGCACTAATGTCATACTAGTCAACTCCTCATTTACAAAAGATAAATTTTGTATGAATACAGACGGTTTCAAAGTCAGTGCAACAATTTAAACGAAGCACTGGTTTAGTACAACGGTCTCTAACCCCGACTTCAGACTTGCAACAAATCGATTCGTAAACAACCCAATTATTTCGATATTTCATTGTCCATCTCTGAATAAAGTCGTCAGAAGGAGGAATTGATCCAAGCCTACCCCCGGCAGGTTTACCTAGTAGGTACCGATCTGTCATGCAGCGAATCAACTCGGCTGCCTTATATCAAAACCGAGTAAGTGATTCAAACTAAATTTTTCAATTTATCGCAAAAACGAGAGTGGAAATGCTTTTTTTAATAGGCTCATCCTTACATGGAACTTGAACATAACTGGCGAAATGTGGGTGTACTAGAGGTACAGATGCCAGCACATCAAGCTACTACAATCTGTCAAATTTATTTAATAAATTTTCAAGTTTATCGCCAAAGCATAAGGTTCAAAGTTGATGGGGAAAATTTGACAGTTTCGGGTAGCTTGATGTGCAGCTAGCGTCTGTACATCTCTGCCTACAGGTGTTTATGTAAAGATTATGTGAAAAACTTTTTTCCTTATTTGTCCTGTGTTTGGGTTTGTACTGGGTTTTGCTTTTGATATGAGGCAGCCGAACTATCTGGGTCAATCTGCCGCCGACAAGTTAAATAATTGAAATCACTTTGGCCGGATATTGATATAGGCTGGTGTTTCATGCTGTGGCGTGCATTTTGTATAGATAGTCGAATATTCATTAGTATTACAATTAATTAATGCTTTGTAAAATTTATGTGGGTCGGTGGATATAAAGGTAGGTTCATCCAGAAATTAATTGGTGCATGAAAACAAAATATTTTATTAAAGTCTTGTATTAATTACATGACCAATATGACGATAACTAAAGAACAGTCAACCAAAGAACAAAAATAAATAAGAAAAACTAACCTCGTCACGCTTCTTATTCAAACTTCTTATTCAATATTTCTAAATAAATAGTAAAATCTTGGCATGATCAACTGTAGTTGGCTGCACAATTATCATACATTGTGACCCTGACAGCGATGAGATGGCTGAGCAAAATTATCAAGGACGCCGCCGGATAGTGGAACCTTGACATCAGCTAAAAACGATACTGGCGGAAAAGCTAACATGCGGACAAAAATATGGCGCATGGTATGGCTTTTCAGAGGTTCGTGTCAAAAATCAAAGTCATATAATTTATTTCAATTGAGCACAAGGCAATTTTTTATATAAAAATTTACTAGAAAATAGAATTTATTGTTTAGAAGAATAGGCAAAGAAACTTCATAGTTAGGTACTCTTTTAAAATGTTTTACAATATTTTGTATAAAATCATTATATAAAGATGATGTACCTAGAATAAAATACTATGGGTAGGTAGAGACGCCAGCACATCAAGTTACTACAATCTGTCAAATTTCATTAAAAGATTTTCAACTTTATCGAAGGTTCAAAGTTGATTGGGAAAATTTGACAGTTTGGGTAGCTTGATGTGCTGGCGTCTGTACAAAAAATTTAAAATGATGCAGTTACAGATGACAAGTGAATTCAAGTGCTAGATACATGGTGCTCACATATTTACAAATATTGTACCAAAAAAAATTTAACAATTAATGAATCAGTGTGTGAGGTAAAGTAATTTCTGTCATACATACCTACCAGTGTCTTGTTGAAGTGCTATGTGCCATAGTAATGCCCCCCTACTGTACAATTCAAGATTGTTCAGGCACATATTTAAACCTACTGTCTCAGCAAGGCATAGTCTCGCAGCTGCGTACCGTAAATGTAACCTCAACCGCATTTCCAGGTATCTTGGTAAACGAATAAATAACCTTAGTTTGGCATGCCGACCCGCTCTGCGTTTCTCGGAACATAAGAGCTCTTATATTTTCTGCAGTAAATTCAAACCTGTTGGACTACAGTGAACTTCTGGGTAAAAAAACTGCACAGTGAGCTTTTCACCGAAGGTTTTGCATTTTTCGTTTTTCGGATTCTCTTTGTCAAATGAAATACGCATTTGCGATGGACTGAAGCACAATGAATAAAGTAATAATTAGAATTTCTGTGACGAGACAATTGATTTATTCATGAAACCTTTTGTTCAATGATCGTCATAAATTTGGTATAAAAAAGAGAGCGGTTTCAACTCACTTCTCACTAGGCAACCGAATTGGTAATGGCAGAATATCTCATGTTGATTACGATGCAGGCCGTCTGTGATCGTCATTTGTTTTTGGCATTTGAATGACTGTTGTGATGGAGTCCGTTTGCAAGCATCGGCACTCACTTGCATTGAAAGCGTGTTTTCTCGCTCTATAAAATGACGTCTCTAAGTGACAGAAAGAGATAAATAGAAAAATGCTGACCCGAACGTGAAATAAATTTTGTTCTCCTGCTATCAAAGTCTTTCATTATTTGCTGGCGTACGGTGCAGTAAAATAAAGATGGGGAAGTCTGATATTTTGCACTTTCCTCTTGAAGAATTTATAGCTTAGTAGTAGGTATCTCCTCATAGATATCAGACAATAGATAATAGTAATTATGCATGTAGATTGATGGAATCCTCTCATCCCATTGATATCTGAATGGGAAGTGCGTTTAATATTCATAAGGAATCGATTGATTGCAGCATTCGTCATGTTCTCCGTATTGCAAACTGAACAGAATTCTAAGTTATTATCAAGACAGCTACATTATTAATCGTTGCTTTAACTCTCTTTTTAAGAAGGCAGACGCTTTTATTAAATACCAGCAGCACCCCGCGGTTTCACCCGCATAAGTGTCGATCCCGTTGGAATATCGGGATAAAATGTTGCCTATATGTTACTCCAGGGTGTCAGCTACCTCCATACAATTTTATCAAAATTGGTCTAGCCGTTTGAGCGTGAAGAAGTCACAAAAATATAAACACACACACTCACAAACTTCGCCTTTATAATATTGGTGTGATTTTTAAGTTTCTTCTGGCAAAATTGCTGCTGTTCTGTAACTGTAATCTATGAGACGTAGTTTAAGAGACAAATATCATCTGTGCATACACATTAGATGGTGTGCAGTAGACTTTATGGTACTTTAAATGATACATAGCCCACCCTAACCCCACCCCGAAGACACGCAATAGTATCTGGTTGTGAAATCGATAACACCTAAATCACAGATTATTAAGTGCCTAAATATTAAGAAGTTTCGAGCAATTTATCTATGATCAATCTAGGATTACGGCCCAACTTTTTCCCAAATAATAGAGGTAAACATTAATATCATCGCGGAATGTTCGCAAGGGGAGGGACAGAAATTACACAGCAATACGTGTTACGAACTTAGAGGGAATAAATTCAAGAAAAAAATTCTGAACTTGCGCAACAATACGGCATTCTCAGATTGAGATCGGCAGATGCTGTATCGGTCGAACATATATACAAAACTTTAGCTTATTCAACAAAAAACTATTCAGCGTCGAACTTATTCGGCGACAACAATGTCCCGCAATATGTGTCAAGTTTTGTATTAGCTTACATTATCTACCACCCGTAGGCAGGTAAATATGACCCGAAACAACGCTAAATATCATACTAAAGTCCCAGGGGAAAATTTTGTGTTATTTATTCGTCTTTTAACACTACACTCACTATAGTCTCCACTCCAATACTCGTCTGCTTCACCGGCCACCGGTCCTTCGACAAACAGGGCCAGGTTACTGCCACTTCAGTTCGCTTACTCCAGAGCTATGTCGGTAACTCCGGTTATTTTCCAAATAATTTCCTTTCTGATTTTATCCTTCAAAGAAACTCCGAGCATAGCCTGCTCCATAGCGTGCTTGAAATTGTGAACCAGCCCGATTGTCAGTGTCCAGGTTTCGACACCGTGTCATAACGGGAGGACGTGTTTCAGTCCCGTGTAGAGTTATGTATGTTTGTCCTGTGTAATAGGAGGCGAGCTTATTGCCATCAAACGGGCACAAATTCAGACTCCGGGCTAATTTTTATGCCTAAAATAGCCTATTTTTTTTTATTTTTTTACACGTGCACACTGCACATACTTAATGCTACGCAGTTGTAGGATATATTCACACCCCGACCCTTGCTCGAGCTAGCCCGCGCAGCTGAGCCTGTAGTTTTAAATTCGCCCCTAAACACTAATAATAATACCGATCCAGCCTGTCCCTTGCTGTCCTCTTCCAGCGACGCCCTGAGCCGAGGTCCGAACCCCGCAGGGGGTTACCCTTAGCGCTGTCGCTTAGTTTTTTTAAGTTATTGTTTGCCCTGGCTGGAGGCCTTAATTCGAGGCATCCACAGGAAAGTCCGGTTAAGCAGTAGCCATCCTCATAAAGGATGAACTGCGAGATGCCATTGTTAAAAAAAAAAAAGAAAAAAAGGATATATTCACAGCATGTAACGCACATTACATTTCAGCAATTACACAGTTCAGCAAGTCCCACTGACCATGCATTAAAACACACACTGCATTATATAAATTTGAGAAGCTGCCTATGAGAGTTCAGGAAACTAATATAGTGCTTTATATGCCTAGAACTAAAGTCCTTAGTCATATCAAATATGGAATGAAGTTTAGTTCGATGTACTCTCTCTAGTCTACTAACTTCAAGGCAGTTTGACTTCAGGAGACCGCTTTTGTGACCAAAATCAAACGGCTGCAAAAAGCACACAAACGGTTTGGTCTGACTATTTTCGTCTGAGTTAGTGAAAAGGCTGTAGGTAGGCATTAAGCAGCGAATAATCGCTGAATATTTAAATCAGAATGGATGTTATTATTTAAGTTAGCACTGTTATTTTTGACTATATTTCAGTATAGAGAAACATAACCCACTGAAGGACGCTGAACGAGATACAATAGAAGATTTATTATTAAATTATTAGTGTTTAGTGTCCAGCAAAGTGTTAATGAACTGACGATACTGGGAATAATTTAAACGAAACTCCTAAAACGTTACTTTTAAGTAAATGAAGACTGGCATTTAGCCTTTATCCAGCAGTTAGATTAGACACTTTGGACTTTAATACATCGTTAACATGCTAATATGTTACCAGTAGACTTTCAGATTAGATTCCAAATTCGAGATAGGGGACAGTTATAGAAATAACTCCTTCGTTTTTCTTGTCTGTGGTGTTTGCGTTTATTAAAGGTTTTTAAATTTCCTCTTTCAAAATTGCTGCTGTGCTGTAGCTTTAGTCTATGGGACATAGTTTAAGAGGCAAAAGTAATCTACGAATACACATTGGATGGTGTGCAGTAGGCTCCCACGCTCCTAACCCCACCCCGAAGCAACGCGTAAACCGACTAAGGGGTTGCTTTGACCAAAGTCAGATATATTTTATCAGTTCTAGTGTCAGACGTCAATTTTATTCCACGATAAAAGATATGGAACAACTGTAAAAAATTCAAATTTTATTCTCAGCTTAGAAGAACTTCATACTTAGAATAAGTCGTATTCCTTTCTGTTCTTTTGTTTCTAGGATAAAGTTTGGTAAAATTTGTCCTAAATATGTTTAAATTCTATTTTAATCTTAACACCTTCATACCACAAACATTTTGTTTCAACTCTAAAATTAATACAATGTATGATTACAGGCCATTTTATTATAACAAATGAGCCTCGTGAGTGACGTGAAATGTTGAAAACTAAAATAACAAAAAATTTCCGTGTTAGTAAAGTAAATCATAACATGGCCTATGGCCAACTAACATTTTTAACTTGAATTTAGAAAGAAAAAAATAAAATTTTATATGCTTAAAAATTTAATTTTAATTGCAATTAAAGTTTAAGGTTTGACAACCGACGTCCTGTTGGGTTACTACTCACACATAAAATGCCAATTGGTCACAATAATTTTTATTTTGACAGCTCAGCTACGTTCATTGCGTTATTTACGTTGTTGAGCAGGTGAATTTTTGGAACCTATGAAGCAATGGACCGAAAACACTCGGGTTGTGATTGAAAGTGTGTTTAACAATTAGGGTGGTGACTTTTTGCAATTTTACACCTCTACTTTCGACAAAAAAATATAGAGGTTTTGTATTGTATGTAACAACGCGCACAAAGTGACTATTTTCTTTCACGCTTTTAATTGTCAGAACAGTCTTATTCAGTTTTCTCAAATAGAAAATGCATTCCGGGATCTCATTTACTGGCTTTTAAAGGGACTCTTTCTAGTAGATAGTAGATAAATTCCTTTTGTTTTATAATTTTAAATGCTACGCTGCTAATAGTGTGGCCAACCGAGGTTTCCGATCACGACTTTATGCTGGTTATCTGTTACAATAAGTATGTGTTGCTGTGAAAATAGTGAGCAAAATTACCCCTTTTATAAACGTTGCGTAAAGTTAAGAGACGTTCAAACGTCTAAAATATATGGTTATTCAATCGATTATCATTACTTAACTTTTATAAATAAACCCCTAAACCGTTTCAAATATGACCACAACTCTGATCACAACGTAGGCAGTTCATTGCCAAATATATCACTTTTATGAACAACACAGGCTAAACATCCCTGTGACTACACTATGCAAATGAGCTCATTGAAAAAAATAACTTTCCAACGAACCAGCCAATGATAGTCGAGGAAATTAAAATGTATGAGACAAACGAGGCTTAATTTCGGAAACTTTTATTTGTTCCCAATCCAAATGTGACATAACACCAGGCTGCAAGAGCAACCTTTACGTAACCCTGCACCGTTTTAGAATTTACTAGCGTTAGGCTCTCTTTGGCTTGGAAATAGGTATGCGCCAAACAGGGGGGTTAGGAAGTTTGTACTTGGAATGGAGATTTCTGGCTGCGTTTAGTTTTGTCGCTATGCCGATGGTGAGGTTGATAATAATCCATTTTGGCTCAGGGTCAATAGTTTCGATCTTGAAGGTTGCACATAATTACCTGCCATTAAAATCAAGTAATCTTAAATAACGTGATAGTCCCTCCGTTTTAGGGCTAAGTTTCCTTTGTCCGTCCGTCTGTCAGCGGGCTGTATCTCATGAACCGTAATAGGTGGACAGCTGCAATTTTCGCAGTGTGTGTATAACAACAAATAATAAAAAAATAAATTAAATAAAAAAATTAAGGGAGTATCCATACAAGAAAGTTGTTTTTTTTAATATGTAGGATTAAATATTGTACGGTGGTAGATAGCCCTTCGTGTGGACTCGCACTTGATCGGTTTTTCTGATATCAGGTATCATTCACAATCACATCTCTCGTACTCTAAAAAAGCATACCAGTCCCAGTTGCTACAGCAAAATTTTTCATTGCCTATTAAGTCTTGCGCTCATTAACAAAATGTTTTCTTTGTCAAAAACACATTGTCTTGATTTCTAAAGAACAGCCAAGGCGAAGCTCATATGAAATGGTTTTATAAGACAAAAGTGTGCTAGTATGTAGATTGAAGATACTGCTGTTCGCTTTTACTTTGAAAATATAGCGTGGCAAGTTCAAATAATCACACTGTTTTATGTTTTCTGCAATTTCGTCAAGGTCAACTAACGCTTTAACTATGAATTCCTGTCACTGGCTCACTGCATTATACAGAGTCAAATTAAATTAACTAGCGAAACTCCGCAGACGTGATGGGTAATATGTGAACACGATAAAATGTAATATGAAAGATTTTATGTTTTTTTCGGGGGTCAACGACCGCTGGTAGTGTTATTACTGAAAGTATGAGTTGGGCAAAATCTGTTTTCTTTTGTTTTATCATGTATAGATATCGATACCATCACTTCTGCGAAGTTTCACTAGAAAATTTAATTTTGACCCTGTATAGAAAACAAGCATTTTTATGTAATGTAATTTACGTCATTTCCTTCCCCCATAAGTCAGAGATGACTTTCCCCTTTATTAATAAACGTTGCTTGAAGTTAAGCAGTGATTAGCGACTGTTTAACCATAAATTTTTGACGTTTAAACGTCACTTAACTTTAATCATCGTTTATAAAAATAAACCACTTTAGCACAAAGTTTTTAAATTCACAGAATATTTCAAAGCAATACTTTGATCTCCGGTCCACCGCGACATAAACAAAACACATTATACAAAAAAAAACAAGCGGAAAAGTTTTTATTCATCCAATAAAAAAGAACTTGAGCGAACATTGCTCTCACACACACGAACAAACAAACAAAAATTTTACACAAATGGCTTTTGCCTGCGGCATGGTATTTCAGTGTAGTTTCTCTCAACAGTAGGTACACAACCATAGTGCAGTGTTTTAATTAATTAACAGCATGTTAGTGTTTCACGCGAATATTCTTGTAAATGAGGGGTTATTCCGTTTTAATTAGTTTCATTTAGGCTTGTTGATTTCGCGTGACGACTGTGGTGTCCCTTCAGTTGTCCCTTCAACACAATTAAATTTGAAACGTTATTATAAAAGTCGCAAAATGGTGGTGCATTCTTTTTACTTGAGAGCAGTAGTGGCAGTGGTTTCGGCCCTGACTTACGAGATAAGGTCGTGAGTTTGAACCCAGGCTTGTATCTACTTAACTTTGTGTATTTAATTTCATCACCACTGCTCTCAAAATGGTGAAGGAAAATATCGTGACGAAACCGGCTTGTCCTACAACCAAAAATTCGAAGACATGTGACATCCACCGACCCGCACTGGGCTCGCGTGGTGGATTATGGCCCATGTATTCCAGCAGTGTGAACAGTATAGGTTGATTATTTTTTGACTTACTCCTTCAATATTCCAGCGGATATCAAAATGTTGGATTTAATTTATTAACTTTACACCTATCCAAGCACAGTGTATGTAATTCAAAACGTACGCATCATAAATGCGCATACTAATAATGTACAAAGTTTCAGCAGGTAACGAAAAACCCACAAAATAATACAGGGAAACTGTCCTTATGGCTCTTTCATTAATAATTGACCCTACAATCAAACTTTCCCACGTTGTAGACGAAAATACTAAATGCTTACAAGTATGTGTTATCTTATCGTATGCTGTACCGGTTGACGTCATCACGTCAATGCCGGCTGTCACTGAAAACCAGCGCTAGGCTCTGTCTCGCATAGGGTCGTAACATTATGCTGAGCGAAGGCCGCCTTGCATGGATGTTGCGCATATTTTCCCCTAACTTTTTTGTGTTGGTGTTCTTTCCCTGCGTCATGTTTACCGCAAATGAACGTATTTTCTTTTTTTTCTTTCAAGTACTTAAATATTTCGTCACCTACCGCTATAATCACATAATTATAAAGTCTTTCCAGTTCCTAAATTAGAACTTTATAGCTGACCTCGATATGCCTGAAATCTAAGAATAGGTTGTCAAAGAGAGATCAGACGGTGCATTTCAACTTTTCAATAGACTAGGAATCTTGTTTCTCACAATCATCTCGGAAACGAAAATATATGGGAATAAATTGAATTCATTTTTAAATACCACTTCGTTTGTAATAGTTCAGAATTGAGTTTTAAACTATATGCGAAACTAGGCACTATAATTATTAGCAGTAAAATATTATATTAATTTTCATTTTATACATTCACAGTTTAATATTTTACACATTCGGCTCAAACAAAATACATAACCGAATTATTCCACCGGGCTTTATAAAAGCTTAGGTAGATTGCAACGAAAAACTCCGATGTCAATTTTATAGATCCTACTCCATTATTTTTGTTCACACACTGTAAAGTAAATCGGATAGCGAGTGCTTAATCTAAAAGACTCGATACATCAACAATTAGACCAATCGATTCTTCGATTCGATTCATCATGAACGTTGTACTGTTACAGAAAACTGAATTGAACGTAATAAAGTTCTGGAAGAAATAACAGAGCCTGACATTACACAAAGTTCATGAAATTCAATGGTTAGCAATTTTCTGTTTTTTTTGCGCTATCTGCCTTGAATATTGATATTATTGCATTTAATTTAATGCATACCTACTATTGTATAGAATCAAGTTTTTTTTTTACCGAACAGTAAACAGACAGCTGTGCTTGTGATTTGTTGCGCCACCTCTTCTTCCCAGCGAATGCACTATAGGAAGTGGGGAAGGGCGGGCGTTCTTGGGAGACTGTCTTCTGCAACATTGACGTTCGAAAAGTGCTGATTCTCAACCTAATTTGAATAAATGACTTTTGATTTTGATTGTTGCGAAAGAGGATAGAAAATGGAAAGTTTAAAACAATTAGCAAGTCAATATAGCAATCCCTTCCCTACCCAATTTTTTGCTTCGTAGAAACTTTGTGAGTAACGTCCTTATTTCTCAAACAAATAAATGAAGAGACGGTTACATTCAAATCAATTCTATGCAACATTTATTGATACTAACTTCCAAGAGAATATTGCAAGCGTACTAAACGAAACTGCACTCGACTCAATCGGCCTAGAGTATACACAAGACGTCTGAATCTATCCGCTCTGAAGCGAAGTATCGTTATCAATGTATACGATCTTATAGGTAGAACTGCCTTCGAAGTAAACTTGATGCATCAATTCAAAGTAAATTGAAGTTACTGAACACCTGCCCAACAAAAAATGAAGAATTCAACATTTCATGAAACATACATGGAAAACACGCAACAAAAGTGCCTCGACAAATTGTACATATTGAGTTAGCAAACTTTTTAATTCCAAAACACTCAAAACATTTTATGCATATAAAAAGCCGCGTGAACCTAACGAAATTCCTGCACCAACCTTGTTTGAAATAAAAAATACACGGCGGAGAGCTAAGCCGGTGTACTGCGCAGTGGTCCATTTCTCCCGTTCCAGTTAGGGGGCTCGCTCAGTCGGCGCTCACGTGTCGAGAGCTCTCGACCTTTACCGAGCAACCAATCGACACCAATCTTAAAGCGCCTTTTTGAGCGCATTATTTAAATACAAACAAAACATCGCAAAATAAAAATATAATGTGAAAAGTGAAGTTTTACCAAAAAAATATTTTTCAAAACAAAAATGCAAGAGTTTACAAATTAGTTTGCGAGCGCCAAAAGTGAGGAGCAATGATCAAGAAAAGTTATCAAGGCGTGTTTTTAAGCTTCGCTTCTATCTCCTTCTGCTGTCAAATTAATGAAACTATAGCCAAGAGTGCGAGTAGATTCATTGGTAAGTACCATAATTAACTTTTAAACAATTTACGCGTACTCGTAAAGGCGTATCGACAGGATTTACGTTACAAAACTGCCATAAATCGTGTGTACATGAATAATAAATGATAAGGCGTTTTACACTTAGGTCTCAGAAGTGTAAATTATTTATTTACGCACCTCGTACGACACCTAAGCCTTGAAACTCATACTTAACTCAAGATTTAACTACTAAGCCCTCAGAGAGTTTGTTTTATACTACAGTATTGTAAAAAAGTACAACAAAAGCCTTTGCCAAAAATCCGCATGGCAAATTGAATACATTGTTCGGTCCGTGACAATATTTATATCTGAAAATGTACGTTGCAGGTTGCAGTTAAATTATTCCTCAAAAGACCGCATTTTCTTTATGTATTTTCAGCGGAAAGATTCTATACGACATCGCTTATACTTTTATCTTTCTTTGCAACGGCTTACTGGAAAATGTTGAATATTGTAGAGAGTACGAGAGTGCTAACGCGTGATCTCCTTAGGGAATAAGCAGCTCTAGTGGCATCGATGCGACTTCTTCTTATTTGAAATTATTTATCAGGCCTTTGAAACGTGCAATTCACGAGTTACAAATTCATAAGTAATATTAAGAAAGTTCTGTCGTTAACGTAAAGCAATAAATGTATAACAATTGATATATTCAATGCACAGAAAGATATTGAAGTGACATTAACAACTTGATTGGAACAAGTGCCTCCTTTTCTTTTAACAAAAAGAGAAACATTTTCTCCTTCACAAGTAGCCCTACAAAATTGAGCCCTCAAGCGCAAAATTGCCTCATCCAGCTACATAGGCTCTTTACTGACGTTAGAAGCTGAAAGATAATTACTCATCAAAATACTACTCCGGCATTAAATGACGTCATGACATCAAAGGCTTTCGTTGGGTCATTATTATTTCAAATACTCGGCGATTTTCATGGCGCTGTACCTAATAACCAGGCGCGGGAACCAGCTCTGTTCATCTATTATGTATACTTTTGCATAACATGCATATACTGTTGGGTTGCCGTTTGTGACGTCGTGTATGTGTGATGAGCTGGGAATTGTCAAATGGATGAGATGGGAATAAAGTTCGTAGGTGTAGGCAGAGTTTTAGGTGGTGCATGTCAACAATAGAATAAACTAGCTAATAAATAAGTAATTATGTATGTGCTACGTAAGCAACAATAGTATTAAACATCTGTCTACTATAACATACAATTTAAAACGTTATTGTAGTTCACCACTGCTCTCAAAACGGTGAAGGAAAACATCGTGAGGAAACCGGCATGTCCTAGAACCAAAAATTCGAAGACATTATTGTGACATCTATCAACCCGCACTGGTGGATTACGGCTTACTCTCCAGTAGTGGGAACATTGTTGTGTGTTGTAGTTACCTACCTGGCTACCTTTTAAATTTTTTGTTGCGTTTTGTTGTGTTGACACTCTTAGTTTTCCGATGCAGATCTAGTTGAGAAAACTCTTTTGTCCAAAGAGGATTTGTCAAAGTCTAGTATTTATGTATCGGTTTATCGATTACCGACACTGCCCTCGATAATTACCGCTGCAAAGAGTTGCAGTTTTTTTACAGCGTTGAGTGGTTACGAAGCTGGAATGTTATCCGTAATGTGCAGAATGTGAAACAGTTGACATTTTGTTGCAATATTTTGGTGGTAGCCCATTGTAAAGTGTACTTTTTTTGTTAATAAACCTTTATTCTTTCCTTCTTTGTTCCACCATTCTTGATGGCAATAGGCTCCCTATAACATGGAACTTAAACATATCTGACGAAATGTAAATGTACATAGATACACCTGTACCTAACCCTTCGGTAATAGAATAACTGTAACTGAAAGCCAATAAAACATTTATGATTTTACATTGAAACCTCAAATCCATACTTCTTGGATACTGTCCAGTTCAATTTATTACAAAATATAGCGCCGCCATTACCTGATTTACTTCGCACAACTCCCCCACTGCAACATGCCTGAGTAACTCGTGGGTAGCCACCCTAAGGCATCTGTCCTACCGCCGGCGAGTTACAGAAGCGAGTAGAGCTAGCTACTATAACGAGTTGGCGAGCAAAGACTAGCGAGTGCGCGACGGCGACGAACGATTTCTCGCTGGTATGCGTATGTGCTCAGTGTGGGCTTCTCGACGTGTGTTGTGTCCGCCAAGCGAGAGTCGCTGAGCGAGTACTCTCTTTGATAGCTCTTGCCGCTGCGACAAACTAGTACTCGCTGGCCACAGTCAACGATCAACTATTAATATACAGAGTGGCGATTATCACACTATATATTACAACGGTTATTACAAGTTGGTAACAGTCTGTTAAAGTAATAAAATAAAAAATTTACAAAAAATAGAAAACTAAATTTTTTTAACAAAATAAATAGCGTAAAAAGTGGCACGAAATAAACCACCCTTGATAATAAGGCACTAGACATGCGCAGGGCGATGGTATCAGCAATTCAATACAAACTTTATGGTATTGTTACCAAATAATCACAAATTAAGTTTAATGTTGATACTAAAACCAAAAATGTTCTACAGCTAGAATGTTAGTTGTTATTAATTAGTTAAATTGTGTGTGTTTGAAATACGTAATGTGGGACGTGGTCGCCACACTGTATATTTTGCTTACACGGGACCTACAATCATTTGTACGTTTCTTGACCGAGAAAATCGTTGGTACCTAGTAGCTTCCTAGTCGCGTCGGTGGGAAGCCACCCTAAGGCTCAACTTAGTGAAACACATTGTTTAATGGTGCTCGTAATTGTTGAGCTGACAACTTATCACTACACTGCACTAACGCAGGGTACACTTAGCTCGATTATGATGTAACTTGTGTGTTGGAGATGTTTATGGCTTGAGTTTTGTTGTAGGTATATTGTTGATTTTTTATATTCAACGTGTAAATCTATACCTACTATAATCATTATTATAAAGAGGTAAAAATTTGCTTGTTTGTAAGTTTTTTACTTTGGGGTAATCTCTGGAAGTACAGAGGCCAGCACATCAAGCTACCCCAATCTGTCAAATTTGTTTGATAGATTTTCAACTTTACCACAAAGGTATAAAGTTCATATTCAATTGGGAAAATTTGACAGATTGGGGTAGGTTGATGTGCTGGCCTCTGTACCTACCAGTCGGATTTGTAAAATTATTTTTGCATTTGATAGCCCAATGCTTAAGGAGGGTTTTAAGCAATTTAACATCAAGCTATGACCCTTAGGAGCCGAGCAAAAAGACAACAAGTCAGAGAGCGAAAACGAAGTGATAGCGCGCGCAGATGATGCGATGCGACGGGTCGGTCGGTCCGGGGAACAAGAAATGCGCGGGCAGAAGCTAAACCTCACATAGCATCACGCCTGCTTTCCTCAAAGGGTTAGGCAGGAGTCTACAGTCACATTTCACAGTTTCCTTAATTGCCATGGTTATCTAAAGAACTAGTGATTGTAGTGTGATCCTACATTTAACACTATTGTAAAAGCCAATTATTTTTAAAGGAGTAACCGTGGAGTTTCTTGCCGGCCCTTTTCCATAGGACACAACCAATTGGAACCGTGCACCTGGCTTCTGACGTTTCATGTAGGATTATAAGTATGAAATCATAGGTATACTTAGTTTGGATGCTTTATTCTGATGGTCCGTAATGTCGTAAGAGGAGAGAAGCATTCGATAGATATGTGTGTGTGGGTGTGACATCACACCTGTATTCCCCAAAGGCGACCACTAGACCATCGAAGCAGTCAGGTGTTCAAATTTGTTAAGGGAAATATTAAATCTACACTGAGTTTTTTTTTACAAGCGCTTCTCCCGCGACTTCTTTCGCGGGAGAAGCGCTTGTAAAAAAAAACTCTAACGTTGGTTGAGCTTCTTTACATTGAGTGAGGGCCCCATCCCTTGCATTAGCCACGGGCCCCAAACGGTATACCTAGTTACGCCACTGTCGGATAGTCATTAGTCTTGCACTGATTATGTTCATTGTCTGACTGTGTTATATCAATGTTCAATTATTCACCTCTTCAGAGAGAATGACCCGAAATTACCACATTAAACAATAGGAACCAACCCGTGAGGATGAATTCAAGCAGCAAATTTGAGTGATCTTTAGGACTATGTATCACGATTCGGTCAAATTCGGACTTCAATTGAAAGGCGCAGAATTGAAAGAAAGAAAAAAAAGTATTTGCAACACACTGGAAATACAAATAGTTAAAAAGGAGCATTTAAAGTTAACAAAAATTAGAAACAACCGTGATATTTAAAAAAAAATACCGCAGCACTGGTATTCTGATAATGAAGGGTAAGTATTGCAAAAAGTGCCAGATTCACATATTCAACATATACAGTATTCTGTATGGTTCATCAGCATCCTATCAGTCTTCTGCTGTACATAGGGTATGTGTCTCAAACATACATACAGGCATAAACTCACACCTTCTTCCGATGGGGGTAAGCAGAAAAAAACAAAAAGCAGAAAGAATACTACCAGCTAAGTACAATCCTTACATACCTACTCCTTTTGCCTCGTTTACTTTCATACATCTGACGGGCAATTCTCGTAATTTTAAGAACGGTCACAGTCTGATCTCAGTCTCAATCTGTCAAAAATACCTCTAAGTAATTTCCCTACATTTATGACAAGTTTTTGACATTGATTGTCACTGAGATGAGATTGCGACAAGGTTTTGAACGTTTTTAACTACAGGAATTGGCCTTCTGAAAATATTTAACACTGTGTACTAGTGCACACAGTGTTAAATATTGTACATTTAAAATGACGACAAAAAAATCACGTTTGTTGTATGGGAGCCCCCTTAAATATTTATTTTAATCTGTTTTTAGTTTTGTTGTTATAGCGGCAACAGAAATACACATTCTGTGAAAATTTCAACTGTCTAGCTATCACGGTTCATGAGATACAGCCTGGTGACAGACGGACAGTGGGGTCCCGTTTTTACCCTTTGGGTATGGAACCCTACAAAGGATACTTGCTTCTCTGGCCATGAATTCTTTTACAGTAGCAGTTTACCTAGCATTGCACAGGTGTTATCCAGCCAGCCGTCGATCATTAGAGCTTCGTAGTGCAGTCGTAGGATGCACCGCCTGCAGGTGAACGTGACGTGAAGATAGTTACGTGCTCTTTCCTCTATTCATTTATCATCATTTGTATTCGCTTACATGGCGTGGTGGTCTAGACTTTTTGGTCATGCTTCGTGAACATCAAGTTGCAGGTTTTAGATCTGGGAAGGTAATGTGTGACTTCTGAATACAATTTCTTGTAGCCATTATAGAACATTTTAAAGAATGACAGTGGTGATTTGAATAAACGGAAAATTTTAGTTGGCTATCAATTTAGTAAACAATGAATATCCCTAACTTTACAACTTATGTCATTTGTCCTAAGTAGGTGTACGTAATTAGGTATACATTACGAGGGAAAACTGTATTTACAAAAAAGTATGCAGTTTATTATTATACCATAGGCGACACTGACTTATTTAGAATAACAACATTAAAATTTTGAAAAAAGAAGCCTAAAGTCCTCGGACGAAATAAGTCTGAAATAGCCAACACAATTAGCAAGCGTATAAAGCAACGAGCATTTATACGCTGTGGCTTAGAAAAATTCATTCTCTGTATCAAATGATTTTTAATTTTTTCCTGCAAAAGAACATTGACCAACAGGCTGCTATTAGATTTTCATGTTTGCTTGGTAACGCTCAGTTCTCACTGCTTGTCGAAATATCAGTTTACTTTGCATTGCACAACCATGAACCTTGTTGGACCATTAGATTAGTCGTTTCCTCGTATACGGAGACTGACCGAATTATGCTCTAGAGTGAACTGGCTATTAAAATTGGGCAATAGAGGTCAAAATGGCAGCTATGTGCAAAATATTGGGCTACATCTGGTTGCGTTGAAGGTCAAACCCGACACGTTATGAAAGGATGGAGATGATTTTTACATTAGGTGTAACTTTCGTGACACGTAATATTATATGTAAAGTCTGATCTAATTTGTTTTAAATTGAAGTTATTTAAAGTTAAACAAATATTAACTTTATTTTAATGTTAATTAAGTTGATTTCAGAGTGACTAGCACTATTGAAAAAGTTATTAAAATGTTTGAAGTTGTAGCGTGAACTGAACTTTTTTGTGTAGGAATTAAAGTTATTTTTCCATTAACTCATATTTGTTTACATTTTTGGCAAATAAATCGCGAATGCAGATTACTTATCATAACATCACATCACGCCTTGTTTCCTCAAAGGGTTGGGCAGAGGTGTAACACTAGTAGGTATACCCTACATTTCACCAGTTATGTTTAAGTCATTATATCAACCGGGCACAAATCCAGACTCCGGGCTGTTACTGAAAAAATCCTAATTGATAAACCCAGTAAGATTTTAATAAAGCGTAAAAAATATGATTTGATAAAAAAGAAATCGACCGCAGTTATTGTAGGTACTTACAGAGTATAGCAATTTTTTTTGTGGTTTCGCTACGTATTTGATGGATATCAATGTTAAACATGATTAAACAAATAAAAAGATTTTCTAAACTCGCATTTCAAGTAACGATTCTGTGGTTTGTTGATAAAAAAAAAAAACATTAAATCACATTTTTTTCATTTCATCATATTTAAATATCGACCAATCACGTCTGCAAACTTTCGCTAGCTAATTTAATTAAACCCTGTAGCCCTGTATAAAGCCCTTCTTAGTTCCAAAGGTCTTCTGAAACATCCGTAAACACGTGGGTACCTACGTCCAGGCCGGGCAGGCATTTACCTACCTTTATTAAAACTTCTTTACTTCATAATCTTTTTAAAGCATAAATAATGGACATGAATTAATCGCTCCGGAGACCAAAGTTGACTTAATTACCACTACAAAGTTACGGGGAATCGATAAAGTTCCCAAGAGATATAAAGTACAGAAGCCGCTACAAGATTAAATTGTCTGTAGATTGTTATAGAAGGTAGCTTGTCTTATTGACGAGAATAATTCAGCAAGTAAATACATATTTAAACACAACACGCTGTACATTTAGGTAAGACTTTAGGACGAAAAAAAAGTGTATGCCATTAAATCATAGACTTATAAAAAAAGATGGACTCCGCGCCACTCATATCGAAAGTGTAGCACAGTACGTATGCCGGGACCGCTTGTACAAACACGCCTCACGCTCACATTTAGGTACATCATAGTATGCCGACCGGCCGCCATCACGTGACACGACAGCGTCAATCGTCAATCACGCACACATAGATCGGTACGGTGCTTTACTTTCGATATGCGTGGCGCGGAGTCCATCTTTTTTTATAAGTCTATGCATTAAATAAACACCGAGAGCAATGGTTTCCTAGTGGTAAGGACCCCGACTTACTAGTTGCACGTCATGGGTTCGAACCTAAGCAGGCGTTTTACGTTCAGTAATTTATTTCATCACCGCTGCTATTTCTTCCATACTTTTCTGTTAGTTATCATCTCAGTAGTCACCCCCTTTCTAGTCATAATTATCATCTTTCAAGAAAAAGCATTTATTGCGACTTGTACAGTAATATCACAAACTAAACTAAACCAGACAAAAATGAAACACTAAATTATTGTATAAAGTAAAAAAAAAATGAAACAAAGTCCTGTACAAGGCCAAACGGCTCCTATCTCAGCTAGATGATACGACATTTAAAAAATTTATGAATAATAATATTATAAATTAAAATGAATTTTGAATGTTTTTTTTTTATTTAAAGTTATATCTTTCACATAGCCACACACAGCGAGACTACGCTCATAATCACGAGCGACACGCGTCAACGACAGAGGCAACTGCAAAGAGTCGACGGCTGCCGTCAACACTTCGAGGATGGGCAACAAAGACTACCTATATATTATTATAGTGGGCAACGACGAGTGTCGACGGCTGCCGTCGATACAGTTGATGCGGGTCGCTCGTGTGTATACACACTAAATAGTCACTAATAAAATGTACGTTAGTACCTACGCATGTACGAGTAACATTGATAGTATTTACGGGCCTAAAGTAAATTCTGGGCTAAAATGTGCAGCCTTGAAGTCAGATTTAGAACCTCACGCTAGGTAGCGGCGGTAAACAATCTCGCAGTATAATCCTAACCACACCCATGGGGAAAGACGAAATACTCCGTTTAAACCTTCGAACTGAACGACAAAATGATAGGAAATCGGGACCCATCTTTAGAACATTATAGATAGGGTATTTTCGATAAAGCTTTCATTAAAATATCTTACACCAAAATAATAATGCCTTTTTTCCTAAATATGTCGGGGTCGGCTTCCTGTCTAACCAGATGCAGCTGAATACCCGTATTTTACATGGAGCAATTGCGTATTGGTATATAATAACCCAGCAACTGAGTTGTGGAGGTCAGATAGGCGATACCCCTTGTTAACACTGGTTGTCAGACTTACGGGCTTCTGACGACCCGTAACGACTGTCAAAGATCCACGAATGACAGCCGGGACCCGTTACTTAACGTGCTTCCGGAGGCACGGAGGGATCTTCGTATGTAAAGATGGTCACCCATCCACGGACCAACCGTGGCAAGATTAACCTGATTGATTGACCCGTGTGACTGTTATTACATAGCCACAAGCCCTTCCAAAATAAGCATTTGCCTGAACACTTTTCCAGTAAAGTTGATGTTAATACTTGTTTATACATAGTGGCGATTAGCTTATCACATTAAACAGTAAGTATAGCAGTTATTAAAAGTCGTTATCAGTCTGTTAAAAAAAAAGACGAATTTCCTTGTCCTGACAATACCGAACACAACAAAAAAAAGAATTATCCAATTTGGTGCAGTCGTTCGGAAGTTATGCGCGTACATACATTTCGGCGATTCATTTTTATGGTTTTCATATTAGGTACCACGGCTAGAATTAATAATTTTAATTGTGAATATTTAAAATACGTGGTGTGAGAATACGTGGTTTCAATTAATGTGACCACCTAATCGCCACCCTGTATACGCTCAAATGTGCTGTTACAGATACAAAAGGAAACTGACCATTTTTCATTCATCAGAAGGTCACATTACATATAAGTAACGGTGACGACAGTACCTACACTATTCTGCTAGATATTTCTACTATTGGTAGGAATATCTAACAGGCACACGCTAACATGAAAACACGAATTGGTACAGGTACACCCACAAATGCACGCCTAAGTAATTTCACATCTGCGCGCTGCCGTCAATATGTCGTGCCTTTGCGGTGACATCACTCGAATGAAAGTCACATTTGACTTCATGATTGATTGAGTTGTGACAGCATAACCCCCTTATCTTTCACTGGAACATCGAGAAAATTATTTTCCTTTTTAAACGTATGTTTGGATAAAAGAAGCTTTGTTACGTATAAATCGTTCTACTTACTCGTACACAGCTTTTCTTTGTGAACTTTTCTATAGGAATCAAAATTATTGATGTGGTAAAGACATCTTTTCGATTTGAAAGCAATAAAATTACTACTTATAGGTAAAGTTAATTAGTGTATATGGTACACAAACAATAATAATAATAGTAACGCAGAATGTTTGTCTTGTCTGCGATTAAATTGTCTGTAGATTATTAGAAAGTAGGGTGTTACTTACGAGAATTAATAAGTAAATACTTAAACATAACACGTACTCCAAGTAGGCATAGCTAAGATTTCAGGGGTTGGCGCAGAAAAATAACGAATTTGGATGAAATTTGTCACACAGATAGTTTATTAGCGTGTTTACCTGGTTTAACACATACTTTTATCCTTGTAGTACGTTCCCGTGGGTTACAATTCGACAAAAACGCGGACGAAGCCACGGGTAAGAGGTTTGATAAGAGAACAAATTACGGTTCTCAATCAAAGAGCAGAAATTGTTATTAGTTCTTCGAGTACTTCAAGTTTACTTAAATTATCGGATGGCCACTTAAGACTTCCACCTACCAAAAGTTTGATTAAGCATCAGATCGATTTCGAAGTACCGTAAACCGGGGTTACTTTGATCAATATTGAACTTTCAAGGTCCAAATCTTTTGAATCTGTGGTTGTAAAAAAATATATAATCGGTCTACTTATAGATTCTTTTTAAACTCGCGATTTCTGTAATAATATGTGAAAAAATATTTCTTGATTCTGAGAAAAAAAATTAAAACTGTCTAATCAAAGTTATAATGAGAATGGGGTTACTTTGATAGCTTTGGAATTACGCAAGAAAATAGGGCACGTTGCGTATGGGGTAACTTTGATCTAGTAAAAGACAAATGAAACCTAAAAAGAATGCTTAAGCTTACGGTGCTTAAAATAGTTGGTGAATTCCCAGCGTCTCCTCTAGAAAGGATTCAACAGTTCATCAATGATGTTAGACAAGAAAAAAAAAAACAAATTGCGTTTCGTTTTACGTACTTCGCGATTTTATATGAAATAAAAGTTTCAATCAAAGTCACCCGGCTGTTCAAAGTAACCCCGGTTTACCGGTACCTATAGAAACTTAACAATATAAGTACATGTATAGTGTTTCTCTTAGCCTCGAGATATCTGCTGAGGTTACTGAGAAATTGCATTCCAGAATTCTGCCCTGTTTTTAACCGACTTCAAAAAAGGAGGAGATTATCAATTCGGTTGAATATTTTTTTCATACAAGAAGTTCTACTAGAAAAGTTTCATACAAATGTCACGACTGCTGCGGGTACCTACAGGTAGCTTCCCCCAAGCGCTAGGTAGCCCGCGAAATTCAAGTTTTCTTACGACCTGTAAATTGCAATACCTACACGTAAGAAAAATTTAATTTCGCGGGCTACGCTGGCGCTTCCCCATTAATTGGCTATAAATTACTTCATAACAGTTTTATTTTAAAACTAGCTACTGCCCGCAATTTCGTCCGCGTGAAATTACTTAGTCCTAACCATAGACTTATAAAAAAAAGATGGACTCCGCGCCACGCATATCGAAAGTGAAGCACCATACCGATCTATGTGCGCGTGATTGACGATTGACGCTGTCGTTTCACGTAATATCGGTCGGTCGGCAATGTCGGCATACTATGATATATGTGTTTGTACAAGCGGCATACTTACTGTGCTTCACTTTCGATATGCGCGAGGAGTCCATTCTTTTTTATAAGTCTATAATCCCAACCCACCGCGTGAAATCACAACGCCATTAGCATTCTTCCAGATTTTTTTTTTTCTGCTGCTAAGACTCATAGCGTGATGTTGAAACCTTCCTCAAGAATTGGCCTATCCAAAGTAAAATAAAAACAATCCGACTGGTAGTTCTAGAGATTTTTTCAAACAAACATACTTATTTATATCAAAATTGAGTTTCCCAAACCCTTGAGCTCAGAGCGACAGAGGGTTAAAACTAAAAAGGGAAAATCTAGATCGCCTACCTAAATTTTTTACATAAACTACAAATAAATATTAAACCAACTACTATTGGTATATGGTAGTGATATTGGTTGGCTTACGTTCATATACCCTGGAAACGACTGGTAATCCCTGTCCGAGGCTAAAGCTTAACTTGCCAATTTATTTGTATTATTTTCACATTTAATAACTGTTTGCTGCTCATTATTGGACAACTAAATATAGTAAGCCCGGCGTTTCACTACTAAAGCACAATAATCGAAAATCATGACAGCGACTAATGAGGTTATAGAATACAATGAATTCGATTAATTTGAAATCGGCTCGAATTTGGACGGTTAATTAACTTAGCAGAGGGTGTGGTTCTGACATAGGCTGTACGGGGTGACACCTTGACAGGGACATGGACACGCAAACTGTTACCATGAATTCAGGACATGATTCTAGACCCTTTAGCGTAGAAATCATTCGTCGGTCAACTGTTTCATAAAAAGTGCAAAAAAATTGCTGTTGTATACTTTTGTACTGTGTAGCAGCATTTTTTTTAAAGTCCTCCAGACCGTATTTCGGCCACGGCGGCCAATCTCAACGGAGACTAGCCTTCGGCGCGGGAGATATTACAGTGCACAAGTGTGCGCGCAGACACAGCCTGTGCACTCTCTCTTCCCTCACTCTCATAGACCGATGGGACGGCAATCCGACACAACCGGAGAGAGATCAGGCGCAGGACCAACGACTTTTCGTGCTTTCCGAGGCACGGGAGTATCACACCGCCAACCTCCAAACTCCGGGCTATTATTAAGAAATTCCTAATAGAAAAACTCAATAACACTTCCCTCACGGACCCCACGCTCAGCATTCGCACTTGTGACCACGAGACCAACGAGGCAGTTGTATTTATTAAAAGTATTCTAAAGGAATTTCAGAATCATGTACTGTACATAGATAAAATTTTCTTTAACCAATTTAATTGGCGGATAGCCGTTTTATATTAAAGTAAAATAAACAAATGTACAAAACAGAGGAACGTGGTCATAGTAGTTAAAAATTATTCATTACTAATCACATAATTTAGTAACAACAAAAAAATGTAACACCCTTATCTGTTTCATAAAAAACTTTTTTAAGCGATAAGGAAGACTCCTTCATTTATTTCTTTACATTCTTAGTTTAGTTTTATATTAAAAGAGCGTATCGTCAGAAACGATCTGCGGTGTTCGTACACGATCAGAATGCAATCTGTTACCTGGCACGCACTATTAATCTCTAGCAAGCTAATAAATTGCGTCTGCGCCTGGAGCACTACAGTCCCAGTGCACTAATACATTGCTGGATATTATGTGCACAGTATTAATAGGAACACCCTGTGAGAAGCGATTAAATCTGTTAGAGAACATTAAACATGTTGGAAGTGGCAAGATTTTTATGATTGTAATAACATTGTATGACTAGATGTGAACGTGGATGAAGGAAATGGAGTTGTCCGTAAAGATCGTGACAGAATGCCAATTCACGTAATTAAAAACTTTTAAATCAAGCCGTAATCTCATTTCAGCCACAATCAATGTCAAAAATGTAGGGAAATTAGAGGTATTTTTGACAGGTTTAGATTGAGATCAAACTGTGAACGTTCTTAAAATTACGAGAATTGCTTCTCTGTTGTTTCAGTTTTGGTCTACCCACATAGAAAGTCATTAGTTTAAGTAGGTGTACCTAGATACAATTGTGTATAGCTGTGTCATATTGTAAAAAGTTTTATGTTCGCAGACTATAGGAGATAAACTATTTTCCGCTGGCAATACATTACCGTTTCAACTAAGTATTTAATTAATAACAACCTTTACAACTAGCTTCATTTTTCTGACTGCCCAACTCCTTGCCAATTCAAATGTATCTGTAGGTACTTAATAGTAGATAAAATCCATGTAGTCGCCGAAAAATCTAGTATCAGGATAGTTTTTGCATCGTATCTCTTCATTAAGAATCTTTCCGACTTCTGCCATATAGGTCATCATTTTGTGTCGTATGGCAAAAGGGATTCCATCAGTTCAATTAACAAGACCGGCGCACTGTTTCTAACCATTGCAAATCCTGTAAACCAGAATTTGCAGTGGCGACAAAAAGCCCATTTACATGGTGCAAGTTTATTGCATGTTGCATACCAAAAAATTGGAGACTGAAATTAAGGGGCTCGTGGCTAAGTTATAACAGCCGCACGGGTCGATCGATCATCACCCGTCAGTCATATAACAATTGACTGGCACCATGTAAATAACACATACAATTGTTGCACGATACGGGCAACTTAGTTGCCGTTCAAAACTAATATACCTACTTAGGTACAATAAAATGGCACGAACAATAAAATTGTATTCAATTCTTGCATGAAAATTATATTATTTACATTTAAAGATAAAGAAAATCTTGAGAAGACGTTCAATAAAACCGACTGAAATATTTGGCAGCGCAAATACGGGCAATGCTTGAATAAATTGTACAAAGACGTGTAAAAACCGCAAAACTTGCATGCAATAATTGCCTTGGTGTAAACAGAAGTCGCATGTAATTATTGAATGGCAATACAATCCAATATAAATGAACGTGCTTTGTTGCAATATTCTTGAATGTTCCAGAAACTTGCACCATGTAAATAGGGCTTAACAAGAAATACATCGAAACAGTGAAGTTTGGCGAATCCTAGAGAAAGAATTTTGCAAACTTGGACGAAATAAAACAAAAGAATATTGAGAGTTACCTAGGAATGCATGGACATTCCTAGGTTGAGTCAGCAATGCACAATAAACATACAACAATGAAATGTTTCTATTATTCATCTACCACTATTAAGATCGTTAGCTACATCGCAGCGTTAGTGTATGTAATGGTCGATTTAACTTAAACCACAATAAAGATATTTCAGCATTAAAAATATTTACATATTACGTCAAAAATGAATAATATAGAATAAACACACCATGTTGTTCTTGACTTTCATCGGAATAACATGAAATAATATAAGAAAATGATTTATTGTCAACGGAAAGTAAATAGATACATTAATCTTACCTATCGGAAATCATACGTTTCAGTCTCGGATATTATGCTTACACTAACACTACAGACCATTTAGACAAGTATTATCATTTACTTGACTAATACATTTTCCGTCTCCCTTTTCGGTTATCGTATCGATCTGGTCTATACGAGAAATACGAACTCGTGCATTCGTTGACCTCTTCCATCGGTTTCCATCAAACGAAGTCCACAGGAGGCCCATTCAATAATCCAAAATAAAAAATACTCCAGCCGTGATGTAAGTAAATACCAGAGAGTTAAGTTGATATCTCGTAGCTCTGGCCCAGGGACCCTGAATTAACCTGAAAATACCTGAAATAGGTATCGTCCCTCGTAGAAAGAAGATAGCATATACTTGGAGATACCTTTAAGATAGCCTGTAGATATACCTCCTAAAGTACTCCCACTTATTTCTTACTTATTTTACCCACTTTTTACCACTTATTATACCATATTTACGAGTAATCCTATCCCATGTAATAAGAGACGAACCAATTGCTATTCACTGGGCACAACTTAAAACTTTCGGGTGCTACTGAAAGATTACATCAAACTTTTCCAGACGCGGAAATCAAGCACATTATGTACGCTAGATAGCAGACCTTGTTAAATCTAGACCAGTAACAGAGCTAAGATTTATGTGATTTGTAATTCCTTTAACATTTTCTTCTATTACCATCCATTAGCTGATTGTAAAGGGCCCCCAGTTTGCTAAATTAGGAACAATGAAGATGGATGTCTGAACGAATTTGCACTTTAATTTCTAGAGAGCGAGGTCTTCATAATTTTCAGTTTTAGGCGAAGCGACTACCGGCTTTATGTGGAAATATTTTAAGGAAAGTAGACTTTTGGTAGTATAGTTTTTTGTGCAGGTAAAGATAGAAAACAAAGTTGATAAAGGTATACTTAGTTAAGGTTTCAAATTAAATTTTACTAAACTGAAAGGAAAAAAACATTGACCTATTTATTACACTAAGCTTTATATTGTTTCAAACTTGTCATAGGATAACGTTTACCTAGTTCCTTCATTTATTTAACAACATGATATTGCCTCAAGCTTGTCATAACATTTGCCTAGTTCCTTAATTTATTGAACAACATAACGATACCAACCGAATCTGTGTACAGAGGCCAGCACATCAATCTACCCCAATCTGTCAAATTTTCCCAATTGAATACGCACCTTATTCCTTTGTGGTAAAGTTGAAAAACTATCAAAGAAATTTTACAGATTGGGGTAGCTTGATGTGCTGGCCTCTGTACATAAATTCCCACAGCATCAGTTACAGGAACATAAAGCGTCGTTACAGCAACTATTTGCGAGTTACAGCGGACTATGGCATAGCTTGGAACGCCACAAATCCTTCCCTTGTCTTCTGCATCGATGCCAGACAAAAGGAACAATGTAATTTACGTGTCTGGAAACGACGGAAGCAATTATGTTTACAATGTATCAATAGAATGAGTGTGTTCGGGTTTTGATTCAGAAAAAAAAAGCCAAACTAAGCACCATTATGATTGGATAGATATATTGCAGCTATACAGCTCAATCTGCATCTACCTACAGTTGAATTTTCCAATTTTTTTTTTTGAATGAGCAGGCAATGACAATAAAATTAAATTGTTTATTCTGTAAGTAGCTACCGGAACTACGACAAAGGATTTAAAAAAACGGCCAAGTTCGAGTTTCGAGAGACCATACAATATTTAACACTACCTACATATAAAATAACGGCTAAAAATCACGTTTGTTGTATGGGAGACCCCTTAAATATTTATTTTATTCTGTTTTCAGTATTTGTTGTTATAGCGGCAACAGAAATACATATTCTGTCAAAATTTCAACTTTCTAGCTATCACGGTTCATGAGATACAGGTCTGGTGACAGACAGCCAGACAGACGGAGAGTGGAGTCTTAGTAATAGAGTCCCGTTTTTACCCTTTGGGTACGGAACCCTAAAAATAAGCTAGTTGAGGTCGGCGTTTCCTATTTCCTACTCAGAGAGGAATGGCCGAAACAAACTCAGAGGTCACAGTCTCTTTTAAAGTCTAGACATAATCTTGGTCAGATCATGTGAAGTCCATGTAGATTGATGTCTGAAATGGTCTTTTGAGGAAAGTACCACTCAAATTTGCGTGGACCAGTCCAGTCAGTGCAAGCATTTGTCAGTAATCGTGTAGCTCAACTCAAAACATGAGGTCAATATCGATAATTTTGCAAATGACGAAAAGTCAAACCATCTCTGTGTATGTCACTATGTTAAATAACATTACTTATATTTTTATTGGATTTTAGACTTTCCACTTATTTTTCTTAAAATAATGCAATTAAACTAAAATAAGTTCAAAGTGACATTAGCACCTGTCAGTTTACTCCAGTGAACTATAGATCGACTATATTTAATAAACAACTGTCAGAGGTCAGTCGTTACTTTTATTGTGAACCTGCATCTTACTGCTGAACAAAGACATTCTACTCTACTGAGAAATTGAAACATGATTACACACAACTTTGTAAAGGACTGTTAGTTGTAACACGTTTTCTACATCGATAAAACACAAAGGAACAAATTGATATAAGTGGCAGGAAGCGGCGGAACCAATTATTATCTTTGTCGCTTAGATTTTGTTCAACAACATTTTTGGTGGAAGGGAGAAACTTTTTTTACAAAACTGTAATGTTTTTCTAACTTAATAATACGATCCAGCCTGTCCCTTGCTGTCCTCCCCACTTTCGCCCGAAGCCGAGGTCTATAGTACCCCACAGGGGGTGCCCTTAGCGTGAAGTCGCTTAGTTTTTAAGTCTTTTTAAGCCCTTGCTGGAGACCTTAATTTATTGAGGCAAGCAACAGGCAAGTCCGATTAAGCAGATGAAAACCGCCTAGCTTGACCTGCGAGATCCTATGCCCAACAGAAAAAAAAAAACTAAATTAACTAAACAGACATTCCAAATAATCGATTCTAAAAAATACAGCGGGGTTATTCAGTAGCAAATAAATCATTCAGGGTTATTTTCAGGTTTTATAACAAGCCATTTCTTTTCTAATCTACGAGTTTGGAAGAGAAATAAAATACTTACCTACTTACTGGTTTACGACTTTACAACTCTTTTGAACATAAACGAGCTTTTGGCATTTCTTTTAGTTTGTTAAGCTTTTGTTCCCATTCCAAAAACTGCCAGCAGTGCTGAAGTAGAACCAAAGCTTAGACCGATATCTCTCATCTCATGCGTTTGTAAAATATTTCACACAATGCTAGTAAAGAGATTGGAATGGTATATAGAGAGAAATAAGTTTTTATCTGCGGGTACGTCTGGTTTTAGGAGGGGACAATCATGCTTGGATTGTCTTGCGAAACTTGTCACTGATATTCAAATAGGACAGTCGAATAACATACCTACTGTAGCTTGCTTTCTGGACATAGATAATGCATACAACAATGTTTTAGTTGAGATTGTGGTGGCTACGCTAGATAAATTGAATGTTGGTTCCAATATTTGTAAATATATTTGGGAGTTTTTAAATGCAAGATGTTTAATAATGAAAATACATTCTGGGGAGAAAGAAATGAGTAGATGGACAAATAGGGGTTTGGCTCAGGGGGACCCACTTTCCCCGTTACTTTTCAATTTAACCACGCATAAAATTTGTCGTGAGATTGAAAACGTTTCTATATTACAATATGCCGACGATTTTGTATTTTATTTGAAAAACAGAGACATACATTTTTGTGAAACCGTTTTACAATCAGCACTTAATGACATGATAGCTAAGCTTGACAAAGTAGGTTTAGAACTTTCCCCTAATAAATCCAAAATATGTATTTTTACCAGAGGTCGGAAAAGAAACAAAATAGATATAAAAATCAATCAACAGTTAATTGCTACAGGGGAAAATTTTAAATATTTAGGTATGTGGCTTTATCGATCCTTATTGTGGGGTAAACATATTAATGAAGTAGCTGAGAAGGTCTTGAAATTTTTGAAACTTTTAAAAGTTTTAGCGGGTTCTAAATGGGGAATGCATCCAAAATATCTACGTACGTTATACATTTCAGTGATCAGAAGTAGACTGGATTATGGATGTTTTTTGTTCGGGAATAGTGCCAATGTTCATTTAAATAAATTAGATAAAATACAGAATCAGGCCGCGAGAATAATCGGAGGATTTATTAAAAGCAGTCCCATTCATGTAATGGAAAGCGAACTGTGCTTACCTCCTTTGCATAATAGAAGATTATTTCTTTCATATAAATACTGCCTGAAAAGTATGTCTTGGTCAAACAGCATAATGATGCGACTTCTTGCAGAACTAAATGATCTTATCCAGATGAGATTTTGGCAAAAAAAAAAGAAACCTTTACTTATATCGGTATTTGATGAATGTGAATCTTTTCGTGTACATTCCTCTGATCCCCTGGAGATGTTTTCATTAAATGTGTGGGTAACGAATATTAAAATAGATGAAATTATTTTATGTAATTTGGAAAGTGTAACAGGTCCTAAAAAATCTTTAAGCTTTGCTTTTCTAAAATTTGAAATTGTCAAAGAAATTCACGATAAATACTTGGATTATAATAAATATTTCACTGATGGTTCTAACTGTAAGGATGGTTTGGGAGCAGCATTTTACGATGTTGATAGAAAAAATTCAGCTATGTACAAAGTAAACACTAATGTGTCTATTATGACGATGGAACTCATTGCAATATACGAAGCCATTAACTCTGCTTATAACTCGGGAGATCGGTATTTTGTGATTTTCACAGATAGTAAGAGTGGTCTGCAGCATTTAGCTCGTTGTGTCTCTGGCGTCAGAGGTATTTCGATAGCTTACTCCATTTTAAGTAAGGTTATAGATCTTACAAACAATGGCATAGTGATAAGATTGCAATGGGTTCCATCTCATGTAGGTTTAAGAGGTAACGAAGAGGCTGATAAATTGGCAAAATTAGCGGTCATTCAAGGTCAAGAATTTTGTATCCTACCTAACTATTTAGAACAATTATGTTACTGCAAAACAATTTGTTATGATAGATTTAAGGAATACTTTGATGAAAGAAGTAGGGAAAAGGGTATCTGGTATAAAACTATACAATATCAGCCTCCTCGAATACCGTGGTTTGCTATCAAGGAAATGAGTAGGTATCATATTGTTCTGCTTCATAGATTACGCTCTGGTCACTACCCATCCCGCAAGTTTGGTTATTTGATGAATAAAGTGAATTCTCCCAATTGTGAAACATGTGGAACGGTCGAAGATGTCCATCATCTACTTATGGAATGTACTAAGACAAAGAAAGAAAGAGAGATACTGTTGAGTAGAGTAAAAGTAAACGAATATGACATTGGTCCGTATGTTAAAGTTTTAGCGCAGCCTTCATCTGAGATAGCAAACCTACTTGCTGATTTGTTTCGACATTAATAACGTGTGATATATTTGTAGAGTATAGAATAGTTCAAGTTATGATGAGGCTGACATGCCATTGTGGATAAAAGCCTCTAATAAAAACTAGAATAAAAAAAAAAAAAAAAAAAAAAAGCTTTGATTGTAATAGTTTACATAATCAAATGCTACTGGTGAACATGTAGGTCATGTAATTTACAGGAGGAATTTACGTTTTATAAAAACGTTTGTATTTTTGTAATCATAGAATTTATTCAAAAAATCATACTTGGTAGGCAATATTCATTGACTTGAATGTGCCCTGGCGGCTGAGAATATGTCATGCTCACTCAAATGTCTCGCTGGTGGTGGCGTGTGTTAGATCATTAAGTTGCCTTAAAAATGGTTGAATGGTGCTGATCTATACGTCATGTTCGTGAAAGCGTCGTCAGTAGGGACTGGTCATCTCTTAACTTAAATTAAGTCTATTATTATTAATAGGCTTATTTTAATTAATTTTCATTTCTGCATTGTTTTTATATTTTTTTGGTACGGACGCTTTTAACGTGCACGTCTTTCACATCGTTGTCGCATGAATAATTTCAACATTAATGATGTAACCAATATTTTGTAACAAGTATATGATTTAAAAAAGTGTCCGTTGAGTTTCTTGTCCGTTGTTCTCCATAGGTACCTACTACGCTTTGAAATGTGCAACTAGCTTCATCTTTCTGACTGACTGCCTGTAATTGGTTTATTTGAAATAAATGCTTTAAATTTGAGTTTGAGAGGTTGAATATTTAGAAACTTATCTTGCCCTAGACAGAAAATTATGAGTTGAGAATTTTTAGATTAAAATGCTAATTACTTTGTAATAACTTCAAACACTTTTTTTGCTCAAAGCTCTTTTTGGTGATTGACAAGCTCTTTTGGGTAAAATAATGATACGTAGCGTAGGGAATTATATTGCTTTTACATAGAAAATAAGGCACTAAGGACGCATTTCAAGAAAATGCTTAATTTTTTGTCGATTACAAAATAGGTATACCTACATACCTACTATAGTCCAGTGTGGTTATTCAAATGTAGTAGAATTTATTAGGAAGAGTTGTTCCCAATACGTCACTGTTTCTATTTGTCATTCTAGCTTCACTCGACAATTCAAAAGTGCCTGTAAATGGTAGGATTATTCCATGAGTTCCCCGATCCCCGAAGCCTCCGTCCCGGAGAACACCGAATACGATAAATATGATTATTGTAGATGAATTTTAGTTTTTTTTAAACAAAAGATACCGATTCGCAACTGCCAAAAATAATTTAATAAAAACACTATTATAAGAATTTAAATTCCATTCAAAAGTTCCCATTAACAAAACTAGCCTTATGTACCAACAAGTTTAAATAAAAAAGTACAGATAGCGCCATCCACGAAGACGCGCCCCACTCTTCTTCCTAATCGCTTACAGTACAAGTGTGCAACATTCCGCTAGTGTTTTAGTTTTGTCGATACACAGTAACTACTTATTAATTAGTGGGTAATTAGTGTGTATCAAAAAACTAAAACACTAGCGATTAGTAAGAAGAGTGGGGCGCGTCTTCGTGGATGGCACTATCTATTCGATGCCTTTCTAGTACTACCTTCGCAATGGAATCAATTTTTGAAGTGAAACACAATGCTTTATCCCGGGTTCAACCGTAGCCATTGAAACCAGGTCGTCTAGTTAATGATTTGTTAATTAATCTCCCCTATTGTGAACTGTGTCTATGTATATGGGCCATTGTATCTTTAGATGATTGTATGTATTGTGATAGGTGCTAATAATGTTTAGTGGGATTTTAAAGTAAAGTTGGTTGAAATTAATTTGATTGTTAAAAAGGACCTAATGTCTGTTGGGTTCATCAGCCGAATAAACATTATCCACTGCCATTCTAATGTTTTAAAATTAAATCCCGTTGTTCTCAACCTCCAAATCCACCTTACTAGTTAATGATTTGTTAATTAATTAATCTCCCTAATGTGGGCAATGTCTATGTGTATATGGGCTATTGTATCATCATCTGCCTAGCCTTTTCCCAACTGTGTTGGGGTCGGCTAAAATATATTTTAACTTTATTATAATTGCTCTGCACGTAATAAATTAAATGACTAACTAACTATACAACTATACCCTCAAGCGGCGCAAATATTGTATGTAACCTTATGGGTAACTACAGCTTTGAGCCGTTTGGGGTCGAAACGCTCAAGATTGTCTTTCAGGCGAGAAATTTCCTTAAAAAGAGCACACTCGGGACCCGAGTGTGCCCTTTTTAAGGAAATTTCTCGCCGGTTGATCGATGCTTCATGTGACCAGCTGCGTCGTTCTTTGGCCAAAGAATTAGCATTGCCATTTAACGTGGCAATGCTGCCAGGCTTCTGGGCACGTTTCCGGATAACAGCGATGCGGACCAGTACTTCGACGCCTAAATATCCCTTTGTTTTTGTATTTATTTATATAATTAGTTAGTTAGTCTTTTAATTTAGTACCTAGTCTAAATAGTTACTATACAAATTAATACAAAACATGATAACTGTGTTTAATATATTAATATTTAACTTAGATATACTTATATAACACCGGAATGTCGATGTTTTGACATGTCACCACATTCGTAGATTGCTGCCGTGTAAATCAAGGATTGGACTAGTCCTACTATTCTATCCTATTCCTACTATCACACTATCACACTAATTCACACTATCACACTAATTCACACTATCACACTTATTGACACTATCACACTAATTCACACTATCACACTAATTCACACTATCACACTTATTCACACTATCACACTAATTCACACTATCACACTTATTCACACTATCACACTTATTCACACTATCACACTAATTCACAATATCACACTTATTCACACTATCACACTTATTCACACTATCACACTAATTCACACTATCACATTAATTCACACTATCACACTTTTCACACTATCACACTTATTCACACTATCACACTAATTCACACTATCACACTAATTCACACTATCACACTAATTCAATTGGCACACAGATAGTTTAACAGGACAGGATGTTAACATAGAATACTTTTTAGCCCGATATTCCCAGGGGATCGAAACTTAAGCGGGTGAAACCGCAGAGCGCTGCTAGTGTTTAATAATCTTGAAGTTAAACTACATAACTTTACAACCGACAGCGTCAACTTGAATAGGCGTTCTGCATACGCAAAATAAAAAACCATGACATGTAAACATTACCAACAGACTTTAATATCTTGGCAGAAGTCAGGACATGCAAATGTACTGGAAATCATACACTGTTGACAGTACCTTGCCAGCAGGACCTACATAAGCTGCCAAGATAAACTAGCACAACCAAGTTATATTATATGTTCGTGTGGATGGATTACTTGTATCGTAATTGGTTGGTACTATAAGTTTTTCTATTAGAAATTTCTCTGCCGGTACCTCAATTTATGCCTAGTTAGCAAGGGACTGGAGCTCAGATTAATATAAAAATATATAATATTATTGTTTTAATATTTTTTTAGTTAATTTAATATAAAATATTAAAAACACATTAAATAATTTATTAACATACTAGTATTGTCCCTCTCTGCAGGGCAAAGGTCATTTCTCTTACCACACTTGCTCAAGACGGGTTGGCGATTACAGACTTATATTTTAAGTATAACTAACTAAATATAAAGCTATAAGATATTCTAACTTCACTGAAGGTATAAACACAAAAAAAAATTGGAACGTACAAGAGTGCACGACACATAATGCTCATTTGATCGTATAAAAAACCATAGATATAAATATTATATTAGGTAGTTTCAATAGGGTTCCTATTATGGGTGAAACGAATCCATAAAAAAAATGTACCTATTCAATTAATTCTATCCTCTATTCCATTGTGTCTTACGATGTTTGGTTTGATAAACCTAGATGTTTCTTAAATTACTCATTCACTGAAATACCTACTGAAAGAAACTTACAGAATTTTCAAACAGCTAGAACAGTTTAGTCAACAATTTTCATATTAAATAGGTTGTGAATTGACATGCACACAATCCTAGTACTGACACATTTTTATTACAACTTCGGTTGCACAAAAGGAAACGTAAAACGTCTATTCTATTTTGTGCTAAATTATATTTATAAAGAACGTCTGTGAATACTCTTGGGTAGTAGAGCTGAAGAGAGCTGCTGAGACGAATCCCGCGCGGGATGCAAGACGAAATTCGCTCGCGCCGATTCCGGCTACCAACTGCTTTTCAGGTGTTTAAACTGACGCGAATAGTCGCGTAACTTTCTTAATCATTAAAATAGTCGACGCGCGCAGTCGCGTCCAGCATCCCGCACAGGTTCCATAATGTGGCCAGCGCACTAATTGCGTAATACCCTTTCAGTCACAATCTGAATCATTTTGAAGGATATTACTAATCCGTTGCTTCATATGCTCGAAAAAAAATTTACTCACAACGTAATGAAACGCAATGAATGTCACTGTCAAAATGAAACCCATTGATTCTGTTAGTGTGTTACGCCACCCCACAGAGCTTTGAAATAATATCCAAGCTATTTCAAGAAGTTTGCTTCGACGTACAGACCCCAGCACAAATTTCTTTAATAGATATTCAAATTTATCGCTAAAGCTTTAGATTCAAAGTTGATTGACAAAATTTGACAGTTTCGGGAAGCTTGATGTGCAGGCGTCTGTACAAGTTTAGCACAAATTATATGTCACAGGAACACTTATTGACCTATTGTTATTAAAAATTATTATTGAATACTTTCTTTGGGTATTACTTTATCTTACTTGGAAATGTATTCGAGCATGTAATACTCGTAAGTATCATTCCCGATACAATATTGTTTCATTACACTTTCCGGAATTTGTTTCATCTTTTATCAATGAGTGAAAATATTGAGAGCATCATTATTTCTCCTTTAAATATATTTTGTTAGACGAACCGTAAAGCGAAGCTTTCGAAGCTGACGTCATAGACAAATGAGGTAAAGAAGGGCTATAGGGTGAATGTTACTTGAAATCGATTGGTAATGAAAATTATATGATAGAATGATCTAACTCAATCTAATACCCGTATTCACAAACATTATCATGAGGTCTCACAGTGCGCGCAGACGCACAGGGTTCCAAAAACCTATTCATAGACAACACTTGAGTGGCGATCGGCACTATGTGTCCCTTTAATGTTTGTGAATTTAAAGGCTTGTCTTATGGAACGCATTGAGAAATTCCTTACCTCGCATAGTATTGCTACTTTACTTAGACAAGTGTTGTTTGTGAATACAGGTGTGTTTTTCCATCTGGAATTTCTCAGTAGCTGCCCGGAGTATGGATTTGTGCCCGGTTGATGGCAATAGGGTCGCCCCCTATGGCCCCCTAACATGGGCGAAATGTAGTTGTACAATAGGAGCACCTCTACTTAACCCTTCAGTGAATACAAGCGTGATGATATGTGAATTATCAAACATTAAATGTTTTTAGAAGTGACCTTGTGTAAAATATATGAATAATATAAATATGTACCTATATTGGATAAACTTCTTATACAAAATTAACTCTGATTCGATTACGCAGAGAAACTCCAAGCATAGCCCTCTCCATTGCCCTTTAGGTGACATTTAGCCTTCTAATAAGGCCCATTGTGAGCGCCCACGTTTCAGTGCCATCATCAGAAATGAGGAGATCCGCAGGAGAACCAAGGTAACCGACATTGCCCGAAGAATTGCCAAACTTAAGTGGCAGTGGGCGGGGCACATTGCTCGCAGAACAGATGGGAAGACGTAGCTTTGGAAGGCCTCCCACAAGGTGGACGGATGGCCTTGTGAAGGCCGCAGGATACCGTTGGATGCTAGAAGCACAGAACTGGTCAAAGTGGAGGTGCTTGGGGAGGCCTATGTCTAGCAGTGGACGTCTTTCGGCTGAAATAATAATGATGATGACTAAATTAAGTAACAAACTATTAAAATAAAAATATTATAATGATGTATTTTGGCTTAAATTATTGTTAAAAATATTGTCCAAGCAAAAATACATTACATGGCCATAATACAACTAAATAAGGATGTAGTAAGCCCCAAATTGCCTCAAGATCGCATCCACTGACATTTTATAAATTTTAAAATTAGGACCGCAAGTCTTCCAGAAATTCACCGGAGAATTGACCAGAAGCTAAAATGCTACCGTTAGATGTCTAGACTTTGACATGTTTATGTATCCAGGCTATTTCTCGTCCGTGTGAACCTATTGAAACATCTATAGTTTACAAAGGCTGCTCTGAGTGCTTCTAACAATATCTTTCAATAACTCTGTCGTGTCGTAACTAAACTTTGCTTTACTGAAGAGAGTTTTTGGACTTTTTGTTGGAGTATCTACGCCAATTATTGGATTATCTTCTACTTTATTGGATCCAGTGTGATTAGATATATCCGAAGTTGC
Organism: Gortyna flavago; assembly: GCA_963669345.1. NCBI lineage: Eukaryota > Metazoa > Arthropoda > Insecta > Lepidoptera > Noctuidae > Gortyna > Gortyna flavago. Next base: position 12,890,095 of record OY770135.1, read on the forward strand.
CCTAACTGTACAACTGCCGTTACGTCTTTCTTTTACATTTTATTGAATCTCTTGAGATGTTGCCAAAGAATACGTTTTTGCTAAAGTAGGTACGGTAATGGTATTGACATATTTGTGCTTTAGACTATTTCCGAAATCAATGAATCATTGGAGAATTCATAGTTCACAGACGTCTGGTATAATAGGTGTATTTAGTATTTCATTGTTACAATACAATGTGGTTTAGTATTGGTTCGTTATCTAGCTACCTATACGTTATATTTGTATTTGCTTGTACCTAATATCAATAGACACACTCCATCTGTCATTTGATTGAACTACTAATTTGATTCATTAGTTCAATCAATATCATTAGTATCTACCCGAATTCCCTAAGTGGCAAATCAAGAGACCACGAGTTTTTTTTTTAATATTCAGGATGTCCGGTAATTAATGGATAACCTCTTCAGGGGTCACTAATGGATAACCGGGGGTAATTAATGGACAACCTCTTCAGGGGTACAGTACTTATTATTATGAACAACTTTTACTACAGGACCAAACATGAAATTGCGAAAAAAAATCAGCTGTTCCCTACATTTTATGTTCGCGCAACTCGTCAAAATTTAGGAAACTGCTGATTATTTTTCGCGATTTCAGGTTTGGTCCCATAGTAATAGTTATAATAGTACAATGACCCCTTAAGAGGTTATCCATTAATTACCGGACAACCTATATATTGTACCCAATGCTTTTACTGTTTCGTTTTTATCAATCAAGACTATTACTGTTTCAAAAAAACAATTCATTTTTAAACTTAAAACCTCTCCTACATTTTTTATTGAGACCATAAGATATACCCAAAACCCCAAAGACCATATGTTAATTCCTGAAACGTATATATCATTGTAGAGTCCATAGTTTACGAAGGTCTATCGGGGTGGCGGACTTTAGTTATGCATGGCCCGGTGTCCCAGGCCTCCGTTAATTATGACGAGGCTCGCACTCCACTTGAAAATTGGATATTTAGGCCTGAATACCAGATTTTAGTGTTATTTTATAGATGCTGTATATGTGTTAGTGTTTATTAGGGATCGGATTTTTTTGTTGTAAACTATGCTCTGTATGGTTGATACTGTTTATGGTTGTAGCCTATGTGCCTTTAGATATTCTAGAATACTCCGATAGTCATAATTTTTCTATGGATTTTGTGACATCCTCATTGACATATTCAAGATTACTTCATTATCAATAGCGTGCTTATGTCAAATATTTCATATTTTTCTCTCTCACAGTTGAATGTAATAAACTACTTACTGAAAAACATCTCCTTCTACTATTATTTCCATATATAATTTATTTTAAGTTATCGCTGAAAACGAATTCTTTTCATTGTTTGACGCTTGAGATGAATTTTAAACGTCATTCAATAAAGCCAGTTGCTCACAGCATAATTTCATCAGTAATATATTCAACTACCTAATTAGGATACAGTTAGTTAGTTACTCAACGAACAATGCCACCAATTTGCTAAACCAGGGCACACTATGACCGAAACAACTAACGCCAAAATTTTCTAATCGGCAATCCGTACCTGTCAGACCTAGTCATTTTATGCAGTTTGCAATTAGTCGCACAAAGAGATTTAATAACAATTCTGGCAACGCATTATCTAACTGTCACCACTACTTAGTCATTTTAATCTTCCTATAAAACCTTTGCGGGTTTTTATGTGAGTGGTTAGGCAGCCCAGCTGGGACATTTATTTATTCGTCTAATTTAAATTAGAGATTACATACGTAATCAACCTATAATGTTCCCACTACTAGGACACAGACCTCCTCTCTTCGCAAGGGTGTGGGCTGTAATCCACCACGCGGGCCCAGTGCGAGTTGGTAAATGTCACATATCAATTAGGGATTAAGTAAGTACATAAAATGGAACTTTACATGCCTTCCGTCTAATCGTATGGTCTGATCTAGACAAAGACGAAATTAGCATTTTATGGGTGCTACGAACAGCACACTATGATCATCAATGATCTTTAGTAGGACCACTATTGCTCTCGATGAGAACGCTTCTAAATAATCAGATCCCTTCTGAATTCTGATCAGAATCCATTATCATGTCTCATTTTTTACACAGCTTTTACCAATGACAATGATATTAATTTTTGTATTTTAAACCAAACAGGCAATAAACTTCAAGGAAAGATGTCCAGTCCAGTAGAAATACGATTATTAGAATTTCTCTTGCATGAATCATGAGAAGCTCTTATTCATGGCGAGAATCTCATACGTTATTGTAAATTGCAGTGTCTGCTATGCTGGTCCTATTAAAATATATCAGCTTGAAATAGAAATAATGAAAAATTGGTTTATTTGTCACAGAAACACATAAATAAACAGAAATACAAAAAGATAATAACTCGAATAATAAAGAAAAGAAAAAACATTGAGCTAAAATCACGACAAAATAGAAATAAGTACATAGTCGACAGATGAATAGTGTTCAAAGACCAGTATAATTTTCGATGAGAAACATGAGCTGATAACATTGATATAGATAAAAGACGTTTGTGAATGTCAAAGTAAAGAATAAGAGAAGAATGTTAAAGCAAGAGGCAATGTTGCGTAAACTGCCAGCTGTGTTAGGAGGCTACAGAGGCTAGCCTTACGAAAAGAAGTATTATCAACAAACTACGATCCGCAAAGCTTGATGATTATGATAATTTTCCTCGTTCTTCTGATATAGAATACGGAAAACTCCAATATCTGATATAAAACTGACTCATATTTCTCTAATTGAAAAAGAAAAATTTTCCAAATCGGTCCGGGTCGGGCATCTTCGAGAAATCGGGGAGCATACATAAAAAAAAAAAAGATTTCGACAAATTGAGAACCTCTTCCTTTTTTTGAAGTCGGTTAAAAATTGAATTATCGCGTTCAGCTAGGGATTAACCTCAGTACTACAGGACCTTTAACTTAAACTAAAGCAACAAGGCAAGATTAATCTGCAGGTTCATTTACGTCGACCATAAGCCTGAGTAATATATTCCGAGCTAGAAAAATGTCTCTAAAACGGCAACGTTTTATGTTCCAGCTAGAGGTGCTTTAAAAGTGCTCGATTTACGTATAAATCGCTACCTAGTCTTAGTCATTGAGTATATAAGAACCGACGGAGTATCGAAGATCGAATAATGTATTGATAGGGAACTGGGAATAGATATTGTATAGACGTGTCTGCGAGGCGACGGATAAGATTTACGTAGTCTATTATAATATATTATAACTATATCAAAGAACAGGGTGGGTATGTTCGTAAGACTCTTAAACAAGTTTCAAGTTTCATCAAAAATAAACATCCTAAAGATTACTTTTCTAAATTTCCTGTTTAGAGGGGCGTTGAAGTTCGTAGGAGAAAGTAACAAATCCACGCAGACAAAATTGCGGGCCAAGTATGATATAAAGTATGTATGACAATTACTGTTTGAGTTGGTAATCTCAAAAACAATTACTCCTCTAATTTGTTACTTAATTAGCACACATTTTACTTTATCAATTACAACTTACCCACTGTAAAAGAGTAACGGTGGAGTTTCTTGCCCATTCTTCTCCATACGAAAACTACCTTTTGGAAGGGGCGACTAGAATCAATTCTGTTTCATTGTAATTTTTGACGTTGAAAAGTGCCTTTTAAGTGCCTATTTGAAATAAATGCTTTGACTTTGTAACAAACCTGATTAAAAACCGAAAAGGTATTTAGAGTTACAAACACCTAAATAAACTTAGTCCAAAATAAACTCCTACTTTAATAAACAGTCTTTTGAACTGACAAAAACGGAAAACCTCTAAGTAAGCGACGTTTCTGAATAAAATTCCTTATTGTTTAGCCACCTATTGAATAGCTTTGCAAATTAGTCTCTTTTATAAAGCTGTAAACAGTAAAAAGCCACTGAGATGTTAGCACGCGCGACGTGACTTTGCAACTTCGAGAGTTTTATATTAAACTAGCTGCCTCACTTACGGATTTTTCTCATTTCTTTACCCCCAACGGCCCCAACTTTGCCATTGTTTACCCAGTGTATTTCTATTGCCATGGATTATTAAACTCGGCTAGTTGTAAATGAAAAGTGGTGAATCAAAGGAATCTTTACTCGTGCGCGTCGGCGTAAAGTTTATATTGAAATTTTCGTTCAGAGTAATTCCGTTTGTATTTTTATTTAGAGTTGGGATTGCGAATGCATTTTACTGACGTTGCATATGATTTGGGTTTAATTAAATTTTCTTTTGCTACACGATGTGTAGGGGAATTTGAGAAAACATGTATGCGAGCGTTAATAATAATAATATTATGAATTGCTGCTGTAAGTAGATTACTTTGTACGTCGTGTTGAATGTTCTATATTAGGTAAATATTTTGATTATGTTACTTGCCTGTCCTTTCTTAACTATGGTCGACTCAGATTCCCATCTAACCAGATGTTGGATATCAGTATTTCACACGGACTGCCTTTTGAAATCCGCCACCGCTTTTGAAAACAGACAACGATACCCTAAAGTTAGACTGTTTTCCGGTTTTCCGGCATCTGACTTCCCATTAATGAATACTAGCTGTCCTCGTGTTTGTTTAGCTCATATCGATATCAAAGAGAAAATCATGGTTGTATGATCTACGGTAAACAGGCAACCAGGGCAATCCCCCGAGATCAATCGACCGGTGTTATGATTATGGGCTACAAGCCCCTTCACCACAGATTATATAATAGTTACAGAATCTTTCACTATGATGCTTGACTTATATTTGGATTTTTATATTTCTTTCTGTTTTGTTACTGATTTATGGGTGATTCCTATAATTTACGGACCGTTATTGGTTAAAATTAAGACTTTTGTATCTCAGCCAATAATGAAGCAAAGACCTCATTACTTTGCATAGTAGATCCTCTCATATGGAAGCAGCTATCGCAGGTAAAATTTGCATACGAATCCATTTAGATGCCTAATTTGGCAATAAAAAATGCTACCATCGGCAAAACCAACCAAAATTATGCAATAAAAAAAGCATATGCAAGAAAAACTATTCGTGTTTGTTTATAGGAACCGAGCATTAGGGCGAATTTCACCTATACAACGCGATCATCACCTCTAAACTTCGTTCAAGAACTGTTAATGTCAAATGATGTCACTAAAAGCTTTTGAACGCCAGTTTCATTGGTGAAATTCATCTTTAAGATAGGATCATAACCAATGTCAAATGAATACCACCATCTTATGTTATAATCTCTTCATGCCTATTTACGACATCAGTAGGGAAATCTGGGGTAGCTTATGCATGGTCGTTAGCAGAACCCAGTACTACAGTATTAACGTATTAGTGTATGAAAGAATGGTAGCTGGCTCTTGAGTATAGTCTAACGCTAAGAAAACAAGATAAACTACGTTTAACACTAAGCGCATTTAGTAATTGGTGGTGCTATTGGGCCTTAGTTTTATTGTTAGGAAGTAGGTTTAGAATACATCACGCCAAGGATGGGTATAATTTGTGCATTATTAATTATTCTAATATTTGTAAAAATGTTTAAGACTATTTTCAATACTGTTTCATTCTAAGTATGTTTTCCTTTGAGAAGTGGCTGAAAGAACACTCCTAACAAATTAAAGTGATTTTTCAAGATATTTGACTTTTTCGTATATTATGCATCCTTGCAAAAAAGGAGCATAAATTAGAAAGAAAGAAAAAGTATTTATTGGGACTCACACAAGAAAATCACAAACAAACACACGCTTAGAAAAAAATTAAAAAATAAAAGTTAAATGAAAATTCAGTTAGGTACCGTGCCCCTTCTAAAGCCACTCAAGCGTTGTTACCAACACCTAGTATTGTTTGTATTACCACCGCTTCTCTCTAACCCTTAGTAAATAGCGACAAGCCCTTCAGTTGGCACAATAGACCTCGGTTCAATGTAGGGTGGGTTTATAGATTGTAATAACAAAGGTGACAGGCTGCAAGCCCATCGCTTTAGCAGGATTACAGGGTTTTACCCTTACTGATAGATATCTACAACTAACTCTAGTAGCGTAGAACGGAAAACACTCGAACATTTTACAAAACTGAAGCTATGATTTTCTGACAAATATTTCGTGTGTCAAGTAAATTCATTAAAGTAAACGCAAAAGTGGCTCTAACAAGGGGTCTTTTTATTGTATATTTATTTTATTTGTATTTCTTATTGTGTCATTGTCATCTCATCGTATACTGCACCGGTTGACGTCCTCACGTCAACGCCGCCGGCTGTCGCTGAAAACCAGCGCTGCGGCCCTGTCTCGCATTATGCTGAGCGATGGCAGTTTTGCATGGGATGTGACGCATATTTACCCCCAATTTGTTATTTTTTGTGTTTGTGTTCTTTTTTTGCGTTAATCGGAAATAAAAGTATTTTCTTTCTTTTTTTTTCTTTCTAATATTTTAGAGACACTTTTAGGTATTTCTATTTAATGTTGAGTTGAAAAATATTTAGGTATATACCGTATATGGAACACTGCCCGATTATAGCATTACCAATAATAATTAATTTCCTTTCTTCCGCTCGTTTATTCTGTGCCGTGTTAAAAAAAATATAATTTCACTCGCCTTCAGAGAAAACGCAAAAATAACATTTTCAAAAAAATAAAATCATATTATGTAAAGTGCACATTAGGTTCTCATTTCACGTGGAACACATGAATCTTGCATAAAGGCCGCTATTTTTGGCATCATGTGAAATGTCTAAACGTGAAATGAAAGAAAGAGAGAAAGATAGATAAATAATTAACTAACACGATGTAGCGTTAATTTAATATACCTACGAGTATTTGTAGCATCCACATGAAAGTTTGCGAGAAAGACCCCATCATGTTTGTAGGAAGCGCTCTGCATGGTTCTTTATTTCATTAGCACTAGGAAAAGGAAATGGCGTAGCGTAACGTTAATGTGTCACAAAATTGTGACTGTGTTCTTTTTTTAAACGGCGTTAACGGTTGGTTGATGTATTCGCAAATACTCAAACTGTTTTTAACTTGTTTGCTGCTTTTTAGTCCAGTCAATAATAAAAGTGGCGCCTCTACACCTAAACAAAGTCTCAACTACCATAGGTAAACAAAAGTTCAAAAATAATAAAGTAACCATAAAGTAATTTAAAAGTGGATCTCTAGAAGATTGTTGATTTTAGCTAAAATATTTTACACTTAGGCTATTAATTTAGCCGTTACTTTAATTTGTTTTATTATAAAAATAATCAATGAGTCCTATCTCTATAAAAAATAAAGACTCGTGATTCTTATAATACTTACTTATGCTGTTTGTATTTTAATTTTAAAGTAATGGGGATTTGTGAACTTTTTTCCACAAATCCCCATTATGAGCTCTATGAGACTTCAATGGGGATTAATGGAAGAAAAGTTCACAAATCCCCATTGATAGGGATGTCCAATGGGGAGGTGGAAGGTATTTTCAGCCGTCGCGCTATGGTTTACATTGCTCGCCATTATACGAGTAGCTTAGGCACAGTTCCAAAACCGGGCACTAATTAAAGAGTCCCTAATAATCTGTACTTAGAACCTAATGCTTAGCCCGGGTTGTATTTACTTAACACAAAATAAAGATTGTACCAAATCCATGTTCTTAATTTTAACATAAAAACGAATTTTGAAGGCCTTCAAATGAAAATAATAGCCTTCCTACGAGATTAATATTTTTTTAGAATTTACAAAAGGTCTCTCAAAGAGATCTCTTTCAACTTGAATGAATACTGAAAAAGTCATCTTTCTATCCTTAGTCGTAATTCGTAGGAGTCAGCTGAACGGATCAAAGTTAATGGTAATACAGATAACCGTAATTGCTAAAGACGGGAACCACGATCTATCATTACTTACCTACCTACTGGTTCATTCTTTCACCCCTCAAGCGTCAAGTGTACACCAACTGTACATAAGAGAAAGTGCTCGAAACTTCATCGGTACACCAAGTGTACACAACAGTGTCATTGTTCTATTGTCATTATCATTGTTAAAACAATGACTTTACTACTCCGACGCGTGGGGTGTTGCGACAGGTAAGCGGGAAAAGTGTGAGAGGTTAAACTGAGGAAGAATTTGTAATAATAAACTTACGTGTGCAGCTCCTTTTCTTTGAAAGTTTTTTTTTTGATGCAGTAATGAAAGAAGAATAGGGATGAGAAGATCGAAAATTTATATGGATTTCTTAGATGTTCCTTTTTTTTGTCTACCAAGTTCTACTAAGGGATATCGTGTTACCTAGCAACTGGGTTTTGAATATCAGATAGGCAATCGCTCCATATAAAGTACTGGTATTCAGCTGTATCTGGTAAGTCAAACATAGTTGGGAAAAGTCTAGGCAGATGATGATAGGAACCTACAATGTTGACAGGTAATTCTTTTTCTAGCATACATACACTCAATTGGGTCATACAACTCAATTAATGAGATGGCTATGGAATACGGATCAAAGACAAAAAATCATGATTGTCAATCCACCACAACTTTATCATTGCCATTTTCCAATTTTTATTCTAAAATTTTCGTAGCCGGCTGTCAAAGACTAAATGCCAATTTCAGCGACGCAACTAACCGCGACCAGCACATCTAAACCGCGTTCAAAAGCGGCCAGTCTCATCGTTGTTGTGGAATATTGTCACTAACAGCTCTTGAACGCGGTTTAGATGTGCTGATCACCTTCAATTTCATCGGTGAAATCCGTCCTTAATCGCTTAGCTTCTCCACTTTGCTAAGTATTTTGGCATAATGAGCCAGTAAATTTTAAAGATTATCGTCTCACCACTATCTTAATGATAGGGATATATCGATATCGGATCGATGTTGTGTTGATATTAGATAAAACTGAGTGTGCAACTATGGTGTGACTTACACTTTACATATTCAGTTTTCCCGCCCATCGCCTTATTAAAACCATGCCACTTACCAATAACAAGGACATATAATATAGGAATGTAGAAAAAAGAGAGGCTTGTAGCTAAGTAATAACAGCCGCACGGTCCGATCGATCATGGTAAGCTACGCTTGCCGCGGTTGCTCCGTGGATGCACCCATCCACGGAGCAACCATCTTTACATACCAAGACCCCTCCGTGCCTCGGAAAGCACGTTGTGCCGTCCCAGTCGTCATTCGTGAATCTTTGTCAGTCGAACGGGTTGTCAGAAGCCCGAAAGTCTGACAACCATGCTTACTAAGGGGTATCGTACTTATTACCCAGTAACTGGGTTGTGGAGGTCAGATAGGCAGTCGCTCCATGTAAAATACTGGTATCCAACTGCATCTGGCTAAACTGAAAGCCGACCCTAACATAGCTGGGAAAAGGCTAGGCAGATGATGACAATAAATAGGAATTCCTTAGTCGCAGCTCGGAGTCTGGATTCGTGCCCGGTTGATGACATTAGGCTCGCTATTACATGAGACTTAAACATAACTGGCAAAATGTGGGTGTACACCTCTGACTAACCCTTCAGTGATTACAAGCGCGATGTTATTTATGTTATGTTTATAAAAAAACTAGAAGCGCCCCGCGGTTTCACCCGCAGAAGTCTCGATCCCGTTTGAATATCGGGATTAAAAGTATCCTATGACCTTTCCCGGGACTCAAACTATCTTTATACCAAATTTAATCTAAATCGGTTCAGCGGTTTAACCGTGAAGGGGTGACAGGCAGACAGACACACTTTCGCATTTATAATTTTAGTATTGTATGGATAGTAGGCAGATGATGATGATGAGTATGGTAGTAGGCTCATTCACAATACATTTATTTTCATTCGCTCCCAATAAAAGTTGTGCTGTCACCCGAAATAATCTGATAAAATCCATCAGCGTAACAACATTTCTATTAAATATGAATCCATTGAATTGCCCACTTTGTAAAAATAAATAATAAATTAGAATATAATATAATAATAGAAATCGCTTTATAGTACAGCAGATAGTTTGCTCAAACGGATTATATAAACGATTACGAAGCGAGCGGTTTTATCTCAAACTCCAATCACGTACCTATAAAGTGTAGGTGGACCGGAATCGTAGGCAAAAGACAAAAGCTGCCGAAGGTTTAACGGTAAATGGTATATTAAGCAGACGTTATTACTTGTTTTTTTTTTTATATAATCGATCGATCGATAATCGTTTACTTTTACCATGTGTGTAAATATGTAAGCACCATGCTTTTATCAGAAAATTAATTTATATTATGTCATAGTTTCACTTTTAACCGACTTCTAAAAAGATTTTTTCGAAATCGGACAAGCGGATTTTTCGGTAACAAAAATCTAAAAATTCAAAAGCAATATTTTGTAAAAGGTGATGAGCAGTTGACATTAGACTATTGTAACTTAGATAAATACAAACTCTCCCACTAAAAAGTAGAAGATAAAAACTTTTTTTAATTCTAAATATTTTTTTTTTGATTCTTTTACCTATGTGGTATAGTAATTTTATTTTAGGTGCATCGTCTTCACATATTATTATTATATAATTCATGTATGCAAATATTGTAAAACATTTTAAAAGAGTAACGGTGGAGTTTCTTGCCCATTCTTCTCCATACTAAAACTATATTTTGGAAGGGGCGACTAGAATCAATTCTATTTTATTGTAATTTTTGACGTTCAAAAGTGCCTTTTCTGTGCCTATTTGAAATAAATGTTTTGACTTTAACTTTGTGGTGGTTGTCAACGTGGTAAGTAGGGTGATATTCCCTAGCAACTTTTTGTAGTTCATAATCAGACCAGCGATAGACACAATCATAATCAGAGTATGATGTTCCCTATGCTGGAACACAGTCCTCCTCTCTAGAGGGAGTGGACCGTACCTAATCAACCAGGAGGGCCCAGTGCGGGTTGGTAGATGCCACTTGTCTTCGAATGTTTGGTTCTAGGATATTCCGGTTTCCTCACGAAAAACATCACCGTTTTTAGAGCAGTGGTGGTGAAATAAATTACACAAAGTAAAACGCCTACCTAGGTTCAAAACGTCGACCTCAACTCGCCGATAGACATTGTTATTCGTTTAAGAGCATTTACGCCGTACGGCATTTCATACAAACTTTCAAGCCCTTGTTTTTTGAAATGAATGAACCGATTTTAATGAAACTTCATACGCATAAGCAGGATACAAAGGTCTAAAAAGGTACTCAAGAACATTTTCGAAATTTCTTATTTAAAAAAAGATAACTGGAAAGCTGTTTCTATGTGACTTTTTTCAAGTATGCTGTTTTTCAAGTATGCTGTTTTTTTCTCTCCTGTAAACTTGTAATTTTTGACATAGAACTAATTGCAATATGAACGACGATGTTTGGAGTTTAGATGTATTATCTTAAAAGTTCTGGGGAATCACAATGGCAAAAGTTTTAATGAAAGCCGGCACTAATTGAAGTTTTCGCACAGATATGGTAACTTAAAAGTTAAGACATTCATATGATAGCAAGAAGCTCCTGTGCTGCCAATAAAATGAATTAATTACCTACCTATTAACTATTAAAAATGTAATAGTTTATTGGTAAGGACAACAGACAATCAGCAGACAATCTTGGAATGGACAGTGTTTTACCTGGACATTAAATGGGGCTGTCATTGGTGCAAATAATAACTATACAATATACTAAAATAATATAAAATAAAAAAAGTTATTTTGTACTTTAACAACATGAAAACTAAAAACGAAAAAAATCCGTATAAAAATCAAAGAAAGGCAACAACATCTTTAGCAAACGACCGCGACGCTAAGTCCTTTCAACACAACACAAACATAACTTCCTCCAGACAATTCCCACTTGCAGTAACATCACCTCAAAACTATATTAAACGCGCAAGACTACCTTAAATTACAATAAGGCGGTAACCAAACACTGCAGATGTAACCCAAAAACCGCATTCACCTAACTTTGGTCTCAAATTGTCACAGCGTTCCAAACACTCTGGGAAAGGTCCAAAACTTGTGGCAAAGTTGAGTTTTCTAGCTCGTTTGTGCCAATTGTAGAGCGGTGTGGATGTGGTCGGGAAATTGCGTTTGTTGAGATACGATCCAAACGTGAGCCTATTAAGGTATTGAAGGAATCATTCGGAGAATCTAGTTAGATTTATTATTTAGATATTTTTTTGCTCGATAGGTAAAGAAAAGTGTGTCGGTGTTGTCCTTGTTTTAAGAGGAAATGCGAAATTTTCCATCTCGCCTGCTTTCTATATGGTTAATGACCATAAAACAATGATTTTCTATAGAATAATAAATATTAACTACTTCTATGTCCCTATGTTTTCCTTTTTGATGATACATTATTTTAATAGGCACTAAAACCCTCAAGAAATGCCGATCTAAACCGCTGTCAACCGCTATGCTCCCAGTGTACAAAGATGACAACTATTAATAAAAAAAGAAAACATAAGGACAGAGTACATATCCTTCTTATTCATTTCATGAAATATCTTTTAAATTGGTCCAATAATGGAGGAGGAAATAGGCCATAGCCAAACCTTGAATTATGACTTTTTACTTAAAAAATTTCTAAAGTCTCTCTGACCGCATTTCCTCTTAAGACTTACTGAGCAATAAATAATAAACCGGCATGTCCTAGACCCAAAAATTCGAGACATGTGACATCTGCCAACTCGCACTGGGCCCTCGTGGTGGATTACGGCCCACTCCCTCTCACTGAGAGGAGGCCTGTGTCCCAGCAGTGGGAACAATTATAGGCTGTATGTATTTAATAAATAATAAGCATTCTACTCTTAAGTAAAATTGAAAACTGATCAAAGTTGGAATAAACTGCTTATAGCCCTAAATCATTTCAACCATTTTAAAATATTTTTTTTGTACAGTTTTATATTTCAATAACGCCGATCATTAAACTAAAAAGTATTCCTCGCAATTCATTATAATGTTATCCATGTCAATAATAAGTTGTATAGGTACTACCAAATTATATTGTATCATAAAGTACGTTAATCAATCAATTAATGAGCCAACTTTTTGAAGACACAAAATAATAACAGATAAAAAAATCTCATTACCAAACACTAATGCAATTCGAAATGTGGGCACGTATTTCCCGTCTCAACTTACTGAAGCAAAATATTTCTCTTATTATGCGAGTAACGGCAAAAGAATAATTATGTCTATACAGAGCATGAAAGTTTATTATCATTAGTAATAACTGTAAATAGGTCGTGAATAAAGCCAGTCAACGCCACCTGTCATGTTAAGAGGAAACAACAGGAAAATGGTCAAGAGAAATCTGAGCTGACATGATCCGTAATGAGACCCAAACACATGGTATAGAATATTCGATTATCTGCCTTCCGTATAAAGGTTACAATTCCACGTACTACGGTTGGTTTTTCACAGTATTACTTCCAAGGAAGGACTTGGTTTTGGTCTCGATTGTTATAACACTTGGGTAAACCGGGATTCTTATTGGATAAGTTTCAGCACCACTAGTTTGTTCATGTCATTAGTATAGCTAATGACCTTGTGTGATCCATGTATGTGACTGTTTATTGGAACAATCCTGCCACACTTTTTCCTTCCTCTACATATCACGCAATTCATCTGATTGAGTTTCACACCTATATATTCCTGAAGGGTTAGACAGAGGTAGGTATAGCATTTTACGAATCTCCATACAAAGCTGTCATACAGATGAAATTGCGTGATATGAATTGTTTTATGATTCTGCCAAAGTGGCCTTTTTAGGCCCCCAGAAAAGCGGCGAGGCAATGAAGGTTGATTCAATGATTCCCGGAGAAACGATTTAACTGTCTTGAATGCCGCTACGGTAATAAAACAAAAAAATTACAGTGATTTCCATGGAGACAGAAAATTGCTAGGCTGAACTGGAGTACAGCTGTGAAAAAAAACCTCGCAGCAATCCTTTTCGTACCTAAATCTAATACTTCGCTCTCTTAATATCCCTTCTATTCCAAAAATAATGGCTCCGTATAAATTTTACACGAGCAATATAATTCATAATTCCCGCTGCGTACATCCCAATTGATATAGGTTGATATTTACTTTACCGACAGCAGTTTCTAAGTCTAAGTAAGTCAGGCTTTTGTTTTCTATTTTTGAAACGCAGTCAGCATGCAAATTTTATTCCGGGAATTTTTTACGTTTTAGAGAAATAATTGTAAACGAAAAATGTATGTCGAAAAGTTTTAAATGCGACTTGAATTTGTTAAGAAAATATTTGCGATGCTTTGTGATTTGTAAAGAATAAATAAGCGCCAGTGAAATGTCGGTGAATTCCGAGTTGTGCGCGGCGACTGTCGAGCTTTTCAAACCTTTGAGAATGCATATTCTCGTAACGATGTTAACAATATGCAGGTTGATGCTTCTGCCCTCCTCATTATTCATATTGTTTACTTTATTTCGATTCTGTGGCACCGTAAAAAGTAGTAAAAAAGTTTCTCGCGCTTATTAGTAATGCGCTGTGAATTTCACCAGTCTTCTCATTCATAATGCTTCAATGAGAAGACGTCTAGAATTCGCCGCCCCTCAAGTTTCGTTAACTTCATCATCCATTTCAATTAAAATTTACTCCTGCTTAACAAAAACTACTAGGTGCAAACAAAAGGGGTGTCGGAACTCTCAAAACTTTTTAAACCCTGTTTAAAATTTTTAACAACTTAAATATCAGCTTCATCTAGTTGGCAAAAGTTTGTTGCGAAGCTTTACTTTTCATATTTGAATTGAAACAAAATTGTAGTACAGGTAATTAATACAGGCTTTTTAGTTAAGGCTCTCTTTAAAATAAAAGACCAACTGTGTTTGTAATCACTTAGGTACGCTACAATTTACCTTTAGAAGTTGATACCTTTTACGATAAATGATAAATAAATGATTTATTTTCTGTAAGTAGGTTTGTACAAACACTTTTACACGTCAATCATACTTTTTTAAACTAGTTGAGGTCGGCATTTCTTAGCTGACTACTCTGAGAAGAAAGGCCGAAACAAACTCAGAGGTCACAGTCTCTTTTAAAGTCCAGACAAAATCTTGGTCAGATCATGTGATAGATCAAGGTTCAAAGAGGATGGATGAGAATTAATTTCTGTAGGAATGAAAAGACAGTTTTATACTTGCAACACTACATACCAAATTGAAAAAACTGTCTCTTTAATTAATGACACTGCCTGCTAATAGAAAGAACGAACATTTCAATAGTTAATTAATGACGACCTAAGTATAAGACCTGCCCTGATGCGGGTCGACAAGCCAATCTACGTTGTGACCTAATTTCAACTTTAGGCTTAAATGATGACACAACTTCTGCCCTTAGGCTAATGTCACTGGGTGCACCTAAGGGACACTAAGGTTCAGTATAATCTTAATGAGAAACAGGATTGTGTAGACATTAAGGTATACAAAATGACAAGCTAGCAAGCTTGTCGCAATTAACGACTAGGCTGATACAGGTTTTTCCAAAAAGGGAACATAATATTGTCATTAAAGCGAAATGACCATGATGTTGATAACCAGGGGGCCTAAAAAGGCCACTCTGGCAGAATCATAAAACAATTCATATCACGCAATTTCATCTGTATATAGGTGTGAAACTGTCAAACAGATGAATTGCGTGTTATGAATTGTTTTATGATTCTGCCAAAGTGGCCTTTTTAGACCCCCTGCTCTTTTTGCAATCATAATGCTTCTATAATAACTTTTCTATGACTTAATCAGTGCCGCATCCATACTATTGCGAAAGTGTGTCTGTCTGTTACCTCTTCACGCTTAAACCGCTGAACCGATTTAGATGATGATATAGAGATAGTTTGAGTCCCGGGAAAGGATATAGAATAGTTTTTATCCGGATATTCCCACGGGATCGACACATGCGAGTGAAACCGCGGGGCGCTGCCAGTATTTCATAACACCATCCTGTTATAAACAATTGACTGCACTTATTACCACTCTTCCGCTGAAGCGCTACAAAAGTGCGTAACTTCAAAAAAAAGCGGCTAACTCACGCTCTATTAGTTGTCAACTAGCCAGAGAGAGCGATGGTGCGAGTAATCCAATTTGAAAGTTGTGCCCACCGAACCGGGCTACGTCATAATTAACTACTGGCAGGGGACAATGTCATGAATAACTAAACCCTGTCATGAAGCAACTGGCCACGTCGCATGTATGCTTTGTAATTTGTGGCAAAATGAAAGAAAAATATTGTTTAATTGAGGTTGTTTGCAGCTGATGGAAGGATAACAGTGCGCGAGTCAAATGAGGAAATTCGTCTTTGCTTCAGGTTCAGAATAACACAATTGATATCACATGTCAATCTAAGACAACGTTAGTACCTTTAATATTTAGCTATAGGCAGTGACTTCCTGTGCACATAGCTCACGTGTGAGATTATTTTTTCCAGATGAAAAATACCGCTCATCCGTTTTCAGGTATCAAGTTATCTTTCTACCAAATAAAAACAAAATCCTTGAGTAGTTTAAGTTAAGCCGTCAACGCGTGGGGAAAGATAGACTCGCTTTCGCATCTCGCTAAAATATACACACATATATCTACACAAAATTATTACGTGTCGTTTTCCCACGACCCGTCTTATGATAACAATGGCAGCACATGGAAGCTTTATAATATCACAGTGTAACAAACACTCTGTACAAACTTTTTGTTAAACTGCGATAATACACTCGTACTGTTTGAAAGTTGAGCTGTGTCGTTGGCACTTCAATGAGCACCTATTCACACTAATATGCTTGCCTATAAGCCAACCTATTAGTACTTAGCACGCTATTGTTATAACAGTATTCTCATTCCAATACCGCTTCCAGCTACGTAGCTCCAGTTCCCGTCAAAGTTAAACTATCAATGATGGATGCATTATTGCTCCTAAACGTAGATTTGTACTGCAGAATGGAATGCTCCCAAAAGACTATTAGCATAGTTGTAGAATGGAGTTATTATCTATGTAGGTTAGACTCCGAGTACGCGAAAATTCTGCTCTAATAAATGTACGAGAGCTCCGTGTTACATTGTGTTATAATTTCATAGTAAGTTTACTGCAGTCTAAAATTAATATGTAGTATGAAACAAAATTTTAAAAGGAGTTGTCTCGCGAGGAATAAAGGATACGAGCTCTGGAATGTTTACATTTTATTTTGTATTTCATGTACTTTAATGTTTTTTTTATTGTGCCTCTGGGAATTGAAGAGAAACATACATTGTATTGGTTGCCTATTGTCTCTGGAAAGTCAAAAGCGTTTATTCCTTTCAGAGAAGACTTTGGCAACATTGTATTAAATTCAGGCCAGTTAAAACAAATGAGTTCCAGAAAATTCTGAATTCAAATTGCGACGTTTTTGTAAAGTTTTTCTTTCTTATTCATAAAACATGTGTTTTATACCAGAAGTACAATCCTTTCATAGTACGAGTATTTTACTTATGATTATGCATCACTGTCAAAATCACAGTGATCTTTATTCTCGTTACCATAAAGTTGCTGTTGAGTTGCTTCTATCAGACGTAGAAAAACTGAGAACAGACTGTAACGTCAAATTAACCACCCATTTTTCGTGGTGTAAGTTAGGCGTTACTTGACTCCATTGTAGAAATAACAATGTGTTCATTTTAATTAACAATCGGATTGAGTGGTTCTACGGCAATAAGAAAGAGATGAAGATGCATTGTCTATCGAAGTCTAATCCAATTCCTTTGAGCGGCCTCTTCATACCACTGCTCTCAAAACGGTGACGGAAAACATCGTGAGGAAACCAGCATGTCCTAGAACCAAAAATTCGAAGACATGTGACTTCTACCAACCCGCACTGGGCCCGCGCGGTGGATTACGGCTCACTCCCTCCGGCAAGAAGAGGCCTGTGTCCCAGCAGTGGGAATATTATAGGCTGATTATGCTACGCTTCATACCAGAAACCACTAGAATAACGTTCCATTTTTCATTTTAGTGGAAACAAGCACTATAAATACAGCCACGTGAGGTTACAACAATTTTTAAGGCCAAACAAGAAAGCCAATTTCAAAAGGGAACTCCATACATATTTTTCCTTACAAATCCACTTTAATATCCTTTTGATACAGTAGCCTATTTAGCTGGCTTTCCTTTGAAATAATGTGAGCCCCTACAGGGAACTAGTTACGTTTATTTAAGAAGTTCCAACGTTTGTTACACCTAGTTACTTGAGAGTCATCCTGGGACAATTTTTAGTTCCCCAGTCAAGAAGGAAAAAGTTTTTATCTTACGCTATATGGAAATATCTGCTTTTAGTAATTTCGCTGTCAGGTTGGCATCTTATTTTTTTTTTTTTCGTGGCTTTTTGAGGTTTTTCCGTACACGTGTAAATGTTTTTTGTGGGGAATGAACATCAAAAGGGTTTTCGTGATGTTTTGCAAAACTGCCAAACAAAAATTTTAAGAGACGTCAGATTTTTCTTGAAATGTTCCATGTTTCGCAATTCCATCCAGCTTTTCTTTCTTCAAGTTTGACAATTTTTAGATAGATGAGTATAACACATCTTTCGATACCCATTATGAACTAACTTATGTACACCATAAAACTGATCCATAAATCTTAACGGGTATAAAGAAAACTCTCTCTCGTTATTTATCTTTTCACTTATTAGAATTTACATCGCGCTCCAAACTCCCTAACTATTTTAGCAGGAGCATTAGCTGCATCACTTTTGTGGGAATTAAAATTCACCTGCATAGTAATTACAATCACGATCTATCCCGATCAATCTCCGCTAAGCGCGCTGATTATCGCCCAATCGTTGATAAGCGCGCTGATTATCGCCCAATCATTGGTAAGCGCGCTGATTATCGTCCAATCGTTGGTAAGCGCGCTGATTATCGTCCGATCGCTTGCTCTACTCATTCTGTGGAAGCCCACATTCATCAGCGGATATTTACATAATGTTTCTATTTCCATTTACATCTACACTGCAGAACTAGTGGCTAGTTGCACCACTCTAATCCACGTTAACCAATAGGGCTAGGATTAAAGTTCACAATTTATGAAACACATTGCTTGCTAGCAATTTAACATGAGAGTCGTTACGTTAGGAAAATTGATTATTTTAGTAGCAAAATATAGGTTAGGTTGTACATTTATAGGTTTAAATGAAGCCTTTGTATACCTGCGAGGTAATTGCGTAACACACTAACAGTAGCAATGGCTTTCATTGTGACAGTTTAACAATATTCATTGCGTTATTTACGTTGTTGAGCAGACAAATTTTTTGAACATATGAAGCAATAGATTAGCAATACCCTTCAAAATTATGCTAGAGACAAACTACTATGTATACGAGTACCTACTCCTCCTTTTCTTTGGAAGCACATGAGCATCCTTTTAAAAAGTTCCAATCTCACGGAATCCATAAGAAAATTGCATCGCAAGTATGTTAGAATACGTTCGGCAATTTAAAATAATGTTTGTTCACTATACGTATCGCGTATGCAGACGCGAACGGGAATCTCTTATAAATATTTGATACAGCTGAGCCAGATATTTGCCTTTGCAAAGCAACACCAGCTTTGGGCAATAACGTCGAATTTTCAGATCCCTCCTTCGGGCTAATAGAATTTTCATTTCAATAGCAAATCGTTGAAGAGAGTACGGTCAGGTATAAATGGTAGACAAAAGAAACAAGGGTGAAGAAAGGTAAGACGATAAGATTCTTTCCTCACTTGTTTTACTGCTCACATCTTTGTAAAAGGTAAGGCTTTCGATAGACATAATATGAGTACTGATATAGTCAGTCTCTTTAACGATAGCGTAGCAATAAAAAGTTAGGCAACAGTATCAAACTACGTTGATTAGAGAAGCGTTCATTAACATTTGATTCGACGGAAACTGATCCGTTTTAAAACATTCGTGCTAACTTTATTCCTTAGTTAGCTTAGCTTGCAGAGTTTGCAAACAGGAACAGAACACCGGCAATTATTAAAAATTCAACCTCTCGTATGTATTTTTCAGGCGTATATATGCATGTGTGTTTCGTTTTGTTATTCATATTTAAACTTGTCACCAACTTGTACTAGTACCCCTTGGTTAATAATTAATTCTGGACATGTGTCCCATGCGAACGCTTTAGGCTCTGGCGCCCCTTCGTAAGACAAACATTACATTATGACGGGAACAACGAAATCAAGGTCCTTGTTGGTGCATTGGTAATGAGTGTTGACCTTGTTGTTGCTCTTACAGTTCCAAGGATATGTGTTCAAATACAGATAGGGGTAAGGGGTTCTTGAGTTTCCTGAAGGAAATTAGAGACTAACATTGTGTCCTAAAAATAATAAGCCTAGGCTATATAAAGAGAATACCAAACATTTGTAACTCCTTATATTCTACTGGTGAAAGTTTTAAAAGTCTAATTATAATGAAAGAAGAACTAACTAAGAGTAACTAACTATATTCCAACTAGTGCCTTCAGTGACTGTTTACTATACACACACACACATATTCCACTCGGTATATCATTAATTAATTATTCACCTCATAAACCTTTATATACCTCTACCGAGTAATCTGATATTGACCAAGCAAAAACAAATAAACGAGAACAAAATAAAACTTTAACAACTGTAACGGAAAAAGGAAAAGCACCTACCCGTAATCACAGCAAAATATAATTATATAATATTTATATAATTCCCCGAAGACTGACTCATTAAATTTTATGGCAAATGTAAATTATTTTGTTTGTTCTACTAAAGACAATATTCAAAATATGCAAACATTCCCGACTCAGTTCATTTGAAGGCTGAAACTCCACGTGGATGTTAATTATTAATTTGCTTTTGCAAAGAGTATACAAGTGTAGGAGAATTTGAGGGTTTGGTGCCAAACTGTTCAAAATTTAAAACGGAATACACGGTAAGTCGAGAGGCGTTCTCAGTGTTTATGGCATGTTTGCTGTTTAAAGAGTGGCCTCTGCTGTGACACAGAAAGAAGACGGTACGTTGAATAAATTTTTCAAGCCTTCCTTAGCCTCGAGATGACTTCCTTATCTCCTGAGTTATGTGCCTGAATTCAGATTGTACTCTAACAGAGGTAATACTATACATCTCTTTTTTATTGCCAACGGTAAAATAGAAGATTGCATTGATGGGTCTTGGCGTAGAGCCTAGTTTACCAATCTCAACATAGTAAGCCAATGAGTCTCAATCCGGGCATCTATTTCAAATGTAGTATCATCTTCTATCTTCTTCTATACTTATAATAAATCTGTAGAGAGGTCAATTCTGTACATGATATATATTTTCAAAATAACTATCAGGGGGTAATTAGTGATCGATACTGATGCCAAAAATGCAATCAGTAAAATTTTTGTCTGTCTGTCTGTCTCTATGTTCCTTATAGAAACAAAAACTACTCGACGGATTTTAACGAAACTTGGTACAATTATTCTTCATACTCCTGGGGGGGTTATAGTATACTTTTCATCACGCTAGAATGAATAGGAGCAGAGCAGTGAAAGGAAATGTTGGGAAAACGGGAGAAGTTGCTCCATTTTTTAAGCTTCCATCGCGTGTGCAGCCTTAATGGTTAAAGCTACATAGAAATAATTTATGACGGAAATGTTCTACATGAAATTATCTAAAAAATATCCCACAACAGCATATGTCTATCTTTTATGGTTGTATCACAATAACACGTGTAACTCCCGATAGCTTAGCAGTTCGGAGCTTTCTGATTATATTTGTTTACTCTTACGTTTATAATACTCTCACTCATCCCTAATTAAAAGAAGTTAATATTATTACCTATTCAATAAAAAAAGAATCATAGTAATCGGTATAGAAACACCAAACTTATACATGAAATACGCTAATAAGCCATCGCGCCGTCGCGCGTGATTACTGAATCATGCCATAAGGATTATTTTTGTGTAACGGTTGCCGCGCTCGACGCGGGTCGTGGCGGTAGGAGGGTATAATAAAAAGGCGGGGGGCAACCTTAGCGAGTTGCAACTGCGAGTGGTCATGTCAAAAAAAAAAAGCGCGAGCTTCATTCAATATTTGGCTGTTGATGCGTTCAGAGCGTTCGACCTTATTGACAGATAGTTGTTTTGGTAGTGTTTAAATATTCGTTCAAATTGCAAATCTATACTTATAATAAATCTGTAGAAGTGAAAATTCTGTACATTGAAAATATCAAAAAAGTAAATGGCAGGGGTTGTTAGGAGACCGACACCGAATCCAAAAATGAGATAAAAAAAAATTTTGTCTGTCTGTCTGTCTGTTTGTTCAGGCATCACGCAAAATGTACCGGTCCGATTACGATGAAACTTGGTATAATTATTCTTTAATATCCTGGGCACCACACTGGGTACTTTTTATCCCGGAAAAGTATATACAATAAAACACAAATTTAATTTTGCGGTTCGATGCCTAGACCCGATTACTGTACCAACCGCAAATAATAAGTTTGTCGTAGGTTACGTCACTCGCACTGTAAATGTAGTGCTGAAGGTTGAATTTGGCTTACACTTTTTGAACTTTGATTTGAACGGACGACGTATCGAGTGACGAGCGTTCGTTCTTATTAGCATTCTATAAATTGTATGTTTTAACTGCTACTTGCAATTCTAAACCGTGCTTTTCAGTGCGACCTTTTTATTCCTTTTAGTTTTTACTAAGTACAGTTTAAGGTAGAGTTATTTAGGTTTATTTTTATAAGTCGTTTTTATAAGTAGGTATAGATTTTAATTTTAAAGTATGGGTAGTATATTTGATAGTGTATTTTATAAATCTGTTAGGTAGGATTAGTCATTCGTATAGATATTAGTTTTTAGGGATTTTGCTTATTTATTGAGTTTAGATTAGTTATCATCAGAAATAGGTTTATTTAGGTAGGTAGGTATTTTATTTTCTGTTATTGAGTTTTTTTTTTATTAGGTTGGTACTTTTTTTTTTTTTTTTTAAGGATGGGAAATCATCCAAATTAGGTTGGTACTTAGGTTTACTTTTATAATCTAATATAAAATTCAAAGTCCTGTGACAGGATCACAGGACTTTGAATTTTATATTATCTGACTGATTATATCAATGCACAGCCTAAACCGCTGGTAATGTAAAGAAATTTTTGGAGAGTGTGTTCTTTGTGAAGTGTATATAGGTATCCACTAAGTAAGGGTTTTTCGAAATTCCACTCCAAAGAGGGTGAATGGGGGGAGGGTGAAATTTCACGCGGACGAAGTCGCGGGCAGAAGCTAGTCTAATATAAAATTCAAAGTCCTGTGACAGGATCACA
This sequence comes from Gortyna flavago, assembly GCA_963669345.1. Taxonomy (NCBI): domain Eukaryota; kingdom Metazoa; phylum Arthropoda; class Insecta; order Lepidoptera; family Noctuidae; genus Gortyna; species Gortyna flavago. Next base: position 12,913,357 of record OY770135.1, read on the forward strand.
GGACTTTGAATTTTATATTATCTGACTGATTATATCAATGCACAGCCTAAACCGCTGGTCATGTAAAGACATTTTTGGAGAGTGTGTTCTTTGTGAAGTGTATATAGGTATCCACTAAGAAAGGGTTTTTCGAAATTCCACTCCAAAGAGGGTGAATGGGGGGAGGGTGAAATTTCACGCGGACGAAGTCGCGGGCAGAAGCTAGTTGAAAATAAAATACTTGCTTAGTCTGAAACTGTGAGAGAGCAAAATACCCTACTTAAATACTACGATGTTTGTGGAAATCAAAATCGCTTGATACTGGATCTCGTGTATTTTGTCTGCCCTATTTTCCTCTATAGAAGTGACACTCCAAAGTGATTCAGTACAATGAACGCTGATAACACTTGACAAGACGCTAGCCCATTGCCAACGTGCAATAAAGTGATATCCTCTGTACACAATGGCCCACGTTAGCTACATGTCAACGTCATCTCTACAATATACCAAAGATATATCAAATAGGGAGCTACAGGAGGAGGAGAACATCGGGAGTGAAAAGATACAGTAAATCCACTGAAAACACTTTGGGCAGGAAGACTTTCTTTCTTCATCATCTACCTAGACTACCCAAAGAAAACTCCTCAAAAGTCGACTTCAAGATTGACTGGAGCCATCTAGAATAACATAACATCACGCCCGTAATCTCAGATGGGTTAGGCATAAGTGTACATACCAAAAGTTTACCAACATTTCGCCACATAATAATCTATAATCTTTATTACTACGAAAGTGGTTACAAATTGTGTGAAGTTCCTAACAATTGTGCTGGGTGGTTAACTTGTGTTACAACCTGTGTTACCAATGCAGTTATGTTTTTTTTAAGTCCCATGCAATACTGGAACTATCTGTTTTTCTAAAAGCTGTTTCATAAAGATCTCCTTTATGCACTGTTAAATAATCTAGACTTTTGTTCACAAATCCTATAAAAATTTACTGCGAATAAAGCATAAATATCAAATCGTAAAAATATAAGCCGCTGCAGAAAATGGTACCACTCGACTTCTGCCGTTTCCAACTTGCATTACTAGTCTTAATAAAAGTTAAACTGCGTCTAAACTCGGAATACGTGCGAAATTAACCTTAATTATGTTTCTCTAATCATTTTAGATGTTTAGATATGGCTCATATACAGGGAGCCATTAATGAGTAGTATCGATATTATTAAACCGGTAGGTACAGACGCCAACACATCAAGCTACTACAATCTGTCAAATTTCTTTAACAGACTTTCAACTTTATCTCTAAAGCAGGTTCAAAGTAGATTGAGAAAATTTGTCAGTTTCGGGTAGCTTGATGTGCTGGCGTTACATAGCAGATTCACAACCGATATTCTTTTTAAGCAATACTCGTAGATTTTAGACACACGAAATTGGAAAGTGTGACGGTTTATTGGAACGCAGCTTAGCTTAGCTTGTCGCACGTTATATTCTGCACACTTGGAGAATGAGAGCTAGAACGAAAAAAGTGAAACATTTTGACCGTCACAATACTTTTGTCGTAACAAAAGTGTTCAAAAGCGAAAGGAATATGAAAAGCCGCAACAAACTTAGAGGTCGAAGACACTCTTTAAGTCCAAACATATAGGTATTATCACTTCATAGGAACTTTCATGATATCACTTTCTTCCTACTTAATCTACATTCGCGGTTTATGTGCCAAAAACGTAAACAAATATCAGTTTATGACAAAATAACTTTAATTCCTACACAATAAAAAAGTTCAGTATACGCTACAACTTAAAAAAAAATTATAAGTTTTTCAATAGTGCTAGTCACTCAAACCAACTTAATTACCATTAAAATAAAGTTGATATTTGTTTAACTTTAAATAACATCAATTTGAAACATAAGTTTTAAAGGCATCGTATACAAGGTGGCAGGGACATTGACGGTCAAACTCTAACCATGAATTTAGCACATGATTCTAGACACCCCCTAGCGAAGCAATTATTCGTCGGTAATAAAAAGAAACAGCCATTTCATAGAAAATTACAATACCTACGCGGAACCTACTGAACAGCAAGTTTTTTTTTATAACTGACGAAATATGTAAATAATGGTTAAGAATCATGTATTAAATCTATGGTAACAGATTACGTGCCGATGTACTTAGATTTCTTAGGTATAGGTAATATCGATATTTTTTATTCAATATCATATCATTTCTCAGACGGCGCGATTCCAACGCACGATTGATCGCAATTGCCGACGCTTTGAGACTTTATTTGAAGAGGACATATTTGAACTAGATAACTACACGTTTCATATTTTTTCTTTGAACCTACTCAAACTTCTTTAAAACGTAGCTACGTTTTGAAGAAGTTTGAAGCGATTTTGTTATATTACGAAAGGTAGAAACTACTACAGAAATATTTACAGAAAAAAAAATGGAGTTAACTGACTCTTTCTTTAGAGGTCGAACGCTAATGCTGAGCACGATGTCCTGGGTTCGATTCCCAGGTTGGGCAAAAGGTTATGTTGTCCAGTTAAAAACCAGCGTCAGGCACTTGTTGTCTGGCATTTTTGCTGAACTGGGCCTTTTTGGCGCAGCCGTAAGGCACACTTTTCTGCTAATTTCTTACATCGGACCTTACACTTTTTATTTGTTTTTATCTGATGTATGTATCTCGTGTATTGGGTGTCTGTGTGTGCTAAATAAATCTATTTTCTATCTTTCTTTATTGAGATTTCCTATCAGAAATTTCTCAGTAGCAGCCCAATTCTGGATTTGTTAATGGCAATAGGCTCGCCCCGTATTACATGGAACTTACACATAACTCGCAAAATCTTAGGTGTACTATAGGTATACTTCTGTCTAACCCTTGAGAGAAAACAGGCGTTATGTTACGTTTTGTTTGTTAAATTATGAAATATTCGTGTTGTTCAGAATATAAGATTTTCTATACGTCTGGAAAAAACGTCAAGATGGATATTACTAACCGTTTAGCTGAAAATAATGGTTCGTAAAGATACACCCGTTTGAACGGACGCCCAACGCCTATGTGTCCCTGTCTTTGAAAGGGCAAACTCAGGCCGTAACATTTTATATCCCATTCGTTGGACTGACTCCAGTTTGCTACTATTCCCTTTAATTTTTGATTAGATTGTTACATGTTCCAGCTTGTAGAATTGGCAAAGTTTAAACAGTACCCCAAACTGGTAAAAATGCAGAAAGTTCGCCTCGCCTTCTTCCACTTTACTCCTGTCTTAAAACGGAGCTTACCTTAGCATTTCTAAGGAAGGTAGACTTTTTTTTATGGGAAATCAGTGTAGACAGTTGTAGCAGTAGGATTTTTAGTTATAAATTCGTTGACAAGGCTAGAAGTGAATTAGGTAACTATGAACTGTATTAAACTCAACTCACTCTTAAAACTTAAACTTAACTCTTATTTTGACATCTACCTGCCGGGGCTTTTCGCATTTAATTAGTTTTAATCATTTGCGTAGGTACCTAAATAATTTGGCGTACATAAATGATTTTGGCGTACCTTAATTATGCTTTTTTTTGTTCCTTTAATTATCACAGAAAAAATAAAACATTTCTCTTAACACAATGTTGGAAGAGACATTATTTATTACAAAGAAAAAACCAAAACTAAATTTCGTAATAAATTCAACCGTAAATAATGTCCTGAAACGGTGATAAAAAGCGCTCTTGTCACTTTAAGTATGAAATATACACATCAACGTAAATACCAGAGGGAACTTGGCACTTGACAGTTTACGTAAACAGGGACCTACCCTGGCAAGTATAGTCGACCTCGCAAATACTTTACCACTTTTGACAACATTTCTCAGTTAATTGTAACTTCACTACTGTTGGAACTATCTCTCTGTCACATATAGAACATTAGGTGCTGTAGCGGCCGTCAAAAGCGGCATTGCTGAAAGAACGGGAAAACGTGACACATTTTATGTGAATCCATCAATGCCTGGTTGCGGCCAAGGCTTGAAAAATTAATAAAATCTTTGATAAGTTACTTCCTTGGTTGCCATGTTCGACGTAAAAGTTCAATTTTAAAATTACACGATAGATATGAGTTTCCAAAGTTATTTATTTGGCCACTAAACATGTCAGCTATGGATTTTCATACGAACTTGCCCTCTGCTTGCATGTATTTGAAAAATACAACATTTTCGATTTATTTCGAAGAAGGATGTCAAATTAATGGTGGATTTTCCAAGCATTTTTGAGAATAACAAATCGACAAGAATATCTTGTCGATATATGATGTGCAAATGACTTTCATGGGTTCAATTCAATGTGTGGTAAAGCAATTAAGAGGTCAACAATACATACGTTTATTCATTCTAGAGCTTTTCCAAGCTTGATAGAGTCTGATTTCATTACTATTAGTCTGGGTCCGACTCGTCCGACTTGATCATAAAAAGCTTCGCGTTTATATGGAAGGATATCTATGTACTATCTAGTTCATCAATGATTATACGGGCTGATCTTTCGAATTCTGAAAGGTTCTTGTACAATTTATGCTACGTTTGATGAAGTACGGTCACAGTAACAATACGTCCGTTACTTTAAGTTCTATTTTTGCTTGTTCCGTGCACGATAGTAGCTGCTTTACTGCTTTACCGACTGATTATTGCCATTATGTCAATTTCTTTTTTTTTTTGTGATACTGACCATCAAATAAAATGAATAAAACAGGTTTGATTTGTATTTAGAAATGGCCAGTTCATTAGATATTAATTAGAATTAGACATCGGTAAAAGGTTTATGCTATTGTGACCTTTGATAGTTTTCTATGCAGTAGTCTGCTCAGTGCCGTAGCTTCAATAGGTATAGAGTATTATGTGTCCTGACTTATTAAATATACAGGATAGAATTTTAAAACTGAAGAAGGTTTAAGATACTCGACTGTAATAGATGAAGTACACTGTTTGTTTTTCTATTACTTAAATAAAATTTTATTCGAAAACAGCCATCGGTTTCTTACTAAACTTCCAACTATATCCGACGACCCTGGATACCTATCTCCTTTGGTGACCGTACATCAACTTAGTAATAGACGACTTGGATATCACTGTTACATGGGGACCCCTATCTACTATGGAACTCTGAATAATAATCTTGGGGGGATAATCAATAACCGAGATGCATGGTAAACGCATCTGTGGATATGGAGGCTTATACTAGTAAAGGAGACTCTTGACTCTGTGTTTACCGCCCCGCTGGCTTAGATTAACAGCCATTGGATCGTCTTCATTCTCCGTGGAAGCATTGTCACGAATATTATAGGAGATGTCTCCAACAACCAATAATTATGTTAGCGTTATTTTGTCAAGTCGCTTAGCTTCAACAGAATACAGAGTGGCCGGGACATCATGCCGCAACCTGTTATCAGGGATTCAGTACGTGATTCTGAATCCCCATTGAAATGATTCGTCAGTTATAAAAAAAATAGAGGTTTCATATATTTTAACTGCATAGGTATTGCACTTTTCTACAAAACAGCAGAAGTTTTTTTTTTTATAACCGACGAAATATTTTTTGGGTTTCTAATCATGTGCTGAATCCATGGTTTCAGTTTCTGCGTCAATTTCCCTGCCATCCTCTAGCTGTATAATACAACATACCAGAGTGCTTACTCTCGAATATAATTCCGATAGATCAACATTGGTCAAACGTCAGTTGGTTGAGTTAAACGTCAGGGATTGGCTAGACTCAGTGAGTCCAGCCAATCCCTGACGTTTGACTGACAATTCCAATGTCGATCTATCGGAATTATATTCGAGAGTAAGCACCCTGTTGTTTTTATGAGACAGCCCGTCTCCTCTTAGCTTTGATGAAACTAAGAAATATTTACATTTTTGAATTGATCCTTTTTGAATTTCTAATGACGATCGCCTTTTTTATTCGTTGATCTCTATTAAAAATTTTGGACTTTTTAAAAGCTATTTATACCGTTAAAGTTGATCACAGTGAATAAGCTACATAATAATACTACCAAATCCACATAACAAGATCCAAGTTGGTCACAGTTAGTTGGCTAGGACCCATCATAAAAAGACGATCATTGAATATATTAGCGTATCTAATAGTATTTTCAATTAATCAAAATGGAGTGGAGATTTTTGGGAAACCGTCAAATACATGCCATGCCAATGAAAACTGAACCCTAGATGGATAATAGACTCTAGATAATAAAAGAAAGAAGAAAAGAAAATACATTTATAAGAACATTAATAGATCTAAAACCCTTTTCTACCGTCCTTAGCTAGAACAGATTACCCGCTCCAAAAATACGTATAAATTAAACAAGAACTTTCCGCCTCCAGTCACATTAAATAGAGGTCAAACAATATACAAAAAATCCGCTATTACAGATAAATAAAGTGTCATAACAATGTTTCTAGTCCAGTAGGTGCTCACCTTCCTGTGCGAACAGATAATGAGCTTACACCTACCCTCCATACTCATTTATTTTATTTCCGACATTCAGGAACTATGGTACCCAACCTTTTCTCTATATAAAATTATACGGAATACATAATTGAAAACACAAATATGGTAATTATGGAAATTAATTGTTTATCAGATTAGAACACTACGTTAACATTGTTAAAGCAATTTCATACAGCCATCAGAAATGTCAGTTGTGTGCATAGACTTATAAAAAAAAACAACCGACTTCCAAAAAAAACTACAAAGTGATAAATAACTTTAATTTCGGAAGTTAGTTAGTTATATTTCACTTTTTAGTGAGAGAGGTTGTAATTTATCTAAGTTACAATAGTCTAACGTCAACTGCTCATCACCTTTTACAAAATATTGTTTTTCCCGATGCTGGGACGTTAATTACCATAAGCGTTAGTGACCATAAGCATTGTGATGAGCATAAATTGCTTAGCAACCATATTAAAGTAATCGAATCGCAATCCGTGAAATATTTATCATTGAGTAGTTCCGATGGCCGTCTGTGGTCTTCATCATCAGCTCCACTTTACCAAATGATGATTTCCGAGGGCAAATACTCAAGTTACTCTAAAAAATATCCAAATCGCTATAGCTTTGCCAATAAAATTTGAGGGATTCCCTCGATTTCCATGGGATCCTCTCATCAGATTCCAACTTGCTGACAATGAGACTAACTTGGGAGTATACCCTTTCAAACAAAAAAATAACTTTCAAAATCCATTCACAATTTACGGAGATATCGGTGAACATACAAAAAAAAAAAACATACATAAAGTCGAACATATAACCTCCTCCTTTTTGGAAGTCGGTTAAAAAAGATGGATTCGCGCCACGCATATCGAAAGTAAAGCACAGTAAGTATTTAGTTCAGTTATATTTTTTAGACTGTTTCTACAAACACGCCTCACGCTCACGCACCAGTTGCCATTACGAGACACGACAGCCTTTTTTTTTTTTTCGGACAATCCCGCTGCCCCGGCAGGCTTCGGCCCTGACGGGCCCCTCCTTCGATGCTGACATCTCTTTGAGGCGCGCGTGGAACACATACGCGCCGTCCGGCACGGGCCTGGTCCTGATCGGACGGCGAGCTACCCATTACTCGCCGTCCGCAGGCCCGCGCCTACGGTGGCCGGGAGTCGTCACGCGGCTCCCGACGCCCGGAGCGTCTACCGCGGCGGCTGGGACGGGCGGCCCTCTCGGCTCTCTCCCTCGCCCATCACGCCACCTCCTTCGCTAGCATGACTGCTTCGCAGAAGGAGGTGACTGCCTCCCACTCCCTCTCGCCCCGGACCATGGCTTGGACCAGGGCCGGGCGCGAGAGGTCGCCGCCGCTGCCGATCGCCTCTACGAGGACACGGCGGTGCTCTGCCCAAGCGGGACAGACCTCCACCGTGTGCACCACCGAGACACGACAGCCTCAATCGTCAATCACGCACACATAGATCGGTACGGTGCTTCACTTTCGATATGCGTGGCGCGGGGTCCATCTTTGTTTATAAGTCTACACAGAGGGCTACACAGAGAGCCTCTACAGTACCTACCTATCCTAATTTGAGCTGATTGGACTTCTGAACCTTGATAGAAGTAGTTCAGAAACTTTTTCTTTCCTGTGTCGAGATTGTCGTCAAAGTTCTTTCTGTATTTGGTGGTGGATTTGAAGATAGTTCTTAATTAAGTATTCTGTCTTCTGAAGTCGCGTAGGTTACAGTTACGGTAGAGTAGGTTAGTTGGTAACTGGTATTGAATTTTAATTTTCATCTCATTATTAAGTCAATCAACTATCAAAATTTGAAGTCTCAGTAATTAACTTAGGGTATCCTATACCTGTACCTGTATTTGCCCTGTGCCTGTATTTTACAATTTGTTAATGAGTTTCAGGCATAGTTAATTAAAATTATAATCACAATTCAAAAATATTAATTAATGTGTCAAATTGTTTATAGTGATCAAGCTAAACTCAATCAAAATAGTTCTCGTAAATACTGCAATAGAACTCATATTTGTGACTTTCCAAATCATAAAAAACTGCTATCATTAATCACCCTTTTCTTCAGCAAAAGCTAAAAACGATAAACAGACCTTTTAGATTTTCTGTTTCACGTTCAGATCAGTATGGGAATAATTTATTGGGAGACAAATCAATAGGAATAACTTCAGAATCACGATGTTCTTGGCCTCCTACACACACTCCAGCACGCACGTTTTATCGATATATTTCAAATATAAGAAATCTTGAAGGATTCTTATGTCCCTGTACAAATTAATGGACCAATTTCTATGTACAGTGGGCTGCATCAATTGGGTGCCCCCCTTGAAAGCATCTAGCAACTGGGGTAGGGTACCCAATTGATGCAGCCCATCGTACATACCTACTAAAGCAGTTTTAAAAGAAAATGAAAGGGCAACCCTCTTCTATTTGGTAATTGAAATTGAAAATAATAATACTGCTGTCCTCAATTGGAGAAAAGTGGAAAAGGTAATGTCGTGTTGTATAATGATCTTAGGGTCCATTAACATTCATCGCTTCCTACTGTTCAGTTTTACGGTCATAGGGGTTTGTACAAATCTTTAAGGGGGACCTAAGCGCAAAAAACGCAAGTTTTACAATGCCTAAAAGTACCTATATGATCGACTATCAGAAAAATATATTATATTCTTCAGTATATATGTTAGTTGAAATTGTATTGCTATTAATATTGTATGCTAGTTGGTATTGAAAACATAATATCTACAACTAATTTGATATGATAGAATGAAATCATTCTGATTTTTTGTCAGATTATTCTACAAGCAACATACTAAAGTATTAGTGTTTTAATTTTTTTGTGCAAACAATAGATTTTTTGTAAACAGAAAATTGCTTCATATTTTGAAATAAATTACCAGCGTTGTGCAATCGCTCTTCTCTTTATTTTCTATGCAGCCCAACCCGTCCGACAGTGACCGCGCTTTAGGTGATGTAGTCCCCTTAAACCTGACTTGGTTTCGGACGTCATTTTCGGATGACCACTGAAGCACAGCATCATGCCGAGTTCTTGTAACAGTTACGACGTGCTTCTGCCGAATGTAGTCCATTCACACTTCACAATTTTCACACTTTGCTATTCTGACGGATTGCGATTTTCATGAATTTGACCGATTACGAATTTGTCCATGCGCGAAGAAACGAGTTATTTAATCTTTGATATTATTGTATCACTGTCAAAATCTCAGTGATCCTTTTAGTTGTTATAATAAGATTGTTGTAAGATTTCTGCTACTGACATATCTGTCAAACTCATAGTGATCTTTAATTTCGTTACTATAAGGTTGCTATTGGGTTATTGGGGTATTCGAGTTAACTTATCTTTTCGTATGCACGTCGTGTTTTGTGACAAATAAACTTATTTTCCTTTTTTCTTTCTTCTAGAACTAATCAGATTTTGACTTTAAAACTAGGCCTTCTAACACTTCATCTAGAAAGCAATTAACTGGGCTAACTCTTGAACTTCCTACATATGAAGCTGGTGTGCCAATTTACCAACGAACGTCACGGCTTGCAGGTACCAGGTCAACCATGTAGATTGGTTTCAAATTGGATCGAATGTGCTTACATTCGATCCAATTCTACCCTTTCGGAGTATTGCAGCAGTTCTTGGTTATGGATTCTTTTGAGCGCTCGTTGGGTGGTTGTATGGGCGATGATGAACCACGCTTGCCTTGAAAGTCGTCTATTAATTTGTGACTTAAAGACTCCTGGCCCTGTTATATAGATCTGGATAGACTATTCAGTAATATTCCGAATTATCTTAATGATCTACTTGAATAAACAATATGTAGATGTCTGATTATGCTTGCGTATCTGATTAACACACTGGTTCATTGCCTCTAGACTCTAGGTCATTCCAGACCACTAAGAGGTCCTGATTAATTAATACATACCTATAATCAGTTATCTGTAAAAAACGGTGTAAGGGGCTTGTGGCAAAGTAGTAACAAGTAACAGCCGCACAGGTCGATCGTTCAGGTTCGCTACGCTTGCCGCCGTTGGTCCGTGGATGGGTAACCATCTTTACATACCAAGACCCCTCCGTGTTTCAAAAGCATGTTAAGCCGTTGGTCCCAGCTGTCATTCGTGGATCTTTGACAGTCATTACGGGTCGTCAGAAGACCGAAAGTCTGACAACCAGTCTTACCAAAGGGTACCGGGCCGTACTACCCAGTAACTGGGTTGTGAACTGAATGAACATAAAACTACGTCAACTTAGATGATTAATTAATGTTTTTCTACATTTCCAACGTTTCGAGCGCTTTTAAGTTAGTCCTTCACAACCCTAAGCGCTTTAAAGTGCTGGAAACGCTAGCAAGTATAAAATGCAAACGAACAAAGTGGTATTTAAAAAAATACAGCTGAAAACACTAAAAGCAATTTCATTCATGATATGAACACAAGGGCTGCAAGTGCATGGAGACCAGCTGTTAGTACACTTGCTTTAAAGGATTACGATAGTCCGTAGCCCGTTCTCGTTCGATGTTTCCATATTGCTGACATAAAATATTAACGACTTTTCGCACTAGTGACTACCCACTTCAGTAAAAGCCGTGTTTCCGTGTACCGAGTAGCTTGCGGCCAATTATTGTAGCTACCTCTATTATACATAGCTGCCTGCCTGAGATTGCGATAAGAAATTGAATTTAAGTTTCAATTTCGCTGATATTTCTCTATAGGGGCAATAATATAAAGAAAGTTGGTTGAAGGAGTAATAATAAAAATACGCCAGCCATTCTTATACTCACCACGAATTGAATTGGAACGACGTAGTTAAGGTACACCTCTTGGTGAAAACTGCAATAGAAGTGCTTTCTTCGAAACTACATGACACTATGAAACACGTACCTACTTATTCAGAAGCCCTCTGCAGCAAACTATATAACGTAAGTTCTATGGCAAATTCCATGATTCAAATTCAATGGGATATCTGTCTATTCTATTTCGTGACTACAAGTACTGTAGCTGTATAGAACATGTTCCTTTTAGATATTATCTGTTGGTGCACAATAGATTCCTCCCTTCGTAACGTATCCTATATAGATATCAAGAACTGTATGGATAGATACCCGTGTCTATTAGTATCAAGATGTGATGTGTTATGTGATGAAAAGCAATCTTTTGGAATGTAATAGTGTTGTGTTGAAATATAATAATTGGGTATGGCTAGAGATGTTTTTATTGAAATCAAAACGTGTCTTCATCAGGCAAAGAATTATGCTACGAAAAAAAATTAAATATGTTTGTTTACACCTTCACGTATAAAATACTAGCTTCCGTCCGCGGCTTCACCCGCGAGGTATGTCGATAAAAACTATCCTATGTCCTTCCCTGGGATGCAATCTATCTCTCCGCCAAATTTTATCGAAATCCGTTCAGCGGTTTAGGCGTGAAAAGGTAACATACAGACAGACAGAGTTACTTTCGAATTTATAATATTAGTATGGATAGTTTACAATAAAAATAAGGTATATTTGAGTTTCAGCCAATACCTAAAAGATATCTTGTAATTTTCAGCGCCCACCCTCGTAAATATTGTTATAGCCGATGTAGTCATGATTGTAGCAAAGAATCTCAGGGAAACTTGACAAATCTTAGATGAAAAATAACAAAGAATATCTTTCAAGCAAAACTAGACCCTACCTTCATAAAACTACAGAAATATTTTCTTTGAGACAACAAGTTAAATTAAATAAATACCATCATTTACCAAGACAACAGGCCTCGTTTTTTTATCAGGTAAGTTACTTTTCATTACGTAAAACAAAGGTCTTTGCAGGTGACCTATAAGTAAAGTCAGGGAAATTAATTGTCAAGCAAATTGACACCCTACGTCTACGTCAACTGTCAAAAAGTTGTGATTAGAATAAAGGTACGGACACTTTTAGTTGGTCCGCCCAGGGTGCTTACTCTCGAATATAATTCCGATAGATCGACATTGGTCAAACGTCATTTGGTTGAGTTAAACGTCAGGGATTGGCTAGACTCAGTGAGTCCAGCCAATCCTTGACGTTTGACTGACAATTCCAATGTCGATCTATCAGAATTATATTCGAGAGTAAGCACCCTGGAGTGTATATGTGTCAATGGGACACTTAATATCGTGTCCAGCGAGTCCTATTGTTGTACGTTACAGGAATTGATGGACGCTACTGAAAGAGTTGCCACACTCGTAGCCAAATTCTGGGCAGACTCTTTTTAGATTGCCATCGACACGCTGCGAAGATTTAACTTGGTAGTCAATTTGTTTAACAATTTATTTCCCTTACTGTAATAACAAACAAAAGGTAACTAAAAGCCGGTTAATATTGAGTAGACAGTTTGCAAAGTCCCTCTTTGCTATTTAATTTTCATTTTAATCTGCCAACGGATAACCAACGCGAACAATATTGTTGTTTCAAACGCTTATCATCCTGTGCAGGCATTTAAAGTTGGACGTTGGAAAGTTGTGCCTGAATAGTAGGTATTTATTACGATTGTGAAATGGTTGGGGCTTAGTTGAGGCTGACATTCTTTGTTAGTTTAAAGGCCCCAGGCACGTGAACGAAATTTAATCCGAATTTCTGTTTATTATTTTTTCTTCGTAACTTTGACTTTCATTTTAAATGGTGTGGGTGTGGACTGCAGACCGCAGAACAGATCGCCGATGGGGCCGAAAGGTTCTGGAGTGGCGACCGCGTACCGGAAGACGTAGCGATGGAAGGCCTTCCACAAGGTGGAACGATGACCTTGTTTTTAGACAGATTAGAGCAAATAGATTTATTTAACAATCTGTTGGAGACACATGAAGGCTTCCACATTTTATTTACCTACCTACCATTATAAACTACCTTATTCCAGATACGTAATATTATAGAGGGCAAAGAGCTTCAAAATATATCTCTTCATTTTGTTATTCTCAGTATAGATCGGGTTGGTGTCCGCAATGCTGACAATCTCACGTGGGGTACCTGGATTAGTTACCGGACAGTTTACAAGCATATGAACTGCTGTCTCGTCGTCTTCCATGCAGGCCCTGCATAGCTAGGGTTGCCATTCGTCCCGATATATCGGGACTGTCACCGTCATTAGGCCTTCTGTCCCGACGTCCCGACAAAACACTATTACGTCCCGTTTTATCGCGCGGTCAAAGCAATTCAAATACGCGCGCCAAATTACTCGGAGCGCGGTTGCGACGTCGCGCGTCACTCGCGAGTACCGCGCTGGGGAAGGAAGAAGGGTGCCCCCCGCACCCCGCCACGTGCTATCGCAGCAGTTCAGCGAGCGAGTAAGTGGGTAAACAAACACCAATACAGTGAGTTAGAAGCTTGTACAGACGCCAGCACATCAAGATACTACAATCTGTCAAATTTCTTTGATAGATTTTCAACTTTATCGCTAAAGTATAAGGTTCAAAGTTGATTGGGAAAATTTGATAGTTTCGGGTAGGTTGATGTGCTGGCGTCTGTACTTTCGCATTGTTGATTGTTTTAGTGTTCAGCTAAGTAGCACAATTTGTCGTTTTTGACTTGTCAAAAATCCTGAAAGAAAATGCCAAATGCTCAAATTATGCTAATATTTGTTTGCGATACCTGGCCACAACGCTACAGTAGAAAGAGTATTTTCATTAATGTCGAGCCAGTGGACCGATGAAAGAAATCGCCTGCTGCCAGAGACTGTGGAGTCGATATTACAGTGTCAGGTTAAGTTCAATATGACTTGCACGGAGTTTTATAAATATGTAAAAGGACAGAAAGAATTACTTAAAAAAGTAAATTCTTCAGCAAAATATGACCAAGCTACGTCTAGCACTGCTTCCATACTGTAGAATTTGTATCTTTTTTTTTAAATAAAAAATATTCATATTAATTTTTTTTTCTCTTTACGTCCCGACACGAGCCTTGCCAAATATGGCAACCCTATGCATAGCGGACTATCTATGACTCTTATGACAAAAAGGTATTTATTAAATGACCCGTGGCCAGTTAAAGCTGCTGTAACTGTACGTTAGTTTAGTTACTCGGTTGATGGCAATAAGCTCGCCCATGATACTTGAGACTTAAACATCATTGGCGAAGTTTGGGTGTACACAGGTACAGTTTTGCAAAACCCTTCGGAGGACCGAACAGGTGTGATGTTATGTCTATTTCTGACTTAATTTTTCTCGTAGGTAACCTGAAATTATTGAGCGACGTGAACTTAACCATATTGTGTTGTTCATCATCATCATCAGCAGCCTTGTTCCACACCCTCATCAATCACAATCTGAATCATTTTGAAGGATATTGCTAATCCATTCAATCAATCAATTCAGCCTATTGCAGTCCAGTGCTGGACATAGGCCTCTCACAGGCTGCGCCACAACACCCTGTCCTTCGCCTTCCGCATCCAGTCCGTCCCAGCCACCTTCTTTAGGTCGTCCATCTATCTAGCTGGGGGGCGTCCTACACTACGCTTGCTGATACGCGGGGGTCTCCACTTCAGGACTCGTCTACTCCACCGACCATCGTTCCTTCGACGAACATGGCCAGCCCACTGCCACTTCAGTTTGCTTACTCTGCAAGCTATGTCCGTAACTTCGGTTCTTTTCCGGATAATTTAATTCCTGATCCATTGCTTTTCTTATAAATATGTTTGGGGCGAACCAAACTAATTGTCTATGGTTCCCACTATTAGATATAAAAGACAACACTACACCAGATAGAGTGAGATGTGTCTATCATGCGAACAACGCGTCATACTGACGTCACGCAAAATCCTACATCTCGCAAGCAGAGTTTACCGCACAAATATACAACGGCCCGAAATGAATCATTGGGCAATTGCCCGGCAGACACAACACCCGTCTGGTCGGAGGATCCTCCCTTTTCTATAGAGGATGAGTGAACTTTACACCCTGTTCCTCATACCTCTATATGTTCAAAAAAATTGTCTTATAAATCTTTTCTACACAACGTAAATAACGCAATGAATGTTGTTGAACTGTCAAAATCCTACTGTTGGTATGTTTCGCAATCACCAAACTGTTCTCTCATCTCTCAATTTATTGTTTTCTAACCCTGAAAATCAAGAAATAAAAATCCAATTGCGACCCGAAGCGTTATTGTATTAAAACTTTTGTCCGCAAATCTCTAAGTTTATACCAAAATAATCCAATTTCTAAGCTTTCCTTATTCCATAGGTACGATGTTACGCGGCTCATATTTTCCAGTTTTAATACAACATTCGCAACATCGAAGGAGCATTAAGTATTTTTTGTGCTTTCGAAGATTATTGTGTTATGCACTCAAAATATGTTCTCCTAGTTTTACGAGGCTAAATATTCATTTTTTTCTTCTAATTTATGCCGTGATTAAAAGATTAGCCAGTGAGCAAGGTAGGATAACAGACTCGTCACTATCGTCACGTCTTTTATCAAAATAGGTACCAACGCTGTGATATTTATTTTTCATTATGCTGAGATACGAGAGCCTTTTTGGTCTCACACAGTTTTTTTTTTGTTGTTAGTTTTACATGCTCCTTTTTTACTATTTGTATTTCCTGTGTGTGTCACAAGTAAAATATTTTTCTTTCTTTCTTGCACGTGTGGTTGCGGTATGTAACTTTGCGACTGGTCTTCAACTAAGTTAGTTAGTTACCTGAATCCTGTTAGTCAATGTGGGATACATAACAGAACGTTCTTGGCCAAGAACTCAGCCTACCGCAGACCGCTGCTGGACATAGACCTCTCCCAAGGTGCCCCACAACACTCGGTCCTCCGTATTCCGCATCCAAGTCTCTCTCACCCTCCTTTTTGAGGCCAAGATTTGTGTCGTTAGTTTAACAAAAACCGTCGACACAATAATAGGTAGGTAATAGATGACTGTTAAACATATTATCATTAACATCAACATTACACGCTGAATAATTTGGAGAGAAAAAATTCACAGATTTCGTGCCTCACACGACTATCGAGCATAGTCGGGATAAGAAAAAGGTCGGGAAAAGAAAAACTTCAAAATGTCGCTCTGACTTTTTTCAAAAAAGTTAGTCTTTGTTTTAGGCTCAAATTGTAGCACACTAAATAGTCCAGAGGAGTTTTTCTCAAATTTTTGTTAACATTCTTCGTTTCCAAAATATCGAGCGCTAAAATCAAAATATCGGAAAAAATTGAATCATTTTTTTCCACTGTTTCAGCCATAACTTTTTTCGTTTTTGATTTTCTCGAATAATTCTTTTTGCACCTTACAGCTCTCGGGAACACGGTTTTTTTTAGCCTTTTTTGAATATCATATCTTCACAACTCTCCGAGATATAAAGCGATCGCACTTTTTCGTGAAATCGGAGCCTACACTAGAGCGAACGAAAAGACATTTCCAATGTCAAAAAGTCACAACGCATGCAACATAAAATCTAATATGCCAATAAAAAATAACAACACAGTTTTGTTTATTCACGTCTAGTGCCTACCTATTTATAGCGGGTTTATCGCAGAGAATTTTTATAGCTCAATTACGTACACTGCCAAACATGTTTGTAAATCATTTGACCGTAAATTCGCTGAATAAAAAGCACCATGATGTATGCATAATAACAAGAGTTGGATGTGAATGATTACATAGCGTAATCATTTTAGTTCAATAGGTTGCCGGTTTGTCGAAATTCAGTTGGTAAGTCTTGCTAAACAAAGGTTTTAGAAATAAAGGTAAACCTGAAGTTAAACTGTTTTGTTAATAGAATAGGTACTTTCACCATGGTCTACCGTCCTTCTTCACAGTGTCCTGTCCACATTCCACCCTCCAATCCAGCGCACTGTGCGACCCATCGCAACATACATCATCGTCAAATAAATGTTATGGTTAATAATGACACCAGTACACCTACCTAAGATGATATGATTTCTATTTTCCCGGCTGTTTCGTAAGAATAGCTATAAAAATCAACACGCTTATTGTAGAATCTGAAAACATGCCGAAAACTCTTCATCGTTTTTGCTTATAGTTGTTTAGCTTCTTAACCCATACACATTACAAGAAGTCACTATGTGTTCGAAATTGTTTTCATAATATATCTAGTTGAAAAAAGCAAGCTAACCCTGTACAATATCATTTCCATGCAATGAGCTTCATTCCAGCTTCCAGGCATATGCTATTGAGAGATAATAGGCAACAGCGTGCACTTGACTGCTAGTAACATCATACTGCCATCCGCATACCGGGTGCCAAACGTTGCAATATGTAGGTACGAGCTAATGTGTTGGGCTATGCTGGTACAGTCGAATAGGCTACAACAGCTCTACAATGGTCTTATGGCCGAAATCGGAACTAATGCCGCCATCTTGTTTTTGTTCAATTCATTTTTCAAAACAATTGCATAAATGTAGGTGTACCAACAGCGCTGCCCTGTCAACTTTATTTGAGTGCCAAAAGATACTTGTTATTAAGTAGGTATTTGGTACTTATGAGTATACAGGCAAAATGCCAATATTTATTTTTGTTTAAAACACACTTAAACACTAATGAGTTCGAACAAAACAATGTTTATCTTTACACTCAAGTTTGAACCATCGAGCCATTTCTGAATTTAGAAGTCTATTTCAACAAACTTAGTTCTATTAACAAAAACTGACGTCAAACCAGAGTCTAAATTAAGAACATTAAGAACTTTACCGTGCCTTGAAAGTTCAAAATACATTGACTGGCTTGAAGGTTTAGGCTTGGACTAAATTAAGAACTCGTTTTGTAAAGAGGGATAGATTATTATAGAATAACTGATAAAAAGGTTAAGTAGGATCAATCATCAAACAAAAATTTGGCCTTATATAGCTGATGTAGGTATACCAAATAGCTTGTTAGACTGTACGAGGACTCTCTGTAGCGTTCCATTTATAACATACATAGACTTATAAAAAAAGATGGACTCCGCGCCACGCATAT
This sequence comes from Gortyna flavago, assembly GCA_963669345.1. Taxonomy (NCBI): domain Eukaryota; kingdom Metazoa; phylum Arthropoda; class Insecta; order Lepidoptera; family Noctuidae; genus Gortyna; species Gortyna flavago. The sequence goes on from OY770135.1 coordinate 12,931,756, forward strand.
CGAAAGTGAAGCACCGTAAAGCGTCGACGTGTGAAGCGTCGATTGACGATTGACGCTGTCGTGTCACGTAATGGCGGCCGGTCGGCATACTATGATGTAAATGTGAGCGTGAGGCGTGTTTGTACAAACGATCACTTACTGTGCTTCACTTTCGATATGCGTGGCGCGGAGTCCATCTTATAACCTATTAACAAACAGCTCCATAAGTTTCTTCATTCGCGCACACAAATGAGTCAAGATTGGCAGAGTTTCAACTTTCAAAACTATCGTTCCTGCCTTTTGCAGTTTCTACCCCTAAATTCAGTTACCTACGCTTCTGTTGTAAGAACTATGTAAAGAGGGCTCGTTCTATTTTCTATTCTATTCACCTGCCATTTAATAAAAATATTATTAAATGGCAAGCAAAGCAGATGTCGACTATTCTCTCAATGTGTAAGAGCTGATTTTTCCATCGCCAGATAACTTGATTTATTCCGGTCTGATCCCCTGAGACTCGATCACCTGCTACTTCTTCTTCTGTTTTAAAATCTTTCTTATCCAATTTTATGCTAGGTTACTCTATTTAAAAAAAAATCCACGAATTTAGTTATCAGATGATTGAAAAATCAGCCCTAAAATTAATAGGAAAAACAAATGTCCATGGTAAAAAAAAATAAAGAAAAACAACAAATACAGACAAAAGTGAAATTCATTGATGGATACAGTTGAACACAATGTAGACCTTGTTTGACTGGAAAAAAAACTCTAAACGCGATTTGCGAGCAAATTATAGACACGAATCTGACATCATGAACCTGTAGGTCAAAATTTGGTGTAGGTATGCTGTGATAGACTATGACACTCCGCGACCGTAAGCATAGCAATATTTTCGCTACTACCACTCATCAGAACAGTCTACGTCGCTCCAAAGATACAATATCTACGCCAAATCATCGTTCAATTCCTACATATTTAATTAAAAGAAATACGCCCGATTTCACCTTGTAAGAACATCTTTCGTTCTTCGTAATTTTAGTCTCTTTTACCGTTTCCTCCATTTAATTCTACAAGGAGTTATCGGAATACTTCGCGATTCCTATCTCCGGAATTTTTTCCTCGTATTTCCGACTCCATGTAGCTGGCCATTTCTCATTAACTTTTCTAAATAATTAAACATAAAACAGTTTCACGGATTCACTGCTTAGAATTTTCAATGTGTAAGGAGTGTGGATTTGTGCCCGGTTGACGGCAGTACCAGCATAGAACCGGTCGAAGTGGAGGTGCTGGCCTATGTCCAGCAGTGGACGTCTTTCGGCTGAAATGATGATGGCAATAGGCTCGCCCCCTATACATGGGACTTAAAGATGACTGGCGAAATGTGCGTGGATTATAGGTACACTTCTGCCTAAGCCTTTTAGTAACGAAAAACATACACCTCCCTTTGGCGCAGTCGGGTAACAAAGGGAAGAGAATTCTATATCAATCACATAGGCCGCGCCACAACACCCTGTCCTCCGTCTTTCGTATCCAGTTTCATCTATGTATCCAAAGGTATATCCAATCTCCCTAGTTCTTCCGAATCAATTGGCAATTAATTGAGTTAAGACGAATTAGCTACCTACCGATCTTAACTGTCTGAAGACTAAACGTATAGCGGTCCGACGATATTGCGTGAAATGGACCGGCTAACGATACGAGTCGATATCGGGGAACTAAGTACACCCCTAAGTAATAGAATTGTATCGGTACACTAACTTTGTACCTACGTGAATTTATGCTCGGATAATTTTATCTTCCGTTTATACGTTGCTTGAGTAGTTCTACCAATCTGGCAGGAGCACCGGAACATAACCAAGTGTTACCTACTGACTGGCCAGGAACAACATAGAAAGAAATGTGGAAATAATATGGGGATACCTTTACTTAGCTATCTTGGAAGCTCTAGTGAGATGGTAGGTAGGTACTAAACAAAACTTTAATAGAACTTTCGGATCATGATCGCGATACCTATCCATTCAAATTTTAGGGAAATATCTATCTTTCTTTTCTTTCGCTATTTCTCTATTCTATCTTTTTTTCGCTATCTTGTACTTAGGTAGTTTGTTTTTTTAAATACCAGATCATAATAATTTGATAGCTGTAATGTCAAATTCCTGTACTATAAAAAAAGAATCTCAAACACTTGAAATCACTATCTGGGTTTAAAAAACTAACTTTGTGTAGATACCTACCTAATGTTACTCTAAACATAGGTACCTACCTAATCACCGTTTGGTAGGAATACTGGTGGTAAGTTCACAGTGTAGCTACCTAATATCGAAACTATAGCCTAAATGCTTTAACCCTTGTTTCTAATAAAACCAACAAGTTTTAGGAAATATGAAAAAGGTTAGCGTCGCGCTCTGCCACTGTTCTTGGGTGCCGTCCAAATAGATAAAGTTTTCTCCTTGACATAGGGCAATTATGGCCATGACAATGCTTTCCAACCAAAATAGTTATCCTTGAAACTTTAAATGTATTGTTTTAATACATTTCTAGACTAAAAGGTACCTACTCGGTCCTGTTGATAATAAAGCTAACTAGAACTCTGTAGAGGGACCTACGTTTGTCTACCCCTGGCTTTTCAAGGGTTGAAGCCATCTCTTTTCCCTCTCATGAATATGAACAACTTTTACAATAAAATAAAAAATAAAAATGAAATACCGAAAAAAAAAGTTTTAAAACAGAAAAAATACATTAATAAAAGAAAAATAAAACTATAAATCAAAGTACCTATAATTTTGATTTAGATTTGATTATAATTATGTAAATAGGTACGTACCTGCTTTAGTCGCGAATCAAATTTTGATCTCTTTGGTCTACCACTGCGCATTCACCTTAAAAGTCGGAGTATAGATAAATAGAAATACCTACATAAAATCCTATTCACAAGTTAGAGATAGTTCATGAGTGTTTGAACTGTCCGATTCGGGCAAATTCTTAAACTTTACCTTGTTACACTATGTGAGAAGTTTTGTTGAGTTGAGTGGTATGTACGTCTTTGTCGTAAACAATAGTTTACGCTACGCTAGGTTGGATTTCTGTCCAGTCATGCTCCCGACATGTGAAGTAATTAAACTATACAAAGCAGTCACTCCATTTAAAATAGTTGTAGGTATTCAGCTGCATCAGGTTAGACTGCGGGTAGGTAATTAATTACGTAACACACTAACAGCAGCAATGGCTTCCATTTTTCTAGTTCAACAGACAACAACATTCTTTGCGTTATTTGAGTTGTGGAGCAGACAATTTTTTCGAACTTATGAAGCAATGTATTATCTATCAATTGAAAATGATTCAGATCGTGATTGACAGCGTGTTACGCAATAATTAGGGTGCTGGAAACCAGCCCCAACATAGTTGTGAAAAGGCTAAATAGATGATAAAAAGATTAGGGCTTTGTAGTTTTAAATTACTTTAATTAACATTGTTTGTCAATTCGTGTATTACTTATTAGTGTTGCGTTGCGTTATGTTTTCCTACACCAGTTTGAGAGCAGTAGTGATATTATCAATTGACACTGACAGAATGTACAGAACCCACGACCTACAACTCGTAAGTCTCGGCCGTAGCCTTTGGGCCTCCCCTGCTCCTAATGTGTCTCTAGTTAACTAAAACAACAGTTGCAACATGCTTATTTATGAGGACCTCAAGTCGCAATCAAACGCAAGTTAAGTAGGTAGGCAATTTTAAAGGTCCCAAAAATATTGAATATCTTTTATGACACTAGCTGCGCCCCGCGGTTTCACCCACATAAGTGTCGATCCCGTGAGAATATCGGGATAAAAAGTAGTAGCCTATATGTTAATCCAGGGTGTCAGCTACCTCCATACAAAATTTTATCAAAATTGGTCTAGCCGTTTGAGCGTGAAGAAGTAACAAACATATAAACACACACACTCACCCTCGAATACACACACTCACCCTCACACACACACACACACACACACACACACAAAATTTGACCTTTATAATTATTAGTGTGAAAAGAAAGACACCTACATACTACATAGCTTATCATTATTTTTACATTTTGGTCAATTCTATAACTATAAGCATATTAATAGTACTGTATACCTACATACCTTTTGGTACCAAACTTCTACAAAGGACATTAGGTACATAATTGAATTACATTTTGAGCTCCTGAACACATTAATCACTTTTACGATAGGACAGTAGGTGCTTCCAACACTGACCTCACGAAGCTACCTGTCTGATCCCCTAAATGAGTTTCCACAAGGCTAGACAGAGCAAAATTATGTAACTTTCTGCCTAACTTAATTATGTAGGATTATTTTGTTATGAATCCGGCTGCCCAAAATAATATTGAATAAATTTTTGGCCAAAGAATCAGCATTGCCATAGGTATAACGTGGCAATGCTGCCAGCCTTTTGGGCACGTTTCCTGTTGACAGCGATGCGGACGAATTTTTTGGTGCCCTTTGATTATTTTCCCTCCTTTTTATACATATACTTGTACATGTAATTATTTTAAGATTGTTAGTTTTTTCAATTATGTAAATATAATGTAGTTTAACATTGAATAAAACAGTACCTACTTAATAAAAATCATTGTTTTTGTGTAATATTTGGGGAAAGAAAAAAATTTGTTTATCTCTTAATAAAATTACACATTTTATGGAATCATCAACTTAGGTCATAGGTAACCTAAGCAAAGGTAAGCACGACTAAATACATAATTAGTATATGCTGACTTCTGATTGTACGAAAAACCTATACAATGCGAGGTCAGCTAAAAGGAAATGGAAATGCTAAGATGTGTAGCCGTGTGTAGTGTATACATACATAAGTTTCTCTTTGATTTATTTATCAAAGCGGCCATTAAGGAGCCCATATTTTATTTTATTATTTCGATCTTTTAACCTAGGTATCTCCATGCTCAGTATTTATTTATAAAAACTTGTTCTTTCAGAGCTAGGTATAAAAACTATAAATTTTATTACTTAACAAGTTGGTACATTCCGAAATATTTTCAATCTAACCCCACAATTTTTTATTGGCCCAGTGGCAGAGGATCCTAGTTAAACTAATAAAAGCCGTACTGCCAACAGTTTTGTGTGTTGCGACAAGCTAAATAAAACACCAAAAACGATTGCCGGCATAATTTTAATAATACATTCTTACGGCATAAAAACAGTGGATTTGATCTCAAATAACCTTAAAAACTCATACAACTAGTAAGCAGACTATCACAGTTAGGTCACAACAAAAACAGGGTAATATTTCGTATCACACAATTTCACCTCATTAATACATTGCATTAACCAATCCTTGTGTACATGCCTTACATCTGAAGGCAATTTCTTCGTTAGCTTCTTCATTTTTTCAAAACCTATCTCGTTATTGTTATGTAGCACAAAGTCGACATCCATTGATTTAATTGACTTCACAACGTCACCTCCGTAAGCGATCCAATGTCTTTCAAAATGCTTTCTTTCTTCCTCTGAGAAGCTTATGAAATCTGGGTAGAAACCTAGACGTTTGTCTTTGAATACATTCGGTAGAGGAGTCTGTGGTATGAACAAAAACTCTTTACTATCTACCTCATCAACGCTCATATTACAACAATCTTCATTAATATCAACGTCTGTTGACATTGACTCGTTACTCTTTTCTGAAGAAGATGACCGATTCAGTTTAACTTTCGTCTTTTCCTCCTTTTTTATGAAAAAACTATCTATGGTTTTTTTGGGACTAAGTTTTGTAGTTTTTGTTGTACTTGCTTTTGTATTGGACGAACGAGATTTCATTTTCTTTGCAGGAGGCTCATCTGTAGCTGCTAGTTTATTTAGAAGCGACACATCCGTTTTTTCTTTAGAAGTCTTGTACAGATGTTTTAACTCTTCCAGATTAGTTGCAGTCTCCCAATCCTTGTCTGTCCTAATTCTGGTAACTCTTGGAAATCTGACCGATATGCCGTCTGCTGTATGTAAATTGGCCTTCGTTAATTCCGTACCTGAAATCAAATTGATGCATAATAAATTTCGTTACAGTTATAATATGCGGCTAAATCATGTTTTAATTGAATTCGCGGTTTCATTGCTTTTGCGTCCAACTGCATTGAATATTAACGGAATATTGAAATAAATTTACATTTTAATTCAGTTTGTAACTAAAATAATATTTTGTTATCGAACACTTTTTTAGATAATACAGGGCACCGACGCGCAAACTGTAACCATGAATTCAGCACAGGATTCTAGATCCCTTAGCATTTTTAGGGTTCCATGCCTCAAAAGGAAAAACGGAACCCTTATAAGATCACTCATTGTCCGTCTATCTGTCCGTCGGCCAAGTCCCTTTTTCTCAGGAAGGCGTGGCGTTAACGTTGAAATTAATATGAAATACTCAGGGCTCCCTTGAAGCAGTGAAAAAATCAAACTTCTAAGTCAACGCAATCAAAAGATTTATGTGGTAAGGGCATTTATGTTCCGGAATCAAAACCTACAGGGTACTTCCCGTAGACCTAGAATCATGAAATTTGGCAAGAAGCAATGTCATGTAGCACATCATCTTTTGCCTAGCCTTTCCCAACTATGTTGGGGTCGGCTTCCAGTCTAACCGGATGCAGCTGAATACCAGTATTTTACATGGAGCGACTGCCTATCTGACCTCCATATCCCAGTTACTGGGTAATACCATACCCCTGGGTAATGTCATGCAGCACAAGTAATGGAAATCCGGAAACCGTTTTGTAATTAAATATATAACATTTAAAAAAAATCCCATGATAAACTATTTACATAAGTACCTACAAAGTACGAAAGCGAAACCAAGGAAAATGTTCAATGCTTTCAATGGTTTCAGAATCATGTACTGAATCCATGATAACAGATTGCGCGTCTACGTCCCCTGCCACCTTGTATACCGGATGATTATTTTTACGAAAAAAAAATCTGTTGTTTCAGTCAGTAGGGTTTTAGTCAGTAAAAGTCTGACACTCCCTCCCGCTCCACCCAGAGCGGGAGAAGTTATTTGATAAATTCCCACCCAAAAAAAAATAGTATTCATATTCTTTATAAACATACCAGTAATCTCCCAAACAGGTTGTTTTTTAGGATCCGAAGCAACAAAATCAGGCACCATTCCTTTATTGCAGTCCAACCAAGATGGGACTTTATTGCTGTCCTGTGATATTTTCACCATGAGCGGTGTTAATTCTTTCTGTAGCCTTTCTAAAGTGCTGTCGTCATGTCCTGTGTGTACTTTGGTAACAGTTAACCATTTGTTGCGGCGATCGTCATGGCACCCCATCAGGAATACGGACATCATACCTCCTTTTTTGCCTGTACCTGTAAATTAAATTAAATATTAGGTATCATTGAAGGCCATTTTATAAGGAATATTACACAGTTGTAGGCTCTGTATTTCTGCATGTTGTTACAGCAGGCATATCTACTCAAAAACTTTTAGGTAGGTAATCTACTGCAGAGAAAATAATCACAAATTATTTTGCAATCAATGCTTAACGTGCTTTCCGAGGCACGAAGGGGTCTTGGTATGTAAAGATGTTCACCCATCCACGGACCAACCGCGGCAAGCGTAGCTTAACCTGATCGATCGACCCGTGCGGCTGTTATTTCTTAGCCACTAATGACTATTGGCAAAATAATTTTATTTGCTATTGGTTATTTGACTCATTGTGTTGTTTGTGATGGTGTTATTGCATTTTGAGATTAGACTGCCTATTGTACCTACTGCATATTATTTGCTTACGTTTTCCTGTTTTGTTTATCTACATATCTATGCAGCCAGTGACTCACTATTTTCCTTTTATATGTAGCTAAAAGTAACTATACAAATAACAATAGGTATATATTATAGCAAGTGCCTAATGCTATACAGGGCCAAATTAAATTAGCTAGCAAAACTCCGCAAACGAGATTTGATATATCTAAACATGATAAATCAAAAAATAAATTAAGTTGATGGTTTTTTTGTGCGGCTAATGACACAGAGGAATTACTTGAAATATCAGTTTAAAAAAACTGTTTTTTTTTGTGTAAACTTCACAGACGTGATGGGTTTAGATATCTAAACACGATAAAACAAGACAAACTTCAACTAACAAAACTACCAACGGTCATTACCCCCAAAAAAAAAAACATATTGATACCCATCACATCTGCAGAGTTTCGCTAGCTAATTTAATTTTAGCTTGTATATATATTTGGCAAGCAGTGTATGTGTCATAAAAGTATAGTTTAGTTTAAACACCTACCAAACCAAGCTCCTAGAACAACAAGATCAGCTGTATCAGCCATGGCTCCATCAAACAGATAGTCCTTCTTCACCTTTAACCAATGCCTCTTGCCCGGCTCATAGGGAGATTCCAAGTCTTTGAGTACTAAGCCTTCCAGACCAAGTTGTAGTACCTGTAATGTGGAGAACAGAACATTTTGAATATATGGAAGAATGGAGATAAGTACTTCTTTTTAAGCAGATATAATTATGTTTTCTTGAAAGAAAATAGACAGTTTGGAATTAACCTCTGTCATAATCGATTTAAAGTATACAGCTAACCAAACTGCGATAATTGTTTGTAAATGTTGCGGAATTTTTATCTCATGAAACGCCGCGCGCTTTACTTGTGGTGACTAAGTGTACAAACACGCTGTCAATGTGTGCATGAAGACTAGCAGCGTCAGCACATAACACACACACTTCCGACTTCGGTACGGTACCGAGAGCTCCTACACACAAATTCACAGCATGTATACTTGGTAACCACGAGTAAAGCGAGTGTCACTTCGTGAGATAATAATACTATACATAAAATTCCTAACAAGAGTAGTAAATGAACAACACTACATGTATCATTAGATTATAATAGAGGGTATTTTCTAGGTTTTCTAAGCGGCTAGCACTTAGAAAACCTAATCAACTTATCTTGTAGATTGCTAGTCAGTTGATAATCAGAGTATGATCTGTTATCACCTCAAAAATAATTATGGTAATAAAGTTAAATTATTTGACTTTGAGTTTATCACCAATTGAATTATCTATTTTAATAATTGTTGATTAAAATACATCCAAACATACCTCAGCAATCATTTTCGCTAAATCAGATGGCTTTTCAATCAATTTCTGCTCAGAAAACATAACATGATTTGTTACTTCCACCATATTGTCAAGCAATATCCGTCTCCTTTTCCTTATAGGTAGATCTATTAGGACTTTGCCATTGTAGTATAAACAGTCAAATATGTATAGACACACTTGTGCATCTTTGAATTCCGACTGCTTATGCTTACCTAATGTACCGAAAGGCAAGGGCTTCCCTGTTGTCACATCTACCATCAAAACTTCAGCATCCAGAATCATATCTGTACCTGTTGGAAAAGCTTGCGGTAAATAATCCTTAAAATGACTGACTTTATGTGCCATTACCGGTTTTAAAGCTCTAGAAAAATATTTGAACTCATTGCCTTTTTTATGTACTTGTACTCTTTCGCCGTCATATTTTATTTCTGAGAACATTCCGTTAGGACATTTCTTCATTGCCATTTCAACTGATTTGCAAGCTTCAGCCAACATCGGTAGTACAGGAGTCATAAGAGCAAGTTTTGCTTCAAAACCTTTTTGGATTGCGTCTTTATGTTTTACAGTACTGGTTTCAGACATAATTCTATCTAACACCATTTCAAGGTCTCTGGATGTTTGAAAGACGCTGTAAGCATCCGGGTGGACCCCTTCTAATATGTGTTTCGGTCCAGCGTTTATTCGTAAATCTCCCTTTATTAACCTGATGAGCATTTTCAAGTCTTCAGCCGTACATTTCTTAACAATCTTCTTAAAATGGTATATTTGTTCTTCTTCTTTTGTTAGTTTTGAAAGATCTTCTAAGAAGTCTTCTACTTTTTGTATTGTGAGTGTGCTGTCTGATGCAGGTTCTACTGCTCTTGATTTTAGGAAGAAATGTTTTATTGTGTCGGCAACATCACCCTGTTCCAAATGTGTTAACATGTCATCATGATCCAAATTGAATACTCTTGAAAATAATTTGACCAATTGTTTACTTCTTAAATTGTAAACTCTTTTGCATACTTGTGGTAGTAATAGCTTGCACCATAATGTTAAGTTACCCTTGAAGGAGGTGTTATCAGTGCCCTTTGTAAAAAAGTCATTGACTATTGCCGTTTTTTCAGTATAAGCGTCTACGTTAGATATTTTCTTGCATAATTTGAAAAATGTGACAAACTTGTCATCATCAGTTTCCACTTCCTGCTTTTTAGGACTCTCAGTACTCGCGCTACTTGCATTTTTTGAGGGACTAAGTTTCGCAGACACGTTTGAAACGTTTTTAATAACCTTAGCCACATATTTACCACTATTTTTGTCAGCATACAGTTTCTCCATTTCATTTAGCTTTTTCAATATTAGTTCTTGATCTTCCTTGCATAAAGAGGCCCAATTACCGATGTCATCTATCGAATCTACGCGTTTGGTCGCAGGTCGTTGTTTCAGTAAGGCATTCATGAAGCAGTCTACATGATGCCATGATTTCATCGATTGACCTTCCCCGTATGGACTTGCAACAAGCTTCGCAATACGCAATTCTCCGCTGAGACAGTTAGTTTTACATCCTTTGCACGAAGCTCGGCCACCTTTAGCTCGATCTACGAAAAACGGTGTGGAATCCGCCATGGCTAAAACTATACTTGATTTTTAGACACTAATCACATAAAATTTATCAAAGTAATGTTTGTGCACGTTTTTACGGTTACAGTGAATCATATGTGTGATTTATGTTCCAGAATACGCTATATTTACTTTAAAAACAAAACAAATAATGGTACAGCAGAAACCCAAACAACACGCAAACGAAGCATTTTATGGCTTATTGTCAAAATCAAAATGTCAAACTGACAGACCAACGTTGACAGTTCTAGAGGTGTACACTTTCTGAATCGAGATTTTGTTTTGCGTCAAATAATAAATCCACAAAAGCTACTTTGTTTAAAAAAAATTCATCATTCACGAAAATTAAGAAGCCAAAAAATATTATAATCATTCATATTCTAACGTTTTCACAGTTTGATTGTCGTATTAACAATTGTTTGTTTAATTCACTGTTACGTTGCCGCGATATCACAGTTTCGTGTGAAATAATGTAATAGAGAGGTCGGTCTGCCTCTATTGACATTTCGTTCTACGCATGCGTCGATTTAACAAAGTCTTTTCTGCTCTGTATGTCGCCCTGATAACGCAACGAGTCGATTGAAAATAAAGCAAATTCGCCTTTGTTGTTTATTTAAAGTAACACTAACGTTATAAAATTATAACATTAAGGACATTTTAAAATATTTAATTGTTTAGATAATATAGGTACGTCTGTCTTACCCTATATGCATTGGATAATAATATACTCTTCAAGTGTTTTGATTTAAATTTATCTTTCTTTACAGCGTCATCATGTCACCAAGAGTTCAGCAGCGACGGTACAAAACACGGCACGCTGACATCTCCTCACTACCCGTCGCCGTACCCTCCGAACACTCATTGCCACTATGAATTTTTCGGGAGGGGCAAGGAGCGAGTTAGATTAATTTTTCAAGACTTCTACTTATATAAATCTGCTGATGGGTCTATTGAGTAAGTAACATTCCCATTTAGCGAAAACATTAATTAATTGCCGATGTTGGTCTGTGGATGGGTGACCATTTTTACATACCATGACCCCTCCGTGCCTCGGAAAGCACGTTAAGCCATTGGTCGTGGCTGTCATTCGTAGATCTTTGACAGTTATTACGGGTAGTCCGAAGCCCGAAAGTCTGACAACCAGTCTTACCAAGGGTTATCGTATTACCCAGTAACTGGGCTGTGGAGGTCAGATAGGCAGTCGCTCCATGTAAAATACTGGTATTCAGCTGCATCCGGTTAGACTGGAAGCCGACCCCAACATAGTTGGGAAAACGCTAAGCAGATGATGATTAATGACTGACAATATAAAATAATGTAAATGCTGTTGTTCATTTCTCATTCAACAATGTTTGATGATGGCTTTACGATGAATTACCTACTCACGATTTTTCAGTGAGTATATCAGTATATTATACTCTGACTAATATTCTGGAACTGCGTTCGTGATACACTTATACTTATCCCTGAATCGGTTTAGAAAGAAGCCTGTAGCAAAAGAAGGGCCAACGCATAAAGTATAAAAACTTTTCCCAAGTCCTCTACACTCATCCAAAAGCTAGTATTAACAAAATAAATATTGTAACACAATTTTTATGCATTTACAGCTGTACAAACGTGGATTCGTTGCAAGCATTCGTCAACGTGGATGGGCGGTTAGAAAAAGTGGAGACCTTCTGTGGAATCGACCTCCCCAAACCTATTATGTCGAACGGACCGAAACTAATGCTGGAATTCCGTGGAACGCAATCATCGAGGTACTCGAGAGGATTCAAAATATCATATTCATTTGTAGAAAGTAAGTATGCATTTGATCGTACAAATATTTCTGTTTTAATTGTGTTCAAATTATCGAATTGATTTTGACTGAAACAAATTGAATATCTACCTACTCGGTGACATTGCTGAGTAAGAACAGTTAGGTAAATAAAGTTAGTTTGCTGTTATTACTTTTAAAACAAAAATAAACCTTTGTTTAACTAAGCCGTTACCTAAATCTGGAATTCAGGACCCTTTAAAAAGATGTCGACCCCGTAGAAATAAGTCATCATCGTCATCATTTCAGCCGAAAGACGTCCACTGCTGGACACTCCCCCAAGCACCTCCACTTCGACCGGTTCTGTGCTTCTCGCATCCAACGGGTTCCTGCGAAAAGGTCGTTGGTCCACCTTGTGGGAGGCCTTCCAAGGCTACGTCTTCCGGTACGCGGTCGCCACTCCAGAACCTTTCAGCCCCATCGGCCATCTGTTTTGCCAGCAATGTGCCCTATCCACTGCCACTTAAGTTTGGCAATTCTTCGGGCTATGTCGGTTACCTTGGTTCTCCTGCGAATCTTCTCATTTCTTATTCGATCATGCAAGGTAACTCCAAGCATAGCCCTCTCCATTGCCCTTTGGGTGACTTTTAGCCTTCTAATAAGGCCCATTGTAAGCGACCACGTTTCAGTGTCTTATGTCATCACTGGCAACACGCAGTCGACCTTCGTCTTGAGACACTGCGATATGGGGGACGAGAAGATATTGCGTAGCTTCCCGAACGCTGCCCAGCCGAGACAGATTCGACGATTGACCTCTTTCTCGAAGTTGGACCTACCTAACTGGACAGTTTGTCCTAGGTAAACATACTCGTCCACGACTTAGAATGTAGAGTCTCCGATATTTATGAGAGTGGGTGTTACATGGGCATTTGCTATGACCTTCGTTTTGTCCATGCTCATCTTAAGACCCACTCTTTCGGAGGCTCTACTGAGGTCATCGAGCATTGTTCTGAGGTCCTCCATAGTTTCAGTCATGACTACGATATCGTCAGCAAACCGAAAGTGAGTTATGTACTCGCCATTAATGTTAATGCCAGCCCCTTTCCAGTCCAGAACCTTGAAGAGATCCTCCAGTGCAGCGGTGAACAGTTTTGGAGAGATAACGTCTCCCTGTATCACTCCTCGCTGCAGAAGGAGAGGTTTCGAGGTCTGACCCTGGAGTTGGACTGACCTAGTGGCGTTTTCGTACAGACACTTCAGCACCTCGATGTACCGATAGTCGATCTGGATCCGTTAAAGAGCCTGCAGTACAGCCCATGTCTCGATCGAATCAAAGGCTTTCTCCTACTCCACAAACGCTAAGCAGAGAGGCAGGTTATACTCTTCGGTCTTCTGTATAACCTGTCGCAGCGTATGTATGTGGTCTACGGTGCTAAAGCCTTTACGAAATCCGGCTTGTTCGGGAGGCTGGAAGTCGTCAAACCTGCGCGCGAAACGGTTCGTGATAACTCTCGAAAACAGGGCATTGTTGCACTTCTTAAAGAAAAGTATCACCATACCTCTGTTCCATGCCCGTGGTGTTTTACCCTCGAGTATGACGGAACCAAACAGCTTCTGAAGGGCCTTAAGAACGGGTTTTCCGCCGGCCTTCAGGAGCTCGGCCGTAATGCCGTCATGTCCGCCTTGTTGTTTTTGAGCTGCTTCAGAGCCAACCTAATCTCGTACAGGCTGATTTCCGGGATGTCTTCGGTATAGTGTCGGGTCAATCTAGTTCTGGGGTCATTTGCTAGATTCATAACGGGGTTACTTGTTGACGTGTAGAACTGTCCATAAAACTTCTCGATCTCTCTCAACAGCTCAGGTTTCGCGGATACAATCCTGCCATTATCGGTCTTCAGTTTCGTAAACTGTCTCTGCCCAAAAAACAGATCTCCAGAAAAAACCTTGGAGCCTTTATTTCGCTCTATCGCGTCCTTAATAGCTGTATTAAAGCGGCGAAGATCGCTTTTCAAGAAATAAGTGAACTCTGAAATCTCTTTCTAATTAAAATTTACATTTTTCAGATTTCGGAATAAACACAGGGAGGCAGTTGAAGGAGTTTCCATGCGCGTTCGTGTATAATAGTAGTGAAGCGCGCAATGGTACATTTGCATCTCCAAACTCGCCGGGACCATATCCAAGGGATACGGAGTGTACATACTTCTTCCACGGCGGCGAGACTGAGAAAGTGCATCTGCATTTCACGAATTTTGACGTTGAAGGAGTTTTGCCGTAAGTATTCAATATTTTTTTGTCAAAAAGACTGGAATAGAGCAACAAATCCACGATAACTGAACTTAGTTAAACCACAGTATAACTATAAGTAAAAGTAAGATAAAGGGAGCAATGAAATGCCTCAAAGCAAACGTTCGATACTTTCTTATATTGGAAGCCTCTCCGCCCATAAAACGACCCACTGGCCCTCAACCTGAATCATTTTGAAGGATATTGCTAATCCGTTGCTTCATATCGTCGCTCACATGACTAAACGTCTTATCTCATTTTCTGGCTGACTTGAGTTACGACAACTACATTATTCTATTGGTGATTCTTTACATATCGTTGCCTTTCAAAATGTTTATATTTTGAGATTCAAATAACATAGAGGTACGACGGTTAGTAAAAAATGTAAATAACCACGAATAGAAAAATGTAGCTAAAAAATAAGAAAAATGAGATAGCACTTTTAGTCATGCGAGCGACGATATGTTCGAAAAATGAGTGTGTCTGCTCAACAACGTAAATAACGCAATGAATGTTGTTGCACTGTCAAAATGAAACCCATCGCTACTGATAGTGTGTTACACAATGACCCCGCGGATGGAGCTGAATACCAGCGTTTTACATGTAGCGACTGCCTAGATCTGACCTCCACAACCCAGGTACTGGGTAACACGATCCCCTTCGTAAGACTAATAAATAACACTAATACTTAAATACCTGTTCCAGATGCGAAGCAGTATCGGCGAGTGATTATGTCGAATTTTCAAACTATATGACTGAAGACAATAGATTCGGTAGATATTGTGGACAAATGAAAGAGTTCCACGTAGAGTCTGAGAGGAATTTCTTCAAAGTTACATTTAGGTCGAACGACCGCTTAGATGGTACAGGTTTTAAAGCAATCTATCAGTTTTTAGAAGCTACTGATGAATATCGAGCTCCACCGGTACAAGATAAGGCTTCACATTCTCTAGGTCAGTATTTTCAAATTGGAACGAATCTGGTTGTCAATAATTAATAATTATATATCAGACTGATGACAAGAGCAGTGGTGGCCCAATACAACTGGGCATACAAGTCGCAAATATATTTGAACCCGTGCAAAGAATAAAAGGTGAAGGCTCAGGCACTGCAAAATTCAGGCGTTATGGGTTCGATTCCCATTTACATAAAATGAAGGTACACTCGATTGCACGTCAGTGATCAGACTTTGACCTGCAGTTGGCCTAACGTAGTACGGAATTTCAATAGAATACGGGGCCAGCTGATACGGGTTTTGTTACCACTAACACGCGGATGACTGTTCCTACTAATATTTTAAACGATCTGAAATTAACGTTTTATTTTCTAATTTCAGGTATATTTCAACATTTTCTAATGCTGATCATCCTCGCAATACCACAGCTGCATCATCAACTATATCATTAAATAAAGTGATATTAGATTAAATATTATTATAAACTAGTCTATAATCCTGTATATTTTGTATAATAGTATGTGCCATACACCTGTAATTACGTAGATATGCAATATTTTCTATAAAGTCGCATTTTATGTTTTCCTCTATTACCTACCAACTAAAGCAATACCATGCGAGTCACAATAAAGATTTATTCATAAAGGCACGTCGTAAAACGAAATAAATTTATTTGAATTTAAAGAGTTTTTCCTTTTATTTTTAGAGGACTTTTTCGCTATTTCAGACATTTCTCCTGCATGGCAAAGATTAGAGTTGGTTTTGCAAAGCAGACCGCAAATTAACTTCACCAGTGTAGCGGAACTATAAGGAGAATCCAATATATCTTTCAAAACATAGGGAAAATCTTGAAGTACGACATACTTTTACCATGCCTACGCGTACGGATATACCAAACTCATATATTTTGGGTACTGCCAGCTTGTTACAGTAAAATACTGTAAATCACAACTCGTGTAATGGTTAACAACCAACTGATCAGACAAGCTTATCCAAATTTAGAAAATTAAGATCATACAGGTTTTGATCATCACAAATAATTATGATTATGATCATCATATACGTATACCACACAGCTAAGACCTACGTCAACATTTAAAAGTAACTGTATGATCTGCTCGTCCATTATCCATTACTAATATCTTACATAACATTTGTTGAGAAACCTAACATAATTGAATGATGGATCATACAACAGACAAATGAATATACATCTGTAATTGAGCTAATACTAAAAACAATTCAGACATATATTATATGTCTGAATTGTTTTTAGTATTAGCTCTTCAGACATATATATGTTTTTCTGTACTGTTTATGATGCTTTTACTGTTGCATAAAGTATGTAATGAACAGAGATATGAATAAAACTGCCAAGTTCTATCAATAGTTATATGTATATAAACAAGATTAAGTTGAGTATATAAATCAGTGTCAACTTTAAGTGAAACAGCTTAATAAATATGTTAAATCACAGATTTGAATTAACTACGTCAAAATCTCAGTAACATCATAAATTGCTGCCCAAGTAGGCGTTTAGTTACATGACAGGTTGCAATAACGATTAAATGAGCAATTCCGCGTATAAGTATTTCTCTTACGGTTAATCTGACAGTAATGCCTCAGTTACATTCTACATTAACAAAGTAATCAGTAATTCAGGACTAAAAATACTTCACTATGTACCTATCCCTGAAACATGAATAAGCGAGCTGTCTATCTAAAGAGGTCGACCAAAAAATACCCTTCCCCAAGATGCCATCTATCTCCTTGCCAAATTTTATCGAAATCCGTCAGTGGTTTAGGCGTGAAAAGCCAATGAAAGTCCCGTCAAAATTGGCCCAGCCATTTCGGAGATAAGACAGAAATTAAAAAAAAATGTTATGTCTGTCCCGTATATTGTATGTAATATTTATGTACTTTCATAATGCATGTAGTAAAAAGCTGTTATTTCGAAATTATTTGTATGTATGTATAGATTCTCTCTAGCTGAAAATATGAATACGCGACGGTAAGAGGAAATAGAGTAAAAGTGACAAAAAATGAAATGTTCAGGAGAGCCGTCCAAAATTTAAAATTTTAGAAAAACTGACGTATTTTTGTCATTTATGAAATTTTTATGCTTGAGTTTAAACGCCAAAAAAGTCATCGTAGAGCCATGGGAGTAAGCGCATTCGAAAGAGCGGAAAATTTTACGTAGGATGGCTATATAACTCATTTTTGACCAAAATGTCGCCTTTCCTTTTTACCGTCGAATACATTGTCGTTAGGCTACAAAATTGAGAATTTGTGCTAATGAGGGTTTTTGAAAAATGACGTTTACTAGATGGCAGCACTGAGACGTCAGGTCCGGCCACCTGTCACAAGTGTCAAAGCGCCTATAATTTCTTTAGACGTGACTGAATGATGAACGAACGAATGAAATGAATGGTGATTGACATCATATATTTTATATTGGAAGACCTCTTGTCAAAGTGGCGCCAACTGGTGTCGTGAATTTTCATGAAAACCCTCATTATATTAAGTAGGTGTACGAGACAAAATTGTTCAAAAGCTTGTTTGACAAGGCACTGGTTTGATTAAAGTAGTTGTTTGAGATATTTATGTTCTGCCTTGTGAAGGGCTGGTCATCGGAAGGTACACAGAAGCTGGTTAACTATTACTGTGTAGGAGTATTCCTAGAACTACTAGGTGCTATGTTAACAAAACAAGAAGACAGGTAAATGCCCTAAAATTAAACTAACTAATTTGCTTTTTTTCAACTGCTGTAACATCATCTGCTACAATGCATCATTACCTTAGTAAGCATCGGAATTCTTTACTTTAGTCATGCTAAGTAAATATTAAGTTTCATAACCAATATCTGCACTCCGTAACTTATACAGCAGCAGGTACCTAAGTACAATAATAACAAATTGGCTTCACAAAGTTTATGGCTTCCCACAATGATATTCATTACACGGATTGTCAAACAATATTAGTGAATATTGCGCTAATATGAGTCGTCTATACAAACGAAGAATTTAAATTAGCTAGGTATTGTGGCACATTATTCTCGAAGACATTTTCTTCCTGCCTGCACCAGGTTAAGCTTTACCGCCGCTGATTGCATAATCAGATAAATTAATACCTATTATTTTTATGTATAGAGATGTGATGAGCGCCGAAGTACGATTATTAGAAATCTACTTTCTTCTACTTGAGTAAACAAACATAAATTTAGCGACATCGACTTACCGAGAGTGTGAAAAGTAAACAGAATCTTAGTTACCCATTAAGTAAGTAGGCATGAATTGAACAAACTTAGGACTTTCTATCAAGGAAATCTTGAATAGTAACAGGATTTTTAAATAATAAGCACATACGTATGTGGTTAGGTAGGTACCTATTTTATTGTGACTTACATTTAAAACTTTTAGCAATCAGCTGGCTAGTTCAACCAGTTTTACCGTTATTTGGTAAGATAAAAGTTAATGTTAGTATCTAATCATAGGTAAGGTACAAATCGCAGCATAAATATTATTACTGTCCAGTAATAATTTCTTCGGAATATTATTGAATAAAAAACTTAGTTAAGCTCGATTTAAAAATAAAGTAATTGCACCTCTACTTTCGCCTCGATTCATTGCTTGTCACAGAGTTGTAGTCCGCGCGATGACAGGTGTGGCGGCGCCACGGTCGCGTCGAGTTCGCTATTCACGCGCGATCCCCACTCCGTTTTACGTCAATTCGAGTTCGTTCGCCGCTCTCTTCGGTGCCGGTCGGTAGGCTGTACGTGGTTATTTCCTAAGTCCGCGAAACTTTTCTCCGAAGTAAAGGGATGTGACAGAAAACAGCGTTAATTTGATATTTTTGTGTAATAAATTGTGTTCTAACGTTGTTTTAATTGTGACTAAGTAAAGTGTTAGGTCGGAGTGATACTGTGAGTGTGATTGTGGTCACAGGTGTCGCATTCCGGGGGGGACGCCGACGCAGCCTCTGTACCCGATACAGTGGGCAGGTGAACCGCTAGACAACCCTATTTTATTTGTAAGTAATCTACAACCTTGTTACTAGTGTTTTAGTGTCAACTAAAGACCCGTAGTACATACTGTTACCTACGTACGTACCTTTAAATGGCCCGTTCACCACATGATACCTCATTAATTTAATTAAATATTGTCTTGTTTAATAGGACTCCTTACTTTGTAAGTATCCAAGTACCAACCAGGCTATTTGTATTTCTTGAGATCTAATATCTCACCGTGAAATCTTAAAACTTACCAACTCCGAACACAACATTTTGAAAACTAAGTAGGTAGGTAGGTAAATGTAAATAACAGAATTTCGTAGACAAAATGTACATAGATACAAATGACTAATACTTGAATGTTTATTGCTGTCTGTCATTTTTGTAGGTACATATAGACGCAGGTATATACCTAATTCGTACAGTCAACTGCACATCAGTGGCAAGACTCACTACAAAAATCGCTCTTACCGCTACGACATAAAAGCGGTGCCAATCTCATAAGCCATAATGACAACTGTTGCCACTTTTGTTTGGTTGATTGTACTATAATACGCCATGAAATGGATGAAAGGCACTTACTAGGACCTTACCACTGTCATAGTCTACAGGTTGCACTAAAGGCACCAGTTACACTCAGGTGCCTATTGTGGATAGGCTAAAAACCACGAAGTCCACAGGCTAGGGAAAGACGCGTATCCAGTTTTTGTAACGTCGCCTGTGTCTTTGCTGCCCATCCGGCCCAGTATTCATCTGATTGATGGCATTATATAAAAAGTAGACTCTTATCCACCCAACCCAACTACGGGTCCTGGACTCGTCAAAATACGATGACTCAATCTTTATATAGGTCTAAATCTACTTACTGAAAGGCCTGTCAATCTGCAGCAGTACCTAAGTATCTACCTACCATAAAAGGTGGCTGAGACAGACTGGATGCGGAAAGCGCAGGCCAGAGTGTGGTGGCGCAGCCGGGGAGAGGCCTATGTCCAGCAGACGTGGACCGCGATACTGTGAACCCTGGGGATGGATAATTATAGGCTACTTTCCATAGTCGTACCACGCGCGCGGAAGCTAGTTATAAAATAAACATAATACAACGTAGCCAAATGCCTCGTATTCAACAGTAAAATAATAAAAAGCTACACCTTCGCCCAGCAGTGGGACAACACAGTCTGAAAAAAAAAACTATTCTGCGAAAAGACCATTCTCGCGTGTTTGTGTACCGGCTTCACTGTCATCTAAATAACAATATTTAACAACAGTTCAATAGCTAGGTACCTGCTAACTTCGTAAAGGTCCTGCTGCCTTGATTGTTGTGCAATGATCGCAGGTAGGTAGGTATAGAACGGTTGCAAAGGTGAGAAGAAACAAACACAGCTCAATTTAATTTACACGTGGAGGAAAATGATTATTTTGCGGACATGCAAATGCAATTTGTAAAAATACCATCTTTTAATACCTACCTACTTAATTTCATCGAAGTCTGTTAATCTGTGAATGTGAATCACTGACCTTATTTTCGGTAGTTTTTTTATTATTTAAATATGCAAATCCGACTGGACCCAAGTACCTATAATGTTAGCGATGTCTTTTTATTAAAAGTTTAAGGCGTCTCGCGACATTACGAAGAAATAGCAAAACAAGTAGCCGAATTCATTTAGATTGTTATCGACACGCTAAGAAGAAGACGTATCGTGGTGTCATTCTGTGTAAAGTTCACTGCCAACTTCATTTTATTTAGATTATATTATTAGGTAGATAATTTCGTACCTAATTTTATCTAAAATTAACTTTTAATTTAATTACGCTCAACCGTGACCTTACACAATTTGAACTCATTTGTGCTGTCAGTTGAGATCTCGAGCATCGTTCCAAATTCATAGTGAATCCTAATGCATAGAGAATAATGCCTACTACCGTCCTTACAAAAAGTGCAATAACTCGGATTACCTTGCGTGCGTGCGTGCTTTTTTGATGGCAGAATACTATGGCCACATGGATTTTGTAACAGTACGAAAAGCTTCGGAAATACCCAATACCTACACAGCATTCCCATTTTGTAGAGAAAGTCGCCGACTAGCACCATCATAAATTCTCACGAGATTTATGTGAACTGAAGACATGAAGATATTTGTAAACGATTGGCCTGAAAACTAGTAACAGTTGGATTTTACGGGCGTTTAATATTGAAGGCGGTTATGAAAGCTTTTATGATCCGTAGAAGCTTTTAATCGGAAAGAAATACCTTTTTAACTATTAACTTCCAGACTCCTAGTCTGCATAGGTAAATTAACACATAATATGTAATAATTCTAACATAAGATTTTTTTTCAATTCAATTCATAGTCCTCATAGACGATCTGTTTGACCTTTTTAATAAGACAATGTGCGTAGTATTCACAACGTAAATAGAGCAAAAGGATCTTAGGTTAGGTTAGGTTCCGCTTATTCTCTTGGGAATAAGGTGTGAGTTTACGTGTGTATGTGCATGCGTTAATCCATAGTTGGCACTAAAAGTCTCGGCTGCAATATTTGCGCCAGTTTCAAATAAATAAAGTCGTTAGGATCGAGACTGATATCTAGGTATTAATCATTTTCCTAATTATTATTAAAATATACCTCTGACTACTGTCTACACATTTGGCGTGAATTTATAGCCTAAAACTTGCACACCTTCCAATCTAGGATTCTAGAATAAATAAATGTCAAGACCTTATCTTTAAACACAGGTATTTATTGACAAGTAGGTATTTCGGTATGACTTATTTTAACTAACAACTAACCAAAAACCCTTCTATTCCATTCACCCTGTCTGTACGTGATTTATTAAGGAACTGTTATTCCGCATTATAGTTTTATAGTTTACCTCACCTCACTATAATAATATATTTTCTTAGTAAATTCTCCTCATGTCATAAACAGGTCGTAAATGTTCATTGCTGAACATTGGTCTTTCACTTGATACATTTAAAAAGCGGTGCACAGACGGAGTTAATACTGTCTGTTAGAGTGAGAATGATAATATCGCTTTTCAAACCATTGATGGTGAGCACAGTACCTACTTAGCAACAAACTTACAAACAGTTTCAAAGAAAGTACCTAGTCAAATGTACTGAAATCGTTTTGAGGTTTTGACACAAGACAAAACTGTTTTGCGCACTGCCTGCTGGTCATATTTTTGGTAGTTTTTACCAAACACCCAGATTTTGTAAAATTTATCCAGTTGTCTTTGTAACAAACCATGAACCCATTTTTCTTATTTTCAAATCTTTAACATCAATAAACCCGGTACCGGTAGCAACTTTTAATAAACTCCGCCGGAAGCAATGTTAGCAAAATTACAATGATATTTTTATTATTGTTTAAATGTTTATTGTTTTGATACGTTGAAATAAACAGTACAGCAAATCCGATTGTTGAAAGAACAATCGATTTTGCTCATATTGTTTTTGCGTGTAGCATTGAAGGAGTAAATAAAATAACAAACCTGACAAAGATACAATATATAAAGTATCACCTCGCACATTTTGCCCAAAATAAGGCACTAAAGTGTCTCGAGACAAATCTATTGTTACTTTGAAGTAGAGCATTGTTTTGGAGCACCTAATCAAATCGACTTGATCGAGAAGATCATTCTGATTACTTGATTAGGCTCCTCGAGTTTTGTAAATCCATAAAAATTATCTTGCATAACAACTTGAGTTCTTTGGACTCCGAAACATTGGCCGCCAAGAGAGCAAAATTAAACCCTAGCAAACATAACAAGACATGACGGAATTATTGTTTAATGTTTAGCAAAAATAACTAAAAGGCGCATTGTGCATGTGCATCTTAATCACAATTACAACTAACGTCAACAAACACCCAAACACGCACTGTCGTCATAAACCAAACAAATCTGTCATCGCTTCTGTACTGCTGATCTCACGTTTCAAAACAAAAATTGCCAATTAATAGATAGTATCATAATTAACATCGTCAATATCACGCTATTGTCTCTAGTTAAGAGTGTTGCTAACAATGTCTGTCTGTTTAACGTCTATTGTGTAATGAAATAAGAATTGTACACGATTTTATCATGCAGTATTGTTGTGGTTTTTGTCATATCTGACTGGTTGTTAGTTGAAGGTAAAGTACGGTAAGTAAAGACTTCAACGCGCAAGGTTTACATATTTTATCAAAGATCTTTCACTTATCAATCACATAGCGAAACATCGTAAGATTCATTCTGTCTATCATAGCTGTGTAATTACCAGAATCTTAACGTGACTAATTAAGTGAAAAATAATCTGGACTGTTCGGAATTCTTGGCCAAATAAAGTGACGACGACTTGAAGCGGCAAGTGATGCAAAGCAGTAAGCAGTAATGTAAAGTTATACTTTTCCAGTATCAACCCCTCCACGGAAAGATCTTTGGAAAGAACGACATAAAGTTCCTGATCTCTTTATTAAACCATCAGAGAGTCTCTCATTCGGGCATAAGTTACCGTGGCCTACTTGGAAAATCTTAATTATAGAGCCTACTTGTGGGGGTACATGGAAGGCTCTGACTTCCGGTGTGTATGCGGTTTCTCTCCACAGACTGGCTCATCGTCCATCTTGCACCGCAAGCCCTGTTATCTGCACACGTGAGGACCTAATGGCGGTGAATGCTATCCGCGTTGCTGAATTTTGGGCCAAACTTTATGAAAGTAATTTTTTTTGCCATCGACACGTTAAGAAGTATAATGCTGACTTCTCATTGTACGAAAACCCTATACAATGCGAGGTCAGCTAAAACTGGAAATGTATAGCTTGATATGTCGTCGTGTGTACTGTAATATTAATTTTAAAAGTCCCATCATAATCAACGTTTGCCTCATTGACATGTAAACCTGGCTACTGTTTTATCAACTGATCGGGGTAACTTTTCACATCTTTTACAAAGATAACATGGAAATGCTGGCGTCCGTAGTTCTATGCTCTCGATTCTTATAGCTTGACCCCACACCTGCCCCTAAGATAAGATATTCAGATTTCGCAAGCTTTTGTGATAAGTTTCTTGAATAAACTTATATCTTATTGGCGGAAACCGCTAGATTTATCTATTATAGATACTACTAAGTTTTAGAATTGGCTTTTATTGATTGTTGTTATTCGAAGTGCGGTTAAACAACGGTCTCTGAACGGCAGAACCTTTTATCTGTCCTAAGGCTAATCTACTTCTGAACATGGCCCCACTTCCTAGGTAGCTAGCTAGAGCAATCTTGAGGAGATACAAACGGGATCGGAAGATTAGGTTACGCCACCTTTCAAACTGAGTGCGAATTACAGTCACTTTGAATGACGAATTGAGGCTCAATAAATCAGGTGCGTCAAATACATTCTGAATAAGTTTACGTCATTATATGGAATGAAAATGATATCACTAGTTCTTATTAATTTGACTCGTGATTAAATTCTGCAAGATTTACTACAAAGGGTTTATTTATTTATTTAAACCTATCACACACAATAATGTATAAAGGCGAACTTAGGCAACTAAGGGTGGTGAAGAGATAAGATGGCAGGTGCTCTAATTGAGAGGAGTAAGATTAACTTAAAGTACGACACTTAAATCAAACAAAACCTTAAAATATGGGTCTTGGTTGGTGTCCACCAGTCTTCTAATTTTTTTTTTGTCTTATCCAACTGTTCTTAATACATTCATATGTCATTGCGTCCGAAGCATTTCCTGTAAAAAATATACTCAGCAAACAGGTTCACTGTTCTAAGAAAAGTTGAATTTAATATTCTCACGAGAATTCCGCGGCTAAATACTGGCAATTGTGCAAACACAAAACATTCCTCTTGCCTGATAAATATTTAATTCAAATGGTACCTGTTAAGGTACTTAATGTTCTATCAATATGCAAGAGTGTTCTATTTAAGAGCGTGATACAAGTCCGGTTGGTGCAATTTATTTGTTTTAGGTATTCCTTATTCTTTGTTCTAGTCATGACTTAGCTGAATTATTTGACTTCCCAATACATGATGTTTATCACAAATACGTAAAATTAATCTTACTAAAAGGTTCATTGGCATCGTCGTAAAGGTATGTACTCGTACACAAACAAAGTGTTTGGACAGCTTTGTGACGTTATTTGCATAACTGATAGCTCAACTCAATATACTCTTCAACGTTTCTAAGTAACTTAACCCTGTACTTAAATATCGCTTGAAAAAAAGGCAAAAAATAAATCTGCTAAATTAAATTAAAATGAAGTAAAACTTTATTTCAGACTAGGTCCATGATTTTGTTAGTATTTTGGAGTTAGTAACAATAATGCTTATGTAAATAGGTTAGCATTGTTAGTTTGCAAAACAGTAATTATAAATTCAGACCTAATCTACCTAGACTGTCTCCACCCAGTGTCGCTGAAAGGGACAGTCGGCTCTGGTAGCGATCATTTTTAGAATGCTGTGACTGACATGAAGGCGCTGTAGTACGGAGGCTGCTTTCTTTCGCATAATGGCATGGAAACCATCTGTGCGAGCCTCTGCGAATATTTCCGAAGCACTACAACGCCCCATGGCAGTCCCAACAGCATCCTAAGAGCATTATTAAATTGAACACGCAGGACGTTGTAGGCTCGGCGCGTGTATGACACAAACAGGCCACTCCCCAAAGGAAAGACTCCAAATTATTGACTGAATCAACCTCATCTTCATCACTTCAGCCTAAAGACGTCCACTGCTGAAAAGCACCGCATTTACTGATAATATTCACTAAAAACCTTTGACTGTCTTAATCTTACCTTAGTTTTGTCAAAGTTATTTCGCCTTGCATTTAATAATGCATGTTTTTTGCAGAAGGGTAATTAATTTAATAGCTCAGTACCCTATTAAATGGCCTATGGCTATCCCACGCACCATCTCCCTGGGGATGAGCTATTCCCATAAAATCGAGTTATGATCCGATCTTATAACCTGTGTGATTACGTATCCTGCCTGCTAAAGATTACAGCTATCCTCACAAACTCACAATTAACCGGCGGAAGCACCTAACAAGAACTCTAGCAATAAATGTCGAAACAAATTGCGTATAATGTTCAAGTACATTATTCCCCGGAATTACGCAAGATGGTGGGATCTAAAAATAACATTATAGAAACGAATTCCCATCAAATCTGCAGGTCGATTATAGGTGGGAGTAAGGAATAGAAGTGCTATTTGAGATGGGGAGATAATATCCCCCTGTTAATGCAATTGCGAATATGAAAGCTTCAAAAACAATTTTGTTTTTTTATGATCTTTATTATTAATTTACTGACGTTTGGATCTAAATAACCAATTAGAAATACGTTGCTTGCTGGATATATTGCTATTGCGAACACGACGTGTCTATAGGTACTAGTTCTTCATTAGAAACTTTTTGCTTGTATTGATTGAGCTGCCGATACATGCGTGTATGGCATTGTACCCAACTTTTTATGTTCCCAAACTATCTTTGTTAAACTGTCACTACTTAATTTGCCCTACAGCGAACAATTCCGCTCCTATTGTACCACTACACAAATCAACTTTTTTTAAAGTGCATTTATAATTACTTTCGTAAACTAGCGGATGATGCCGCAAAAATATAGGAGAACAAGACATCATTTAAATATAGCTTTATATTTAAAGGCTATTGCACAGTGGAACGAATGTATGGGAGCGGTTGGACGTAGACATGTCCGAAAAAAAAGAGTAAAATTATGCCAAACTAATGATGCCATCTTATTCGATTACTTAATGCCTTCATAACTTGTGGTGATGAATTTCTTCATAACTCCCATATTTCGGGAGTAATTTGAGAAAATGTGAAATTTTACTATGAAAATGAGTGTATCGAGCTCTCTCCCTCCTGATTCCGGGCTTGTTTCAAGTAGCGGTCTCTAATATCATAATGCTAATACTAAGAGCTATATTTAATACTAAAACACATAGTGCGCCAAATGTGCACTTTCTGGGATAAAGAGTGATGTTTATTTTATAACACAATTTTTTTATTTTTTGTTTATTTTGTTGATTAAAACCGTTTTTCTAAAGGTTTACCTTATTACAATAACATTTCTGAGCAGCCAATTAGAGAAGATATAAGCTAATTAGGATATATAATTAGGGACTTAAGGTTTACATATAAAACTGATGCACTAATGATTACTGATAAGAACATTGCTATTATTTAATTACTAAATGGCTCTTAATACACTAATTTAGCATGCATCATTTACTAATTATCACAATAACTAATTACCTTGCAATATTTAACAAAGGATACCTGGGATACCTGGATTTTATATAAATAGGTCACTATTAGTAACTTTAAAATCAGTGTTGATTTACACCTCGTTGTATCCAAGCTAATCTCGCAATGTATTTTCCAAATTTTAATACAAATCTTGATATTCACGTTGCTTTATGCGCACGCGCACATAAAGATTTACGCGACTTTAACTATTTGTTCAGTGTTTTAAAAGATAACAGTTGTGTTCAGTTATGTGAAAGTGCTGAAACAAGTTTAAAAGACTGGTGTCGTCGATTTTGCTACCGCATTTATGCAAAATGGACACAGTCTGGAAGAAGCACAGATAAGTTTCGGAAGAAACATGAGATTTGGCTACAGGCTGCAATTCAATGGCCGGAATTACAGAATGAAAATATGGAACCTTCTACAGAAAATATAAGTGACGTCATCGAGCCCATAATTTCTCCTGCTAAATCTGATGCTTCAACTTGTACACATCCTAGTCCTCGTAAATCTTTTGAGGACCTTAGTAACCGGCAAAAAAGAAGACGCACTGAAGATAGTCTTTCATGCAGCAGTAGCAGCGCTGAAATTATGTTTTCGGCCGAAAGGGCGCTTCAAAAGGCAGGACAAAGCGATACAGCTTATGTTATGAAATACTTGACGGAGAATCCAGAAGAGGCCTCAAAAATCAAAGCCTTCATTGAAGGTAAATCAATTCAGGTACGGGAAATATCCCCTTTGAAGGCATTGGCTCTTTATGTATCGATGAACTTATCGAAATGGCGCTATAACACTCTTCGGGATTTCAACACTCAAGAAGGAGCTCTTCAATACCCGAGTTACTACATGTTGGTTAAAGAAAAAATTAAGTGCTATCCGGCCAAAGAAGATCTCACAGTTACAGAGAGCTCTGCAAAAATCAAATTACAAGCCTTGATGGATTTAACCTCAAGAAGACTTATTAGGTCGTTAGAAACCCCTGTTGATCCCAATCAACAGCTCGTATTGACCAGCAAATGGGGTTTTGACGGATCATCTAGCCAAAGCATTTGTCATCAAAGGACGAGTGAAGATGAGCAAATCGATCTTGCTAGTAATTTTATGATTAGTCTTGTACCACTGCGGCTCGTCTCAAAAGGTGTAACAATTTGGGAAAACGAGCGACCATCTTCCACTTCATTTTGCCGGCCAATATTGTTTAAGTTTATAAAGGAAACCAAAGAAAATGTGCAGAGAGAGATGGCTGAAATCGAAGCAGAGATTGAAGCCTTAACTCCATCCACCATCACTGATGGAATTAGTGTCAAACACCAACTGCTGTTGACAATGATTGATGGTAAAATTCATTCCATTATATCCAATACAGCAGCTTCAGTGTGTGACATATGCAAGGCTTGTCCTAAAGAAATGAATAATTTAGAGTTAATCAAAGATAAACACGCAAACGAGGACATGTATAAATATAGCTTAAGCACCCTTCACGCTTGGATTCGCTCAATGGAATGCTTATTACACATTTCCTACAAATTAGACATAAAATCATGGCAAGTAAGGGGTGATATAGCAAAAAGGCAAGTTGATGACAGGAAGAAAAGAGTTCAAGAGGCTGTAAGAAGAGAAACGGGCTTACTTCTCGATGTTGTGAAACAAGGCAGTGGATCCACCAACAATGGCAACTCGGCAAGGAGATTTTTTGAAAACTACACTAAATCTGCTGAACTGACCGGAATAGATGCTATGCTTTTAAGAAAAATCTGTGTGATCTTGCAGTGTATTTCATCAGGAGAGAAGATCAACGTAACTAAATTCCGAGAGTTCTGCTTTGATACTGCTAAGCTTTACGTGGAGTTATACCCATGGTATTATATGCCTTCTTCACTTCATAAAATTTTAATGCATGGGCCAGACATAGTTCAGAACATGTCAATTGTGCCCATTGGTTTTCTATCCGAAGAGGCATCTGAGGCTAGAAATAAAGATTTTAGAAAATATAGAGAGGGGCATTCTCGAAAGCATAGCAGTATCTCATGCAATGAAGATATTATGCACAATCTTTTACTGTCTTCTGATCCACTTGTTACAAGTATCCGTCCAAAAGGAAATAAGTTTGTAAAAAAATCTTCTTTTAAGGAATTTTATGAGCTTACGGATTCTGAGAAAAGTGATATCGAATTTGTTAACATAAATGATTTAGCGGACATCGATTCTGAATTTGAATTAATTGATGATGATGATGATGACGAAGATAATTAAATGATGTTATTGTTTTAAAATGTGTAACTTAGTAAATTAGAGCTTACATCTTAATTATTTATTGTACTTTTAATGAAACTAGGTAATTTATTATCAACTTACTTAAAAGTCATACTCTCATCAGTTCTTGTGAATATTTTTGTTAATATATATTTCTGTATATATATAATATATTTATAGACCTCTTAATAAGTCTGTCTGCGGTTTAAAGTAAATACAAATGGGGAAAAAACGTTTTTTTTTTTAAATTTTCATTTCCTTTTATCCCAGAAAGTGCACATTTGGCGCACTATGTGTCTTAGTATTAAATATAGCTCTTAGTAATAGCATTACGATATTAGAGACCGCTACTTGAAACAAGCCCGGAATCAGGAGGGAGAGAGCTCGATACACTCATTTTCATAGTAAAATTTCACATTTTCTCAAATTACTCCCGAAATATGGGAGTTATGAAGAAATTCATCACCACAATTTATGAAGGCATTAAGTAATCGAATAAGATGGCATCATTAGTTTGTCATAATTTTACTCTTATTTTTCGGACATGTCTACGTCCAACCGCTCCCATACATTCGTTCCACTGTGTATTGGCCCGAACAAGAAATCCGTCATTTATTTTTTTGTTCAAACAACTGTTTGCCAACCGACCAACGAAATATAGTGGAGTTAAAAGTCAATATTGTGAACACCATGTCTAAATCGTTTTTTGTTGATAGCTTGATTTTTGTACCTTCTGAGTAGTTAATGTGGGGAAGTTAGTTATGCGTGGATAATGAATTTCATACGGGTCTAGAGGCGAAGAAACCTTAGTATCATTGCGGTTTTTTGGTGAGTAACCTTGATATTTCTGAGTAATAGTGTCAGTTAATGAAGCTACTGGTGACAAAATATAAAAGGATTTCCCTACAAAGGAATTTCAAAGCCACTGAGAAATCTTAATCTCGAAATGAAAGGCCCCAATTAACAAAGCCTTTGCCTCAGATTTGTTAAAGTGTAACATTACATTTCATCGCATACAGGTCCATCCACATTCATCCTAAAGTCTGTTGACTTGCTCTCGTTTATCAAAGGCGCATCACTATGGGGCACACCTTACAGTTTTTCTTCATCCCAGAAAACCTCGTATCTTAGATATTACTCTTCATAATACTTTGTTGACTAGGCTAATACAGTACATTCTCCTAGCTTGCATGTAGTGGTAATGATTATGAGTATTACTGTCGACTGCAATGCCGTCCATGCATAATTTTCAGTTTCTCCTCGTGATTAAAATTATTCTCAAATTACCTTCACGCCAAGAAATTCTGAACGCCTAATTTTCAACAGCAAATCATACCGACATATCATTATTAGGTATGACAAATTGTTCCAATCAATCGGAACACATTATTACATGATCAATTAGATTCAAATATCTCAAGTCTTCTAATGCATTGTTCTGTCATGTTAAGGTCGATACAGACTTGATCGTCGCCCTTGCACTATATTCGTCGCTTCACAACCGAACAAGTCTCGATATAAATAACAATACTGGTGATTATGAATTCGTTACTAACATTTACGCATTAGATACGCGTAGTTCGTTGAATGTTTGTGTTGAGTTCGCATTATTTCGTGTTGAGTCGGAGCTTTTCGCTCACGGCCTACTTCTGATGGAAGAAATTGTTTTGCGTGTTGTTTGATAGAAAGTATAGGAAATGATGGATTGTGTGAAAGATGATATGGTGGGGAAGGGAGTGAATACTGAGATCCAGCTTAGAGCACAGTAAAGGAAGCTGCGTCGACCCCAAAAACATGGGATATCGAACCATCTAAGAGCAGGAGGTTGATGATGTAAAATAGGCAACAGTATTCAGTGTAAACAAAACACCAATAATAACAAAGAAACACCGTAAGAAATATCTTCATCTAACACCATAATTTCCAAGCTAGCGATTGCAATTACTATAACATTCCACGATGACTTAAAGCTGATATCACATGATCACGTCATACATTACAGATATTACGCGGTCTGTAATAACTTTTAACGATATTATCGAAGGATATGGACTCCACAAATCTCCATTTATGTCGTCGTGTATTGAATCGAAATCCAAGAAATACATTCAAACTTTTTTATGAACCATAAGTAGTTAAGTAAGTATATAATAATAACTACGTACCTAAGCACCGTAGCGTCCGTAGCATGTCAAGTCAGCAATAAAAAAACATGCGCGCAAGCACGCATCGGTCAGAATGATATGACGTAAGATAAAAAATGTTCCTAACATTCTAAAGAATCAAATTCCTTTTTCCAATATCTTTGAAATGGCAACGGCACTCAGCGTAGCCGGCTTCTACATGGGTTTTTTTATAACATGGGTATTTTTATTGCGCATGGACAGAACCACAGAACCCATGAGGGCTTCTTGTCTCTGTTAAAACGGTACTTTAATACCTGGGCATTTCAATTGGTGCTTTAGACGTTGAAGTAAAAGCAAATATCAATAAAAAGTACTTAACTTCTATAGAAGGAATTTTATTACACTACTTTCGTATAAAATCTAAACATTTTGGAAAAAGTAGTATAAGGTAAAGTTAAGAAAATAGATGTCTCCTTAATTCCAAATAGAATTAACCCAAGTAATACGAGGAAACAAGACTCCAATAATCATCAAACAATGCACATTATTCGCAGAAACCACGTTAGTCTCAAATACCTCCGTATTAACAATTTATTATCTCCAATTCAAACATCATGGCATGTCACAATCGCATTGTTTTATATCTGAGTTTGAAGCACACTAATCTAACCTGTTGAGGAATGTAAGGCCGTGTCTAACAGCCTTTTCTAAGGCACGTAGGACCTCATTTATCTGATGTAACAGGTATGAGAATACAGCATGACTGTGTGCATGTTTGGACACGCAAATTATGGGACACAGGGTGACAAATTGGGTAATTAGTCCGTAACCACGATCTTTGGTAGCTGTTTGTTTTGTTGCGAAATTCTTGCATCTGAGGCTTTAATCCATAGGATTTGTGGAATTGTAATCCTTATTATTGTGTCTTACAATTGCAATAAGGAGCTTAAAGGATTATTATTGCAGTCTGTTTTATCATTAGGATCAGCTTCCAGAATGTAAAGTGCTACTTCAATTGCTCTAGGTAATGTAATATTATGAAGTGTGGTGTTTCCGCGTTTTAATCCAAATTTTTAAAGTTAATTTAAAGTAAAAATCAAATTTTATCTTCGGCCGTGAGTCGCCCAGTGTTTCGGAAGTCAAGCATTTGATATAAATTTCGATAAATGATATTTTAGTGTGTAATTTTCGTAGTACTATGCCTTCGATGGCATAACCGAATAATTCATTCGCAAACACTTCTAATCGATTCATTAAGAAATTATCCGTAGAGAAATAACGTTTAACTAAATAATGGCTATGCAACGAGACACGACTTCTGATTTCAACTGCAACAATAAATCTAATACTTAGAACACAGCGTGTGTTGGGAGCGGCTTACCTTTGGCTGACGAGGTCGAATAATGTTAATACCTCTACAAGAAGCACTGTATCACCGTTATTTATGTCTACACTTGCATCTAACGTGCATTTGGCATTTTACTGTTTGTCAGGGTTAAGAACTCTGACTGGGAAACTGAGCAAAGGTGTCTGCTGGTTTTAGAAAGCTTTTAAGAGGTAAAAGTGAATTGCGCATCTGCATTGGCTGTTTCTCTTGCGTATTACTATACTAGATTGGCGTTCGTTATGGTGAATGATTATGACCTGCATTTGTAAGTATGGCTATTTCTCTTTATACTTGTTGGCCTCAGATATAGGAATGATGGGCATGGCCACATGCAGCTCTTTCATGCTAAAGAGACAGTGACAGGAAATAATGAATGTTTGTTTTATGTGATTGAGTGAGTGAAGGGCAAAGCTCACTGGCAATGACTGACAAGCATCTTGTCAGTAGCTGCTTTATGCTAACGTGCCTGCTCCATTACTAGGGCAACCGCACTGAGTAGTAGATCTGAGATTCTAGTTTACCGTAGAGCATTGCTGTCGTTTGATGCTATCAGTGTTCTTTTTGCTTTTGCAGCTGCCGCTTCGTTTGATCCAACAAGGTCACATTGTATTATAGGTATATAATTATATTTAACTAGCAAACAATAAAGACCTGTAGATGATTCTCTGTATCGAATTAGTCACACATTTTTTGCAATGGACCATCAAAGATCATGACAACATGCACACATACAATTCTGAAAGTGTTGGCATCGGTGTTGGCAATTTGCATCAAACCGTACCGCTATGTCAACACGACGGAGAAATCTGTCACTTTTGTCACAATACAGCTCTCGTGACTCCAAGCTAAATATTTTACGTAAGTTCAACCTAATATAGAGACAATGGCTACCTTAGTTTAGCTGATAAATTATTTGTAACTTATAGGGTCATAATGGTCATAATCGAATAGCCGACTTTGTAGGTGGCGGTCGATATCGTTATGTCAACTGACTAGTGTTATGAAATGCACTATACGTTGTGTTTTCTTAACTTTCTCATAGTGTACCAGTTAAATAAGCTTTCGCAGTTCCCTGATGCATAATTCATTAGAGTTAGGTGCTTTGAAGGAATATATTTGCTTGATCTAGTTTTTCTTTTAGTTCAGGCTTTACATCTAATTTAACTGAAACAAGGAAAGGAATTGCATACCCTGCTGTGTTCACTTCTGTCGTCAATAGGGGCAAGAATGTTGACAATTCCGACAACTATCCGGTCCTAAGTTTTGGTAACCTCCAGAGGGACAATATTCCCGTATTTTAAAAACATTCACATTCTGATATCAGTATAAATCTGTCAAAAATACGATGTCGATGTCATTCTTGATACTTTTTTGACATTGATTGTCGCTAAGATGAGATTGCTACGTGAATTTGAATGTTTTTAATTCGCCTTCAGATATAAGTCGGATGTAAACGAATATTTCCCTTTTGTTTCGCCTTGAAACCGACCCACCGCGCCGCCATTTCATATGATAATGGTTATTGCAATGATGCAGTGTAAAAAGGTTTGCATACAACTTAAACCTCCGACGTTAAATAAATGAGCAAAAAAAAAAATCCATTCTCAGAAAGAGCAGTAATGTACTCTCTTCATTAGTTTTATATGTAATGAATATAATGTAGATGTTTTGTACGTCATCTGGGTCTACGAGTATTAAGGACGCGTTTACGAATTGACGCGCTTCAATTTTAGGTATTGAGTCTTACTACTACACGTGCACGGCTCACACACACAGCGACATGCGCGAAGCGGCGAAATTATGAGTAAACTGACACGACTTGATACTTGAGCCTACTTTTATTTAATTTTTAGGCATGTATTTTTTTAAGCTTACTATGCGTTGTTGTCAAAAAGTTTGTACCGTGAAATGTTCATAAAAGTAGATACCATTTACTTACTTGATTGGTAAGCAAGTACATGCCGAAGTACCTACGTATTAACAATTTGCGCGACAAGCTTTTCGAAAACATATAATTTAAAAAAAGCTTATTTATATTCGTTTTATTTAGTATTTTTAACCGACTTCAAAAAAGGAGGAGGTTCTCAATTCGGATGCTTATACATATATTTTTTTTATGTAAGGGTGTTAGGTTAGATAACTCCGTCATAATAATATATAGACGGACTTGCAAAAATCTTTTTTTGTTCGAAAGAGGTTTAACTTTATTCCGAAATAGACCATTCCGGAATAAAGTGCTGAAGAGTTTCGGAGACAGACAACCAAAGGCTTCAATAAATGCCAGCAAATCAACCGCGATTGCTGCTATCGCATATGTATGCATTGTTTACGCAATCACACAATATAACATCACGCCTGTACCCTCTAAAGGGGTACGCAGATGTGTTTAGTATACCACGGTACACCCTCATTTCTGTCAAAGTTGTTATTGGAGTACCTCTAATCTTGCAAGTAAATTCGGGCATAACTTTTTGTTTATGAATTGATTTAATAATTAACCGACTTCAAATAAGGAGTATTTTTTTTTATGTATGTTCGGGCATAGCTCCGTCATATCTCTATAGACGGATTTGCAAATTCTCTCAAACAAAAGTTTATGAATTGATGTAATAATTAACCGACTTCAAAAAAGAATCAGTAATGATTTTTTATGTATGTTCGGGCATAGCTCCGTCATATCTCTATAGACGGGTTTGCAAATTCTCAATTTTTTTAATGGATAAGGTATTTATTTATTTATTTAATACTTCAAACACAAAAATGTACAGAGGCGGACTCAATGCCATAGGCATTTTCTACCAGTCAACCTTTGGGTGATGCAGAGACAAACAATGGTAGGTGCAATAATGAAAAATGAGGAATAAATATTTGGTATGCCTCAGGATAAGGTATACCTTTATAAGGTATAGCTTTATGAATTTTGCTTAAAGTAATTTAAATTTGTGTTGGGCAGGTACAAATAAAAAATGAAAAATAAAAATTGTTTTCCAAAAAAAAAAAACATCGGACTTTCAAAAAAAAAAAACACTACAAAGTAAAAAATAACTTTTTGGAAGGTGCACCTTCAGGTCACTCCATCAAATCCGGAGGTAAGGTCTCAACATAACTAACAAAACGAGCCCAAACTCAGAACACCTAGCTCTACTCGTCTATTAGTTCCAGTAGCAGTCTTCGAAGTACACCTTCAGGTCACTTCATCAAGTCCGGGTGTAAGGTCTCAACATAACTAACAAAACGAGTCCAAACTCGGCACATCTTCCTCTACTCGTCTATTAGTTCCAGTAGCAGTCTTCGAAGTGCACCTGCAGGTCACTCCATCACGTCCGGAGGTAAGGTCTCAACATCACTAACAAAACGAGCCCAAACTCGGCACACCTAGCTCAGCTCGTCTATTAGTTCCAGTAGCAGTCTTCGAAGTACACCTGCAGGTCACTCCATCTAGTCCGGAGGTAAGGTCTCAACATAACTAACAAGACGAGCCCAAACTCGGCACACCTAGCTCAGCTCGTCTTTTAGTTCCAGTAGCAGTCTTCGAAGTACACCTTCAGGTGACTCCATCATGACCGAAACGAAATATGAATAATCCCTACTTACTTCTAAAAAAATAATATAAGACTGAATAAAATCTTTCATACGATAGTCATACAGAATGCGTGAAGTATCAAGTTTGGTATGTCAAATATTTTCTATCCGTACAGCGATCTTTTTCAGCACAAGCTGCTGCTTACAACCGACACAGAGTCCACCCACGACTTCGGCTGAGCGCAGACTAATATTTCATTACAAATTTTTGTGTAATAAAGCAAGACAGTGACCAGTAAAATAACCCTTAATACAGTGCATTAAGATTCACATGTTACAGCTAAATATGTGAAAAAATAGACTCGATTTTTATTTTTTTTCTGAGCCATTTGGTAACATTTTGATAGTTCTTTATACAATCATTTTGAGTTGAACATGTCTGCTTACATAAAATATTTTTAAATACATAAATTTATGTTAATAAATAGAAGAAAAATGTACCTAATGTCATTACGATATCGTCAATTTTGTGTGAAGAGGCGACGGAAATAATTTTTTACAATATTATAAACCAAACTTTTCGAATAAAAATTTAGCCATATTTGAAGATGAAGGAGCAATCTATCTGTGGTAATTATTAGTTAGATTTGGTTTCGTATCATTTTCCCGCAAAATGTACCGAAAAACTGCTTATTTTTGTTAGATTCGTAAACGCCTCCTTAATGTGTTTCCGATAAAAATCTTTATGATTACGATTCTCTTGAATAACATATTATTACAAAGCAGTATTTTATTGATTGCGTATGGTATTGTTTCATGCGTTTTATAGATCATTCATGTTTAACTGTTTTATTATATTATCTGTAGTAATGTTTTTCCTTTCAGTGTTTACAACTGCGGAAATAAGAACTTGTACTGTTTTATATATGAAGAGAACTTTCTAATAACAAAGGATAACAGAATTTTATAACAATGAAATTGATAAAATATTTTGTCAAATACCACGGCAGGGAACTTTTTCAAAGTAGTTTAAAATAATTTCAGATAAGTTCTACATCATTAAATTCCGCAAAGTTTAGACATATTTTAATTAGAATCAAAGTGCAATTTTTTTACGTAAAACTACTACATAATTATCTTGACGTCACGATCCTCGCCAGCTACTTTTATTATTAGACCATTTGTATTATTAATATCATGATCAATATTAATTTCTGCTAATAATATTAACGGCTGACAGGCAGTAGGAATGTACTCTAGATAGTAGTCGGCCTCAACACGGAGCGAGGACACCAAGCGGTGACGACCACACTTTTACTTAAGTAAATGATTAATTAAATATTAAATAATTTCGTTTTATTAGACCACGGGCTGATTTTTCAATATTCCGATAAGTTTGTGACGTTTTGACAGATTGTCCATACAAAAACTGTCAAAATTACGAACTTATTCGTCAGATAAAAGTTAACTAGCGATTGAAAAAACAGCCCTAATGAACAGAAATAAGAATAGGTTTCTAAGAAAAGAAGTAGGAAGGTCCTGAAATAGAAGGATAAATGGAAAGTTTTGTCTAGCAGAGTATTTTTTGGATTTTTTTTCGGCGAATTATATCTGTTGATTCTTTAGGAGGTCCTAAGAGAAAGGTCCGAGGTACCTAACACATTATCAGTAGGAATGGCTTTGATTTTGAGAGTTAAAAAATTTTTATTGCGTTATTTACATTGTTGAGCAGACAAATTTTTCGAACATCTGAAGCAACTAGCTGCGTCCCACGATTTCACCCGCATAAGAAGAACCCGAATATCGGGATAAAAAGTAGCTTATATGGTAATCCAGGGCTAAGGAAGGAACACGGATGGGTTTTAGTCAGTAAGAGTCTGACACTTCCTTCCGCTCCACCCAGAGCGGGAGGGGTCATTTGATGATTTCCCATCCTAAAAAAAAAAAAGGGTGTCAGCTACCTCCTTACAAAATTTTATCAAAATTTATCCAGCCGTTTGAGCGTGAAGAAGTAACAAACATATAATCACACACACACTCACAAACTTTCGCCTTTATAATATTAGTGTGATGGATTAGTAATATCTTATTTTGTTAGTTATTTATTGCCTTTATTAGTTATTGCCTTAGTCAGTGTGAATGTAGCTTTATATAGCACTTAAGAATTTTACTGAATCCTGTAAAACTAAGCACTAGAGTTAAGTTAAGTAAGCAAATTACTATAAGTACGTACTTGTCGTAATTTTCTTAATATTAGCAAGTCTAATTAGACCCTGTTTGAAGGAGCTACACGCATCCTTTGCAAGCTACCACAGATGGTGTAAAAATACGGTGTATTAGAAAAAAAGTCTCAACCTGTTTCTTTGGATAGTACAGGTAAAGTTGAATTTTTGAACCTCATTTCCTGCATTAATATAAGAAAAATCATAAAACATGATTCAATCCTGACCTTTGTAGTTAACCTATCACAAAATAATTGCTATGTGGTTTTTCTACTAAAGAAATAATATTATTTCTTCGTGACTGTTTTGACCTTGTCCCCCGTCGCGTATGTAGCGTGCAAGTGTTTTATAAATTGTAAGACACTATTGAATTGACACCTAGACGAATAAATAGGTATAGATTCAATTTTTGCTCTTGAGAATAGGTCGCTTGTCAAGTTGTCACGTTGACACTGCTATTGTTTGGGACTAGAATTGTGCTTGAAAATAAAACAACGGTTTAGAAGTTTTGACTAATAATACGACTGGCTTATTTTACTAAGTAAAGTATTAGCATTTGTTTGCCGAAGGAATAAAAATCTGTGATTTCTATCATCATCATAATTCTCTAGCCCTTAGAACCCATTTGATTTGGGAACGGCACAGGATGTCTTCTTTTTCCATATTTCTATATTAGTCTTCATCTCAGTAGTCACCTCCGTTCTAGCCATGTCATCTGTCACACAGTCCATCCATCGTTTATTAGGTTTCTTATAGCCAACCACATCCATACTCAAAAGTTTCCTCATCCTTCCTCCACTATCAATGATCAACAAAAGACTGGTTTGGGTCTATTCTGCTCCACGTATGGTATAGTCAACAAAATTTATTTATTTAATTTATGTTTATTAACTTTTTTTATTTATTACATACGCTACCATTACAGTGTCCCAATTCGGTAGTTGTATGGTTAATTAAAAGCTTGAGATTTACAAATTACAAACTTATCACGTATAACGTT
Source organism: Gortyna flavago (assembly GCA_963669345.1). NCBI lineage: Eukaryota > Metazoa > Arthropoda > Insecta > Lepidoptera > Noctuidae > Gortyna > Gortyna flavago. The sequence continues at coordinate 12,972,206 of OY770135.1, forward strand.
ACCTTTTTTGCGAACTCGCTCACTGAACATGAGAAAATATTATCAGCTATTCTGTCGGCAACCAAATCTCTTTGTAGTGAGCAATTAAACACGATATCAATTATTTTAGTATATTTATTTTATTATCAAACGTTTCACACGGAGCTATTGTGCGCTACGTTTTGACAGATATTTTTTGCCATGAAACAGCCTTTCTTCTAGCAGAATCCAGCCTTTTGGAATGCTTTATTATTATCATCTGCTCTAAATCATTACTGGTGCCGCAAGTACGAAAAACTATTAGTTCGCGCAGACATCAAACTTTACTGAGTGTTTATTTTCTACTGAGCAATAAAAAACTTGAACTGTCAATTTGGATCGTGATGCGAAGGATGGCAACATTTGCTATCTCTTTTCTTGGCACAGGAAATGAACTATGGCTATCTCGTTCTCAGAACTAAGCGTCACATGCCTTTTGATTGGACCATCAACCTGTTTGTATAGGTGTTCCATCGAGAGATGGAATCGACACACGGACATTTTTTCCAGACCATTATAAATAAAAGTGTCCGAGGCAATAGAAAAATAAGGACCATATAAATGACACGGTCTTTTAAGCGTATCTAGTTGGAAAGCTTTGTTAAAATCTTTGTGTGGGAATCCAGTGGTCATAATGTCATTTTTGTGTCTTAATTAATGCCTTGAGCTCAAAGTGTGTTGCGCCCCTTTGTTCCCATCAAAAGGCAGCTCGTTATTCAACTTTCAAAGGCATGCAATGTCCATGCTAGTTGTTTATTACCTGTGCGTGTGATTAATTACGTTTTATGATTTGTCATGAATGTTATTCTTGGTCTTGATCACTATGCTTACAAATAATAGTTGCTCGTTCAGAGTCAGGACGTGTCATCAAATTTTTTTTCAATTTTCTAGGCTCATAAAGCCCTTGGAAACAAGAATGTAACGAATTTCATAATGGCTACATTAATCAGATTACATGGTATTCGACATGTACCGTTTCATAAACTAAAGCGCAGCCGATTCACCGAATGATACACCTGTTCCATTTCTCAATTCGGTCTCAAAGAATGTAATTAGTCGTTGCCCAACTGTTCCGCTCGATCAATCTTTGTTTTGGGATTCCAATCTTTTTGTTTTATCATTGAACGTCTTTATTACGTGTCATTAGAGTTCACAAAATAACGGGAATCTTTCAATTAACTCTGACGACGAATGACGTTTGCGGCTCAGCGGGCAGGAACGATCGGTTGCCAGTCTGGGACATGGCTTCGGTCAGCTAGCGTCTATAGAATTAAGAAACTTCATCAGATAAATGCGAAAGATAATCTTTTGTTTAAAATAAAATTTTATCTTCTACGTTAGTTAGCTATGTGTTTTTACTAGCAATCAATTTATACATATCTGCTTGAAACTAAAAAGTTTGCGTTTATTAACCGGATAGCCAATCTACATGAGTCAATGATTTCGTAATTTTTTTATTTTAAGATGATTCATATCACATCCGACAAGCATTTGACCATATTTTTTGGAACATCGTAGGTACTGGAGGCTGTATTTACTCAGTACTGATAATGATGCCTTTGAACTTTAAAACCTGCTGTATTTTTTGTACCGTGAGACTCAGTGAGACGAAATCGAATTTCCTCCGGCTCGACTAACCGCACAGGGTCTATCCTGCGGCTTCTTTGAATGTGCCCGAGCACCGTGTCGTTACTCCCCCTCCTCTCCTCACCAACCTGACCACCGCACCGCCGAATCCTCGGAACCACGGTGTGCCACGGTCAACAGTCTTTTGTTTGTTAAACGCGATACAAAACCAACACGTACACGGAATAAAGCACCGACGTATTTACTCTTTTTGTGTTCTCAACCGGTGCAGCCTCTTGGCCGCAAAACAAATAAAAGGTGCTCCAGATCGATATTTCTGTATGAGCACCGATTACTACCTCCATGTTGCAATTGTGACTTGCAACTACGAAAGTGTGATGTAAGCGTTTTATAGCTAATACATGACGAATAATGGCTTATTATGTCCAGGCCTAAATGGGATCTTATTTTATCAATGTTTACTGTCAATGGTGAAGTAACAAGTTTATGGGCGAAATATTTCTTTGTTAAATTGTCTATGAGGAACTTAAATAGTCACTAGCTTTAGCAATAGCACCAGAGACTGATCTTTTTTGTGAAATAAAACATTTACCGGTGGACATTAACGGGTTTGGTCGACAGCCGTTGGAGCGAATAATCGAACCAAAATGAAATAACAGCAATTGAATGCACTTAACAAAACACTCGCCGTTCGACGCTCGCCGTGGACGGTCGTGCTGCCCGCTCTCGCTCGCTGCACGCCCCCACCGCCTCGCCGCCCCGCCGCCGCCCGTTCTCGCTACGCTAGCCGTAACGAGCTCAGTAGTCTCCGGACTACGCCCGCACCCTGTCAATAGCCGCCTTTTTCAAGGCGTGGTTGATAGAAGTTGTTTCTTTAAGATAGATTCGTCATCACACGTGTCGTCGAGGTTTTTGGCCCCTTCCGGGTAAAAACCACAGTTTCGTGGTCCTTGGTGGATACCTCACGGTGCCAACGAAGCCAAGGGGGTGGTGCCCCAATCTCACCCGCCGAGCCCCATCAGGGCGAGGCAGTCAATTGGAATCGGGAGCTAGAAGCTTGGCCTTGGGGGTGGCTCCTAGTCAGCTCTAGCTTCGTAACTAATCCCTTGTCCACAGCTCGCGTCTAGTACGGTTGGGTGTGTCAACCCCTTCGTACTAGAAGCCGGTCTAGGGTGTCTCTACACCCATCGCACAGACTGGTTAGGGCCCCGTTCGCACAATAAGATCGGCGACGGGTCACAAGCTTAGGGCTCACTTCAGGTACTCACCTCCCTGTCTCACACCCGACAGGGAGGGTAGGATCTCACACCCCCGGGCCCATCCACCCGGGGTGCTAGGTTGTTAGGGATTCACGCCCCCTATGGTTCTTCCCTCTCCCCGCCCCCATCCCGATCATGGCAGACGCGGTCATATTGGCGTTCGTTAAAGAGGTCCTCTTCAAGGACCCCTCTTTCGTTAACCAGTATGCCCAACGTCTTATAAATTTTAGACGCCCTCCCGGTTCGGTCATCGACATTGACTTTAGCGACGCGCTAGTCAGCCCCCTCTTTCCGCCAAACTCAGGCGAAATCCCCGAGGCCGCCGCCGCCTCCCCTCCCGCACCCTCCGTGCCAGCCCCCTCGCCTGCACCTTCTGTGCCAGCCGCCGCCCCCAAACCAGCACCTTCCGTGCCAGCCCCCAAACCCGCACCCTCCGTGCCAGCCCCCAAACCCGCACCCCCCGCGTCAGCCCCAAAACCCGCACCCTCCGTGCCAGCCCCAAAACCCGCACCATCCGTGCCAGCCCCTAAACCCGCACCCTCTGTGCCCGCCCCAAAACCCGCACCCTCTGTGCCAGCCCCATCACCCGCTCCCTCCGTGTCCGCCCCGAAACCCGCACCGTCCGTGCCAGTCCCCGATCCCGCACCTTCCGTGCCAGCCGCTACCGCAGCAGATACTCCAGAGAGTATGGACACGTCCGTACCCCAATCTCAATCCGACTCAGAGGAAGCCCTCTCTGACTCTTCGTCCTCCTCGGAAGACGACTATATAGTCGTCGGAAAGGGTGGCAAGAGAAAGAAGAACGCCTCCTCTCACGCCAACAAGGCCAAAAAGTCGGTCGCGGTAATCCCCTCTAACCCCCGCCCCCCCACCCCAACCCCCGCCGCACCGCAGGCCAATCCCGCGTCTAGCCTCTCGGCTACCCCTCCCGCTTCGAACGCAAAGAAGCCACGACCCCCGCCCCCCATCTATGTCCAGGATAAGTCCAAATGGACAGAAATCTCCAAAGCGTGTGTTGATCAAAAGATCAACTACACGAACGCCCGCTCAACCCAACAGGGTATTAAGGTAACGGTCGCCTCGTCCTCGGACTACAGGGACCTTACCCGTCTCCTCCAGACAAGGGCTTACTCCTTCCATACGTACTCCCTTCCGGAGGAAGTCCCCACCCGCGTAATCATCAGGCGCGTCCCCAAAGAAATCCCCACAGAGGAGATCAAAGAAGACCTTGCTTCACAAGGCATCCCCGTCTCAGCAGTCCATCGCTTGCACAAAGCATGGAAGGGCCTAGTCTACGACATGGTCCTGGTCATCTGCGACCCTACTGAAGGACATCACCCCATCTTCAAGGTGAAGTCAGTCTGCTCCCTCTCGGGTATCTCTATCGAGAAACCCAGGAAGTCCAACCTCATCGGACAATGCCACAGGTGTCAACTGTATGGCCACTCCCAATCCCACTGCTACGCGACACCTAGATGCGTCAAGTGTCTAGGTGCCCACGGCACGTCAGACTGTCCCCGCCCCAAAGACCGCTCTCAGTGCACAGAGCCACCGAGCTGCGTTCTTTGCGGCCAATCCGGGCACCCGGCTAACTACCGTGGCTGCCCCAAGGCTCCCAAGTCTTCTTCTCCCAAACTGACGAAGCGCGCGAGCGACCGTCAGCAAAGGGAAAGCCCCTCTGTGAGGATCCCGATCCCTTCCTCCCAGATGCCCGATAGGCTCAGTCCCCAAAGGCCCTCCCCATGGGCGAACCTCAACCACCTCAAAGCTCCCGCAGCTTCGGTGCCCCCCCCACCCCCGACTATCCCAGCGCTGATGGCAACTGTCATCCCCGCGCCATCAGTAGGCCCCTCGGTCCCAGTAGCCCCACCGGTAGCCCTTCCCGCCGCCGCGCCCAGGGCTCCCGCTGGTCCCAGTAGGTCCCCCCCGACCCCCGCCTCCCGCCCCCAGCCTAGCAGCATGGAGGTAATAATCGGTGCTTACGCAGCTTTTATTGCCCCCGCAAATGCCATGGCAGCGGAAATCCAAGCCTGTAACGGCAATCCTCGGCGCATCGCCGAGATTTTCAATGCGTATCCTCAGATTACGCAAGTCATGCAAACCCTCAACTTCTAAAAAGCTCCAATGGCTTTACAAAGAATGAGCGTTACCAAACCCCGATCCCTTAGACTAGGGTTTTTTAATGCAAACGGCATTAAAAATCAACGCGATGAGATCGCCGCGTTCCTCCGCGATCACCAGCTCGATGTCCTCTTAGTCCAGGAAACCTTCCTGAAGCCCCATCTGCGGAACCCGAACATTGCCAACTACAAGATAGTTCGCAATGACAGGGCTCGCTGCCACAAGGGCGGTACCCTCATCTACTATAGGAAGTCCCTCCATTGCATCCCGATAGACCCGCCCGCCCTTATCTCTCAGCTAGAGATCTCTATCTGTCGGCTCGGCATGACCGGTCACCCCGCAATCACCATCATCTCCGCCTATATCCCGCCCACCAATGGTGCGGAGGATCCCATCTCTCTCACTACCGATTTCACTACCCTCTTCGGTATGAGTGACTCCGTCATCATGGCGGGGGATCTCAATGCCAAACATCCCGCTTGGAATAGCAGCACGACCTCTACCAGAGGTAGGATCGTGTTCAAACTAGGCGACTCCCTCAATTTCGATATCATCGCTCCGATGTATCCCACTCATTTCCCGGGCGACCCCGCCCAACTTCCTGACGTTCTCGATGTAGCGCTTCTCAAGAATGTAAACCTCCGTTTGCAGTCTATCGAGACGGTACAAGAGCTTAACTCTGACCACCGCCCGGTCATCTTGCACCTGGCCCCCTATTCGGGCCCCCCGCACGACCCCAACCAGCCCCCCCCGACCAAAACAGTCACCGACTGGAGGAAAGTAAGCGAAAGACTGAAATCCACCACGTCTCCCCACCTAGACTCCATCCCCGAGCAAATTATCTCAGTCGCAGACACGACTGGGGCGATCGACTCGTTCACAGAGCACGTTCAATCCGTACTGACGGATTGCTCACGGGAAGTTCCAGTGATGGAAGACCATCGCTGGAAACTGCCCGATGACGTACGTGAACTGGTGACCGAGAAGAACGCTGCCATTCGTGCCTACGACTCTTTTCCCTGCGACGCGAACAAATCCCACATGCGCCATTTACAGCGTGCTGTAAAGAAACGCATAGGGGAGTGGCGCTCCGAGGGATGGGATAAGTTGATAGGCGAACTCGAGCCCACCCACCACGCCTTCTGGCAACTCCAGAGGAAGCTCCGCTCCTCTGAAGAGGCCACAGTTCCTCCCCTCACACGCCCCGACAAAACGGTCGCTTTCGAAAACCTCGAAAAGGCCGAATGCCTAGCCGACAGCCTAGAGGCTCAATGCACTCCCAGCTCTCAACCAGTAGACAGAGCGCACCTCGACGAGGTGAACGCTGAAGTCGAACGGAGAGCCTCCCTCCCGCCAGTCGAAGACCCTGATGATCCTCTGCCTCCCGTCACTCCCGACGAAGTGCAAGACATCATAAAAGGGCTCGCAACCCGCAAAGCCCCCGGTTCGGACGGTATCACCAATAGGGTGTACAAACTCCTCCCCGCCCCCCTCATACTGCTCATGACCGCCATCTTCAATGGCGCCCTGAGCAACAACATCTTCCCCCAAATGTGGAAAGAAGCCACAGTCATAGGCATCCCTAAGCCAGGCAAGCCCAAGTCTGAGCCCTCCAGCTACCGCCCCATCAGTCTGCTCAATGTTTTCGGCAAAGTCTACGAGAGGCTTATTTATAAGCGCCTCAAAGACTATGCCGAAGCAAAGAGCCTCATCCCCCCCGAACAGTTCGGTTTTCGCACGAAGCATTCGTGCATCCACCAGCTCCACCGCATAGTCGAGCACATTAGCGCTGCCTTTCAGCGAGGTGCTTCGACAGGCGTCCTGTTCTTCGATATAGCGAAGGCGTTCGACAAGGTCTGGCACAATGGCTTATTATATAAGCTGTACCTGCTAGGTGTGCCAGACCGTCTCGTGCTCATCTTACGAGATTTTCTGTCGGACCGCACTTTCCGCTACCGTATCGAGGGCGCTCTCTCTCCCCCTCACCCCATCCGCGCCGGAGTCCCCCAGGGTTCCGTTCTGTCTCCCCTCATTTTCACCCTTTTCACTAGTGACATCCCGAACAGTAAAAAGGCACAGTTGGCGCTCTTCGCCGACGACACTGCCATATACTGTTCGGGTGTCAACCAGTCATCCATAGCTCGAAACCTCCAAACCTCCGCAAGCGCCTTGAGCGATTGGTTCCGGAAATGGAGAATCGAGGTCAACCCCGATAAGAGTCAGGCGGTCATCTTCTCGAAACCGCGTAAACTACCCCCCCCCCTCCCGCGCCCGATCTCTATGTATGGCAAGCCGATCCCCTGGGGAAAGCGAGCCAAATACCTAGGTGTCATCCTAGACCACAACCTCACCTTCAACGAGCACATAAAGACGGCGCGTTCGCGCGCCTCTTTCGCTCTCGGTAGGCTCCACTCCATGATAACTGCCCGCAGCAAATTGTCACTCAAGTGCAAATTGCGCCTCTACACCGCGGTCATCCGTCCCATCATGACCTATGCTTGCGTAGTCTTCGCACACGCCAAGCCGCGATTTCTGCATAAAATGCAAACCCTTCAGAACCGTTTCCTCCGAAAGGTCACGGGAGCCCCCTTCTATGTCCGAAATGTGAATCTGCATCTAGATCTCAGACTCCCCACCATCCAGCAGTTCATGAAACGCCTCTCCAAGCGCTTCTTTGACTCTGCCATAAAGCACCCCAATCCCCTGATTGCGGCGGCCTCCCGATACACTCCCTCCCGCATAAGTAGGATTCGCCGACCAAGGCATACCCTCACTATCCCCGACGACGCCACTACCCTCCTCCAGGAGAGCAGTAAGGCCACTAGTACTCTCAGACGTCAATACAAACACAAGCTCAGACATCCGTCCTTCCGTCCTCGCCGCCGAGGCCCGTCGCGACGCCCCGCACCATCACCGTGCCCCCCCCGACCCTTGCTCGAGCCAGCCCGCGCAGCTGAGCCTGTAGTTTTAAATTCGCCCCTAAACACCAATAATAATACCGATCCAGCCTGTCCCTTGCTGTCCTCTTCCAGCGACGCCCTGAGCCGAGGTCCGAACCCCGCAGGGGGTTACCCTTAGCGCTGTCGCTTAGTTTTTAAGTTATTGTTTGCCCTGGCTGGAGGCCTTAATTCGAGGCATCCACAGGAAAGTCCGGTTAAGCAGTAGCCATCCTCATAAAGGATGAACTGCGAGATGCCATTATTTAAAAAAAAAAAAAAAAATGCACTTAACAAATACTTATCTAATTTTTGGTGTCTCGGGCCGATTGTTCATTGCCGCATTGAGAGCTTAGAAGTTTCAAAACTGGTTTTAAGATCGATAATGATCGAAATGATTTTGTCAGGTACGTAAGTTTTTGAACTTTTTAATATGATCAAAACTATCCTTCAAATTGTTTCTTACATAACGTGTCTAAATGATTGATTAATTGATTAAACAGATACTAAAGTCAAATACGTGTGTTTGTCTGACATGTCTCCATCTAACATGATAATCGAACTTATCATTTTGTGACTTGTGTCAAGTTGTGACTTAACTTTGACTGGTTACGAAAGTCTAACATAAATCCTGTTAAACTCGATAGTTTCAATTAGAATTTCAATATTGAGTCTATGTACCTGTAACATTGGTTAACTGTTCTCCGATAAAAAGGTACGATTACTTACTCCACTTTAGATGCTTCAGCTGATTATTTTAACTCTTCTCTTTTTGTCTAAAGTTCATTCGCCGAGCTTTACTTATTGGAAAATGGAGGGACAAAAAAAACGACTGTATTTAAGTAAATAAGCAAGAACCCGGATTCCTAATGTTATGTTACTGTCTTATTTTAGAGCCTCCATTCGTTTTGACGTGCCCAAAATATTAGCACTTAATAAGCTAGGATCGGTAACGAGTTGCAGAGCAGAGACATGCAGGAAACATGATGTCATTTAAATGTTTTACCTGTTTCCGTGCACCGAGCCTATATGAATGTGTTATTTCATACTTAAACATAATTGCTTAGATCCCTATCATTATTGTGCGCACGGCGGGATGGCTCCCGGCGAGGGAACTAATCTTGCCTGTATACTTTTGGCCGTATGAAAAAACTTGGGTCTTTCTAATCGTGGGAAGTTCCGATGACTTTGTTTTCGATTAGCTCCATTATGTTCGGAATGACTCTATTTGAAGAAAGTGTAAACTTGTTTTATTCTTCAGCTTCTGTTTGATCTTCGTTTCATGCAATTTGTTTACCATTGCTTTAGCTTCAAAGAAAACGTGACCGTTTACTGGAGTTTCTTTTTTGTCCTCTAAGCCAATATTGCCGACTAAAAATGTCTGAAGTATTAATCTTTTTTCAATAATATTCAAATGTGCTGTTTCGTCTCTGATGGACTACAGTTCCCCTTTTCAATTTACTAATGGAACATCCAAGGTAGTGTTGATGCAATATGATCAAGTTACAAAATCAACATTTGGGTCTATATTTTCTTACTAAGTATATTAAATCCGATATATATGTCGCAGCCAACTGGTTAAATTAGCCGTTCAGCTAACTGCCTAGCCTTTCAACTAAACGGCGGCCGTTCAACTAACGGCCTGAATGATATTCAATTACAGTTTAGTCTGTAACCAATCACGCGCGAGCCGAATTGGTTACAGTAATTAAGGCATTGCACCCCTTACCAAGTAGGTTAGGTTAGGTTAGAACTGTGATACGGACCTCTCGCTCCCCGGCGTGGTCAACGCCATGCTGGAGGACGAGGGGTCCTGGGCGGCAGTCGCCTCCTTCTGCGAACAGGTCATGTCCCAGAAGGAGGCGGAGGAGCGCGCGCGAGAGGAAGACCCTCTCGCGGCGCCGCTCCGAAGGCGGAGGAGGGGTCGGAGAAGACGTCAGTATGACGGTCATCTCCGCCTCCTCCCAGGTGGAGGCCAGCAGGCGACGGGTGCGGGGGCACCCTCGCTTGCATCGCACGCGCCTCCACCAGTGTCGGACAGGAATGGCCAGGTGTTCCCGGCCATTCCCGTCGCCCCCCAGCTCCCGCTCGGGGGGCACGCGGGGCCCGCCAGGTAGGCGGGCATGCGCCGGGAGGGTCGTGGAAGTAAAGGCTGAGCCGGTTTCCCATGACCCTCCCATCACGGCGACGAGGGAACACCGCTGAGTTTTAGTGGGTATACTGCCACTCTGGCAGGGAGTCCCACATACTCCGTCTCGTCCCCCGACGAGCGCAGATGCGTAAAGTCATTTCTCAGCGACAAAAAAAAAAAAAAAAAAAAGGTTAGAACTGTGATCAACCGCGTTCGAGCCGAGGGAGGAAGCGAGGCGAACACTACTTCTAAAGGCCAGGCAGTTAACTGAACGGCTAATTTAACCAGTTGGCTGCGACATATATACTTTTTCTTTACCTTCCGTCACACCCGGTACACGTAAACCAACAAACACTTGATAATGCGTCATACCTCCGGATGTGGTACCCTTACATCTGTAGAACCAGTTTGAGACAACGAACTTTTTGTCCCACTATCTCGTCCATTTGTTTGCCGACTCTTGGCCATTAGCCGACTGTTTGATGTTAGATGTGATAGAGGAATGGGTGCGGCCATGGTGCGGGTTTATAATCATACGTGGCCTTGCGATTTCGGGGAAGGTATGAGGTAAAAACTTGGATTCGCAACATTAGTGCAGCTTTAATGAGTTGTTCGCTATTTTGGGATTCAGATGGGGATGGTTTATTTTTTGTTGGAAATAGTTCTTCGGTTCATTAGTATTCCTCATATGCCTAATAATAAAGCGTCTGGTGTTAGAATTTGGTTTGGAGATCCAGAATTCGACTTACAGTTTCCAGCGTCAACTTGCATTTCCTGCGAAACACGACAGTACAAGACAACTATTTCACAATCCAACGAATAGGTGATTAAGTAGACCGCATCAGTACTAAACATCTCCGCACCGTATTCACTCCGATGAGAACAGAACGATACTTTAAAGTTAAATTGCATTTAAAGCATGGTTCACATGTTCCATATTCCCGTTCTCCCACGCAGACTCCCATTAAGTACTACACGCGATCATCAATCTAAGGCCGGAACAATAGGCTTAGGAAGACTTCAGCGTCGCGAATTTTTCGAACCGAATCGCATACACGTGTGAGATGACGTTTAGAATCGCTGATGTGTATATAACTTTCGATTTTTGTATCGTGAAAGCTTCGTGCAGTATCGGTAACAGGGGTTTTGTTTGAACAAACGAGCCGTATTGGCTTTTTAGCTATTGTTCGTTTTTAATAGTACGCTATTTGACACGTCAATTTGTTGTCACGGTTTAATGACTGTGAATGGGGAAGCCCTTTTTGGTTATTTGGCATTTCTTAATATTTCCGTCTAGACTTCTAGTGGTTTATTCTTCAATTTAGAATGAATAATTAATTAACTAACTTTATTTTTCTGGTAAAACGAGTTTTTATACGGTTTTTTTTATTCGATAAGGTGCCAATATTTTGTTTTTACCTCTCTTTTTGCATAATATGCAGATTGCAATTCTCTAAACGTATGCAAAATTAAAGATCTGACAGAGGTTGTATTGAAACCTGTTGGCTGATGTCATTCGCCAAAAATAACTTTACTGCAGGTCATTTAAAAGCCAAACCTATCGAATTCTGAGTCCAAGTTTTTGTGCGTGTCAGGTACCTACTAATATGGATATCCTAGGACAGGAGCTCAACAATTACCTATACAATTTTCGTGTGTTTATTGAAGTTTTATTCTAAAAACGCCTAACACTATATATTAAACGCCTAACGGTACCTACCCATAACTTAAATACCTATGAATGGTAGTTTAGATTTTGCCCTTTTTAATCATGAATTAAATTAGCATAGTGCGATGCCCCAGAATACATCGTTCTTACGCCAACAAGATGTTTCGCGTCAACATTTAAATAGACTGCCTTTGTTTAGTTCTCCCACGAATAGCAATAACGGAAAATCACTAAATGGTAGTTAGGTACGTCACTACTCACTACGTGCGAAAATCCGATGCGTTATTTGTTCGTGAGAGAGTAAATTGAAATTTACGCCAGTTTGACAGCTCAATGAGCCGTAGTTTATTTGAAACAATGTCATTGGCAGAAGCTGTACTTGATTGGTTTATCGACGGTTTTTGTTTGCTCAGGCCGTTACAGTAGTGAGGTATTTGTTATAAATTCTTTCATGTAGTGATTTGGATGGGAAAATAAATGTGAGTTCGTGTGATCAATGCTTAATGTTGACAGTGGGACTAGGCTTTAGGTGGTTTTAAATTTATTTGCACGGATGCCATATTTGGAAAAATTATTAATCAGAATATTTAATCGTTTTGAATGTAGGTAGTAGGTACAAATTATCTCATATTTTATCTACATTTCACATAATTTTTATTACACATTTTATCTTTGCACAAGATTTCAAAGAAATCGTCTGCCATTTTGCCAAGTAAATTAATCACCGATAAGATCTTTTAAAAGCAAAACATTCCTATTCTTAAACAATAAAATGGAGAATTATTTAGTATTGTAAAGAGTGAAAGTATTTTATGCAAAATGGCTATGTCAAATCAGATTAATGTTAATGTAAATAAGTGATTTCATATCTCGTGTAATAAAGTTCGTCGTAAAGGTTGCATAAAACGTTTCTTCGACCTTTTTATGACTCCAATTATCCATTCTTTCTCCTTGTCTCTTTTCACTTTTCATAATTCAAGTGACATTTACTCGTGGTTGAGTAATTCGGTTGGCTTTTTTTTTTATTAATCTGTGGTATGTGACTACCTATGTAGGTATGGCCTTAGAGCAACGCGGCCTACCATGGTAGTACCGGTAGGCCGCGTTGCTCTAAGAGGTATGGCTTACCTACCAGTCTACGCATTTTGCTAATGGTAAAAGTTTTGTCTAGAGTTCAGTCACGTATAGGGTAACCATTTGAAAATTTTAAAAGTTCTGACAGAAGCCGGATAATTGCCTTGCATAATCTTTTTTCAGTATTCATTTAACTATACTTAGGTTTTTTTTTTATTTACTAAACAACTGGACGGGGAGCAAAAAAAACGGGTTAATCCGGGCAGATGGTAACCTTGGTCGCGTATGGATACACAAAAATCTATTTTGATTGGATACCTACGTAATAATTTCCCTGTAACACCGTTTTACCAAAATCAAACCAATCAGCTATCCTATCACTACTGCTATGTTTAAAACTTTCCTCTAACAACTTTAATTGCGCTAGAAAGAATTCCGTAGCCGTACACAACAGAAATGAGTATGTACTCCAGGTTGTTAACCCTACATACAAGCGTCAAAATATCTTATTTTCCGTCCAAATCACAGATTGGGCTCCTATCAACTGATAAGCTATGATTTTCCTTCATTACGAGGTCTATAAGAAAACATCGTGGTATTCAAAAACCGTAACACAGTACACACCGCAAAACAGTTTAGTACACCGAGCCAGAAATGACCTTTTTCAGAGTAGGAACCAGAGGGGCAGTTCCCGTGTTTTTATGAACGTTCGCATTTTAATCTGTCTCACTCTGCCAAAACACCCCTAATTTAGCTACCTTTTTAACAAGTTTTTGACGTTGATTATCAAAAAATCAATCAACTCAACCTATCTCAGTCTACTGCTGGACATAGGCCTCTCTCAGGCTGCGCCACAACACCCTGTCCTCCGCCTTCCACATCCAATCTGTCCCAGCCACCTTCTTCGTCGTCGTCTTCGTAGGTCGTCGGTCCATCTAGCCATCAGCAACAATCTCATTGATTGTCGTGAGATGAAATTGCGAGTAGATTTTGAATAATGTTTCTTTACGGGAATTGGCCTTCAGTTTTAGTTGGGTTGCTGTCTGTCTGTATAATATTTTATCTCTTTTTCCGACTGTACATTCGTGGTACACACATAAAGTACATCATCAACCACGTTTCTAATAAAGATATTATTAAACATAAATTACGTACAATGTTACGTTCAGGTAATTAATGGTTTGGTTAGAACGCATGAGTTTCGATCGTTATATCAAGATATTGTTTCGATTTTCGATCAGTCGTTTCGTAAGATCTCGATCGGTGAGTTCATACGAATATTATTGATTTCCTTCTATGAATTTTGACTTTATTCTTTTGGTTTCCTGTTCACTTTCCGTAAGGATTGAGAGTGAAAGGGAAACCGGTTCAAACAGTTTTTGACACAGCTTTAAGTTAATTTACTTTTGCACAATCTGGGTTATATTATGATGAAGCGTTACGTTGCCGTTTAGCTAATCTTATACTGCTTAAAACATTCTCAATTGAAGATTTACCTACGGGTTTCCGGAAGGTCTGACCTCCATACAATCAACTTGATAGAAACCTTGAAATTACCATAGGTGCATTGCACATGCATTCACAACACTCGCAGTTTTCGATCTTTAGCAGTCAGATCTTTGCTGATTATATTAATTAACTCCCAAATTCATACTAAAACACTGGATATCGAATACGACAGTAAACATAAAGGTCAGTGCTGTCAATGTTTAATTAATAACTTATTCGCGTGCTCGTCAACTAATAACGTTAATTATCTTAAGAATACTTAATCACGAACTAATGAAGGTGATGATTCAACTGTGGAGCATGTATTAATATTAGTAACGTATGTAATTTAGACATTCAAATAAACACACCACTTCTCTCCAGCGAATGCACTGGAAGTGGTGAAGGGCGGGCGTTTTGGGGGACTGTCTTTTGTAATTTTGACATTCAAAAAGTGCTGTTTCTCAGCCTAGTTTGAATAAATGACTTTTGATTTGATTTTGATACATAATGTCCATAAAATACAAGAAGTAGTCGAAATTACCGGAAAGAACCGGAGTTACCGACATAGCTTACAGAGTAAGCAAACTGAAGTGGCAGTGGGCTGGCCACGTCTGTCGAAGGACCGATGGCCGGTGGAGTAGACGAGTCCTGGAGTGGAGACCGCGTATCGGCAAGCGTAGTGTTGGACACCCCCCGGCTAGATGGACGGACGACCTAAAGAAGGTGGCTGGGGTTGACTGGATGCGGAAGGCGGAGGATAGGGTGTTGTGGCGCAGTTTGAGGAAGGCCTATGTCCAGCAGTGGACTGCGATAGGCTGAGTTGATTGAATCGAAATTAACAACAGACTTTCAGCATAAACACTCCTTTAGCAAAATGATCCTATAGATAATTGACAGCAGTTGAAAAGCTGTGTGGAAGTGGAATCTTATTTTGAATGATTTTACTAATACAGTAGTTTTTGCCCGCGACTTCGTCCGCGTGAAACTTCTTGTTTCCCCGAGACACCCCGGCCCCGTCACATCGCACCGCCTCGCGCGCCTGCCCTTGCTATATTACTTCGTTTTCACTTAGCGGTTTCCTCTTGCCACGTCTGCTACGAATTATTCCTTATGGAAATATACAACAAAATATGACCAACCCCAACAAGTGAAACCTCCTCTAAAATTGAATAACAATCAATGGGCAAGAACGAGTGAGCAAAAAGCAATCGCATTCGCTAAACATCTGGCTGCTGTATTTGTCCCAAATGAACCGAGGAACCAGAGCAGTGACAAAGAATCAAATATAGATAAAACCCTGAAACAAGACTTCCAAATGGAGCTGCCACCTAAACCAATAACACCCCAGGAAGTAATGACACAGATAAAAAGACTCAAGGACAAGAAAGCACCTGGGTATGATCTTATTACAAAGAAAGTACTAGTTGAGTTGCCAAGGAGGGCTATTGTTTTTCTAACAGTGCTTTATAATGCAATCCTAAGAGAGGGTTATTTCCCTTCGCAGTGGAAAGTATCACAAATTAAAATTATATACAAGCAGGGAAAACCAGATAATGAGATCACTTCGTACAGACCAATCAGCCTGTTGCCCATCAACTCAAAATTGTTGGAAAAGTTAATCTTACACCGACTTAAACCACTATTAGCACAGAAAAACGTGATACCTGATCATCAGTTTGGGTTCCGCGAGAGGCATTCCACAATTGAGCAAGTTCATAGAGTGTGTAACAAAATTCGACCCATCACTTGAGCTGGGAGAATATTGTGCTTCTGCATTCCTAGATGTGCAACAGGCATTTGACCGTGTATGGCATAAGGGCCTACTCTACAAAATTAAAACAAACTTACCTCACAGTTAATATAGACTTCTCGAGTCCTATCTAACAGATTGCCTGTTCCAAGTAAGAGAAGAGGATAGCTACTCTGAGCTCCATGAAATAAGAGCAGGAGTTCCACAAGGCTCTGTTCTGGGTCCCGTTCTTTACACTATCTTCACAGTAGATATACCACAAATTCCAAATGTTACAACTGCTACTTTTGCCGATGACTCAGCCGTTATAACCAGCAACAAAGATCCAATAGAAGCTTCGAGAAAGCTGCAAGAGGCACTAGACTTAATAGATGGCTGGCTTGAGAAGTGGAGGATTACTGCAAGCGTAGCAAAATCAACACAAGTGACATTCACACTCAGAAAAGGTGATTGCCCTGCGGTCAAGCTGGGAAGCAACAACTTGCCACACAAAGACGTTGTCAAGTACCTGGGTATGCACTTGGACAGGCGACTAACCTGGAAAACCCACATCAAAGCCAAAAGAGACCAAGCTAATATCACTTTTAGGAACTTGTACTGGTTGCTGGGAAGAAAGTCTAAACTCTCACTCGAGAACAAGTTACTGGTCTACAAAGCCGTGATACAGCCAATATGGACCTACGGGATGCAGCTATGGGGTAGTGCCTCGGATTCAAACATCAACATAGTGCAACGACTACAAAACTCAATTCTGAAGTCAATTTCCAATGCCCCATGGTTCATCACCAATGCAGAAATCCACGAGCTATTAAAAGTAAACACAGTAAAGGAGAATATACAGATGGTAGAAAGTGCATACAAGGACAGACTCAAAAACCATCCAAATCAGTTGGCCGTAGACCTGCTGCATGCAAATATCACTAAGCGCCTCAAAAGGCAACACATCCTCGAGCTGAACAAATAATTGAGCACCATATGTGCAGTGCTCACTGGAGCCCTGCACAGCCACGCCATGAACTAACAACACATTTGCTTATAGCCGAAAGGCTGATTGCAGATACTAAGTACAAAAAAAAAAAAACTTAGCGTTTTCCTGACTTTTTTCTTTTTGCTCGGCTCCTAAAGGTCCTAGCGTGATATTTAATACCCTACTAGCTTTCCTCAAGAATTGGGCTATCAAATAAAAACAAAAACAAAACAAATCCGACTAGTAGTTCAAGAGATTAACACGTTCAAACAAACAAATAAGCAAACTCTTCAGCTTTATTGTTAGTGGTCGTATAGATCTGAAATGAAAAACATTTTTATTTTCTCACTTTCTTGAATATTTATCCCAGAAAAAAGGTAGCAAAAGGCAGTCACTCAGCCAAGATAACGCAGGCCACCATTGCTCTATTCTCGTGCCAATAGATGAGGTGACGCCACCAATCTGATTCCCTTGCGGCATGCAACTTTATCGCTTCCGCCTGCACCAGCGCGGGCGCCGAGAACTCAAGTTTAGTAATAGCAGACCCTATCTGAGACAAAAGGACCGACGCGACGCCACTATGCCATGTTTTGGTCCGTTTACCCTATTTATAGGATGTTGGTTTTGAATGGTCCTTTAGTTGCGATAGCAATATTCCCATATTTATTTAACGCCTATGTCTGCTGTTTTGGTTGTCTAAAAGTTATTCTCTTATTTGTTTTGGACCTGCTATTTTTACTCGATTACGGCGAATCAAAAATGAGGGTTTTGATTTTGACCAGTATGTATGTATGTATGTTCATCTGTTCCCTCAAAACTTCTTAACTCCTTAACATAATTTGTCAAATGAGGTATCGTTGGAAGCGTCTTGATCGTCCGCTCTAGGCACACGTCACATTAAACCACGGCTATGCTCTCAACATCACTATGAAAATGTATTAAATACATTAAAATATATTACGTGTTTTAACTTGTTTATCTAATAGACGATAAATATTGAATAGTTCATACCTAATAATTTCAGATGTGAATATTTTTTTGTTGCATACTTTTTAGAGCGTGATTTTGCAGTAGTCAGGTTTTAGTTTTTTTTAATTAGTATGGTCCTTTGTCAGTGCTACACAATATTCTGAAAAAAATTGAGAACTGTTTTTAGATCGTAAATTAATTTGTATTTTGTTTTGTTTCAGGTTAGTATTTGATTCATCTAAGTAACTCAGACATCATTATTACTTACTGAAAGCCGTTTGGTATCGGTAAGAAATCTTATTTATTAACTTGCCGTACCTATTAATCTCTATAGTCCCAGTGTTTTCCCAGCATATCAGTACCGGTGTTCGTAAAGGAAACTGAGGACCATTATTCCGCTCCTTAGGACCATTATTGATGATTTAGAGATAGTTTCTTGGTTTTGTTGCTTAACGTAGAATCAAGAAACCGCCGTCGCCACATTTAGAGAAATTCCCTATTCTTAACATGATCTTTGAACTACCTTTTTCTTATCGTGTGGAAATCCTCATGGATGTCCACCACCCTTGGGTGTAGACTCCTTCATACTAAAACCACGCGGTGTCCTGCTGCTACCTTTGGCCGGGGGGAGTGCTTTAGCTACCTACTTTAGTAATATACCACACTACTTTATTTACTGTACATACTACAGTATTGAAAAGCCCCGTTGGTCTCGAGGCCGCAAGCGCGACTGCTGAGCATGGGGTCCTGGGTTCGATCCCCAGACCGGACAAAGTGTTATTGGGTTTTCCATTAGGAATTTCTTAGTAACAGTCTGGAAGTTGGCGGTTTGATGCTCCCGTGTCTCGAAAAACACGTAAAGCCGTTGGTCCTGCGCCTGATCTCCCCGGTCGTGTCGAATTGCCTTCCCATCGGACTATACTATGAGAGAAAAGGAAGAGAGAGTGCACCTGTGTTTACTCACACACTTGTGCACTATAATATCTCCTGCGTACCTGGCTAATCTCCGTTGAGATTGGCCACCCTGACCGAAATCGGTCAGGACTATAATGAAGTAATGTAATGATATAATATGTTTTAATTTTTGTGTTTATGTTAGTAATGGTATATAATAGTAATGTACTCTGCATAACCATAAAATTTTAAGAGCACCGAGGACAAACTGCAGTAGAAACACTGTTGTATATGATGGGGCACAACTCTATAACTCTATACCTAAAGTAATTAAGGAATCAAAATCACTTCCAACTTTTAAAAGGCTATATTCAGAATATTCTTTGTATTGTAAGTCAGTCAAATCAATCAATCAACTCAGCCCATCGCAGTCCATTGCTGGACATAGGCCTCCCCCAGACTGCGCTACAACACCCTGTCCTCCGCCCGCATCCAGTCTACAATTATCTTACATCGTATATTAACGCATCTGTTACCTATAGTTCACAAGTAATACACTAGTAGGCAAAGGCCCTTCAGAAACGCAATCCTTTTCAAAGCCGCTCTTGCGATTTATTTTCGTTGGATCCCACTTTTGAATCCCAGTTTCGGCAAGAAAATACCATTGAAACAAAAGACCGTCTGTCTTACACTAAACTTATTAATAATTCCAGATTCATACCGTTATAAATGTTCCTAAATCTATTTTTGGTGCCATCTTCACCGTTATTCCATAGTCATATACAGTTCGAAGACCGTTCACACAAGTTCTATTACTAGCTATTATGCAGCAGAAACCAAGTCAGTCACATCATCGAAGCTCAAACAATGTCAAGTGTTCGCTCACAAGCATTTTCCCGTTGCATTCATTGCCATAACGTTCAGCGATTCACCTATTTCGTCTAATGTTGTTATGCAACGCGATTTGTGCATAAGCTTGTACATTATTGATACTTAAGTATTCGTAACGTGATTTTTAAATCGTTTCAGATTATATGACATTAGAATTGCTGATTGTGGGCTTTGATATTGTTCTGCTTTGTAGTTTTCCCATTTATGTATCTAGCTGTTGCCCGCGACTTCGTCTGCGATCAAGGAAAAAGACAAGTGGCCCCATCTATTATCATAATAACGTTATTGTTGTTTTCCTCGGGAACAGCACTTTTTTTCGGGATGAAAGGTACCACCCTATGTCTGTTTCTGTACACCTGACAACGTATATGCAAAATTTCAGGATGATCGGTTCAGTGGTTTAGACGTGGAAAGGTAACTTACTTTCGCATTTATAATATTAGGTAGGATTTCTTAAATGTTTTTTTTTTCTGTGGAAACCAAAGGCGTGTCGTGGAATTCCAAAAAATAAAGTAAGAAGACGTGTTTCCTATGAAGGCGTGGATTTAGTAAATTAAAAATAAAACTTTGCTGAATTTGTTTGCTTTGCTTTGCTTTGCTTTGCTTTATATGCATGATGAATCTTCACGTCTATACTTCGTCTATAGCATTTACTTTATTAACATGTTCGTATTAGTATTGGTTGTATCGTTTACAAAATTACTTAGTTGACATTTTTGGATCATTGTACTGTTAAATACTTCATCAGTCTATTTAAGTAAACTACGATTAACAAAGCTTTTAAATAATCGAATCATATCTCCAGAAATATTTGCTGTATAACCCAGCACTTTCTCTCAATGCCAACAAAATGTATACAGAATGACCTACACAATTCTGCATCGCACATTTGTCACACAACATAATCTCGTGTATCTGGCAGTCGACGCACGCGCACGTTGACATGCATGCCACGCACGCATCGGATAGCATCGCGAACATTGGTCCCTCGTGTTTACAAGGATTAGGTTTATCAATATCCTATTTATTTTATTCACTTTGTTTTGCAGATTTTTGAAGGTTTGCCAACGATTTTGTTTCGATGATCAGCATTAACTTTATCAGTGTTTAAATAGAATAGAAATGAAATCTCGTCTCTCATGAGGGCATTAATTAAGCTTTATCTGCCTAGCCATTTTCCTAATTATTTTGGGGTCGACTTCTAGCCTAACCGGATGCGCTTGAGTAGCAGTATTTTACATGGAGCGATTGCTTATTTGACCTCCACAACCCAGTTACTGGGTAGTTACTGGGTAATACGAAACCTTTCAGTAAAACTGGTTAATTAAGCTTCATGTCTGTAATCTAGGAAACTGTAGCTAGGACATATTAGCTGGTCTATAGCATTGTGAAGTACTTTCTTCTCTTTAGTTATCATGATTAGAACCTGATCCAATTTTGTTTTCCAAAACAATTCTTTTGTCCGAGTCAGATTTATTTGATAACTTGTCAAATTCACGTCTGTCGAATGTCAATTTGAATTCTTAGTTATAAGAACAAATTATGACATTACACGATGGTGATTTTTCTAAAATCATTCCAAATTGCTTTTACATCAGACAAACACTTTTTTTTTTGAATAAAAAAAATGCGAGAATGTAATACCGAGCTAGTATTAGCATTTTGGAGACGGATTGTTTGCTCCGTCACTATTGTGATACAGTCAATACTGATACTCAAATGCCTCTTATGAAACCCTTGATGAGATGGTTCTCTGAATATTTTTTACCGAGATCACACACGTGAAATATGCCGTTTCGTAAACAAGTTAAAACTTTAATATCAGCAATTAAATACATTGTTAGATTCTTTAATAACAAAGACACATTTAAATATTCATGAAGGTTTCTTAACATCAAATCAAGGTTTATCGTCTTAAATTACGATCGTTAAATCGGTTAAATTGCATATACAATTATTTGAACATTCCGCATTCCTACTCAAAGCAACAATTAGGATTTTACTATCGTGATCAACTTTCGAATCTTTTGGGCGGAGTTCCAAATTCCGGTGCCATTTTTGGTCCTTATGCTTTTAAATGACGTATTTCAAAAGCAGTTTAGATGAAATCGTATGGAGTTCGTACGTCACGGTGCCTGACGGTTGCTCGGGTCACTGCCCGTGAACTCGTCTGCATTTCCTCTATTTACTGGTTTACTGGTGTACTAACCTCATGTTCTGGCTTATTTAGGGCGTGAATTGAATGAATATGCATTGTTTAAGTCAACGCGTAACAATGAGTAGGTTCTTTGAAGTGAAGAATATGTATTTATGCAGACGGTTAATTCCGCTACAGACGGTGATATAATCTACGCCGAACACCAGAAGTTATATTTTGTAAGGAGCTGATAGTAGGCTTGGTTTAAACGTCATTTTCGGTAATCCCCATCAAAAAGACGGAAGAACGAAAATGAAAATGAAATGATTATGTACAATAGTTCACTCGCCTAATGGCAGAGATGTTATCTCAAAGAGAGTGGTTGCGTTTCACAGCAATTTTTGTCCTATTATTTAATCAAATCATTTGAAACGTAACGTGTGAAATGTCATCACGAACTATACTTTGAGCACATTATCATCTCATTAACTAGCTCTGGCGTCTACGATCGTGTGCGAAATAACCCATCTGCTTGTGGTGTAACCTGTGCGCCCCGACCTTTGACACAAAATCCAAGATGGCTGCCGAGCTGTCAAACTAAATACTCTTACCTTCCTTATCTGCTAACGAATCATATTTTACCGTTTCGTAGCTCCTTTTGAAGATTCATTGTGTCTTTGATTCACAGATATCATTGTGAAATCATTTTAAAAGAATTAGCACTTTTTGTTGCCCGAAAATGACTGACCACCGATTGATTGTGTAATTCACACATGAAACGTCTTCCTTTTGTATAGCATTGTCGATGCAAGAGATGAAATTACGCAAATTAACAATCCAAATGTAACTTTCGGTTATACTAAACCGAATAAGCATTTCTAATTCGCAAATAATAGTGAATCAGTTCCGGATAATGTCGGTTAGGATATGGCGCGTTATTTGAGTCCATAAACGTTAAGTGGCCGTGCGCAAATCTTGTATCTGATTCAAGTTGAATTCTTTAGACTTTGAAATTTCGCGGGGATGTATTTATCGGCCAAACATGACATTTGAAGAAATTACAATGAAAAGTTACGTGATTTTATTGTGTTTGTTGCATGCACTACATAATGGTTCATTTATCATGGGCAACCTCGATTCGTCGACCGCAGTCAAGCCATAGAAATTGTACATTACAGTTTCCTTATGTGTTCCTTCGTCTCTTATATGATTGATATCTGAAGTTTTCTGTTGAATTTTTTACTGATTCATGTTGTCCGTTTAAGTTATGACTTAAATGAGGTGTTTCTTATGAATCTGTGAAGACTTGTTTGTTGTTTTTATGGGTTTGTTTTATTCATTAGTTGTCGTTCACCGAATATTCTTGTTCAGTATTTTTAGTCTCGACTCATGAATTTTAATTTAACGATTTATAGGTAGCAGACATTTATTATCAAATTAAATTCAGAAGCTCGGTGAGTGGAGTAAAAGTAGCTCTTAGAATTCTTGCTTTATCATTCAATAAAGATAATGGGGATCCAGAGGTTCATGAGTTAAATGAGGCTGACTTTATGGGTTATGGGTTAGGTGTAATAAGCTGTAAATCTCTGTTACTTTTACGACTTGAACTGCCGAGGACTTGAACTAGGCCTCGGCAGACCGTTGTTTACTGGCTTTCGCTCGCGCCTCTATTCATGTTCGAAGAACATTTAGACATTTAACAATTAGGTACCATTTATCTCTGTACGACTTAGACCAATTCACAGAAAAAGGAAGGTTTAAAATGCCAGAAAGTTCACCAATTTCCTTCTATTTCTGGTCCTTCGATCATGAATTTCGATTTTCAAATGCCAGACCAGCGAAAGGTATCAATGAGACATATGTTACATACATAACCTACAATCTCAAACATAAGTACTCAAAAGCTTAGTAAATGAATGAAAAACGTAGAACACAATCCCACGCGGGTCCTCAGGCTGAAGAAGTAACGGTGTTTATAAACAATAGACCAGAAACTTGTCAATTCATACTGCTATGTTCGAACTTCGAATGCAATGGACGTTCCAGTTGTATCAGCCAGCATTACGATGCATTGTCTGTGCATAGAACTGGCAAAAGCTATGCAAAATTTTCTCACATCGCATAAACATCCAATAGCCGCTGTGCTTGCGTCCGTCTGATCTGTAGCGACGCGTCTCTTGGATACGTAACGCAATGATTCTCAACCAGGGACAACGTGACACGAATACTTGCTGCATTGCCCAGGCCAAAGGGTAAGCAGAAGAACTGTGAATACAAGTGAGTACATACTCAGGCTGCCAGCCAATTATGTAAGCCAATCCGGCAACTGCATTTCAGCGAATTGACCAATCGCAGCCTCCTTACGGGGTCTATGTCTGCCTCATTATCTTTCTTATTCAGTGAAGCATGCTATTTGCTTAGTGCGGTTTGTAACTCGGTAATCCAACCACTCCTTATCGAAAATTGTGAAGATATAATACTGTTACTTTTACTATAACCGTGTGAGTTAAAGTCCTCGTATAATTTTACACGACAGCCCGGAAGAAAACACTTTCAGTGTCTGTTAGGCCGTTAAAGAAGTGGGACTCACTTTCTATATTGCATTAGCGGTAGTCTTGCCTGATAAACTTCGTAAGCTGTTTATCATATACAAGCATCGTCTATAGATACTTACGTAGTAACAAAATGCGTGTATTGGACAATCGGTGTTCCACTTGCGATGACGGTACGCAGAACTATTGACTTTGACATTTCGGAACGTCTCTTAAAGGTCTTTAATATTTGTGCTATTGTAGAAGTTCTTAGAACGCTGTTAGACAAAGTTCACATAATCGATGACAGATCATAAAATTAGTAGAGTTAATGATGCTTAGTCACCATTTCTGAATCTACCTAAAGGTTACCAAAATTGGCATAACGACGCGCCGTTTCATTTATTATTTGAGTTTGAAACACCATTAACCATGTTTGGTGTTTACGACTTGCCTGAGAAAAAGTAGGCGGACAGTTAACTTTACAGACGGAAGTTTGACAATAAGAATGACAATTACGAATTTACATAAATTGAAGAAATGTTCATCTGACATTTCTTCAATTTATGTAAATTACTTATGGAAGTAAATATGCGTGGGACGAAACATTTGAGACAGGAAAGTGCGAATAAAAGTCCTGAGACGCAAGGAGTCAAAATTCTCAAAAGAGAAAACAGCTAAGGTTTCAAATTACTAATGAATTTGCAGAAGCTTTTTTCAGAGAACCAAGCAACATTAGAATTGAAGACCAAGTAATGAGACACTCCAAAATTCTCCGTAATGATGAAACAGCGTAGCCGGTCGAAAATGTCTTCTACCTATACTTATTAATGATTGTACTCTATGCCCATAACAAAATGCGTTTACACCATAAACCAAGCCTAATAGAAGCCGTTCCTTATCACATCGTGTTGTATAAACAACTTTAACAACTATCCTACGTTCACATACACGACACTTGACCGGCAAACCCTGTAGTCTATGCTATTGTGTGCTATCTGGAAGTAGGACTCGCTTTCTACCTTGTGTTCATGCGTTTTCGCTGGTTGATAATAATTTCTGAATTGTCTATCTAAGGGAATCTTTATCTGAAGTTAGAGAGGAGATAATATATTTGATTCGCAACTCAAGGGATGCATGTGGCGATGAATTGGAGGACATTAACTCTCTCGTGAATTAAAACTCACAGCGGGTCAAAATTGGAGAAGAGTTGCGAAAGATAGGACTCGTGGTTGTTGTTAGAGAAGACCTTTGCTAAAACCCACAGTGAACTAAGAGATATTCTGTAAACTACTAAAAATACCGCAACGCAGAATAAAAAGGTTGTATTATTATAACTGTCTCATGCCTCGTGAATATGGAACTGTGAGTTTAAATTTCAATGGGCTAATATACTTATGAAGTAGAGAAATGAATTTATACGAACAAACCTACAACCTTAAAGATGACGTATGTAAGTTGTGAAGATACGCAATGAATATCGAACGAATTCTAGGAAACCATAAATTAACTATTGAACTAGCGCGGCTCCTACCAGTTACCTGTTAGAGCCTAATTATTAAATCTATTAGACTACTAAAATACTATCTATTATTATCATCACGATTTAGCATTCCCGACTTCTGAATTCATTACGAAACTAATAACCATATTGACATTGCGAAACTGTGTTGATTTACTTGTCGTGCTTCATTTGTTTCAAAACGAACTTATCTGATACCCTGATACCTAAGTTGTTACGCATTAGGAATGTTCTAAAACAAGCTGTAAAATCGATAGAATAATGGTTCCTGTCTTTTCCTAAACGATACATTATTAATATTTCTTGCATGTACTTTATCTTGCTTGATAATAATATAACAAAACATAACTAATACGGGTGTAATAGGAAGCTGGTTGATAGTTGATAGATAAACATTTAGACCAAATAGTTTACATGTGCTATAAATTGTATTGTTCAGTATTGCTGTAAAATGGATCGCAAATAAATGCCTGACTCCTATAAAGTTAGGGTTTACTGTTGAGATGAAGAGGATGAGATGAGATGAGATGTCCCACGCAAAGACGATGTAAATACAAATTCAATGAACATTGCGCATTACTATGGAGCTACTGCCATTAAAAAACTTATCCAAGTAATGGAGACCGACTAACCTTTAACATCAGATGCTATAAGACACGTGCCGGATTGTTAAAAATTTGTAGATGTCCACATCACGCAATTTTCCAATAGCCCTTTTAATAGCCCCGAGTGATCTGTAAAAACTAAAACCACATTGCATACAGCTAATGAAGCGTGTGTATTGATGTATTCACTACCACCACATCTAACGATCGAGCTACTTCTAATTTTAGCTCACTAATCACTTGCACTAATCAAAGTGTAAACATGCTGTAATATGTTATCTGAGTTTGACAAGAACAAGGTTGTACCTAGAGGTCTTGATTTTCTATGTGCGGAAAGCTAGCCCGCGGCGAACCTGGCGGCGCTGTAATTAAAAGGAACGAAGTATGTACTACACCGTATAGGGAGCTTAAAGTTATGGGAGTTATAGAACCAAAGTTTATTACAGTTTAATATATATTACAGTTGTCTGCCACAAGGGCTGCTAAGTGTAAAAATGCTCGTAAAAACTTTCGATGTCAAAGTCATAAGTTGTTGATGAATTAATTTACATATACATTTCAGAGAAAGACATTGTGGTTTAAATTGCAGCATAGGTATATAGTTTTTTCCCTTCCTGAAATGACAATGTTTTTATTGCTGTGAGGCAGAGAAGCCGTTGATTATGAATTGAATTAAACTGCTTTGTTATAATAAACGTTGAATATTCGGTCTTCCAAAGTTGACCTTCGTAACCCATTATTCAAATGAGAAGCTTGTAATATTTGTTTGATTTTCATTGTCAAGTCATCATGCAAATTAGGCAAAACATAATATCATATTCATAAACACTTGGTAAGCACGAATTTTGTTTATAATCAAGTGTCATTCAGCGAAGATGATCTTGACACTTAAGTATTGCGTCATCATTTTGTTCGCTCTGTTGCAATAAGCTAACAGGTGCTTCTTCAAATGTTAATATGATATTGTTGTTTTAAGAGACTTCCTCGTTGGTCTAGTAGTCGCAAGCGCACTACTGAGCATGAGGTCATGGGTTCGATTCTCGGGTCGGGCAAAGTGTTATTGGGTTTTTCCATCAGGAATTTCTCAGTAGCAGCCCGGAGCCTGAGTTTGTGCCCGGTTGATGCCAATAGACTCGCCTCCATGGGACTTAACATAACCTTCGAACCTTCGTGTTGGTAGGTAGGTACACCTCTGCCTAACCTTTGAAGATAACAGGCATCACACTATTATTATAAAGGCGAAAGTTTGTGAGTGTGTGTTTATATGTTTGTTACTTCTTCACGCTCAAACGACGACCAATTTTGATAAACTTTTGTATGGAAGTAGCTGACGCCCTTTTTTTTTTAGGATGGGACATCATTAAATGACCCTGGGTGGAGCGGAAGGGAGTGTCAGACTCTTACTGACTAAAACCCATCCGTGTTCCTTCCTTAGCCCTTTATGTTCCGGGGTAGCGGTAACCCTCGGACAATCCCGCTGCTGTAGCTAGGTAGCTAACACCCTTGATTATGCGTTGTTTTAAGAACTTGGCCAATAATATTCGAAAACTTTATGAATAATATCTTCATAAGCATGATATAAAATAACATTCGTTTAGTTCGTATGCAATGTAACCATCGTGCTTGAAGCCTGGGACCTCTTATTTAAAAGTCTAGACAGGTTTAAAAATAAAGAAAGCTTTTCAATATACAAGTTTTATTTCTGTCTAAGTTTAAGTGTAAAAATTCTAAACTCAGTTCACGTCGGGTGTAAAACAAGTCACTCGCTCAAGGCAAATTCTTGGGGAGATTACTGCAATGTTTAAATTGTACTCTAGAGTTAGGGTTGCCATTCGTCCCGATATATCGGGACTGTCACCGTCATTAGGCCTTCAGTCCCGACGTCCCGACAAAACACTATTACGTCCCGTTTTATAGCGCGGTCAAAGCAATTCAAATACGCGCGCCAAATTACTCGGAGCGCGGTTGCGACGTCGCGCGTCGCTCGCGAGTACCGCGCTGGGGAAGGGAGAAGGGTGCCCTCCGCACCCCGCCACATGCTATCGCAGCAAAAGCGAGCAAGTGGGTAAACAAACACCAATACAGTGAGTTAGAAGCACTTACTTTCGCATTGTTGATTGTTTTAGTGTTTAGCTAAGTAGCACAATTTTGTAGTTTTTAACTTGTTGTCAAAAATCCTGAAAGAAAATGCTAAATGCTCAAATTATGCCAACATTTGTTTGCGATACCTGGCCACAACGCTACAGTAGAAAGAGTATTTTCATTAATGTCGAGCCAGTGGACCGATGAAAGAAATCGCCTGCTGCCAGAGACTGTGGAGTCGATATTACAGTGACAGGTTAACTTCAAAATGACTTCCACGGAGTTTTATAAATATGTAAAAGGACAGAAAGAATTACTTAAAAAAGTAAAGTCTTCAGCAAAATATGACCAAGCTACGTCTAGCACTGCTTCAATACTGTAGAATTAGTTTTTTTTTTTTATAAAAAACATTCTTTTTTTTTTTCTCTTTGCGTCCCGACACGAGCCTTGCCAAATATGGCAACCCTATCTAGAGTGCACCCCTAGGGGTGTCTGTAATATCCACATGTCATTTGTTTATAAGATAAATGTTACAGACAGTTGAAAATACTATGATATTGCCGTAGAACAAATGCCAGATCAGCTGGTTGCAAAGCAGTTAGCTACTTAAATTTTGGCAAGAAAGACT
The DNA here is from genome assembly GCA_963669345.1 of Gortyna flavago. Classification (NCBI taxonomy): domain Eukaryota; kingdom Metazoa; phylum Arthropoda; class Insecta; order Lepidoptera; family Noctuidae; genus Gortyna; species Gortyna flavago. Next base: position 13,001,468 of record OY770135.1, read on the forward strand.
ATAATAGCATGTTTCAGATATGTGTGTTCATATTATTTTTACTCGATTACGATGTTGGTCCCATTCAGAATGTTGTTTAATTTGATGATCTGTATATGAACACTCATTTCTAGACTATGGAGTAAAATATCTTGAAGAAGGTACAAACTGTCTTATTTGGCCCTTACAATTGGCTTGATACAAGATTCAATTAAGTATGTCCTTAAAGCGTCTGATGATTATCACCTTTTCTAAACGCGTCTGCCATGTTTTTGAAATTCTCAGAGACGTTAAGGAACACCTTAACTATCGTCTTTCGACAGTTGTAATAACGTAATCAAATACATATTTTTTACAAAATAATGTCCGGTGATCAAATACAAAAAGTCACGCAATAGAAACATTAGGTGCGCAATAGCATCGTTAGAGTATTTGTAAAAATATTGCAACTGCACTTGCTTCAAGGTATATCATTCTTAAAATGATGCTAGAAGCTTGAGCAATATAAGTAGTCGATATATTTGTCAATTGACAGCTGTCATATGTACTCAGAAATAGTGAGAAAATTTTATTGTATAAGTACACTTAGTTTTCATGAAATGATGATTAGTGTTTGGTCCAAAGCTTGGCTTTGCTTGGAACTGATATAGGCTTTAATTAAAACGAAACGTACAGTTTGCACCCCAATTAGATGCGAAAATGATGATATCTGTATCGTTTTCCAGATCATAAATGGGATTTTGAAACGCCTTTTTGGCCCAAGATAATATTTATAGCCACCGCAAAAACTGATACAATAAATAACGTAAGTTTCAGCTCAATAATTTGTTGACAACCTTAAATAAAAACAAGCAACCCTAAATTGGTGCAAGAAGCGTGTGATTTACAACGAGACACGCCGCAGGCGACAGTGTTCCTAAGAAGATCTAGAGATTGTGCCGCACCGTAATACACAATACATTTAGCTCTACGTCTATTTACCTAATACAGCATGAGAACCGTGCTAAAGTCGAAAATTCAACCAGTAATTGGCGATTGTTTAGTTCATTCACTTCATTTCAATTCAATTTCGTGATATTTATAGCGTTTAAGTGACCATACAACGGTCAAAAGTCACTCGCTCGGATACCAATATTGTGTATCTTGTTATTTCGAAACGTTTACACAATTTGCTTATTATTTGGTAGTTAGATTCTTTTGCATTTACCTATAATATTCATATCTATTTCGAAGTAAAACGTTCTTAGTAATTCTAACAATCTTTGATATTTCAAAAGTTTCGTTGCGTGCGATTTTAATGGATAGTAAATTTGTAAATTGAGAGGTCTTTAAATAATCGTTTCAGTAATATGTACGTATGTTGTTTATGTCAGCGGTAATAGAAGGTCAATATTAACTTTAGCAATGACTATAATAAGTAATTACTGTTTTGATAGGTTTTGAAATTTTGACACGCTAGACTGTATTTTGTCCGTAAATTTAATTTCGGGGGTTATCATGTTTGGAAAGTAGAAGGATTGCTTACAGAATACACATTTAACATTTTCTGACCTTAGCGATCAAACTTCCGACTCGGATGATCCGAGCATAAGCGAAGGTAGCCGAAGTACTCATAACATTTATCAGCTATATGCAAGCACCGGAATACCTATGTATTAGCTACTTATGTACCTACTATCCGCGTGCACGTTGTGAAAGTTTACCTTAGGTAAATAGGTTACCATGGTGTTTGTGCAGGCCACTTGTCACCTACTCGCACATAGCCCGTTATATATACTGTTAAACGTGACTTCACACAATTTCTAGAATACTGACACCTTACACCTCCTTTGAAATGTAAAACCTTTGTTCGGAGTAAAAAGGTTTGAAGTCCTCCTACTAATTACTGGTTGAAGCAGTGCCACTTTGTCTTCGGATGCGCTAAGGTAGCCCGCAAAATAAGGCAAAAGCGTCCGGAAGGGGGGTCCCCTTCCTGACGCTTTTGCCTTAAGTACTATACAGGGTGTTAAAGTAGTCGCGTGCCATACCTTAGGGGTAGGTTCAGTATCGATAAAGGAACCCAGGAAAAATAAATAAAATAAAAATATAAACAGGAACAAATAAAAAAAGAAGATAAGCACGCTAAAGTGGGAAGAAGAAATACTTGAATTTGTTATTTACATACCTAGTTACCTATACTTCACCCGGCGTTATCGAAGTGTTCGGGCGTAGGTATTTCATTGCGTTCGATAGTAGGTAGGTAACTCTAGGAAATTATTAATTAGCATTTTATCAAAATAAAAACCTTATTTTAAGCAATTTTTTTCCTGGTATCATTTATCGATACTGAACCTACCCCTCTAAGCTATGGCACGCGACTACTTTAACACCCTGCAAATGTTAAATAAGTACATGGGAGTAAATTGTGAAAGTTTCTCCCATTGCCAAGTGCTATACTCTGTTTATGTAGAATCTAATTCTTGCATATCCGAGGACCTACTGGGTGCCCAGTTTAGCTTGGCACATCTAGCGGCTCTGCTTTGAAACGTAAATTCTAACAGTATAGAATTTTCTATCTTGTCACCTGCCATGTTATTCTTGGCACCGAAACGTATCAACTTTCATATTATTTGACGTCTCATATCTCTCTAGTTTAGATCTGACTTAACTTCTCTATATTACCAATGTCATCCGTAAGCTGAAGTGTCACTTAAGCTTACGGATGAGATTAAAATCAATGATACAACCAGGTAATTACATCGGAAGAAATGCTTTTCCATCTAGAATATTAAAGGTAACATTAAATGGCATTATAGGGACAAGGCTTGCTGCTTTACTTTGTGACAAAGTTGGTTAGATTACAAGACAATTTGAGCAAACTTTGAAGAGAGTTTTAGGCAGCTGTTTATTGAATTACATAATATTTTCAAAAGCTTCCCCATTGCCTTGAACTTCGGTTCGGTTCAATGGGTAGAAAGAGTAATATGAAACTATTGCTTCGTTGCCCCTGCATTGCGCCTTATAAGGTTTGAGTTTGTGTTTCCACAAGGTTTCCAAGTATGGTCCAGAACAACACAATGAAGGGATACAAGTGACTTTCGGCTTCTTTAAGTATCTTTTTTTTACCATTATATGGTAATTTTGTCAAAATTCGCATATAGTTCTTGTATACTGTCTATTCCAATTGCATGTTTGACGCTGTAAATATTTTGATATAAAAAATTGAAACTAACAAGTCTCAATCCTAGTTTACAGGTATTAAAGGATGTCACAATTTATGCATTTTACGTGCAGAACTCCCTTATTTGACCCTCAGCAGTGCAGGCAATTCACTGAATATGTAAATTTTAGTGTCCATAGCACTAGCACCATGTCCATAGCATATTTTGCCAGCTAAGCGAGGTGTTCAATCGGTTCTTAATGCGAGATAAAATGGGCTGTGAGCGTAAATAGTCGTTTCTGTTTTACATAAATCTATTGATATTAAATCGAAGAAGCTTACCAATGGGCTTTGCATTGTTTTAGAAGAGGCTATTGGGGACAGACTTTTCTGTCGCAGAGTTTTCATAAAGTTTTCCGAATCTCGCTCGATAGCATATACCTACGTTTTCTGGTCCATCTCGGGTACACCGCTGAGAAATAGGGGAGCGTTGTATTTTACTAATTTGCTGAAATAAAACCCAAAACATGGCTATTTATGATTCTAAACGCACTTCACGATTTTTCACGATTCACGATCATTAAGAAATTCTTACCCAGAAATTTCTTCAGTGTTCTCTATGTAGGTATATTCACTGCTTGATTAACAGATACGGCGAGACTACAAAAGGTTTATTATAGATTACTACCGCTTCAATTGCTTTTCGAATAACATAGTGCTATAAACACTTATTGGCAATATCCTTTAACCAAAAACCAGTATAACTGGACTAGTCACGGACGAGGCTTGAGATCCCGTTAGGGAAGTAAATCACATTAATGCTTTCCTACGCGTTGTACCCGTCATAGTGTGGCAGAGTTACATGTGGATAATTACGTGTATAATCCATTTCCGATGGTTTACTCGCGCATTCCTCTTCAAATAGGTTTCGACCAGCAGTGGCCATGTATATTGTAAATATTTGGACTGGAAGTGAGCGTGTTGATTGTTGAAAGTAGGTTTTAAATTGGTTGTTGTCTCCACAAAAAGGACACGTAAATAAACCAAGTCCACAAAATAAATCTCTCACTTCAAACGGTATCTTAAAACACGACAACTTAGGAATAGCTACAGCATAATCAGATAAGAGCGTACAAAATTCCTTTTGTAGAAGCTATAAAGAATCCTAATCTCCAAATGAAATACGCAACTAAATCAAAACGTATCAGTTCGAAGACAAAGTCTCAGCAGGTGGACATAGCTGACGACAACAGAGGTAGAACTGTAGAACACAGTATTCTGTGAGCATCGTTCGTTCTATCACATAAATTATCCGCGTGCTCCCATACGGTGCGGGTTGCGTTTGCTCTGGGTATGCAAGGCATGAGCTGGAAGAGATTAGCGAGTTGACTATGTATTCTGGCGCGTAAAACACGATGCCGCGTTTGTGATATTTGATGAAGATTTAACAGGTGCTAACGACAAGACACATCACCATTATCATCATCGTCGTCGTTTGCATTAAGGCATAGACAGAAAAAAAAATTGCCTAAAAGCAAATAAAGGTCGAGCCAATGACAATACTAAACACTTTTATATATATTTCTGTCACTAAAGGCACGTAGTCTGCCATCTTGTTTATACTAGACTCATGAATGACTCTTTCATTCTTGTTTTTATTTCTTTTCAATGAAATAATTGGCTTCGTTGATATGTATAACGCGTCGTTAAAGGCGATAACAACGCTCCTTCTCCAACACTGAACCATTAAACACCATTTAATATTCCATACAGGCAACTGATATAAATAACCTATCCGCGATAAAATCGCAATCGATTCGCAATTAATTCCCTTCACACGTAAAAAGAATATATTGGTTACTAATAACAGTAATTCTATCCTAGTTAATTACATTTTTTCGCCACCCACTTGTGCTTTGGGCCATAAATATTGTAACTAATGCACGCCCATTCGCTGTCAAGCGGTACTGGCGGTATATCGGAAGAGGTGTGCAGATACGAACTGGTTGACGTATGCTACGTTATTAATTATAGCCAGTATGGTGAAGTATTTTCATATATGCATGGGAATTTAATCGTGAGGTCTGTTAGGAAAAGCTCATCGGTTAACGAGACGTGTGAATTAGCTGTTGGTTACCTCTAGTGTGAGGGTAATTTCCTATAAAATAAACAGGAGATGGTTAGATGTTTTACACCTGACGCTCCAATGCTCCAAACTATCAACTATCAAACATACTCAAAGCATTTATTTCCATTAAACCGTACAGGCACTTTTGAATTGTCAAAATTAAATAGTCGGTCAGTTAGTAAGAAACTTGAAGCTAGTAGTAAAACGTAGATCTCTATGGAGAAGAACGTTCTTACTGATGGGACACAGGTGTCCTCTCCGAGTGGGCCGTATATAACCACGCGGGCGGGATGTCACGTCATCGATTTTTTTTTATTCTAGGACATGCCGGTTTCCTTCACAGTTTTGAGAACAGTGGTGATGAAATAAATTACACAAACTAAAGCGCCTGCCTGGGTTCGAACGCACGACCTACAACTCGTATGTTGGGGCCGTTACCACTGGGCCGCTACAGCTCTACTACTTTTTGCTTCGGCTCTTATTATCCTTCATGTCTCTCTATTTCCGACAAGGCGTCTGTTGTTGTGTGTGTTTTTTATTAAAAATATAATAATTTATAATATTAATAATTAAGTAAATTAATAAAAAACAAGAAAATAATTGGTATTATTTGAGCAGGAACAGGATGAACACTGTACCCCCCACTTTCATCTAATATTGCCAATGGAGGAAGCTCTGTAGATTTATCTATTTTTTCCCTTCAGCAGGAACAGGATGAACACTGTACCCCCCACTTTCATCTAATATTGCCCATGGAGGAAGCTCTGTAGATTTATCTATTTTTTCCCTTCACTTAGCTGGTTTACCACTGGGCTGCTCTTCTTACTACTTTTTGCTTCGGCTCATAATATCCTCCACGTCGCTCTATTTCCGACAAGGCGTCTGTTCGTAAGTTTGAATGAAACATTGCAAGTCGTTTCATCTCTGTGCACTATTACAGCTATTCACCTTGTTGTAGGTCGAACAAGTTTGATCGATGGTTTTGTATCAACACAATCGACTGGACTGTTAATTCGTTTTGTCTACACAGTTGCATATTGACACAGTAAATACTCGCCGATCATCGATTCACGAGCCCTTATTCTAATGCGTGTATGTCACTCGATTTAATCACCAAGTTGCAATAGTAGTTTAATCGTAATTTGTAGTGTGGCATATTTACACTGCGCTCTCATTGTTGGGCTAAGTTCCTTTAAGATTGAGGCCTCTACACCGGTAGAGGTAAAACCAGAATCATGGAGACCGCTCCATGATTCTGGTTTTACTGAATTCGTCGAAAGTCTAATGTATATTTCCAACTGCTCGGTCTATTTCATTCTCGTTACTAATATCTAGTATCACAATACCTAGTAATCTAATATCTTTGACTGCATTGCGTAGAATTACTAATATTCCTATTAATCTTACAAAACTACACAAAATTCTTGTTCTGGGAATAGGTTTACTATGATTGCCCAATTTGAACTGGTGACCTTTCGATAGTAAATCCACACCCTATCTCCAGGCTATGTGTCTATCGGTTAAATGTAAATATCTTAAAGGCATTTTAAGCGACCTGACTTGATATGCACGACAGATTTGTAAAATGGCACGGAAAATGGTCCCAAATATCACGCACTTATCCGCCTATTTGTAAGCGAAACAATGGCGCAAAGACGTAAAGATAATGTTGGATACAAAGTTGAATACTAAATGGGAACTTGTATTGGTGTTTCGAATAGATAAGCTCTCGTATGTATTCTGAAAGATATACAGGGGTCATCAGGTGGAAAAGTAAAGGATACTTCCATTACACCAGAATCACTCCAAAAGTCACACCACAGAGCAGCACAAGAACAAGCTAGTGAAGTGCTATTTTATGATAAAAATATGTATGTTTACGTTAAAGTTTTTATATTTGGGCCTGCGCCGCCTGAAGTAAATAAATCAAACTACAAGAATCAGAAGGCCTAGACAAAGTGACATTCTGTCAGCGATAACGATGATGGAGAAGTCAAAAATGTATTTGAATGACATGCTACTCAAAAGCTATGTAAATCCCTTTCAAAATCGTTCTAGAAATACAAAACGCTCTGAAAGCGTTTTAACACAGGTAACTACTAAATCACTGAAAATTATATATTTGACTGTTAAAATAATCGTTTTCAATCAAAGCTCAGCCGAGGTGCGCATGAAATATCTTCGAAAAACAAAAGAATCATAAATTACTAACCTGCCAGTATGTCTGACTGTACTTGTTGGACTTGTAAAGTTAAAGTTAGCATCGTAGGTAAACGAACTCATTATACGAATGCAAAGATGTATGGCACATTGCCAATATTCATTTGAGCTTCGGTTCTCTTTAGTAAGCTATTTATGAAACTATGAGAGTTCTTAGGCATTTTGCTCATGACTTGATAGGTTGACCATGATATTTAGTTCAATGTTTGCACTGTAAGTTCGTTGTTAGAAGCTTTAATATTATAAACATCAAGAACTTTAAGTTCAGCAGTAAATATAATATTTCCCTCGCTTTACTTTATGTCTTGCTTAAGTAATCTTAAATCTCAAATATCTGTTTAGGAGCTAGTCGACATTTACATGTAGCTGTATAGATGTAGCCGGTTGCAATTCTGACATATCAATTCCTAGTTTGATAAACTTTAGCTGCCACTATAATTCACTGTTAACTTACAAAACACAAAGTATGCATTATATGGGAGCAGTGGCCCTCCCTCTCGATGAGTCCTCCACTCATCTGAGTCCCAGCAGTGGGAACATTATTAGGCTGATTATGATATGCACATTGTATAGAAGCAGTAAAGGCATTAAAATTTCGTACTATGTATACTCGTATTTGATCAGGTTTTAAAAGAACTGCAAATGGTCAATGGCGTCGCCGGGTTGTTAAATACCTCATTATGTATGCGTTGTCACGCACTTCCCTTACAAAATGTACAAGAATCAAAAGCGGTAACTACAGAAGAAGCGGCTTTATAGAATCATTATACATGACAGTAAATAATATGTAGAGATTTTTTATTTAATGCTTAGGGTTGACATAAAAAACCGTTTGATTTGAATTAAAATTCGAAAAGTTACAATAAACGGAATTTCCGAGACATTAGGTATATTTTTCGGAATTTCCGTTTATTATAAATTTTATGTGTTGACAAAATTTTATGTCTCCTGAGATCCGAATCTGTAAAAGTATTAAAAAAATAAAATATCAGTACCTAATTAATAACTGAAAGCAGTAAGAACTATGAGGATGAAAGAAAATTTAACCGAATAAAAGTTTAAATGAAGTCGTTATTCCTATATCAAAGTTAAGAATCAAACATAAATTATATGGTCCAAATACGACCTAATTTCCTGTATAGGTAGGTGTAGTTACTAATTAGTACTTTACAAATGTTACGAGTACAGTGTTGCTTAAGGTCTAAGGTTGCGTGAAAATCATAAAATAAAAAACACAGTAATGAAATCGTGATAGCATGTTGTATAGTATTTTAATAGGTTGTACAAAATGTATGTGTTTGAGCAGCAGAAGACTGTGTTTATTAACATTTTTATGACCGATCATGTTCTATAAAATACTGTTATTCTGAATAATGTGGCTCTTCAGTATGGAATGCGTGTTGGTTTGTTCTAAACTCGTTGTAATTGATAATCAGGCACCGCGCGTAGGGTTAGAATACCAACCATTATTTATGTATAGTAATGTTGCGCTGTTTGGAACAACAAGTGCCGTTGAAGATGGTATTTCGTACCTTTACTAAGATTCTCTCAACTTTACAGCTGAACGTTTAAGTACTCATCATACATATAAATCAAAGTAAGAATGGTAAGGAATTATGCTCCGTTCTCTTTGCTTAACTTATACCTAAATCGCTGTTTTACAATACTCATAGAACGAGACAGGATAGTGTCTTAATGCTCATGCGTGAACAAATTCTAAAAATCCTAGATATAGTTTAAACCTATGTATATCCGTATCAGCAACAATCACAATATCTAGATCGAATCAAGACTGTAGAGCGTGGGGTCCTAGGTACGCTTTCCAGGTCGGCTAAAGTGTTATTTGGTTTAGGGTTTTTCCACTAGGAACTTCTCAGTAACACCCGGAGTTTGGAAGTTAGCGGTTTGATACCCCCGCCACAAAGATAGTGCACCTGTGTCTTCGCAAACACTTGTGCACTAATACCTAATAATTTGTGCAATAATACCTATTATCTACCTATAGGACTATTATCACTTTTTCTGAATCAAACATATATCTGGATTGGGAAAAATTTTGTCCATTAGAGAATTCTAAGTTGAATGAAAAGAAGCTGAAGTTTAGCTTTGCACAGCACTTTGAAAACGGTTGAAGAATAAAACAAAAGCTACTTCAAACAAAAACATTCTTGGTTTTAGCATGAAATAACAACCATATTCTATGGATTTCGTCTCATTATTCATCATTGGCAGTTCGTATTACTGTACCACCGCCTAACCTTTCACATACTGTGACGGTATGTTATATTTCCTTGCCATTTTCTTGTACAAATTCGACACAGTCTAACCATATATTACGTTTAGCCACAGAACATTGTTCACGTCGGCTATACTTCAAACTCGATCGGTACGTGAGTAACAAATATTGCGGCGTTCTCGAAATTACTCGCTCGTGACAACGTGTCACTTGTAATATGTGTCTTGGAGTCAATATTGTATGGACGAAGATTTATTTAGGTACTGTAGGTACGGTGACGGGCCATAAATGAGAGACTGGCGGGCAATAGGTACAAAGGGACGGACGGAAAGGGTGAGATGACTCAAAGACTGCTGTTCATCTTTCAAACCATCAATTTGTAGTTGAACTGGTCAAGGGTTTGCATATCACTTGGTCGATGCACCATACCTACTAATAATTCTTCGGGCATTAGAGCTGGCTCAACACAATTATAAATTGATCTTGGAACATCCGTCTTCATGACAGACTTTTTTACCAGATGCACAATATTGACAACATTCCTGCTAACAATAGAGTTTGTCAAGTCAACAATGTAGATCCTTCTTTTACCTGACTTGATCGGAACGTTATTCACCTTGGCCCCGATGCCATCGCACGTTAGCATCGATACAGTCACTCTGTTGAATCGATTCCGAAACAAAAACGTTCAGTTAAACGTGATGAATGATTCAAGCATCCGCCTGGAACCGCTAGATCGGTCTGCTAAGTGAAGATGGAATGTGGCTTAGACTGGATACAGAAGCCCTAGAAAAGGGTGCTGTGCTTAGAGAAAGGTTAAGCCCAGGAATAGTCATAATAACTAATAGGCTCGGTAGACGGCCTTGTCAAAATATCAATACATTCAATTCGCAAACATGCACAAAAAAAGGAAAAGGAGTGGAAGATTTAAACAATGCATAGAACTGTACGAAAGATGAGATAACTAAAATGGGGGTAAGTACTGAGACGACGCTTAACAAAGATGAATGGAAGACGATGATATACTGGCTGGCCCGACACCAAATTAATTGGGATGAAGATACAGAAGAAAGACCACCAACACACCACCAATACCATTGGGCCCTGGCCCAATGGCCAGAGGTATGACCTGTCATATTACACTTCCACCCGTATTGTATTAGTACTTCCATATTTTTTTTTTTGTAATTTTTTAATGTTATTAAATTAATACCATTAATTTTTTTTATGTACTTTTAAACACCAAGCAATTGATTACTCCATTCTTGAGGGATACGGCACTGTTTCTTTTTACTATAGGCTATTATGTAGCCCATCTAAGAGGACAGTACCCAACCATTTATGTTTTATACCAGTGTTCATTTGTAAAATGCAACTGTTTTTTTTTGTATTTACTGCATCACGTTGTAATAAAGTTTTTATTATTATTATTTATTAATATATATTTTAAATCCTTTACGATATTATCCTACTTCTCACGATTGAAAATTAATACATTGACGGAGAGTTAATACGCAGTTATACGACTCAACTTTCAATGAACTTCGTGAAGTACCTAGGTTTGTGACTAAGGGACTTTAATTAAGATTATACCTGCATTTGATGGTCATGACAGTTACATTAACTGTGAACAGACAAGAACCTCTTTGGGACTTCACGTTTTTGATAACGGATTGTGAAACCCCTCGACATATTTATGAACAGGGCTGGTCTGTAAGTTGTCAACTTCGTGGATGTATAGAATTTTATGTCATATAATATAATTTTATGACGTGTCAGACTTGACCAAAACACCACTATTAAAATCCAGAATAAAGCTCTAATAATTTTTCTGTAGTAAAGTACAGGGTTTATTGAAGTGTTGACTTTACACCTGATATAAACTCTTTGAAATAAGCTCAGTAAAACAACACACATATTATCAAATAACATCAATAAAGGATGTGATCGCGGATACACATAACCCTAAGATAACCTATAAATCGCGATTGTAAACATAATTAATTACACTGACATAAAACAGTTACATAAAATCAAAAACGCAATAGTATTTCAATAAGCGTAGTTACCATAACGGTTTGTTCATTCCGTAATAGGTCTAAACGTATGTATTAAGTCACGGAGATATACGCCTCGTAAGTCTCGTTTCGCTTTCAGAATCACGAGTTTTGCTCTCGAAACGACGTTTAAGATACATTATGTTTGGTCTACTAACACGCTTGGCTTGTGAATTAGAGTGTAAATATGTAAACAAACACTTCTAGCTTGGGATATGGAAATATGTATTGATTTTTTGTATTTATAGACGTGTTTTCAGGATACATTTCGGGACTAGTCAATTTGTTTTCTATGGATATATATGTTTTCAATACGACAAATAGTTCTTGAATACCCACTTTGTCGAAGGTTCGTGAGTTTATTGAGGTCCAACAAATTATGCTCATGTAAAACGTATTTGGTGACCCATAATAGTCCATGGTATGCAGTTATGGAGGAACTGCTGTTGAAACATTAGAGATAGACGAAGTAGATTTTTGAATGACGGAAATGTATGGATGGATAGCATTTCTTATTTCTTACTACTTAATTTTTTGATAGGAATTCGTAAAAAGGATTCTATACTTAATGTTTGTCAAAATGAAAGTGCGCCATCATCAAAGAAATGCCATGAGCAAATGAAAAGAAAGTTCATTGTCACGTGTAGCAGTGACACGTGAAGTAAAAATAGAAACATAACCAGAATGCAATGTACCATACATCTTATTTGTACCTACCTTTCATGTTATCAATAAAATAAATCACACTGTAGGTACCCAAGCCATGCAAAGACAGCGCAGAACTTTTTATTATGCCAGTTGTAAAGGCTATAACCATACAATACATGGTGATGTGCTAATCTGTTTGACACAGCCCCGAGCGTTGTCTCTTGGATTTGTAGACCAAACTCGACAATAAATTAAAACGACTTCAAACTTAAAACCATCAATCGAAAATGGTTTTTAAATTGATAGTTGCAAAGTTGAATTTGGTATTCTTCACAGGTAATAGATGTGTCGTCGATATGCTCATGCGGTGTTCCGTTAGCCGCTCACCTGCGCCCGCGCTTCTCTAGTTATGCTAATGGCTGAGCGCGGCTCGCTCTCAGAATCTCAGTACTAAGTAAGTACTGAGAAACATGGAAATAAGTCCACTGGAAGATTTAGAGTCGTATTCCCTTGTATGTATATAATATATTTTCAATATTTTCCTATGAAAACGGTGCTTGCACACCCAATAGAAGTCCAACGTCATTAAGTAGTCATACGTATTCAAATGAGACAATCGTTTAGATAAGCATTTCGCTCGAAACACTATATTACGTTCATAGTGCTGATAATAATTCCCAATCGATTCCTGTATAACATCGAATTTACTTAAAACATATCCTAGAAAGACAAAACGAGTTGACAACTAGATATCCGGTGTATTTGGTGATGTTCCTTATCTAGTATTTACCATTTATATCAGGGTATGGAGATATTCTGTTCGGTGAACGAGACCGTGGGTGGACGCGAAACTGTAAAGGAAATCGATTCCGCTGTACGTGTTTGAATCGATTTCTCGACACCGGGGTTAAGTGTGCGAGTATCGAGTAAGATGTTGCCTAGTTTCATTTACGGGCAAGCGAGACCACTTCATCGGAATACGAATACTGAGTCACGGTATGTGCATGCCTAATTGTGCATGCTAAGTGTTATGTATAACTTTACTAGTTGCCGCTATTAAACTGCCTATGATAAGATGTAGCACGTCATAAATGTTTGACGCTAAAAGGTTCTTGAATGATTCTATTTGTGCTTGACAGTACTTTTGTAATTAAAACATTTTACGCACGAATCATGGTTTAATACTAGATGTTTTATTTGTAGTTCGTGTTTATCAAGTAGATTTCGAACAAGGTTATTGAAATAAACTAGGATTTCTTAATGACAGCTTCAAATTAACAACGGCTTTCGTCACTTTCGTCTTTCACAATTAACACTATGGCGGCAAATTGCTCTTTTAATGAACAGTTACAGTTCGACAGAACAGTTCATTAAAGTTTCACAAAGCATGCTATTGTGTGAGAAGAGCCGACAGAAGCTCTTGGCGCAAGCGTGAGACATCTTAATGGATCAACTCTGCACGCATCGCTTTGTCGTCGATATCGAGCACATCTCGCTTCGAATCGTGAAATCGATCACACAATCGATTGATGACGTAAGTTTATACACTGTACTTTCGTTAGCGTCATTATTGATCTAGTGTGTTACAAATAGTACCGTTACTAGGTTGTTATTGAAAACGCTCATGTAGTTAATGATTTTTGATCGATGAACAGCATTAGCGATGGTTATTAATTTCGCAAGTGATCGATTTGTAGGCCCGCCCTTAGAGCAAACAACCACGCAACTAGGCTCACTATGAAAAGATTCGCTCAATAACTTCCATTTGTAACCAAAAAGAGCTTTAGCTAAGTTTCAAGTTCTGCATTAGCTTGACTTTTTTCAGGTCAACATGTTTTCAGGTCTTCGATTTTTCTGTCGACTAAACAGTTTTTCTTTGAACCCTTTGTGGATAGGCTTGCATGAACATTCTCAAAAGCCAATCGATTTTAGTTCGCTTGCGAATCGAATAAAATATCATAAAAGAGAAGCGTGACCAAGTTGTGTTTATGCTTTTTTGTAGGGACTAATCTCATCACGGCTGTTACCAAAGATTACAGTTGCCTAGCTGTCAACATCTGTCCCAGTTTCTGTCACCCATCTGTCAGGTTAGACTTTTTCATCGGTAATTCGATTAGCGGTGTTATCACGTTCGTGAGTAGACCGTTTGTTCCGCTATTCCACGACTCGACCAATTCGTGTATTTTCACAGCACGTGCATGTATTTGATAATGGAGAATCGGAAATAATAGAAGCACTCGGCAAATCGACACGTTTTTGTGGAGAGTATAAATAACCTCATTGCGGAAGTGGTAGGCAGTTTAGGCTTAGTGCCATGGCGGAATATTCCCAATATATCTGGAGTCTTAACATTGTCATCGCTATAATCCTGTTAGACTGCAGACGTATACCAATTCAAATGGCTTCCCAATGCTTCCCAAGCTTAGAATTCATACATAAATCAAGACTTCATTCTGACTGGCACAAATCCACAACTTTTTTGTTTTTTTGTTCCTCTACTCCCAACTGTATGGATTTCTGTACCTACCTTTCTTTCTTAACTGACTTCCATCAGTCCCGTTTTCAGCATTAATGACTAATGCCCGGTTTCTGAGGTACATTTGTCGGTGGTTTATCTATTCATTAGCGCTATTGGTTCGATAACTTGTGAAAGTGCGTTTCCGAACACCGCAATGTAAGATAAACTCCGTTTAAACTCAAGTTAACTTAACTGACCAATGTGCGCCGTTTATCGGTTCCATAACTATATTTGACGTTTAATTTCATAGCAAACTACACATCAACAACGTGTATTATGAAATAAATTGCCTGTGAAAGCTAAATAAAATTATTAAATAGAGAATACAATGAGTGTTAGCATCATGAATACAGAAAATAATCTGTGACAGAAGTTTCGTCCGTTTTTTACTGTCGATGAGGTATATAGTCAAATTCATTAGCCACTTCGATAATAAGCATCATTACTCTTTCAGTAAAATTTTTACAACGTTTTCTAGATTTCATTATGCTATTTTACAAAATAATGCTTCATACACTAACGATTGGAAAGATAAATAGACTTTTAACTTAAAATGAAACGGCAAAGCAAAAATAATACCACACGAAACAAAAACAATGAAGTGTAAAGGTCTCTTAAAAAAAAATACAATGACGTCGTTCACACATCTGCCGAAATCTGCCCCTAAACAACATTTTTTTTACGCGAATTCGTATACAGACCCATCTAGCGGCAACTAAGGAACTACTTATCGGTTTCATAGTTATTGAATGGTTTATTGCGTATCCAGAAACGCAGTGACTGTTAACCGACGTTTATCTTATGCATAACTTTATTGAACCAATAACTAATGAGAGTTTATCTCTGGACTTCAGAAACCGGGCATAAGAGTAGTATTGATATCTATCTACTGGATGTCAAGCAGGTCTTTTTGCTGTTGTAACTGGACGCTATTAGCGATAGCTTAGCTTTTTTACTAGAGTTTACCTATCTATTACGACGGTTTATATGTTGTGGGCGTATACCGTTTTTATGTGAACCTGGTTGCGATTGCCAGGAATTCTTGCAAATAGGTTTCTAAGAAAACATTAATTACTAAGTTTCTCTCGGTATGTTGATTTACAAGTCGTATTTGGTCATGTAATACTTTGTAACGGTGACAGGTTGGGAATGTCTACGTTTTACTAGAAGAGTAATGGAATTCTTCATAAAGGTAGTTTTGATCTAACTGGTACGAGCTCAAGTAACTCATTTTTCATTTTCTTCCATCATCAGTAGCTTTATCAAGAGCCCACACAGCAAGAGTTCAAAGTATTTTTTATAATTTCTCTTTCGTGTCCAAATGCATAGCGCGTTCATTGTTCATCATTGTAAGTCATAAAGACAAAATTATTATAAATTCCACAACATCTCAACAAACAAACAGCTCTGACCTAATTACTACTCACAGCACAATTCTGACTGATAGAATCATCTTAACATCTAATCATTTACCTTCCTAGTTCACGAGTACCCCCAGCAGCCCTTCGGCAATGTCCGTCAGGTAGTCGTCAATCATCGTGACTCGTTCGGGACGTCGTGTCGTGATCGCGGCCCACCCAACCCGCGCGCGCGCATAACTGTTACACCGTTGGGTACAAGCTGTACAAGTACCTAGATAGATGAGGGCAGAAGGCTCGTCTTCATGCCTCACAAGTCGTTGCGAATTGATCTCATTTATAAATCTTTCGGCAGAGAGCGAGGGCTCTTTGGAATATCTATCTGCCTTAACCCAACACAACTACCATTTCTCTATTTTTTTAAATTTTTTTTTTGTATATTTAGCAGAGGACTCAACTGAACTAGAATTGCACTCTCTTCCAGCATTCTCTCAACTTGATAACCATATCTGCATCTCAATTGTGTATCGTGACTTATGCATGAGCCATACCTACCTACCTACTTAGCGCCCGCAAAATCAGATGTACAGAACATAAACGGTGTTTAGTCCTACAATTTTGGACTCGCGCTTCCAGCAAATACAATGATTTAGGTCCTAAATTGCTCGGACATTTGTTACTTCTCACACTTTAGTTTTATTTCGATGCGCTTGTTATGGTGCATTGAGAGGAGTTGCTCTTCTGAGCTAAAATTTTTGGTTTAACAAACCTTACCCGCTTTTAATAATCCTCATCTCCGCTATATAGTTTTAATTATCGTGGAACCAATTACATATGAATATGTATTAATTTTATATTGCAGGAGGAAGGAAATTGTACTTTATAATGGTGATGTGCTGTTACAGACTGTAGGTCTCAATAAGTGTTTCGTGCTTCTGGTATTATTTACTTCTTCAGATCGGTGAACATTTTATGCCTTACTGGAATCATTTTAGCTCAGCTTATAACCAAAGAAGCTCATAAAAACATGTAAGTACAGCCACGTGACGTTTATGGGACTGGACATTGGACAAGTGACCTACATTAAGGGACCTGTTTTCTTCGTTGACGCTCACACTTGCGTGGGACTTGCTGTATCTCCTACAGGCGTTCGTGTGTAAGTGTCAACTGGAGTTATTAAAGCTATGTGTTATTTACGCTTGTTTGTTCTAGCGGCACATTGAAAAAGTCTCATTGCAGGTGGTCTACTTTCATCCCTCTCTTTTGTTTCTTGTTTGATTTTACCAAACTATGTCGTTGATGGAAAAAAGGGCTTTCAGATTTTTTCCACGTTGCTGTCCATTGCCGTCCGCGTTCGCTTGCTCTATTTAGCACACTTTTACCAAATATATTTGGGCCAGCTTATATCTTCTACTGGTCAGGTCTACTGCTATCCATCATATTAAAGAAATTTGTTACAAGACTACTACCTATGTCAAGTCACCCTTCAAATATTAACTCCCACGATCGAGCTTCGCAGGTTGAAACCATTCGATGAAAATCCGTATCTGTGCTTAAGCTAGCTTAAGATTCGTCATCTTCTATAGGTACAGAGGCCAGCACATCAAGCTACCTCAATCTGTCAAATTTCTTTAATAGATTTTCAACTTTACCACGAAGGAATAAGGTTCATATTCAATTGGGAAAATTTGACAGATTGGGGTAGGTTGATGTTCTGGCCTCTGTACATCCTTCCAACTTCAGTCGTAAATCAAAAGTAAGCCATACTATTTTGTATGTAATACCTTTCGCGTACCTGGACGGACAGATTTACATACTTAAGTTCATAACAGACCGGTCGTGCGACTTCGTCCGATTTATTTGCAGTGTGAGTGAGAAGGCAGCTGACGGATTTGTTGCTAATAAATACATTAGTTCATTACACCAAGTTTGTTTCAGAGTTTTGAATTATAGAGTTGAAACAGGTCAGCGGACGTTGAAATATTTTTCATGTTTGTACTGTGAACATATTTTGACGTGGAGTTACGGGTCGATCTATCATTAGTTGACAGTGACACGCCGGAATCGTGAAGGTTTATAAATATTTTCTCAAGGCATTTTCCGTCACCTTTTTTATCCGGATGTTAATTCAGTTGCCGCACTAGATGATCTTGATCATTAATTCTTACTTTGACGTTGTACAGACGCCGGCACATCAAGCTACTACAATCTGTCAAATTTCTTTGATAGATTATCAACTTTATCGCTAAAGCACAAGGTTCAAAGTTGATTGGGAAAATTTTACAGTTTCGGGTAGGTTGATGGTGCTGGCGTTTGTACATACGCGTGCTTACTAAAATAGTGTATTGCCTGAACTATCTACCTACATGAAAATTAACAACATTATTTACTGGTGCAAAATTGCGAAGCATTTGCAATATATCATGCAATATATAATATATCGCAATGACCACTTAAGTACTGGTTCAACATAAAGCTACCATCATTATTCTGAAATCAATCAGCACCCTAATTCTAAAAAAAACAATCTGAATCATTTTTAAGGATATTGCTAATCCATTTTGCTAATCCATTGCTTCATATAATATATTCGAAAAATTTGTCTGCTCAACAACGTAAATGACGCAATGAATCTTGTTAAACTGTCAAAATGAAAGCCATACCCACTGTTAGTGTCTAACGCAATTACCCCGCAGAATGTTAACGCTTTATAATTATGAAACTTAACGATGTGGGAACAATTACAAGTCCAGCGCACACAATAAACTTTATAACTGTAAATGCAAAGACCACACACGGCATTAATTTATCGTAGATAGTTAATATCAAATATTATAATTGCTTAAATAATAATTACAATTAAATTCATCTTTAAACCTTCATAGGATCACGTTTTCATGTGTGCTATTCGTCAATAGTTCAATACCTTTTGGAGTTAATTGAACATTACCTTTAACTATAGTGTGTCCTTTAAGAGCAACTATTTCAGGTCTCTTCGTCGATATTGTACGTTTAAGATAGTGTTTTTGATTCCACCAATCTTTTTTCTTGTATAGACAAGAATAGACCAGTAGTATATTCTCAGCGGTCTACCCAAAGGATCAGTATTTTAATTTGTGAACTGTTACTAACCTCTAATAAGTTTATCACCCCTTTAATTATCTATAGCTGGTTGAAGTTATTCTGACTATTGATAAGTAGCGGTAGCAATTTCAAGACAATCCATTTCTTCCTTAATTCTTTCATATATACCCACGGTCATATCATAATCTTTAATGGACTAAGTACCATTTATAATTACCTAACACAACATAACCTAGCTAACAAGTACATAGTGTATAAAAAAAACAACAGCTGGAATGTAGCCTATCCATTGTCATCATCATCACTATTCATAAATACCCGACAAAGTCCACCTGTTTACAAATAATAAATAGTAATCGTACATTGTGATTTATATTTTTATATGTAAATGGCTATATTGTATTGGGTTCATGCCCCTTTTTAGTGAAGTGTTGTTGTTTCTCTAAAATATTCTAGTCAGGTTTTCGCGATGGATTTACATCTTAAGTGTGGTATCGATGACTTATACTCGTACAACGGTTTTTGACACTTAAAGCGGTATTTTATGATTTCCTAGTAGGTACTTTTAGATGTATTTGATCTCTAGATGGGTTCTTAGAATTTGTTTCGCTTTAGTTGGCTTGCAGCGGTTTTCTAATTGGTGGGTTTATATATATTTTGGTATATCGACAAGCCTAATACAATGAGTATTATCAACTTATCAGGTTCTTCTAGATACTAGAGGATATACATAATTACATATACTAAGTAATTCCTGTTACCCGCCGTTTGCGTTACGCCATGCTGCCGTCTTTCTTCAGTACGTAAACAGCACTACAATTAAAACAACAGCGCTCAAACCTTTCTCCGAATCTCAACGTAACATCACCCAAACAAAAAACCGATAAAGAAATTAATCGCCAACAATACTACCATCGAACAGCGTATCGCAATTGATTCGAAATGCAAAAAAAAGGTACAACATTCGTACCGAGATGAAGCGCGCTTCGGCATCGTTCGCCATCTAGCTGTGCCATTGACCCACTACAGGTTTTTGTACGTATAACGGACCGACACACTTCATCTTTATTGATTATAAACTAATCATTTAAAGCTACGTATATGCACATTTTTCTTTTTAATACCGTTGCGTAATGAAGATTTTTACGCTTTCATCGTTAAACGTTTGTCAATCGTCAATTGTTTGATGACTTTTATTGCGGACAATGAACTTAAATACCGATATAATGATAGCTCTATCACCAATAAGAGTTGGTTTTATTCTTTGGAAATATGTGTTAACGACGTGCGTGAACGAGAGATATGGATTGTCATAATATTTTAATGATCTTCGGTTTTTGACGCATTGACCACTACTAGCAGCTTTTTCTTAGAAGGTAGATTGGAATTGTAGTACCTGATATTTGCTTACCCTCACTCTACATGTCCAGCTGTATCTCGGTGTATTGATTTAACCTTTAATCGGTAACAGTCTACAAGGTTCTTCTGCACGTGTCTTGCTAGAAGTGAAGATAACACCATCGAAGCTTTTAGAACATATTTTACGATATATTTATTATAATGAGACTCTTAATAAGCACCAAGTTACGTAAACTCCATGCTAATTATTGCCTAATTTGCATTATAATTTTCATATCAAGTTTAAGTTGCACAAATAGCGTCATTAAGAGACATAAGTCACAATGAACACCTTATTTGTCCTATAAGCACACCAAATTGAATGAGACTTTCGTCTTATAAAAATGAAAATAGCATAAAAAACTTAATGATCATTATTATCAACTCCAAATCAGTTTTTGTTACGCGTTGGTGTGAGTGACAACCGTTTCAAAATCTGTCATTCGATAAATCAGGTGATTCCTTCTAATGATTGGTAACTTCCTCTCATATTGGGTGAAAATTATCATTTAACTGTACTTATGTATAAGTAGTAGGTACTACTAGCTAATGTTTGTATTTCCGATGTGGATACACATTCGACCGCAAGTTGGGGCCACCACTTTGAAATTGAGCTGGTCTAGCGTAGCACTGAGTTTCAATAGAATCAGAGGCCAGCTTACCACAGACCTGTGGCATACTGTAGGTACCTCACCTCGTTCAAATGTTAATAGGAATGATAAATGCGAAATTAATTACGGTTTTCCGTTGGTAGCAAAACATTCAAACAGACGGTTAAACTGCCTATTGGCAATCGGATGAACCGTTAACTCGTAGGATTGGAAGGCAAATAGCACAAAAACAGAAAATGAATCTGGTATTCTGCTGTTATTTACGTATCTGAAATTGGTTTTGAGAAAATACAACGACGTTCGGAATGTTTTCTCTAAGTAGAGGCAAAAAATAATAAGTACTTATTAGGTACTAGAGAAAGATAAGAGGAGTGACGCTTTATTAACAACTAGCTTTTTGCCCGGCTCCGCCCGCGTGGATGTCGGCAAATATCCCACGGGAACGGACTGCCGGGAATAAAAGTAGCCTATACCTATATTAATCCAAGTTATAAAACTATTTGTATGCTAAATTCATCCAAATCCGTTCAGCCGTTCTTGCACCAGTCCGGAACATGCTATTTCATTATACCTATGTAAGTATATTATGTAGATTTCTACCAACCATACATACCATACTGTAAAATTTCTAAGTGCAATATCCGATAACTCTCACATTACGTTTATCTCCGAAATCCAGGTAAACGTTTCAGGTTTAGTTAGGTAGTTGTAACAGTGAAGTATCCAATGTATCATGTTACTTATATTCAAATGAAGCGGTTCTTGCTCTGTGCGTGTTGCCGCCTGCTTTATGTTAATGTGCTTGTATTTAATTAATACTTATTTCTTTCTCTCTTGTTTTGAGGTCGGAGTTGATAAGTGACTTATTGATTCATTTTCTGTACTTTATGGTTTCGTATTGACGTCATAAATTGGTGTTAAAAGACAGTTTCACGATTCTAGCACTTATATATTAGTGTATTTCGTAAAGCTGGTTATTCTCCTTATAATAGCTAAATGTTATATCAAATATTGTTTTATTCAACACGTCTTCACATAGGTAGTCTTTGTTTCCTAAGCAATTCTCACTTTTGTAGCAATCTGTATGCAAAGTGTAGGTACCCCAGCCAGCCAGTTGCGTAGTTGGAAAACCTGACCACGGCAATCGTGTCTATCACTCGTTAAAACGCCTTATAAACCACCCAATGACATTTTAAAACACACTTTATTCACAAAAGATAACGTCTATATTTCACTGACGTGATGTCCTTGGATATTTAATTTCTGTGCAAGCGAATTTGCCTGCTATTGCAAAGAAGGAAGGACTAGTTTGTTCTAGATGACCAGTATTGATAGTAAAACTCTGTGAGAAAGAGACGCTCTATAAACCGCGGATTTACTTACAGTGCACAATTGTATAGGAAAAATCGTAGGTATGTAATAACAGTCCACTTAGTATGTCGCTGTATGAAAATGAAAACCTTAGGAATGGGCATTGTTTTCGATTATCGGGAAATAGATGATAGGATTTTCTCTTGTGAAATAACTTTTTTGCTAGCTATTGTTGATCGATAGCCCCTACAAATGAATATTTACTAGAACACATAAAAAGATTAGCTGTCCAAGTTGTTGTATGTATTAAAAGGTTAATCCCCGTAGGTGTAAATTGCCTTTATTTCGCCCAATAGGAGCGTATTCATGGTAGGCCCCCGCAAGCATAAAGTGTATTAACAAAGCCTCCCACAGCACTGGCCACTATAGATCAGAAACGCTTTTGAAACGTGGAGAGAAAACAAACCATCAATTGAAAAATAGCTACTTGTACTTACAATGTTAGAAACAAATGAACGTTCCTTCACGTAATATATAACTTCGCCAGGAGACACAAACAGATAGGACCATAGGTAATTACAACCAAAACAATATCTTTTGTTCGAAGACAAATTGGCATCCATTTATAAATACATCTCACATGGCCATTGGGCACAACTCTGGGAGGCATTTAGAATTCATTGCATCATTTTTTCAATCCATATGTAATTACAAGTCAGATAAGATGTATACTCTACATTGCAAAGTGTTATTTAAATGGAACTGGCCATCATTGCGGAGCCATTAACACATTCATCTTGGCAGATAAATGTGTGCCATATTTAAAATACATATCATTAGTTCAGTTTTACATAACACCGTCCCATGACCTCTTAAGAACACTTTGGAAGCTGCATTCAAAAACATTAGTTAATGGGATCTACGAAACCAGCAGTGGTGGGCCACCACTGGTGGCCCAGTGGTAAGGTGTAACGGTGAAGGAAAACATCGTGAGGAAACCGGCATGTCCTAGAACCAAAAATTCGAAGACATGTGCCATCTGCCAATCCGCACGGGGCCCGCATGGTGGATTACGGCCCACTCCATCTCTCAGAGAAGAGGCCTGTGTCCCAGCAGTGGGAACATTCGAGGCTGATTATGCATGAAACCACTCCCGTATAATACCAACTTAGCATTTTAATGACCTTATATAGCTTAGGTGAATTGTGAATTAGCATGGTGATGGAATGACGACAGCCCTAAATGCAAGATCATAACATTTAGATGCATATAAATGGTTACTCCTGGAGCCTCCAAAAAGGTTATGATTTGAATGAAAATAATATTAGGTAAGAAACGAATAGTCGCTTGCACATAGCCAGCAGTCATGTATTACACATCTGCAAGAAGATTAAAATTTGAATGAAAATGATATTCAGAAATTAATAATTATTAATTTGCAGATTTATATAAACCGTTTCGGCATTAGTGTTACCAGTCCTGCTCATATGCCAATGTTTCAAGTTATGGCTGTTTTGGGACAAATGTAGGTAATATGCCTAACATTGTATTGCCATGATCACCAAAACCTGCACAGTTATCCATTCACACCACAGTACTAATCGTAATATCAGCAAATGATTACGAATTAAAATTGAATATCATTAACATTTACCTACCTATGTAGCTAGCCAGTGTCTTCGTGATGTCTGCCTAATTAATTAATTACATACCCACTGGCTTGACGTTTAGTTGAATGACACGAGTTCTATCGATCGTAACATCACTAATTAATTCGTGCTTGACTAACCTTTTGCCATGGAATCCGCATCAAGAGGTTGGTCAGGCTTCTTTAATCGATTCACTAGTTTAACGGGAATCCAGTAAGTACCTACGACGGCGACGTAGCTACTTTAGCATTTTTAACTTGAAACATTAAATTAAATGTGGTATTGTATTTTGGAATGGATTTGGGCCTGCTAGAATAACAAACATAATGACCTGAGCATTATGTACAAAACTTGATTTTGTAGGACTTATAAACATTTGAATCGATCTAAAATGAAAGTCCATGATCATTTTCCGGTCATTCCGTCGTCTGTTCATCATTTACCTAGCCTTTTCCCAACTATGCTGGGGTCGGCTTCCAGTCGTCTGTTGACAAGTGAAAAGCAAAATGTGATAGCTTTGATGAAAAATTTTAACTTAATACTCTACTAACAACTAGAGAACTTGCATTTAAACCTCCAATACTTACCTTCAGTTATGGAAACTACTACGTCACGAACTGGCGTCACGTCAAACATTCATCAACGCTAACTTTAATTTCTTCCTGGAGCAAGTTTTATACGGAATTAAGAAAACGTGCTCTCATATTTATGACACAAGTATAATCGTTGCAAGATAATTCTGCAAGGAATGTTAACAATCTAGGTGCCAGAGGTGGTGAACATTTAATGTTATAGAAATATTTGAATTATTAAGTCGAAGGATAAGTATAATTCTGTTTGCGAAAAGAAAATATCAAGTTACTCAAGATTTCAAGTAATTTTGGAGTTAAATTTATGTTCTCGTATTTATGCTTAATTTCAACATAACGGCCGTGTACTTTATAGTTCTGTAAGTAAGCTTTAAATAGCAGAATTCCATTAAATTCCTTAACAAGTAATAATGAAGAAATATGCAATTCCCAACTATTGTGATTTTACGACTAAAACAACCGTTAACTAAAGGCTCCAAAAAGATCATAAAACCTAATACCGTACTGTATAATTTTAGTAAAATTGTTCCCTAAATCCTTCGCAGTGTAATTGTTGACAATGGTTTGGAGTCATGTAATTGCTATTACGAGCACACAAGAACCATTATGTGGTAACGCTGCAATATGCAATTATATACGTTTAAGACGCGAGTAAATTGTACATATCTTGTAGAAGACCTGTGTTGAAATGTTGTCCTGAACTTTTTGGGAGGAGTTTGTGTCATACGTCTGAAGGTGGGAAACTCATGTAGGTACGCACGCGAAGGATCTAAATTCCTTTCAAATCAGTGATGGTAAAATTTGGCAGAAGCTTTAAAATAAAGAGAGCATATGAAAATTAAGTCAAATTCCTACGGGATGGTCTAGGGTCCTTTAAGTTTATAATAAAACTGCAGCCAAAAGAATCTTAGGTTCCAATTCAATGCGGCAATGATGTCGCTAGTAAATATTAGAAAAGCAATCTTCCATGGTAACACATGATTAAGATTACTGACGAATTCGAGAAAATAGAATAGCCTTTACAAATAAAATACCGTACTATAGAAGTCTAGACAGTATTAGCTCCTTCATATCCAGAGCAAATAGTAAATCCCTAACGACACCAAAGCCACGGGTCAGCATGGATATTTGTGCACTATCGCGATCGTCATTCTAATATATTTATAGCTGGAAACCCTGCAGCCTAAGAATAAGTATTATTGTCCAGTTTTACGATTATCAATTTAGAAATTTGAATAATCATAACGGTTACCATGCTTGGTTCTATACAGGCTTTAAGGTAACTCACTCGTCAGTCTGTAAGTTAGCTGCTGTTAAATCTATCACTCGTATCAGAAGCTTGCAATGATTTACGACGGACTTAAGCATTTCATTAGCCTTCCTACCATTTATTGTCCAAAACGAAGAAAACTTGAGTATTGCAAGATTACCAAGTTCATTGCCGACTTTATTGAAAAACTATACTCTCTTTTCATAAAGAATCATCGCCGGAGATGATTCTTTATGAAAAGAGAGTATAGTTTTTATATCAACCGGTAGATATATATTGCAACCGATATAACAATACTCGTACTCCGTATTTTAATGTTTCTTCCGATGCAAATTCTATCTCCACCAAATGTAAAAACGAAGTCACGTGTCTACGCTGAAGACGTGATCGGCAAATGAAAGAGACATCCTAATATTCAGAATATATTTCTTGGTAACCGCCAGTCGTTTCTTAACGGCAAAGAAAAAGCA
This sequence comes from Gortyna flavago, assembly GCA_963669345.1. Taxonomy (NCBI): domain Eukaryota; kingdom Metazoa; phylum Arthropoda; class Insecta; order Lepidoptera; family Noctuidae; genus Gortyna; species Gortyna flavago. Next base: position 13,028,134 of record OY770135.1, read on the forward strand.
GTAAAAGTGTTTTAAGATGGCGGTGATTACGTTAAATCTATTGCCGCCATTATTCAGAATAAATAGAATTATTATATTGCCGAGATGGGTTATGAAAGGATGGCAAAAACTCGTCCACGTATGGAATGAAAGGAAGATTGATTTATAGTGCTTAAAGTCATCTAATGCTTGGATTATTCTTACTAATTTTACCTACTTTTATGGCAGGCTCTTCAGTAAGTAGGAATTTTATGGTTAACCCCATGTTATTGCCGCTGTAAAGCATTTCATGGCGGTGTTTATAATGAAAGCTTTTCCATGTTAATGGTTTTCGGTGAACGACATAGAATCTATTATACAAAGGAGATGTATTTTCCTGTTGCGCGTTGACACTGGGTGGCACATTCTTGGAACGATGAATATCAGAATAATTTCAATTACAGCATCCGTGTTGAAGATTTTCAATAACTCTCGCCTCTGCCACTACATATTCATGAAATAATCATACATTAATTATTATGCCCTGAGCTTATTCTCAACATTCATTTATTTATTGTTCTCAGATTCAAAGATGGCGGAGCGATTATGAGGTCGAACGGCGAACGACTTTTAGGTGAGTCCAGAATGTAAATGTATTATGCAAAGAAACATGTTTATGCCATAAGCACATAATGGGCCTATTCTGGCGATTAATCGACAATCTATATGGATAAATGCTCTCTCGGCAAAGTGAAGGGTGTGGCATGAGGAATTGGACTGCGACCCACGCTTCTTTGGTGACAAAATAAAGTCATTCAATTCATTTTGACAAGACAGTGAACTGTTCCGATGATTTAGGCCTGAGTTCACCAACATTCAAACCATCGGTTAGGTATTTAAACAGTTGATTTATGTCAAATTTCCTTAGGAAATCAACTGTTTAAATACCTAACCGATGGTTAGAATGTTGGTGAACTCAGGCCTTAGGGTCGTCCCACTTTCTGTGTGAAGGCAACAGGTTAACACGATTACTTCACAGCTCACGCCGTGATATGTGGCGTGTATGCGATCCTAACTCACGTCAATCGTGAAATTGCGAGTTGTTCTCGTCGTAAATCCTTCGCGTCGATACTATTCTACAATTTAGACCGAGACTCGATGAGATTGAGTAACTAGCTCCGTTAAAACGCTCTGAACTTTAATATAACAGGTTGCTCATGTATAATCGAAAGTAATAATCGTTAAACTTCCAGTATCTCAGATTTTACACAGATAAGACAACTTATTTCAGTTGCTACCGTGCTGTGAGCTATATTTTGAGTAATGCTGTGAGTTCAGTAACATTTCAATTCTATGTAGTAATGCTTTCTTAGTGGCTAGTTCGGAGTTGTATTGTGTTTTGAAGTGGAATGAATAAATGTATTGTTGGAGTTGTTTTCAATTTACGAATTTGAATTCTCAGCAAGCTATTGTATATTTTAATAAATTTCATGCTTTACTCGAATGTCCAATCGTACAAACAGTTCCGATTTGAAACTCAGCTATTGTCAGAATAAACATGGTTTGTATTGGTTGGTGAGTACCCACTACCCATATGACATTTACTTATTCATTCAACTTATCTACAATTCCAAACGAATAAAACAAGTTTCTCCAACATTAAAGTTGTTAGTTTAGAACCATTTATTTAATTAATGACGCTGAAAAGCTAATTTTCAAAGTTATTTACTTTCTTTTTTAGCGATCATATCTATTACTAGCTTCTGCCCGCGATTTCGTTCGCGCGGAAATCGTAAGACTTTTTAGAGTTTTTATTAGGTACTTTTTTCTTTTTGCTCGACTCTTAAGGGTCGTAGGATGATGGCAAACAGGCTAAACTTTCTTCAAGATTTGGGCTATCAATTGCAAACAGATTTTTTTCATATCCGACTCTAACAGTTGGATTTGTAAGAAATCTGTTTCCAGAGATTAGCGCGTTCAAACAAACAAACTTCAGTTTTAATATATTAGTAAAGACTAGCTTCCGTCCGCGGCTTCGCCCGCGAGGTATATCGATAGAACTATCCTATGTCCTTCCCCGGGATGCAATCTATCTCTCTGCCAACTTTTATCGAAATCCGTTCAGTGGTTTAGGCGTGAAAAGGTAACATACAGACAGACAGTTACTTTCGAATTTATAAAATTAGTATGGATTATCTTTCCATTACTTCCAAATCTTTGTTTAATATGAAACTTCTCCCCCATCCACAGACCCCTTGTTTACTCTACAAACGAGCCTCAGATTCTATTCCTATTTTCTTTCAACCACCTATTTTGTGTGAGGTGTTACAAATTCTGCCTGTAGGCTAGCTAACAATACACCATGTTCAACGTGTACTGTGTGTACGGTATAAATTGGTTACGCCAGTTAAATTACGTCCACTGAATAAGTAAGCGTCAATGTTAGTATTACGGAATACTCAAATGACGCTTATTTTAGTGTAATCTTAGTCATGGCGGAAGAATTTATTTTATTGTGTGTTATGGGTGTATTGTTTCGTTTGGTTGCAGTTTTACAAAGTGTGGGAATGTAATATGCTTGTCGTAATTTAAGCGTGTCAAGTTCATTACCACATTGTAATTTGCTCGTTCAGTAAACAATGCTTGTTACCTATATGTTCTTTTTTTTTCTATCTTAATTAAACTACCAACAACGTTATTTGATTTGCTTCTTCTTTCTTCATTGTGATTATGTTTATTTGGTATCGCACCAAACTTGCTCCTCAAGTCCCGACTATGCAACATCCTGAATCGTAGCATCCGTCCCAAATTGCAAAATAAACCCTATTTTGTTTTATTTTTCAAACTATTTTTCAGCACAAACATTATAAGAACACAATAACACATAAATATGCATGTCGAAGAGAACAAAACATTAATTTAATAGCCCAAAACACAAATGCCCTAAAACATCACGATATTCACGATGGCATACAATTAAACGTTCCCATCACAATGTCATTAACGAACGGATTCCGTTACTCTCAAAAAATTCCCAAAGAAAACTACAAGTCTCAGGTCAAAGTTCACGGAACTTTACAACATACGAACATACATGTTCGTGATATGGGTTTGCTTAATTTAATGTAATCAACATCATTATAAAACGTGAGGGGAATGAACCATTGAAAGTTTTTGAGCCATTAGTATTGAGATAGCGTTATATGATGTCACTGTCGTCGTGAATTTCGTTGATATGACGTAACTAGTCTAGACTACTCCAGACTTTGCCCTAATTTAGACTAGAATTTAAAATGCATGACTAAGCTCTGCATAAATTATACTCAGTCGCGGGTAGAATTAAACAGCATGGCAAATAAAATAGATTTTGGTTTTAGTTCCTACAAGCGTGGATGCTGCTGCCTTTAATTTTAATGGCCTGGAAGGGTTGCACTGAATACTCCAGCACATACGATTGAACAATTCCAATTACCTAGACAATAACAACAACACCGAACTTCTACTACCAGCACATTATCTCCAGCTCTTAATTTCGCTCGCCTTCTAAATCGGCTCATTGAATACCAAATGGCAGTAGACCACACGTACTTCTGCACGCTACTCCGAAATCGCATTAAGTAAATCTTTCACAGGAACACGGACCTTTAAAGCTAATAAGGTCTTTACAATGGCGGTACGGGCTTTTCAAACTCTCGACTTTCATAATATATGGATCGAATTTACGCGCGTTAACGATAAATTCAAAGGTAATAAGGTTGTGGTATTAGCGACCTATGCTGCTTTATGTGTGCGTAGTGACTGCCATTTAGATCGTTTCAAGGAAATAAATTGAATCTAATATAAATTAATTATCTATATTTTAAGTTTTGCACACATTTTAGTACATAAACTAAAACTTGTATTTTGCACAATTATACCGGCTCGCGCGGGCAATCTAATGAAACATTTTCTGCACCTCCAACAGTAACTCCATGCACCAGTTGTATAACCATCGGCTAAAATTCACTTTAGTACACATCAGCCTCAACTTCCTTTATTTATTTGAACCTCTACATCAATATTAAATACGGAAGCACTCATTATGCGCTTCTAAATAAACTCTAACCGTTAACATTACGTATCCGTGTGTTTCTCCTTCAAGTTCTCGCAATAACGGTACGGGGCTGGCGCCCTCGTTTCGAAGTGATAATGCTTCTGAAACAGATACCTGATTGGCCCAAGGAGCAAAGGGACTTATAATTGGAAAGATAAAATACTCTTAACGCGAAAATTGATCGTGCTAACCAATAAAATAACTATTCTCGTATCTGTAACACTATCGATTGCGATTTGTAATTGAATTCCAAAGAATGTATTGAAAGAATGCGAAAAATGCTTTAGAGAGAAAAAAAATTAGGGTGTGCTTTGGTGAAAATAACAAAGAGCATCAACAATGGAAGTATAGTATCAAAACATGTAGTTGTGAAACAATTTCTAAACTCTTATGAAGCCAATCCATTTTGCTCTTGTATTTTATTGCGGACCTATTGCAAATAGGTATCTATTATCGATTGTGTCAGAAGCCTTTGCGTTTCTCTGGTTAGCAAGGTCAGTGTTTAAATAAAGAAACAAGTGCACTGAATCTAGACTATAATTAGACTGAATATTTACAATGGTGACACATTTTTTCATTAAGCATCCAAGCACTGTTGCCACAACACTGAAACTTAAACTGGTGAAGATTTATTAACTAAGCTTCATAATGCGGTTTGTCTTAGAATTCTCATTCCCAGAGTTCATTACAATATTCTAATGCAATGTATTTACCGTGTACATATGCGCTATATTGTATGTCTGCGAATATATCCGTTTTGTAATTCACAAATGCATCTCTCGTCTCATTTAAATCTTTGGTTTGTTGTAACGGTCCCTTTATCCTCTTATCCATCTGTGTTTGTTTCCCAGACATTCATAAGATTGCCCTTATTTGACTTCCTATTAAGATTCTAATGAATATGTATCTGTAACTTGCCATTTTCCCTTGTGTAGTGCGCGATTTTCCAGCAGTATCGATATAAAGTTTATTGGTACTGTTTCTAAGATACCATCGCATCGATTAGAATGATGTCATTGTGAAATGAACAGTTATAAGAAGGTGGTACATCGTCCTAATTGTAGACTAAAACAATTTGTGTAGAATGGCGAAACAATTTTTCTCGATTTCTAAATTAGCATGAAAATGTTTTCTTTTTCAACAAATGCTTTATGTCTGACTAAAATTTTAGATTAGAATAAATTAAATTAGAAATTCTATTCAATTTTTTTAATTCTAAGCAGTCTTCTTTACACTTTGTTGGGTTGCGCGTAATATTGAATCATTATCTTTATGAACAAATGGTGTTATTATACAGTTATTGTAAATTGGTCAGTATGTGATCTGTAAATGTTAGTCAACCAACTTTCTTGTCTTTATAAACAAGTTTCATTTTGGCGTCAGTGCTTACTCCATCGATGAGGCCTTGATAACAATCATCTTCTAGATTAGGCAACTTTTAAAAATTTACAGATTGCTATAAAAATGGTCGAATGTGACTACCGTTACCACGATGATCTTCGACCGATAGTTTGGCGGGCTTGTCTACCAGTTTTTAATTGAGTGAGCTTGATAGCTTTTTCGATATCAACTATAACAGTTACTTTTTAAAATTCAATGACTATATCTCTTTAGTTTGATCTTGTACAATAAATAACTATTGATGCACTGATAACTGCGTAGGCCATGTTGTGCTTTTCGGCACATATCCTAATATACGATCTTTACATCAATAGAAGCTTGTCAACTTGTCGCATCGAAAAGATAACAAATCTGAATGGAGTGTCTCTTATATTTATTTTTTCATTTACCAAAACAATTAATCTTAACTTCCACTTTCTCCATACTGTCACAACTGCGACTCCCATTTCCGAAAATTAATAACATTGTTTCAAAATGCAAAGTATCGTTTCGCAAATAAAAGTCATCGCTGTCATTTATTTTATTTGTAGGTAGATAATTATAAAGTTAGCTTCTCAACTGACGTGAAAATCGAGATTTATGTTACCAATTAAAGTAGGTGTCATTGCGCAAGTCCTGGACCATACTGTGCATAAAATTTGCGTCTTCGATGCTGATAATTGCATAATCTACGAAGCGATTGGACATGTATTTAATAAACTTTCACTGGACTGGTTAATTTGAAGTGAATTCTGATTCTGAATGTATACTGTAAAGCTGAGATGCTGTAACGATGTTAATTTATGAAATGGTGGCTCGCTTACATCAAATCTACGAATGGATCGTAATCAATTATGTAATGATTTTCATGTAAGTTCTTACAGATGTTCATTGGTATGATAATTCGATTTCTGATTAGGTAAAAAGTAGCAGAAATCACAGTCTGTAGACTTTCTTGTTTTTACAATTATAAACAACGATAACGATCTCTAGAGACCACTATAATAACCCACTTGAATCCTACGATTTGCGAAGGGCGAGAAGCAGCTGATAATTAATTTATCTTCTTACATTCATTACACGGCGACTTCCTACTATTTTATACTATGTCTGACTATAAAATATGATTAGAGCCATTATGATGAATGAACTTCAAAAGCATATTGTCTCTGATGTCCTGGATGTCCTTAATATCCCAAGACTTTTATGTCGCATATCCCAAGAGTTGTTAAACTGCAGTTTCAATCACAACCTTTAAATGTAGGTTCCTCAAATTATTATAATTGATGTCTGTGAACTGGTTGTGGTCTGTCCCAAATTTGGCACAACCTGTTTTGTCCGCGACACAAACTTCACCGCTACTTGCGCCAAGCACCGTTTTTGGTACCTTACACGGTTACATGTTTCATCTTCTATCTTTTGAATTATGAATGGGTTTTTCTTCCGTAATCTTTGTTATGATGGAAATATTGAGACGTGGTTTGAATTTATGTTGTTTACCGTTCTTCTTGGTGTTTAAAAAGTTATTATAAGGCGTTAATTGTTTTTGTATTGAGTCGTTATACGGAGTATCTGTCATTCTTTGTTGATTGTTGTTGCGGAATCGGCTAAATCAACGGGTGCGTGATGAAACTGTTAATTTGTATGAGATTGTTAAAAGAAAATGTTTTTGTATCCGTGTTGTTAATTGTCAACATAGATATTTGTTTTGTAAATAATTCCTGTACCGTTATCATCACAGTAACGTCTTCTGCCAGTATCACAATTTCTCATAGATTAATCAGTCACTTTTCCAGTAGGGTCATCTCTAACCGATTGCTACTCGACAAAGTAAATATCTCTATCAACTCGATGCGCTGCATAGATTGCGGTGCAATCTCCAATCGCCGATACACCGACCCTAAATTCCGATCGTGGCGATTCTCGATAAGCGATACGTAAACGTTCTCGATAGTCTGGTACCGTTCGAGGGGGACTATCGTTAAATTATCGCTCACGTTTCGCTACTGACGGCGCCCTAGTATTACGGTATTGCCAGGATAGTCATAGCTATAGTTTTAACGGCAACCGACAGTGACACGGGCGCGAATGTTGTGGATTGTAACGTCAGTGACTCATACACCGTGTTCGTGTATGTTTATGGTCTTTTCTATCACGAGGCGTGTAGATAACGAGGCGGTGTTTACAGTGCAATGTGCAGCTGTTGTTTAAATAAGTCTATATGCAATCAAATCTCTGAGGTACATTTATTTTGTAGGCATTCTTTTCTACTGAAGAACTTATTATTAATTTGCTCCTACTGACTGCAACACAGTTTTATTTTCTAAGTATTGATTGTAATTTACTATGCACGTTTGGCTTATTTTGAATTGTGATGACCACTTACCAAACTTGACACTAAATATTTTGATTGGTTGGTGCATAACAAGTGTTGCCCATCCCATAAACAAGCCTTAGTCGCATTCAAAAAGAAAGGGTGGTGATACCGTTCTAGTCTGGGACCACACAGGTCGGTTTTACTTTCTACCAATCCTCTCTATAGATCTATTTACTTTCGTTTCCAAGCACAAACATCGGTAGTCAAAAAAGGAGATCATTTGTAAAACGGCTTTCGCTGGCGACTTCAATTGCGTTGATTTATTTACTGGTTAACTTTCAATGTGTGGTAAACTGCACATTGCTGGTCAATTAAGGGTTTATTTCGTATACATATGCTTATCCATTTCTCCATTTATCATTGAACGAACAGGTTTTCATTCAACTGTTAATCGAAAGATTGGCTATCGTTCCTTCTGCTTGCTTGCGCCTCATTTAGACTTTATGTAATCAAAACATTATTCATTTATTTATAAACAACTGGATATGCAAGAGCAGACATTTGCCTGTTTTACTGTACCTACTGTGATTACAAATCTCCCCACCAAGTGCAAAAATGGCGTTATCCCCCCAAGATCTTTGGTAGCACGGTCAATGGGGGAAGCCCAATTGCCAACGGTCACAAGCTATACATTTCCAGCTGACGTTCGCATTGTATAGGTCTTCGTACAATCAGAAGTCAGCTTATACTGGTTATTTATAGCTTTATGTGTAGCTGTGCTTACATTAGAATATACACTCATTTACATCGAATTCATAGAAAATGTCAGTGTTATTCCAAGCATATTGCTACCTATTTGTATTCTGTGATCTTCACTGTTACGCAACCCCGATTAAAGTCTGTAATGTTATCTACTTTCAATTACTAGGAACACAGATGTATCCATCTCAATTTTAATTAATGACCAATAGTATCCAAGTTCTCTATCGTTAACTGTATCTAAGTATCACTCTGAAGCCTTGAAATAAATTGCAGGTAATTCATTTCACATTATAATACAGAATGAAGTCATTGATTTTACTTTATGTCCGAATTATGTAAACTAATGTAAAGTATCGAATGCATACGTTGGGTTTGGGTAATAGTGGCGGTTACACCTTTGGGTTAATAAATCGTCACAGCTAATGGGTTTCCGATGTTACGCGTCGGTGTAATGCGCGGCCTCCTTATTACTCGAACAACAATGTTTGTGGAGTTTTCAGTTGTGGGCGGATACGCTAAAATTGCCTGGAATTATTGTGTTACTGTAAAAGCTTGAATGGTGGTAAAATAATGCTGTTTATCTTCAAAGTTTTAATTCGGAATATTTGTTTAGGTGAGGGGCGGGCGTTTTGGGGGACTGCCTTTTGTAATTTTGACGTTCAAATAGTGCTGATTCTGAGCCTAGTTTGAATAAATGACTTTTGATTTGATTTTATTGACAAGGTGAATTGAAAAACGGAAAATGGTCATTGTACTAATCATTATGTATTTAGATGATGATAGGTACTACAACTTTTATTATGGTAAGAACACGGAATTGGCGAAAAAAAAAATAGTTATTTGTGCAACAAGAGAGCAAAGTCGTTTTTTGCTGCGAGTGCTGATTTTGAATCCTGAGTGTGGCGAGGGATTCAAAGGCACGAGATGCAAAAAACTTTGCTCTCGTGTAGCACACATAAGTTTTCACTTCAGCAGCGAGAACACTTTAGGAGACAAAACAATAAACAGGGATTGAAATAACTATTTATTGTGAATCAAAATAATTTGCATTGTAGGTAGAGGTACCAATTAACTGCTAGCGCCCTTGTGTAAGTCTCCATTCATTGAAGACATGGTATTCTTTCAGATATTTCTCGCGAGACGTCTCATGTATGAAACTTATTGTTTTAACTCTTCCGGTGTTAAAATACTGTTCTCGTCGCTAGTTTCACTCATATTTTATGATTATATTAATATTTTTTAACTTAGGTATTCAACTCTTTACGCCAGCCACGAAATTTTATTCCCGCTGTTTTATTTAAATTAAGGCGTGTTCGGAAATATCACCCATGATATTTTATTATTCAAAATATATTACGTAACATTATTGAAAGTAGATAAATATTTACAGGTTAGATATGTTTTATTTGCAGTAAATACTTGTTTTCGTTTAAATACAACACTAAGTTAAAAATTCAATAAATTACATTAAAAGACATAATTATCTCTTTGCCAAACTTTAGTTAGTACGAAATTTGAGGTCGAATTCAAAATCGGAACTTCGAAAGGGCTGGTCTTCGAAAGGGTTGTCTCTCTCTCTTTCTAATATCGGGAAAGAGATAGAGTGCGAATGTTTCGAATTGTATGATTAACTGAATAAGATATTCGCGGCTTAAACAAAAAAAAAAAAATTAAACAGTTACTTGGTCTCACTCAGTGAGCAAAATCGCATTTTGCTCACTGATTTCAGGCAGCAAAACCTACATGTTTGAGCTACTGAAGTGAAAAACAGTTTATCCCTACATTTTGTCGAGTTATAAGTACATAAATGCATGGAGCAAGTAGCGGATTGTTTTTGTTACTACGTCGATGTACAAAATTATTGTATTTTAAATCTGATTTTTTTTTTTGTTGACAGGTCTGGCTCCTTTTTTTTAATAGATTACCTAGGCCGATTTTGTAAAAATAATAATAAAACTAGTCAAGTTATGTACTGGAGTACCTACATAACTAGAATTTCTAAGATTCACGATCTTCCCAGTTTCACGGCAACATTTACACCGTTACATTTATAGACGTCACGATGGTTCCGTACCAAAGGAATTTTATTATGTGGGCGAGGGCAATTTGTTCGACGGTCTGCCAGATTGAAAATTGTTTGAATTAATCATTGTGATTACCGGCGACGTGGTCAGGTGGTCCACAATACAAGCTGTGTTGGTACTGGTATTTTGTGTAAGCGAGGAGGGTATTCATTACTTCGACATTTACTGTGGTTTAAAATCTAATTATTCATATAATTCGCTCAATATTTTTAATAAAAAACACGCACACGCAAAGAGAGAGAGATAAATTTAGAGCCATCAGTCTAGTATCAGTGTTTAGAAGCTCTCATAAAGTTGCCGCCATCCTGGATTTTTATTTTGACCTCTATCGGCTTCAGCACCCTCGAAAACCCTGAAAACTGTCTCTTGCAGAGATAGAAAGTCGTATGGAGGGACCATAACGTTTTTTTAGAACTTCGTTCCAAAACGCAGGAAAATACCTTAAAGCTGTTGGTCCTGCGCTTGATCTCTCTCCAATTGTATCGGATTGCCTTCCCATCGGACTATGGGAGTGAGGGAAGAGTGAGTGCACTTGTGTCTGCGCACACACTTGTGCACTTTACCTTCCGCGTAGATGGCTAGTCTCCGCTGGGATTGGCTGCCATGGCCGGAATTCGGTCTTTTTAAAGTACGGAATCAGGACATTCTTGCCCTCAAGTGTGAAATTTTCACGCTGCGGTTTGTATGCAGTAATTTTCACCTATCTGACATCTCAGTTTAGTACCTCTCCATATTCATAATTATACGGGTTAATGTGCAAGCGTCATACAAGCATGTCCGGTTTGTCATACGTTTGACAACCTTACGTACACAGTAGATACTAGTTTCTTATACACACAATGAACATTGTGCATACATTGTCAACATTCTAAGTAACAAGTAACATTGTCTGACCCACTTCTAACAACGTATTTATAAATCTCTATAATTACATAGATCTATCGAAACGCTATTACAAAATTAACAATTCAATTGTGTCTCAACAGTCCAATACTAATAAAAAGTTATTGCTCTAGATATTGTGTGGAGTTAAAAAGCGGCCAGGTGCGAGTCGGACTCGCACACGAAGGGTTCCGTATTACCGCAAAATAACTAATACTATCGAGATAAAAACGCCGAAAAAACACGTTTCTTGTATGTGGACCCCTTTTTTAAACTTATTTAATTTCATTATTTGTTGTTATTATAGTGGTCATAGTACCTAGTACACTAAAGATTTCAAGTGTGACAAACGGATGGCCAGGGGAGCCTTAATAATATTGTCCGTTTGCACCCTTTGTACGGAACCCTAATAAAATCGATTAAATTCCATCCAGATTCTATCGATTACAATCGATTGGTTACGATGCAGTTTTCGAGTTGCCATTTGACACTTGACAAGAATAGGTAGTTGGGGGTCGAGGGGCCGAGAGTGGACTAAACGGTAATAATTTATTTAGATTTGATTATGTAAACAAAAACGGAACGGCATGTCCTGTTTGTTTCTTTGTTCGCAAATTGAATCAATTACGTATTGATTACCTACTTCACCGTGAAATCTGTGGAAAACAATTGCTATCGCCTTTTTTTGCGCTTGCTTACTGTATTGTTTATTTTTTCGTCTTCTTTTATTATTATGTCATTGTTTTCACCACGAAAAAGATAAGCTAAGTTCATTTGTTTTTTTTTTTATTACGTAATATGAATCACCCGCTAATCGGTTTAGGCTAAACCAATGTTCAGGGTTTTTTTTCGTACGAAGGAAAACGGCTAGGTAAATGATAAGGCTTCATAACAGACGAGGGGGAGGGGATTTTTTTTTTGTTATATTCCTTATAATAAATGTTAAGATACTGTTACATACAGCCGTCGCGCGTCGTTTTAAACATAAACCCCTTTATTTATAAATGTTGCTTGAAGTTAAGTAGTAATAGGTAACTGTTTTTAACCATCAGTTTTTGACGTTTAAACGTCTCTTAACTTTCAGCAATGTTTATGAATAAACCCCAATATCGCATGCTTAATGGAATACTAACCATTTTTGGGAAAGCGCAAAGATCTCGCTATGAGGACTTATTCTACTTGTTGACGAATAAAATTAAAACTGATTGGATTTTATTAGATTAATTGATCATGAATGCTTGAATTTTGAACGTATGATTAGGTACCTAACTAAAGAGATCTGATCTGAGTAAAAAAAAAACCGGAAATAATTCTGACCTATCTACTAATGGGTCACTCACTGTTCCATTAAGCATGCGATATGTCGTGCGGCGTACATGCCTACCTATTACGTTTATAAAACACACGTTTTATGTTCGACTTTTATAGACTAGACTAGAACCAACACCATTTCAGGCTGGTTACAGATAATGTGATTTTGTACTTAACTTTTACTAGCATCGTATCTCGGCGAGAGACAAAGATAAATCCTAATCATATTATCCTATAGGGATCGTTGAGAATACTTATCTGAACATTGCACAATGTATAGAAGAAATGTGCAGATACTAAAATGGACTTTAAAACATTTCAATAATCACAGGAAAGCACTGCCTTTCTTGAATCAGCCTATAATGTTACCCACTCCCGGGACACAGGCGTACTCTCGGTGAGAGTGAGTTGGTTGTAATCCACCACGCGGGCTCAATGCGGGTTGGTAGTTGGTACTTAGATGTCACGAGTCTTAGAATTTTTGGTTCTAGGACATTCCGGTTTCCTCACGTTGTTTTCCTTCACCTTTTTGAAAGCAGTGGTGATGAACCTGTAGATTCTCAGTAGATGAATAATATCACACACACAAAACACTTCTTAAGGAAAAACATTACTGTCCCATAACTGCCATAATAGTGAAAATCTCCTGTTCTTTCGAGGACCAAGTATATAACTTACATTACTGATAATAAGTAAAATACCATCTCGTACCAACTTCGCAAAACCAGGCCAATGATTATTATCAAATCAGAGCTTAAAACCTTAAAATGTACATATATTTTAAGCTTAATTTTGCATAAGGCAGACGAGTTTGTCACGAATGCACCATCAAATCAAACGCTTGACTCGTAAAACGTAAGTGGGTCACCCACCATCTTCGCTCTCAGGCCTATGTGTTCGGTTATACTGCTTATAGATTATGTTTAGGGCCGATTGATGGTAATGCGAAACGATAATTTCATAGTTACGGTAATAGTACTTTTTTATCTTTTTGTTTTAAATGGCTATTGAAACTTTATTCATATTTTACAGGGCAATATACGTATATACATAAACTTATTAAAATAATAATATTGATAAATACTCATGTACAAAAAGCTCACCCTTTTTACACAGGTACCTAATAATATTATTATATTTTGATACGAAGGAATCATATGGCATCAAAAGACAAAAATATCTGCTTGTATTAACGCATCTTTTCCTTTTTTCTTATTTGTAAAAAAGTAATGTTATGTAACTTAACTTTTGAGGCTCCGATGCGTAATATTATCTACAAAAACATTAGAGCTTTCTTAGGGTTATATAACAGCATTATGAAAGATATTTCACGATCTTAGTAAATAGTCGAAATTACTAATCATCACGCAAAAAGAATACACGCATCTAACAAACAGCTGTTCCAATAACAAATAAAAGAAACAAACCTAACCGTACTACGCATCTAAGAATGTACATTCCTAGTCACACTTTGAACCGGCATCGGAAAGGTATTGGAGCTACGAGGAACAAACCGTTCTAATGTACTATGCGGTCGACGTGTACATGTAAATGCACGCCTTATCCCTACTGCGATATCTTAACTTTGAACGCGGAATAAGGACAGAGGACAGAAGACCAACCTTTAAAACGAACGAAAAAAAAAAAACAAACCGCACCTTCATTTCGAAACCGTTACTAAACAAAAAAACTAAGTTTTACAGGAGAGCTAATTTACGATTTTTGCATGACTTTTGCATGACGATTTTTGCTCTCCTGTAAAACAGTTTTTTTGTTTAGTAACGGTTTCGAAATGAAGGTGCGAAACTGTTTCTGATTTGAGAGCTCCAGTCGAACTTAACTTTACATTTAAAAAGGGTCAACGAACCATTTAAGTACACTAAGTACTAAATTAAATAACTAATTAGATGTACAGCTATAGGTACCTAAATAACTTACTGTGTAATAATGGTACCTATATTAGATTTTTTATGTTAATAATAAAAATGTAAAAAAATGAAAAGGGTCATATTCAATTCATATTCCAATTACATTGCCCACACACTGGGTGACTAGTGTGATTACGTACTAAAATACTTACCAGTAAAAATTACCATTTTTTGTGTGAATTATGTAAAAAAAAAACAGCCTCTAAAATCAGCCTTATTGTCTGTGCTGTCACGCTCTTTGGCAGACGATGCGTTTTCCTTTGACTGCGATTGTGTCCTGCTAGTTTGCATTTATTTTGGTTTGAATTCATCTGAGTGGCAATTCCCAAATTTTTAAGAACGTTCGCATTCTAATTAGTCTCAATATGTCACAAAACCCTCTAAAGTTCATAATTTTTTCTAAAATGTTTGTCGTTGATTGTTGCTGATAGATGAGATTGCGACTAGAATTTGAACGTTTTTAATTGCGGGAATTGAACTACTGCTATTAAGCCTCTGCAATTTCCACTGTAACTAAAATATTGGCTTCGTCACTATGCTTGTTGTCGATTCAAGACCAACTTTCGTGTCCAATTTGTAGTTACACACCATTGCACACACGGCTTGCAGAAGACATTGATGTTTTTGCAATGCTCTTTCCTCTCTTGTTACAGATAATTTTGTAACAACTGTAATTACCGACGTTTAGATACGATCCTGAGTTGCTTATTAAGAATAGAGTGGACATTCTGTATCAATTCTGTCCCTTATCCCAACGATATCGAGTTCGCAACTTAGCATATCGTCCAGGAAAATCGCAGTACGGGGTTAATCAAATATCTAATGAATCTATTTGCGACCTCAAATGTTCCTACCCTTTTATGTGGTTGAGAGATAACAACATAGTTTGTTTGTAACTGTATTCAATGACAAAATTAGATGTGTGATAAGCGTAATTGATTCTTTTGGTATAGAAAGTTGTATTGCGTTTTGAATGGCGCTATCATAATAGGCTGTTTTTTGTAGTGTTTAATAACTAGAATAAATTGGTATGCTAAAAGGTATATTGTTAACACTTAAGTGGATGTGAAGTAGCTGAATAACAAGATTGCAATGCTTTGATACTTTATGCAAATTAATTATTGTGATCTCATTCATCACATTCTCGCCTACGCGGTCAAAATGTATGGAACACCAAATTTTTTTTAATAACCGTCGAAATATTGCAATGTTTGGGGTTCAGAATCATGTACTTAAGCTGTGGTAACAGGTTGCTGCCGATGTCCCTGCCACCCTACTATATCGATCACCTAGTAATATATTGGCACATCTACGTTTTTCACATTTTACAGAAACGAGGATCAAAGATTTTATATAAAATGTTAAAAATTGATTTATGGGTTTATATTACGTTTTTTTACTATTTTATGGGTTTGATTACTTGTACAGCGTTGTGCCGTTTTACCACTTTTTTAAATTATGCACTTTTGAACACTTATACGGTAAAAACTTAATTTCACATTTTTTGTAGATGTGCCGATATATTACTAGGTGAGCGATATAGTGTACCTATATCCTATCCCAGGTCATCGTATATCCGTTATCCAAATTTCATCTAAATCCGTAGAGCCGTTAAGGTACATTTACAAACACAGTGTGCCAGTAAGATGTCACCTTTTCCAATACATCAAACTTAATCTAGATTCGCACTTAATCTTATCTAACAATATCATCCTCGTAATAAATCCTCCAGTACAAGCTAACCTGTGTACCTGTTGCGGATGTCGATTACATCAAATGAATCATGACTTAAATACACAGGGGACTTCTATTTCTTCGCGGCCATACAAAATATTCCCGATTCCCGGGATTATATATGACAGTTGGTTCACAATGCAATGGTTTATTTATACGAAGGAAGTCTTGTCATTTGAAACGATATTTTCTTTTTGTGTTCACGGTTGTCGGTGTAAATTTTATAGAAAATAGAGTAGGTATTAGAGATTTTACTGTTATATTTTCTTTAAAGTAACGTCAGCTCGTTACTTGAAATTTCCTGTACTGTGGGGTAATTGCGTAACACACTATCTGTAGCAATGGCTTTCATTTTGACAGTTAAACAACATTCATTCCGTTATTTACGTTGTAGATGAGCAGACATATTTTTCGAACATATGAAGCAATGAATTAGCATCCTTCAAACATAGACTTATAAAAAAAGATGGACTCCGCGCCACGCATATCGAAAGTGAAGCACAGTAAGTATGCCGGACCGTTTCTACAAATACGCCTCACGCTCACATTTACATCACAGTATGCCGACCGGCCGCCATTACGTGACACGACAGCGTCAATCGTCAATCACGCACACAGCTCGGTACGGTGCTTCACTTTCGATATGGGTGGCGCGGAGTCCATCTTTTTTTATTAGTCTGTGCCTTCAAAATGGTTTTTATTTTGTAATTGAAAGTGTGTTACAGCAAGTAGGATGCTGGTCCGTGTTCTACAGAGAATATAACTACCTACTAAATATCACAGATATTGATTCAACAAATCAATGTTATTTCTTAGTTGAACTCCGCTTCTAAGTTCCCTCCTGAAAGACAAACTCTGCTTTATATGCACAAGAAATCATGCAAACCTCTTGTTTAACAAGTTAATTCAACACTATGAAAGCCACCATAATTAGCTCAAATAAAAACATAGTAACAATAGCGACGCAACATCTTACCATAACAGTACGTCAAGTGTACCTTGCAATCATGGCGGCATGGAAAGCGCGACTGTCGCAACCCAGCGCAGGGCACGCCGCGATAGCGGCGGTAAGGCCCCTCTTTGAGGAGTGGCTAGAGAGGCGTCACGGCGCCCTCACCTACCGCCTGACGCAGGTCCTCACCGGACACGGATGTTTCGGGAGGTTCCTGCACATCATCAGGCGGGAGGAAACGCCCGGGTGTCACCACTGCGATGATCGCCCAGAGGACACGGTGGAGCACACGGTGGAGGTCTGTCCCGCTTGGGCAGAGCACCGCCGTGTCCTCGTAGAGGCGATCGGCAGCGGCGGCGACCTCTCGCGCCCGGCCCTGGTCCAAGCCATGGTCCGGGGCGAGAGGGAGTGGGAGGCAGTCACCTCCTTCTGCGAAGCTGTCATGCTAGCGAAGGAGGTGGCGGGATGGGCGAGGGAGAGAGCTGAGAGAGCCGCCCGTCCCAGCCGCCGCGGTAGACGCTCCGGGCGTCGGGAGCCGCGTGACGACTCCCGGCCACCGTAGGCGCGGGCCTGCGGACGGCGAGTAATGGGTAGCTCGCCGTCCGATCAGGACCAGGCCCGTGCCGGACGGCGCGTATGTGTTCCACGCGCGCCTCAAAGAGATGTCAGCATTGAACGGAGGGGCCCGTCAGGGCCGAAGCCTGCCGGGGCAGCGGGATTGTCCGAAAGGGTTACCGCTGCCCCGGAATATAAAGGGCTAAGGAAGGAACACGGATGGGTTTTAGTCAGTAAGAGTCTGACACTCCCTTCCGCTCCACCCAGAGCGGGAGGGGTCATTTGATGATTTCCCATCCTTAAAAAAAAAAAAAAAAAGTAAGTGTACCTTGCAATAAAACTATACTTCTTCCTTTAACATCTGCGTCTGGTCCAGAATAGCCTTTATAGTCAACTTATAGTGAACTAAACGACGCCTACGTAGTTAGTAATGCCGTTCTATAAATTGCACTTCGTTATGCTAAGTCGATATATAGGCAGGTGGTCTGCCTGCTTACCTGGGAACTGTGATGAATGTATGCGTGTTGAGTTTTACTGGGAGCCAATGAATGATGGGAGAAAGAACCGATCAGGGATAATCATAGAAAATGTTCTGCATAGCACCTATAGTACAGGTCTTATACCATACGCAGACAGACCATTTTGGAAAGACCTCTGGGTTGTAATTGGACTATGAAAATGTAGCTCAAACTTTGCGGCTCTAGGTAGGTAAAGCCGTGGTAGATGGATAAGCATTTTCGTAAAATCCTACAACAGTATTTATTCATTATTTCATTCCCCATATCCTGATAGAAACAACATTTTGAAATGCCGTTTTTCGTAAAGTTATGTCCAATTATTTCTAAACATTTGTTTTCTCTTGCAGTTTAGACGACAGAAACTGTTAACCGTTTTGTGTATTCCAAGCTACGCCCATGCATTCGATTAAAGCATTATAGTCTTAACTTGCATATTTATCGCACGATTTATGTCCTAAGTACCCATACTGTTATTCGTAAGACGCTTAGTAATTACTTCAAAACAGCTAATACTTAATCCAAGAATTTCAATAAAACAAACGCAATCCGTGCCACTGCAACTAAATCGACGATTAACATTCGTAACAGGGCAATATATTTTTCTACTTTAAAATTAATCGTTTCCATATTTTCAAGCCCAGCAATCCATAGGAAACTTGGTAAATATCTCCTGGAACAATTAAAAGAGAAGGTATAAATCCTTGGCGAGGAACGGGTAACTTACAGAATGGTCTATTAAAATTGTCAACTAACGTTTTTCACTTAGACTCGTATTTATCGATGTTACTGAAGCAATCAGGTTGTTTTATAGGCTTGTTTATCTCATGACAGTGGTTCGACCTGCATCGGTAAACGCACAATGGACTAGGGTTAAGTAATATAGATAATTTATTGTACATTTCCTAGTTTATTTGCGGTTTATAATTAATTCCCACGGGTATGTGGAATTGTGATTGTTATTTTCACATGTTTTGTGATGCCCTTACAGATTTGAGTTACAGAGTTTCTTGAACCGAGTCCAGTTGATTTTCTTGTTCAGTGATGCAGGAAGTTGAAGTCGTTAATAATAAAGGAATCTAACATTAACTCTGGATTTATAGACAAGCATGAAGTTAACGTAAGTACCATAAAATGAATGATCTTTGAGAAATTGATATTGTTTAAACCGTAAAGCAGTTTTGGAGAAGGTTCATTCGATTCAGGTTTTTTTTTATAAAGGATGCACATGAAATAAGCTAAACTTTTACGTAATTTGTAACAAGAGTTCATAACTTAATTGATAAGCACTTTTAAAACCTGTTTCTAATGCTTTTAGGTATGTTCCCAAATAGCATTACAAATATTTAGTATTTATTATATTCTGAAGAGTGCTGCTAAACTTTCTGCGCAAAGGCACACCCCTATAAGGCCTTCGCGACACCGTCCATGAATATTACACAACAAGCGGATCACAGCTGTCATTTTTACATAAGCGCTAGTTTAATTGAATATTCATTTCCGCAAGTCGCTTCCAATCTTCGTATTATGATTTATAACGCCCAAGTTACCATGTTTGGCTATCGTTCTCGATACTAAACTAACTGATTTAGTACCATTGTACTACTCTTGGCTTATTACCATAGCCTCTTCTTGAACAATGCCATGGAACTGTGATGTGTATGCTTTTCAATGCTTAGATGTATCTTCGGTACGCTCTGGTCATCTTTCACCATTGCCAAAGCGATTATCAACTCTGATTGCATCGGTGAAGGTTTATTTTTGTTTGATAGTATGATACCAATCGAAACTTGATTTACTGAAGTATTTGATACGGCAAAAATTACTACTAGTAAAAGCGTTTAATGTAGGTAAAATATGTGAGATTTCATTTGCCAGTAATAAATCTAATTTAATACTCTCCATATTACTTGGAATGCTTATTCAAATACTTGGACAATGCATTGAGAGTTAAGATTTATGAATTGCCATGATAAGTAGTCTCATCTATCAAGTATTATATTGAGTAGGCACTAAAGTTAATTCCAGTATTCGAACATTTATCAAGGTCCGCTTTAACACCGTCTTCGTCTTTAACGTAGTCTTTTGTAGTTTTGTTACTTGCTGTGTTGGTTGGGGCTGCTATCTTAACTTACCTCATCTGCAGTATCAGCTTCTGTACCTTTGAAGTACAGCTTTGTCTTAACACTTCTTCGTATGCCTTCTTGTTCTTCCTTGTCAATAGTTGCATAGAGTGATTGATTAGACAGCGTCTCCAAATTCCTTATATCGACAGTTAAAAGGAAATAAGGGTATACGTGACAAAAAATGAAATGTTTAGGAGAGCCGTTCAAAGTTATAAATTTTAGAAAAAAACTGACGTATTGTGTCATTTAGGAATTTTTTGGCTAGGGCATCAACGCAAAAAAGTCATCGTAGAGCCATGGGAGTAAGCGCATTCGAAATAGCGGAAAATTTTACGTAGGATGGCATATATAACTAATTTTTGTCCAAAATGGCGCTTATTTACTTTTTACCGTCGATATGGATAATGGAAATTCTTAGACATCTTTGGGCATATAATATATTATACATTACGTCCAAGACACAAACAAATAAGGTTTTATATTCCACAATAGTTAATCGTCAATATTTTCGAAAGTGTAGGTACTACTCCAATAAACTATACATCTCATTGAGCCTTCTATTATTTTCTTAATAGGTTTTGAAAGGCAAAGTTACGAAATAAGCTGTAAGCAAATTTTTTGTTAAATTTCATAATAATAGATTAGACGGAACATTCTTGGTTGAGGCTTTTTAGTTTTTATCTGCTATTGTACGTACCGGGGTCATTACAAGTTTGACTGATTTTACTGTTTGCGGTTTGCAGATCCGTTCAAACGTTATTTGGTCTGCAAAGTTTATGTTTTCTGTGGTTAGTTTTCGTTTTACGAGAACTGTAATATTGAGGCAGGTCATAGTTACAACAACGGTCGTTAATACTTTAACATTCATTTTATAAAAAAGATAACCTGGTGGGTTGTTTCACTCTTGTAATTTTTCTCTTTTCCATATTCACTCTCTGATTTGCTATATTCTTAATAAAGATCCTTCATGGGATCTCGGTGCGACTCAATCCCTGTTAACTCTGGCACGGGATCAAATTGCAGCTTGTAAAGTCTGTCGCTAGTAAGGCTCCCAACCATCACGATTTAATTTAAGGATTTACGATCATCGTTTGTTGTTATTTAGTAGCAGTCAGGAGGACACTGGATGTCCATTCTCTTAACATTATCCCTTACTTACCCTTAACGACACCTTCAATGAGATAGCGGGTGGCCCATTCCTTACTATTTTTACGAGACCAATTAGATATTACATCGTTAACTTAAGTAGGATCACTTAATGGCAAGTTTATAAATATGTAGTTATAAAACTTAAGAACCAGATATTGCCTCCTGGTAAATAATTGTAATTGGACCAGGTATCGCAATACTATTAATTAAGACATCGTAAAATCTGTTGGACCAGATTGCTTCTTTCATTATTTCCCATTTGAATTCCAATACCAATTTATAATTTGCAAGAAGAGGCCTGTAATAAAATTTGCAGGCAGGTGCCGATTATAGGGTTGTTCTTAATAATTGTTAGGTACTAAGATTAAATCTGTCCAGGGACCGTATTACGAAGAATGAATACCATCATTATTCCAGTCCGAAAAAGAGATGGTGCTATGGGTCAATAGCTCCGTCTCTCTCTTACACAGGAATCATGATGGCATTAAACCGTCATAATACGGCACCTGAACTCGTTCATTTTCGCATTGCAATTTTTAATGAACATGCTGTATTTGTATTATTACACAATGTTAGGAGGAAGTAGTTTACAACATAAAATAAATCATTGACATACCGTTAGCTATATACTTAATGGGTGTACTGAGAAGCAAGACATCAGCCATAAACTTAACAAGGTACCTAATTCCAGGTTAATATCATACAATAGTTCCTTGTTAGGAATGTTAACTAGGCATGCCATTTCGTTCACGGCTGTGCAAACATTCGCTTAATTTTTTTCGCATTCTTGAAATTCTGTCGGAGCAACAGCCCTATTCGGTGCAGTTAGCGCAGCGGGTGGCTGTCTGAAACTACCTCCAGTAAGGTTTCTTTCACAATTGTAAAATGGATCTCTTGTATCGATTAGATACTCGATATCGTTAGCCCACTTTTCGGGTGCTAATTATAGCTATCGTTTTATAGGCTTGGGGCGAAACGGGGGCTTTGAAAACTGCAATAGATAACCGATTGTTACTTCCAATTGTCGCTTTATTATTGCGTTCTGCAAAGTGCTACTGTTGCAAATATTGTTTGAGAATGTTGTTCCTGAGCTTTCAAAATTATTGAGCATATATTTCAGAATAATGAAACGAGAGATCAAATCTCGGGAAATTCAAGCCGCAACTGTAAATACACTTTGACTCTTAAGGAGTTCATTAGAACTTATAGGAACTAGTTAGTAACTAGTTTCAACAATAATAATGCTTTATAAAAATATTGTCTGTTGCTATTGTTGGATATGTTGCTCCGAACAGTTTAAATAAAACATGTACGTAGACCTAATTTAAATTCAATTTATCGGCACATCTTTTTCTTGCTAGACAGCTAAGGCTGGCACCACACTGGCTATGTGGACGTCAGAGGGAAGTGTACAGGTACACGGACGACTGGGGCTGTTAATGATCCACACATCAATCTCTCCGGCAGTCCTAGACAGCTGAATCCGAAAGCTGTCGACTGTTTGAAACTTCGCAGTTGTAAAATGCATTCTGAAGAAAAAGCATTATTGCTGGTGTCCTGTCGGGGAAGATTTAAAAGGAAAAATTCAAACGCGGTTCTTCAGTTGGCAATTTGCACTTTGTTACTCTTCTAGTTTAAACTTCTCCTGTGTGTAACCCTAGTTTTATTATTATTATTTTTTATTTTAGTTAAAGATCTGCAGCAGACGATTTCGTATAGACATTTCAATTCAAAGCAGTTTAAAGTTAACCATTCATTCGACTCAGAAGTAATTTAGCAATCTAACTTGACTCTATTGTTCTCATGAAGAATAATTTTACTTGACCTCTTTTCTTAGTTGCTTGATTGCTTAAATATCTCACAGTAGTCTCCTTTTCTTTCGTCTTTATTTCAATATTATGATAAGCAAATCATATTATTATAGTCATTAAATGTATGTAACTAAAGATTCATTTCACCTTGATATGCCATTTGGAACGCATCATTTTGGCAATATCAATACACGCTACGAATACATTGACCTTGTTTTATAGATTGTAAATTATGTTTTACCTAATATAAATAATTATAGGGTTTTGCGACTTTGCGATACAAAAATCCATTGAAACGTCTATTTAGATGTTTAGATAAATTGGTATCATCTTCTATTAAACAGCATCTTTATAATTATAACGTTTGCGAAAAATTTAATTGTTTTATTATGTTGAAACCATACATACATCCATTGATATTATCATTAAAATCAATGATATATACAAATAGTTCATGACACGGTAATTTCACACTCGATCAAACTCAACACCTGACAAAATATTAGATTTCAAACAAACCACACGTTTCTTTGTATGGCACAAACCATGAAAGCGTAAAGGCGAAAGCAAAACTATTATCGAATCATTAATTAGTTCCAGTAACATCCACTACTAATATCAACTTTCTTGATACAAAGTCAATCTACCGAGAAATTGTGATGACTGTGGTAAAAAGTAGATAAGTACCCATATGGTGTAGATATGGACACTGTTGAAAGATGCGATTCATAGGCGAATGAATGGCAGCATTAGGTACTTGGGCAGTATCGTTTCCATGTCCGTGAGTGAGTCTGTGACTTTTCAATCGTATAGTTTGTTATTGATGCGAAAGCTCCGCGCGTACCTTGTAGTACGATACAATAGAAAATCAATTGTGTCTCATTAGCGGAGCTTGAGAGGTCATCATAACATCGCACCTGTATTCCTCAAAGGTTTAGCCAGACTGCCAGAGGTGTAGCTATAGTACACCCACATTTTGGTAAGTATGTTTATAGTGGTCGCAAGTCCTGGGTTCGATTCCCGGGTCGGGCAAAGCGTTATTGGTTTTTCCATCTGGAATTTCTCAGTAGCAGCCGGAGTCTGGATTTGTGCCCGGTTGATGGCTACGCTCGCCCCCTATTACATGGGACTTAAACATCTCATCTTTTGTGTGTTCTGAATCTAAGTATGTTTTAATACCGGAGTCAAAATGAAAACTAACTATTGTGTTACTTCCAGAACTACCAAAATCGTGCTATCTTATAAGGGCCAAGGTTCCTTTTCTCTTTCAATAACATCTTACAAACACAGTTTCGTACGCACTCTGACCTCAATGTAGCGTAACCGCGAGACAGCGAAATTGTAGCAAAAAATTCAAGTTTCCGAATTTCACCATCGAGTACCTACCTAATTGTGAATCGAATTATCCGTCAGATTTCGGTCGGCTTTGCTCGCGAGTGTGGTTGTGTTTGCGCGTGACTTTCGCAATCGGTGACATTATAGTGTCGTGTCTGGCCAAAAGTTAAACGCAAAGCTGACCTCACGGTTTTGGCTACTCGACAAACTAGATAGTTTTTGTGGAAAAGAAACCGAGTTGGCTAATGCAGCCAAACTGATTTCTGTACAATGTTGCAGACTTTATCCTTGAACGTTTTCAAGTTATAATAAAGTAGCTCAATTTATACCACTTTAAAATACAGTAAACCATTGTTTATTTCAATCTCTTAAATTCACTTTCCCTTAATGGAGATCAACTAAAAGCGTTAGCGCCGCTTAGTTCTGTAATATTCAACATTTTCGAAATTATATTGCGTTCAATCAGATTTGGTAACTAAAGCAAATTCTAATGGGACAAGAAAAGGCTGACATAAATAAAATGAACGATAGGAAACACGAAACTGTTTAGCTCTATTTCAACAGTTTAGAAATGAAGGATAAAATTTATGGTATTTTCATGAACAGGACCTATAACATTCTTCAGCAACAATAACTTCTTGTTACTAGCCAATCCCGCCCATCTATTTGTTCCTCCACAATCGCTATACAACCAGTGGAAGTGATATCATACCGTAGATAATATAATAAAATGTTCGGAACAACTGCCAGTGTCTAATCATCACAGCCCGATATGGAAACGACCAGTCTGTCCATTACTTACGATTTCATTCGAAAAAGATCTTAATCTTTGGCCATTATTGTCTGTATATGTACGTGAAAGGCTATCTGATTTATGTTGGCTTTATTTGGCCAGTAAAATCGAAATTAACTAGGTGGACCGAGGTTTTGAGATGTTTTGGATAGTTTAAATGTTTTTATGTTTGTCAAACAACGAGTGCAACGACGTTTTTTGGTTTGTTTCACGTTTTGAGACAAGATAAGAGCTGCTAGGCCAAATTTTTCTCGACAGAAATTAATAGATTATATTTTCGGCTTCTTTAATCATTTTGTCGTCGTCTCTTTCATCCTAAACCTTTCCTATATAATTGCTAGTGTTAACGACACTTAAAATAACTGGTAGTCTAGTACCCATTAGCCTCTACCAGTTCCTTCATCCATGATATGTCAACTTTCAAGTTTTTTGTTTCATCTACCTCTATAATTACATAAACGCTTTTAATTTCGTCTACCATATACGGTGCTCGATTACTCAGCTATTCGATCATTGCGATCCCAATTTATTTAACAGCAGTGCCACTATACTGGTTAGAGTCTAGACAATCAACGGTTTTCTTAGCTCGGTTCTTGATAATAAGTAAATGCCGGTCGTGACGTTGCCAATACCTGTTTCCATTTATGCACGAATATTGACGTGTTATAGATAACGTACAGATGTCAATTCATTTTTTGGACCGAAGTTACGTAGTTGTCCTTGTGTAATGTTGGCAAGCATTTTAAGTTTTGGGCAATAAACTCTTAAATTTAATGTTTGTTAACACCAAACTTTTTAGAGGAGAAAGCCTTTGAACCGTTTATTGATCGTCTGTTTCAGGGACCTTTTTATTAACTAAAGTTCACGTTACGGTATCTTAGCGCAAATTTAACTCGCGCATAGTCCATAGACCTTAATGTAACTGCGATGATATTCCCTTCGATGTAAAGGCAAGCTTAATCTAACGGCCATCATGGCCCGACAATCGAAGAGAAAGCAATTACCGTGCTTTCACAGACGACATCCTAAATCAAGTTCCAACCTTACAATGGAAACTCGTTGGGCGTGCATCCGAAGTATTCCGAAGTGCAGAAAGCACCGCACGTCTCGTGACGGTGGTGTTCCGATAACGGCATCATCGGGACCTTGACTGGTCGAAGCTTGAACTTTTATAGACCTGACGATCATTTGCCACGGTTTTAACTGGCTACGGTATTCGATTTTCTGAGAATTTGTATTTAATGAGAGATATTTGTTCGCTACTATTTTTAAGCTTATTTTTTAAATTGAAAATTATGGTGAATTACAATAACAAAGCAAGCATCTAAATACTCAATCGGAGAGCCATGGTGATTTTTCGTGTCTTTTTCTAAGTGAATGCCTACAAAATATTTTAATTCTCACTATTTTAGATATTTTATTGAGATTATTATTTGTCACCCGGGGTTACGCCAGCAGTTCACCAGGTTCTAATTACAATTACTCTTTATACTAAATTATTTTCCTTAATTGAACATAATAATATTTTCTCTTATTTAATTTCTGTTCCCGCTTAAGCGTATGATATTGTAAAGTTATTTGGTTTTACCATTCAATATTCTATGGCACTTTACGGTGTAAGAAAAACCGTTACAACATGCAATTATAAAGGGAAAATAGTGGTATCCCTACTTGTTGTGTGAAGACATTTGTCTTCAAGTTTCAAATGTCATTGCGAAGCTTCGAACGTGGGAGATTCACATTTTACCAGCAAATCACGTTCCATGTTTAACGTGATTTCTATTGTAAAATGACTATTTCTTGTTTTAAATTTATTGCAGCTTATGGCTAGCACTTATTCTGACGCCTGATGTTAATCGCTGCTTATGGTGCTAACTGGACTGTTACATCAGTTCTATCCATATCGAATATTATTATAACTAGCTGTTTGTTACCTAACATTAGATCTACTTATGACTGTTTGTGGATTAATATTCTCTTGTAATTGTGTCCTATACATCATTAAAGTTCGCCTTTCTAGTTTCGACCAATACGTCGTTCCACCGATTCTACTGAAATTAGCTCACTACACTGATCGACGCGTGTCTACATTATTTACTGACTGATAGATTAAACCAACATCGAGTCACGGTAGCTTTACGCAGTCCACTCAGTGCGCACCTTTATTCCAGTTTCCTTCGATAAAGTAATCTAGTCATGTTAGGTGGTGCCAATTAGCTTCGTTCAGTTTACAAACTTGATTGATGTTAATTAATATTCATAAAGAGAGTTTCGAAAGTTTGTTTATGAATATGTAGTGCTCAATCAAGGCGATTATTTTTATCATCATCATGATTGGATGTGATTTACCGCATTTGGATATTCTTTATCTTTAGCTTCATAATTAATTCTTATAATTACTCTTTTAACGACACATAATCGATAAATCCACTGGAATATATTTTATGAATTGTGATTATTCGATTCCGTTTGATTACACAAATAATGTCGTCTTCAAATTTCACAAATTTTTAATTCACATTTAGTTTTAGAATCAGTATCGCTTCAGACTTTATTCTTATACAAATTTTTATAATCAATGAAGGGCGGTGCTCCAACTCCAAGTGAGTGGATATGCGAGCAAAAAGTGAGCGTTGCCGGTTGATCGAGTTTATACTGATATGTATTCGTATTCGGTGATTTTTTGTCTTTATCAACTAGCTACGTCTGTCTTTACGCAATTCAAACTGGATACTGTTACGTGCTTTTAACGATGCATGTCATAGGGACTTTGCGACTCGTCAATTAAGTTGAATTGTGGAAAAAAATGTGAACTGCGTGTTTGTGTTTATGCAGTAGTGTAAACTGTCGTTTATTTAGTTGATTGGTGGGAAGAACAACATTTGAATGAGATAATTGTTATATGGGTTTTGATATAAACGTTAAATGTTAAGATATAATTCATGCTGTAATAGCTTATCTACTAACGTTTGCAAAATAGTAAAAGTATAGAAAGTTTTGTTTGCGCCAAGTGCCAAGTCGTGAAGAAAACATTGACCATGTTACGAATGGAGTTACAAGACAAAAAATAGACGCATGGCCTTATATTTTTTTCATGTTGACTTGCCTTGCCAGCCGTATGTCTCAGTATTGTTTCTGCTTGTTAAAAAACTGCTACCCATGTAAGACCAACTAAAGGACAAGAGAATGGCTCGATAAAATTCCATTTGAAGGAAATGTCAATTGGCCACTTGCTGTATTCAGTTTGCCGACATTACTTTTTTTATTATTGTTCTACTATTTTATTTACTCTTGTATGATTTGCCGGTATTTCAAAGCTGTGGGCACCGGATTAGGAAATTGTAAAAGGATTGGATGAAGGGCCATTTTTTACTATATCTTCGTTTTAAATTATTGACTTATTTGTAGTAGCTCCGACAGTTTTCAGTTGTATTTCACGATCTGCGGTGCTATTTTGTAAAAATGGCAATCAAGGTCCTAGCAATTGCAGTGAAAATTAAGTTTTGATATAGACAGTCATCATATTAACTAGTTTTACGGCTAATACTGAGAACTGATAATGATAGATTAACTGAGTATGAGGGAAAAAAACAAATGCTTCGAAGGGCAGAATAATTATGATGGTGAATATTAACTACTTTGTCAGATCAATAGCATAACTCCATTCGTAATAAAAACACGATAAACTAAATTCATTATCAAAGCGAGACTCCGTGCATCGTAAATGTATCTCTAAATGGGTTTAAAACAGTGTGCCTTAAGCTTTGACATGGTACGTGAACATTTTATGAGTATCTAGGTGCAGTTTTACTATCGACAGCCCAAATTGAATCGTGCTCTTGTAATCGGTCCTTAGTAAGTGTTGCTCGTAAAACTGTCTGATACATCGACCTGGCCCAAGCGTTATACAGCCTGTCTTTTAATTCATTGGTAATCTTTCACTGGATGAATTAATATAAACATCTTTTATTTATTATCTGCCTAGCCTTTTCCCAACAATTTTTGAGGTCGGCTACCAGTATTTTACATGGATCAATTGTCTATCTGACCTCCACAATCTAATAACTGGGTAACACGATACTCCTTGGTAAGACTGGTTGTCAGACTTTCTGGCTTCTGACGACATCGACATCAACAGCAGCTTATTGTTCTTTCTGAGGCACGGAGGTGTCTCGGTATGTAAAGATGGTCACGTATCCACGGACCGACCGCAGCAAGTGTATTTTAACCTAATTGATCGATCCGTGCGGCTGTTATTACTTAGCCACGAGCCCCTCAACTTTTACTAAGAGGTGGAATTGAAATTTCGAAAGTATCATCTGCTTTTTCTTTTCGTGCTAATATACAATTCTATGGAAATGTTCGGTTTCAAAATAAGATTCGTCCCATTTTGATGGCAATAGTTATTTATGTTTTGTCTTTAGGATCGTGGTCCAAGGGAAATGAAAAAGTTCTTTGAATTAGCTAGAAAAATTACTTAGGTACTTAATAATTATATTGATAAATATTTTTATGGTTTGGACACGGTTGGCGCAGTGGTTGAGCGATTGACTGCTGCGCAGCATGTCGCGGGTTCGATTCCCGCACGGAACAAATATTTGTACGACCTATAAGTATTTGTTCCGGGTCTGGGTGTTTATCTATAATATGTATGTATTTACAAAAAAAAATGTATATAAGTAGTTTATCAGGCATCTCGTTACCATAACACAAGCATTAGGTTGCTTAGCTTGGGACTAAATGGCGTTGTGTGAAATGTCCAAGGATATTATATTATTATATTATTATTATATTATATGGTTTTTGTTGACAAGAAACACAAGAAATGGATAGAAAATAACAACCAAAACAACAATGATTGGTTAGAAAGCGACCAACTGTTTTCCGATTATATTATACAACCTGTCATAGCTTCTAAGCACGTCCTTCAAAAGTAAAATTATATTATACAACCTGTCAATTATATTATACAACCTGTCATAGCTTCTAAGCACGTCCTTCAAAAGTAAAATTATATTATACAACCTGTCAA
Source organism: Gortyna flavago (assembly GCA_963669345.1). Classification (NCBI taxonomy): domain Eukaryota; kingdom Metazoa; phylum Arthropoda; class Insecta; order Lepidoptera; family Noctuidae; genus Gortyna; species Gortyna flavago. Next base: position 13,058,851 of record OY770135.1, read on the forward strand.
TTATATTATACAACCTGTCATAGCTTCTAAGCACGTCCTTCAAAAGTAAAATTTCCTATTACAGCCTTCATTTACTTAAAACATCATCTTTGTTTATCTACACAAGAAGCTAGAACCGGCTTTCTTCCATAGTTTGTGCATGTTAATTGACTTTCATAACGGCATGCTTACGACCTTTGAGTTTTTACTCATGAACACTGCATTCCGAATTAGCTGTTTTGTCTGCCAAAACGTGCTATATCTTAAGTAGGTCATTTGGCAATATCACAATGGTTTGGAGACAATGATGAGAATATCAACCATAATTGCGACTAGCCATACGTAATAACGGTATTTTGTGTTTATGTAAAATATTGGATGGTGCATTTTTAAAGTTTTACTGACCGTCTTCAACCGATATTGGTGTCGTTATTGTTTTGCTTTCACGATGTAGGTAAGCCAAGCAGTCTGTGGCATATTTCAGTACATTTAGTAGTCTGTTACCATAATTATGTATCTTTTTACTGTCTGATTAACAGCACTTATTATTTATTGTTTTTTTGCTAGTTAAATGTTTATTTATATTTCTGATTTGATATACTACTACTTCTAACTACTTCCTACTTCATTTTATGTTTTCCTTGAATTGAAAGTTGGTTTCATATGAGAACCCATATCGATGCACTCGTCGTTCTTGTTCATGAAACGCTTTATCGCAAACATCTCTATACACAATTCATATCTTATTCAGAGTCCAAGCTTTTGTTGCATTTATATTGTTAGTGATATCTAGGAAAACGTCAAATTGCATCAATCGTTATCTTCACAATATAGGTAAATCAATTACTATTTCGCTTACCTGAACAGAGACGTTAGATATATCACGTGATATCGCGCTATTTATTTGAATCTGTAGATAAACTTTCGACTACTATTGAGATCTCAGCGGTCTTAATACTAAATACATTGTTAGCACAGACTACCAGTGTGGCACAAATAAATCTTGTTTTGTGATCAGAATTTCTATTATATTCAATGCTTATTTATTCAACCTGTTCATGTTTGTTTGAATGATTTCATTCGGTGTTACTCCCAACTGCCCACGCGCAGCGAAAGCCGAAAAAGAAACTACTATTCTTTTTTTTTGTTCTGCTTTATTCATTCGTCCCCAACACAACACCAATCGATGTACACATAAATCGATTTAGTATACAGTTACATCGATTACGAAAGATTGAACCGAGTTGCGATTCTGAGGTATTCGGGTGGTCCAACTTTCAGTAAGTGGGTAACTAGGTGTGTTTAGCGTGATAAACTGCTATTGTTTTGGGTAACACGTAAAGGTAATTTTTATGAATGGTTCAGTTGATTTGAGAGCGATAACTCCACGATAGTAAATTGAAATCGTAAATGGCTTGGCTAAGATTGTTACAATGTATGCATCTGCACGATTATTCTGTATTATCGTGAGATGTGTGAGAATCGTTTCATGGTATGAAGAACAACAGTTAAACCGCCATCGTTTATATAATGTAGATCCAAAAGTTCGTGTGTATTTATGCATAGGTGTTATAGGTACTTGAACGACTTTAGAGTGTATTTCCAAAATCATTATCGGTAATCACTATTCAATTAGAAATTGTGATTGAAGGATTGAATGCACACTGCACTAAGTAAGATGCTTCCAATTCTTCCCAAACCAACCCAACATATAAGTTCGTTATAAAATCCTTACAGTTTAGATAGTAAAAAGAGCAGAACGATAACCCGATACAATTCTCGTTTCTCGTAAATATATTAATGATCGATCAGGTTTGATGCCTATTCAAACCAGTCGCAAGCAACTTTATACAGACGTGGCGTAACACACGGAAACTAGACTGTTAAAGATTTAAGATGATTGATATCGTTAATCGATCATCGATGATCAAAGAACGCCATAAAATCGTCACTTTCATCCATAAATTCGTAATTGGTAAGAGCATTATTGGCGCTAAAAGAATGATTTCCAATCAAATTGAAAATAGAAACTTCAAAGCCCACGTTCGCATGGACGTAAATATATCACGCACTAGATTTTCAACTTTAGGTGTTAAGCCGGGCGTTGAAAATCCAACAGAGCGCATCCCAGTGCGTCAAAAAACACCCTGCAGGATTTTTAACTCTCGGCGCTAAGCATTGCGTTGAAAGTCCAGTACGCGAAAAAAAATCGCCGCGGGTGAAACGCGCCCGTGGCTATCTAGGCTTAGCTAAACGAATAAATGCTCCACTTATTGTAAAATCCTTATTACTTAGCTTTATTTTGCGTAAAGTTTTAGTGGTGTGTGTCATGCAGGTAGGTAAATATCATCTGCCTTACCTTTTCCCAATTATGTTGGGGTCGGCTTCCAGTCTAACCGGATGCAGCTGAATACCAATATTTTATATGAAGCGACTGCCTATCTGACCACCACATCTCAGTTACTGGGTAATGCGGCATTCCTTGGTAAGACTGGTTGTCAAACTTTCGGGTCGGGACTACCCGTAAGGACTGTCAAAGATCCACGAATGACAGCCGGGACCAACGGCTTAACGTGCTTCTCGGAAAGCACGTTAAGCTGTTGGTCCCGGCTGTCATTTGCACAGAGAGAGTGGTCTCGATATGTAAAGATGGTCACCCATCCACAGACCATCCGCGGCAAGCGTAGCTTAACCTTATCAATCGACCTGTGCGGCTGTTATTATTTAGCCACGGACCCCTCTATGCAGGTATCTAACTTAATTGTACCAATCAAGAAATTCCTTTCCACAAATTCTGGCCTATGTAAATAAGGATTTGCTACTAGTCCATTAACTTTATTAATCTATGAAATGAACATTACCCAATTATATACAGAAGGGAAAGGGGGACTTGTATTACTCGCTATTAATATGAGCCAATCGAATTAAGTTATGATCCTACTCCTAGACTAGATGCCACCTAGTACGACTGAAGTGGTAAAGCTTTGGTGTGAAAACACTTAATGTTGCTATTGACCAGATTAGTATTGGATACGAGAGATATGATATTAAAAACGGATAATTATTAAAAAATGAAACAGAAGACAAAAAAAAGGTTTGGCTTTCATTTAGTAGTATACATTCGATACAGGAGAAACAATTAAGTAGAAATAAATAACGAATCTGTCGCTGTTATGCTGTTACTCCTTGAGTTGTATCTCAAAGATTATAATCAATAACATTGCATTAACAAAACAAAAAAAAACAGACATGGGGACTAATAAAGTTAACATATTATCATGAAAACATAAAACTATGAAATAAAGTTGCACAACACGTCACCCATATAGCTTCAGTTTTACTGCTATTACAGTATGTAGGTGATGCGAACCCATAAGATTTTTCCTTACCAAAAATCGCTCAACGCGCCTGAAGAAGTTTTCACTTCAAAACCAGCCCTAAATCCGCTTCCACAATACATACAACTTTTCGCACACTTGTCAGATTTTACAGCTTTGACATCAACCGGGATTTTACGACCATCGTCGAAAACATTTCAACCCTAATCCTATTAATTTCATGACGTAACTGTCGTACCACCAAAATTATTGTCCAATAAGTGAGTCACGTGGACCGGTTTCCACACCCACTGGGCGCCTACGCAGCGCACCGAAGCTTTGACACATCACTTATTCAAGGGTTGTTGTGTTACACTTGTTTTTATTTGGTTTCTTTGTGTTAATTTATGTTCGTTATGTTTTCATGCTGATTAATGTCTTAAGCATAATTCGTATTATATCTCTTTCCTTATCCTTTTTTATCTTAAGTTCATCGAACACTATATTTTCCAAAGGGTTTTTTACAATAGCTACCACAATTCCTTTACAGCCACTAAATTGACTATTATATCAGTCAGCAGCTGACTTATTATAGGCAACATAGCTAAACCCTTTTTAAATATCAGAATCAAATCCGATATATTAAACTCGGTTCAGTTCCAAAGAACAATGAGGCAATCCTTTATTCTGCATTATGTTTCCATGTAATCAATTAATGACAACCTATGGTTACATACATTCCTTGGTCTGTCTCGACATGTTCCCTTTACATATGGTTAATGTGATTTTGCGTGTACTATAATTTTATTCTTGGCTTTTTTATTTTTTTCATACACAAAGAATAATTGTTCTTACTTATTAATTTAGCTTTATCTTACTTAGTATTTTATCTTTAAATGTATTCTACATCTAGAATAGATTTTTTTCATTTGTTTATATTGTTTTTGAATATGTGTGTGATATTCAATTGTTCATTTCCATTTCTCTGTAAGCTTGCATTGTTTGCGATGCTCATAATGAAACCCAAAGCTGTAAAGCTATTCTGTAAATATCTCACCGTGATAGCTTAGGTGAAGTGAGCTTAAGTGCGCTGTCAATAGTGTCAATCCCTAGCATCCAGGTGGAATGACAGCTCACTTCACCTAAGTTATCACGGTAAGATTTTAACAGAATAACACCGCAGTATAGAAAATTTAACTGCTCATCTTTATTCAAACTGCTAACAATAATGCTACCTAAACAAATATTTAATTGGTATTGCTAATTGCTGACTCGGTTCTATTGTTTCCTTGGCGATTCTTTCTCACAATTGCCATTGTGGTTAGACAATCTTGGGAGCTGACCTTAAGGATCATGATGCAACGACTTTTTGTTGCAGTAGGAAGCGATGGGTTCTTAGAACGGTGCCTTTCGATTTAGGTTCTGATTATCGGGAACACTGTCGTATCTTATTAGTAAGAATCTTGTGTCGTGTTTGATTTTGTGATTGTCTTTTGTTGCTTCGGTTGTTCATGTGATTTGTTAAAGATTACACGATTTCTCAGTCAGTTTTCACAGAAAATTATGTAACAGCCAAATCTTCCTCTTTATTGCTACAATTACTATCTTCATCAGCAATAAAATCTATTAATGTGTTAAACTATCACTGCCTTCACTAGTCACTGCTTTCTCACCTTGTTTTACTTTTAATGATAATTTTATCGTACCATTTCTAACACATTTAATTTCTTGTTTCAGATGTACGAGAAGGAAACATAATTTGAGTAATGCGAACACTTCGGTGTCATAATTTCTGCGTAAGTACAATTTTATGTAACATCCATTATATGCGGTTGTCGATTCGTTTTCAATTCGACACGCGTGGTTAACGGGCTTGAAACTGGTGGTTACTGCTTGATCTATGTTGATGGTAGCAAAAAGATAAGCTGGTTTAGAACTTGAAGTTGTATGAAAAATGTGTGTGCGTAAATTTTTCATGAGATTGCTTTTTTGTCTAATCAGTAAGCGTACGACTCAATTAGATGTGGTTCGTTATGTGATTGATAAGTCATTAATATTGAAGTGCTTAAAAAACAACTTAGCTCTCAGGAAAATTTCTTTGACTTACAAGCAATGTAACTGATTGAAGGCTTCTACACTTTTCATAGTGAAAATAAGTTGAAATCGTGTTGTTTGATAAACTCGAAGTAGCATTGCTTTTTCGACGATCGTTGAGGTGTCAGCTAGTGGTGTAGACATTCTCACGCATTGACAGATTGAGGAATCTGATACATACATCTATGCCAATATTATAAAGAGGTCTTGGTTTGTTTGTATGTCCCTGGGTTATCTCTGAAGCGACCAGTCGGATTTGAAAATTATTTTTTCATTTGATAGCCTAATTCTTGAGGAAGGCTATTTAACATCACGCTGTGACCCTTAGGGACCGAGCAAAAAGATAAAAAGTCAGAAAGAACGCTAAGCGAAAACGAAGTGATGCGATGCGACGGGGTGGGTCGGGGAACAAGAAATTTCACGCGGACGAAGTCGCGCGCATAAGCTAGTGTACAATATGGACCAAGATTAGTGGTATCGAAATAAAATAAAATGCTACATTTAATTGAAACCTTAGATTTTTTATTATTTGTAATAGTGATGTTATTAATACAGTCAGATGAAGGCGGTCTGATATAATATTATACGACAATTTATTTTTGAAATCAAGTCATATTCCGTTCAGGTTATGCCTATGAAATTCGATGATGTCAGATCTATAAAGATTATTCGGGATTGTGTAATGATTTGAAGGTACCTACGACATTGATTTTGACTTTTATGATTTTATGTATTAATTTTATAGATACAAATCGCCCGTAGCTTCAAGGCGGTTTTTGTCATAATTGTATTTTTATTTTAATACTGTATAATTTATGGCAGTACAAAGAAGTAATCATCTAATTTACAGTACATTAACGAAGTTAAAATCCAAATTAAGTAAATATGCGTCGACATAATTAAGGCAACTGATTGGTTTGTATTTATGACTTATAAATATTCTTAAATAATCTCTCTTAATTACCGTCATCCGCTCATTAATTTCATTAAATTAATGGCCCATATAACAGGGCCCATTGGCCCTGTTAACCTAATATTATCTCCACATAAATAATTAGTTTTGATCGTTAATAACCAGTAAGTTATTGTTAAGCGGGCCCATACCTTCTAATATAATGTCACGATATCGTGACGATCTCGTAATCGTATAGATAAATTGTTCAGTGATATATTGCAGTGATATTTCAAACGTAGCTACTAGCTATGCACATTGGATAATGTTATAATTGGCATTATTTATGGTGTCATAAATGTAGGTATAGGCCTATGATATATCTGATAAGGTATAGAAGAAAATTTCGCTAGAAAAAAGCAGATCAGCAAAGACAAAGAAACGTTGCATTTTTGAACTCAAGAACCAACACGCAGAATTGCAAGAGGAGCGGTGTCAAAGACTTAACAACTCAGCACGTGAGCACGAAGTAAATATACCAGAGATACCTACCTGCATATAATATATATCTCTTGTTGAGTGTGCAGTACCTACACATCCTAAGCACATTATGATAGGTCGCCATATTGCACCATGGAATACCAATACCATTACGTAGAAACTTTTGATTAGCCAAGTAAACATGGTTGCAATCTTTGCATTGGCTAACGCACTATCAAATACCTTATCGGCCTCAGTTTCTTCGAAATCAGATACAAATGCAACCAATTATGCGTGATTAGAATTATTTTATTTAAGCAATATAAAATGCAACAGAAGTAAAGTTAGGCAAGAATTGTTTGCATAACAAATTCTGCTTAGATTAATCTTTGGCTATAAAACTGCTGGGCTTATTGATCGGTTGGTTTGTGCAAGTGAAAACATTATCAGGGTACTTAAAGAACTTGTCACAAACAACGATATGTTTGAATTTATGAAGTTTTGTCAGCTTTAGATACTAGCTTTTGCTTGCCATTCATTTAACTGGTTGAATGCCGTAATTACAGACACAATTAAAAAGCCATTGTGTCTCGCGTAGATCTACGTTCGAAGGGTTAATGTTGTTGTGATGTACGGATTTGTGAGTTAATTTTTAATCCTTATTTGTATTGGATTGATCAATTCTTTGAACTTCTCCAGCTGTATTCTTCATAATGTCAATCAGAGTTTGTTTGTCGATGTGGTGATCTCGTGTCATTGCATTCGTGTCCTTATTTGGATAGTCTAATTAACAGCCAGCAGTAACTACCTTATAGGTATATATTTTCCAAGTATAGTTTTTAACCCTAAAATAACGTCATGCACGTTGCGTTCGTTATTGTACATCCTCTGATCTCCTGTAAGTAATGGAGTACACTTTTGCTCATTATTTAGTGTCATTTATCTTTTGTTGGAGATTCTAAATAATTAAATACTCTGATCCCGAAGATAAGGTAAACGTCTAGTTTAGGTATCACCGTCCAATCTGCTATTGTGTACTGTAGTTGATTATGAATAAGTGAATTTATTCATAGGTATAGGATTTTAATATTTCGTGGTACGTAGATATCCTGACAATGATAACTAGGTAAGTACCACACTAGATAATGTACCGTCATATTGCGATTGCTTATCCTGTGTTACATGTCTAGAAATGATAGAGACATAACATTAAAATAGCGACTATATTAGAGAACTTCGCGAAAATAATATCAGCACTTTATTCAACAATTTTATTACAACTTTATCGAAATTCTATTCAAATGCAATCTCGCAACGAAATCGATTCATTAGAACGACGCCCACCTACGTCGATCGAAAATCGCTTATTTTGTTGTAATATCGTAATTATGGTAACAATTTGTTAAGTAAACTATATTTTGCACCAATTTAGATAATACTGCTTAGCGCTCTTAGCGTGACCATGAATGGAGAATTTATTTCATTTGGCAAATGGCTTTTGAATAAATTTTATAACGTTTAGTTACCACTTGTGAAACGAAACCTTAATTACTCCTTGCATATAAATATTGTCCAATCAACTCAGAATATCACAATCTAATTTTGGACATGGGCTTCTTCCAGGTTGTGCCATAACACCCTGTCCTCCACCTTCCGCATCCGATAGGCGATAGGCGGTCTCCACATCACGACTCCTCTGTTCCACCAGCCATCGGTCCTTCGACAATCATGGCCAGCCATGGCAGATATATGCCTAGTTTCCCTAGTATATTTGCACGTGTATGTATTATCTATAACTGAACATATTAGCACAGCTCTCAGCCTCTTGAGTGAAGCAATCTACTATCATAATATTATGACTGCAGACCGGATGTTAGCGGTCATCTTGCAATCAAGCTACTTGATGATGCTTCTTGACACTCTTGATGCACATCGGCACGACTTGACAAAAGTATTTATTAGTTTACAATAGTGGATCTTAGAATTCTAGAAAAAATCTGTTTGGCAATTTTGGGGTGCTGTTTTAAGCTATGCAGATTTAAAAAAAAACAGTCTTCTACATATAAATAGATGTTGAACTAAAGATTGAGTTTCTTCAGAAAGCCGTGCCGTTATAAAGCGGCCGCAAAATGCGGTTATCATCATGAAAATCCATAATTTTCACCGGTGTTTTGGTTCGATCCGGTGTAAATAAAACCCATAGTTTATAATAGACGGTCGCCATTAATGACGGCACCGGTTTCTTTTGAAATCCAGGCTTTTGCTGGATCTTAAATTAATAACGGCTCCAATAAAAAATAAAACAAATACATCATCATTATCACATTCAGTTCTATTACAATGATCGAGCTTTAATCCATGACCTCAGTTCCTTTCCCATCTGCTAACACAAATGATTGATCAACAGACAGACAAACTATGACCTTTTATATTAAGTTTTGTGAAGGCTCAATTAAATAAATTAGATTGATAGGTGGTTTACCTAATGAATTATTTTCGCAACTGATTTCGAAACGGTCAAGTTAAGAGGCGTTGAGTTAAGTGTTGCACTTACAATATGTTTGTTACATGTTGTAATCAAATTAATTAAAAGTTTATTCGATTGCAGCTTTAGAGGACTCGTATTACCTATTTAATTATGTTGTAAAGTCAGAAGAAAATAATTTACATCTGTGTTATTTTTACTGTTGGACCAAAAGTACTTGACCACTATAATAATAATAATGAAGCTGAAGGGTTTGTTGTTGAAGGCTCTAATGTCTGGAACTACCAGTCAGATTTGAAAAAATATTTTTGCATTTGATAGCCCAATTATTGAGGAAAGCTCTACAGCTTTCCTCAATAATTGGGCTATCAAATGCAAAAATATTTTAACTTAATTACTTTACTTACTTTTTTTTTTTTTTTTTTTTCTTTTTTTTTTTTTTTTTTTTTTAACCTACGTTACTATCACGCTAGGACCACTTATTAGCCGACCAAAAAGAAAAAAAGTCAGAAAGAACGCTAAGCGAAAACGAAGTAATGGCGCGGGCAGGCGATGCGATGCGATGCGGTGCGTAGGAGGAAGAAGAAATTTTACGCATATGAAGTTGCAGGCAAAAGCTAGTTTGTAATAAGATTGATTACATAAAATGAAAAATTATGTGTATATTTTAACACATTGAAGGACACTGAACGAGACACAATAGAAGTTTTATTGTTGTTACGTCGAGGGGCGTTGAGTGTCTCGTAAAGTGTTAAGTCTTATTTTAATTTGTAATGTGCGTTTTGTTTGTGCAGAATAAACAATTTTTCTTTCTTTTCTTTCTTCTTTCCTATAATTATGTTGAATTAGTAAATAAAAACGTTACGTTCAAACATTTCTAACTAGAATTTCAAATCTTATTGTGGTGTGTCAGCTGAAGTAGAAAAATGTCAACTAACTTTTAGTCCTATACCTGTTAGTTAATTTCATATCATGTTCTGAAAAAATATTAATATTTTGTTCCTTGTCCTCCCAGTTTTTATCAGAATATAGCGCCCAAACGTAAGACAAGTAGAATATACCCAGGAAAGGTTAAACAAAAACATAAGTAGAGTTTCCAATTCCAGTTCCCAAAGTCTTCGGATGGTAATAAATTTAAACTCCTCATTTTATATAATTTTATGGTTAGTTATAAACAGAGGAAGCGCGCGCACCTGTCTTCCGTATGCGGTGCGTTTGCGCAGACCAGCTGTTTGATTGCCAGCTTAAAAAATAAAAGGGTTGCCGATAAAAAAATATTATGAGGATAAAGCCGATTAAGTGCTGAGATGAAGTTGTTAAAAGTTCCGTAGATAATTTTATTGAGTGTTTTATAGAGTTGCAAACTGTTCTGTTCTTTTGAAAACCTGTGCGAATAATAAACCTCAAGGCTTTTCGTTTTTTTCTTTTGTAGCTAACCACAAGTTGCAAAATTCAATGTGGATAAAAATTCGACTCCAGCTAGGTCCTCTGCTGGTCATAGGCCTCTGCCAAGACTGCCGCACCCAGTATATCCAGCAACTAACAGCAATAATAAAGAGATATCTTGTCACAAATCATGCAACATATCGCGACTTGAGAGCAAGTCCGGACCAGCCTCACCAGCCTGTACTCTGTTTTCATTTCATAACTGTTTCCTAGTTATATTTCCATAAGCTTTGATCTTTAACTTACCTCCCACTCGTTCACAATCAAATTCCTGGTATAATGAAGCTGTTTGCCCATACCTTTTCAGGCGATGGTATTAGGTCAGGTTTGCTTATACCGCACTAGCGACCCGCCCCTGCTTCGCACGGTTTTTACGAAGTGACAAAACATGGAGATTTCCTTATTATATTAATGTACCTATTACATACATAAGTCTTCGGATATGGGTGGGAGATTGATGATGACAGATAAATCCCTGGAATATAATTCTTTAAATGATGGTAAAAATCACATCAAGATTCGTTGCGTAATCTGGAAGAACAACGCGGTCACTCAGACGCGAAAAACTACTTTTTTTTGTCACTCGGGGGATGGAGATAAGGTTATCGTTATCATACATCGATAAAAGTATATTTTATCAAGGAAAAAGTTTTTTTTTTTTTGAAGGAATCATAATCAAAAGGTTGAGAATGTTGAAATGTTTTTTAAGGCAAATTAATTTACTTCATTGGGGTTTATTAAAATGCTAAGTTTCAGGAGCAATGAATACCTATGTGATTTTTATTACAGAGGCAATACAGAAAAAACTTCATACATTACCATACGACATTAGCTTTTGATATCAAATCGAATCAGTTTAATAACTTTAATATACCTCCTGAAGCTAAATCATTTCCGAACAGATTACGATATAGGTGCACATTATTACCTTTAATTTCATAGTAGGTACTTCAAATAAGCAAGTACCGCTCGCACCCAACGCGGCCTTTGCGTTTCGTCACAGCAACATTCCTGGGCCGCGGATCGAGTGTAGGGCTGACAAGTAATCTAGGAAAATGTCCAATCCAATGTTGAAATGCCTCGAAAAGCTAAACAATGTGGGTGAATAATGGCTATAAATCAAGGGACATCAAGAAGTTGGGCGTTAACATCGAGGAAACGAAAACGTGCAGTAATTCGAATTGAAAAGTTCGTTAGTAGGGTCTACAACACTCTGTATCCCCTAAACCTATGGGTACTCTATTAGCTGATAATAATATTTTTGTTACAAAATATTATCTTCATAATAATTTAAATTCTTACTGTAGCTTGATTAATTTACATGGTTATTTGAACAGTGGATCCCAAACTAGGCAACCCCTGTAGGTTTTTTATTAGACGCCACAGGTTATTCTTGTTGTCAAGATGAGGAATTGAAAATATATCTTTAGTCTTCTGGTAAACCCTCCACATGACGAGTAAATAAATTGTATTGGTAAAGTCACAATAGACGGCAGTGACAACCGTCACCTGTGGGAAAAGATTGCATCTGTTTGCAATTATCTCCTGTCGTTACGCTGCTGGCGACTTTCAGCGGGTTCACGGTGTGTCTTCCATGTTTATTCCTCTAACTGCCTCTTACGACACTAACGGGAAGTGACAGGGAGGTCAAATTCTAGCAAGTCGATTATACAATATATTATAGGTACACGTGGGCCAACCCTAATCTAGCGTCGAGTTGTCTCAGCACGCCGACAAACATGTTGATTTATGTAGCGTGTTATTCTAGTTTTGGGAACTTCCAATTAAAGCAAGACGAATTAGTACAAAAGCTTTAAGGTACGCTTCGACTGTAAATAAAACGAATGGCTGTTATGGTCGATGGGGTATGCGTAATGATTGATATATCACTTTATAAGAGCATGTTTGGAGGAGCTATTAAGTAATTGGAGATAAAAATCCAACTTTTGAGGTCTTAATTATTTTTTATTGCTTTTTATCTGGAGACCAGTTTATACAGAAATGAAAAGGTATATTAAGAATTTGGACCGTGAATCTAAATTCGTCTTTTCATCACTTCTTTCTTTAATGTCATGAATGATTAGTTCTGCTGTATGTTCCGTTTCGTGTCCCAGTAATTGAAACTCCTACTTCAAAAACGAATTAACTTCCTACCTACACATTTCTGGACCTTGCTTATCGGGGAAACCTACTGTCCAAGCTATAAAGTAACTACGTAAGTTAATTTCACACCCACGACCTGCAGGTCGTTTAATTAGGAAGTGAGTCATTCACTATGCATTGCATTGACGTATGAACTTTGCACATTTACTGACAGCTGGTCAAATTAACCCACTGGCCTACGCTTCGAAGCAATAAGTCGTTATTCCTTTGAAACTATTCTTAAAAGGAAAACGAGACTATTATTAACCATTACATCAAATTCAACAAAAACTGTATAACAACGAAAAGTTGCGGTCACTTTATGCATAGAAAAAATAGTGTATCGAAGTCGGTTCGCTCTGTTTCATGTGAATTTCGTTCGAAATGGGACGAAAGCGAAAATCTAAGTGAATGTAGCTAGGGTTGACTCTTTAGGAATGGCCGAAATAAGGGCTCGTAGTTTCTATATTTAGGTCCGTAAATTATATGGTGTGCATAATAAAGAGTATTCTATCTTCTATCCATCTATCTCGTATTTTGGCGTCATCGGTGTGTTGATCTCATTTTCATTGGCCGAAAGGAGGTTGCTACTACAACACATGTGTGAGGGATAATATATATTAAAAGTGAGGGCTAACAGGACAGACTCGAAGCAAACGATATTTTCGCCGACCCCAAGTATGTAAAATGGAACTGGGGTGGCAAAAGGAGGATTCAACCACGCATCCTATCGATAACGCAAAGCTGGCACCCGTGAAAAGAGAGAAAGAAGGTGGCCTCATTTCTGAAAACCACACTAGACGTTTGAATATGACATAAATAAAGTTTCTATCAAAATCAGACTACATAGGAAATAGGAATTACTAGATTAGGTTTCGTGGTCGTGAAAGGTAATCTCGCTTACCGCTATACGTAATTATGTTATGACGTTAATATTTTATGTATTGTTCATTTCATTTGTAAACAGAACGTAACGGGGTTAAATTGGTCAACTGTATTATCTATATGGACTAGCATATTAAAAATAAATAAAATAATCCTGCTACAGGACTAATAGAGACTTATGGATGACATGTTGCGTCGACCCGAAATAAATTGGGATAATGGGTAAATGGATGATGAATCTTGTTACCGGGTCTGTCCCGAATAAATATTTTTATTTTCCTTGATTTAAATAAAGTTTTTGTCAGTTTCCTGGTACACGTTTTTTTTATTAGTATTTAGTGTTTTGCTGCTGATATTGTGTTAAGTAATTACCAATCTTTATGAAAGGCGTACACAGCTCATCCCGCCATCAACCGGAGACAAATCCAGACTAGAACCGAACCCAGGACGTCACGCTCAGCAGTAGCGCTTGCGACCACTATACCTACGAGAACCTTCAATATTTTTAAGCCCAAGTTACGCAAAAAGAATAAGCTTTTAATGACCCGTGGAGAACAAAATTATACTTACCTGCTGCCTTACCTAATTACCTTTGGTTCACAGGTGTTATTAAATTAGGTATCAGTAAAATTATCCTTTACAATAGCTATATTTCTCAAATGACATCGGTTAACGAACCTTGCAGCATTAATTGCCGCTAAATTGCTAATTAACAGGCCTTAAGATTAGCATAATGAACTTTACTAATTCTATTATTGTTCTAAAGTCATGTTTAATTGGAGAATGCTATTGGAATTCAGCTGCATCCGGTTAGACTGGAAGCCGACCCCAACATATTTGGGAAACGGTTAGGCAGATAGATTGATTTATTTATCTACCTATAAAATATTGTTTCACAGCCCTTGTTTTAGCGTGTTGACCTCTTGACCAAAATACAGATGTTTTTGTGTGTCGAGCAACGACCACAGTGTTGTTTCTTGTCGATGTTGATCGTTTATCATTTATCTCATTTGAGGTGACTGGCAAAAATAAAAGTATGTTGTTTCTAAATCTCTCTGTAAGTATTTTTTTTATGAGGATTGATTTGGCACTTGCTAAATTCTTATTCAATGATTGATTCTTTTGAAGAATCAATAAACAAAATTGAATCCATATACATAATATGACTTTTACTGTAAATATCAGTCATCTCCTGCTTACAGCGGGGTAATTGCGTAACACACTAACAGTGGGAATGACTTTCATTTTAACAACATTCATTGAGTTATTTACGTTGTTAAGCAGAGAAGTTTTTCGAAAATATTAAGCAATCGATTTAAAATGATTTCGATTGGGCATAAAAGTGTTATGCAATTAGTGTGCAGGTCCATCTGATGGTTAATCCGCGTCACGTTGGGAGACTTGTTCAACAATCTGTAACAACAAAAATACTGTTATGGTATCTTGGCTTGTATTTGTGCAATAGCCTATGATTCATATGACTAATCATTCAAATGTAATATAATTATTGAAACGAACCAAAGTGATAAAACAGTTACTTTCTGTACTTAAATAGAATAGATTTTTAAAGCACCACTATTAATGTTTGTCTATTAAACAAAAATTGTACCTAACAAAAGTCAATATTTGTTATTGAATATTTATGAGTAGTCGTTTCTAAACGAAAGAGGAAAATTATGATAATAACTTAAATAATCATGTACTTATTACGATACAACAGGGTAAAATTGTTTTCTTGATCTCCAATTTGTCTACCTATGTTAATTGTGGCAAAGCCCTTTTCAAGACTTGTTTTGTTTTTATCAAATTAAGGTAGACGTAATTATGACTATCAACTGTGGCTTTATAATTTTAAACCTTCATAGGGATATCGAACACCAACCTGTTTACCATGGATTCTGTAGCTGGTTCTGAAAATCTGAAACCCCGTATAGAATTTTTTTGTCAGTTATTAAAAAAAAAAAAAACAGTGGCACTCCATAAGTGCCGACAGAAGTGAAAACAAAACACAAACAGAATACTTTGCCATCACTCACTGACATATCAGATATACATTAAAACCGAGTACATCCCGAACACAGCCGAACACAGCCGAATGTAGCGCGGTGTCGGTAACAGTGTCGCGAGTTCAATGTTTTTTTCCCATATCAAAAAAAGCCCAACGCGCCTAAAGAAGTTTTCACTTCAAAAATGCCGATCCATACATTTGACCGCGTCGATATTGCACTTTTCTATGAAACAGCTAACTATGTTTTTTAATAACCGACGAAAAGTTTCTACGATTTGTAGAATAGCTAAATTCATGGTTTCAGTTTACGCGTCGATGTTCCACCAGCCTGTATTTCTACCAAAATTATGTATGATTCATGAAAATGTACTTTTCAGTATTAGGTACCTGTTCCCTGAAATACTAAAAGAACCTGTATAGTCCTATCACAGTTATATAAACTCTGAAAGCAACCAAAAAGCAACCTTATAGTAGTACGAGATCACTGTAATATTTCCATCACTTTGGTCAGAGATAAAATTACTGGACAAATTACAGGACTGTAGGTAGATATACCTAGTTGTGTGCCGGACTTTCGTTAATTTTAATGCCTTTTTCAAAATTGACATTGTTTGATTGTTTGCCGGACTCTCGTTAATTTTAATGCGTTTTTCAAAATTGACATTGACGCCAACCTTGTTTTATGAAAATGGAATGGAAAAAATCTTTTTACGGGTGTTGTACAAAATTATTGCTCCAAGCTGACTTTTATTGAGATGAGTGGGGCAATACGAGATTGTGCCTACAAGGCTGTTAAAAAATCCTGATGGTTTAAAAAAAAAATAATAATCTTGTTTTAAATAGTTAATCGTGTGTGTAGCTTGACGCCTACAGACAGGATGGGTCCACACTAGCTCAAGACTGCCTTTGCCCTGCAGTGGAACTACATAGCTGCATAGGCTAAAGATAACTGTAATAAAGACATCGTGTACGTTTTCCTATAGTAGTAAGAAATATGTGTTCTTCTATTCGTCAAACCTCAGATATGCATTATGCATATCCGAGTGTAGGAATCTAGTCCTAACCCTATTAAGCGAATACTTGACGCGTATTGAATTACATTAAAGTTTCACACAAGAAACTTTGGCGAGATCGCCGATTCAATAAACAAACCAAGAACACTTTTTGATTTATTGTTTTAGTAAGTTTCAATTAAATTAAATTATTAATCAATGAATATGACTGTAGGCGGCTCTAGATTTGGCGTTGCTTGCAGCAGTAACGTGATTTTAAATAAATTAATGATGGCCGATTGTAAAATGAAAACAAATCCAATTACTTGATTGCTCTACTTATTCGATTGTTGGTTGTGACTGGCTAGTAAAACAATCGAGTTCTCAGAAATTCATAGCTGCGATTTGCTTAAAAAACAATAGGAAACGAATCGTCGATTGTCGAATAAAATAAACCTGATTGGTGGTGCGTCAGATTGAGTTAATTCAATTATCGTAACAGCTATTCAATTGCTTTTTAGAGCAAATCATTTCTGAACATTTGAATTGTTTGGTATGATTTGCTTGTGAATAATCTTCAGTGAAATGTTTGTACGTATATTGTTTCTAAATTATAAAACAGTAGCATCACTAAAAACAATTTGGTAATGTAAATCGCTAGATTTGATCATAATAATAATACATTACCAAAATGTAGAGCATTGGATCTTCAAGACAATTGAAGCTTAAACCTGTTGCCTGCGGCAAAGTTTTCATCAAATCATTTTAGAAGAACATAATATTATGCTCTATTTTATGGTTATTTTTTTGATAGTTTCAACTGATTACCTAAATCACTCGGATGTCAGACAATGACCCCACAGACAATGACCCACCATACTCTTCCGCAATTGCCCTGTTACCTGTTCGCGTAGAAAATTTTGAGCCAACATGTTTTATAAACTTTATTTTTGAAGACCTATTATTACCCACAAACGTAGCCACGTGCAAACATTATTAAAGTTTCTATCTCCTTATTTATGTATCATACCATCAGCATTACTTACATTATTAACAGTACACAATGTAATACTAATTGTAATCTAAAGCCTGATCTATCGTCTATGAAATTTTACGCTAATCTGTTCACTCGTTTACGACTCACGAGTAGTTAACTGTTAGTAGTCGAGTAAGCTTTAGTTACGCATAATTATCTGGATACCCAGTATTTCACAGATTACTCGATTTAGATCATCGATTTAGAATAGCGTAAGTATCAAATAAACTGGAAGTTAGTATATTTATTTCCTCAAATGTAGGTACCTGTCGATATTGGGCTTTATTATGACGAAGAGTTCACATAATGCCTACTTATAATGCTCCCACTGCTAGGACACAGGCCTCCTCTCGTCGAGATGGAGTGGGCTGTAATCCACAACGCGGGCCCAGTGCGGGTTGGTAGATATTATATGTCTTCGAATTTTTGTGTCTAGGACATGTCGGTGTCTTCTCGATGTTTTTCTTCACCGTTTTGACAGCAGTGGTGATAAAGTTATTTACACAAAGTAAAGCGTCTGCCTGGGTTCGAACCCACGACCTGAAACTAGGTAAATCGATGCCGTTACCACTGGGCCACCAGTCCACCACTGCTCCTTCTAAAATATTTTGAACGCGAGTAAAATAACTTTAGGCCACAAAATGTAGCATGAAGCACAACACAGTTTCGTAAATTAATTCCACAAATTATCTCGAACGAAACGATCACATAATTTTGCCGACCATCTTCCTTAGTCACGCATGTTACGTAACAAAGGCAATAATATGGAAAATAATTATAATTCGCATATAGCAAGCGTGAGATAAAGCTATGGTCCAAAGGTATGCATTGCGTGCGAATGCGAGGCCATACAATCGCCGCTTTCTCATAGACCTGAACGGAAAGCGCTTGAATTATCATTTCAGGTGAGCTTGCAACTAAAAGGTACTAAGGCCGCAAATGTGATAAGGTTTTAAGAGAAGGGGAAGATTTAATGAGCATGTCTTTGTAAAGCCTACCACTTAAGTTCATACTGTGAAATATAATAAATACGAATGTAGCTATATACACTGGATACACTTCCTTTAAGTACTAAATTAACTATCAAAAAATTAAAATATAATACCGTAACCTAGCTAAAACTATTAACAAACTAGAATATGGCGTCGGAAAATTGCTCCGCATCGCTATCGGCTGGTATTGTACATTAGAGACTGGCGGCATATTGAGTAAGAAACGATGAATGTATTGTGTGAAATATGTCGAAGAAAGTGGGTGAAAACTGAGATGACAGTTAATAGAGATGTAGCGTATGTCGACCACAAGTAAATTGGGATAAGGACTAAGAAACTGGATATGGATATTGCCATTTGGTAATGACCCAGAAGATTTTGGCCTCCAGCGCTTACTAATGTCTATAAAATAACCTATACACATAACATCACGCCTGAAATCCCCAAAACATTAGTTAGAGGTGTACCTTTAGTACCTAACACCCACATTTCGACAGTTGTTAAAGTCTCATGTAATAGGGGGTGAGCTTATTGCCGTCAACCGGGTATAAATCAAAACTACGGACTGCTACTGTGAAATTCCAGATGAAAAAAATCCAATAACACTTCGTCCGACCTGGGAAACGAACCCAGGACCTCATGACCGGCATCTATTCTCCACCAAATTGAAGATATCCGACAGCATAAATAACATTTCGGAAACCGCCTATTAAACAAATGCACGTTTCCAACTCCAACGACTGAAGTTACAAGCATTACAACATTCATATGTTAAATAATTACGGTAATTTTCTCTTATGACGTAAGCAGAACATGCGAATATCTTCCTGCCGCTTCTACATACTCGTTTAGACGAGTTTGTGTTTAAACTTTACCGTTACACATGATTTATCGTCATGTCTTTAGAATTTTTGTAATTTGTAAATTATTTCATCACTACTCTGCTCTCGAAACGGTGAAGGAAAACATCGTAAGGAAACTTAACCGGCATGTCGTAAAACCAAAAATTCGAAGACTTGTGGTATCTACCAACCCGCACTGGGCCGAGTGGTAGATTACGGCCCACTCTTTCTCACCGAGAGTAGGCCTGTGTGCTAGCAGTGAGAACATTATATGCTGATCCTATGGCGGACGGCGCACAGTGGAACGAATGTATGGGAGCGGTTGGACGTAGACATGTCCGAAAAATAAGAGTAAAATTATGACAAACTAATGATGCCATCTTATTCGATTACTTAATGCCTTCATAAATTGTGGTGATGAATTTCTTCATAACTCCCATATTTCGGGAGTAATTTGAGAAAATGTGAAATTTTACTATGAAAATGAGTGTATCGAGCTCTCTCCCTCCTGATTCCGGGCTTGTTTCAAGTAGCGGTCTCTAATATCGTAATGCTATTACTAAGAGCTATATTTAATACTGAGACACATAGTGCGCCAAATGTGCACTTTCTGGGATAAAAGGAAATGAAAATTTAAAAAAAAAAACGTTTTTTCCCCATTTGTATTTACTTTAAACCGCAGACAGACTTATTAAGAGGTCTATAAATATATTATATATATACAGAAACATATATTAACAAAAATATTCACAAGAACTGATGAGAGTATGACTTTTAAGTAAGTTGATAATAAATTACCTAGTTTCATTAAAAGTACAATAAATAATTAAGATGTAAGCTCTAATTTACTAAGTTACACATTTTAAAACAATAACATCATTTAATTATCTTCGTCATCATCATCATCATCAATTAATTCAAATTCAGAATCGATGTCCGCTAAATCATTTATGTTAACAAATTCGATATCACTTTTCTCAGAATCCGTAAGCTCATAAAATTCCTTAAAAGAAGATTTTTTTACAAACTTATTTCCTTTTGGACGGATACTTGTAACAAGTGGATCAGAAGACAGTAAAAGATTGTGCATAATATCTTCATTGCATGAGATACTGCTATGCTTTCGAGAATGCCCCTCTCTATATTTTCTAAAATCTTTATTTCTAGCCTCAGATGCCTCTTCGGATAGAAAACCAATGGGCACAATTGACATGTTCTGAACTATGTCTGGCCCATGCAATAAAATTTTATGAAGTGAAGAAGGCATATAATACCATGGGTATAACTCCACGTAAAGCTTAGCAGTATCAAAGCAGAACTCTCGGAATTTAGTTACGTTGATCTTCTCTCCTGATGAAATACACTGCAAGATCACACAGATTTTTCTTAAAAGCATAGCATCTATTCCGGTCAGTTCAGCAGATTTAGTGTAGTTTTCAAAAAATCTCCTTGCCGAGTTGCCATTGTTGGTGGATCCACTGCCTTGTTTCACAACATCGAGAAGTAAGCCCGTTTCTCTTCTTACAGCCTCTTGAACTCTTTTCTTCCTGTCATCAACTTGCCTTTTTGCTATATCACCCCTTACTTGCCATGATTTTATGTCTAATTTGTAGGAAATGTGTAATAAGCATTCCATTGAGCGAATCCAAGCGTGAAGGGTGCTTAAGCTATATTTATACATGTCCTCGTTTGCGTGTTTATCTTTGATTAACTCTAAATTATTCATTTCTTTAGGACAAGCCTTGCATATGTCACACACTGAAGCTGCTGTATTGGATATAATGGAATGAATTTTACCATCAATCATTGTCAACAGCAGTTGGTGTTTGACACTAATTCCATCAGTGATGGTGGATGGAGTTAAGGCTTCAATCTCTGCTTCGATTTCAGCCATCTCTCTCTGCACATTTTCTTTGGTTTCCTTTATAAACTTAAACAATATTGGCCGGCAAAATGAAGTGGAAGATGGTCGCTCGTTTTCCCAAATTGTTACACCTTTTGAGACGAGCCGCAGTGGTACAAGACTAATCATAAAATTACTAGCAAGATCGATTTGCTCATCTTCACTCGTCCTTTGATGATAAATGCTTTGGCTAGATGATCCGTCAAAACCCCATTTGCTGGTCAATACGAGCTGTTGATTGGGATCAACAGGGGTTTCTAACGACCTAATAAGTCTTCTTGAGGTTAAATCCATCAAGGCTTGTAATTTGATTTTTGCAGAGCTCTCTGTAACTGTGAGATCTTCTTTGGCCGGATAGCACTTAATTTTTTCTTTAACCAACATGTAGTAACTCGGGTATTGAAGAGCTCCTTCTTGAGTGTTGAAATCCCGAAGACTGTTATAGCGCCATTTCGATAAGTTCATCGATACATAAAGAGCCAATGCCTTCAAAGGGGATATTTCCCGTACCTGAATTGATTTACCTTCAATGAAGGCTTTGATTTTTGAGGCCTCTTCTGGATTCTCCGTCAAGTATTTCATAACATAAGCTGTATCGCTTTGTCCTGCCTTTTGAAGCGCCCTTTCGGCCGAAAACATAATTTCAGCGCTGCTACTGCTGCATGAAAGACTATATTCAGTGCGTCTTCTTTTTTGCCGGTTACTAAGGTCCTCAAAAGATTTACGAGGACTAGGATGTGTACAAGTTGAAGCATCAGATTTAGCAGGAGAAATTATGGGCTCGATGACGTCACTTATATTTTCTGTAGAAGGTTCCATATTTTCATTCTGTAATTCCGGCCATTGAATTGCAGCCTGTAGCCAAATCTCATGTTTCTTCCGAAACTTATCTGTGCTTCTTCCAGACTGTGTCCATTTTGCATAAATGCGGTAGCAAAATCGACGACACCAGTCTTTTAAACTTGTTTCAGCACTTTCACATAACTGAACACAACTGTTATCTTTTAAAACACTGAACAAATAGTTAAAGTCGCGTAAATCTTTATGTGCGCGTGCGCATAAAGCAACGTGAATATCAAGATTTGTATTAAAATTTGGAAAATACATTGCGAGATTAGCTTGGATACAACGAGGTGTAAATCAACACTGATTTTAAAGTTACTAATAGTGACCTATTTATATAAAATCCAGGTATCCCAGGTATCCTTTGTTAAATATTGCAAGGTAATTAGTTATTGTGATAATTAGTAAATGATGCATGCTAAATTAGTGTATTAAGAGCCATTTAGTAATTAAATAATAGCAATGTTCTTATCAGTAATCATTAGTGCATCAGTTTTATATGTAAACCTTAAGTCCCTAATTATATATCCTAATTAGCTTATATCTTCTCTAATTGGCTGCTCAGAAATGTTATTGTAATAAGGTAAACCTTTAGAAAAACGGTTTTAATCAACAAAATAAACAAAAAATAAAAAAATTGTGTTATAAAATAAACATCACTCTTTATCCCAGAAAGTGCACATTTGGCGCACTATGTGTCTTAGTATTAAATATAGCTCTTAGTATTAGCATTATGATATTAGAGACCGCTACTTGAAACAAGCCCGGAATCAGGAGGGAGAGAGCTCGATACACTCATTTTCATAGTAAAATTTCACATTTTCTCAAATTACTCCCGAAATATGGGAGTTATGAAGAAATTCATCACCACAAGTTATGAAGGCATTAAGTAATCGAATAAGATGGCATCATTAGTTTGGCATAATTTTACTCTTTTTTTTCGGACATGTCTACGTCCAACCGCTCCCATACATTCGTTCCACTGTGCGGCGAGCCTATTGCCATCAACCGGGCTACTTACTGAGAAATTCCAGAGTACATTTCCATGTGCGACTGATTAGCATATTGATATGATAAAACTTTTTAATTACCGATGATTATCATTAAGTTTTAACACAAAGCCTAACTTAACCTTTACTTAAAAGTCAAATGTTCTATTTAAACTAAGTAACAATAATAATGAAATAAATAGCCATTAAAATACCGTTCTCACGTTTCAGGCTATATAAACAAACGCCCAGTCTTTGCAGATACTGTTGACAATAAAATATTATGTTCCAAAGATTTAGCTTTGACTGATTTTAAGGTTAGGATAGGACAGCATTCCCTACCGTTTTACCAGTTCAAAATATTTAAAACTATAATTGAGACGATTGTTTATTCAGTCGACAGACAGTTCTGTTTTCAATGAGGTAGGTAATTTATTTTTGAAGATGGCAAAGAATTTGACAGGTGTTAAGAACGCATTCTCGTCGGTCGCGCTGTAGGCACCTACTTAGAACCTAAAAAATAGGGTAAAACTTAAGAAAATAAAACATAACATCGTGTAGAAGTAACAGTCGCAGTATGTCACTTACACTATGTTCGATTTCCTACGATTAACGTGCTAATAGTGTGGCCCAACCCGTCTATCGATATCGAGGTCAGAAGTATTAGCACTTATTATCAACATACTCGTTCACGCCCACCCAACTTCCTATAGAAAGCTTAAACAAATACATAAAAGGGTAGCCTCTAATGAAGCTATTGATAATTAATTATACCTTTATGAGCCTCATATAAGAACAGGTTATAATCGATGTTTTGGGAGTTGTATAAATAAAAATAAACAAGATTTATTGACAAAAGTGATCTAGGTTTGTGTTGGAGATTAAATAGAGTTATACAACAGCTTAAAACTAAAAGATTCGTCTTATTTAGTTAAAAGTCTCCGCAGTCAGGTGGGAGGCGAGTGAAGCGACGGTGTGAGGCGATTATGGTAGAACGATTTCCATCAGGTTTTTAAAGAAATTGTACTACTACAGTCGCGTCACGCCTGTCTGCGGGAGCCTTATTCAAGAACAGAAACTTCCATTAAAAAGTCTAAACAAAATAATCACTGACGCAGTACCAAGACCCACGCACTACTTTTAGATCTTCAGATTAGTCTCAAACATACGGATGGACACGGACATCGTTACATGGATTTTATACAACATGTAGTGATTACTCTGTCGCTTTTATCACATGAACCAAATGAAAACAGCGCATTAAAGTATATTAGCTGTTTATCGCCGCGTTAAAGGAGCTGGAAATCAACTGGAAACTGGTTAATGTTTCCGTGGCCAACGGCCCAGCAATTTGTCACTGCTCCTGTACTATTGCAATCATTAATCCCCAACACATTATTGCAGCCGTTTCAACCAGGAACGTACTTCTTGTTGACACTGATTGGAGTTCCTTTCACGCGCACAGCGGAAAGAACATGACAACGCGAACATCAAAGCTGCTACTTTGCAAACAAACAGACGGGCTTTTGAAAAGGGAGCGACGGTTAGATTGCTTCACGTAAATTATTAGACGCTATGATGAGGGGATATCGACTCTCTTACATAGCTCGACATGCACGCAGTAATACCTGTTCTCAACGGACATAAATCATAAAGCAAACACGGAAAACAATTAACAGAAAATAACAAACAATAATTTCACCCAACACGAGTTTAAAGATACTGATCTTCCAATCAATTGTCAATTAGAAAAATACATTTTATCCTTTTTGGCCTCAATTACATTTTATCGATAATATTACGCAAATAAGGCGCGTAGTCAATAGCCACAGGAGAGGTAATTAAAGATTGCGTTATAATAATGAAGTTCAATCGTTTCATTTGTTTCCATTATATTTGCTATTCCTGCTTAGGATATTTGCAGAGTTAATTAAAATCGTGGAGTTAATATTACACGCTTCAGAAAGTTTGTTCTGATTTAGCACACATATAAGTTCTATTCGGTTACGTCATAATTGCTTCGCAATTTCGATTATGCCGTGGTAAAAGTGTTAACAACAATGTGTTAGCAAATTTATTATGTGTGTAAAATGGGATCATTTATTGTTCTGTGCTATAATAAAAAGCTGTTACGTTGTAGTTATGCCATCCGCTGTAATTAACGTTTCTCGTTAACATGTCCAGTTGCTTTAGTTCTTTATTAATCCTGTGTGTGCATTACAGTCGTTATTTAAATGCTAACAAAGACTTCATTAAAGTTTTATTCGTATCATGAATGCTCAGTCGGCATCCATTGGCTGACTAACTACAAACGACAATCGATAAACTTTGCTGTGAAATAAATCTTATAGTTTGTCTTTCTTGATGTTCGATCGATAACATCGTTTGAGTTATTTAAAACACTTGCACCGCGTAGGTGAACGCCTCGCAACAGTGGAACAATAAATCGTCTGTCGAGTAGCAACGACGAGACAAGATTATCTATAATTTTGACATGCAACACTAGCCCGCCGATGTTCAAACTCTTGTAATTTTTAATAAAACCCAGATAGATTTTAGTTTTACGAAATAAAAAGGAAATCGGAAACTTATTAATATTTATGTTCGCGAAACACCTGGCCACCTAGTATTCTACACTAAGACTCATAAATAAATTATTATGTGATATTTTATAACTGGATAGTAACACTATATTTCACTGGTTCGATGCTCGGACTGTGTAGGAACTGGTTCTAGCAAATTATACATGTCTCTTTGTATCCGGTGTCTCTTCTTCGCTATAATTTATAGCATCTGCTTTCTAAACCCTACGGTTAGCTTCGTAGACGCTTACATGTTTTAATTCACTGCTGGAAAGCTGGATGTTTCTTTATAAATTTTAAAGAGCTGCATTGTGTTTTTATTTGTTAGCTGCTATCGTAAATTGGATGGTATAAAAGGCGTTTGCTGCTTTCAGAAACGAGACTTGGAAGTTTATTACAATATTCTAGGAAGTTGTGTAAGACGATTTGTTGTTTAATAGATTTTTATTCAATTTTGTGTTAGTTGTACAGATTTTCCAACTACTTATTTTGTAATACCTATATTTTATCTATAATATGTATGTATTTACAAAAAAAAAAAAAATTATATAAGTAGTTTATCAGCCATCTCGTTACCATAACACAAGCATTAGGTTGCTTCCCAGGAGTCTCCCACTTCTCCCACGACCGCCGCCGAGTGGCAGGTGGTCGGGGAGAAGAAAAAGGCGGCCAAGGCGGAGAGAAAAAAGCGGCAGAGGAGGCGTCGCAAGGAGCGAGCCGTCGCGGCTAGGCTTCGCTCCCCAAAAACCGCGGCTGTAGTGATTACGCTACAGCCGGACGCGGTTAAGAGGGGAGTGACGTACCGCGACGTGCTCACCAAAGCGCGGGAGACGGTGGACCTCCAGGAGCTGGGGATCACCGGGGGCCTCCGGCATAGGGTGACCGCTACTGGCGCCCGCATGCTGGAGATCTCTGGTGCGATGAGTGGCCCCACCGCTGACGCCCTAGCTGAGAAGCTAAGAGCGTCTCTTAACGCGGAAGAGGCTCGAGTCTCCAGGCCCGTTAAGTGCGCAGACATGCGCATTATGGGCCTGGATGACTCCGTAACGGAGGAGGAGGTAGTGGCCGCTGTCGTCAGGACGGGCGGGTGTCTCGCCGATCAGGTGAAGGCGGGCACCGTACGTCCTGATCATTCGGGCATGCGAACCATTACGGTAAGCTGCCCCGTGACGGCGGCCAAAAAGATCGTGGAGGGCCGAAGACTCCTGGTGGGCTGGGTTTCAGCGCAGGTCAAACTGCTGGAACCCAGGCCTCTGAGGTGCTTCCGATGCCTCGTGGGGCACCACGTTGGCATCCAGTGCACCTCGGAGGACCGCAGCGCTCTGTGCTTCCGCTGCGGCCAGCCCGGACACAAGGCCGGCTCGTGCACTGCCGCGCCGCACTGCGTTGCATGTGCGGCTGCTGGCAAGCCGGCCGAACACCGGGCGGGGAGCAAGTCCTGCGCTCCGCCCGCCGGTACCAGGAGGAAAGGCAGGCCCTCCGCCACCGCCACCGTCACCGTCGCCGCCGCTTCTGCCGCCGCCGCCGCTTCTGCCGCCGCCGGCGCTGCTGCTGCCGCCGCCGCATCCGGTGCCGCTGCCGTCAGCGCCGTAGAGAGGCCCTCACAAGGGGCCCGGGAGGGGGCTGAAATGGAGGAGTGACGACTCCATTACGCCTCCTCCAGGCGAATATCAACCACTGCGCCTGTGCTCAGGACTTGTTGCTCCAGAGCATGGCGCAGTGGTCGATTAACATCGCCGTGGTCGCTGAGCCGTACTTTGTCCCGCCCAGGGATGACTGGGTGGAGGACCTGAGCGGCTCAGTGGCCATATTATTGTCGGCTGCCGCCGGTACCCCGTCCCTTGAAGGCGTCACGAAGGGACAGGGGTGCGTAGCAGCACGGTTCGGAGAGATAGTGGTAGTGGGAGTTTACTTCTCTCCGAGCCGAACTCTCGCCGAGTTCCACAACTCTTTAACAGAGTTGACTGTCGTCGTCGGAAACCAGTCCTTCCCCGTGTTAGTGCTCGGGGACTTCAACGCCAAAAATTTGGCCTGGGGTTCCCGTTGCACGGACATGCGGGGAAGGATGGTGGAGGACTGGGCTCTGGAAACAGGCCTGGTCGTCCTAAATCGGGGTTCTGTTCCCACATGTGTGCGGATGCGGGGCGAGTCGGTGGTGGACATTTCGTTCGCTAGCCCCGCTCTGTCACAGCGAGTAATTGACTGGCGCGTCATGGAGGAGGTGGAGACCTATTCCGATCATCGGTATATCCGGATCGACGTCTCCGCCCAGACATCTAGCGCGCCGGTCCAACAGACCCCGAGTGGTCCGCGGTGGGCGCTGAAGCAGCTGGACCGGGAGCTCCTCCTGGAAGCCTCAATCGTGCAGGCCTGGGTGTCATCACCAGACAAGCCTGCCGACATTAACGACGAGGCGGAGTGGTTCCGGGAGGCCATGTCCGAGATTTGTGACGTGGCAATGCCCCGAGTTCGGCCAGGATGCGCCCGACGTCAGGTGTACTGGTGGTCGCAGGAGGTAGAGATGTTACGCAAGGCGTGCGTTGATGCGCGACACCTGTACACCAGGCACCGCAGGCTCCGCATCCGCCCTCCGGATGCGGAAGCCACGGAGGCGGAGCTGTACGAGGGGTACAGAGCGGCGAAGACCGCCCTCCAAGAGGCTGTCCAGCGGGCCAAAGATGTGGCCCGCGAGGAGATGGTGGAGACTCTGAACAGAGATCCGTGGGGGCGCCCTTACAAAATGGTGCGGAATAAACTCCGCACCTGGGCCCCCCCGCTGACGCAGAGTCTCCGCCCCCAGCTGGTGGAGGAGGTGGTGAGCGCTCTGTTCCCTTCACGGGGGGAGCATACTCCCCCGCCTATGGCTCCGCCAATTGCGGTGCCCGAAGCGGACCACGCGGACGACGACGACGACATCCCTGAAGTGACCGGGGTAGATCTGAGAGTGGCGGTATGTAGGCTGAAGGCCAAAAATACCGCCCCAGGGCCCGACGGCTTGCCGGGTAAAGCCTGGGCCCTGGCCTCGACGGCTCTCGGACCCCGACTGGAGGCGCTCTTAAGCGCATGTATGGAGAGGGGCCAGTTTCCACTCCGTTGGAAGACGGGGAAGCTGGTCCTCATTCGGAAGCCAGGGCGCCCTGCGGACTCTCCGTCCGCATTCCGGCCGTGCTGCTCGACGAGGTCGGCAAGCTCTTTGAAAGAGTGATTGCGGGCCGCCTCGTCGGGCACCTGGTGAGGACGGGGCCGGATCTTGCGGATAGCCAGTTTGGCTTCCGCAAGGGGCGCTCGACGGTGGACGCCATCATGCGCGTGAGAGCCCTCACGACGGGGGACGCGGTGTCCCGGGGTGGGGTGGTCGTGGCGGTGTCACTCGACATCGCCAACGCGTTTAACACCCTGCCCTGGAGCTGCATTGGGGAGGCACTCCGGTATCACCGGGTGCCGACCTACCTCCGTCGAATAGTCGGGGCGTATTTGACGGACAGAGCCGTCATCTACCCCGGTCGCGATGGGGAATGGAACCGGCGAGAGATGTCGTGCGGTGTCCCACAGGGATCGGTCTTGGGGCCGCTCCTGTGGGACATCGGTTACGACTGGGTGCTGCGGGCAGACCTCCCTGATGGCGTCAGCGTAGTTTGCTACGCTGACGACACGCTGGTCCTGGCGCAGGGGAGGTCGCATCAGGCGGCGGCCGACGCAATGACACGCGGGGTTGCGATAGTCGTGGAGAGGATCCGGCAGTTGGGTCTCGAGGTGGCTCTGCACAAATCCGAGGCCATGTCTTTTCATGGGCTTCGGAACGGGCCACCATCGGGATCCCAACTGACGGTAGGAGGGGTTCGCATCGGCGTCGAGACGACGATGAAATACCTGGGTCTCGTCCTCGACAGCCGGTGGAACTTCGTCGAGCATTTCCGACGTTTGGCCCCCAAACTGGAACGGGCTGGGGCCGCTTTCAAGCGGCTTCTGCCAAACCTGAGGGGGCCAAACGCCTCCTGCCGGAGGCTTTACGCGGGGGTCGTGCGGTCCATGGCCGTATATGGCGCCCCGGTGTGGGCGCGTTCACTGCGGCTTCGAGCCGCCCACTACCTGAACGCGCCCCAAAAGGTGGTCGCCATACGGCTGATACGGGGGTACCGCACGATCTCGCGCGAGGCGGCAAGCCTCCTTGCCGGACTGCCGCCATGGGATCTGGAGGCGATAGTCCTCGCGCGCCTGTATGAGTGGCGCGCGGAGGCACTACGCCGGGGGGAAAACCCGCTTCCGCGGCAAATTGCTGCGGAGCGGACGGACCTCCGGCGCGATCTCATGGCGGCATGGAAAGCGCGACTGTCGCAACCCAGCGCAGGGCACGCCGCAATAGCGGCGGTAAGGCCCCTCTTTGAGGAGTGGCTAGAGAGGCGTCACGGCGCCCTCACCTACCGCCTGACGCAGGTCCTCACCGGACACGGATGTTTCGGGAGGTTCCTGCACATCATCAGGCGGGAGGAAACGCCCGGGTGTCACCACTGCGAGGATCGCCCTGAGGACACGGTGGAGCATACGGTGGAGGTCTGCCCGGCTTGGGCAGAGCACCGCCGTGTCCTCGTAGAGGCGATCGGCAGCGGCGGCGACCTCTCGCGCCCGGCCCTGGTCCAAGCCATGGTCCGGGGCGAGAGGGAGTGGGAGGCAGTCACCTCCTTCTGCGAAGCAGTCATGCTAGCGAAGGAGGTGGCGGGATGGGCGAGGGAGAGAGCTGAGAGAGCCGCCCGTCCCAGCCGCCGCGGTAGACGCTCCGGGCGTCGGGAGCCGCGTGACGACTCCCGGCCACCGTAGGCGCGGGCCTGCGGACGGCGAGTAATGGGTAGCTCGCCGTCCGATCAGGACCAGGCCCGTGCCGGACGGCGCGTATGTGTTCCACGCGCGCCTCAAAGAGATGTCAGCAGACATGGAGGGGCCCGTTAGGGCCGAAGCCTGCCGGGGCAGCGGGATTGTCCGAAAGGGTTACCGCTGCCCCGGAACATAAAGGGCTAAGGAAGGAACACGGATGGGTTTTAGTCAGTAAGAGTCTGACACTCCCTTCCGCTCCACCCAGAGCGGGAGGGGTCATTGGATGATTTCCCATCCTTAAAAAAAAAAAAAAAAAAGCATTAGGTTGCTTAGCTTGGGACTAAATGGCGTTGTGTGAAATATCCAGGGATATTATTATTATTTTCTTTTATTTTTTCGATATACATATTAATTATATTTTTAAATATTAGAATATAAAAAACATAAAAACATTTAAAAATATAAAAAACAGTAGCCCACCGGTATCGGGAACAGGGTCCAAGTTACCGGTGGTCAGGGTTCCAGAGAGAGGAACCTCCTGACAATGCGGGCCGTGTCCAGAAGTACTGCTTTCTGAATCAAGCCCTTTATCCAGCTACCTAACGCGAGCCTCTTCAGGTGTTGGTCGAGGCTCTTGGCAATCAGCCCGTTGGCTGTCACGACTATCGGCACAATGATTGCTGAGTCAACATCCCACATGTCGACAACCTCGCGAGCCAAGTCAAGATACTTGATTTGTTTATCTTTCTCGGCTTTCACGAGGTTCTCATCATGCGGGACGGTTATGTCAACAATCATTGCGCGCCGCTCTAATCGATCTATCACCACTACATCAGGCTTATTGGCAACAATAGTCCTGTCAGTGATGATGGATCGATCCCAGTACAACGTGATATTTCCATTTTCGAGAACTGGGTCGGGCACATACCTGTAGTACGGTACCTCCGATTCCACAAGGTTGTATTTCAAAGCAAGTTGCTGATGGATTATCCTGGCTACAAGGTTGTGTCTATGCAAGTACTCTCCGTTAGCTAGACGAGAACACCCGGAGATAATATGCCTAATTGATTCCCCCGGCCGGTGGCATGCCCGACAGATGTCAACCGTGCCGTCTTTCACAATATATCTCCGGTAATTGTTCGTCATCATAACTTCGTCCATAATTGCACAGACAAAACCTTCGGTTTCTCCAAAGAGGTCACCGAAACGTAGCCAGGCTACGGACGCTAATAAATCTACATCGGGTCCATGTAGGGCCCGGAAAAAGCGTCCGTGAAGCTCCTTACTTTGCCATACCTCCATGCGATCATTAGTGTCAAGCACTACTGGTTTGCGCCAGTTCTCTTTACCTAAGGAGAGCGGGGTGAGGCCCTTGTCCACTGCGACTACATCCCGATGCATCCCCACGTCGGCTTCTAAGAAATATTCCCTGAGACTGCATATCTCGCGATTGTGGAGAGTCTTAGCGTTTAAAAAGCCTCGACCTCCACACTTTCGCGGGATATACAGCCTCATTACCGATGACCGTGGGTGATGCATTCGATTTGCAGTCAGCAGTGTACGGACCTTCCTATCCAGGGCGTCGAGTTCAGTCTGAGTCCATTTGAGTATGCCAAAAGAGTACATCAAAACCGGCATGACCCAACCGTTGAAGGCGCGCACCTTGTTTCCGCCTGAAAGAAGACTATTAAATACTTTTTTCAGGCGGCCAAAAAAGCGCTCCTTCAACAATTGCTTCATGTCAGTAAAATTGATGCCCAACGCTTCCGACATACCCAAATATTTATAGGTTTCGGATGCGGAGAGGGCTCTCAGGTTTGTGGAATCCGAGAGTTGGGTTCCCACAGATTCCACAATCTCACCTCGCTTTACATGCATGACCGCACATTTGTCCACACCAAATTCCATTCTGATGGCGCTACTGAAACTTTCAGTGATTTTCAGTAACTCCATCAGTTGCAAATTGTTGGGGGCAAAGAGTTTCAGGTTATCCATGTAAAGAAGGTGAGATATAACCTGACCACCTCTCCTCAACCGATAGCCTAGACCTGAATCCTCCAGCAGTGTACTTAGAGGATTCAAAGCTAAGCAGAACCAAAGCGGGCTCAAACTGTCGCCCTGGAATATGCCTCGCTCGATCCTTATCGGTTCGCTATTCCTCTGGATATTTCGACATCCTGGATAGCGAAGGACCGTACTCCATTGCCCCATACACGACATCAGGAAGGTGCGCAGAGTTGTATCTACTTTATACAACTCCAGCACCCTCATGAGCCATGTATGTGGCACCGAGTCATAGGCCTTCTTATAATCTATCCAACATGTCGACAGATCCTTTCGGGAACAACGAACTTGTTGGCTAATGGCCATATCAATGAGGAGCAACTCCTTAGTACCCCGGGACCCGTTCTTACATCCATTTTGAGAGACAGACATGATGGAGTTGGTGTCTATATGTTTGTTAATTTTAGCTCTCAAAATGGATGTCAGAACTTTATAGATCGTCGGAAGACAAGTGATCGGTCTATAATTTTTGGGATCCGCGGTACTACCTGATTTATGGAGCAGGTGGGTTATTCCTGTCGTTAGGAACTGGGGCAACGACCCTGACTCTAAGGCTGACTGGAACTGGGATGCCAAGCGGGCGTGCGACCCTTGGAACCATTTTATCCAAAAGTTGTGCAGCCCATCCGGCCCTGGAGATTTCCAGTTAGGCAACGGACGGACTGCATGAGCAACATCTTGGGGGCTGATGATAAGTGCCCCCATTTCTGGTATTAGATCGCACGCTCGCTCAATCTTCTCAGTCCAGTCACCCTCGGTGTGATTGACAGGCACCGACCAGATGTTTCGCCAGAATGAACACATGGCGTCATCATCCGGTAGGCGCGTGTCAGTCACACATTGGTCCGGTCGCTCCCAAGCTCTATAAACCCACCTTTCATCACTCTGGAATGTGCGATTCTGAGTGTACCGCTCCACTCTCCGCCTGTACCGACGAATACGGTTTGCCCATGCATAGATCTTCTGCTTCAGGAAGTCAATACGCTCTGTGACGCGCGACAAATAATCTCGAGGACTAATACCAGTCCCCGAAAACGCCCGCCTCACAAAGCGCATCACTCTAGGGCGAGTATTGCCCTCCCTGAAGCAGATTAGCTTGCCGATGAGTGCTCTAGCCTCACCGATACGACACTCAATCCTGCACTGCCAAGCTGGTACAGCTGGTTTTGGTCGTGGGGCTCTGTCACTGTTGGAAAATTTGACATGAGCCACACGACATGCCGCTACAGCTGCACAGTATAAAATTGAATGGGTATCGGTAAGGTCTTTGCTGTTGTTAAAACAATTTGACAGCTGTGAGTCTAGAGCACACACCAGCGCCTTGTTTTTCTTGTGCATGGGCAAACGAGGTAAACGTGGTCTAAGTCCAGGTGGAATAGAGCGGTACTCACGGAAGGCATCCTCCAAAGCGCTCCTCAATCTGGCATTGCACTGGGAGCTCACGGATATAGCCTCGTCATCGTCCTCTACGTCAACACGGTCGGGTCGCGGTGAAATCCTGGGTAAATCTTGCAGTTGTACCGCGACCAATGACGAAGTAGGCGTAGCATGGCTATTCCGTGATTCGAGGCGTAGTCGATCAAGTACGACGTTATCCAGCATATGGTTACGCTGGATGACCCGCACCTGATCCGATAGTCGTTGCGCTGACACGTTGACAGCCGGCTCAAGCACCTGAAACAGAGAGAGCATCCGACCACGGTACGCAGTCAAGTTATTTCCCCCCTCTGTAGCCCCAAAGTATGCGCGCATGACATTTTCGTTGACAGTTTGTGTCCATCTCATGCGCTGCACACTTCCACCGGGAGCGGGGACCCTATCAGAGACCGGTGGGCCTCGGAGTCCTAAGCTGGCCGGTGGTCGGCCTCTTCCGCGCCGACGTACTGGTGGTGGTGTCGTCGGTGGCGAAAAGTATTCGTCGCTCGAGCTCGACGCAACTGCAGCGGCCGGTGTCACTGGACTCACATCTGGTGCAGGTTCCGGCAACTGAGAGGCGGAGCTGAGCGACGAACCCGAAGATGTTGGGTGTGTGGGGTTATGTAATTGTCGTGCCCGACTTCGTGTTAGCATCTTGAGGAAATCTCATTCATGTCATAATAATACGTAACTGTTTTGGTACAAATAAACATTTTTCATTTTTCTTTTTCATTTTCATGTATAATTGGTCTTCAAAAATTATAGAACACATATCAAAACATTGGTTTATGCTGAAAAATACTATAAATTAAACGGAGTAAAATTTTTGCTTTCGTCAACATGACAGTCGGGCCACAGATTATTATTATTATTATTATAATACCTACACAACACGCCCCACATAGAAAATACGTAAATTTTAGTTTCTCATTAGTAATTTCACTTAGGTAACTCTTAGGAAAGCGGTGCAAAATAACAAGAAGCCATCTAATAAATCATTAAAGTAATCGCTTAAAATATAAGACACTCCTTTGAGTGTCTATCTAGTTTATCGTCTTTACGATAAACTATAAATCAGGCACTAACCACTTCATTCCAAGATGGCGGGAGAAATATAATTGCTTAGTGCGCAACTTCAAAAAAAAAAGAATACGCACAGTCGTCAAAAAACGAATTCTTAGTAAAGCCGCAGGCTACTGTCAAGCTACTATTTTAGCAGTAAAAAGTGGTCGCACAACCATTTTATCGCTAGTTTAATCTCATACCGAAAAGCATATTTTTTACACTGTAATATTTTATCATAGCGAAGTTATTTCATGTCTGGTGTGAGTCTGCACTAAAGTACGTGTGAGATTGTGCGTGTGATGAGTGCTAACCTTAAATGTGTAAAACGTTTGGAAAATGTCAGTGGCCTCATATCTTTCAAAGTAGCAAAGCACGACTGTAGGATTAAAGGTCGTTTCGAATCTGTAAAAAAGAATCTCGCTTTTGAAAATGTTATGTTATGATTCTGTCCCTATAATGCAGATCTTGCTGAGTAAATGTAGCATTTTAGACACAAGAGTAGCTAGTGTAAAGACAGCTTTACGAAAGTTTTCATGCAGTTTCTCCCATGATTGTATTTCTGGCCATGTGTTCTGGATTTTGCTCTGTAGAGGGTTTGACATTTCAAACTTAGAAATTACATTTCTATTTCCTTAATTAATTTTAGAACCAATTTATATAATGCGTTATGCTAAAAACGATATTAGCATAATATCTATATCACTTCCCAATTCGGATTGAAGTCGCTCTTATAAAACGGTTTAAAAGGTTTAAGAGATTATACCTAAGTAAAAAAAAGTGTACCTACTTAGTAATTCCATGGCTTTATTAATAAATGTATGACTTCGTAAATCAATTTGACGTGTAAACTGTTAGACCGTAAACATTTCTATAACAGATTGACGTTGACAGGTTACGTCAGTTAATTAAAGTGTATATATAATTAAGAAAGATTTAATTACAACGTTTTTCGATGTAATTGGCCTGTTTAAAATTCTGTTTTTTTATGGTTAGATTCAAACTGACGTCTATATAATTTTTAATATTTTGTCAGTCATTCATAATATTTATTGTAGTTTCCGCTTGCGAAATATCAATTCACACATTGTCAATTAATTTATAACATATCGATTGATTGGTCTGTCCTAATTTAATACCCACATGGTTAATAGTGGGAGAAAAATATGTTGAAAATCTTCCGTTCTAAATTGTAGTTCAAAACGTAACCCAGTTCTTTTTTCACAGATTTAACAGCCAAAACCAACCATTAACATTAGTAAGTAACCAAATAGGCTATTAAACGTCTATTAAATCTACAAAAGTAAGCCATAAAGATCTCTTCAATCCTACTATAAACTTTCTAACAAACATTCTCCCATAAATCTACCAGGAAAAAAAATCATAAAAGAAGTCTCAAGTCTATGAAACGTAAAAATATAACACCTTTAATTATTATTGGTGCAGTAAAAACTTGCTGCCTAACGCGCAAACCTTGCATTCTTTGCAACAAAATTACAAGACGGTTCAGTACCTAATGGCGTATCCGTACCACAGACACTACCTACCTGTTTCTCAGCATAATGACTGGCCTAACTGGAGCTTTGTATTGAGGAATGTTTAGGAATTCTCTGCACTGTGCACTTGGCGCGAATGGCTTCTTGTAACGTTTTAAGTTGTGTTCGAATCGTAATTGATTAGTTTCGTTGTAATTTTGTTTCGAGTAACTTTAAACCTTTCTTTCTGTTGTAAATACGAAGGTCTCGTTGCTGGGAGTTGTTTATTGGCTATAAACTTCAGCAAATTCGCAATGTTTTTTCTGTAAAGTGTTGTTTAAGACACTGATTTTATATGTTTTACGAAAGTTGAACATGAAACCTTAACTCAAAATGCCAAATATGGTTTCTGAGGAGAATGCTATAACAATGATTGATATTCTGCTTATCATATTATAAACATTAATAACTGTTGCATCATTTACCGTTTGTCTTAAAGAAATGAGATACCACCACATCCAATTTCATAGACACCGTCAATTTCCTTACTCCAGCAATTTCTTTAAGCGAAACAAAATACTTCAGCTTGATCTAAGTATACATAGGTATTATAAACACAGCTTACACCTCAGCGCAAATCCCATTTCTATCTTCACGTAATAACACTAATCCTGGCAACTAGAAAATACCCGAGCCGCACCCAACTATACATTGGCCACGAATTAAACTCTTAATTGCAGGTACATTGCCGCTTTACATTCGCTCTCTGATATGTAGTTAGAGGCAAAATGTTAATGGATTGTTACCTTTAGAGGAAACTTTACAGTCGTGGTTCGCTTGTTTCCTGGGAAAACGGGGCAGCCGTATCAGAATCCGTTTGACAGAACAATTGGGTTCAGTTAATATTCATGGGATCTGTCAATTATTTTCTCAACGGTTCAGCGTATCGGTATCTATATTAGAGGATGGATGTTAATTGTGGAATTATTCAGTTCTGAATGTGACGAAACGTGAACTTGTGTTAAGACATGGAATTGGCTCGAATAATGGGCCTTTACTTTGCAAATAGCTCTAGAATTCTTCAGCCGAATCAGCTTCCAATCAACTCCATCAAAGCCTTGATTTTGCCACTTCTGTTTTTATTGAAAACAATTAACGAGAACATTAATGACCAAGCTTTCGCAGTAAGTTGTTAACAATTTACAGGGTAATGCGACTGCCATTTACTTGACACGTTTATTAACGCCTTTTACGACACCAACGAGATAAATTATATCTATATTTGACCTGTTTTCAGCCGACGTAAAAAGCAATGCAATATTATTAAAAACGACAGTGTTTTTTACGCTTACTCATTTTCACCGCAAAATCTTAATACCCATAAAGCAGTGTAATCGCCTCTACGTTAATTTACAGCGCACTTATTCAGCATAACCCGTTGATTGCTTGCTATTAAAACTGTCCCTAAACTTGCTTAACATTAAAACGCGACTGTGGTTTTCTCATATTTTATGTCAACTTGCTTCCTATTTCATAAATCTGCGGATTACCACGGTCGGATAAGAGGAGCTTATTACCTATTTATGATGTTCGGTCATTACTTCCCCTTTGACATTTGGCGTCGTTTAGGACATTACTGCAAACTTAACAATACCATCCATTATGAAAAAGACCATTCTAAAGTGAACCTTTGTACTTGGTAATAGGGTTTTATCAGCTTCATGTTCATCAGTATGCGTATGTTTCGAAGTCCGCAGAGACGCGTCGCCTGACTGATGGTTATCCGATATCCATAAGATGGAATGCTAAATCGCCATTGATGGTCAGATCTGTTATTCAGTGTACAGGATGAGTCTATTATTATATTCCTTTACTGTTATTTTGATGACATGATTGTTAGCCGCTAGTCGTGATTTCTCAATAACAATGAATATGCATTAAAGTCCTGTTGCTTGGTTGATAATTTTATTGAAAGCAATAAAACGTTTAACAGTATTCCTATTAGGCTAAACATGTCTTGTTTTTTCATCAGTATGTCATAGGTAGATTATTAATTGATATTGGTGCTGAATAGTAAAGGCAAGCTTAAAATACTTGTACTACAATCTACAGTTAGCACATTATTTAAAAATAAGCATTGGCCACCTTGCATTTCTTGCCAAATACATTCACGCAGGTGTATTTGAAGCCATTGCAGTGCATTGCACGCCTATTCAAATAAAAAAGTTAGCAACAAAAGTCAGCACTGGATTTATTCTAAGAGGTTTCGGTGGCGATGTCGCGGTGATAACATCTAGATCGGATCTCCTTGCGTGCCGATCCGATCTTCAAGCTCCTGCTTTAATGAGGCCTGGTGATTCAGTCTCGTGGGAGTGGTTAGAAAATTGTCCGTTTTTATCATACATACGATGTCACTTATGTAATAGTGTGCTTATTATGCACATACATCAGCATCACTTTATCTTTGTTTAGAATTGTGTTTCCTGGATGGTTGTTTTCTGACGTGTCCGGTGTCTTTAGAGTAACGGAATTATAGTAAGTCAACAGTTGTTTAAAAGGCTTGATGATCCTCAATATCTTTTAGTTAAAAAAAAACCTAACAAGGTGAGGGATGCTCAAGATTACTTATTGTTCCGGTCTATGGAGAAGTGATGGCCCAGTGGTATCGACCCTGACGAGTTGTAGGTTGTGGGTTCGAACCCAGGCAGGCACTTTACTTAGTGTATTTAATTTCATCACCACTGCTCTCAAAACGGTAAATGAAAACATCGTGAAGAAACCGGCATGTCCTAAAACCAAAAAATCGAAGACATGTGACATCCACCAACCAGAACTGGGCCTGCGAGGTTAATTATGGCCCACTTCCTCTGACTAAGCGGTCTGTGTCCCAGCAGTGGGAACGTTATAGGCTATATCTACCTATCTATAGTATAGTAGGCTACAGGGTCTATATTTAGCAGTGGATATTCGCTAGCGATATTACGATGTCAAGTCTAGTATTGCTGGTTTAGATTTAATCTCACAATGAACTAAAAATAAAATATTATAAACTTGAATTAATCCGTAAAATTAGTTTTTTTGTGGTTGGGCAATATTTGCTTAATCACTGTGATCAATCATTTACGTGATTTAGTGCTTAATCTTTCAGACAGCCTTGATAATGATATGGACAGTTCTAATCGTTACATTATTTGCTAGCATTTCAATTCTAGCCGTGTAATTGATAAATATTTATAATAGATTATTAGAAGTATTTTTTATTAACAATAGCTACTCCATCCTTAACTTTTTCTAGTTCTTCAGAAACTTATTCCTTTTCACCTATTAAGATGTATTTTCTATTTTCCCTTTTACTATCCAGTATTTTTTCAAACAACATAATATTTACATAATATTATCAAATTAGGCTATTAATTTAATTATATAAAATTTTATGAAATCTGTTAGCCTTGTATATTAAGCTAACAGATTTCAAATAATTATATGTTTACTTACATGTACTTATATTAAAAAAGGGGAAGAATCATAGGGCATCAAAAAAAGTTCCGCACACTGAAAAAGTGCCCAAAAAGATGACTATACAATATACAGTTCACTTTTTTGAAGATTACCGCCATGCCTATTGCTACAAAACTGTGATGATAATAAAAGTGCAATCTAATTCAGTGTTAAGCAATACTTGCATATTACATTCCAATATTAATTTATATTAGAGTGTCAATAACTTTGTAAAATAATTTTAATCAGCGTGTCTTTTGTGTTTTTATCACGTCCGGCTTAATAATCATTGTAACATCTACATCGTTATGTTAATCACATCTGCATCTTATTATCTAACCGCATAGTGAAATAATATTCAAATGAGGTATTAAACATGCAAGATCTTGTCGTTTCTCTAAATGTCTTTGTGTGAATTCAAAAATTTTGTAACATTATGTGATGTTACTAAAATAGTTTGTTTATTGGTGATAAATTAAGAATCCTTTTTGTTTAAATTTGTCCGTGTTATAATTTTTGTATGTTGCAACTTGCAAGCAGATGTCAATTTGTCTTTTATTTTATTTATTATAACGGCAAAGCAAAGCTTAGGAGCAGTTTTGGCTTAGTGGCGACGGAAGCGACTTACGAATTGATGGTCGTAGGTTCCTACCCCGACAGACGCTTTACTTTGTGTAAATTATTTCATCACCACTACTCTCAAAACGGTGAAGGAAAACATCGTGAGGGAACCGGCATGTCCTAGAACCAAACATACGAAGACATGTGACATCTAACAACCGGCACTGGGCCCGCGTGGTGGATTACGACCAACTTCTCTCACCGAGAGGAGGCCTGTGTCCCAGCAGTGGGAACATTATAGGCTGATTATATTGTTTTAAGCTTAAAAACAAAGCTGATTTCAATATTATATTTATAGTTCAGCTATTCTTAGTTCTGATGGATGGTTATTCATAATTTATTTCAGGGAAATAAACCTTAATCAAGTTCATTTTAATAGCCTATAAACTGAGGATAATGCTTAGGTATTCCTTTGTGGCTCCTGGTCGTGACTATACTTTAACAACCATTGCTGATTTAATTGATACTCTTTTGTACGAACTGCGCAGTGGGCGTTGAAGTGGGCCAAAGTGGGTGTTCGGGAGCTGTAACAATAACATTCTCAGTTACTATTCACAATAAAGCCAGTTATAACAGTGACTGGCTTGTTAGCACGGCAACTGACTTCCTTAGCCGAACCAAATATCCTAATAAAACATTAAAATAATAAATTATGAGTAACCAGTAACGATCACTGTACTGCACTAATTACTTAACTTCAGGCTAGAGTTGGCCTTTGCACTTAGCAATATTTTGTCCATTAGCAACACGGTCATTAAGTCTGCGAGCAATTGATCATACGATACATCTCTATTTCACAAATCGGGTATAATTTTACTGCTCTGAATAGGGTTAGGTACTTATTAATATCATTCGTGAAATTATTGGCTTGCAATTTCAGAATTTATCGTCAGATATTAGATATTTATGACGACACGGTTGGCGCAGTGGTTGAGCGATTGACTGATGCGCAGCATGTCGCGGGTTCGATTCCCGCACGGAACAAATATTTGTACGACCTACAAGTATTTGTTCCGGGTCTGGGTGTTTTATCTATAATATGTATGTATTTACAAAAAAAAATGTATACAAGTAGTTTATCAGCCATCTCGTTACACAAGCATTAGGTTGCTTAGCTTGGGACTAAATGGCGTTGTGTGAAATGTCCAAGGATATTATTTATATCTAATTTTTCAGATATCTAATTTTTCATCGAAAATTAAATGCCCAATTTCAGCATTTCATTTTCGATGAAATGCGTATTTTCAATACCTAATAAAAAATTTCACGGCTATATTTAAAAGAATTGACGTTTTGATTCAATTACAATCCAATTTTCAATGTGGGAGAAGTTTCGTAAACAATGAAATGATTTCTTATTTGAATCTTTCACTTAGTTACCTAAATGAATAATTTGATCGATAGAGCATTCTCTTAAAACAAAAAAATAGTAGTTTTGTATTGCTTTCATTCGTGACTTAAGCGCCTAAAGTAAGAAATGTTTAGCTTCATCGCTAACCCTAGCACACTCATACATCAGAATCCGCTGACACGAAGACGCTGCAGCGCTGTTAATTTACATCAGTCACGAGCACTAAGCTGCGACCCAATGAACTTTAGATGAAGATGTTACGTAAGCCTATGCAAATCATGAGGATGCACCAAACACAGGCTTTATGTAAACACTTTCACGAACTAATAGAGGTTCTATACGTAATGCTAAGGTAATATAAGGGAATGGATCGTGATGGTTTTGATTTGTTGCTTTATCATCTCCATCTTTGTTGTCGTTGTTAAGGGTTTTATTATGTAATAAAATTTCACACTTTATTTGCTTTTTCATACGATCATTTCTCTTGCGTCTTTTTAAGCTCTCTCAATTTCGTATTTCTTTTTGGGGTTAGGTGCTGTCTGTCATTTATGCGTTTGGATTTGAGCAGTGGCCGGTGCTGCTGAACTATATTTGCCTGTTACGATTCAAGAAAACACGCTTATATATGTCTATCTATATCTGCTTGAGATTCAATATGCAAAACACGTTCGTAAGTGAATTCACTTCTCAGTGTTATTCTGTAAATACAGTTCCATGATCTGTTTAGCTTAGCTCCTAACTTTCCATGTCTGTAAGACAATTCACTCTAACAACAGTGAAATTTCGCATTTAGCCGTAAACGGCCCTTTTACTGCATATACGTATAGGAATTTATGTTGTTTGTCGTATGTAGAGATAGTATCAGCGATAGAAGATAGGACCAACAAGTTCAAATAATCCGACCCGTGGAAGACCCTGTATTTATTGGTGTCTTTTCTCATTGTGTGGGCCTCTGTACGCTACTTTTGCTCACCTATGTTCGTTTTTCCCTATACTTACACATATTCTTTCTTTATGTTCAAAGGTTGGTTATCGTGCCATATTGTAGTTTTATTATTTCATTGTCATTATCATCCACCATGGGTTATAATTTACCGCTTCCAGCCTAAGTTGGTGTTTAACTGACTATAAATACTTAATTAGCAAAAACATTTCTAAATTTTATTAGTAAACAACATTCGAGTCTTGAAGTAAGCTGCTGTCGAAATCGCATGGGAGTTAGCTAATAAAAGGGAACTTAAATCATGTCAAATCATATCAGTTTAATATCGACCTTTTTCCCACAGGGTAAAGCACGATTTCCAACGCAACACCAAGAGCGTGTTCTACACCTGTCTCGCGAAGGATCAAGAAACTTTAATCTAGCTCATTACAGCTCCGTTCAAAAACGGCGTATGTTCCCTTAAAAGCGAGTCTACTTAAGGCGTTGTTCTTGTTGTTTAATTAGATCACTGAGATAAAAGTAAATGCCACGTAACACGAGACTCGTTTCTGCGTTCGACACTTCAACTTCCAATATCACGACTTTATTTTTTAAGACATTATGATTTAAGTTCGATTTAAGTTCTACACATGTTTTTCTTTTTTTACTTAAAACATTGACGTTTAGGTACTTGGTACAGATATCGAGTTTATTAAACCTGGTTTTTAAGCGTTTTTATTATTTTATCAATGAAGTTATTTCG
Source organism: Gortyna flavago (assembly GCA_963669345.1). Taxonomy (NCBI): domain Eukaryota; kingdom Metazoa; phylum Arthropoda; class Insecta; order Lepidoptera; family Noctuidae; genus Gortyna; species Gortyna flavago. Next base: position 13,102,739 of record OY770135.1, read on the forward strand.
AAACTAGTTTTGACTTAAGAGCTTATTTATTTCGATTTAACGATTGCGATTAAGCCACTTCATATCATTGCGATACTGGTAAATGGAAAAGTTTTACAATTATTTATCCCATCCGTTGTCGCAGTTACAAATTCAAGATTATCTTGATCAGAGCGATAGCTAGAAGCACCTGAGTGTCTTCAATATCTTTTAGCTATCAGTAATCTTTTATTCTATCCTTGTCACTATCAAAAGCTTTACAGACGCCAAGCGTTTTGAAAATAATACTTGTAACACTATAGGGGTTCATGTGGGAGGAATCCGATATCCTCTCAGTTCTCAGCTTATAAGCATTTGTAATATATCTGTCATTTCCTTCAAGCTTGCTCTAGGTCGGTTAAAGTTTATGTTTAAATGTAGATTGCAATATTCAAATTTTGGCTCGTAAAGTTTCTTCACTCGAGCGTCAAATGTTATCAATTCTTTTGTTTTTAATAAAAGCGCTTGTAATTGTTGTCACGGATTTTTTGCTTCAATATTATCACTACTTCCATAAATATTTTAATCCTTTATCCCTTGAAATCCACCTATATAACTCCCGACTATGCATCTTCACTGCTGTATTACGTCACAAAGCAATATATTCGCACTCACGGCGCTTATTGTGAACGTTAATAGATTCACCCGCGTGTGGGCCATTACAATAAAGCATCGATCATTTGACTGCGCCGGCGCACAATCGCCGCCGTTAGCAAAGTAAATCGAGGGGTGGATGCGGAAACGATGGAATGATCCGTGATATTGCAGATGTAACGGTCCGGTTAATGGAAGAGCCTTTAGTTTTAAAGGAGTAAAAGGGAATAAGTAAATGGGTTATGAATTTGATAGTAACCTGTCAATAAAATAATGTTTGTAGTGTGTGCCGTTGATGCCCTTAGGAAAACCTGCTTAACATCTGAAATTTTACGATGCCCACGACGGTTATGTGGGTGCGAGTTTAGATTACAGGTAAAAATACTTACTATTGTCCTATCATTCCTTATTGATTGACTTTAGTTTTGTGTCAAGTTGAAGGGCGTCATCACTGTCTTTTAGATCTGTGGGAAAATTTAGTACCTATTGGCATTTTCTCGTTTAAATTATAATTGATTTCTTATTTTGAACCTCACCACTTTTCATTACGTTTGACAGGCTTCAATTAAGTATATTTAGCAAGCTCATTAATAGGTTAAATATCAAACGACCCGCAATAATAAAAAAATGTCTACAAAATTGAAAGTATAAATTAATTCGACAAACGATCCATCATCGGGTGTCAAAATGTTGAAAATTACAGAATTTATTGACCGCTATCTCTGACGTTGAGTTTTTTATACTTTAATCTTTGGCACTAGTTACATTAGGTGGCTGTCTAGTAATTAGTTACTTGGAAGACTTGAGTTAATTTTTAAATTTAACTTCGGGTCTTCTGTACGTGTTCCATTCCTTTTTATTTAACTTTGACGTAACACTATAATCATTTTACTGAGTGCATTTCCAAGTAATTCTTGTCATCCTTAGCCGTTCTAACTGTATATTACTCAGCTTATTCGAAACTACCTTACAATAAATCGGAAACATTATCTACAGAAATGCTCCAAAGGAACCTATCAACATTCATCGGTGTTAGTCTGCCCCCGAACGTGCGCAAGAGTGCACCGCAATCCGTTAAGACAAAGGCGATAGGTTACTGTTGTTACAATACAAATTCCTAACACAAATTACATGTGTGCAGATTTCCGTAGCCGCCTCCCAGAAGTTTTTCATTGTTCTGTGTGCAAATTGCCAATAGGTTCTTGAACGATTTCATTTAGAGCTTTGATATATATTATCCGTATGACGTTTTAAATTTTCGCGTCTGCTTGATCAATGTTTGTTCGGCCTGTGGGCTAGAAATACACTATGCATGTTCTTCTATGGGTGTTAGAACAGTTAAAGAGTTTTTTGTAGTTATGAAGTTAGATAGTTCTGCCCATGCTGTTGATACTATAGCATTGTATGTATGGTAAGTACACCAGACCAGACAGTCTTCTCGGGTAGTCTATCATCATTATAAGATTAATAGTTTTTCCTTATTTTATTCTATAACTCAGAATTAATAAAAACTTAATTGGCTAGATAGCATTAAATTTCCTTTACCTTTTTTTAATTATGCTGCTTTTAATAGTTATCTCCTTACCTAATTACATTTTATGACCACCATGTTTTATAACGGTTATGGATTGTTTATGATCATTAATTTTGCTTGATTAATATTTTGAACCCTGTGTCTAAGCTTAATTTAGACTCTCTCATCTCTATAACAGTTATTAGTCAGTAGGTAATAAAACTACAGTATACTGATGATACTTTACTTATAATATAGGTATTTATAATTTGTTTTATCGATCGTATTAACGTCGTAAATGATGCATCGTTAGCCATTGCTTTTTTTTTGCGATGTGATTAAGGTAATATTTCAGCCATGATCCAATGTGGGAAACTATGGTTAATATTCTAGAGAACGGTATACGCAGTTAAATCTACAATAGCCGTGACGAGAATCACCAGTTTCAAAAGTTAGGAATGCGACATATTTTTATGACATCCCGTTTCAATAAACACCATATCTTAGCATCAGTCGAAGAACAGTCATTATATTAATCAATATTTTGTAATACCCTAAATTGCCGTGACAACGAAATACAATTTCCGAAACATTAATGTTCGGGACACGAATATAAGGATTATGAGAGACGTCAACGTGCTCTACTGTTCGTAATTCACCGTAATGCTGTTAACGGATTATACGGACGTAATCAAGGCTAACCGTAATCATATATATCAGGATAAAGGCGTTGATTTATTTTGATTCTTATAGGGCTTCCATTCAAACGATGTGTTTATTGTGACCTTTATCAACCCAGCCTATCGTAGTTCACTGCTAGACATAGGCCTCCCCCAGGTTGCACCACAACACCCTGTCCTCCGCCTTCCGCAACCAGTCTGTCCCAGCCACCTTTTTAAGGTTGTTCTTGTGACCTATTTATTGGAATTAAAAACGGTTTGATCAGATTTATTTTCTGGTTTGAATATTCTGATTCATATAACACCTTTAGCTTCATAATCTTGGTTCAGTTTTGTTATTTTCAACTGTATTCCAATTTGTTTGGTTTTAACATCAGCAAAGGGTTTAATACTATCGAGCCTAGTATCGGCATTCACAACATCGTACTAACAATACCGCTAGTCTGAGTTCAAGCTGATGCTATGTACTTATCTACGCTTACGAACATGGACGATTCATCAAACGATACTCCTCTTGTTTGTCCCTTACACGATAGCCTCATAATCGCATATTTATTTTAATAAACCGATTACTTATTTCTTATAATGATAATGCGTTATTTTCATAATATATTCCTACTTGTCGATGTTTTCTTATTCTTAATTTCAGCCAACAAATCCTCTGGTTCTATTGTCATATGTTGCAAGTTTAAACCAATTAATCAGAACCTTATCAGGATTCCGTGTACATGTCTAGCGTGTTCTACGAATAGTAATTCGTAGTCCCGTCAAACTTTATGTCTCTTCGCCAGGGGGCCTGCTCGAGACATCCCTTTAGCATGCAAATACAACGCGTGACAAATTAAAGCTACGTGCAAGCAACGCTGGCTTCGATCTGATGTCTAACCTAGCAATAATGCTAATTGTGAAATGATTTATGAGAACGAAGAAAGAATGTGCAATTGTGCACTCCTTCATATTATAGGAGAGAATAATTTCCTAGTCAATGGTAATGAGAGGACAGGTGGAATCTAGAAGACCTAAGTTTTTTTTTTTTATTCTTTACCTACCTTTTTTTTTTTTTTTTTTTTTTTTTTTGTTTTCGGGGGGAAACCTTCAAAAGGCGCCCGACCTCTGGGGAAGGAGATCGGGGAGTGTGGGATTTTTACCTCACTAAAACCACCCCGGTGATCACCATCAGCACATAAGGGTGGTCCCGGTTCCTCTTAAAAGACCAATTCCGGAACCCCCCCGTGCAACGCCTGTAAGGCACATCCCTGGGGAGACTGTAAAGGGGCCTCCCCTGAACCTCGCTATGCACGGCAGCACGTGACCACTGTACCACCGTCTTCCCTGGGGCGACTTGGTGGGCGGACAGAGTCCCCACTCTGTGCGCCGGCGACCCCAAAGGTCCGCTTACCTTTTTTTTTTTTTTTTTTTAGTAAGCGCGTTTCGGCGTGTTAGGCGCCAAGGCGATTGCCAACCCGACGCCTCCTTCTCCGAGCAGGATCAGCCCTCTCCCGATCCCGCTCGGCGGCCTCCTTCTTGACCATCACGGTCTCACAAAAGGAGGCTACTTCCGTCCAATTCTCTGTCTCTGCCAGCATAGCCCTCACTACTGCCGGCAGAGACAGGTCTCGCCCGATCCTGGCAACCAGGACCCGCCGCTCGGAGGCCCACGCAGGGCACTCCTCGAGCGTGTGTTGTGCGGAATCCAGGCCGCCTCCGCAGTGGTGGCAATTTGCCGTGGCCTCTCGCCCAATTCTGTTCAGGTACTCACCGAAGCAACCATGTCCGGTGAGCACCTGGGTGAGCCTGAAGGAGATACGCTCCCCTCTTTTCAGCCAGGCTTCGAAGTGCGGCAGAACGGCTTCGACAACGCGCTTGCGCGAATATTGCGGCTCCTGTAGCCGCTCGCGCCACCGCTCGAGCGCGTGTCGCCGTTCCCGCCGCCTCAGCCTTGCGAATGCGCTTCCTGGCACACTATTCCCGCTTTGGCGGATATCGCGAATCTGGTCATAGACCTTCGCGTCCATATCCGCCAGGATGTCCAGCGGCGGAAAGCGCGCCAGGAGAGTTGCCGCCTCAAAGGATATCGTTCGGTATCCTCGTGCGATACGAATGGCCATTTTCCGCTGCAGTCTATTGACTTTAGTCCTGCAGCGTCGGACGCCTGACAGTCTAGCTGACCAAACAGGCGCCCCGTAAAGGACCATCGATCGCACGACACCCGCATAGAGGCGGCGAACTTCCTCCCGAGGTCCCCCGAGATTGGGCAGCAGTCTATGCAAAGCACCCACTGCCTTCTCGATCCGGGGAACCAGGCGCTCAAAGTGCTCTTCAAAGCCCCACCGACCGTCCAGGGTGAGGCCAAGATACTTTATGTATCGCCCCACCAAGACTTGCGCATCTCCGACTCGGACCAACGAGCTGGGTGGCTCTCTGCTCCTCGGCAGTTTATGGAACCATAACGCCTCAGTTTTCTGAGGCGCTATCTCCAGACCCAGCCCGCGGATTGCCGCCACGACTTTTGCCACCCCGAGCTCGGCAAGCTGAATGGTTTCCTCGAAAGTGTCCCCGCCGGCCAACACCAGAGTATCGTCTGCGTAGCAAACGATACTAACGCCGACGGGGAGATCGACACGCAAGACCGCGTCGTATGCTAGGTTCCACAAGAGAGGACCCAGAACCGACCCCTGCGGAACCCCACACGTAATCTCCCTCCGCTGAACGCTACCGTCCCGGCCCACATAGCGGATGTGCCGGTCGCGTAGATATGCCCCGACAATGCTTTGCAGGTAGGGAGGCACTTCATGATGTACCAGTGCCTCCCTAATCGCACCCCAAGGTAAAGAGTTGAAGGCGTTGACGATATCCAAACTTATCGCCAACGCTACCCCACCCCGGGCCACATTCTTTACCTACCTACAGTGCGTTGACATTTTCCCGCTTCGGCTGTAATACCTCAATCATCATCATCATCATCTGCCTAGCCTTTTCCCAACTATGTTGGGGTCGGCTTCCAGTCTAACCGGATGCAGCTGAATACCAGTATTTTACATGGAGCGACTGCCTATCTGACCTCCACAACCCAGTTACTGGGTAATACGATACCCCTTGGTAAGACTGGTTGTCAGGCTTTCGGGCTTCTGACTACCCGTAACGACTGTCAAAGATCCACGAATGGCAGCCGGGACCAACGGCTTAACGTGCTTTCCGAGGCACGGAGGGGTCTCGATGTGTAAAGATGGTCACCCATCCACAGACCAACCGCGGCAAGCGTAGCTTAACCTGATCGATCGACCTGTGCGGTTGTTATGATTTAGCCACGGGCCCCTCAATACCTCAATATGATTTAAAATTCTAGTTTCAATTGTTGGAACTGTATCGTTTTTATTGACTGATTATTCAACTTTGACATGTGGAAGTTGTTAAAGTCTAGTTTCATCCAGAACACAAATTACGATTCCAATCTGGGTTTACAACTTACAACCATTAGTGCTTCCCTTTTTGTTCTCACAATTCTTCTTTATAAAAGATTAGCACTTGTAAAAGTAAGTTCATCCGTTAGCCGTATCATTGCATTATCTTGTTTATTGTCGTCTCCGCCCACAAACTTAGATGTTGCGTTATTTTAACGATTTCTCATGATTTACCCTGTCTTCTGGATAGCCTGTTAATACTGGGTCTACTTTTTGCACTGACTTGCAACCGGTCAGGACCGCTTCGCTTGTTTTATTGCACCTATAAACCACTATAAATAATTTCACTTAGAACAAGCGCGCATTACAGACAACGCCTTGTGACTTTTTGCATAAAATCAAACAGCTACATTTAATATTATGAAAAGTTTTCGCTTCTTTGTTTGCGCTCAACCGCGTGGGATTATGAGCAGGTGATGCATTCATTTGCAGATCTGCATAGAGCAAACCCGTCGCATCTGTATTAAAAATAAACACTATAAGATTGTGTTAATAAGAATTTATTTATGTGGGAACATTAATCGGTAAGCTGGTATTGTAGCAATTTTATAATTTGTCTCGATGAAAGATGTCTTCCGCTAGGAATATGTTCTCTCATGTTTTCCATTTTTAGTGCTAGGAGTTGTATGCACATTAGATGCGTAAGCATTTCTCTAAGTCGTATAAGGCAGCATAATTATGACATCAGTAATAATATGCGTGCATTGGTCTTAAAATATATCATCATAAAATATATCATTTTAGAAGCCTCAAGTTCTGCGATGTCTATTTCCTTGTTACTTTGTTACATTGACTTACAATATGCGCTTGACCTTAATCGTAATGAGAATTTACAGTGCTTGCAAGCAAAGGTGTATTGTCCTTTGTTATGTTTTCTGGATCTTGTGATGTAGGATTTAGGAAGTATGGTTAAGAAACTTTGGACACAATAATAAGATAGTTTATGCGTGCCCTAATTTCCATTAAATGTAGCCTGAAGTTAAATTATGAAATGTCGTGCAAATGTCTCTACATTGTGTGCAAGTAAGTACTAGAAATTGAAAATACGCATTGACGCGTAAAACCAGAATCTCACAATACTGCGGATGAAGTATTACGACATAAAACCGCTAATGAACGCTTTACCTACCTGTTTCATAATGAAAGCCGTAAACTAACTACGTATACGATATATAACGACTCATCCTTCATGGGGTACTGTTTAAAATGTTACAATAAAATTCCTCCCCACATACTCCAACTGAATGAAACGAAATTTAAATCTTGTATTAAACGCACAGTAGGTATGCAGCCAGGCATATTATAAGTTGTTGGTTAGATTACATCGCTGACAAAAATGCTTTACTCTTGAAGCTGCTCAATATTGAAAAAACTATCTTTGCTATACATTGAATGTCTTAGTATTGTATCATTGCATAGTAAACGTGTGAGCACTGTGTACTTACTATAACCCTACCATTTACTGGGTACTTCTTTCATTGACTTGAATGTGCCCTGGCGGCTGAGAGTATATCATGCTCACTCAAATGCCTCGCTGGTGGTGGCGTGTGTGTTGGATCACTGGTCATCTCTTAGCTGCCACGGCTTATTTTAGTTTCTGAATTGTTTTTATATTTTATAACGGACGCTCCTACATCGCTCTCACATGTATAATTTTAACATGAATGATGTACTCAACCAATATTTTGTAACAATTTAGAGTGTCCGTTGAGATTCTTGTCCGTTTTTCTCCATAGGTACCTACTCCGCTTTGGAATGGGCAACTAGCTTCATCTTTCTGACTAACTGACCCCTTGACAATTCAAAAGTGCCTGTAATTGGTTTGAAATAAATGCTTTGAGTTTGAGAGTTTGAGTAAGTACCTATAGAAGAAAAAGAAAATTTTTGAGAGAAGGGCATCAGAAATTCGTGTAAGGTTTTTGTTTACGATTGAAACATGATTCACATTGCTGCAAAAACAAACAACATGAGTCCATACATTTGCTGAATATCACCTACAAACTATCTGCCTATAAATTCCACTATAATGTAGACCCGAAGGCTTTGAGGTCTTAAGCTTCGAAACGATAAATATTGACCCGGGTATCAATTCAAATAATTTATACGACACCATTTATTTTTCTGCTTTAGCTTGTGGGATGTCAATGATTGTAAATTGCATTAAGATATAAATGGATTTGTAGTGTTCCTAAGGCTGTGCCTGTTTGTGTAATCGTGAGAATTGGAGGTGCGATAACTTTACTATGTAGTTTGTAATCCGATTAATGTTATCTAGTTCGGTACCAGAAAGTCCAACACTGGGAATTGTTGGTAGCCAACAGGTTACAACAGGCTGTCTCTGTTCCGACAATATTATACAAGTGGACTTAGCAATGTCCACTTGTATAATATTGTCGGAACAGAGACAGTTGTAACTACCTTACCTACCTAAAATTTTGACTGGTTAAATTGTTGACTGTCGTAAAGTTCTTAATCATTGCACCCTTCAACTTTCAAGGTTCGCAGATCGAGCGATTTCTATCTGAACATTAAGTTTTAGTGTTTAATGGTGTTTGAAATATTGTTTTCATCAAGAACATCTCTGAAATATATAGCAAAAATGGTGCTGTCATTTTTCACAACTAGCATGAAAGTTTTAGATTATAACACGTAGCGTGTTATAACTACTGTGATATCTGCATCTGCTCTCCACAATTTATCTTTGGCAGATTCTTCCAAAGGTTTACTGTTATTGCATTGGTGCGATAAGTAGCAGCCCTTAATGCATTTCTGATATTTCTAGTGGCTTCGAAACTAAGTCTTGTGAATATCTTATTTATTATAATTTAAATCCCTTGATCGCAAATATTCGCATTACCGTCACTATGGTCAGGACTATTTGTGTTAATCCTTGCTGTTATTACAAATGTGAGAATGAGTTTGTTCCACTTATGGCTCGCCTGTTTAACTAAATCGAATTACTTTGAATTTTGCATCACTAAAGTCTATGTTATGAATATAAACATTCAATAAATTTAATCTTTAGTAATTCAAATAGTATCTAACCTATTTCAAGAAACCTAATCTTCGTATGCAAATCCACGGACAAAAGTTTCATAATCATCATTAACTTGGCTTATTGCAGTATAAAGCTAGTTTATTATAATTTAAATCCATCGATTACAAGCTTTCCCATTACCATCAATAAGATCATAGATATAAGCGTTAATTTGTATAAAACTTGATGCGTTTTTATCGCAATCTGGCTTGTCAGTTTAGTGTCAGCTACTTTATCCCCTGGGAACTGAGTTGAAGATAAACTTTGATTCGTATTAAGCTTTGTTGCAGATTTATTATCTTGTTTGTTATTTATTTTGTTATTCTATTACGCTTCTATTGTTAGTTCGTCAGTAGACAGTTCTTATTTCATTTGTCTATAACAGAGTGAGTGAAAACACGTGTAGTTATTGTTCGACGATATCGTATGTGAATAAGAGTCTTGTCGGATTTTCTATTGTATTTGAGGTACTTGTTTTCTTTACTATTTTTAAGGATATTTATTATAGTTTGAGCTATGGCCCAGTGATATTGCGGAGGGTGTTGTATTTTTATGTCTTTGCACAAATTATGGGTCCATTGCTACAATACATTGCCGAGGAAATTTCTTCAAAATGACTGTTATGTGAGCGAGTTAAAGAGCAAGTGATTCACGTAGGACGTTTTACATGATATTGTTTTAAGACATTTTCATGTTTAGCTGTACATAAAATAAAGTTCATTGTTTTGATGCTCATGGGCGATGCACGATGAGACGACATGCTGATTCGGTTTATTTGTAGTCGTAATCCATAATAACCTCTTTTCCATAATATCTTTGGAATATCATACAGTTTATCTTTTGATTTTTATGCAGACTTTAATACCTATCGTGGTATTTTTAGTTCCGAGCCCATTATTTGCGAAAAAGATTACACACATTATAATTTAGTGTGTAGTGACATATTGGTATATACCTAAGGAAAACTACCTACTTTAAATTCAGACACAGCTTCTGAATAAAATTACGAAAATGGATTTCTTTAAACTAAGTTGTTCTTATAGTTTTTCTCTCTTGTTACAGTGAGATGGCGCGGTGGAGTGCGCTCCAGCATGGACGATCAACGGCTTGGCTTGTTTTCTTCTGCCTACTGCAAGTGGCGAGGGCAACGCCCGGTAAGTACCTACCGTCCTTTCTTAAAACCTTTACCACAGTGTAACTATTTACTTAATGGTTCACCGATCACACATTTTACATAACCTGAGAAATCTCGAACTGCAATTTGGCAGTGCAGGACACATACTAAGGTCCATCATATTTATGCACCACTCTAAACATGAATTTTAGGTCATCGTTCTATTTCTGACAATCGTTTGAAGATGACAGAGACAGAATGATGATATAAATAAGTTTAGCGTTAAATTCCTACCGATTTGTGCCCTTAAAATTAGTTTACTGTGCTTTACTATGTAACTTTAAATAGAACCAAAAATAATATTTCGTCAACCCACGCACAACAGACCGAATAGAAGTCTAAGTGCAGAAAAGGGAGTCCCATCATCATCAATATCTTGTTTATGAATAGTGAACATAGGCTTATGTTATAGACCTTTAAAACAAAAGATACCAAGGTTAATGGACCAACGCTATTCGAGACTGGCGAATGGATCTAAGAATTTGTTACCCATCTTGTGTAGGGTTAGTAAGTTTTTACGACACCGGCAATATTTATGGTGGTTTATGCATGGCAGACTCCATAAATGGTATTTTCTCACAAGTTGGTAGGAAGTGTGTAGTCAAACTGTAAAATGTAAAACCAAGTTTAAAAATATTTTAATGAGAAAAACAGACGTGTTGAAATAACGCTATTACATCTACTTATGTAATAAAATCTTATACCTATTCATTCATTCACTGACAGACAACGCACAACCTGAAATTTAAAAAAATATTCCCTAATATTATTCAAAGCGAAAGTGAGCAGCAAAAAGCTTTTTTGAAAAATTCGTTCCCTCAAGAAGTTATTTAGAGGTAATGATGGATGAAACATTGTGTTGAAATTCGTCATTTTAGCCAATGTCGATCCCATCGGGCATACAGCTTAAAGTAGGTAGAGCTACAAAAGCCTAGAAAGGCCACACATGTCAAAATCATGTCACTTATTTTGCGACGCGATTTAAAATAAACACAGACAGGCTAACAAGATCAAATCATTAACCGTGTTTGTTAACAAACAGATCAATACTCCATTGTATTGTGTTTACAAAATAATGGCCATTCCATTATCCATTACCGAGTAATAAAATAACGTCACCGCTTCATTCATTCATCAAAACTAAACGTATTCAGTGAAGCTTGTAATTTCGCTTGTATAGAATTTCATTGAGTCGTAAAAGTAATAATCACAGTAAGCACAGTATTAATTGCCTAAAAGCTTGAACGAACATTTACAAGAATCCTACGTACTTAAAAAACGGTACTAACAGTATTTTCTAATTGGAACAAACACTTATAAGGATAGTCCCGGTTTCCTTTAGAGGAAGCAAAATATATGTGCTTATTAAGCTCACGTATAGGTACTAATTAACACTGTCTTTTATGGTTGCTATTTATATTACTCGTATTGCAGGGAATGCCCAATGAAAACCAATCGATTGGTTTCTAGAACCAAACAAATAATAAAAAAAAAATTTTGCAGGAATAAATAGCGTGTTCTTTTGTTGGATTTTACGGATTATGTGAGTAGTAGTTTTTAATCTTAAGTACCTACTAGATTGTTTTCTTCTTGAATACCTACTTCTACAAATACATTAGACAGAAATTCAATACGTGATACTGCTAAACGGCTGAACTGATTTAGATTAACTTTGGCGTCAGAAAGACCATGTCCTGAATATTTTTAATCAGGATGCATAAAGTAGTTCCTTTAGATTGCGAGTAAAACTAAAGTCTTAACGCAACAATAATGAAAATCTTGAAATTTATTAAATTACGTTGTTCATAGACTGTGTAATAATAGTTAAATCAGGATTCTCGTGGCTATTCATTATTAAACTTACTAACTTTACGACCAATCTCAAACTATCCCTTACACTAAGTTATTTATTATTTTCGTTATAATATGAGGTATGTTTAAATTTTATAGCTTCGTATTTTATTAGCCAGTTTAATAGTGCTCAGAGATTAATAGGTGATTAGCGTGTGTCGATACGAATAACTGGATGTCCATAAACTTTTGATAGCCTTTTTTCAATAACGGGATGTGGAAAACTGGAAGTTTAGCGACTCGCTAACGCTGGGTTTTTGAAGTCCTTCAATCTTTTAATAGCTCTAATTACTTCGACAAAGTTATCTATTTAATCAAAGTTATTCCCTATTAGAGTGTACTTAAAAAAAACGCACAACACTGTGTCACAACGCTATCGAATACATAGATCGTCAACTCAGCTTTGAAACCTCAGAATCCGGGCTTAGAAAGATTATTGCTGGCATTCGATTAGTGTTTCATCACCACTGCTCTCAAAACGGTGAAGGAAAACATCGTGAAGAAACCGACATGTCCTAGAACCAAAATTTCGAAGAAATGTGACATCTACCAACCCGCACCGGGCCCGCGTGGTGGATTACGGCCCACTTCCTCTCACAGAGGAAGCTTGTGTCCCATCAGTGGAAACATTATAGGCTGATTATACTTATGATCATAGATATAAGAAAGAAGGTTTCGATAAAAGTCTTCTCTCAGGATTTCAGTCATATTAATAAATCTAAGGCAACTTTTAAAAGAGCTTAATTTTTGTAAAAACGAAGCGCGAACAGGTAAGTATTACTTATCAGATTGTTCGAATTGCACATGCAACTGTTAGAATAAAGATGGTTATTCAAAAAACAAAAATACCGTAATATGTTTGTACTGTACTTTGATATACCTAAACAATCAAGATATTTTGTCATGTCTATCCATTCTGTTAATCTGGCAGGCGCACCTCGATATACAGTTACCATTATCTCTAAACAATTTAATGGGAAAGGCAACGTTTGCAAAACCTTAATTAATTGTACAAAGGCCTAACGAAGCTAAGGTCTCGTGCACCTGTCGATTCTCTTATTTATTAGGTACTGTTTGTTTCATGTGAGAGTATTCACTTATTCTATCTCTGGAACTGCGGGCTTTGTAGTCTCCCTTATCTTAATGCATTGTGTTTCGTTTCCACGGTGATAAATGTGGGATTAATGGCCCACAGATTTGTTTTACGACGTGTTCGGAATGTTGGAAAAAGTCGTTTTGAAATTTTTTTCTATGCTAATTGAAGTAATTGAGTAGGTAATTAATTTGTTAAAGAAAAAGTGTTGTGATGTTTTGTGAGTAGTTTTATGCTACTTAGCATCCGGAACAAACAACGCTTAGCTTAAAGTACCTACTTGTTTTTTTGTCATAATTAGCGAAGTGTTAATGATTTGATGAATGTTCGTTTGTTTTTACAGGTCCATGTGAAGTGGAAACGGGCCAGTCTAGTATTATAGTTGATATTGAAGAGAGCAGGGGAGATCGTAAGTAACAAATTATATTTTACATCTTTAATAAATAAAAAATTGCGCATATACCTACTAGTAAACTCTCGAAGTCATAAAAGCCATGAATGCTGAAGTGATAATCTAAAGAAGATTAATTACATCTGTCTCTCATTTTATTCTTGTAGTTTTGCAACTTCATCACCTATAGGGACTATAATCCCGTGATTTACCCGATTGAAATTGGCTCTGTGTTGCTAATCGAATATTCATCCTTCTATTATTGCTGCTGGATCTCCAACAACAACAATACAACAACACAACACAATATTCTCATGTCTATTTCTTTCAATTTCAGAGGTGAACCAAAGCACAGTGCCAGCCCAGCTGCCAATAGTCGGGGAGCCAGGTGAAGACGTGTTGCTATCCACGGTCTTTCCTAAGGGCCCCACGCTGTTCCAGCTCGATGGGAAGCGGTTGCAGCTCCTACAGCCTCTCGATAGAGATGAGGATAACTTGTCCCATATGGTGTTTCAGGTATTGTGGATTATTGCAGATTTAGCCGAAAGGCGCCCAAGCATTGCTCAGAAATTATTCCAGCTAACTTGATAAAATCCCTAAAAGATTCTATTGTTATTATTCTAATTACTCGTGTTGCACTTTTGTGAAACTACTGACGTTAATCGTCATCATAGTCGTTTTTAAACACCTACGCATAGTGACCTGAAAAACACTTTTTGAATATGATTCTTCTATCAACGGATTGCAACTTAGGTAACTTACCCACTTACTTTGGCTTACTTACGTGAATTACCAAATTTTCCAACGGCGGTGCTGTAAAAGGGAAGTTATAGCCAAGGATTCATTGGCATATATTATATTACTTGAAATCATTGACAGGATTGGGTAGAAATGGCTTAATTGCTGAATATCATTCGAAAAATAGTTTTGTAGGTATTAGGTAATTTAACATGTCAACTCGTCAAGTCTTCTTTAGTTCACCATTTTTTAAAGTTGTGGTAGCCACAGCCCTATGTTTGTTAGCTTCTGATGCTTAGTATATGCATATCATATAGCATTGCATACGGAGTAGTTAATAAGCTGCACGTAATCTTGTTAGATAACTCAATAAAACGTGTGGATGGACGATTGAATAGCTTGAATATACTCCCGCGACGGTAGGTCATCGATTAAATAACTGTTACACAACAAACATTCAGTATTTCTTATACAGTTCCCACGATCAAAAATGTATTGTCAATTCATCCGAATATACTCTCTGTAAGCCATTATTTATCATTGTTAAAATAAATTATCTATCATAATCATCTTATGATAATTTGTCATATAATTTATAAAGATCTCGAGATACTTCATAAGTCGCCACTTAAAATTTTTGTACAATCAATTTCCAACTTTACCCTCCAAAAATAGAGTTCAAATTTCACTGTTGCTGCTGTAGATGCAAATGTGGACCGATATATACAATGTGGGGATGACAATACGACTATAAATGAAAACACTAACAATACTAATGCATAGGAGTATTTAGGAACCATAAAATAAATCCTAACATTCAAATTAAAAAAGTGATTTTTTCTAACATATTAAATAGCGTAAAAGTGTAAACAAAAAAGAACACACTTTAAATATTGCGGCAGCAGCGGGTGTTATTGACCCAACAAACATATGGCCGAAACCTGAAAAAATTGTATCGGTCAGTGTGCCGGGCACCCCTTTTTTTTGCAGGTTCGTAATAAATGTAAGATTTGTAGTAAGTAAAAACTTCCGCATGCATGGCTCTTATGTCTCAAGCATAACGTACAATATGCATTAGTTCGCATCGGGAAATAAAATTTAAGAACAAATTTGACGAAGGTTATTGAACTAGCGAGCTGGACACATGTTGTGTTTAACAGCAAATGTCTTTAACCTATCGGTGCTGGCTTGTTAACAGATACATCATGTAGAAAAAGTCAAAAATGAAAAATAATGTCCAGTGACCAAACTATTGGATTTATTTGATTGATTTTTTTTATGCATACTGGGAACGTCATTAGGTATACGAAGTTTAATTTATAGTCATATTGTCATCCCCACATTGTATATCGCCTTAACCGAATTAAGTCTATTAATATATCGCCTAAAGCCAAAATGGTAGTTATTAATCTGTGTTAGAAGTAATTTGGTTATAATTAATGGGTGTGGTTGCAGCTGGTTTGCCAGGTGAAAGCGACGAAGAAGCGGCGAACGATACCGGTGATAGTAAGAGTCTCGGATATCAACGACAATGCGCCGGTTTTCCAAGAGACGCCATATGAATCTACAGTTTCTGAGGTAAGATAAGATAGCAACGATCTAACGATGACAGGTCAACTCAAAGCTGCAATGCAATGGCTCTTTCTTCAAAAGGCCCTTCTAATAATATATTTTTTTAAATTTAAAAGTGACCATGACCTCTCAGGGATCAGTCAACTAGGAAATGCCGGCGCCATCTTGTTTTAAAATATTTACCAACAATATATTGAAGTGTAAACGTGTCTTCAAAGATCTACTTACAGAAATAAACAGTTTATTCAACATTAGAAATGAAAAAGTTGCAGCACATGTCTGTGCTTAATTATCAGTGTTTGATGATGGATGTTTTGTAGTACAGGGGGTTTTTTTCCCTAAGTCCGTCAACGAAGTTACGGACTCGTCCGGTGGAAGAAGAGCGGTCAACACAAGTGTCGAATTAAATTTTTCGGACGGGCAAATACATTATGGAGAGTAGAGATAACTGTAAAATCGTGTTGTCAGTCATTCTTATATCTTTCCCCGAACTAGTTATAATATGTCCGTAAGTGAAAGAAGAAACTACGGATTTGGTGCCTAAGGAGTATACCTCCATACAACAGACTGAATTTATTCGGTTTATCCCTTTGCTGTCAACGATTGTGTTTTAGAATACAGCTTCCCAATTGTTTTGCATACAATTAATCAATTACATCATTAATTTCATTTCATTCATCATTTTTTATTTATCAGTTTATCATTGTTTTGCATATATAATTGTTCTGTATTCTGTTTGTTGTATTGCATGGTTAAATAGGATGAATCAAAACAACTAAATACAAATTAATGAATATGCAAAGAAACGATTAACTTAAGGCAATGGCCCAAAAATTTGTTTTGAAGGCCGATCTCACTTTGTTAATTAAGAATAAAACTTCATTCAATTCAACGTTTCTGTTTTTGTTTACTTTAACATGATTCAATTAATTTACTTATAAACTAGCTTAAACACAACAACTCACTCCACAAAACGATTCTTATAAAATACTCTCCGACTTAAACACTATCCTTATATTATTTCAGCTGGTACCAATCGGTACCACAATATTCGACGGTATCAAAGCACTAGACCTCGACGCAGGCGTTAACGGTCTATCAGAGTACTTCATAATACCAGGAGATAATGCAACGATAGAGGAAGCGAATGCAGTAGACGGCTATGGGAGCTTTGCCATACCATTGCCTCATCAGGGGCAAGTCACAGTCAACAGGAGTTTGGATTACGAGCGCACGCAGAAGTATCTAGTCACTATCCTTGCTTCTGTAAGTATTTGAGAGATTTTGTATTGGTACCAGGAGGTTAGATTTTACAGAGGGTGAACGCAGTAGACTTCTCTGGATGATTCGTGATACCATTGCCTCTTCAGGGCAGGTGCTATTCAAAATATACTAGGGCTGATAGAATGTTAGAGGCAAATGCAGTGTTTGCTAAATTCGCGATACATCTACAATCTACGTCGTGTTTTTCTAAACGGTGCGCAAGACTGCTACAAAGAGAGTAAGGTGTTTGTAAAATAATTTAATTCCTCATTTGTTTTTACTAGGAAGAAAGAAAATATAAAAATCTCGCTTCGGTCTATCGTCATATAAAACAAGTGAATTACGAAATCAAGTTCCAATTTCAAGTTCCATTGATTAAAACCTCTTCACAATCATTACAGGACCGTGCCCGCGACACAAAGAGACGTCTATCGAGCACCACAACGTTGACAGTGCACATACAAGATGATGATGATCAGGATCCGTCCTTCATATACAAAGGATGCACGCTGCATGAGGGAGCTTGCTTCAATCCGGAGTACACTAGTTTTGTAAGTATTATTTGTAGTAGTAATGTATCCACTATGAAGCACTTCTCACCCATAAATTGTGGCGCCTTTGGGAACCTATAGAAGGTTGAGACTATCTCATGTTCTCCCAAATATAAAGACCTTAATCAGACATTGGTCAAAGGTCTACGCATTTTACTCGCAGCGTTCATGATTTCGACCTGTAAATTGTCCCACAGCATCAATGCATATTCTCATTCAGACAAGAAACTACATAGAACTAGTACCTACTGAAAGAGTTTTCAACTCATTCACACGTAGGTATTGATGACGATTTTAGGAACTTAACGGTGAGGTTTATAGATAACAGACAATGACATGCAAAATGTCTCATTCTACTGCATAATATTTAGCGACTGTTATACTTAAGGCGACTACATGACCTAAAGCGTGGTCTTTGTCTGACTGCATAAAAAAGAAAGAGAAGCGCGATGACACAACGCTGATAATTTATTGCAAAATATGAAGCAATTATCTATTTATGTACAAAAATCTATTGTTTGAAATAAAAAAATAAAATACTAGTGCATTAGTATGTTGCTTGTAGAATAATCTGACAAAAAATCATAATCATTGTATATATTATACGGTTTTTATTGAAAAAATCAAGTTTTTAGAGGTATCTTCATGATTTTTTTCTATCGTATCAATTTAGTTGTATTATGTTTTCAACACACTATCATCCTACCATGTATCCTGAAGAATATCATACATATATTTTTCTGATTTTGTTTACTGTAGTCGATCATAATACTTTTTTTGTTTCTAAAACTTGCGTTTTTTGCGTTTAGGTCCTGTAAGCCCCTTAAACCTTAAACCTTGAAACCCCCAGGTAAACAGCGGCGTCCTAGCAGGCATCCTTACAATCGAACCAGAGAAGATCCAAGCAGTAGACATGGACACATTAGACGCCCGCATCAAGTATACCATCGACAGTGGGGAGCCTGACTCCTGGGCTACGTACTTCGCAATAGATCCTAACACTGGAGGAGTTAGGCAGCTTGTGCCGGTCGATACTTCCATTGCGAAGAAGTTTCAGTTGGTTATAAAGGTAAGAGCAGTAAATACTTTTTTGTTATTGTAGAAAAAAAAACTTCAGAACCAAGTATCGTTATCTGCTGAGAAAAATAATTAGTGACCGAGTCATCCGATTGGGTCTATTGGCAAAGGCAGTCCATAATTCTAAGATTTTTTTATTACTGAGATTTTTATCACAATAAAAGCACCGCTGTCCGTTGAACTCATAATAACCGCGAGTATTGTTGAATAATAATATAGTATAGACAAAAAATATAAGTAGAACGCTAAGAACCATTAAATGTGGTTCGAAATGCTAGCCTCCACGTACGGTCGCTCGTTGAGAATAAAAGAAAGAATAAGTAAGGACCGTTTATATGGCAACAGTTCATAAAACACAAAACACCTACTAACAGATGCCCTAAAAAGGCCACTTTGGCAGAATCATAAAACAATTCATATCACGCAATTTCATCTGTATGATAGTTTTGTATGGAGATTCGAAAAATGCTACAGGTACACCTCTGCCTAACCCTTCAGGGATATATAGGTGTGAAACTGTGAAACAGATGAATTGCGTGATATGAATTGTTTTATGATTCTGCCAAGTGGCCTTTTTAGACCCTCAGAAAAAGTACTAAAAATATTTTTGTGGTTGCTGTTAGAAACGGCAAGCTGCTTGCCAAACCATTATTATTAAATAAAACAATATTGTTAATTAAGTATTTTAATTTTCATTCCAGGCGGAAGAAGTATCAGAAGCGCGTCGATTCACGACAGCGAAGCTAACAATCACAATACGTCCAGTAGACGCAAGTCCACCTGTCGTAGCAGCATCGTCCGATGAAGGAGTGGTGGAAGAAAACTCCGCTAAAGGCACCAAAGTATTGGACGCCGATAAAAACCCTATTAGACTGACTGTTTCAGACCCTGACTTGGTAAGTTATGAATATAATACATTCATACACATTTAATTGAAAGTCAATCGCGTTATTTTATTTGACATTGAAAGTGCTTTTATGTCGTAGTAGTAAGGGCGATTTTTCTTTAAGTTGTATGGTAATGAACCTTGAATATTTGGGCTAAAGGTATTAGACAAACATTCTTGACATTCAAAGTGATTTTGTCTTATTAGTAATAGTGATTTTTGTTCAAGTTGTACGATAATGAACCTCGAATGTTTGGGCTAAGACAAACGTTCTTGCGTTAATGCGTCTATAAGATGGTTTATCGTGTATATCAACTATACAATGTGTAACATAATTAACGCAAGACCTCATACACCCCAATTAGAGTATTGAGTTAAAAGCATAATAAAATGAGCAAAACTTTTTTTTTAGAGCTAACTTTTATTATTTAGAAAATCGTGTTGACTAGAATTTAAAATTGAGTCTTATTGCCTTGAAATAAGATTGATTTTGTAAAATACAAAAAAAAAATGAATTTTAAAAGTTACTGGTATCGATATAATAGTCAATTATGAACAAACTACTTTCAGGTCTTGCGTTTATTCTGTTACACCTTGTATACGTAAGTACTGGAGTAAAACAGCTGTTGTACATACGTCCACTTTCTGAAAATATAAATGATTTGTAGGACTTCCTAAGTACGAGATTAATTTGCAACGCCAGTTGAAAGCTGTTAGGCTAATTTAAGAATACTTTTACAAAAAATGATAATTGAGAATTGACGTTTGATTCAGACTTGCCAAAACAGTTCATAGCACGCAAAGAACGTGTCAAAAAACCGTCGGAATTCGAGAGCTATTGGTAGATTAGGATATATCTCTCTGAACCAACGTATTGTGTTTGTTTAGGGTCCCGGAGATCCAGTACCAAAATACACGTTTGAACTGACAACGAACTTCTTCGACATCGACAAAGATGGTTACCTGGTTGTCAGCGATGAAAAACTAGATCGAGACCCACCGAACCCAGGCAAATATAGATTCCAGGTAAGAACTGTTACAGAGATGTACTTTTGTAACCTGAACAGAGTTTGTTTTCACTTTTATCATAAATTATGCTTTTGGAACAGACCATAGTTATGGTCTGTGTGTACGTGAACATAATATGTTCCCGTCCTACGTCTTATGTCCAGACCACAAGAATACGCGTCAAGTCTACCACTTGCTGCTTGCTGTTGAACACTTTGATATAATATTGTCTAATCTTAACGATTGCATAATGAATTACCTAATTATATTTTTCTACAATATCTACTTTTCCAATAATTCTCAATCATAAAATATTTAGCTATTCCATTATAGATCATAAAACCTACCATTAAAGTCCAAAATACCTTTTTCATCCATTAAATATTTTCTTTCTTCTTGGCAGGTGGTCGCCCGCGAAGCGAATGGCGGTGCAGCATCAGCTCCATACTCGTTGGCAGTTCAGTTGCTAGACCAGAACGATAACGCACCTGTCATACCTAAGACCCAACCGATCATTGTGCCAGCCAGCTTGGAACCAGCTGAAGTGCATACGGTCAGTATACTTATTTTTGTTTTTTAAACCAAATTGAACAAATGTGTTGCAGGAGAATAAATTTACAACCAGCCATTTAGGACACACAGCTGAACTGAAAAACGTTATTAAAACTATTTATTTCGCCCCAATACAGTGATAGGGACAAACCAAACAGACAGTTTTAGTAAAATAAGATATCTCATCTATCATCATACATAATCCTACTTGTAAAATGGTACTACATTGGAGAGCATACTCGAACAATAATAAAAATATGTTGCTAATATCTGCCGTTATTACTATTTATAAACGAAAATGTTGCGTCCTTAGAACAACGGAGCAAAGATTGTCGTGATTTATTTTTTATTTTTTTTTATTTGGAATGGGTTCGCTCTTGACTCTACTCTAGTATATAATATAGTATACTTTTTTTAAAGAGTTTATGGGCTGTTTCATTAAAAAAAAAAAACTAGCAAAATGTTTATCTTTAAATCCACAGGTAGAGGCGGTAGACATCGATGAGGGTGAGAACGCACGCATAACGTACAGCATTTATCACGTTTCTAACAATGGCGGAAACAAGTTCACTATACACCCTAACACTGGAGTTATATGTAAGTTGCACCATGTATTTAAATAAGACTAGATGTAGCTGTGTGTAGAGAGGTATTTGTGAGTTAGTTTTATTGGTCGTATGTGTACAGTCACGAGCATAAGTATGTATACACTTGGCTTTATTCAAAAGTGATTTTCTCCTTTATTTTTTAATGGAATTTTATTTTATTAGGAAAACAGTATTTTCGAACCCATAGGTTTATGTAAAGTGTCGTATTTCAACGAAAAAATCGCAATTGAAACTTGCCAAGTGTTGACATATTAGTGCTCGTGACTGTACGAGTGGTTTTGTGTTGATACAGTTGAATTAAAAACTTTCCATTTGTGAGTCGGATTCGAACACGAACGGCTTTGTACAGACGCCAGCACATCAACCTACCCGAAACTGTCAAATTTTCCCAATCAACTTTGAACCTTATAACTTTTGCGATAAAGTTGAAAATCTATCAAAGAAATTTGACAGATTGTAGTAGCTTGATGTGCTGGCGTCTGTACCACCGTACAATATTAAAAACTCAAACAATCTGCCCAGCCTTTTTCCAATTATGTTGGAGTCGGCTTCATAATGAAACGTAATCGAAACGAAAAAAATACTGTATCAGTTCAAATGACTCGTAACGATACGACCCCTTTTGCGTGTTTGATTGACATCACTTTGTTAGCATGATCTCACAATAGAATTTCTTCTATTTTCACTTAGATTTCCTCACTACTTATTCATTTCTTGTATGTATTTTGTTTTGCAATTATACCAGTAACCGTTATTTATTTTCACCATTCTCTGGAACAAAAACTAATCACCGTATAAATAGTACGTAAATAAACTTTGGTTTCCTAAGAAAGCTGTTCCGTCCATTGACATATATATTACTGGTACCGTCATATTATAAAAGGCCGTCATGAAAATCTGTAATTTACCGCTAGTAATATATGTATATGTCAATGAATTTACAGCAGTATTTTAAGCGAAACCCCGCTGCTCAAAGATTTAAATCTCTAGATTTGCTCTCACCGTTCTTAGTCACGCGAACGAGTGTCCATACTGAGAAGAGTGAGCTCACACATTATTAAATAGCGTTTTTATGACAAACAAGTCAAGACACTGCGTCGTTATGTATCAGAGATGTCAAAACTAAACAGAAACGCGACTATCTTTCGAAGCGGTAGGGTAAATCTTGACGATATAAATCTTGTAGCTGTCATCATTTTCATGACAGCTGTCACTACAGTCTTTAAGTCCGGTCACAGCTGTTCTAGGAAACCGTATCAAAACCTCTTTCTTTCCCTTCCATAGCAAGCACAGGCCGTTTGCAAGCCGGCGAACAATACAGCGTCACAATTCGGGCCACAGACGCTAAAGGCCTCAGTTCTCAAGGCATTGTGGAACTGTCCGTAGCACCGGGGCCTAATACCAGACCTCCACAGTTCTCCTCCCGGGATTATTACGCGCCCATCTCTGAAGGCGCTGCTATCAATTCTACTGTCACTACTGTCACTGTAAGTAAATTTTTTTAACATTATTGTGTAAGACGTAAAATTTAAACGAATTTTAAAACTGAAAGTCGTTAGCGGTATCGGCACCCAAATTCCGTAACATCTTTGACTCAAGTGAGTAATGTCTACAACAACTTTTTAAAAAACATAGCTAACTCTGAATATAAACACTGTCCTGTGTCCAGCCTTAATGCATTGCTGTAAACTGTTGACCTTAAAAGTGTGTGTATTTTTTGTCTCTTTTCATTAATTAACTTTAAATTTTATAATTTTCAGGCCAAAGACCCAGAAAACGAGCCAGTGACATACTCCATAGCATCGGGCAATGACCTCCGACAATTCGCGATCGGGTCCAATACTGGCATCATCACAGTTATCCGGAGTCTGGACAGGGAAGTGCTGACGAGATACCAGTTGGTGAGACATTATTTTGTTTTATTTTTCTAAATTAAGTCCTATGAAGAGGTCATTGTTTAACTTCTTCGCAAACTCGCATGACGCTTGGTGATGGCAGTATGTTGTTTAGCGTTTATTGCGGGAGGAGGATACTGGCTTTTACGGCACCGCAAGAGAGGCCAGACTCCTCCGTATCAAGTTATAGGAGATATAAGTTTTATCAATATCTTGCATTGCTGATATTTTTAACTGCAGTCTTGCACTAATAGATTATCCTTCAAAATGTTTGCTGACTTCTATCACTAATTATGGTGACCCAAAATAATAAAACCCTTAATGTTTCAGATGGTAAGAGCGGAAGACCCAGGCAGACTGTCGAGCACAGCGACTGTGAATATCAAAGTCACTGACATCAACGATAATAACCCCAAGTTCGACGAGGACTCCTACATGTTCCATGTCAAAGAAGGTATGAAAAAAATTGCATGATTTCAAAATGAGCTTACGCAGGTTAGTTGCCTAACATAATCAGTTCGAATCCCGTGTTTCCAAACCCTATTGAATTTAATCTTAATCTCATGGCAAGGGATGTGACTGATACCTATTGTTATTTTTTATCAATTAATCACAGAAGTTAACATAAGATTAGGCGGCTGGTCAGTATTTTTGTGTTAGTCTTTCAGAAACAGGTAGTATCTATGTGAAAGAAACTTGTTTGGTCTTACGTGGCCTAATGGAGGCAGTGAGGCAAGACTCGCAGTTTATTAATTGAAAAAAAAAAAAAAAAGTGTGAAGCTTGCCTCACTGCCACGTCACGCTGACAAACGTTTACGATTACCTATCTAATGATGACTCTTTCCTTAAATACCTTAAAATTGTCACTTCCCAGGTGCCTCAAACGAGTTCGTAGGCTACGTGCACGCAACAGACATAGACGAAGGAGTAAACGCTATGGTCAGCTACAGCATACCGACACACCTGCCCTTCAGCATAGACAACGGAACTGGCATGATCATTACGAATACAAAACTGGACTATGAGCAAACTAAGGTAAGATAAAAAAATATATTAAACGATCGAACATAGACAATGTAGCATTACCATTTAACCGCATTCATTACGTACGACAACAGAGCCCTCTACTGTGCGTGATTTGACACGCACTTGCCGTATCGATATGCTGGTAATGTTCTGAACAAAACGTCCCATCACTACAAACTGTATGCAAGTGCCGTTCGGGGACTGAAAATATGTTCTACCGAACCGCACGTTACAATATTTTTGGGAAGTACTCAGATGCGGTTCGTCCCAAGAACGGTTAAAATCAGTGTTCTGAGTGAAATAACTCTTTTTCATGACCAAAAACAATGATAAAACTATTCTTAATTCTTTTTCCAGGACTATGCCTTCGTAGTAACAGCAATGGACGGCGCGATAGACAAGCGACTCGGCACCGCCTCAGTCACGGTACAAGTGACGGACATACCCGACGAAGCGCCTGTTTTCACTAAACTAGTCTACTCAGTGCATGTACCCGAAAATGCGGTTAACTACCCCGTTGTTAAGGTTCAGGTTAGTATTGTCAATCTTATACTATCAACGATAAACGTCAAAAAACTAATAAATGATAAGAATTGACAGCAAAACCAAAAACGAAATAATGTAAATACTAACATAATGTTTCATTGCTGTCGTTTTAACTATGAATAGTGTAACACGGCCTTTATCGAATGTGTGTGAACGTGTCCTTATGCGCGGCATCGGGGAGCATACACACTGTCGCCTGCACTCCCGCGCGACACCGACAACCGATAGTGGACGAAATAACGCGAGTCTGTACGCCACGCTCGCTAATACTTTTGATTGTTTTTTTTATATTTAACCATTTTTCCTGTTTGTGCCCTAGATTGTGTTTTACAATTATATACTTTTACTGTTAAACGTGCGTGCCAATAATTTAAATAGACCCAATACACACCCTGAGATTTTTCCTACAATATAATCTATTCCATGGGCTTGTAAAAACCATGTTACATTTGATAACTTACTGGATTCGTTTCAGAAAAGTATCGATCACCAAATATATTCTGTTATTCTTTCTTCTATATTCTTCTACGACTTTCCATTGTAGCAGACCACCTCTTTTAGCAGCGTCCCCAATAGAAAATCTGAACCGATTTATTTCGATTAAACTAACTTAAAATTAATATATTTTCAGGCCGAAGACCCAGACACGATACCAGAAATAACGTACACGATTCTAATGGGTGACACCGAGCTCTTCTCAATAGATCGCAAGTCGGGTATGATACGGACGCTAAAGGCATTGGACCGAGAAATGACGGCGAGACATCAGATCATTGTGGGGACTGAGGAGAATACGGAGGAAGGACCCGGCGCTAGCACTACTGTTGAAGTTTTTGTTGATGTGAGTAATGAATATGATATCTAATAGCAAGTAAAGTTGTTTATTTATTATTATTAATTACAACGGTTATAATTACACCAGTAAAAGTAATGAAATAATTTCTAATGTACCTATTAGGTATATAAATTACAATTTCGTCTGGATAGGTAGGTACAGCGTTAATATTAAAAAAGAAAACACATTTCGTTAGGTTACAAATTATCAGAACATGCAATTACTCATAAACAATGTCTTTCACAAAATCTCGAGCACAATAACATGATTTGGTTGAATCTGTCGGCCAACACGTCAACAATCAGGTAGGTCAAAAATAAGGGCATTGATTGCGCTGCTCATGCGACACAGCGGGGAATGCGCACGGGACATCGGGTTGTTCTTCGTCGTCGTAGTAACCGCGGACGGTGTAGTCTGAGCTAATGAAATGTCTAAGGTTTGTTAACTCAAAATCTGATGTAGGGATAATCCCATTTGAACTGAACATCAAATTAAAATCATATCACATGTCTGTAAATCCTCACCAAATTAAGTCATGTTAATTTGATTTGCTGATATAGTATCTTACGAAGAGACGCGCGCTTTACTTTTGTTTACCAAGTGTACATACACGCTGTGAATATGTGTGTAAGCGTAGGAGCTCTCGGTACTGTTCGAGACAATGCTGAAGTCGGAAGTGTGTGTGTGTGTATGTGTTATTATGCTGACGCTACTCGTCTTCATGCTCACATTGACAGCGTGTTTGTACCTTACCACAAATAAAGCGCGCGTCGCTTCATGACATAAAAATACTGTAATATTTGTATGACAACCAATAAAAGACATACTCATCAGGGCATTGAGCAGCCTATTGTTCGGTTACTCCTGTATGACTAGCTAAATAGCGTTAAAGCCAGCGTTTCATTCTGATTATAATGACTTAAGTACGTAATTTTTATTCCAAAAACCCTAGAATGCAAGAAGTGTCGTACCTATCTATTATTATTTTTAACAAAATTTTTATTTTATTTCCAGGACAAAAACGACAACTCACCAATATTCACATCCGTCGTTCGCCCCGTTACTATCGAGGATTCATCGTCAATCGGCAGTCTCGTGGAAACTGTGGTCGCGATGGACTCGGACGCCACGCCGCCCAACAACAGGGTGCGCTACAAGCTGGTGGGCAGGGCGAAGGCTTCGATATACTTCCATGTTGAACCTGATACTGGCGCTGTAAGGGTGCGGGATGATCTGCGGAAGGAGACTGATAGTGAATATACTGTGAGTAGCATTTTTAATATATTTTTCTTTATTAAAGTTTTAGCTGCGCGCTTTTAATATCGGGATAAAAAGTATCCTATATGTTAATCCAGGGTGTCAGCTACCTCCTTACAAAATTTTATCAAAATTGGTCCAGCCGTTTGAGCGTGAAGAAGTAACAAACATGTAAACACACACACACTCACAAACTTTCGCCTTTGTAATATTAGTGTGATTTGAAAACAGAGGGTAATAATAATCTAAACTCTTTGTATGCTTAAGGCCCCGTTAACACGGCGACGATCAGTACGTTATTTAACTGTTTAATTTTGGGATCACATGGCAGTTTCATACTGCATTTCTTTTTAATTGTATGAACATTGGGATGTTGACGTGTGATCCCAACTTTTTACCGAAAAAAAACCGTACTGGGTGCTAAGTCTCGAATATAATTCCGATAGATCGACATTGGTCAAACGTCAGTTGGTCGAGTTAAACGTGAGGGATTGGCTAGACTCAGTGAGTCCAGCCAATCCCAGACGTTTGACTGACAATTCCAATGTCGATCTAACGGAATTATATTCGAGAGTAATCACCCTGATCATCTCCGTGTGAACGGGGACTTACGTCTCTTCTAGGATGAAAATTGTGAAGTATTGAGGTACAGACGCCAGCACATCAAGCTACCCGAAAATGTAAAATTCTCCCAATCAACTTTGAACCTTATGCTTTAGTAATAAAGTTGAAAATCTATTAAAGAAATTTGACAGAATGTCGTAGCTTGATGTGCTGGTGTTTGTACATACAGCGATGTTAAATACATCATAAGGATTTTCTGTTCATGAACTGATTTATTTTGAACACTGAATTCATTCATCACATTTATATGATTAATTTATTTATTTTCCAGGTGGACGTGCAAGCTTACGATCAAGGCGAGCCTATGATGTCTTCAGTTGCTAGTCTTACTGTTTACGTCAGTCATTCTGCTACTGTACCGCCAGATGTAAGTACCTACTATGAAGCATTTCCAGCTAAAAGTAGATCATGATAAATCTGAAACAAACAGCAAAATAAATTGTTTACCAGTCATTGGTTGAAGACAACAAAATAAACCTAATTTACCTACTCTCTAAGGCGTGCTATACTTGTTCGGCTCGGCTCATTCGATTCGACAATATCGGAGAAACAACACTATTATATTCTATTTTGCTGTCCGGCTGTGCCAATGAATGCCCAGCCGAAAGAGTGTGTAGCACGCTTAGGCGTGCTATAAAAATAATTATTGCAATGCGAATGTTTAACAAGTACCTAACTTAACTCTGCTTTAAAGACAGAAACACGTAAGATTTAGCTGACAAGGAAATTATTTTTAATCGAGTTTCTGTCTACCTATTATAAATTTCTTATGTTTTAAACATGTCTCTCTCTCTCTAGCACTTTCCTAATCCTTCTATTTCTATCTCTTTCAGGTGGGCCTCGGCTTCGCAGACACGCTATACACGGAACACGTAGCAGAGAACTCTCCAAACGGCACGCTAGTCAGAACCCTGCCTTTGTTGAATAAACGCGAACACTCTCCCGACACGCCACTCAAATGTCGTCTCACTGAGTCGTCACAGCAAGGTAAGGTGAAAGGTCAGTGGCAAAATGAAAATATCACCGTGTTTCTGTGTTACTTCTCTTTTTGCTAATCTGAGTACCTACGTCTTTAGTTTTATTTTTTTCTGTGTATTTTGGTAATCTGTGGTGATAATATTTTTCTTATTTCTAAAGTGATTGCTAACATATTATGCGTTTAATGAAAGTTGAGGAATGCATTTTTGAAATATATACCTAAGGGCTTACATAAAACCCTAAGTAGAGAATTCTGTTTTGAGAAACTGGTCAGTAACAATCCAAAATATTCACGGTATGTTTCAAAAATGCCTGATATGTGTCCACTTGAACGAAGTCGCCAGCCGTCCACCCGTTCGTCCGTCTGTCTGTCAGCGCACTGTATCTCATGAACCGTAATAGGTGCACAGTTGAAATTTTCACAGAGTGGTTATTTCTATAACCGCTATAGCAAAAAATAATAAAAATAAAATAAAGTTAAAAATTAAAGGACCTCACAAGGAACGTGTTTTTTCGGCATTTTTTGCCTTCTGGTACGGAACCCTTTGTATCTGAGTCCGACTACCACGTGGCCGGTTTTTTTTTTACAAAACTAACATGAAATATATTTCACAGGAGTATTCTACGTGAAACTAACAGACGAACGAGACTGCGCAATCTACCTCAACACAAGTTCCTTAGACTACGAAACTCTTGGAGAATACTCTTTAGAAGTCCAACTAGAATCCATACAGGGGTTGATAAACCCTGAAAGCAGTAAAGCAACGATCAAAGTGCATGTAACCGATGCGAATGATAACGACCCAGTGTTTGCGTTCCCTGAACAAAGCAGTATTTCGGTCGCGAAGGGAAAGTACTTCGCGATTGTGACCAAAGATATGTTGTTGGGGACCAATGTTTTACAAATCAAGGTCAGTTTTCATACTTTTTGTATTTTTAGTACCGTATTTATTTTTACAAATGTCTGCTTGAAAGTGTAAAAAAACCGTATTCTGGTAAACTTTTTACGTAATCACTCACTCACTTTGTATTGAGAGGGTTTCAACTTTATATTTCACCACTTTATTCAACAATCATTGTTTGAATAAAATTATTTAATTGTACAACACAAACACCCGAATGTCATAGCCGATAATGTTATGGCAGCTTACGATACTAGATAAATAATACTTTTCAAAATTCATCAAAATATTAACCACCGCGTAAATTATTACCCTATGACTTAGACCAAATAAAAAACCAAGACAGAGCGCCGAGAACGATACAGTGAAGTATGCCAAAACTACACC
Organism: Gortyna flavago; assembly: GCA_963669345.1. NCBI lineage: Eukaryota > Metazoa > Arthropoda > Insecta > Lepidoptera > Noctuidae > Gortyna > Gortyna flavago. The sequence continues at coordinate 13,133,256 of OY770135.1, forward strand.
TCCGCTCTGTACATACACGCTCACACGCACACATTTACAACCATTTACAATCAAACTACACCTCACCAACTGCACACATGTTTACATACCCTGCACACTATGCAGTAGAATTGTACTTCGTTATTTAAATAGCACAGTTAATCATGTAATGACAAAACTAATTAACAAAACATTGGATAATTAGTTACATCATTACCTGTTTATTCCGATGATATAAGGAGTCATTTTTAGTCGTAAACCATTTACTAAGTATTCATTTATTTGATACCAGGCAAAAGACAAGGACAGTGGGGATTTCGGCAAGCTGGAGTACCACAAGAACTCCTGGACGAAGGCTGCCGAAGAATACTTCAGTCTCGATGCTGACACCGGAGTGATAAGCAATATAAAGACGTTTGAGAACGTGCCTAAAGAAGTACTACCGTTCAAGTTTAGTGTAACTGCGAGAGACAACCCTAATTCTGCACAGGATTACAATATTGCGAGGGCTGCGGTTGTTGTGAGTGTTTGCAAATTTTTTATCGTTAATTTTAGTTGGTTACATAACGTCACGAGTGTTGCCAAAAGTGAAGATGTAGCACATTTTACTAGTTGTTTCGTATTATTTTAGAGGGACGTAGTTATACAAGGTGGCAGAGACTTGGATTCGCAACCTGTCATGGTTACCGTTTGCGCGTCAATACAGGGAGATTTTTTAATCACCATCCAAATTTTTACAGTGTGTTCTACCCAAGATTATGAAATAACTTTTACTATGGTACCAATTCTGAAATCTCTAAAAATAAAATCAGCTGTTTCATACAATAGTTCAACACCTACTTGACCAAAATGTATGAAACAGCAGATTTTTTTTTTCGTGATTTCAGAGTTGGTTCCATAGTGAAAGTTGTTCGTATTCATGGGTAGAACACCCTGTAAAAATTTGGATGGTGATAAAAAAATCTTCCTGTAAATCTGCATAATATAATTTAAATTTATATTCAAATGTTATCAGAAGTCATACTCATAAATTTGTTATATTTGTAATTTATATTGCTAGTATATTCGGTGTTTTATTTGAGAAAATTGTGCAATGGTTGGTAAAACCATCTTCAAATTGCGTAATCATTATTGAAATGAAAATTATTGTCTATCAAATAGTTACCTACTCAGTGTCGATAGAATTGTTAAAGACGTTGTTTGCATATAACCGTGCGTGAGTGCGTGATACTTACTTGTTTGTACTTTTCGTTTAAAAATGTCCCTTACACCTTATAATTTAACTCATTACTTATATTATTATCTTCAATTTCCAGATAAACCTCCTCCAAAAAGAAAACCAACTAGTATTCGAAGTGTCAGATCTAAACGCAGACGTTATGCGTCGACGTTCGCGAAGCTTACTCACTGCCATTGAAGAGAAAACCGGACTGTACGCTGGTTTAGAGAAACTGACTTCAAGACATTATTTAGGAGAGAATGGAACGCTTGAGAGTGATACGAAGGGCACCGATGTGTGGTTGTATCTAGTTGATCCGAATACGGGAGAGATTCTTAGTAGGGAATCGATGCCTGTTAAAAAGTAAGTTATGTTTTATTATATTGTTCATAGATTATGTGATTAAATAGGAAAGAGTTCATATCTTTTGTTACTTAATACTACACACATCAAAAGTGTCTAGGGATCAACATATATTTTTGCAATAACTTTTCTCCTGATTGATATTAATTAAAATTTTCTTTAAGGATTCATCAAATAAAGTGTTTTCGTTTGTCACAGTAACGATAAACCAAGTCACCTTTGCATTAATAAAGAAATTTGCCATTTTCCTAATAAAGGGATTTTTGACATTTGAACCACTAACACAAAAGTTCGAAAAAAAGACTGAAATAACAGTTTTCTTTAAAATTTTATTGGGTAACTTAAACAATTAATAATCCGTGTTTCTACCGCGAACACTAACAACACAAGAACATCGGTTTGGCATACTCAAAATGAGTGAATCCAAATCACGCTGTGGAATGGCCGCCCATGTTCGTTGCAACAACAAAAAAAGGTCTTCTTGCGACTGGATACCCTCCATATTCGGCAGAGCTCTTCTCTGTAGCATACCCCATGCATGCTCAATCGGGTTCAAGTCTGGCGACTGAGCAGGCCAGGGCAGGACATTGATGTTAGCTGCGGCGAGAGTCTGTCTTACAACTCTTGCGGTGTGCGGTCGTGCATTATCATGCATTAACTGAAATAAGGGACCGATTTGCACTTGTAGAGGAACGATGACGTCTGATACAATCGTCTCAGCATAAATTTGAGCGTTGAGGTTGCCTCTGATCCAAATCAACTCAGTTCTTCCGCCGATCCAAATACCCGCCCATACCATGATGGTTCCACCACTATAAGGATGGACTTCCTGGCAGGATTTTAATCGCTGTTGGCGTCCAGGGGTTCTCCAGTGTCGTATACGTCTTGTATCCGGTCTCATATCAAAACGAGACTCATCAGAAAAGCACACGAAACGCCATTGTTCTTCTGCCCAATTTCTGTGTTCAAGAGCCCATTGATATCGAATCCTACGATTGTGCATTGCTATAGGTGGTACCCGTAGCGGTCTTCGGGAATGAAGGTTCACTTCATGCAAGCGGTTTCTGACTGTTTGGTCGCTAATTAAGTTCCCTGAAGAGTGATGAAGCCTCACGGCTAACATCATGGCGGTTATTGTTGGAGCTCTTCGAGTTAAGATTTGAATGTATCGGTCTTGTCTCCGTGTGGTGCAGCGATACCGTCCTCCATGGCGCTCAGCCACGGTACCAGTGCTTCGGTAACGTGTCCAAAGTCGACTGATAACACTCTGACTTGTATTCAGAGCTAAAGCCACAGTACGTTGCCGGGAACCAGCTTCTATCATTCCCACGGCTCTGAGCATTTCTTCCCTGCTTAAATGACGTCGCCGCTCCATAATAACGTTGGTTTTAATCAGTAGTAGGGAAACAGTAGCACTAATAATGTCTTCAATGCGTTGTATGTTTTTATAGGGAAAATATTGACAGCTGATTTTCATCTTTTACTCGAATTTGATTCACAGTTCCTGATTCAAATTATGAAATGCACCAAAAAGGATCCATATAAATTTATAAAATCATAAATTTATTACAAAGCCACATCTCAATCTCAAGAAATCCGCATAAAAATGCTTGATCCCTAGACACTTTTGATGTGTGTAGTTAGGTGATTTTAGTTTTTGAGGCTTGAGTTTTACTAATGAAAAGTTAATTGCAGAAACAACAAAAAATCTTGTCAGTCCTACCACTTCAGAAATGCATTGTAATAGTTTTTTAATTATTTGTTCAAATGTTAATTAATAATACATACCTACCTACTTCATGTATTAAATATTTGCATGCCATCATTACATGGCGGAATGTGTCTTTGCACTACAATTTTACATGTCATCTTTTGTACCTACTACATTTTATGCAAATAAACGATTTTGATTTGATTTGATTCATGTCAAAAATATCCTTCATGTCAAAAAACTCGCTACACCTACCTCTATCGAGTTTGTTCAGCTTTAGGATTCGAATATCAGTTCTAACAAACCTTTTTCCACTTTCCAGAGCAATAGACAACGGCATCCACAAAGCAGCGTCAGCCCGCCTGCAGGCCGCCGTGCGCCCCCCGCGCGCGCCCCTGGCGCCCCCCGCGCCCCCGCGCCGCCCGCAGCAGGCAGGCGCGCCGCTCGCCACGGCGCTGCCGGCCGCTTTAATCGCTTTAGCAGCCGTTGTACTAGTTGCCGCCATCGCTGCTACCATCTATATTTGTGCATCTTGGAACAGGTGAGGTTACAACACCTCGAAGTGTTAGAGTATACTATCGACACTGCCGCCTGACCACCACTAAGTTCATTTTTGCTTGCACTCAAAAAATAGAAGCGCTCTCTAGTAAACGCGCCAAGGTCAAATATATCTAGACAATATTTTAGAAACTAATTAAATATCAGTATCGAAAATCTTCTTCAGTTTAAACTTGAATCTTTAAAAAACCCTTGATAAGATATAGATGTTAAAAGAGCTGCAGTGGAATATGGAAATAATTTTGTACTAAAACTGCACTAACTTTATTGTCCCCAGATACAAGAAACACAAAGAACAAGCCATACAGCAGTACGGTACACTCAGTATGAGCATGCCAACACCACGACCGGCGTCGGGTTACGAATCAAGCGAGGACGAACCCGCGCCCCGGTACGAAACACAGGTAAATAGACGAGTATGTACTACCTTTTTCATTATCATTCGCATGGTAAGTTAGTGCTGGCTTCGCATGCGAGATAGAAAATGTTGCCAGTAAGTTTTACTGAGTTTCATGTAACTTAATGGAGCGATTTTAAAATTCGTAAATGACTGTACACTGGACGAGAAAACTGTACTAAAATCTACAGGAAGATTTTTTAATTACCATCAAAATTTTTACAGGCTGTTCTACCCCTGATTATGAACAACTTTCACTATGGGACCAACTCTGAAATCACGAAAAAAAAAATCTGCTCTTTCATACAAAAGTTCAATACCTACTTGACCAAAATGTATGAAACAGCAGATTTTTTATTTTTTTCGTGATTTCAATGTTGGTCCCATAGCGAAAGTTGTTCGTGTTCATGGGTAGAACACCCTGTAAAAATATGGATGGTGATAAAAAAATCTTCCTGTATTTACTGGGCAAAAAGCAAGCGAGATCGAGGTAAGAGCAGGCACATTTCGCAATAAAAAAGGCATAAATAATATGATATACAAAACAAAACAAAACTATTTATGTTTTTAACTTTTAGCACTGTTTCTAGCATGGTTAATGTCTTGTAATAAAAAAAAAACAATTGAAAATAATTACTCAATCACTTTTGCACGCTGTAACTTCGCAATAAAATTCGCTCATTATTCATTGACATCGAGTAGGTTCTGTATAAAAGTATTAATGTCATTATATTTACAGGTCCTAAACATGGCAGTGGATGACGCAGATTTACAGCTAGACTTCAGTCCAAATAACCACGCTTTTAACATACACAGCGTGCAATACCTATCGAAAGATAATGGTAAGTTTACTTGGTGTATTATTAAATAAAAAATCGACCTTACATCATTGTTAACAAGTATACATCTCATTTCATGAGCCTAAGGGTAATTAATATAATTAATTTTTTAGAACATTACGATAGATCGACGCTATAAACGCTTGGGTCATACAAGAAGCATTGAATATTTTTCTTGCACAAAAACTATCAAAGGTCGCTCAAAGAAGCGATACAATTGACTTAGCATAGTACTACAACGTGTCTTATTCCTCAACACTGTAAATATTGTTAATTACCTGCAAAAATATGATGTGGCTAACACAGCGTAACAATTATTTTCAGGTGAACGTAGTCCAACCCTCTCAGAAACAGCAACCACAGCCCGCGCCTCAAGCGTCAATGAGAATGGCAGCACACTCAACAACATGCACAACAGCCAACTATTCGAGTCAATAGCCAACAACTCGACACTCATACGCAACACTCAAACGCTCAACCGTCGAGTACCAAACGCTCATCCGCTCAACAATGCGATAGGAACGTTACCACGCGTCAACAACAATGGAGCTGTTGGCGGGTTGTTGGCTACGACGCTGGGAAGGAAAATAAATGGTGGAAACAATCATAATAAGAAAGCTACGCAGCCTATTATGGCGTATGATGAGATACCTGGATTGCAGAGGTTCGTTTCCTTCATTTTAATTTCATGCTCAATTACCTACAGCTTGAGATATTTCTATCAATGAATCGATTGCCTAAGCTACGATATCGTGGCGTTCATTTTGTTCGGCTAACCCAAACGCGTGGTCCTGTCGACAGAGGGCGCCTTCCGGTTTTTGCACAAATGAGTGCCATATGAACGATCTTTTTATTTAGCCCAGCACGTAAATTTATCTAACAAATGGAACTGCTTATCGTAATAATAGATTTTTATATTCCAGGGCATCAGAAAACGATAATGTAACGTTCGGAAAGAGAAACTTCTCGGGTTATAATTACGACCAATCACCAGTGGAGACCACTACGGAGTTATAAAACCACAATTATAACGTAAATAGTGAATAACAAGACTTTCTCTTTTAAAGTGTTAATACAAGACTTATAAAGTGACTAAAACTCTAAAGTGAATGAATTGAAGTGGATTCCGTCCTAAAATCATTAATTAATTTTAAAAACATATTTTTATAACGTTTGTGTTCAACGAATATAATAATTCTCTTCGTGTAAGAATACGACTGAACTTTCGAATAATTAATGTTTAAAAATGTGAATAACGAATTTTTAGATAATTATATTTTTGTACTTAATGGTAACGTGATTTCTTAGCCAAGGCTAGTCCCGTTTTTATGAACAAATGTGCATAATAATGATGTAAATATGGCATTACATGGTGATGTATATTTTTAAGGTACCTGAATTGTAAATACAGGTACAAAGACATCTTTACTATTTTTGTAAATCTCTATTTTCACGCATCTCTGGCAAAGTGCCATCTATCAACTTTGTTTAAATTTTATACGTAATTTGACATCGTATATATTGGCGCCAATGTTTGTTCTCAAACTTTTGTAAACAATCGATCCTTGACTGCCTTGTGAGATCAAACGTTGGACCCAATATATTGGCGATGAAGTGAATTTTTCTTACGATTAGATGTAGCTTTTATCTAATATTTCATTATAGATTTCTTGAGAACAAAACTTTTTATCTTTCTTCTTTTTACATATTCTTTACGAATTTTGTGCCAGTTACTGTTAAAATGTATTATAAGGTTTTTACTACGTCTTTACTTGCGTGCAGAAAGCCGCAAAAACGCGAACTTTCACCTATTTTTATAAGAAGGAAACATTTTTTATACCATCTTAACAATACGTGGGCGTAGATTTATAAAAAATAAAATATAATTAGCATAATAAATAAAAATGCTCAGTTTTTTTAATAGAATTTTTAGTTTTGAATCTGGCTTCAAAATGTGATTTGTGCCAAACCGATACTAACGTTTTTTTTTAATTTATTACGTATTGGAGAGTAAAATGTTACCTAATGTAATTTCATTGTATATCTTGTAAAATAATAAAATGTTTATTTTGATTGTGAAGAATAAATTGTATCATAATTTTGTGGTAAAATTGTTAATATAATTTTTGAAATAAATTAATTTTTATTATCAACTTTTGTTATGAATAAAAGTTCCCATTTAAATCTACTCAAATGTTGGCTTGTGTGCATTTCAAATTGGCATGTTATTGTGAACAAGTTAAATTTATGGGCCTTCTCGATATAATACAGGGTTATTTTTGGTAAATATTAGTAACATCATAAACAACAACTTTTTCTTTCAACTACGTAGTAATGTTATCATTAATCACTACAAAACCGACCACAAAGGACGTATTTTTTGCTTAGAACCAAAACAGTGCAGAAATCTCATGGTTGCACAGTTTTTCATTGCACTGTTTCTTATTTTTTATTTAGATATAAATTTACCACTTACCACAGAGGTTTAATGTTTCCCATTAAGTTTAATATAAAATGTATGCATTAGATCAAAAAGAAACTGGCTGAAAATAAAAATCGGCTGAATGAAACAGACTAGGTAAAAAAAAAAAAATGAAGGCGTTTTGTACCATTGTAAAATTTGATACTTCATATTTAGCAGTTTAAAAAAATGGAAATAGACAGCGATAGCGATACGAAGTCAACAACAGAAAGTATAAAATAAGCTGCAAATGAAATTTTGAATAATCTTTTGTCGCTTTTTATTTTGAGTAGGTAGATATATTTTAACACGGTAGGTAGATTGGTAGTTGAAAGAAAAGTAGATTACGCACCTTACTAAAGTTAGTAATTAACCGGTTGAATGTCGTAATTACAGACAATTTACAAAGTCATTGTGTCTCGCGTAGATCTCCGTTCCGCCATACGCCATACGAATAACTCACTTTGCGCTCAATGCAACAATCTACTATTGCTCTATGACTTTTTACAAAACTAATTACATTTACCAAAAATAATGTCAAGTTCTGTTATAATAACACTTTTAAGATGTGTATTTTCTAGCAAGTACCGCCCCTGCATTCGCAACGCACTGTATTTTTACTTTATTTTGAAACCGCGTAGAGTTTTTCACATTTAGAGCGATGTATTTGATAATTTATAATTATATTATTAAAAAAAAAAAAAAAAAACATAAACAAAACAATACAAATACAAAATAGTTTATTGTGTCAATTAGATATTACATTACTCTTAATGTGTTTGGAACCTAGGCAAACAATGCCTGTAGTAGAAGGCTCCGCTCTTTCAACATCATTGTCGTACACTTATACTAACACGAGTTGATGTTATAGTGTACTGTGACCGTAAGGGTAAATATGCAATGTAAGTACATTTTTCTGTATTTATATTTAGCTTAAACATACTAATCTTAAGAAAAATAACAATATATATGAGTAAAGTTGCAATTTGAATTATTAACTGTAAAATAAAACTTATTCCCAGTCGGTGCAAGAGATGAAAAGTGTGGTGTGGTAAGTAATGCGGTGTTATGTGTGGTGTATGGTGAGGCACGCGATGTGGTGTGGTGTGTGGTGTGGTGCGTGGAATGTTGTGAGGTGTGTGATGTGTTGTGTTGTGATGTGTTGTGTTGTGGTGTAGTGTGGGGTGGTGTGGTGTGGCGAGTGTGAGTGGTGTGTGTGATGAGGTGTATGGTGTGGTATGATGTGTAGTTTTAAGATATATGTGGTATATTTCAGCTACCCAACATCTTCCAGGAGTGCCTCGGTTTCCTCATAGGTAAGTGGTTTTATCCAGTCTATAATACTTTTTTTACAGTCGTGGTAACTTTTGTTATATACATAAACGTGTCTGTTAATTTTGTTATACAGCTGAGTAGAGCGTTTATTAAATTGTTTGCATGCAAATCTAGTTTTAGTTTGGGGAACTTGGAGAACTAAATCTTTTCTTCTTTTGGATATTTCCTTATCACTATATGGTAGGGTTTTATGGGTTTTTAGTATGATTTGGGTAATGTACAGTTTTCTTACAGAGAGTAAATTACTTATCTGGTATAAACTTGTGGTGGAGAACCTTTTATTTTTAAAATACATTATTTTTATTAATGCACGCTGTGCTCGTTCTATGTTTATAAATTTTGTTTTTGCTGTACCGCCCCAAATTGGGATGCAATATAAAATTACAGATTGTGCCAGTGCCACATATATTTCATTTAAGAGATTTCTAGGACGGTTTTTACAGCTCTCTATTTTGGTTGGAACAATATGTCTGAGGGTTTTAAAGATCCAACTGAGTTTCCTTATCCTCCCAGAGATCTGCTCAAGTTGAGGGTACCAGGACAGTGCTTGATCTATCACAACCCCAAGATATTTAGCTTTATCCACCTTCTCAATGCATGGGCAATCACAGCTAACATTAGACATGTCTCCACATATGTGTACTTTCAAATCTAACCCTTCAACAGGCTGTGTTCGGTTACTGATACTAAAACATATGAGTTAGTTTTATTAGTATTTAGGGAAAGTAAGTTACTTTTTAGCCATTCAGCTACCCGAGCCATTCCTGCCTCTGCTCTCAGTTTAACTTCGTGCCAGGATGAACCAGAGAACACAATAGATGTATCATCTGCATACGAGAATACTCTAGCATTTTCTATTTCCATATTACAGAGATAAACCTTCGTTATATTATGATGTTAGTAATATAGTCCTACGGGGTTATTAGTGTTTTACAAATGACCCTGAATAAGAAACTACTTACCTACCTACTTTGTTCAGAATTGGTATGACACCAAAAGTTCTGGAGTTCAATCAACATCATAACGCGGAACTTACCTACTAAAGCTCAACGAAAATAAATCCACTTACCCTTACAATATACTATATCTCCTAAGTTACAACGCAGTAAAATAGTGTATCGTAAGGGCGACGCAAAAGGCATTTAAAGGGTACAGGTAAGACCCAAAAACCCCATTAAACCATACTGAATAGTCGTGTCAAATTGAAATTTAATGAATCCCAATCCTTTTTGCTGAACCTTCTATGATGAATTAAGTTAAAGCGGTCGAAACCCGTCGAAACTTAAAGTAATTTCATGGGTTTTGTGTTAAACTAATCATTGCGAATGGGAATCGAATTTTCTTAACAAGGACGGATTTTTGAAAATTCATTGAATAGGGGTTGAAAGTTTGTATGGAAATTCGTTATTTTTGCCGATTATGAATCCGGCAGCGGCCCTTTGTATAAAATACAAGATTAGTTGATCACTGTTATGTTAGGATAATTAGGTTAACCTTGTATTTTGTCCTTGTCTAACCTAAGTAGCTATTTTCTTTGATGTTATATACAATTATCCAATCGTAAGAAAACACAAATGCTTTTCATCGTTGAGGAGTTCCATGTAGGTAGCTTCTTTCAAAATCTAGGGTCAGTTGATAACAGTTGAGTTAGGTTTGCCTAACCTAACTAGCTGTTTTCTTTGATATTTTGTACGATTATTCAATCACAAAGCTGTCCAACTAGAAGTTAAGTAATTACATATACCTACGTTCAAAACCTAAGATTAGCTGATGATGTATTACATCATGGAAGGAATGCGTGGAATTACAAGTCATCCTGTAGATATATTATGTATATAAGTACCAGTACATTACCTTAGTGCCAAGGTCGTCTTGTCATTACGAAATTCAACCCACCCTGCAGCCATAAAGTTTTACTTAGGTACATAAAAAAGGGACCTCATTGACAAACTGCGAGCGTCAACTTTTGATGGATCGTGAAACACGGAGATGTCGAGGCACTTGTTTCATTGCTTCAAGGAGAAGGATTACCTACTTAATGATGGAAAAAATGTGTACTCTCAACTCATTACTTAAAGAGAACATCATCTTATGGGTAAGTAACAGGTCAATAAGGGCTCGATTATACAGAATGAATTTTTTAGTTTACTGCCCCCAGTAAGGGCAGGTAGTACTTTAACCGCTGTAGCTACAGGAAAACGGTCTTGATAGACTGTCCTTAACTATAACACACCTTACTTATAGTTTGATCTGCATTCACTAATTTTGAAAAAACATTTTACTCATTAACAAAATGGGCAGTTTTCACAAAAACTTTTTGATGCCAATCGATCCTGTTTCATAAAAGGATAAAAAAACTGTATTCGGACCAACTGCGGTTAGAATACCTACTAGAAAAGTACTCAAACTTACTTTTTATGATGGATTTGCCGATACAATGACGACAGGCGGAAAATAGAAAAAAAAAAAAACTTCGAATCCAGTACGGGTCATAATTTTGTTGGCCTAAAAACAAAATCTAGTTATCTAGTTACAAGAAAGAAGCCAATATTATTTGAGGTTTTTATTGAAAGACTTCAAATAATCTTGTCTTAATCTTCGATGTCAGTAGGATCCATAGCATAATCAGCCTATAATGTTCCCACTGCTGGGACACAGGAATTCTCTCTGTGAGAGGGAGTGGGCAGCAATCCACTTCGCGGGCCCACTGCGGGTTGGTGTCGTCACATGTCTTCGAATTTTTGGTTCTAGGCAATGCCGGTTTCCTCACGATTTTTTCCTTCACCGTTTTGAGAGCAGTCGTGATGTAATAATTTACACAAAGTAGGTAAAGGGCCTGTCAGAAAAACTTCTGCCTAAAACTTGATGAAACAACAGCCTTTAGTGACGGATTTTTTCATTTTAACGAGAACAGTTCATTCGCAATAAAAATTAAAAATTCAACACTAAATGGTGCATAAGTAATTACATTACCCAATCTCGTCTTCAACCCTTCACAGAGCAGGCCCGAATATTTCCCGAGCACTTCGGTCCGCGCCAAGCAATCTTACTTGCGTACATTTTTAAATTTAATATCTCTTTGTAGCGTGGTCCCCTGCGAATATAACGTCGTACGGAATTACAGAAACGTCGCATGATATAAAATTCTGTGTTACTTTACATATTGGCTTGTTGACATATACATTTGAAATGTTTTGCTGTTCTCGGTAGTGGCTGCAAGTTTTTGAATAATGTGATCTTTATTAAAAGTTAATTATTTACATTCCTGTGAATTTGCCCAGAGCCTAGAGTTTACCTTTGATTTAACATTTAGGTAGATGAATCGAACCTTTTCGTTTTGTGTCCAGCGCTAGAGAATACACGTCAGACAAAAAGGAAGCTGTATGTACCTAAACGGAGTCCTAACTGTAACAAAATAACCATCTTATAGATACACAGAGAACCGAACTTGACCCATAAAATATTTGGAACACCCGCTTTAGCTCCCAGACGGACATCGCTCACAAATTAATGTTTGTGAAATTAGTTCCAGTTTGATGTTGCTCAGTAACTGCTGGCGTGGAAGATGTTGTCCTCCTTGTATTGTAAAAGCGAGAAACGGGGAGACAACAGTGTGCATTCTTGCTACATTGGGCCATGATATTATATAGGTACCTAGTAGGTACCTACCTATTTGTAATATACCCGGTTTTGAAGCTGACCGAAGAAGTTCTTAAGTAAATTCCTCTTGCGTTTTCTCTCTCAGTTTACATCCATCGTGATGACTACGTTGAGAGATAAGATACCTACTCAGTTGTTAAAAAGGCTCATACAATTCTCTTTCTGCCTGTTCCTATCAAATACACTAAATCTAAGCTCACAGCAAGCCCGATTCAAGCAAGCTGAAAACCACTAAGTACCTTCTTTTTTGTTTTCGGGGGGAAACCTTCAAAAGGCACCCGAACTCCGGGGAGGGAGGTCGTCGAGTGTGGGATTTTTATCTCACTAAAACCATCCCGGTGATCACCATCAGCACATAGGGGTGGTCCCGGTTCCTCTTAAAATACCGATTCCGGAACCCCCTGTGCAACTCCTGTAAGAGTAGGTACCTCCTACCTAACGAGGTTTTTAGTTAAATTTCTGATATCATTTGACGTTCAAATAGCCATCATCTAGCTATTTCATTGATTGTAAAATCATCATCATCATCTGCCTAGCCTTTCCCAAGTATGTTGGGGTCGGCTTCCAGTCTAACCGGATGCAGCTCATGTAGCTGAATACCAAAATATTTATTTTTATTTTTATTTAATTAATAATTATTATTTATTTAATTCTTATTAATATGTAACTTTGTAATGATGTAACTTTTAAGTAATTTATGTGTGAATATATGAATAAAATTATTCTGTTCTATTCTATTTTAGTTGCGAGAGTTGTGAGTATCGTGTGGGCTCGTGACTAAACAATAACAGTTCGGTTCGGTGACCATTCATTTCCATCGAGACCTCTCCGTGCCTCGGAAAGCGCGTTAAGCCCTTGGTCCCGGCTGTTATTCAAAGATCTTTGACAGGTGTTGTGGGTAGTGAAGCCCAAAAAGTCTGACAACCAGTCTTACTGGAGAGTAACGTGTTACCTTGTAACTGGGTTTTGGAGGTCAGATAGGCAGTCGCTGCATAGAAAATACTGATATTCAGCTGCAACTGGTTTAACTGGAAGCCGATCAATATAGTTGGGAAAAAGGCAGGTTGGGAAAAGGCAGCTTGAATTGAAGCAAAGCGTATCATAGCCTGTACTGCATTTCTAACTTAATGCATAATGCATGCAGCGAAATAACACGATGTTACGACAGTGTAACCTAGCCTTAAGGCCTTAACATTCTGTTAATGCCTTATGACCGGACTCTCGTTACTTGCATACTAATGCGCCTGATGAGCTATGGGACTATTTGAAGGTAAATCATGATGTCTTATTTCAATTATGTAGGTCTCATCTCCTTGTTTAATACAATGTAGTAAGAGGGGTAATTGTGTAACACACTATTAGTGGCAGTGCCTTTAATTTTGACAGTTCAACAACATTCATTGCGTTATTTATATTACGTTGTTGAGCAGACAAATTTTTCGAACTTATGAAGCAATGGATTAGCAATATCCTTCATAATGATTTAGATTGTGATTGAAAGTGTGTTATGAGTGCGATCGACAATTAAATATGATATTAATAAACTAAAAAATATTAATTATTATATTATAAGCAAAGCCGATGTCGACCATTCTGCCAATGTCAAAAGTGAGTTGAAAAAGCAAGTGCGCATGATAAAAAAAATAAACAGCAATAATTCAAAGAGGTTAATAAAAATTCTTCGATTGATACAGTTGAACACAATGTACCTACTCGTAGATCTTGTACGGGACTGACACAAACAAAGAAATAAAAATAAATACCTAAGTTACTTCATGATAAAGGCTCTGGTCGACTTACCTTAACTTACTTACTTATATAGGTACCTACCTACTTGAATTTATAGTGCATGATTAAGACGGCATATCTAGATCCATAAAACCTCAGAGTTACTCTTACGTGTAATGTCATGTAATAGAGATTACATAACATTACACGTAGAGGTATTTAACTATAGTTAGAGATCTACTGCGTACTTGTAAATCAAACTATTGTTGCTTTGTTGTGTGGTTGTAACTTCTATAAAAACATATTTTTATTGTGTTATGCAAAAGCGTGGATGCAACACTGCGTGCCACATCTTTGGGACTAACTGTTCGAGCGACCCCTTCCAAGAAGTGGTTTCATATAGAGAGGAAACTCCACCGTTAGGTACTCATTTAAAATGTTTTACAATATGTTGTATACATTAATTATATTATATACAGTGTGTCAGGTTAAACGAGGGAGGTATTCCACTCACAGCACTGATTTCAACAGCACTTGGACGAACGGCACCTGAGCACTTCCACTAACCGCACTTAAACAAAATTTAGTAACGTGCAGTTAGCCTCAACACCCAATAAACATAAACTTATAAACTAAGAAGTATGTAGGTATATAAACAACAGAAACGAAATAAACTTAGTTCGTGATCTGGACATACTTTAAGGGAGTGTGGTACCCATGAAAATGGACAACTTTTACTAAGAGACCAACACTGAAATCTAGAAAATAAAACCAGCCGCTCCATACATTTATGGTCGCATAACTGGACAAATGAAAACATATGAAAAGTTGTTCATTTTCATGAGTACTATACTCCCTTAAAGTATGTCCCTCATTTAACTTGACACACAGCTGTATATTATATAATTAATGTTTACAACATATTATGTGAAACATCCAATCGTAAAATCTCCAAAGGAAATAAATAAAATCCTGACTGGTGCGAGTTGGTAGATGTCACATGTCTTCGAATTTTTGGTTCTTTGTCATGCCGGTTTCCTCAGGATGTTTTCCTTCACCGTTTGGAGAGTAGTGGTGGTGGTGGTGGTGATGGTGACGCATGTTATTATATTTTTCATACAAATCATAACACCACGTCTTGTTTTCTCGAAGTGTTGGGCAAAGGTGTAGCTTTAGGACCCACATCTCGCCAGTTATGTTGAGTCCCATGTAATGGGGTGCGAGCCTATTGCTATCAAAAGGGCACAAATCCAGACTCCGGGCTGCTACTGAGAAATTCTAGCTAGAAAAACCCAGCACGTTTCCCGATCAGCGGGATAATTGCATAACACACTATCAGTAGCTATGGGTTTAATTTTGATAGTTTAACAACATTCATTGCGTTATTTACGTTGCTGAGCAGACACATTTTTCGAACATATGAAGCAATGAATTAGCAATATCCTTCAAAATGATTCAAATTGAGATTGATAGTGTGTTAAGCAATTAGGGTGCTGGAAATCGAACCCAACACCTCATGCTTTCACGCTGCCTCAGTTTATGAAAAATCGTTGGTCTAGTACCGACAATTTTTTTATTTTTCATAAACATTAAAATTAACAAGTAACTCTACCAATCTGCTTTCCAAAAAATAACACTTAAGCCTTTTACGAACTAGGACGGCCATGTTTACCTTATCTTAATGATACGAACAGACCCAAAAGTATCCCATAGACACACAGAGGAACGAACAAAAGCTACCGGACATACCTACGTTTGCAATATCAGGCAGAGCCTAAAAGGTTCACGAGCTTTCATTATAAACCCTTTTAAAACTAAAAGCCTTTTCGTATGTTCCTGTTTATTTATTTATGGCAGGTATAAGAAGGAAGGATTATCAACTATTTTACTATACTACCATAACAAAATATATCTTACTAATATAAAAATGTGAGTGTTTGTATTTTTGGATGTTTGTTACTCAATCACGCAAAAATGGCTGACCAGATTTGGATGAAATTTGGCACACAGTTTATATCCTGGATTAACACATGTGATTTTTAATTGCGATAGTAGGTTCCCGTGTGATATTTCCGAAATCCACGTGGGTCAAACCTCGAACAAAATCTAGTAGTTTAATAATAATATCTGGAAAATGAAAGAAAGAAAGTTGAAATTGAATTGAACTGATAAGTGGAAACAAAAAAAACTAATGCAGTTTTCATAAATTTGGAGCACCTTTAGCATTATTGTGTCTGTACCAAAACCAAAATAGGCTTTAAGAATATCAATCTGCCTAGCCAGTTCTGCCGCAGCTCTGCCGCAGCTCTGCCGCAGCTCTGCCGCAGCTCTGCCGCAGCTCTGCTGTCTGCTAGCTGCTAGTCTGCTATAACCTATGTTGGGGTCGGCTTCCAGTCTTACCGGATGCAGCTGAATACCAGTATTGTACATGGACTGCCTATCTAACCTCCATAACCTAGTTACGGGGTAACACCTTGACAAGATTGGCAAGATTTGTTGCCAGACTTTAAGGCCTCTGACTACCCATAACGTCTGTCAAAGATCTTCGAATGATCAAGGCACGGAGGGGTCTCAATATGTAACGGATGATATATGATGACGACATGTAACGTGGACTTATCCACGAACCAACCGCGGCAAGAGTAGCCTAACCTTCGATCAACCCTTTGCGGTTGTTATTATTTGGCCACGACCCCCTCTTCAGCTAGGAGCCATTCTTTAAAAAAAAACAGTGGCATACCGGGAGTGCCGACAAATGTGAAAACAAAACACAAACATAATACTTTGCCATCACTCACTTACATATCGGATATAGTTACATTAAAACCGATTACATCCTGAGGACAGCCGAACACATCTGAATGTAGCGCGGTGTCGGTAACAGTGTCGCGAGTTCAATGGTTTTTTCCCATCTCAAAGTATGCCCAACGCACCTAAAGAAGTTTTCTCTTCAAAAATGATTAAAGTAGTTTTTTTTGTAATACCTGTAATTGAAGTAATAAGTACTCCGAGTTCAATGACATGTACCATTACAATGTTATGTTAATTAAGTGATGTTAACATTCGGTGGTTCTACAACGTTTTTCAATGTAAGTAGGTACTGTGGGAACACGTAGCTCAGGGGGATCAAACGCTATATTCAAACAGCGTTTAGATTAACTGAATATATTTAAGAATAATTGTTTTACATTATAAGGATAAAATTAATAAACTTTCTATCTGTCTAGAAATATCCTATTGAAGTATTAGACGTTTGCTTGGATGTTCGAAAAGAATAAATTAATAATTATGACCGGCCTGTGCTACATAGGACAAGGTTACATATATATAACCTCTACAGTACTTACGTAAGTCTGTATTCATTCGAATTCGTTCCGCGACGTTGGAAGTTTTTCATATTAATTTTATTTATTTTATGAGTAAAATCATAATTATAAGTTATTGCGTAGGATTATTAAATTTTATATTTCAGTAATACTTGTTCAATATGCCCACTTATAAGTAAATTTTCCAGATGAAATAAACACATATAGATATACAGAAACACATATACAGAAATAGAAATTAAGTACCTACTTACCAAATTAAATATCTACAAGAAGAAATTCAAGGAAAATGATAATAAGCTTTAGTGAGTAGGAGTCCTTAGAGTATTTCATAGTCGCGTAGATACCAAAGAAATGGTTTGGGATCTTTATTTATTTATCATCATCATTTCAGCAGAAAGACGTCCACTGCTGGACATAGGCCTCCCCCAAGCACCGCCACTTCGACCGGTTCTATGCTTTTCGCATCCTGCGGTTTTCACTGAAACTTATGTGTGGCAATTCATCGGGCAATGTCGGACCTTGGTTCTCCTGCGGATCTCTTCATTTTTGATTCGATCGCGTAGGGAAACTCCAAGCATAGCCCTCTCCATTGACCTTTGGGTGTCTTTCAGGAGGCCCATTGTGAGCGACCACGTTTCACCTTATTTATTATCAAAAGTGTTGTTTCGTATTAGGTACTCAAAATACAGGACCTGATTATAAAAGTCACACTTAGCCGGTTTTATAATTAGGACAATTAAACACAGTGTATCGTTTCCATATTTTACATTAAAAACTAAACGACCCAGTCAATTAATCCGTTGAACTAATTTGAACATTTTCATTGTCAACAAAAACGAAAAACGAGCTATGTCCTGATAAGAACACATAATATATCCCGTACCCACGGGCGATTTTTTAACGCGACGATTTGCAATCGCGCACTGGATTTTCAACGCACTGCTTAGCGCCGAGAATTAAAAATTCAACAGTGTATTTTTTTGACACGCCGCTGGGACGGGATGGATTCTCAATTCTCGGCCCAACACCGAGAGTTGAAAATCAAATGCGCGAAGAAAAATCGTCGCGTTAAAGAATCACTCGTGCGAACCATCACGTTTGTTAAAATGTCGCTCACAAAGCTAATGATGCAACCTATTATTTTATTTTACGACTAAACGGCTCAAATATTTTTTTTATTGATTAATCGTGCAATATTCGCTCAACGTTTAATTATTTTATCGAATTTGTTCAACTGTAATCTTGCATATGTTTTTTAATTGTTTGAAACCTTTTCAATAGATACTCGTAGTGAATAATTTATTAATGTTTGCAAGGCGAAGATAATAAATACTACTGCGGTTGTACTAAGCACAGACAGTTCAGTTGTAATGTTGCTGTACGTTGGTTTTTTTATTTTAACTTTTGTAGGAGGTGTTTTCAGCGGTCACAAGCCACCACCATGTGATTCAGGTAGGCTTATTTTTTTTACATTTTAGGAATTTGGGTCAGAAGATCGTTTAAAAAAACCATGACGTTATTTCTATATTTTAACCAGAATGTTGTTTAGTCAACCGCCTTTAAAGAAAATTTGGCTGATATATGTATATATCTGCCTAATTTTCTTATATTCAAGCAAACAGAGTCTAGTAGTGGGGTATTATTGAGTTAAGACTAGATTCGGTATCTAGAATAGTCAATTTACAATAAGGATTAAAAATAAAAAAAATAAAAACTGGCAACTTTTTTGAATCCTTTTTTATTTTGTTGATGTTTAAGCAAAAATTGAGATGCGGTTTCTTATCGCAAATGTTTTACATTCGTCTACTAAATTCTCTTCTTTACATCCGACAATATTTTGATGTAATTTACACAATCAATTCGGACATCTTGCAGTGGCCAACTGCAACCAAGTGTTGCTACCCTGTGTATTAACCGAAAGCGACTGTCGTGGATTATAAGGCCACCATGAGAAATGAAGTCTTGTAAATCCTCTTCATCATCTAGGAGGACCTCCTGACCTCATGCCAATTTATTTTGTATTTTCTTTTATCATACATTTGTCTTTTCTTTTATACATCTTTCATTATCTATTAGTTCGTATCTCAGTATTTATTCACACTATTTCAAGCTTTATCATCTTTGACACAATCCATCTTCTTCATCACAATAAAATTGATGACTTACTCTTGTTTTTATAAAACAACGCACAACAACAATCCTTTTCTTGATGGGGATTAAAAAATTAATTCCATTTTGAAGTGCAGTGTTTCAAGTATGTTATATTATAATATGTAATGCTTTAATGCCATTATCAGAATCTGTTTATTATGAAATGTTAACAGATGGTAAATTATATGAAATAAGTAAACATTTCTTTTCATTGCATGAAATGATAACAGATGGTACAGTTAAATAATTTATTAATATGTTTACCAGACTTGGTCGTTACAATATATTAGGTACCTACTTAGACTCGTAATATAGGTATGTGAGGTTTAGCAATCTCGTGCGTCAACATTATTTGTTTTATAAAACGTGCATAATTAGCAAATCGTTAATACTTTTTGTTGACATTGTTTCCAAAACCAAGATAATTGTGTAATGTATTTTTTTTTTAAGTCGTTGTATTTCATAGCAACGCTGACAGCCCCGGCTGCCAGCAACATAACTATTGCACCCACATGAAAGGGTATAATGAATGTCAGAGAAATACGTCCGTTATAAGCTTATTATTTGCAAATATTGTCAAATTGTGTAATTTTACTAGCATTCCTTGCATGTTGATCGGCAAAATTATGTATCATCTCTTTAACAAGCGTCGCATCGTCACTAATTAAACTTCATAGGTATATCTTATCATATCTTTCACATTCATCAACATAATTTTACGACATTTCGTGAACCATGCTTTCCATTATTTTATTTTTACAGATCGTAGAGACGATCCGCAAAATCCGAATAGTCCAAAGCTTCAAGTATATACAGCGCATGCAGAAGCTGTAGCTTCTGCAGCAGTAACTCATGGAAAGTCAACTTCAGATGGAAAATCATTAAGTCATTCCAGTGCAAAAGCTTCATCTTTTTCTAAATCATCATCTCCTTCTACATCTGTTATATCTAGTAACTGTAGAGGTAATTTTTCTTTATTTGTATCTTTTATATTTTATTCTATATTTCTTTATGTATTTTATGTAACATCATTTTCTTCTTTCATAATCATTAATTACACGGTGAAGGAAAACCTCGTGAGGAAACCGGCATGTCTTAAAACCAAAAATTCGAAGACATGTGACATTTACCAACCCGCACTGGGCCCGCGTTTTAGAATACGGCCCACCCTCTCTCACAGAGAGCAGGCCTGTGTCCCAGCAGTGGGAACATTATAGACTGAGTATGTATGTATGTATGTCATCATTTGTCAGGAAATTATCAGGTTCCGGCACGGTTTTATTGTTATGACGGCTATAGCCGTATAGGACCCTTGAAAGTGTTATCAAAAGGAGATGCACTACCGGGATAAAAGGTATCCTAAGTCTTAATTCAGATCATGGTCTATCCGTGTGCCATAATTTGTACATCCAAATAAAAAAAAGGTAACACACAGACAGACCGACAAACAGACAGAGTTACTTTCGCATTTATAATGTTAAGTATGGATTTAATAATAGATTAAATGTTCACGTTTATAGATCCGTCCTGCCCAAAAAATGAACATTATGCAAAAAATAGTTTACGATGCATAAGGACCTGTGCCAACAAACAGGAGGCGATCTACGATAAATGCAAACCCTTCACTGGATGCGTCTGCGACGGTGACCTAGTGAGACTCAACGATGATGCCAGTGGGCCCTGTATTCCTGAACAAAAATGCCGTAAGTGGACAATATTTCAGAGGAACATCTGAATTGAAAGATCGTGGGAGGAGTGCGGTTTAGTTATTTAAGCCCGCTTGCAATACAAGTCGCTAAATTCGTATAACTTTTAACGACGTTTCCTGTCTCTGTGAATAGTTTGAAGTTGATAGAGACAGAGCGATGTTTTAAATAGGTCACTAATGTTTGAATGATTTGTGGTGCAAGCTTGTCTAAATCAACTCCTTTCATGTCGTGTTTCCAGGCTTTATGTACATTTAAAAGAAAAAAAAGTTGTCAATCCTTTTTTATTTATTTATTTTCAAGCAAACATAAGATGCGGTTTGTTATTGCTACGAGTACTGTTTTACATTCGTCTAGTATTTTCTAAATAATCTTTATTACGTGTGACAAATGCAACTTCTCTGATCGTGCGAGTACTTCATAAACATTCAAACGACGATCGTGCATTTCCACGAGAATCACTTTCGGTTAGGACACGGCCGTAGACCATGGACAAAGCCTAAACTTGTCGTATCCAGATTTAGTTCAAGTTCTTAGCGATACACGTTGGGTTTTTAATATATGCAACCTGCGTTCAAGAGGTGGATCGTTATACGGTCAGCATGACAAATGAAGTCCAGTAAACCGTCTTCATCATCGCCCTCCACCAACCTTATCCCAATTTATTTTGAGTCGGCGCAGCATATTTTTTCTACCACACATCTTTCATTATCTACTAGATCGTATCTCAGTATCTATTCACTCTTTCTAGCTATATCATCATACACACAATCCATCTTATTCATCACAGTTGATCTTCTCTTTCATATTTTTGTAAGTACAATCCTTTTCATTATATGGATTAACAAATAAATTACATTTTGAAGTGCAGTGTTTCTGTTTGAAAAGAAATGGATACGTAGCTACATAAATATGTGATATTATACGTAACGCCATTATATGAATCTGGTCTACATGAAATGTTAACAGATGGTATAATTAAATAATTTAATAATATGTTTACCCAGACTTGTTTGTTACAACAACAATACATCGCACAAGTGTTTTCAAAAGTAATGAAGTTGGTTTCATTCAGGGTTGATAAATAGTTGTTATTCGTCTAATAAACGATAGTGGGTGTTTAGATTCGTAATATACATGAGGTTTAAAACAATCTCGTGCGTCAACATTATTTGTTTTAAAAACGTGCTTAATTAACGAATCGTTATTATTTTTTGTTCACATTGTTTTCCACACAACTTAAAAGATTTTTTTTTTTTTTTATTGGAAGCAAGACTTACCTACTGCCAACAACACATTGCACTGACACGTAGGTGTAATTAATATAAGAAAAATACGTCCGTTGGAGGTTTATTATTCTGCAATTAAACTCAAACTGGCTTTTGCTCGCAACTTCGTCCACGTGAAATTTCGCTTTAGCTTAGCGTTATTTTTGTCTGTTTTCCTCTTGCTATGCTCCTAAGGGTCGTATCGTGATGTTAAAAAGCATATAACCTTCTTCAAGAATTGGGCTATCAAAGGCAAAAAGATTTTTCAAATCGGACTAGTAGTTCCGGAGATTGCCTCCTGCACAAAAACAAATATACAAAAGAAATGTTACCTCCGTATAATATTAGTATTGATTTAAAGATTGAGTTATTTAACTTGCATTCCATAGACGTTAATCGCCTTAATTATGTACTATCTAGTTAACTAGCGTCCCATCGTGACCAATTAAACTTTAATATATGTTTTCATATCTGTCACATTCATCAATATAGATACTTTTACGACATTTCGTGAATCATGCTTTCCATTGTTTACATTTTCAGCTTGTAAAGAAGATCCGAAAAAATCGAATAATCTAAAGCGTGAAGCATATATAGCTCATGCACAAGCTGTAGCTTCCGCAGTATCTCAAGGAAAGGCAATTTCAGATGGAAAATCACTACTACGTCATTCCAGTGCAAAAGCTTCATCTTTTTCTAAATCATCACCTTCTACATATATTATAATAATATCTAGTAACTGTAGAGGTAATTCTTCTTTCTTTTTATTTGTATCTTTTTAAATTTTATTCTATCTTTCTCATTGTATGTAACATCATTTTCTTCTTTCGTAATCATTCATTATATGGTGAAGGAAAACATTGTGAGGAAACCGGCACGTCTTAGAACCAAAAATTCAAAGACATGTGACATCTACTAACCCGCACTGGGGGACGCACTACCGGGATAAAAAGTATCCTAAGTCTTAATCCAGGTCATGGTCTATCCACAAACAACACACAGACAAACAGACAGAGTTACTTTTGCATTTATGATACTACATAGGTATAGATTTTATAAGAGATTAAATTAACACGTTTATAGATCCGTCCTGCCCAAAAAATGAACATTATGTAAAAAATAGTTTACGATGCATAAGGACCTGTGCCAACAAGCAAGAGGCGATCTGCGATAATTGCAATCCCTTCACGGGATGCGTCTGCGACGGTGACCTCGTGAGACAGAACGATGATGCCAGTGGGCCCTGTGTTCCTGAACATAAATGCCGTAAGTGGACATTATTTCAGAGGAAAATCCGAAGATCGTGTCAGTGTCGTGTACAAGTCACAAAATTCGTATAACTTTTAACGAAGTATTCTGTCTCTGTCAATAGTTTGAAGTTCATAGAGACAGAGCGATGTTTTAATTAGGTACTAATATGATTGGTGGTGCAAGCTGGTCTAAGTCAACTCCGTTCTAATCGTGTTTCCAGGGTTAATGTACAAAGCATTTAAAATAAAACAGTTGTTATTCCTTTTTTATTTATTTATTTGAAAGAAAACTTATGATGCGGTTGCTTATTGCTACTGTTTTACTTTCATCTAGTATTTTTGAAACTCTCTTTACCTATTAGGTAAGTGTGACTGTGTTAATGTCATTTATACAATCAATTCGGACATATTGCAGTTGCCAACCTGTCGTTGCTACACTGTGTCTTAACCAAAAGCGAATGTCGCGCGAATACGCAATTACGTAATTGTTTACATGAATTATAACGTGGGTCTACTTGACAAACGCGACTCCTCTGATCATACATACAAATGAGCGCGAAGATCGCGTATTTGCACGAGAATCGCTTTCGGTTAGGACACGGCCGTAGACCATGGACAAAGCCTAAACTTGTCGTATCCAGATTTAGTTCAAGTTCTTAGCGATACACGTTGGGTTTTTAATATATACAACCTGCGTTCAAGAGGTGGATCGTTATACGGTCAGCATGACAAATGAAGTCCAGTAAACCGTCTTCATCATCGCCCTCCACCAATCTTATCCCAATTTATTTTGAGTCGCAGCAAGTTTTTTACTTGTATAGATCTTTCATTATCTATTAGTCTGTATCTCAGTACCTATTCAAATTCTTTCTAGCTACATCATCTTTCACACAATCCATCTTCTTGATCACAGTTGATCTTCTCTTTCTTGTTTTTGTAAGTACAATCCTTTTCGTCATAATGGTATAACAAATAAATTAGATTTTGAAGTGCAGTGTTTCTGTTTGAAAAGAAATGGGCACATAATTATATACGTGATATTATACGTAAGTCCATTATATGAATTAAATGTGAACAGATGGTCCTACAATTAAATAATTAATATTTATGGAAAAAAAATACCTAAATAATTAATTAATATGTTTACCAGACTTGTTTGTTACAAGAACAATACATCGCACAGGTGTTTTAAAAAAATATAATTACAGATTATTTTAATAAACAATAGTGGGTATTTAGATTTGTAATATACATGAGGTTTAAAACAATCTTGTGCGTCAACATTATTTGTTTTAAAAAAACGTGCATAATTAACAAATCGTAATTATTTTTTGTTGCCATTATTTTCCACACAACCTAGGAGTATTTTTTTTTTTCAAACAAAACAAATGTTACCTCTTTATAATATTAGTATAGATATAGATTGAGTTATTTTTCTTGCATTCCATAAATGTTAATCGCCTTCTACTATCTAATTAACTAGCGTCCCATTGTGATCAATTAAACATTATATAATATATTTTTATATCTGTCACATTCATCAATATACTTTTACGACATTTCGTGAATCATGCTTTCCATTATTTTACATTTTCAGATCGTAGAGACGATCCGAAAAATCCAAATAGTCCAAAGCTTCAAGTATATACAACGCATGCAGAAGCTGTAGCTTTCGCAGCAGTAACTCATGGAAAGGCAACTTCAGATGGAAAATCATTAAGTCATTCCAGTGCAAAAGCTTCATCTTTTTCTAAATCATCAGCTTCTCATACATCTGTTATATCTAGTAACTGTCAAGGTTATTCTTCTTTCTTTAATTTATTTGTATATTTTTAAATTTCATTTTATCTTTCTTTATATATTTTATGTAACATAATTTGCTTCTTTCGTAGTCATTCATTTAAGGTCATTTGATGTAGGTACAAGTCGGACTCAACATTGAGATGGAACCATAATTATGTCTATTAGAACTTTGGTGATATTTGCTTTTCTTCATTTGCCAATGTACACTACTGTGTCACTATATTCTAGTTAAAAGATGCAGTATACAAAGATTGTCCCAATCCATGTCCCTTGACATGTGCTAAACCAAATCCAAGGCCATGTGCATTAATGTGCATAAATAGAGGAGGTTGTGAATGTGCCTTAAGATTTTTTCTTAATGAAGCTACCGGTAGATGTATCAGGCCAGAGGATTGTCCGTGTACAAATTTTTTTTTTTTTTTGGATTTTACTTCTCTTAATTTAAAGATCAATTTCTATTAATTCAAGAGGTTCCAATTTAAAGTTAAATTTCTATTAATTTAACAGGTGCTAATTTAAAGATCAATTTCTATTAATTTAACAGGTTTAACATTTATGATAAAGAATTATGAATATTTCTATAACTATCACTGCACAGTGATTAAAATTATATTAACAATATTTTAACTTCTTTTAACCAATACATATTTTTCTCACTATTTTAGAAAAGAAATGCAAAGATCCAAATGCAGTGTAAAAATGTTGCCCAAACCCATGTCCTGTGTCATGTGATCATCCATTTCCAAAGCGAGTTTGTAATAGGGCGTGCGTTGAATTTGGATGCGAGTGTGCCTCAGGATTTATGCTGGACCTTAATGACATGCACGGAAAATGTGTCAAACCTGTTATTGTTGTTTATACATATAACATTTTTATGACAAAACCCGCCTTCCCCTTTTTCTTTCTTACGCGACACCAAGCTCCTTCTTTCCTGAATGACACATTTTAATGAATAAGTATCTAATTTTTTTTCAGTGCCAATACGTTGCCCAAAACATTCACATTACGTTTTAAACGATAAAAAATGTCAAAAAACTTGTGGGAATAGATTGCTACCTACTAGTGACGTAGCCGGCGCCTGCGTTCCATTCACAGGATGTAAATGTAATCCAGGTTTCGTCAGAAAATATGATAATGCTACTGGACCTTGCATACCTGAAAGGGACTGCCGTAAGAAAATACTTTTTTAATAAATAGCTTGCAAAATTGAAAATTAATCCTGAAATAATGTTGATACTTTCAATTTTCTAGCACCAATTCCGAAACATTGTGGAATTAATGAAACACCAACTAGCTGCCGAATAATCTGTCCTCCACAAACATGCGAAAGTATCTTCTCGAAATACGCGTGTCAACCGACCGACTGCAAGCCAGGGTGTGACTGCCTCAACGGCTATTTGAGAAAAAAAGATGGAGTTTGCATCCTGTCTGAGGATTGTTTCAAACCTGAACGTAAGTATTGTTTTAAACTTCTCTTGCACCCCTCAAATATTATTAAATTTTTTGGAGCTGCACCTATGATTTCAATGAAAATGTTGGTATTTCTGTTTTCAGCGGTAGAATGTGGACCAAAGGAAATCTGGTCTGACTGTGCAATTGTATGCCCCCCTCAGTCATGTGAAAGCCTGTACACAACATACTTATGTGCCAAAAAGAACTGTACACCTGGATGTAATTGTATTGACGGTTATCTTAGGAACAGTCGCGGGGTCTGTGTGCCGAGTGACGAATGTTCTAACGGTGCGTGTTGAACTAAAAATAGATAAGGTTTTATTTTTAATACCAATGAGCTGTCCAAGTATATGCAATGCAACATGAAATGTATGGCAACAACAAGGCAAATTTGTTTTGTACATTGTATATGTTTGTATACATTTCATGTTACGTTTCACCAATGTTTACCCGGAATTAGTGCTGATACTTGCAACTCTGTATTGTACTGAAGTGTGTTCATAATACCATGATCCTTAATTCAGTCAATTCTGTTACTAACCAATAATAAATTCCACGCCGTTTTCGCCCGTGTGTAGGAGTTATAATATCACAAACTCTTACATATTTAGAAAGTTTTATTTTTCAACTAATCGCTCACAGACTAACAAACCAACTGATTACAGTCTTACAAAGAGTGCCAAAAGGTTCTATCTTAGGACCAGTACTCAT
Source organism: Gortyna flavago (assembly GCA_963669345.1). Lineage (NCBI taxonomy): Eukaryota > Metazoa > Arthropoda > Insecta > Lepidoptera > Noctuidae > Gortyna > Gortyna flavago. Next base: position 13,161,176 of record OY770135.1, read on the forward strand.
TTACCACTTTTGATCATACTATAGATCCAGCCGGATGCAAAGGAGACCTCAATGCAACACGCGTGCGTGGGTGCGCTGATGCGTGTCCACCGACCTGTGAAAAACCTAACCCTAAAGTGTGTCCTGCTATTTGCGTATTAAACGGATGTGATTGTAAGCCCGGATACATTCGGTCATGTAATAACGGGCATTGCATTGATCCAAAAGATTGTCCGGGTGAGTGAATATATTCTTTTGTACCAGACTTTCCGGACCATAGCCTGGCTGACAAGATGACGATAACGCATGGCGAAGCATGAGAAGTTTTCTTGTGTACCGATCGACTAACGAAAATAAGGGGTGCCTACAGGATCTTGGGAAGGCCTGGGTCACTTAGCATTTGTTACTTCTTAATTACGAGCTTCGAACTAACTTCCAAGCTTTAACTTTCCAAAGAATCCTATATTGCCACCTGCTATGTATCTTCGTATGAATTTTAATAAATTATTTTTAATTACATTTACTTTTTAGGTGGATCGCCAAAATGTGGAGCAAATCAAACATACGTCGCTTGCAAAATAGGTTGCCCAACAAACTACTGCCCAGTTGATGATAGTCGGGCTCAGGTAGCTTGTTCCATGCCATATCCTTGTAAAGGCGGTTGTGCTTGTAAAGCAGGACATTTGATAGTCAGTCGTGAAGACCCGCGATGCGTCTTAGCTTCAGATTGTCGTAAGTTAACATTGTCACTTATTGTGATTGCAATAAGAATTAGTTTTCTGTAGCAGCATGATGTAAGATAATTTAACTAACTTTCATTAATTCACCCATAATTTATTTCACTTTATATCCAATTTTAATTTTGGATTTGTATTTAATTAACTCTGTTAAGTTAATTCAATGAAATCATTTTTACTTGATTTTTCAGCTGAAGTTGAATGCACACGACCAAATGAACTTTTTGATCGCAATCCCTCACGTTGTTTCCTGGAAAGATGTGAAGATAGAGGCAGTGTATGTGACCAGCCTAATCCGTACCCTGGGCCAAGATGCGTCTGTGAAAAAGGTTGCTACAGGAATGAAAGCGATATTTGTATTCCTGCTGCAGAATGCCGTAAGTTAGACATTAGTTAGATTATAAGTGTGGTTGTCAGCAAGCAATATTGGTCAAATTCTTCTAAGACGCTGGTGTCGTTTATAGATGAATAATATAAGGAACTTAATATTTATAAACAATATGACCGTTAAAGAAATACTATTTAATGGGAGGACCTAGTTCACCCTGGTGGTTTAAAATTTTAAAGTTCAAAAGAAATGATTTGTTTATTCTCCACAGTTGCAGTTTTAAATATCTATTTTTAATTAATTCCATTACCTCTAACCACTGAAGTTATCTGTTTTCGTTGCTTTTGCTAATTAATTTTATTATTGTAATAGTTTACGGAGAGCAGTGGTGGCACAGTCGGTAGCACGGCCGCGACTTACGAGGGTTTAAACGTAAGCTGGCAATTTACTTTGTGTAAATTATTTCATAACCACTACTCTCTAAACGGTGTCGGAAAACATCGTGATGAAACCGGCATGTCCTAGAACCAAAAATTAGAAGACATGTGACATCTACCATCCCACACTGAGGCCCAGTGTGTCCCGGCAGTAGGAACATTATAGGCTGATTATGCTAAATGCTTATGTTTCTCAAATGTTACAGCACCACTTGCATGCAAGGGCGATTTTAACGCAACACTCACACAATGTCCATCACCATGTCCGAAAACCTGTGATAATCCAAACGCTGGAAGCGAAGGTTGCATAGAAATATGTCTTCCGGATGACTGTGAATGCAATCCTGGATTTGTATTGAGCAAAAAAAAAGGAGGAGTATGTATAAAGCTCGAAGACTGTCCAGGTAAGACGTTTTTTCCCTTTACAGACTGACAACTAGTCTTACCAAGGGGTATTGTATTACCCTGTAGCTGAGTTGTGGAGGTTAGATAGACAGTCACTCCATGTAAAATACTGGTATTCAGCTGCATACGGTTAGACTGGAAGCCGACCCCAACATATTTGGGAAAAGGCTGGGCAGATGATGATGAGATACTAAAATTGTGTAGGTTTAAATACTCAAAACATCAATGCCAGCTTCAACATATAGTGACGACTGATTGAATTATCTTTATCTTCAGTAGAAGCCTATGTCTCGGATATGAATGAGCAATTGTCATACAGAGTTTTATACCATTTAAAAAATTGCGGTGATCAATGTTGAAAACAAGACAATCATTATAATCACAAACGTGTAAAGATAATTAAATACCGGAACGGATCATCTATCATTATCATATAGGGTGGCATGGACATTAAGCTCACTGTCCGATCAGGACCAGCCGGTCGATTCTGTTAGCATCTCACCGTGAGAAGTTATGTGAAGTGAGCTGTCATTCCGACTTCGTCGATTCGACACGGTTGGCGCAGTGGTTGAGCGATTGACTGCTGCGCAGCATATCGCGGGTTCGATTACCGCACGGAACAAATATTTGTACGACCTACAAGTATTTGTTACGGGTCTGGGTGTTGTATCTATAATATGTATGTATTTACAAAAAAAAAAATAAATATATTAGTAGTTTATCAGCCATCTCGTTACCATAACACAAGCATTAGGTTGCTTAGCTTGGGACTATATGGCGTCGTGTGAAATGTCCAAGGATATTATTATTACATTATTATTATTCCATCTGATGCTAGGGAATGACACTGATGACAGCTCAATTTAAGCTCACTTCACCTGAGTTATCACGGTGAGATTTTTACAGAATAGCACTACTGGCCCGTGCCGGACGGTGCGTACGTGTTCCACGAGCGCCTCAAAGAGATGTCAGCAGCAGTGAAGGGGTCCGTTAGGGCCGAAGCCTGCCGGGCCAGCGGGACTGTCCGAAAGGGTTACTGCTACCCCGGAACAAAAAGGGCTAAGGAAGAAACATGGATGAGTTTTAGTCAGTAAGAGTCTGACACTTTCGCTCCACCTAGCAGCCATTTGATGATTTCACACCCTAAAAAAAAAGCTGGCATGGACATAAACACGCAAACTGTAACCATGACTTGAGCGCATGATTTCCTTAAACCATAAAGCGTAGAAAATCTACAATCTAAATTCAATTCTAAAAAAAAAAACAATAAAAAAAAATTCTATCAATTCAATTCTAAAAAAATTCTTTCTTTATTTTTTCTAATTCTCAATTCTTCTCTATCTATCTCTATTTCTGGTGTACAATAAAGTATATATAAATAAATATAATAAATAAAATGTACGGAACAGCTTTTTTTTTAATAACCGACGAATAATTTTAACGCTACCTGCGTTGAAATTTTTCGTCAGAATCATGTCCTGAATGCGCATAAGGCGCGTCGATTTTTTTTTTACTATGCTTGTCGATGTCCTTACCGCCCTGGATACCTATGGATCATCGTCCATCATGTTTTTTGCCCTTGTTCGTGTGGGCAAGAAGAAGTTGTTACTTAACTGTCCCTGTTACATTGCCACCAGGTTGTGGAGGAGATCCCAACGCAGTGTACAAAAGTTGTCCGAGTGCTTGTGAACCGACCTGTACTAACCCGAACCCCCGAATATGTACCAAGCAGTGTATGCCAAGCGGCTGTGTGTGCAAAACTGGATTTGTGAAAAATGAAAAGACTAGAAAATGTATCAAGCCTGAGAAATGTCCAGGTAACATTTCAACCATAAACTTACCTGTGACAAACATTTGAAGGGGAATACGCTAGGTAGCCCGCGGATTCAAATTTTCTTACGTTTATGCAATTGATATTTCATGAAATAGTAATTTCATAGGATTATATGAACTTAGAGGGTTGTATTGTTGATTTTAAGGATTACAATTCTGTAAAATCATACTTGTTACGTTCGTGAATTATATATTTTGTTCAATTTACACTGTCAGGTTACACTGACCTGCAAATTGCAAAAAAGTAAGAACATTTGAATTTCCGGGCTACCCTGGCTGTTGATACAAAAATTCAATAAAATTAACGAACTATCTTTTTCATATTAGTAGTGGGATGCGAAGGTGATTCCAACGCAACATACACTGAATGCACTAGTATGTGCCCTCCGACTTGCGCAGAACCGCACCCGAGGCCTTGTATAGCCGTGTGTGGTCCTCCTGGCTGTCAGTGCAACCAAGGATATATACGGAATAAACACGGAAAATGTATCAAGCCTGAAGATTGTCCAGGTAACATAAATGCTTACTAATAAAGTATTTTTATTTATATTCGGAATTATTTGTTGAACAGAAAAGTCGACCCAAAGCAATTGGTACCTACACATGTTCAGATTTCATCCGACTCATGCCGATCGTCAAACTCCGTTTGGCATCTACCCTCGCTGTGTCATATTTGGGTCGGCTCAGCTTAATTCGAGCTAAGCCGAGCGGCATTTTCCCGAACACATAAACCTCCATGGGTGTTCTATTTTGCCGCCCAGCTGTGCCGACTCATACCAACCTGGAAAAGTGTGTCGCAACCCTGAAATCTGAAATAAAACTTTTGGCGGTTTGATTGGGCTGATCAATAAAATTTGAACTGTCGGGTATTTCCTACACTTGCCGCGGTCGATTTGTGGATGTATCCATTACATACATGCCGACCGTGTCTCCGTGCCTCGGAAAGAACGTTAATTTAGCCGTTGGTCCTGGCTGTCATTCGTGGATCTTTGGGAGTTGTTACGGGTCGTCAGTAGCCCGAAAGTCTGACATACTGATCTTCAGGTGCAGCCGGTGAGACTGGAAGTCGATCCCAAAATTTTAGGAAAAGGCTGGGTAGATTGTGTTCTTTTTTAAATTATTACAAAAATTAAATCAAATTACCGAAATTCAAAAACAGTGACGACGACCTCTTTAAATACTGTAATGTTATGAATTTGTTCAATAAAGTTGAATTTTGTACTCTAGCGGAAGTCATAAGACCTGATTTGTTAACCGAAAAAACAAGACCTGACTTTCTGAGAACGATACCACTTAAAAAAAATACATCTTACCAAAATTCAATAATGTTTACTTTACGGGATGAGGGTTGCAGAGTACTTAGTACCTTTTTATCTTAATAAACTTCCAGAACACTTGCAAACGTTATACAAAACGTGTTCGAAAAGTTATGAGTACATATCAAAGTGTATCATTTTACCTATAAATTATTAACATTATTACTCGTATAAAATTATTGATATGAACGGCTCGCCAACATTCAGATAAACCCTGAGAGGTTTTCGTTGTGTGGCTAAAACAAATGTGAATTAGTTTTTGTGTTTTAGAAATAAACAAAAAAGCAAGAAGTTGCTTTTCGGTCATGCTTTTTAATAATTATTTTCATTTATTTATTAAAACAGTGCCAGGTTGTGGAGGAGATCCCAACGCAGAGGAAAATGACTGTCCAAGTGCATGTCAAGCAACTTGTGAAAAACCAGACTCTAATCAACCATGCACGAGGGAGTGTCTGCCAAGAGGTTGTATTTGCAAACCAGGTTTTATTCGGATTAAAAAAGGTGGAAAATGTATCAAGCCCCCAAGTTGTCCAGGTAATAGATACTTTCTCAAATTTCGACCTTGTGTATTAGGTATACAGGGTCAAATTAAATTAGCTAGCGAAACTTCGCTGACGTAATTTGTATCGATATATATATATACGATAAAAACAACTGATTCAATCATGGTACAAGTAAATAATTATGCTATCAGCGGTCACTTACCTTTCTTTTTATCAAATCTATTTATTTTTTATTTTGTCTTGTTTAGGTATCGAGGGGATCAGACCGGAATAACTTGATACCCATCGTGACTGCTAGCTAATTTAATTGTACCCTGTAGTATCGTCATATTCTAATTTCTCTGGTTTTTTTAAAGAAACATCAATGACTTTATTGTCGAAAAGACTTACCTCGTGACTTGAGAGTTTTACTTTGACTGTCTTTTTTAAAACAGTGCCAGGTTGTGGAGGAGATCCTAACGCAATGTACAAAGAGTGTCCGAGTGCTTGTGAACCGAGTTGTGCCAACCCCAACCCCGAAATATGCACCCTGCAGTGTATGCCAAGTGGTTGTGTTTGCAAACCTGGATTTGTGAAATATTTAAAGACTGGAAAATGTATCAAGCCTGAGAAATGTCCAGGTAACATTTCAACCATAAACTTACCTGTGACAAACATTTGAAGGGGAATACGCTAGGTAGCCCGCGGATTCAAATTTTCTTACGTTTATGCAATTGATATTTCATGAAATAGTAATTTCATAGGATTATATGAACTTAGAGGGTTGTATTGTTGATTTTAAGGATTACAATTCTGTAAAATCATACTTGTTACGTTCGTGAATTACATATTTTGTTCAACTTACACTGTCAGGTTACACTGACCTGCAAATTGCAAAAAAGTAAGAAAATTTGAATTTCCGGGCTACCCTGGCTGTTGATACAAAAATTCAATAAAATTAACGAACTATCTTTTTCATATTAGTAGTGGGGTGCAAAGGTGATTCCAACGCAACATACACTGAATGCACTAGTATGTGCCCTCCGACTTGCGCAGAACCGCACCCGAGGCCTTGTATAGCCGTGTGTGGTCCTCCTGGCTGTCAGTGCAACCAAGGATATATACGGAATAAACACGGAAAATGTATCAAGCCTGAAGATTGTCCAGGTAACATAAATGCTTACTAATAAAGTATTTTTATTTATATTCGGAATTATTTGTTGAACAGAAAAGTCGACCCAAAGCAATTGGTACCTACACATGTTCAGATTTCATCCGACTCATGCCGATCGTCAAACTCCGTTTGGCATCTACCCTCGCTGTGTCATATTTGGGTCGGCTCAGCTTAATTCGAGCTAAGCCGAGCGGCATTTTCCCGAACACATAAACCTCCATGGGTGTTCTATTTGCCGCCCAGCTGTGCCGACTCATACCAACCTGGAAAAGTGTGTCGCAACCCTGAAATCTGAAATAAAACTTTTGGCGGTTTGATTGGGCTGATCAATAAAATTTGAACTGTCGGGTATTTCCTACACTTGCCGCGGTCGATTTGTGGATGTATCCATTACATACATGCCGACCGTGTCTCCGTGCCTCGGAAAGAACGTTAATTTAGCCGTTGGTCCTGGCTGTCATTCGTGGATCTTTGGGAGTTGTTACGGGTCGTCAGTAGCCCGAAAGTCTGACATACTGATCTTCAGGTGCAGCCGGTGAGACTGGAAGTCGATCCCAACATTTTAGGAAAAGGCTGGGTAGATTGTGTTCTTTTTTAAATTATTACAAAAATTAAATCAAATTACCGAAATTCAAAAACAGTGACGACGACCTCTTTAAATACTGTAATGTTATGAATTTGTTCAATAAATTTGAAATTTGTACTCTAGCGGAAGTCATAAGACCTGATTTGTTAACCGAAAAAACAAGACCTGACTTTCTGAGAACGATACCACTTAAAAAAATACATCTTACCAAAATTCAACAATGTTTACTTTACGGGATGAGGGTTGCAGAGTACTTAGTACCTTTTTATCTTAATAAACTTCCAGAACACTTGCAAACGTTATACAAAACGTGTTCGAAAAGTTATGAGTACAAATCACAGTGTATCATTTTACCTATAAATTATTAACATTATTACTCGTATAAAATTATTGATATGAACGGCTCGCCAACATCCAGATAAACCCTGAGAGGTTTTCGTTGTGTGGCTAAAACAAATGTGAATTGGTTTTTGTGTTTTAGAAATAAACAAAAAAGCAAGAAGTTGCTTTTCGGTCATGCTTTTTAATAATTATTTTCATTTATTTATTAAAACAGTGCCAGGTTGTGGAGGAGATCCCAACGCAGAGGAAAATGACTGTCCAAGTGCATGTCAAGCAACTTGTGAAAAACCAGACTCTAATCAACCATGCACGAGGGAGTGTCTGCCAAGAGGTTGTATTTGCAAACCAGGTTTTATTCGGATTAAAAAAGGTGGAAAATGTATCAAGCCCCCAAGTTGTCCAGGTAATAGATACTTTCTCAAATTTCGACCTTGTGTATTAGGTATACAGGGTCAAATTAAATTAGCTAGCGAAACTTCGCTGACGTAATTTGTATCGATATATATATATACGATAAAAACAACTGATTCAATCATGGTACAAGTAAATAATTATGCTATCAGCGGTCACTTACCTTTCTTTTTATCAAATCTATTTATTTTTTATTTTGTCTTGTTTAGGTATCGAGGGGATCAGACCGGAATAACTTGATACCCATCGTGACTGCTAGCTAATTTAATTGTACCCTGTAGTATCGTCATATTCTAATTTCTCTGGTTTTTTTAAAGAAATATCAATGACTTTATTGTCGAAAAGACTTACCTCGTGACTTGAGAGTTTTACTTTGACTGTCTTTTTTAAAACAGTGCCAGGTTGTGGAGGAGATCCTAACGCAATGTACAAAGAGTGTCCGAGTGCTTGTGAACCGAGTTGTGCCAACCCCAACCCCGAAATATGCACCCTGCAGTGTATGCCAAGTGGTTGTGTTTGCAAACGTGGATTTGTGAAAAATTTAAAGACTGGAAAATGTATCAAGCCTGAGAAATGTCCAGGTAACATTTCAACCATAAACTTACCTGTGACAAACATTTGAAGGGGAATACGCTAGGTAGCCCGCGGATTCAAATTTTCTTACGTTTATGCAATTGATATTTCATGAAATAGTAATTTCATAGGATTATATGAACTTAGAGGGTCGTATTGTTGATTTTAAGGATTACAATTCTGTAAAATCATACTTGTTACGTCCGTGAATTATATATTTTGTTCAACTTACACTGTCAGGTTACACTGACCTGCAAATTGCAAAAAAGTAAGAAAATTTGAATTTCCGGGCTGCCCTGGCTGTTGATACAAAAATTCAATAAAATTAACGAACTATCTTTTTCATATTAGTAGTGGGATGCGAAGGTGATTCCAACGCAACATACACTGAATGCACTAGTATGTGCCCTCCGACTTGCGCAGAACCGCACCCGAGGCCTTGTATAGCCGTGTGTGGTCCTCCTGGCTGTCAGTGCAAACAAGGATATATACGGAATAAAGACGGAAAATGTATCAAGCATGAAGATTGTCCAGGTAACATAAATGCTTACTAATAAAGTATTTTTATTTATATTCGGAATTATTTGTTGAACAGAAAAGTCGACCCAAAGCAATTGGTATATACACATGTTCAGATTTCAACCGACTCGTCCCGATCGTCAAACTCCGTTTAACATCTACCCTCGCTGTGTCATATTCGCGTCGGCTAGACCTAATTGGAGCTAAGCCGAGCGGTTTAAAAAGCACATAATATATATTTATATCTACGTAGGTATATTCGATGTTGCCGCCCGGCTGTGCCGACTCATACCTACCAACCTGGAAAAGTGTGCAGCAACCCTAAAATCTGAAATAAAACTTTTGGCGGTTTGATTGCGTAGGAAAGACCCAACGTTGGATCTTTCCTACGCTTGAAGCCGTCAGTTCGTGGATGTGTCCATTACATACGAGTACATGTCATGACACACTCAAACACCACACATACGTGAACATGTACAACAATTTGTAATATCCTAGAAACTAAACTTTTTTTTTATTTATTTTTTAATTATGTCTCAACATTGTAGATAGTAACCCATGGGAAGTTGCGAGGTAACCCCACCACAAGTATCCTTATAACTTATCGGGGCTGTCTCAATTTTGTGCTGTAGATCAATTGTATGAGAACCAATAAAAAAAAATATTTAATTTATTTTTATGACCCCTCCGTGCTTCGGAAAGCACGTAATGCCGTTGGTCCCGGCTGTCATTTGTAGATCTAGAAAGAAATAAAGAAAGAAAGAAAATACTTGCGGCAAAAATGACGCATCAAAAAAAAAATCTTTGACAGTTGTTATAGGTTTTCGCTCCTTTTAAAATACTGGTACTCAGCTGCATCTGGTTATACTGGAAGCGGACTCAATAAATCAATCAATCTGCCTTACCTTTTCCTAACTATGTTGGGGAAAAAGCTATTCAGATTGATTGATTGATTGAGTTGGTTATTTCCTTTCCTTCATAAATGATTGCAATTCTCATATTACAGTTGTGGACAAAGGATGTAACGGTGATCTTAATGCAACATATCACGAGTGCCCAACTGCTTGCCCAGTTACTTGCGAGAATCGGTACAGTATAGAAAAAGAAAACGTACTCTGTCCCGCTGTGTGTGATCCGAGCTTCTGTGTTTGCAAGGAGGGGTACATTTTTACTAAGAAAGGTGGAAAATGTATCAAGCCTGAAGATTGCCCAGGTAACATGAACTCTGTAAGGCTATGTACGCACTGACAGGTAGCTTGCTTAGCGCCTAGAGCCTAGCGAGTTACCTTGCGAGTACCAATGTGAAAGGAACGCTTTATAGAATTTTCACAACTTGGTGCCTTCGCTAGTTGCCTAGCGTGTAGGTAAAGAAGGATGTTAAGTCACTAACCTCTAGGCGCTAAATGATAAATGATTTATTTTCTAAAAGTATGTTTGTACAAACACTTTTACACGTCAATAAATATAAGCAAGCCATCTGTCAGTGCGTACGTAGCCTTAAAGGATTATCATTTATGATCTTAGGGATCACTTTTCTTCATATTGTAACTGTTCTATTTATACAATATGTAACATAATAAATTAACGCAAAACCTCATACACTACAATTAGTGTATTAAGTTAAAAGCGCAATAAAAATTACCATAACTATTTTTTTTTTACCTTACTATTATTATTATGAAAATCGTGTTGACCCTAGCATTACTTTATGCATTTAAAATTGAGTCTTATTCCTTTACGTTAAGGTTTAATTTTTGTTGTTAGTATGGCAAAATAAACAATTAAAAAAAATACTGATATTGTTTTAGTATTCAATTATGAACAAACTACTTTTAGGACTTGCGTTTATTCTGTTACACCTTGTACATGATATTTAGTTAGGTATTTAATTTGTTACCTAGAGTAAATCTTAATATAATATAAATTACGTGTCACGATGTTTGTCCGCGATGGACTCCTAAACTTCTTAACCGATTTTAATCAAATTTGTACACCGTGTGCAGTTTGATCCAACTTGAAAGATAGGATAGAAAAAAAAAAAACAAAAACGTTAGCCACAGCAAAGCGTGGCCGGGTCAGCTAGTAGATAATAATTTAATATTGTATACTAATTCTCACATATCGTAATACCAGTGAGAAAAAAAAATCCCATTAGTTCTACCGTATAACTTTCAGTAGAACAAGTGGGAACAAACGGTCTTCCTTGGGTAGTAACGTAATTTTTGGTACTACTATTTAAGTTGCTTTTCGGTCATGCTTTTTAATAATTATTTTCATTTATTTATTAAAACAGTGCCAGGTTGTGGAGGAGATCCCAACGCAGAGGAAAATGACTGTCCAAGTGCATGTCAAGCGACTTGTGAAAAACCAGACTCTAATCAACCATGCACCAGGGAGTGTCTGCCAAGAGGTTGTATTTGCAAACCAGGTTTTATTCGGATTAAAAAAGGTGGAAAATGTATCAAGCCTCCAAGTTGTCCAGGTAATAGATACTTTCTCAAATTTTGACCTTGTGTATTAGGTATACAGGGTCAAATTAAATTAGCTAGCGAAACTTCGCTGACGTAATTTGTATCGATATATATATATACGATAAAAACAACTGATTCAATCATGGTACAAGTAAATAATTATGCTATCAGCGGTCACTTACCTTTCTTTTTATGAAATCTATTTATTTTTTATTTTGTCTTGTTTAGGTATCGAGGGGATCAGACCGGAATAACTTGATACCCATCGTGACTGCTAGCTAATTTAATTGTACCCTGTAGTATCGTCATATTCTAATTTCTCTGGTTTTTTTAAAGAAATATCAATGACTTTATTGTCGAAAAGACCTACCTCGTGACTTGAGAGTTTTACTTTGACTGTCTTTTTTAAAACAGTGCCAGGTTGTGGAGGAGATCCTAACGCAATGTACAAAGAGTGTCCGAGTGCTTGTGAACCGAGTTGTGCCAACCCCAACCCCGAAATATGCACCCTGCAGTGTATGCCAAGTGGTTGTGTTTGCAAACGTGGATTTGTGAAAAATTTAAAGACTGGAAAATGTATCAAGCCTGAGAAATGTCCAGGTAACATTTCAACCATAAACTTACTTGTGACAAACATTTGAAGGGGAATACGCTAGGTAGCCCGCGGATTCAAATTTTCTTACGTTTATGCAATTGATATTTCATGAAATAGTAATTTCATAGGATTATATGAACTTAGAGGGTCGTATTGTTGATTTTAAGGATTACAATTCTGTAAAATCATACTTGTTACGTTCGTGAATTATATATTTTGTTCAACTTACACTGTCAGGTTACACTGACCTGCAAATTGCAAAAAAGTAAGAAAATTTGAATTCCCGGGCTGCCCTGGCTGTTGATACAAAAATTCAATAAAATTAACGAACTATCTTTTTCATATTAGTAGTGGGATGCGAAGGTGATTCCAACGCAACATACACTGAATGCACAAGTATGTGCCCTCCGACTTGCGCAGAACCGCACCCGAGGCCTTGTATAGCCGTGTGTGGTCCTCCTGGCTGTCAGTGCAAACAAGGATATATACGGAATAAAGACGGAAAATGTATAAAGCATGAAGATTGTCCAGGTAACATAAATGCTTACTAATAAAGTATTTTTATTTATATTCGGAATTATTTGTTGAACAGAAAAGTCGACCCAAAGCAATTGGTATATACACATGTTCAGATTTCAACCGACTCGTCCCGATCGTCAAACTCCGTTTAACATCTACCCTCGCTGTGTCATATTCGCGTCGGCTAGACCTAATTGGAGCTAAGCCGAGCGGTTTAAAAAGCACATAATATATATTTATATCTACGTAGGTATATTCGATGTTGCCGCCCGGCTGTGCCGACTCATACCTACCAACCTGGAAAAGTGTGCAGCAACCCTAAAATCTGAAATAAAACTTTTGGCGGTTTGATTGCGTAGGAAAGACCCAACGTTGGATCTTTCCTACGCTTGAAGCCGTCAGTTCGTGGATGTGTCCATTACATACGAGTACATGTCATGACACACTCAAACACCACACATACGTGAACATGTACGACAATTTGTAATATCCTAGAAACTAAACTTTTTTTTTTTTTTTTTTTAATTATGTCTCAACATTGTAGATAGTAACCCATGGGAAGTTGCGAGGTAACCCCACCACAAGTATCCTTATAACTTATCGCGGCTGTCTCAATTTTGTGCTGTAGATCAATTGTATGAGAACCAATAAAAAAATAAAAAAAATATATTTTTATGCCCCTCCGTGCTTCGGAAAGCACGTAATGCCGTTGGTCCCGGCTGTCATTTGTAGATCTAGAAAGAAATAAAGAAAGAAAGAAAATACTTGCGGCAAAAATGACGCATCAAAAAAAAAATCTTTGACAGTTGTTATAGGTTTTCGCTCCTTTTAAAATACTGGTACTCAGCTGCATCTGGTTATACTGGAAGCGGACTCAATAAATCAATCAATCTGCCTTACCTTTTCCTAACTATGTTGGGGAAAAAGCTATTCAGATTGATTGATTGATTGAGTTGGTTATTTCCTTTCCTTCATAAATGATTGCAATTCTCATATTACAGTTGTGGACAAAGGATGTAACGGTGATCTTAATGCAACATATCACGAGTGCCCAACTGCTTGCCCAGTTACTTGCGAGAATCGGTACAGTATAGAAAAAGAAAACGTACTCTGTCCCGCTGTGTGTGATCCGAGCTTCTGTGTTTGCAAGGAGGGGTACATTTTTACTAAGAAAGGTGGAAAATGTATCAAGCCTGAAGATTGCCCAGGTAACATGAACTCTGTAAGGCTATGTACGCACTGACAGGTAGCTTGCTTAGCGCCTAGAGCCTAGCGAGTTACCTTGCGAGTACCAATGTGAAAGGAACGCTTCATAGAATTTTCACAACTTGGTGCCTTCGCTAGTTGCCTAGCGTGTAGGTAAAGAAGGATGTTAAGTCACTAACCTCTAGGCGCTAAATGATAAATGATTTATTTTCTAAAAGTAGGTTTGTACAAACACTTTTACACGTCAATAAATATAAGCAAGCCATCTGTCAGTGCGTACGTAGCCTTAAAGGATTATCATTTATGATCTTAGGGACCACTTTTCTTCATATTGTAACTGTTCTATTTATACAATATGTAACATAATAAATTAACGCAAAACCTCATACACTACAATTAGTGTATTAAGTTAAAAGCGCAATAAAAATTACCATAACTATTTTTTTTTTACCTTACTATTATTATTATGAAAATCGTGTTGACCCTAGCATTACTTTATGCATTTAAAATTGAGTCTTATTCCTTTACGTTAAGGTTTAATTTTTGTTGTTAGTATGGCAAAATAAACAATTAAAAAAAATACTGATATTGTTTTAGTATTCAATTATGAACAAACTACTTTTAGGACTTGCGTTTATTCTGTTACACCTTGTACATGATATTTAGTTAGGTATTTAATTTGTTACCTAGAGTAAATCTTAATATAATATAAATTACGTGTCACGATGTTTGTCCGCGATGGACTCCTAAACTTCTTAACCGATTTTAATCAAATTTGTACACCGTGTGCAGTTTGATCCAACTTGAAAGATAGGATAGAAAAAAAAAAAAACAAAAACGTTAGCCACAGCAAAGCGTGGCCGGGTCAGCTAGTAGATAATAATTTAATATTGTATACTAATTCTCACATATCGTAATACCAGTGAGAAAAAAAAATCCCATTAGTTCTACCGTATAACTTTCAGTAGAACAATTGGGAACAAACGGTCTTCCTTGGGTAGTAACGTAATTTTTGGTACTACTATTTAAGTTGCTTTTCGGTCATGCTTTTTAATAATTATTTTCATTTATTTATTAAAACAGTGCCAGGTTGTGGAGGAGATCCCAACGCAGAGGAAAATGACTGTCCAAGTGCATGTCAAGCGACTTGTGAAAAACCAGACTCTAACCAACCATGCACCAGGGAGTGTCTGCCAAGAGGTTGTATTTGCAAACCAGGTTTTATTCGGATTAAAAAAGGTGGAAAATGTATCAAGCCCCCAAGTTGTCCAGGTAATAGATACTTTCTCAAATTTTGACCTTGTGTATTAGGTATACAGGGTCAAATTAAATTAGCTAGCGAAACTTCGCTGACGTAATTTGTATCGATATATATATATACGATAAAAACAACTGATTCAATCATGGTACAAGTAAATAATTATGCTATCAGCGGCCACTTACCTTTCTTTTTATCAAATCTATTTATTTTTTATTTTGTCTTGTTTAGGTATCGAGGGGATCAGACCGGAATAACTTGATACCCATCGTGACTGCTAGCTAATTTAATTGTACCTTGTAGTATCGTCATATTCTAATTTCTCTGGTTTTTTTAAAGAAATATCAATGACTTTATTGTCGAAAAGACTTACCTCGTGACTTGAGAGTTTTACTTTGACTGTCTTTTTTAAAACAGTGCCAGGTTGTGGAGGAGATCCTAACGCAATGTACAAAGAGTGTCCGAGTGCTTGTGAACCGAGTTGTGCCAACCCCAACCCCGAAATATGCACCCTGCAGTGTATGCCAAGTGGTTGTGTTTGCAAACGTGGATTTGTGAAAAATTTAAAGACTGGAAAATGTATCAAGCCTGAGAAATGTCCAGGTAACATTTCAACCATAAACTTACCTGTGACAAACATTTGAAGGGGAATACGCTAGGTAGCCCGCGGATTCAAATTTTCTTACGTTTATGCAATTGATATTTCATGAAATAGTAATTTCATAGGATTATATGAACTTAGAGGGTCGTATTGTTGATTTTAAGGATTACAATTCTGTAAAATCATACTTGTTACGTTCGTGAATTATATATTTTGTTCAACTTACACTGTCAGGTTACACTGACCTGCAAATTGCAAAAAAGTAAGAAAATTTGAATTCCCGGGCTGCCCTGGCTGTTGATACAAAAATTCAATAAAATTAACGAACTATCTTTTTCATATTAGTAGTGGGATGCGAAGGTGATTCCAACGCAACATACACTGAATGCACAAGTATGTGCCCTCCGACTTGCGCAGAACCGCACCCGAGGCCTTGCATAGCCGTGTGTGGTCCTCCTGGCTGTCAGTGCAAACAAGGATATATACGGAATAAAGACGGAAAATGTATAAAGCATGAAGATTGTCCAGGTAACATAAATGCTTACTAATAAAGTATTTTTATTTATATTCGGAATTATTTGTTGAACAGAAAAGTCGACCCAAAGCAATTGGTATATACACATGTTCAGATTTCAACCGACTCGTCCCGATCGTCAAACTCCGTTTAACATCTACCCTCGCTGTGTCATATTCGCGTCGGCTAGACCTAATTGGAGCTAAGCCGAGCGGTTTAAAAAGCACATAATATATATTTATATCTACGTAGGTATATTCGATGTTGCCGCCCGGCTGTGCCGACTCGTACCTACCAACCTGGAAAAGTGTGTAGCAACCCTAAAATCTGAAATAAAACTTTTGGCGGTTTGATTGCGTAGGAAAGACCCAACGTTGGATCTTTCCTACGCTTGAAGCCGTCAGTTCGTGGATGTGTCCATTACATACGAGTACATGTCATGACACACTCAAACACCACACATACGTGAACATGTACAACAATTTGTAATATCCTAGAAACTAAACTTTTTTTTTTTCTTTTTTTTTAATTATGTCTCAACATTGTAGATAGTAACCCATGGGAAGTTGCGAGGTAACCCCACCACAAGTATCCTTATAACTTATCGGGGCTGTCTCAATTTTGTGCTGTAGATCAATTGTATGAGAACCAATAAAAAAAAATATTTTATTTATTTTTATGCCCTTCCGTGCTTCGGAAAGCACGTAATGCCGTTGGTCCCGGCTGTCATTTGTAGATCTAGAAAGAAATAAAGAAAGAAAGAAAATACTTGCGGCAAAAATGACGCATCAAAAAAAAAATCTTTGACAGTTGTTATAGGTTTTCGCTCCTTTTAAAATACTGGTACTCAGCTGCATCTGGTTATACTGGAAGCGGACTCAATAAATCAATCAATCTGCCTTACCTTTTCCTAACTATGTTGGGGAAAAAGCTATTCAGATTGATTGATTGATTGAGTTGGTTATTTCCTTTCCTTCATAAATGATTGCAATTCTCATATTACAGTTGTGGACAAAGGATGTAACGGTGATCTTAATGCAACATATCACGAGTGCCCAACTGCTTGCCCAGTTACTTGCGAGAATCGGTACAGTATAGAAAAAGAAAACGTACTCTGTCCCGCTGTGTGTGATCCGAGCTTCTGTGTTTGCAAGGAGGGGTACATTTTTACTAAGAAAGGTGAAAAATGTATCAAGCCTGAAGATTGCCCAGGTAACATGAACTCTGTAAGGCTATGTACGCACTGACAGGTAGCTTGCTTAGCGCCTAGAGCCTAGCGAGTTACCTTGCGAGTACCAATGTGAAAGGAACGCTTCATAGAATTTTCACAACTTGGTGCCTTCGCTAGTTGCCTAGCGTGTAGGTAAAGAAGGATGTTAAGTCACTAACCTCTAGGCGCTAAATGATAAATGATTTATTTTCTAAAAGTAGGTTTGTACAAACACTTTTACACGTCAATAAATATAAGCAAGCCATCTGTCAGTGCGTACGTAGCCTTAAAGGATTATCATTTATGATCTTAGGGACCACTTTTCTTCATATTGTAACTGTTCTATTTATACAATATGTAACATAATAAATTAACGCAAAACCTCATACACTACAATTAGTGTATTAAGTTAAAAGCGCAATAAAAATTACCATAACTATTTTTTTTTTACCTTACTATTATTATTATGAAAATCGTGTTGACCCTAGCATTACTTTATGCATTTAAAATTGAGTCTTATTCCTTTACGTTAAGGTTTAATTTTTGTTGTTAGTATGGCAAAATAAACAATTAAAAAAAATACTGATATTGTTTTAGTATTCAATTATGAACAAACTACTTTTAGGACTTGCGTTTATTCTGTTACACCTTGTACATGATATTTAGTTAGGTATTTAATTTGTTACCTAGAGTAAATCTTAATATAATATAAATTACGTGTCACGATGTTTGTCCGCGATGGACTCCTAAACTTCTTAACCGATTTTAATCAAATTTGTACACCGTGTGCAGTTTGATCCAACTTGAAAGATAGGATAGAAAAAAAAAAAAACAAAAACGTTAGCCACAGCAAAGCGTGGCCGGGTCAGCTAGTAGATAATAATTTAATATTGTATACTAATTCTCACATATCGTAATACCAGTGAGAAAAAAAAATCCCATTAGTTCTACCGTATAACTTTCAGTAGAACAAGTGGGAACAAACGGTCTTCCTTGGGTAGTAACGTAATTTTTGGTACTACTATTTAAGTTGCTTTTCGGTCATGCTTTTTAATAATTATTTTCATTTATTTATTAAAACAGTGCCAGGTTGTGGAGGAGATCCCAACGCAGAGGAAAATGACTGTCCAAGTGCATGTCAAGCGACTTGTGAAAAACCAGACTCTAACCAACCATGCACCAGGGAGTGTCTGCCAAGAGGTTGTATTTGCAAACCAGGTTTTATTCGGATTAAAAAAGGTGGAAAATGTATCAAGCCCCAAAGTTGTCCAGGTAATAGATACTTTCTCAAATTTCCTTTTAGAAAGAAAATTATCGACCTTGGGTCAAATTAAATTAGCTAGCGAAACTTCGCTGACGTAATTTGTATCAATATCTAAATACGATAAAAACAACAGATTTAAGATTTAATCATGCTACAAGTAAATAATTATACTATCAGCGGTCACTGACCTTTTTTTTAACAAATCTTTTTATTTTTTATTGTGTCTTGTTTAGGTATCGAGGGGATCAGACCGGAATAATTCGATACCCATCGCGTCTGCTAGCTAATTTAATTGTACCCTGTAGTATCGTCACATACTGATTTCTCTGTTTTTTTTTTTAAAAGAAATATCAATGACTTTATTGTCGAAAAGACTTACTTCGTGACTTGAGAGTTTTACTTTGACTGTCTTTTTTATTAATACAGTGCGAGGTTGTGGAGGAGATCCTAACGCAATATACAAAGAGTGTCCGAGTGCTTGTGAACCGAGTTGTGCCAACCCGAACCCCGAAATATGCACCCTGCAGTGTATGCCAAGCGGTTGTGTTTGCAAACTCGGATTTGTTCAAAGCAAAAAAGGGGGAAAATGTATCAAGCCCGAACACTGTCCAGGTATGCTTTTTAATATTTTTTTTTTTCATAGGATGCTAGCGAAAATAATTCAGCATAATCAGCCTATAATGTTCCCACTGCTGGGACACAGGCCTACTTTCGGTGAGAGGGAGTGTACCGTATGCCACTACGCGAGCCCAGTGCAGGTTGGAAGATATCACATGTCTTCGATTGTTTTGGTTCTAGAACATGCCGGTTTCCTCTCTTTGTATGACTTCACAACTTCAAATTTTTTTCCTCTTTCCCTTTATGGATGAACCAACCATGACATGAAGCCTCAAAAGAAAAAGCCCTCAGGATCTATTATATATAGTGTTTGTAGAGGTTGAGGAGTTCATCACTTCATCACTCATTATAACCGCACAGCTCCAGCGCAGTAACGGCACTGCCTCTGCAAATCCACACGCGTGTCGCTAACATGCCATCAGCAAACCGACCGCTCGCTGTTGGCACGCCACTAGTGAGGTGCCGCAGTTTGTTGTTCAAGCGCGCTTACTTGTTGGTAGCTCCCCGTCTTCGCGCCAACATCTAGTTTTCAGCTTACAGACCGGTTTGCAAACAAAGTAAGTGATCTTGCTTTAGAAGCACGACGTTCTTCGTTTTATTTACGCGTACTGGCAATCATAGCTATTGCACTCGACAAGAGAATAATTGGAAGAGATTAAAAGGGGACCCCGCACGGACGGCTAGGTGCTAGCTTGCATATCATGTGTCATCGTAAAACTTACTTTAATACATTTGATTTAAAACCCTAACTTGAATAGGAAATTATTTGCTTTGTCGGAGCTGTTATGAGTGATGTATTTTATTGGATTTGGATACAAGATACAATCTTCCTTAAGGGTTTGGTTAATGCTATTCATAGGCAGACGAGGACTGGCCATCGCAACACCTTAGTAGTGGTACTTACTCACTTTTCACCTGGATATAAAACCTTCAGAATAAGAAAATTCAGTTCCATCTACGTGAAGTTGAGAAAGATTTATTGTCGCTTGCATTTCACAGATATTGCAATAGAATAACCGCGACGGTTGGACACTGAATCTTATTCCCATATTTTTCATTTGAGTTTTGTCGGGACTTTAAGATCTCCCATCTTGAGCATAAATCTGTTTGAACAGAAAGGGAAAGATTTTTTAGGATTCTATTGTTGCATGAAGAATTTATGCTTGTTGAAAAGGTTTGTCGTCTATGTTCATAGTCACTTCCATAATTCTTTGTTATGTTTTGCCTTTGGCTAGACTACAAAGATTTTTTTCTATACTGACAAATCGTCTTCAATTTCATTCGTTATTATAATAAATGTAGAATGCTAATTTTAATTAAACTTTTACAAGACAAATTGATTATTTGTCTTCAAACAATTCCGTCGCTGCCACATCCAAGGGTTTAAATGAGAATAGCGTTTACTTCAACTATTGTTTTGACAATTCAGAATCCTAACAGGTACCTTTATTTATTGAATCACTTTTTTCAGCTGCCATTGAGCAAATAAGACGTAACTGAAAAGTGGAAATAAATCCCGGATTTTTGGAAGGAAAGTCGATGGCTTAGGTGGAAACCCAAGCGAAACAGGGTCGCCATCTTTCTTTTACAAATGACGCTCTTTTAACAGTAAAATACTTTGTAGAGGATTTAAATTAGACAGAATTGTTACATATTATACGTCGAATATATTGTATATATACAGAGTGTCAGGTTAAACGAGGGACATACTTTAAGGGAGTGTAGTACCCATGAAAATGAACAACTTTTATTATGAGACCAACACTGAAATCGAGAAAATAAAACCAGCCGCTCTATACATTTATGTTCGCATAACTGGACAAAAAGGAACAGCTGTTTTATTATTTTTATTTTTGAGACCGCCCCTTATTAAAAGTTGTTCATATTCATCAGTACTACGCTCCCTTAAAGTATGTCCTTCGTTTAACCTGACACACTGTTTATCTTAATCGAACCGGTGTAAAATTTGCTAATTGAAATTTGTGAAAATATTATTTTGTAAGAACCGAATCGAGCAACAGTCAATTTATTCCTCGATAAGTTAATTATAGAAGCGTTAATTAAATAAAACAATCTTGCAATTATTTTTCATTAATTGTATTAATTATTCTAATTTACCTATAAATGTTTTCGTTTTAAACGCACCGTAAAAACGAACGTTAGGAACATTATTTTCGTTAATAGCAGCTGGCAACTTAGTACATCTAAAACTTATGAAGATATGTAAATATATCAAATGGAGGGAACGTTATCCGACAAAGTAACTTTATATGCACATTATTGCACATTTTTGGTCACTGTTTCGATATAATGAAGTGTCAGTTGCTGCTGCACTACTAAGCCTTGTGTTCACCAACATTTAAATCAACTGATTCAATATTTAATCAATTCTATATTTAAAATTTGTTTAGGAAATTTGACATAAACCAATTGTTTAAATACCTAACCGGTGGTTTGAATGTTGGTGAACTCAGGCCTAAGTTACACACTATTCTGTTCGTCTGTCTTTTATTTACTTGTTCTTCTTACGAAGTGTTTTGAACTGTATTGTTACGTATCGTGTTTAATTTTGTTTGTTTTGGTTTTGTTTAATGGAAGGATGAACACTTAGGTGCGTTGTTCAGAAAAACATGTTGTTTTATGTTATTGGTAAACATTGAAGTCTATTTACGGGTTAAGGTAGGATTTTCAGGATCTAGGCTATAATATGATGTTACATTTTTGGTAGCTGATAATGATTTAGACAGTCCAGCCAGCCCAGGGAAGAGGCAAATTAGAACTCTTCTTCTATTTGACGACAGACAATGACTTTATTATGGAAGCATGACATGACATAATTATGTGAACAATATAGTTCATGGTATAAATTATATTTAAAGCATTTACCTAACCACCTATCATTACAATAATCAGTCTCATATTTCCATACAAGGAATTGGAACTAATGCCGCCATCATGTTTTACCAATACATTTCATAAAACAATTGCACAAATGTTTACACACAGCGCCTTCCTGTCAACGTCATTCGAGCGCCATAAGATCCATGTAACAGTGTATAATAATATGTTACGGCAATAGCCGAAGTGAACCATGCGACCATGCAACCGATGTCACCCGGAGTACACACGAACCGCATGTGGCCAGCTGCACCTAGTTGTACCCGGCTAAAACTAGGTGTAGCCGCACTTCGGCTATTAGCCGTGACAGATGCAGTCCGTTAACAGTTATTTTACCTTTTGATTTTGCATCACTGTTCAAATCACAGTGATCTTTATTTTCATTATAAGCAGATGTCCAATCGGCCATTTTCGTTCGCTGTCTATTTTCGGCGGATTACAGTTGCGTGGTTAGGGGTGACTTTTCCAACGCCAGATAAATTTATCGGGGGAATAATTTTGAATTTTTGACAGTTCTTCCATTCAAAAACTGCCAGACGTCAATTTTATTCCACGAATAAAAATTCTAATTCTGTCGATAGAAAATTCAGGCCTTTAACAAATATTTTCATGGACAGACGAGATTTCTCACCATTATTTTTATAGCCAAACCAAAATGTGGTTACAACGAAGTAGAAGTCCCCTGCAGACAGATATGTCCACCGCAAAACTGTGAGATCGCATACACTGACTACACTTGCACTGAAGAATCAAAAATATGTGAACCAGGTTGCAACTGTCTACCCGACCACCTAAGAAATGGTAGCGGAATATGTATACCAAATGACCAGTGTCCGTGTAAGGATTTCTAATCTAGCAATTTCATCATCTATTGCTTACATAACATAATCAACCTATAATGTTCCCACTGCTGGGACACAGGCCTCCTCTCAGTGAGAGGGAGTGGGCCGTAATCTACCACGCGGACCCAGTGCGGGTTGGTAGATGTCACATGTCGTCGAATTTTTGGTTCTAGGACATGCCGGTTTCCTCACGATGTTTTCCTTCACCGTTTTGAGAGTAGTGGTGATGAAATAATTTACACAAAGTAAAGCGCCTGTCTGGGTTAGAACTTACGACCTACAAACTCGTAAGTCGCGGCCGATACCACTGGGCCATCACTGCTCTCTCTATTGCTTAACTGGTTCAAAAATGAGAATCTGCAACTAAGACAAAAAATATGCATGACATAGAAGTGAGTATGATCTGTTGCGGTGTGTCCCATCGGTAATGGCCGCGACATAAGAGTTGTAGGTAGGTTCTTCGAACCCAGACAGGCACTTTACTTTGTGTAAACTATTTTATAACTACTTCTCTCAAAACGGTGAAGGCAAACATCGTGAGAAAACCGGCATGTCGTAGAACCAAAAATTCGAAGTCATGTGACATCTACCAACCGACACTGGGCCCACGTGGTAGATTAAGGTCCACTCCTTCTCACCGAGAGGAGGCCTGTGTCCCAGCAGGGAGAACATTATAGACTGATTATGCAGTGTTTCTCTAGTATGACTATAGTCAAAGCTTCCAGTTCCATAAACTATACAATTGCCAAGCTTTATTTTATACCAAACATCATATTATAATACTCTATGATTCCGAGCTTTACAAAAAAGATTGTATCAAAATTGCTAATTGCCATTTCGATAACTTCTTCTACCTCAATTCCGACATTGTACGTCAATTTTAGATCCATCAACTCCCGTCTGTGGTATAAACGAAATAGCCAGAGACTGCAGACGGATCTGCCCGCCACAAACTTGCCTGAGCAAGTACGTGTTATTCCGTTGTGTTGAAGACTTACCCTGTGAACCAGGGTGCGACTGTGTTCCCAATTATCTGAGGGACGATAGAGGAATATGTATACCGAGCGAACAGTGTCCTGCGCGTAAGATATGTTTCATGTTGATTGTCTTTGCTTTCTGGCTTTTTCCTTTCTCTTCTTTTTTCCTAAAGTCAAGTAGGAGTAGAAATTTTATTGAGTGTCAATATCTTTTAATAATATTAGACTTCTGACTAATATGACTTTGAAAAAACAATTATGTATTCTGGACACATACCATTCGTTCCTTTGACATCTGTGTTATAGCCGAACAAATAATAATATGTGGTTACAACGAAGTGGCATCACAAAATTGTGAGGTGCGACTTTCTTCCCGATCATCTCAGGAATGGTAGCGGCATATGCATACGCATGTTTCAGGTTGACTGTCTCAGCTTTCTGTGTTTTTCTTTCACTTCTTTTCATTTCTTCTTCTTTAGTAGTTTTAAGTTGTCTGTTGTTGTATTTATGAATAAATAAATAAATAAATTCAGCGTCACCGACTGACGATCGGGCAAAAAAAGTTGCATTCGCACACAGTGTTAACGAACGAGAATTATTTTCGATTATTCCCGATAAGTAACACCACTGTCGTTAACACTGTTGACAATCGGGGAAAAAACAGTTCCGTTTGATCCTAGTTTGATGGTCAAAAATCAATCACACCTGTAGGCACCTTTATTTTGCAACCATTGATAAGGAGAAAATTAAACTGTTTGGCCTCTTTCAATAAATGATTTCAGTTTGATTTAAAAAAAGAAACCAGCCGGGTCTTTCAGACCTGCTCCACAAATCTTGTGGTTTGGTGATTCGCAAGTAGTTGGGCATGGCTTAGGACAATGAAACTTAATGAGATACTTTGCAGATCTAGTTTTCTATACAGTCGAGTATTTTATAACTGAACAGACAGCTTTGCTGCTGGGGAGTTTGTTGCGCCACTTCTTTCTTCTTTTTTTAAGTCATTTATCTATCTAAATATATAAAACGCAATCTATACCTACTCGTATCTCGTCTGCGGAGTTTGGCTAGCTAATTCTATTGGACTCTGTATATAAAACATGTCCCAGAATTAACGCACACAACCAAACACTCGAATTAGAATATTATGTAATGCATAAACTGAATTATTACTATTATGTAAAAAAAAAAAACATTAAGTTAATTTTGCTGATTGTGGGATTAAAATCTACGCACGCAGTCACACACGTATACGGGTCTGGCTTAGTAGATATTACGTCGTCGTTGAATTATTTTTGTGATAAAAAATTACATAAATCAAAAATTACAGAAATCGATTTTTCTGTATCATAATTGTTCCCACACACCATAGTAATTACTTTTAAAAAAAATATTTAATGTTAGCTTTTGTGTATATGTATATAAGTTACCGACTAGTAACAAAGATATAAGTAAGAATACATAATTGCAGCTCAAAAAGGATGTAAAGGCGATATGAACGCAACGTTCTCGGACTGTCCTAGTAAATGTCCTGCAACCTGCAAAAAACCTGACTCTGAAAAATCATGCACCACTGTCTGTGCTGAACCCGGCTGCGTGTGCAATGAGGGATACATTCGGTCTAAACCTGATGGCCCTTGTATTAGATCCTGCGATTGTCCAGGTAAGGCCATTCATCATAATCTTAATTTTTCAGTCCACTTACTTACGTAATTAATACGTCACTGAACTATGTGTTGACAGCTGCCAACACATAGTTCAGCACAAAGTTCTACTCATCATCTTGGCGTGATAAAATTGCGCTACCACACAATCTGTGAAAGTGGATAACTAAAAACTGTTCAGATTCAGCCAAACACTCTGATTAGGTCGACGTTTCTTCACTTCTGTTTACTGCTGCGATATTAGGTACGTAGATAAAGTTTCCTTCTGGTAATCTAGGAAAAATATTAAGTTACGACATTCTTGAGCAGAAAACAAACACCATCTTTATTTCTGTAGTAGTCTTCCTTACAAACACACTTGGGCCGCCCGGGGTTTTTATCTCCGCATGTGTAATAAATACATTTGGTCACATCTCTCATAGTTGCAATTTGAAAAACTGGGATCCCATACTTCGTTTGGACGTGTGCATTCCCTTGAAGCTGCAAATGCGACATACCATAATATTTTCGTAAAAATACATAGCAGTATAGTGTACATACATTGGTCGGTAGATTTAGCATAATGCTTTTTAATTAGGTACATAATAATTTTTGGAACTTTAAACAGTTTGTGAAGCAGTCTCGTTTCAGGCTAACCTAACCTAATTTTATACTACTTATCGTGGATGCTGAAGTCTTATTTTTATTTATCTATTTTTTGTAAAATGAATACTCATGAGAATCAGCAGCCAAAATGCATCATTTAACAGTCGTATTCGGCATCAAATCAAAAGAGCCTGGTTTGCACGCCCAGCCTGACGGACAGGGCCATACAGGATCACAAATTATAAATATTTCATTCTCGTCCTCTGGACATTACTTCATCGGACAATCGATGTTGCAATTGACGTAGGTCATATTTTCACAGCAAACAGGAGATCAACCTAAAAGTAAAAACATTATTAATTTAGTTCAACACAAATTGGATAGTCATTGCTACAAAATGTGGTATGAAATGGTGAGAGAGTAGATCGAAAGTGGTGAAAGTCTGTGATTTTTTTTGTGGGGTGATATTTAATGCCTCGCGATAAAGCGCAAAATTCAAATCATTAGAGCACTTGACACCGTAAAATTTGATGGTGAAGTGCTCGATAGACTACGGTCAAACGCAAAAAGACACAAGGTCAAGGTCAAGGGGTGGAGAAAGGGCACGCCGCGATAGCGGCGGTAAGGCCCCTCTTTGAGGAGTGGCTAGAGAGGCGTCACGGCGCCCTCACCTACCGCCTGACGCAGGTCCTCACCGGACACGGATGTTTCGGGAGGTTCCTGCACATAATCAGGCGGGAGGAAACGCCCGGGTGTCACCACTGCGAGGATCGCCCAGAGGACACGGTGGTGCACACGGTGGAGGTCTGTCCCGCTTGGGCAGAGCACCGCCGTGTCCTCGTAGAGGCGATCGGCAGCGGCGGCGACCTCTCGCGCCCGGCCCTGGTCCAAGCCATGATCCGGGGCGAGAGGGAGTGGGAGGCAGTCACCTCCTTCTGCGAAGCAGTCATGCTAGCGAAGGAGGTGGCGGGATGGGAGAGGGAGAGAGCCGAGAGGGCCGCCCGTCCCAGCCGCCGCGGTAGACGCTCCGGGCGTCGGGAGCCGCGTGACGACTCCCGGCCACCGTAGGCGCGGGCCTGCGGACGGCGAGTAATGGGTAGCTCGCCGTCCGATCAGGACCAGGCCCGTGCCGGACGGCGCGTATGTGTTCCACGCGCGCCTCAAAGAGATGTCAGCAGACATGGAGGGGCCCGTTAGGGCCGAAGCCTGCCGGGGCAGCGGGATTGTCCGAAAGGGTTACCGCTGCCCCGGAACATAAAGGGCTAAGGAAGGAACACGGATGGGTTTTAGTCAGTAAGAGTCTGACACTCCCTTCCGCTCCACCCAGAGCGGGAGGGGTCATTGGATGATTTCCCATCCATAAAAAAAAAAAAAAAAAAAAAGGGGGTGGAGAAAGATGGACTCCACTTCGAGCAATTATTGACTTTTATATTCGTTTTATCTTGATTTTGATTGATTATACGAAGGTGATGACAATGTTTTAAATGCGCTTGAATAGAGAGATTGTTTGTATTGTTTCGGTCCTAAGTAAACCTAAGCCCGTAAAAATATAAAGAAAATTGCACCTTAAAACAAACACGTACGTACGATACTTGCATGGCTTACGGCACACGTTTATACGATCGGCCCCTAGGCACTCGGACATTGACCGCCTGTAAGTACTTTTTCGCAGCAATGACACTAAAAGTTCATTATTTTGTTGGAATATTGAGACGTATTTATTTGATTTTCATTAATCAATAACCAATAAAAATAAAATTTGCAAATAATATGTTTATTTTAGATGAGGTTCTGTTAAAATAGTTAAGGTATTTAAAGTAACGCTATAATTATGTGTTTCAACTAAATGGACACAAGATCATTCTATACCTCGTTCTATACACTGTTTTTCAGAGTTGTTGTGTAAAAAACTAAATTGATAATCGACTGTCGTTGCTGAGTGTTCTAGTATTCTTATAGACGTCATCAGATTTCTATCAACTTTGAAAAATAAAAGTTAAGGCATGAATTACAGAAGTGGCAGGTTAATAAATGCTATTTCAGTTGAAGCTGAAATTACTTCAGGTCCAGACAAAACTTAAAAAAAATGGCAATAATGGTTTTACCTGCGCAGTCGTAGGGTCTAATACAAGGGCCATCAGGTTTAAAAGACTGATTCTAATGCTAACAAAACGTCTTCAAATAATTATTGTAATAGATGTAGGATGGTTTAGGTCAAAAATGTTAATTAAACTGCTCAGACAAATTGATTATTTGTCAAATTGTACAATTCCGTCGCAGCCATGTCCAAGGGTTTAAATGAGAAATGCGTTTACTCTAAACATTGTTTGAACAATTCAGAATCCCAACAGGTGCCTTTGTTTACTGAATCACTTTGTTCAAATGCCATTGAGCGAATAACACGTAACTGAAAAGTGGTAATAAATCCCGGCTTTTTGGAAGAAAAGTCGATGGCTTAGGTGAAAACCCAAGAAGAACATGTAATAGACAATATTCCGAAGTTGGATTAGGCTATATCGCCATGTTTTTTTTTCATAGGTGACGTTCTTTTAACCGTAAAATACTATTTAAGGGATTTCACTTGGATAACATTATTGTATTTGTTGAAGTCTCAGATCAAATTCTGAGGTTAAAGTAGGTACAGTAAAATGTGCTAATGGAAATTTGTGAATTGAATTTATTGTCAAGCGCGCTGTATCGGGCAACATTCAATTTATTCATCTATAAGTTAATTATAGAAACGTTAATAAAACGTGTTACGAGTATTAAGTAATAATTGAAATATTTTCTTTTATAGGATATTACTTGCTCAATTTGTTAACGTTTGTTTTGAGTTCTCTTGGTGTAAGTACTAATTATGAGTCTCAAAAATGTTTTATACTAAGGCAAAATTGTTTTTAACGCACTTTAAAAATTAACTTGAGGTACTTACATTATTTCGTGAATATTGCAATATTGTGGAAACATCTAAAAATAATGAAGATGTCTACAAAATAATATTAAACGGAGGGAACGTTATCCGACAAAGTAAGTTTATTATGCACATTATTGCACATTTCTGGTCCCAGTTCCGACATAAATGACTGGCAGTTGCTGTCTGTTACTAAGTTACACGCTATTCTGTCCGTCTGTCTTTTGTTTACTTGTTCTTTTTACGAAGTGTTTTGAACTGTATTATTTGTATCGTGTTTTGTTTTTTCTCTTATTTTTTCTATTGGTTTTGTTTGATGGAACAACAAACACATAGAGGTTGCGTTATTCACTAAAACATGTTGTTTTATGTTATTGGTAAACGCTGAAATCTATTCACAAGTAGCAATTCGATTTTCAGGATCTAGGGTATACAGCGTGCCGCTTTAATGTCGACATTAATTTCCTACACGTATACGGTTTTGCGCTAGTCTTAGAAAAATATTCTAATTTCGTTTAACTTTATAAAATAGCATCTTTAAGCCACCTGTAAGTACTTAAAGAACTGGAGCGCAGAGCTCATTCGTCGGGGTCACGGATCATGACATCGCCTCAATTAAATTAACCGAATAACGTGTAAAGAGTAGGCGAATTGAAGGACAGATAGAGAGCCCTACGTCGGCGACCGGCGGCGCAGGCGATAGTTTTTAAATTCCGAATAATTTTATGTTGTTATAATTTTTATAGATTTTATGACTATAGCTACTAGCCCTACCCGTGTGTTAAATAAATGTCGCCATTGTACGATGTCACATTATTAATTTTGATTATACAGTAAACCCGAGGAAGAGACAAATTGGAAGCATGACACATATGAACAGTATACATAAATAAGTGTAAATTATTTTTAAAACATCAACGAGATTTTTTTTGACATTGATAACATTATAATGACAGAATTATAATATTATCAATGTCATATTTCTATACCGTAGCATCACATCAATTATGACGTAAGTAAAACACGAATGGGGATTGTCCAAAATTTCTAACCATTAGATTTTATTTAATTTTTTGAAAATTTTGAGCATTTTAAGAAACTAATTTGAATTGTTGGCTCAATTGTTATTTTTTTAAGGTAGGTTACGTCATCAGTGGCACTAAACATTAAGTGCTGTTGCCTCACTAGTACAGAAATAAAAAATTTCAATCTGTCAACACAACGTCATCCACACCTATCAAAGTGTCAAAGTATCAATCTATTAAAATTTTTCATTCCATAGCATTTCTTAAATTTTTTTTTGTATTTCATAGCTCTTCCGATATATTAAATATTGTCGATTGTTGAAACAATGTAATCAGATGTATAAACGAGATGAATAAGAGGCAAGTCGGAATGTTTAAATTTAATATATTTTTGACATATTATAATTTTACACTTGACACTGACGGATTGTAGACAATACTTGCCACTTACTTTTTATTTTATTTTTGAGGTAACGATACTAAACTGTACGGTCGCAAACGTAATTGTGTGTGACGTAATTTGAAGGGCACAGAAGGTCAATCGTATTTTATCAAAAATATCAATAATATAAATATTTTTCGTAAATTAATTAGTCCATAATGATTAGTAACGCTATTCCTCGAAATGGTTTTTCAATTACAACATTTAAAAAAATATGAACAATGCCCATTCCACCGGTCGCTGCCGGGAAATACAGAATTCATATGTTTGAGCAAAAAAATCCCCGCGCGAACTACGTCACAACCTTCATAGTAACTCATCTTACATCGTCTGAGTCATATCCCAGTCGAGTTTGGTGTTTTTATTTCCTCATATACTTTGTTTTGCCGAGTTCGTAATATAAGTGGTATTTCATTGAGAGGAATACCTAGTGTCAAACAATGTTGTTCGTGTATATTTCTGTTTGTGTGCTTTATTTTGTTCATTGTGGTGTTGCAAAATATGTGGAGGAGAAAGGTAATGTTCGGTTATTGTTAAATTTTTGTTGGCTGGTGACAGCTGTGTCAAGTGAAGAGAAGCAGTTTTTTTTAAGTTAATTCATAGGCCATATTTTGTAACATAACATAAAATCACTCATGTGTTTTATAAACGATGGGACACTTAATATCGTGTCCTGCGTGTCCTGTCAGCTGCATGTTATTGGAATTGAAGGACGCTGGTGATGGCGCCAAACAAATAGCCGAATTCTGAGCCGAGACCTTTTAGATTGCTATCGACACGCCAAGAAGAAGACTCCCGCTTTCGATGGGTTAGACAGAGGTGTACCTATAGTAAATCCACGATTCGCCAGTTATATTTAAGTACCATGTAACAGGGAGCCAGCCTATTGCCATCAACCAGATTTTGTAGTACCTTCATATTAGAGCTCGTAGTGGTCGTTCATTGAACTGCTTTTTTTTTTTTTTTTTAATAATGGGAAATCATCCAATGACCCCTCCCGCTCTGGGTGGAGCGGAAGGGAGTGTCAGACTCTTACTGACTAAAACCCATCCGTGTTCCTTCCTTAGCCCTTTATATTCCGGGGCAGCGGTAACCCTTTCGGACAATCCCGCTGCCCCGGCAGGCTTCGGCCCTGACGGGCCCCTCCTTGTCTGCTGACCTGCTTGGCAACCCAATTTTTTTTTAATAATCACTTAAATATTTTGATATTGATAACCGTGAATAAGCGTATAGACTTGGCAGCATAGGTTGGCGTCAAATACATAATTCAAATATAATTTTTGAGCGGTGAAGTTATTGATTGTTAAATTCTTGAAGTCTTTACTTCAACTTGACTCTCAGAAAATGCTCCTTTATTATTGTTACTATGATTATCAATTGTCGTTCTTCTCGCCTGCCAAGCAATTTCACATAATTGGATTTCATTAATTAAACTGCCATTAATTTACGGTACATTGGTTCGCAATGTTTCCTTTGTTTTTGATATAAAAGTAATTATCTCGTGTTTATTTGACGATTTCTAGAAGAAAATGATTTTGCAATTCCGTGGCCGTGTTTTTTTATAAGTTTGCTGACAGTTTGAATTTGGAAAAATTACAGTTGAACAAGGACGGTTAATTTTGCTACCGTGTAATACCTGTGTTTTGTCATCACTTTATCAGTGAACTGGAAAGACATGCGTTAGTGCACCTCTACTTATTTACTTTACTAGCTGCTGCCCGCGATTTCTCCTGGTGAAATTTCTTGTTCCCCCGACTCACCTCGTCGCATCTCATCGCCTGCCCACGCTATTACTTCGTTTTTTCTTAGGTAGCGTTCTTGCTGACTTTTTTCCTTTTGCTCCGCTCCTAAGGGCTCTAGCGTGATATTAAATAGCCTATAGCCTTCCTGACTGTTAGTTCCAGAGATAGGTTCTGGTCCTGGTAACTGGTAGTTCTCTACATACAAATTTACAAACATTACCTCTTTATAATATTGGTATAGATTTAGCAAATCAACTCGAACTCGGCTTTCATAAATGAAATGAACTTTTTGTTAGACAGAGAGTTTTAGGTATCAGACCCTATGAAAATTATATAACCAAATGAAAAAAACTATCCTCACGTGCCATGACTTTTACCGACACTCAATTCAAAAAGCTTTTGGTGTTACTTCATTCAGTGATAGCCCGTGGCTGGGACGTATACATTAATGCGAATTACTTTACGAGAGAAGAAATGAATATTAGGTACGTTCGGTAACGAACAGTTTCATCAATTCTCTAAGTGTGTAGATGGCTGTGTAGGTTGTAACGGCCCAGAATTTGGCAACGAGTTTGGCGCCTTTAGTACCGTCCAAAGTATTAACTGGTGGATTACGGCCCACTCTCTCTCATCAAGAGGAGGCCTGTGTCCCAGCAGTGGGAACATTATAGGCTGATTATGTATGTGTAAGACTTTTCCAAATCAAGGAATAGTATGAAGGACTGTTTCGATTTCGTTATCCACAGAAGGCTGTTTTTATGTAGTGGCTGCCAGTAAATGTACCTATCTAGAATATAGCATAAGTCACGGTCACTTATTGTACTCTAACTTCAAACACAAATTATTCAAGTAAAGCCTAAACGGGCCCATCAACGTCAAAATCGTATCAGTACCGACTGAAATCACGTCTTTTATTATTTTGGTCGTTATCAGGAGCTTTATAGGCCTCCAAATTCCTTAATGACAGCCTCTGTAGATGATAGCCGGGTACAGAGGGCTTCACTGCCTTTTCATCTAAGGATTTGGTATATAACCATCTTCGAATTGATTTCAAGCTTGCGTACGTTTGTAAACTAATGTTGTTTCGTACTAAGGTTATTTTTCTATATGTATAAAAGAATATTGATCTGGAATCTCTAAAAGAAAAGTTAAGTCTAACTTTTCTTCAAGTATTATATTAACTCCCTAGAGCGAGCCACTTACGTATCACTTGAAAGTGAAACCACAAAAAAAAACTTTTTTGAAACACTTAAGTTTTACTTTGTGTTGAATTGTGTTCCAATCATTTTTTATGCTTTTTGATGTCCTTTGTTGATACTGAGAAGTAAGTTCTCTTAAAATCGAAAAGTAAATTTGGAAGCTTATGTAACATTCATCCTATGTTACAGTTTATTTTAAATAATATTTTTTATGGCCACTTAAAACAACACGAGACTATTTAGAAGAAAGAAAGTAAGAAAAAGTATTTACTGTGACTCGTAAAGGACGAACACAAACTAAACAAAACCATAAATAAAACATTAAAAAAAATATGAAACAAAAATAACAAAAAAAAAAAACAAAGTCTTATACTAGGCCAAAAGGCTCCTATCTGAGCCTCGTATATGTTGGGCCATGGGTAGGGCCCACTGTGATGTCACGTATTGTATTTGACACCATTCATTTTGATAGCCAAACCAAAATGTGGGTACAACGAAGTAGAAGTCCCCTGCAGACAGATATGTCCACCGCAAAACTGTGAGATCGCATACACTGACTACGCTTGCACTGAAGAATCAAAAATATGTGAACCTGGCTGCAACTGTCTACCCGACCATCTTAGAAACGGAAGCGGAATATGCATACCGAATGAGGAGTGTCATTGTAAGCGTTTAATTTCAGCATGACCATTATCTGTTGCTTTATTAACTTTATAAGAGAATCACCAAGTGAACCAAAACAGTAAAATTTGAATTTGAATTTAAAACAGTGGAAAGGCTGAAATTTGGAAACAAAACTTTTGAGCTTATATTATATCGTGTTCGAAGTTCAAAATGAAAGAAAAAAAATCACATAGTTTTATATACTTGAATAACACAATACGTTGCAGTTATTCTATTTCACTAATATCACAAAGCTTCAAAGGTCCATAAATCATACGACTTCCAAGCTTTACACAAAACATTGCTAATAAATATCATTCTTTCAACCTCAAATCCGACACTACGTCATTTTTAGATCCATCAACTCCTGTCTGTGGTATAAACGAAATAGCCAGAGACTGCAGACGGATCTGCCCGCCACAAACTTGCCTGAGCAAGTACGCGTTATTCCGTTGTGTTGAAGACTTACCCTGTGAACCAGGGTGCGACTGTGTTCCTAATTATCTGAGGGACGACAAAGGAATATGTATACCGAGCGAACAGTGTCCTGCGCGTAAGATGTGGTTCATGTTGACTGTCTTTGCTTTCTCTTTCTTTTCTCTATCCTCTCTCTCTTTTTTTTATTTTCTTTGCTGGGTTACTATTAAGTTGACAAGACTTAAAGCATGCTCCAGGCCCAATAAACTGTTGATTTTGGGTAGCTACCATTTTTGGCATCGATATCTTGCTACAAAAAGTAATGTTGTTTCTCCGATTGTCATTCCTTCTCTTA
Organism: Gortyna flavago; assembly: GCA_963669345.1. Taxonomy (NCBI): domain Eukaryota; kingdom Metazoa; phylum Arthropoda; class Insecta; order Lepidoptera; family Noctuidae; genus Gortyna; species Gortyna flavago. The sequence continues at coordinate 13,196,271 of OY770135.1, forward strand.
CGTAATCCTTCGTATTAGAGTAACTTATGGCACTAGAGCAGATTTTTATTTAAACTTTTGATTGAACAGTATATTTTATGACATTTTTTTTTCCATACACTGTTTGTATGTGTCCATTTAACATCAATTGGGAACAACATTTCCGAAACGTGGAAGTAAACGTTTTATTTGAATAACTGGTTTTACAGGTTAACAGATTGGTATTATGAGTTATATTGTTAGTTGATCTATACCTTTAGAATACGGGATACGTTAATATGCGCATTTAACTAGGTAATCTGCAAATTACCGGGTACAATCCGTTAAAGTGTAAAATATGTTACCGGCCAAACCCGATTTTAGTATGAACTAGTTTCACCTAGGCCAATCCAGTTCTCATTCGCTCGCTCGATCTTATGTCGACGGAATAGGAGCCCCGCTTTGCGGGCCTCCTATTTCTGTGTAATGGGTTTAAAGTAACCTAACCAAACCTAACCTCTGGGTAACCTTCGCTCGCTCTTGCATCCTACGTCGCCTATCGACCGACCGCAAACATGCCACCCGTGTAGGGAGAACTGGTTTGGCCTAGGCGAAACTAGTTTATCCTAAAACCAGGTTTGGCCGGTAACAAACATTTTTTCCATTTTAACGGACTCAACCATATAATCTGCAGATTAACAAGTGAATCTGCACTCTAACTGATTTATGCACATTAGCGGTAACACAATACAGTATTTATGCCTTCAACATAAGGATTATGTATATTACAGGTTGATGTTTCATATCGAAGGATAACAAGATACTATACTAATTCCAAACAGTGCAATAATGTATCGAAACAAAATTAATCCCTTCTTTCTAAACGCCGATTGCAGCCTGTCAAATTCCCGATGAATGCAAGCGAACCTGCGCAGAACCGAATCCTCCAAACTGCGCATATAATCCACCAAAAGTGAATATGAAAGGTTGCGATTGTAAAGATGGATATATTCTATCAGATATAGGAGGGGACTGCATTCCTATTGACGAATGCCCACGTAAGTGTGATTTATTTATTTAATAAACTTTATGCAACATTAAAGGTACAAATCATTGCCTGGTAAGTATTAAACGGTTGTTATTGGGTTTATTTAAAATCCTATAAGTATAGATATCTGTATACTCTTATTTTTAGGTTATTTAAAAAAAAATTGTTTAAAATCAAACCCGACTTTGTACTGAAAAGGATGAAACAAGAAAGTACCTTCCTGTAGTCGCATGCCGCTGTACTATCATATAAGCTATGCTGTGTGGCCCTGTCATTTGATACCCAACAAGGCACCATCCCAAAATATTTATTTTTAAATTTATTACTTTAAGCCTCTAGAGGGCGCCATATTGAATTTATTGTGACGTTACATAGCCTATAAAGCGGACGGTCAAGACGCTTCTAACGATACCTCATTTGTCAAATTATTATAAGTACTTTTGAAGTTATGAGAGAACAGATGAACATACATACATACCGGTCAAAATCATAACCCTCCTTTTTGCTTCGCCGTAGTCGGGTAAAAATTAGGGCAGTGTTGAAAAGTCTCAAAAAGTTTAAAATTGCAGTTCATGTCGAAGGTTATCCATGGAAGTGTATTATAAACAACTCAATTCTCATTCAAAAATAAAATCGACGTATTAGTAGGTATTGTAAACGATATTGAATAATAATTGCAATGTTAAAAGTATCTTTCGAGAAACAAAACTGCTTCCAACTATATTATTAGGGCACGGTGCAGCAATCTCGTTCAAAATAGTGTTTTTCTATACTATATTAATAACTCCTTTGTTCATAATATTTCAGCTGAAATAGCCTGTCACGGTGATCCCAACGCAAGACCCAAACGTTGCCCTAAGCCATGTCCGTCTACATGCAAATCACCTAACCAACATCCCTGCAAGAGAATGTGTGACCCAATCGGATGCCAATGCAAATCTGGACATATACTATCTAACGACACTGGTCTATGCATCTTACCTGATAAATGTCCACGTAAGTAACATTTTGACTACTTTTGAATTTAGGACCAGAAAAATGAAGAAATATGAAAAGAATGATTTTTGGCTTATCTTGCTAAACATGGCCTTAGACCCAGATGAGTCAAAGTATTGCTTACACACATATTTTAAGGAGCATGATTTTTCGATTTGACTCGAGCTTTTTTGCACTTTGACTTTGTCGTCTCATTAGATCCAGAAGTTAAATCTTAGACAACGGTTGTATTTGAAAAAAAAAAAAACATTATATTTTTTATTTTTAGGGGGAGACCCATGTGGCAAAAAGGCACGTTTCGTCGATTGCAAGACGGATTGCCCAGGAGACTATTGCCCAGTAGACGACAAACGGGACTTATTTTGCGATCCCCCAGCAGACGAGTGCCTGTCGGGCTGTATTTGTACTTTCAATTATAGAAGGAAAAGCCGCGCAGATCCGCGATGTATCGTGTCGTCCGATTGCCGTAAGTGATTTTTAATGTTAATTGCATTTTCCATTTGCGAGGACTGCAAAAAATAGGAGTAGGAATGTAAAATTTATCGGTTTTTATTGCTTCCTTTGCAGAAGTAAATTTGCTTTGTAATGTTTGCCACGATTGTGTTTTAAGAGCAGTATCTACGGATAGTGGATATAATATTTGAAGTGGTTAATATTGTGAAAAGAAAGGATGAACTGTGTTTTGTTTATGCAGTAATAGGATTTTGCATATGAAGATTAAATTGTTTGTATGTTTAGGAATGTTATACATATAAAATATATTGGTACTGATGAAGAAAATTATTTAAGCATAGTAAACAGCAAGCGAGAATAGTAGATTTACGTACCCTTTGTATATTTCAGTTAAAAAAAAATGTTTTAAAATTTCAGCTCGGGTAAATTGCACAAGACCTAATGAAAAATGGAGTTTCTGTCCATCAGCATGCCTTGCTGAAAATTGTGAAGATATCACCAATCAACCAAATGTTTGCAATACGTTGTTATTGAACTGTGATCCAAAATGCATCTGTAAGAAGAATCATTTCAGGAATGCATCTGGAATTTGTATTCCTGCTAAAGATTGTCGTAAGTTGAAGTGTACTATTGCAATGTGTTATTATGTAAGTTTCTTTTCGCTCCGTTTTCCTTTAGGTGCGGCCAAACCATGAAAATAAAACGTAATTCTCTTGCATTTTTTAAATTTGGGATCCATTGGAAATACATAATAATGTTTTGTGGGATTCAACGCCAAAAATATTAAACTGGGGTTCAAAAATGGGATCCAACGAAAATAAATCTCTGCGTCCAGCGTCCTGGCGCGCAAATATGTGTTCAATTGAATTTCGAATTTGTGATCGCAGCGATCGTAGGAGAACGCAGGACGTACCGGCCGGTCCGGAACCGAACCTACAAACAAGTTCATAACATGTAACCGAACTCCGTGCATGCCAGAACGCCGGACGCCAGCAGTTTCGCCGTGCCTTTTCGCTCCGTTTTCTTTCTGTTGGGCTGTTGAAATTCTTTAATGTTTCCTAATAATAACATGACATGTGGTTTACTAAAATAGCAATAGGTTGCAATGGGGATCCTAATGCAGTATACAGCGACTGTCCAAGTGCTTGTGAACCGACGTGTAACTGTCCGAACCCCGAAGCATGCTCCGCGGACTGCAAGCCGGCAGGCTGTGTGTGCAAACCCGGACATGTTCTTAATGAAAACAATGGAAAATGTATCGAACTGGAGGATTGTCCAGGTAATAGTTTCTTCAATTAATTAAATATCAACCTTGGGTATTTATTGTTGTACCGTCACATTTTGTTTTAATTTTTGCTGATGCGTTTATTATATTTATTTAATTTCATAGCACTGTGTCACCTGAACCCCCACTTAAGTCACGCTTTTCTGTGATTTAAGTAGTCCATTTTTACACAGAAGATAAAAAAAAAAAAATGCTTTGACTTTGACTTTTGACTTTGAATTTATTCTAATTAATTCATGTTGTTTTTCAGACACTCCTGAGCATGAATGAATTATTATCTTCACTTCTCAAGATCGGTCCCTATTTCTGCAATTAATATTATTCCTAGGGAAAATCATCTATTTTATTATTCTGTTCTGGTTCGAAACTGTAAAACAAAAAAAAAAACACTATTTCCGTTTTGTTGTAACGAAATAAAATTTTTGTCTCGATAAATAATAAATTTTCGGAAGAATAGAAAATATTTTTATTATTCCGAGGAATATTCTTGTTTTCACACAAAGTATTTACAATAAGAGGAAGGACTCGTAAATCAAATAAACAACTATTAATTTGTTCTGCGCAAAATATTTGTGTGAGAAGACAAATCGGCCCATCTATTTTAAGCAGGGTTGTTTCGAAAAATTTCGATTATGGCAAGTATGTTGGAGACCCAAGTACCTTAATTCCTATCCCTATTTCCTAATTATGAAAGATGAAAAAACACAACATATAGATAATAACACGCGAGCATATACCGGCCCCGAATTAGATACGAGTTTTAAAGTCGTGAGATCGAACCCGGGCACTTTAGCTTGTGTTATTTATTTCATCACCACTGCTCACAAAACGGTGAAAGAAAATATCTAGTACCGAAAGGATTACGTACGGCCTACTACTGCTCACAGAAAGAGGCCTGTGGCCCAGCAGTGGGAATATAGCCTCCTAGATCACCGCTTCAATCCGTGGGTTTCGTAAAAGGTGAGTGGAGTGGGTGACTGAGTGAGCAATACTGGTTCATAATAATGTAGTGAGTGTGAACCTGATGCTACTAATCCAGAATTTGCTAAAAGTAACCAGTGCACTGTGGTATTCCATTTTTTGTTGAGACTTTCAAGTAAAACATATCGCAGCTTTAAAACTGTTCACCTTCCACTTAAAATACAGGGTGAAATTGAAAACATGCGACAAATCGAAATGGAAGATTGTACTCATCATTATGAACAACTTTTACTATGGGACCAAACCTGAAATCGCGAAAAAAAAATCTGCTGTTTCTTACATTTATGTTCGCATAACTCGTCAAAATGTAGGGAACAGCTGTTTTTTTTTCGCAGTAGTAGTTGAGTACAATCTCCCATTTCGATTTGTCGCATGTATTCAATTTCAACCTGTATTTTGGAAATATCTTTCATCTCAGACAATGAAAGTCAATATACACACATCAAAAGTGTCTAGGGATCAACATATATTTTTGCAATAACTTTTCTCCTGATTGATATTAATTAAAATTTTCTTTAAGGATTCATCAAATAAAGTGTTTTCGTTTGTCACAGTAACGATAAACCAAGTCACCTTTGCATTAATAAAGAAATTTGCCATTTTCCTAATAAAGGGATTTTTGACATTTGAACCACTAACACAAAAGTTCGAAAAAAAGACTGAAATAACAGTTTTCTTTAAAATTTTATTGGGTAACTTAAACAATTAATAATCCGTGTTTCTACCGCGAACACTAACAACACAAGAACATCGGTTTGGCATACTCAAAATGAGTTCATCCAAATCACGCTTTGGAATGGCCGCCCATGTTCGTTGCAACAACAAAAAAAGGTCTTCTTGCGACTGGATACCCTCCATATTCGGCAGAGCTCTTCTCTGTAGCATATCCCATGCATGCTCAATCGGGTTCAAGTCTGGCGACTGAGCAGGCCAGGGCAGGACATTGATGTTAGCTGCGGCGAGAGTCTGTCTTACAACTCTTGCGGTGTGCGGTCGTGCATTATCATGCATTAACTGAAATAAGGGACCGATTTGCACTTGTAGAGGAACGATGATGTCTGATACAATCGTCTCAGCATAAATTTGAGCGTTGAGGTTGCCTCTGATCCAAATCAACTCAGTTCTTCCGCCGATCCAAATACCCGCCCATACCATGATGGTTCCACCACTATAAGGATGGACTTCCTGGCAGGATTTTAATCGCTGTTGGCGTCCAGGGGTTCTCCAGTGTCGTATACGTCTTGTATCCGGTCTCATACCAAAACGAGACTCATCAGAAAAGCACACGAAACGCCATTGTTCTTCTGCCCAATTTCTGTGTTCAAGAGCCCATTGATATCGAATCCTACGATTGTGCATTGCTATAGGTGGTACCAGTAGCGGTCTTCGGGAATGAAGGTTCACTTCATGCAAGCGGTTTCTGACTGTTTGGTCGCTAATTAAGTTCCCTGAAGAGTGATGAAGCCTCACGGCTAACATCATGGCGGTTATTGTTGGAGCTCTTCGAGTTAAGATTTGAATGTATCGGTCTTGTCTCCGTGTGGTGCAGCGATACCGTCCTCCATGGCGCTCAGCCACGGTACCAGTGCTTCGGTAACGTGTCCAAAGTCGACTGATAACACTCTGACTTGTATTCAGAGCTAAAGCCACAGTACGTTGCCGGGAACCAGCTTCTATCATTCCCACGGCTCTGAGCATTTCTTCCCTGCTTAAATGACGTCGCCGCTCCATAATAACGTTGGTTTTAATCAGTAGTAGGGAAACAGTAGCACTAATAATGTCTTCAATGCGTTGTATGTTTTTATAGGGAAAATATTGACAGCTGATTTTCATCTTTTACTCGAATTTGATTCACAGTTCCTGATTCAAATTATGAAATGCACCAAAAAGGATCCATATAAATTTATAAAATCATAAATTTATTACAAAGCCACATCTCAATCTCAAGAAATCCGCATAAAAATGCTTGATCCCTAGACACTTTTGATGTGTGTACATAAACAAAGGCTCAAAGCAACCTAAGAATTTAATATTCCGATTAATTTTAAAAATGTAATACTAGCTGCAGTTACTCAATGCCAACGGGCACTTACTCGTATATTTCCTCAGAACGATTGTAAAGTGCAGAGTTATTGCCTTTTGGCTGATTGCTTAAAAGCATCGTGTTACCCATGTTTCATACTTACATCGATGAAAATTTAAGTCAGATTTGGTCCATTTAATGACTTATCCCGAACCCGTTGGATGCGAGAAGCACAGAACCGGTCAAAGTGAAGGTGCTTGGGGGAGGCCTATGTCCAGCAGTGGACTTCTTTCGGCTGAAATGATGAATGACTTATCTGGTGCTTTTTTAATTTTGTTACCACATGGTTCGTTAAAGGTTTTATACAGCCAGATAAATTATAATATTTATTTATTATCTGTATACTTAACCTAGGTAATCTGTGTAAACACTGTGGATTATACATTTATCTGCTTCCAATTATTTTGTAATCTTAGATGTAATATTAAATGTACTATTGTTTTTTTTCCTTGCAAAATAAATAAATATTTAAATGACTGCTTTGGCCCACAGGAGGTTTTAGTAGTACCTACTTAATAAATGACGTTAGTTCAAAAGTAAATACATATTTTTAAAATGTATTCTGTTCAATTAACTAAATATTGGTCATTGAATTGAGTATGATCTACTGTTATTATTCTGTGTGTGTACGAGTGTAATAGTAGGATGTTTGATTTCAATATTTGGTTGTTGTATAGTTGATTTAGATAATGTAGTAGAAACTATTAAGCATATGAGGTTTTGATAAAACAAACTTCGTTTTAATAAAGAGGCAAAATGACTGCATTCGTTCACATTTCCTTTGTGTTGCAGTAATATATTTTTCCTGAAACAATAAGCCCAGAATACAATTTTGTACTAAGTACTTCCTTCTTCGAATTTACACTGACCTCCGGGAATTCCATAATCCTTATGCTTTGTTCATCTTCCATGGTTTACTTCAAAATTGAAACTGAAGCAGCCTGATATAAAGTTTCAAAATTTCTCGATGACACCTCTATTCTAGTACAAAATACCTCTCAAATTTTCAAAGTTATAAAAGTTTTAGTACCAAGTGAACAAACTCCGCCGGACGTTAAGGCGTCAAATTGATATTTTAATGTTCCCTTGTTGTCTGTTTGAATCAAATTTTAAAGTAATCTTCGTATTATTTAAGTTATGTACTTGAGTATACAGTTATTTAGTATCCCCTGTTGTGTTTATAAAAGTTTTTAAGAGGGTGTTTGTCAAGAATTTAGGCATGTTTATTAACATTTTGAAATTGCTTCGTAAACATTTTGAAGATTTATATAAAAGTATCGTCGAATTATGCTGTTATTGTGGTGAGACGATCAGGCTGAGTGTCCAAGTGCCTACTTAAGGGCCACTCGTAAAGTCCACATGACAGGAGGTTTTAAGAAAGTCGCGGGAATGCGCTGAATGCAAGAAGCACTTGACGTCGATGTCGTGGCGCTTGGAGGGTGCCTATGTCTAGTAGTGGACCTTTTTCGACTGAATAATGTCCTTCGATGTCTTTACATTTTTCGACTATTTTGTAAGCCATCAATAAGTCAGTATATTTCAGTTTATAGTACGTCGTGTCGATTTTCGAATATTATAACATATTACAGTGAAGTGGGTTACTGGATCCGAGGCAGCCATTAAATATTTTATAGCCTTTTAATGGATTTCCGCCGATTTTATAGATACATACACTGCGCCATTAATAAAGCTTACCAAACACGTTTTTACTCTGTAAAACGGACGATGAGTGCTATTGTTGGTTTGAATATTGCAGAAGATGTATGAGAATCTATACGACAGAAACACTTTCGTAACTGATATTCACTGACTGGTTGACAGACAACGCGCATCCCCAAGCACTTATCTAACATCCATAATCAGCTTGTAATGTTCCCACTGCTGGGACACAGGCTTCCTCTCAGTGAGAGGGAGTAGCACTTAATATAGATGCATAAAACTGAGAAAGATAACACCACACCCTCGGACCAAATAAAAAAGTCAAGACATAGCGCTGCGAACATTACAAGTGAAGCATGCCAAAACTACACCTCCGCTCTGTGCGTACACGCTCTAACGCACACATTTACAACCATTTACAATCAAACTACACCTCACTAAGTGCACACATGTTTACAAAACCGCCTTCACTTAACTGTTGACAGCCCCCTATCTTGGTTTTTTATTTGGTCTGAGATCACACCTGTATTTTTCAAACGAGTACGCAGAGGGCCCGCATGTTGGTTTCTGGGGTGAGACTATTGCCACTCACTAGGCACAGCTTCAGACTCCAGGCTGGTATTGAAAAAGGTAGGCACCTTAAACGGTGTAAATATGCTGTGGATTTTTTGAAACTTTATCCCGAATCAGCTCTAAGGGCTAAACTTTGTACGAAACCAAAAAAAAATAGTTCAACTATATTTAATTACAAACAAAAGTTTTAGACAAAGTCGTGTAGATTACCCTTGACAGGGTATTCCCTAAGTCCCTAAACATTGCCTTGTCTTCTCATACTGATAGTGACGGTTTCCAGTTTACCCAGTTGCGGCTGAATATTTTACACGGAACGACTGCCTTCTGACCTCCGGAATGTAATAAAAGCAAAAGTCCTTGGAATTTTAGTTGGTTTTCGGAGTCTCTGGTAGGCAGATATAACATATAGGTCTTATCTAGTTTTGAATGTTTTTGACAGCATCAGTTAGGGCTGTATTTCTTAAGTCTACGTGTCAGTTTTTATTTTTATGCCAAACCTTAATAAGGTATTCTTATGACAACCGGGGGCTTCATTACTGTGCTGTCCGGACTTCGAGCAATCTCAAACACAGGCTAACGCACGATTGGCCAAATTGCATTGTTCTTATTTAATGATGAACTAGGGCCTAAAAAGGCCACTTTGGCAGAATCATAAAATAATTCATATCATGCAATTCATCTGTATGACAGTTTTGTATGGAGATACATAAAATGCTATAGGTATCTACACCTCTGCCTAACCCTTCAGGGATATATAGGTGTGAAACTGTCAAACAGTTGAATTGTGTGATATGAATTGTTTTATGATTCTGCCAAAGTGGTCTTTTTAGGCCCCCTGATGACGTTCTCAGGATACAGTTTCTTTCGAGTGACAGAAATCTCCAACAGCAAGTCTCAGGAGAATATCGTCTTGCCTGGCAACCAAAAATATTCTTAAACAAAAAATAATAAGACATTTATTGATATAAAATATAATATATCTTTCAAACTTTCTAAAGCAAAAACTATATTTACTTACGTCACCAGGTATCAAAATAGAAGAAGAAAAATTGCACGGTGTCTACGTCTCGTTTATAAACGAACAATCTCTGCATTGTGAAGGGAAGTTTTTGTGCGAGTCATAAATCAATCCGCGGTGAAAAGATTCCCCCTAAAGTTTTTGCTACCCTCCATGTACAGATATGGAAAGAGATTTTTAAATGGGAATATATTAGGTTATTTTTTAATAAATCGGCAACCGATTTACGAACACACAAATTGAATAATATACCTACTTGTACCGACAGCGATCATACTGCGGTACTTACATTGAATAGAGCCAACAATTGTGCGTATAATTACTAGATAATATTCAAATAGATAATAAAAAATAGTTATAGTATAGTTTTTTTTTTTTTTTAAATCGTTGTTCCTCTCAACCAAAGTACCTGCAATCTAATTAATCTCTTCACCACCCTTGGTTGACTGGTAGAGAATGCCTAAGGCATTTAGTCCGCCTTTGTACCTTTTTGTGCGAAACGTTTAAATAAATAAATAAGAATTTATATAATTTCGTTGACAACATCTCAATGAATACCCTGGGTCTCGTCCTCGACAGCCGGTGGAACTTCGTCGAGCATTTCCGACGTATGGCCCCCAAACTGGAACGGGCCGGGGCCGCTTTCAAGCGGCTCTTGCCCAACCTGAGGGGGCCAAACGCTTCCTGCCGGAACTTTACGCGGGGGTCGTGCGGTCCATGGCCGTATATGGCGCCCCGGTGTGGGCGCGTTCACTGCGGTTACGAGCCGCCCACTATCTGAACGCGCCCCAAAAGGTGGTAGCCATACGGCTTATACGGGGGTACCGCACGATCTCGGGCGAGGCGGCAAGCCTCCTTGCCGGGCTGCCGCCATGGGATCTGGAGGCGATAGTCCTCGCGCGCCTGTATGAGTGGCGCGCGGAGGCACTACGCCGGGGGGAAAACTCGCTTCCACGGCAAATCGCTGCGGAGCGGACGGACCTCCGGCGCGATCTCATGGCGACATGGAAAGAGCGACTGTCGCAACCCAGCGCAGGGCACGCCACGATAGTGGCGATAAGGCCCCTCTTTGAGGAGTGGCTAGAGAGGCGTCACGGCGTCCTCACCTACCGCCTGACGCAGGTCCTCACCGGACACGGATGTTTCGAGAGGTTCCTGCACATTATCAGGCGAGTAGAGGCGATCGGCAGCGGCGGCGACCTCTCTTGTCCGGCCCTGGTCCAAGCCATGGTCCGGGGCGAGAGGGAGTGGGAGGCAGTCACCTCCTTCAGCGAAGCAGTCATGCTAGCGAAGGAGGTGGCGGGATGGGCGAGGGAGAGAGTCGAGAGAGCCGCCCGTCTCAGCCGCCGCGGGAGACGCCCCGGTCGACGGGAGCTGCGTGCCGACTCCCGGTCACCGTAGGCGCGGGCCTGCGGACGGCGAGTAATGGGTAGCTTGCCGTCCGATCAGGACCAGGCCCGTGCCGGACGGCGCGTATGTGTTCCACGCGCGCCTCAAAGAGATGTCAGCATCGAAGGAGGGGCCCGTCAGGGCCGAAGCCTGCCGGGACAGCGGGATTGTCCAAAAGGGTTACCGCTACCCCGGAGCATAAAGGGCTAAGGAAGGAACACGGATGGGTTTTAGTCAGTAAGAGTCTGACACTCCCTTCCGCTCCACCCAGAGCGGGAGGGGTCATTTGATGATTTCCCAACGTAAAAAAAAAAAAAAAAAAAATTTGCCGCGCCGGGCGAATGTTTCTGCTGGCGGGAAGGGTTTGTGTGTTTTTTGTAGTGTTTGATGCAACGGGTACGCAAGGAGGCGCGGGTGGAACTTGTTTTTTTTTCTAGGTTAGGTCTCCTAACACGTTGACTGCCAGGCAACAGACACAATAGAAAATCTATTGTTCGCGGTCACCGGTGACCGCGTTGGCAGTCAGTGCCTTAAATTGATACAGAAATTCATTGTTCAAAAATACGTAGTTAAAAAAGTATAGTATGTTTTTATTGCTGTCTAATATCTAGTTTTATATTAATATATATTCACAACCCGTACGAAACAAATGGCCTACGGACTTACTCTTGCGTTTACTTAAACGGTCCTCATAGAAACTCGTAAAAGAAAGCCTCATTTTAGTCCACTTTGTCTGTACTCAGACGAGGTCGGCCGTCAACCATGTAACGTTCGATTAATCAGTCTTATTAGTTCCTCCTGAAACTCTTAACTAAATAATTGGTTACGATAAATGTTATTCTGCGAACTGTAATTGGTTTTCGTCTTATTTGTTTGTTCGCCGTTGATTTTTCTTTTATTTCTTTGTTTGATTTTTTCTGTGTGTACGTTATATTTGTTTGTGTGGGTTCCTTCTGTGATTTATAGAGCGTCGATGGTCGGAGAAATTGTCTGAGGTCTTAATTTGATTTTCAGACGATCATTCTGAGTTTGTGTTTAAGTTAGTTTTTTTTGAAATCATAATTTGTGGCATGGCTTTGTACAATCCATTGAAAGGACATTTATTTCTGAATAAGAAAAGCGGGTAGTTGTAAATAGATAATTATTTTTATAATACTTACTTGATTTGGTTTTCTATTTCGAACTTAATTTTTCTAATAATAGTATTGATTTATCCAAATTTCACATCACCAGAAAGGAATAAATATTGCCTGAGACATAAAACAAATCATGACAATAATCAAAACTTAGCTACACATGGTATTTAATAAAATTGTATTCCAATTACTTTGCGTAAATATATGAAGAATGATTACTAGCGGAAAATGTTGGCAAATAGATCATCATCTCCCTAGCCTTTTCCCAACTATGTTGGGGTCGGCTTCCAGTCTAACCGGATGCAGCTGAATACCAGTATTTTATATGGAGCGATTGCCTATCAGACCTCCACAACCCAGTTACTGGGTAATACGATACCCCTTGGTAAGACTGGTTGTCAGGCTTTCGGGCTTGTGACGACCCGCAACGACTGTCAAAGATCTGCGAATGACAGCCAGGACCAACGGCTTAACGTGCTTTCCGAGGCACGGAGGGGTCTCGATAAGTAAAGATGGTCACCCATCCACAGACCAACCGCGGCAAGCGTAGCTTAACCTGATCGATCGACCTGTGCGGCTGTTATTATTTAGCCACGGGCCCCTCAATGTTGGCAAAATAGATGTATCAGATTAATTACGAGTAGGTAGGTACCTAATATTTCGTAATTGGACAGCAATAAAGAACCTGAGGATTGTAATTACGCTTTTGTTATTCGAAATATCATATATATCGTCTACTTCGTCACTTCTAGGTTGTTTGGGATACTTATACACAAGGCAATCTTTCAGAAATAACATTGTGATTACAAAAGTTTCGGACCAAATACAATTATTTTTTCCATCGTGTCTTAATCCTACTTTTATTGTGATAAGAATAAAAACAGTAGGGGAACTAGGTTTTGAGGTTAAATACAGATGTTTGTATTAGTTAGAGATTTGTGTGGCTTTCCAAATAATATTATTTATAGGCAATGTATTTCATTGGCATCGAACTGCCCAAGTCCAGAGTGGCAGACGATTCCCGGAGTCGAGACGGCGTATCGGCAAGCGTAGTGTGGGACGCCTCCCAGTTAGATGGATCTACGATCTTAGACTAAGCGAGCACTGACGGCCATCCAGCATGTCGCAGGTACATCGCAATGATCTCATTGGCCGCAGAGGCCGCTTGCGGCCAAGTACGCGCACTGATGATCAATGCATACATTTTGCTGGCCGCCAGTGCGCGCTCGATATATATTTTTTGTGAATACCAGACGTTGTGTGTGTAGACTAGCGTCTAACTGCTCATCATTGATACTAGCTCTGTCAGACACGAAGCCAGGTGAGACAGCGTGCTTTTTGGCCATGACCACCAGTGAGTTCGAGTTCGTGACTAGTTTTCTCTTAAGAAGGTGGTTAAGACTTACTGTCGGAGGACAGGGTGTTGTGGCGCAGTCTGGGACAGGCTCATGACCAGTAGTGTACTGCGATAGGCTGAATGGAATGAAACTGACATCTGTCAATAATTCAGTGTTTTGTATATATTAAACTTTCATCTATTTATTGTGTGAAGGTGTTTGGTATGTGCTCATATTTTCATGTGACGGTAAACAAAAATTTTTTCTTTCTTCCGGGTTTTTATTACCTACATAGTTTATAACTGGAGTCAATAAATAGGAGTATCATTTAAAAGACGAGAGTAAATAGGATTTAATTTAATAGATATCGCACGGTCGGAAACACATCGTCATTAAAAAATATGCTGTTGCAATAATCCTCTTTATTGTTGCGCGCCACAATTGATATTCGTTACCACTAGCGCCATCTAGTATCGAGTAGAAGAACTAGTGTCAAGAACCTTCTAGAAGTATCGATGATAGAACTTTCTAGAACTATCAACATCTGGTCAGTTGGGGCCGGAATGTACTCAAAAATTCTAGATGTTTCTACAGTAGAAGGTTCTAGAACAATGTAAGACCTAGGTATATAAGGTGGGAATGCTCCGCGAGCCGGTACAGTCTTGGATAAGCGATAGAAGCGAAAACATCGAAAACGATCTTCAACTGCGACTTAGAAGAGATCAGTAGTGTAATTGTGTTTTATAATTAGTGTGAAGTTGTAATTGGTGTTTATAGTTAAAGTGTCTTTTTTTTTGTTATTAAATCGGCGTCTTTAATTGTCACGAACCCCAAGCTCGTCACATTATTAAAAGTTTTTATAAAAGCAAATTAAACAGAAAGCAAGGTTTCCTCAAACAATGATATCTCAGACTAGGTTTCACTAGCAGTTATTTCTACAAGCATGTTTTGTGTGGAGCCAAGTCATTAGGCAGACATTATAATAAAAATATATTATTTTTCTTTTACCTAGCTCTCGAAACATAGACTTTCTTGATGTTATCTTATCTACAATGAGTGTCTTACGTAAAGGAATAATAAATTTAAATGATTAAAGACTAGCAACTCGCCCGGTTTTTACAACTTGACAAAATATTAAGATATATACCTATTAAATTATTACACATGAAAACTTATGGAATAAATTCTCTAAATGATGGTGGAAACTGTATCAAAATCTGTTTCGTAGTTTAGAAGAACGTGTTTACATATACACACGAAAATCAACTTTAATTTAAAATATGTACAGACGCCAGCACATCAGGCTACCCAAAACTGTAAAATTTTCCCAATCAACCTTGAATTATGCAGTAGTAATAAGGTAGAAAATCTATTTCTACTGTGCTGGCGTCTGTACCTACAGAAGACAGAAATAAATGATACAATCGATCATTTTCATTATTTAATTTTTATAACAGGAAAAAGGTTAAGCTTGTAAAACTAGAATAAACAGGAATGTTACTCACGGATGTGATTACCAACAACAAAAAAAAAACTCGTATAATATTTTAAATTTTATTTTTCTTGCAGTTTTGTCTAAATTATTAAGACATAAGATTAATTTATATAATGCTTAGTTAGCTGGTCAGTCTTCAGAATCCCTCGTAATTATCTCAGAGGGTAAAACTTGGTATTTCGTTTTATTCTTTCGAAAATCCTAAGTTCTTTGAATTCCTCTTTCGGAGTTAGCAACAATTTGTTTTCTGTAAATTAGATAAAAAGTTTCCGTTGTGAGAGAAATCTTCAATTAAGTTTTTAAGAGTCTGTACATAAAAGGTTCATCGAAGAGTGACATTTTCTAAGGTTGTAAAATAACCAAACCATGCCTAAATATTAAATGAAAAAAAAAACTGGTCCTATCAAGCAGATAAATCTACGGATGAGGACGAAGACACGGTTGTAGAAATCCCAACTCTAGAGCCGAGTTCACACTTGGCCATTGTTATAATTGTTGCTTCAACAATACTAATTGCAAAGGTCGCATCTCATAATGTTTCCCGGCATTTCCACGATAAAGCCGCTTACACAATTTCCCATAATTCCTGGAAAGTGAATTTATGAAAACAATTTTCAAGCAAAAATCCTTAAAACTTTGTTCCTCATGGCGATTAAAATTCTGAGGGTTATAATAAACATAACGGTCAACCGGTGTTACTCTTTAGATGTAAAATAGAATTTCTGAATGGTTCAGGTAAAATGTTTTGTTTGTTGTGTTACAGTTGTATAGTGACATAGCTTACTTGAACATCTACTAAATGCTGTTTTGAAGTTAGAATTGATTTGAAGAATTAGAATTGAAGACGATAATGAAAAAGAAGAAATAGTTATAAATATACTTACAACAATCAACAGGCAGAACACACAAGCTCAATCCTTCATGGAATACATAACCAGTCCTGCAGTTGCAGCTGTTGTACCGACAGCCGCTTAAGCAAGTTTTGTTGACTTCCTTGTAGTCGGAGCAGGAGTTGCCGCAGTGGTTACCGCAGCCAGATGTGGCGTTGTAGTCTCCGTTGCAGCTGGCTGTAACGGTGAGATAGTCATTAATCTTGTTTTCGTAGGAACAGTATAGACGCCAGCACATCTAGCTACTCAAAACTGTAAAATTTTCCCGATCAACTGTGAACCTTATGCTTTAGCGATAAAGTTGAAAATCTATTAAGACGGCGTCGACCAAACGCTGACCGCGCAGTGGCGCCCTCATCGTTTGTTTGGTTATTTCTTTTATTTTAGAATGAAAATGCAGAAAATAAGCACGTTATGTTGTGCTCCACAAGATTATACGTTAATATTATTATAAACGGTAGTTTTACTTTGTTTAGTTTTATTATAATCCTTAAAACGGATAATAGTGGCCACTATTTTCCGTTTTTATGACTATAATACAACTATACCTGTACCTATTACTTAATAATTTTAAATTTTTAGCTTGACGCATAGTTTGATAATATAATCATTATGAATGGCCATGCTCATGGGACACCGGCCTCTGCCCTGTGGCAGGGAGTCTGCCATTTAGTAAAGTGAAAACATACCTAAAGATTATTACTACTGACTGACTAGGAAATCATCAAATGACCCCTCCCGAAAAACAAATTCCACCCGCGCCTCCTTGCCTACCCATTGCATCAAACACGACAAAAAACTCACAATCCCTTCCCGCCAGCAGAAACTTTCGCCCGGCGCGGCGTATCAATTTTTTTTTTAAGGATGGTAACTCATCAAATGACCCCCCTCCCGCTTTGGGTGGAGCGGAAGGGAGTGTCAGACTCTTACTGACTAAAACCCATCCGTGTTCCTTCCTTAGCCCTTTATGTTCCGGGGCAGCGGTAACCCTTTCGGACAATCCCGCTGATTACTACTGACCTTACACAATATTATTTACTCTTGTCATGACGTTTCATAACGCCTACGTGACATATCAAGAACTATGAGTTCCGTTGACGTTTAATGTGGATTAATAATTATACCTATTTTATCTGTGGTTGGGTTTGTAATAGTACCTACCGCAATGAAATCATAATAGTTTAATTAAGTAATTCTTACCTGTACTTATTGTGGTTTCTATTATGACTACAAACTTGGTAACAAACTTGGCTATTTCTATAGGTGTAGCATATCATCATCTGCCTAGCCTTTTCCCAACTATGTTTGCGTCGGCTTCCTGTCTAACCTGATGCAGCTGAGTACCAGTATTTTAGTATAGGTGTAGCAGATGGCTATTAATAATACTTATCAATTGTTTTTATGACACACAGAGCCAGGAGCGAAAAAAAATAGAACTAAAATGTACAATGTGCCGTTTCATTACATGCAGTTTTACATAATCTGTAATCGATGACCCGCAACGTTGACAAATGCAAAAAATGTAGAGCTATTATGTAAAAATCTCACCGTGATAACTTGGGTGAAGTGAGTTGAAAGTGAGCTGTCATTAGTGTCAATCCCTTGCTTCAGATGGAATGACAGCTCACTTCACCTAACTTCTCACGGTGAGATTCTAACAGAATTGACCGGCTGTTATTATGAAAAAACGTCGTTCAGTTGTTTTAAATAACGGAGCTGTTTTGTAAACCAGCTAGCGGTTAGCGGACAATTCATCTACCTATGACATCAGCACCGCTCTAAAATAGGTATATTTTGTAGATAGATTGCCTGGTAATTCTAGCAATTTATATCAAGGATTTTAGAGTTGTTGTGTGACCTGTTTCGCCACATTCAGATTAGTTCCAGTTAACTTGTCTATTAAGTATATAATTAAGGCCTGATTTTTCAATAGGCAGGTTTGACAAGTTTTTTTGAATAGAAATTATGTCAAATTGTCATTATTTATACTTCAGATGTAAGTTATCTGATTATTGCAAAATCAGCCCTTAGTCAGTCATTGATTTTATCTAGTAAATAAAACGTATAAAATGCATAAGTTTTTATTAAAATAAGTTTATTATCTTTTATCACAATCATTGTTTCAATGACCATTAATTGATCAGTTACCATTGCTTTGGAAGAATTCTACCTATTTCTACCACAATAATTGTAGTCATAGTCCTTTGAATAGGTATTAGGTACCTACTAAGGAAACTCAGCTACCCGTTGCCACAGACAACAAACTTGAGTCACTTCTTAGTTCCTTTCCGACTTTATGCGACTTCAAATAACAAACTTATTCCACCTACAGCCTCAGACCAAATAAAAAACCAAGACAGAGGGCTGTCAACAGTAAAGTGAAGCCGTTTCGTAAATATGTGTGCACTTAGTGAGGCGTAGTTTGATTGTAAATAGTTGTAAATGTGTGCGTGTGGGCGTGTATGCACAGAGCGGAGACGTAATATTTTTTGGCATGCCTCACTGCATCGTTCTTAGCGCTCTGTTTTGTTTTTTTATTTGGTCTGAGCACAGCTTGTTTAATTTGTACCAATTAAAATTTTCGAGTCCTCTTTTCTTTATCGTTTTTAAGAATTACAGGAGTGTCAAGAAGGTTACTATTATCTATACTAATACTAAAGCTAAAGAGTTTGTTTGTATGAACGCGCTAATCTCTGCAACTACCAATCGGATTTGAGAAATTCCAGTTTAATTTGATAGCCCAATTATTGAGGAAGGCTTATAGGCTATTAACACCACGCTAAGAATATTAGGAGCCGAGATAAAAAAAAAAGAACACGAAAATGAAGTAATAGCGCGGGCAGGCGATGCGATGCGACGAGGTGGGTCGGGGGGACAAGAAATTTTACGCGGACGAATTCGCGGGTAGAATTTAGTATAAATAATTATGTATATACTTACTACATGTAACGTGGGTTGAAATGATATTGTAGGCATTCAAACTGCTGGGTTTGTTAGCATATTATAGGTATGGGTTGGTCCCGTGATGTTCTTATATAGATTGAAATCACGTACGTGATTTTGTGTTTTCCTTCCAGTTTATTTTATCATACAAGTAGCGGTAATAAGGAAAAGTTGTTGTAACTTTATTTAGGTATAAGCATACATTACGGTATGCAAATATAACAATTTGATAAACCCCCTCGATTTTTTAAATGTTTTTTTTTTCATGTCTAAGAATGATCCGGTCTACCTTATCGGCCCTCGGTCTTCAGTATGGAAGTTCCATTAGTAATCGCGCATCATAATACCATCAGTCTGAGTCAGAGTACACACTTGCCGGTCCGGATGTGGTTTCCCCACAGCATATGAGGTTTACCCTTACATAAACTTAATAGGGGAAGATACGTTACGCTCTAACATCGCAATCATTAAACCTGGGATACTAAATATCGCGCGATGCGTCATACTTACAGTTACCGATAGACAAGGACAGAGATAGGACCCGACACAGTCGTGGGAGCGCAATCGCGTTATCCACCGAATGTTAACGATTATGAATTTTGATACTAAATATCGCGCGATGCGTCGTATCGTGTGTCTTACGACTGTTTTGTATTACCTATTTCGCTCTCACAAAAATGGCGAAGCAAACAATAAATAAAATTATAATTTTCAACAAATTAACAGTTTTGGCTGTACATACATCATCTGCCTAGCCTTTTCCCAACTATGTTGGGGTCGGCTTCCAGTCTAACCGGATGCAGCTGAATACCAGTATTTTACATGGAGCGACTGCCTATCTGACCTCCACAACCCAGGTACTGGGTAATACGATACCCCTTGGTAAGACTGGTTGTCAGACTTTCGGGCTTCTGACTACCCGTAACGACTGTCAAAGATCCACAAATGACAGCCGGGACCAACGGCTTAACATGCTTTCCGAGGCACGGAGAGGTCTCGATATGTAAAGATGGTCACCCATCCACAGACCAACCGCGGCAAGCGTAGCTTAACCTGATCGATCGACCTGTGCGGCTGTTATTATTTAGCCACGGGCCCCTCTTTTTGGCTGTACATACGCGTGTAAAATAATCCCGTGTGCCTAATTTTATTTTTTTAAGTAAACGAAACACTTACCAAAAACACACGGAGGCGTCTTTATCGACATGCGCTGTTTAGATGATGGTCCGCGTGTGACTGAGTGTCAATATGTCCATTGGACTTGGTTCAGTAGGACCACCCGCTGTGCTGTGATCAAGTAACGTATCTTCCCCTATTACGTTTATCTATAAAATAACTATTGGTCTACCTATCCACTTTAAAGATTATTATTAGATACATATAATTATAACTATTGCAGTTCCTCTCTAGATAAGACTATTTTGATACATTTCAAAGGATGCAATCGATGGGTTGATAATAATAATGTATTACTCAAACGCTCAGATCAAATTAAAAATCAAGACTGAGCACTGAGAACGATACAGTGAAGTATGCCAAAACTACACCTCCGCTGTGCATACATGCTCACACGCACACATTTACAACCATTTACAGTCAAACTACACCTCACTAAGTGCACACAATGTTTACAAAACCGGCCTCACTTTACTGTTGATAGCCCTCTGTCTTGGTTTTTTATTTGGTCTGAGCTTAAACGATGAAAAATTACCCTCTAAAATTATCCAACCATTGAATTATCCGTACATAAAATATACAATATCGGTATGCAATCCAAAACATCCAACTTACGGCAGTCCGTCTTCTGTATGCAAGTTCCATTAGTGTCGCGAACCATGCCGTCTATGCAGACACATTCCGGCTTACACAGCGAGGTGCCACCCCCGCATCGTATTGGGTGTCCCAGTTCGTCACAAGTCTTAGGGCCACAGTGTGCACACTCCACGTTCACTTCATTTTCTTTGCACACTTCGCGTTTCACAACTAAAAAAAATTGGAAGATTAGATTCATAATCCATACTATCCATACTTCTTACTAATATTATAAATTCGAAAGTAACTCTCTGTTTGTCTGTATGTTACCTTTTCACGCCTAAACCACGAACGGATTTCGATAATATTTGGCAGAGAGATAGATTGCATCCCGGGGAAGGACAGACTGAGGATATTTTTTATCCCAATATTCCCACGAGATCGAAACTTATATTATAAATGCGAAAGTGTCTTTGTCTGTTTGTCTGTTACCTTTTCACGCTTGAACCGCTGAAAAAATTTAGATGAAATTTGGTATAGAGATAGTCTTTTATCCTTGTACCTCGAAGTGAGAAAACTCCTTTTTGAACAAATATCTTGTACCTGACAATATTAAATAGCACGTCTTTGTAAGACGCGTACTCTGCAACTAGTGTTTTAGTATTTATTACTTTCTTAAGGTGTACACTTCGCTCGTTCATATTTCAATATGAAAGAGCGAAGTGTTCACCTTAAGGAAAAAAAACTTCAAAATTCATACGTCTTTCGGTGAATTTTAAAAAAGTTCGTGAACTAACCACGTTTATTATGTACATTTGTAGGTACGCAAAAAAGTTGAAGATGAATGTTAGGCTACGTTTACACGGTTTGAATTCAATCGATTTATATATGCACGGACGGAGACGGGTTCCCACAAATCAGAGATTCAACACTCTTGGAATTTTCGTACGATTACACTACTGTTCCGATTCAGAAGAACTGGAGGACGCAGTTAAATAAAAAAAATATTATTTATTTACTTCGGTATTTTTAAAGATACCTATTATTGAAAGAACAGTGAAAGAGAAGGGTGTGGATGATAGCGTGGCGGTTGACAGGGGAGATTGGAAGAAGGCGTGTTGCGCCGACTCCGAGTAACATGGAACAATGTGATTATTGAAAAATCAGTGATTCATTAATGTATCATCATTACTATTATCTAATTAAATATAACGAATAGTCTATTATTTCTATCGAGGGTCCCGTGGCTAAATATTAACAGCCGCAA
Source organism: Gortyna flavago (assembly GCA_963669345.1). Classification (NCBI taxonomy): domain Eukaryota; kingdom Metazoa; phylum Arthropoda; class Insecta; order Lepidoptera; family Noctuidae; genus Gortyna; species Gortyna flavago. Next base: position 13,218,534 of record OY770135.1, read on the forward strand.
AGGTCGAGTGATCAGGTTAAGCTACGCTTGCCGAGGTTGGTCTGTGGATGGGTGACCATCTTTATATACCGAGACCCCTCTGTGCCTCGGAAAGCACGTTAAGCTATAGACCCCGGCTGTCATTCGTGGATCTTTGACACTCGTTACGGGTAGGCAGAAGCCCGAAAGCCTGACAACCAGTTTTACCAAGGGGTATCATATAGGTCAGATAGGCAGTCGCTCCATGTAAAATACTGGTATTCAGCTGCACCCGGTTAGGCTAGGCAGATGATGATGTACACTCTATTCTTTGACTGCGAATACTCTTATCCATTACGTATAGTACCGGGGATCGCTATCGGGGATAGCGATCCCCGAAACATTTTCGAACAAATTTTGCAACTTAGACGGTCAGATTCTAATAGTATCTATCTCAAATATTTGATACGGAAAGCATGCATACCGATAACCTACATGTTTCTTGCTCTTTCTCATAAAAATGCAACGAGGAGTTGCAACAGGATATTGTGAATATCTTGTAGGTTCTACCTGTACCTTTATCGGAAATATTTTGCTAAATGCAGATACAGATGTCTTTATTTGCATTTATCCTGGTATATTATTTATGATTATTTGTAAGATGATACGGCTAGAATGGGGGTGACTACCGAAATGATGACTAATCGAGAAGCATGGAAGAATTTCGGCCATGCAACCATCAGCGGTGACTAGTCCTTGTCACGAGAGAAATTAGAAAAAAAAAACCCGGTCAAGTGCGAGTCGGACTTGCGCACCGAGGGTTCCGTACAAATTTGTAGGTATGTAACTACAAATTTACGGTTATAGGATTTTTTATTTTACTTTTGCTAAATGACATTGCTTCTTGCCAAATTTCATGATTCTAGGTCAACGGGTTCCTTATAGGTTTTGATTCCCTTGCGAGTGTCAAAATATGCGGCATAAACGGACCATAAACGCCCGTATCTTGTGATTGCGTTGACTTAGAAGTTTGAAGTTATTTCACTGCTTCAAGGGATTGCAGCCCTGTTTATATGATATTAATTTACACTTGATAGCTCCATGCGTTCCTGAGAAAAAGGGTCTTGACAGGCGGACAGAAAGACGGTCAACGAAGTGATCTATAAGAGTTCCGTTTTTCTATTGAGGTACGGAACCCTAAAAATGAGATATAGGCAAGAGGATGATGATGAATTCTGTTGTATTACTTTCTAGAAGTTAATACTTCTAGAAAATACACTCAATAGACTCTTCTATAGCACATCAAGTGTGAAAGGATAATTCTTTTCACACTTGATGTGTTATAGAGGAGTCTTCCACGGTTTTTCCGGCACAGCACCTTGGGTATGTCTTCCCCAGTATGTAGCTTAAGCACAAATTGCTGACTGGATAATCTTTTGACTACGACATGAGAATTTTAATAAATCACTTTCCGACACTATAGTACAGAGTACTACAGAGAAAATTACAAAATTACTCTACTACTCAACTCAAAACTCAAACTCAAAGCATTTATTTCAAACTAGCAGCGCCCCGCGGTTTCACCCACATAAGTGTCGATGCCGATAAAAAGTATCCTATGTATTATTCTAATGCATATTACTGTAAAGTTTCATCAAAATCCATTCAGAAGTTTTGCGTGAAAGAGTAATCCATCCATCCACACAAACTTTCGCGTTTATAACAATACTAGCCGCACCTCGCTGTTTCACCTGCATAAGTTTTCCTTGGGAATATCGGGATAAAAACTATCCTACCCGGGACTCAAACTATCTCTATACCAAATTTCATCTAAATCAGTTCAGCGGTTTAAGCGTGAAGAGGTTACAGACAGACACACTTTCGCATTTATAATATTAGTATGGATAAACTAATTACGGGCACTTTTGAATTCTCAAGGGGTCAGTCAGAAAGCTGATGCGAGTTGCCCATTCTAAGGCGTAGTAGGTACCCAATTAACCATGGAGAATAATGGGGAAGAAACTCTACAGACACTTTTTAAAATCAAAATATTGTTACAAAATATTGGATACATCATTCATGTTGAAATTATGCATGTAGGTACCAACCTCCATGGGATGGTTATTAGTTATCTCCTCATGATGAGGTTTACTCTGAACGTTAAACACCTTTGATAAATGATTTATTTTCTGTAAGTAGGTTTGTACAAACACTTTTACACGTCAATCATATTTTTTTAAACTAGATGAGGTCGGCGTTTCCTATCTGACTATTCTGAGAAGAAAGGCCGAAACAAACTCAGAGGTCACAGTCTCTTTTAAAGTCCAGACAAAATCTTGGTCAGATCATGTGAAGACCATGTAGATTGGTGTCTGAAATGGTCTTTTGAGGAAAGAACCACACAGATTGAGCGGACCTGTCCAGTCAGTCTTTAAAATTGTATGGTGATAATATAGAAATAGAGTACCTGTTGTCCAGCTTTATTTACATAGACTGTTTACACAACATAATCAGCATATAATGTTCCCACTGCTGGGGCACAGGCCTCCTCTCTGTGAGAGGGAGTGGGCCGTAATCCACCACGCGGGCCCAGTGCGGGTTAGTAGATGTACATGTCTTCGAATTTTTGGTTCTAGGACATGCCGGTTTCCTCACGATTTTGCTTCACCGTTTGGAGAGCAATGGTGATGAAATAATTTACACAAAGTAAAGCGCCTGTCTCGGTTCGAACCTACGACCTATATACAGACTATATACATATATATATATAGACTGTTATCACTTTCAAATTCCTAAGGGGTCGAGGGGTCGAGAGTGGACTAATCGTTAATAGTCAGTATTGTTTTCTTCACATCCTTAAACGCTAGTAACGTATGCACAGAAACAGTTGAATAATAAACCGCTTACAAAATAAGTCGAACTTACCTTCACTATGTATGAAATAAACCCAATAAGTGGCCACAATAACTATCGCAAACAGCTTAGACATTGTAACAAATAAGCGTCCACTACGTCCGTCGAACACAACAACAGTGGTGTTTCAAAACTAATTGATTCAACTCTAGACTCTTGACATTCAACTTTTTCCTTTTGAATGAGTAATTCACAATATTACACAACCTGACATGACATTTTCCCTATAAATCTAGACGTATTTCAAGTTTAATTGCAATGTAATTAATTTGTTAATTGTTATTGTGAATGAAATCGAGTCTAATTCGACTCGGTCATGGTTTGGGTTAAAAGGAAAATTCTGTTTAAATCATCACGTGATTTTCGCTCATCTTTTGTTTATGCACGGCTTTTTTCCTTGTGATGTAGGGTAATGCCTTTTCCTATGGTTTCGGTGATAAGAATGCGGTATTTGTTAGATTATCTTATGAGTATGAGCCATGATTCCAGTATATCTGTTTACGTTGATGGCTTGGAATTCACAGAATGGTACTTGTGAAGTGTTTACCCCAAATTTTGTTTTTACCTACTCGCGGCCCGCCCCAGCTTTGCACGGGTGCAATTTTTTTTTCGAATATTTCCGAAAATTTCTTTCATACAAACTTTGTCCCGGCAATACCGAACACAACAAAAAAAAAGAATTATCCAATTTGGTGCAGTCATTCGGAAGTTATGCGTGTATACATACATTTCGGCGATTAATTTTTATTTATAGATTAAACAATATTTTATTCCGATTTCAATACCGCAAGATACCACAGTCAAAGTTGGGAGCAGAATTCTAGATTATAATTCAAATAACGCTGTCACTACCCCATTAGTGTTTTTGAAAATCGAATAACAAAATATGCAAATACTGCTCAAAAATTGAATACAGAAATTCAGTCAATAGCAAAATATGAAATCCTAGAGAATGGTTCGGTGACAAAATATCTCCGGGCAAAGACAGTTTCCCCCTCAATTCCCTCTGTTTGTCTCAATAGGTACACTCTCGGCGTCTATCGGATTTCTTTTCAAAAGCCTCTTATCCCGTTTCCTTCGTGTTTATACTTTTTTCTCGGGTAGTGAAGTGTTTGAGTACTTATAACAATTCAATTTACCTCTCTCGATGGTATTTGATCTTATTTTAATATCTGATTCTGTAGCAGAAAACATTTTATAATACACCATGAAACACACCCAAAACAGAAATGAAATAAATGATGACATTTATTTGCGATGAATGGTTTCGTATGAGTAGTTTCGATTGAAAATGTTTTTGGGAAATTTTATCACGTTCATTTTTCATCGATAAAAGTAAACAATACAATATATTATTAGGTATTGAAAACGCAACATCCAATTTCGTAACACACTATCTCACTCAAAGAAATTCCTAATTCATTGCTTCATTTGTATTAAAAATTCGTCTGCCCGACAACGTCAAAAACGCAATGAATGTTGTCGAATTGTCAAAATGAAGTCATTGCAATTATTAGTGCCACGCAATTAACCCGAATTAAACATGCTCTTTATTGCTCATTTTATTATTTACTAACGGTAAACAAGTGAGTAAACGGTAAACAATTTAATATACATGAGTTTTCAGTATGTCTCATGAAAGTTGTAACATAACAAATTCTTTAGTGCAAAGTTTCGTCGAAAGTTCAATAAAAGCTTTTTGTCGAGATCGTATTATGTTGAAAACAAAACAATAAAGTAATTGTTACTGAAACATGCAAAGCTGCGAGATATACAAACGGGGATATATTTTATCACCAGCCAAATAATTCGGGACTAGTATAAGAAAAATGGGCTCGTGGCTAAAGAATAACAGCCGCACGGGTCGATCGTGCCGCGGTCGGTTCGTGGGTGGCTTATCCATTACATATCGAGACCCCTTCGAGCCATGGAAAACACGTTAAGCCGGTGGTCCCGGCTGTCATTTGAAGATCTTTGACAGTCGTTACGGGTAGAAGCCCGAAAGTCTGACAACCAGTCTTGTAAAGGGGTATCGTGTTTAACAGTAACTGGGTTGTGGAGGTCATATAGGCCGTCTGTCGCTCTATTTGGTATTCAGCTGCATCCGGTTAGACTGGAAGCCGAAGGCTGGGCAGATTCATAAGAAAAACATGGTAAAAAAAAAATATTTGTAACCGTCAATTGTGGTGTTCGGAGGCCCTAGCATGAACGCGCGACGAACAATCGATTGATGTTTGAATCGATAATACCTAGGTATCATAAAGCATATTGGTTTTCATTTTTACGGTAAGCTTAATTATCACCTTCTGTACTTGTACTATTATATGTTCTGTGGTATCACCTAGATGTAACTAAAGTCTTTAAACTAAATTAATATCACAAGGGAAATTAATATCCGGGGCGAGAGGGAGTGGGAGGCAGTCACCTCCTTCTGCGAAGCAGTCATGCTAGCGAAGGAGGTGGCGGGATGGGCGAGGGAGAGAGCGGAGAGAGCCGCCCGTCCCAGCCGCCGCGGTAGACGCTCCGGGCGTCGGGAGCCACGTGACGACTCCCGGCCACCGTAGGCGCGGGCCTGCGGACGGCGAGTAATGGGTAGCTTGCCGTCCGATCAGGACCAGGCCCGTGCCGGACGGCGCGTATGTGTTCCACGCGCGCCTCAAAGAGATGTCAGCAGACAAGGAGGGGCCCGTCAGGGCCGAAGCCTGCCGGGGCAGCGGGATTGTCCGAAAGGGTTACCGCTGCCCCGGAACATAAAGGGCTAAGGAAGGAACACGGATGGGTTTTAGTCAGTAAGAGTCTGACACTCCCTTCCGCTCCACCCAGAGCGGGAGGGGTCATTTGATGATTTCCCATCCTTAAAAAAAAAAGGGGAAATTAATATTTTCAATTTTATAATCGTTCCAATCCATTGCTCCATGAACTTACGACAATCCTCAACTGGAATACAACTATAATGCTCGCATTCGTAAAGTAATAATACACTTTATGTATATGTCGCAGCCAACTGGGTACCTACCACGAGCTCTTAACGCGATCCACTTTAGGACCTAAACTGAACTGTTCTGCTAATTCGTACCATGACGTCAGTTAAACGATTCAATTTAGGCCGTGCCATCTGGATACCTACCACGAGCTCTTATTCACTTTCAACGATCCAAATGCCGCTCAGTATGTTGGACGTCATGGTACGACTGTGAACGATGCAGTTTAAGAACCTAAACTGAAATGTCTTGCTTTTGAATCGTTTTTAAATAGATCATGGTAGGCCTCCAGGTCTAATTAGCCGTTTAGTTAACCGCCTAGCCTTTTAACTAAACGGTGGCCGTTCAACTAACGACCTGGGTACTGACTCTCAAATATAATTCCGATAGATCGACATTAGTCAAACGTCAGTTGGTTGAGTTAAACGTCAGGGATTGGCTAGACTCAGTGAGTCAATCAATGACGTTTGACTGACAATTTCAATGTCGATCTATCGGAATTATATTCGAAAGTCAGTACCCTGAATGATATTCTATTATAGTTTAGGTTGAAACTGTATAACTAGTCACGCGCGAGCCGAATTGGTCGCAGTCACTAAGCCAGGGCACCCCGAACAAATATATTAGGTTAGGTTAGAAAAGTGAACAACCGCGTGCGAGCCGAGAGAGCGAAGCGAGGCGAGCACTACTTCTAAAGGATAGGCGGTTAACTAAACGGCCAATTTAACCAGTTGGCTGCGACATATACATAATATAATAATAATAATCTTTATTACACAAGAAAGTGGTTACAAAAAGTGTGAAGTCCCTGACTACTGTACTAGGTGTTAGACCTGTGTTACTAGAGCCAGTGCCCTCTCCCAGTCGGAGATATTACAGAAACTTATGCAAAAAGATTAACAAAAATAAAAATAAAAAGAATATGGTAACAACGAAAAAAAAGGTAAACTAAAAACGGTTTTAAAAAGGCCTATATTGAGTTAGTGAGTGTTTGTGTCTCTGGTCTCAGTGTCTGTGTGTGTGTGTGTGTGTATGTGTGTGTGTGTGTGTGTGTGTGTGTGTGTGTGTGTGTGTGTGTGTGTGTGTGTGTGTGTATGCGAGGGTGTGTTAGGGTGTGTATGAGGTTGTGTGGGTGAGTGTATATGTGTGCAATGGATTAGCAATATCCTTCAAAATGATTCAGATTGTGATTGAATGTGTGCATGCAATTAGGGTGCAGAATTGATGATGCTTTCAATTATTTCAGAATAATTATTATGATCAACATACTTAGATATAAACGTATTCAAAAGTTTCCAATTATTTACACGTCGATTCATAATTTTCGTTTCTCATGATTCAGTGTCAATTATTAAAAATTAAACCCAACAAAGTATGGCAAAATTGCCCTTCTGTCCTATGTACCTATCACATGCACCAAGACACAAAAGTGTATGTTGCTCGACGACACTATCGTGCCCAAAGCGCACTAATGTATAATAAAATAAACAAAATACTTCCAATTTATAAATTAACCCTACATAAAGTCAAGCAGACTCTTAAGCCATGGCTACTTTCGCTGAACTATGACGAAACAGAGAAAGTTATCACATCTATTTCGTAACTTTAAAACCCCTCCTGATCTATCAAGGATACATACACACATATACACTCACCCACACAACCTCATACACACCCTAACACACCCTCACATACACACACACACACACACACACACACACACACACACACACACACACACACACACACACACACACACACACAGACACACTGAGACCAGAGACACAAACACTCACTAACTCAATATAGGCTTTTTTAAAACCGTTTTTAGTTTAACTTTTTTTTTTGTTGTTACCATCTCATTCAACTTTGATTATCATTAGTTTTTTTTCCCACACATACCTACAATGTTTCCGCTGCTGGGACACAGGCCTCCTCTTTTTGAGAGGGAGTGGGCTGTAATCTACCACGCGGGCTCAGTGCGGGTTGGTAGATGTCACATGTCTTAGTTTCGCCGCAATTATAAAGTAACTTCAGAACCCAATATTAACAATGTAAGACTAGATACGTTATAGGTAAGTACACGAAATAATTACCTACCTCAAAAGCCAACAATGTAACAGGAATTAAAACGAAAACTATGTCGCATATAATTTGCATCCAACATGAACGCTAAGTTTTAGTAATTGCATGGCGCACTTCAATTAAGACAAGGAAACTACGCCACTCGTTCCAAGTATTTTACTAATTGGAAATAAATTTAGTGGAATAACAAGAGAACAGGTAAAGCTGTCTACAATAAAATAAATACATTGGTTGAAGGCTATTGCGGTTTTTTTTGTGCCAGAAAGTATTTTTTCGGCGACACTTGTGGGATTCCTATGTCCAGCAGTGGACGGATATCGGCTGAAATTATAACGATTTAATCATTATCTAATTCTACAACATCCAAACTATTATAACGCCTGCTATAACTTATAAGCAAATACAGCCTCCGACAGCTAACAGAATCACATTTTATAAATATTCATGCAATAAACAGCCATTCAGAGCAAAGTTGATCAAACTTTCAATATTAGCAACACATCGCTCACTCAAATAGAAGTTTCAACAATTTCACAAATGTTTTAAACACACACAAAACTGGTTCGCAATGCTCTTTGCACATGGGAATACAGTACCTGTTTTCACTAAACGAATACACTAGCACATTTCAAAATACGTACTTCCTGCACAACTTTGAAGTTAGTGAACAACACTTATTCGACGATATTTATTTTCTCTGAAGTTTCCTGACTACACTTAGCTCCTTCATACGGCTAAAATAGATTACACCGACGCAAAAAGTTTAGTAGTTTGCAACAGCTTCGGCTTTTACTAGCGTTATTTATATTCTTATAAGTTCTGAATGGTTGTTTTCTATCAAAATTGTTTAGTCAGATTCTTTCGCATCTGATCTGTATTCTTAAGAGCGTTTACGCCTATATTTTAGAAAACTAGTGTTAAAGCCAAATTAGACCGATTTTAAAGTTTCCATAAAAACAGAGATTTCCAGTAATCCTTTTTTAAGACATTTCGAAAATGTTCTTAGGTAACTTTTTAGACCTTCATATCCTGCTTATGCTTATAAAGTTTAATTAAAATCGGTTCATTCATTTCTAAAAACAAGGGCTTGAAAGTTTGTATGAAATGCCGTGCGGCGTAAACGCTCTTAAGGGGAGTTTCACGTTGTCTATTTCTTACAACGTTATCCGCAATTAAGACACTGCGTTGTGCATACCCCTCATAAATGAATAAAAGATCAGCGAAGTAATTGAGTAACACGCTAAAAGTAGCCATTTTGGCAGTTCAACAACATTCATTGCGTTATTTATGTTATCGAGTAGACAATTTTTTCGACCTTTTGAAGCAATGGATTAGCAGCTATGTTGGGGTCGGCTTCCAGTCTTACCGGATTCAGCTGAATACCAGTATTTTACATGAAGCTACTGCCTATCTGACCTCCACAACCCAGTTACTGGGTAACACGATACCCCTTGTTAAGACTGGTTGGCAGACTTTCGGGCTTCTGACTACAATGATCCACGAATGACAACCTGGACCAACGGCTTAAGGTGCCTTCCGAGGCACGGAGGGGTCTCGGTATGTAAAGATGGTCACCCATCCACAGACAACCGCGGCAAGCGTAGCTTAACCTGATCGATCGACCTGTGCGGCTGTTATTATTTAGCCACGGGCTCTTCAATAAAATCAAACCCAACCAGCATAATTTAATAAACCGATCTAACTCCAAGTTGCCATTTTAAAAATTGTGCGCCGGTTACAAAATTGCATAACTTGATGCAATTAAAGATGACTCGCTTTAAAAAATCCGCCTCAGCTCTTTCAATATAAAACTTTATTATGAAGGATGGAAAGTTTTAATAATCCCAAGCGACAACCAGCGAGGACACTGAATAGATAGGTACAGACAGAAGGCTCCAGACAGAGCGTAAAAAACGAGGTGCACGCACACAGGTGTCTATGTGTGCATGCACCTCGTTTTTTACGTACAGAAATAGATGCATATAAAATTTATTTAGTACACACAAAAGAAATAGAACTAAACACAAAAGCACAATTAAATTACAAGAAAATTCAAGGTGTCAAAATTCAAACAAAAAAAAAAACATATTTTAAAAGAAATAAAGTGACAGTATGACTATGACACACTTTAAATCCAATAACGAACACACAAAGGCGGTGTGCGCAACAAGGTTGCACCAAAAATGGGAGTCTCAAACAAATGGCAGTCGCTCGCTGAACGTAAAGCATATATTTATTAATTACATAAAATTTAGTAAGATTTTGAATAATATTGCTAATCCATTGCTTCATTTATTTGAAAACAACGTAAATAACACAATGAACGTTGATGAACTGTCAAAATTAAAGGCATTGCTAATGTCAGGTGTGTTACGCAATTACCTCGCAGCTTATAAACTAAAAGTATATGACGTGTGCGTGTGTTTTCGCACGTTGTGTGAAACTGACCTTCTGTACCCATTTATTCTATGGCGAGGACGTCTGAATCGAGATGGTGTAACCTCATTTCACAGCGGGTAGGTCCTACTCATTCATTTTTAAGGTGTTAAGTAAGTTTATTATTAATGAGGTCATTTATTTTGCCCCCAACGAGATTATAAGGCGGTCAAAATTTTAGTTGCATTTGGTTTTAATGTTAGTTTGAGGCCGCCAAAAATTAATTAATTGGGTTCCCTTTCGGTCTATGTGGTGAAAATATCGAAGTGATGCGACTTTTCATGATGCAGGCGCGCTACTGCATTCTGCTCCATTATTGCATACGATTTTAGACCCCTATCAGAGAATGTAGTCGTCAGTTATCAAAAAAAAATCTGCTGTTTAATAGGAAAGTTCGATACCTACGCGGTCTAAATGTATGGAACATCAAAATGTTTTTTAATATATTACGATATATTTCAACGCAGGGGTGTTCAGAATCATGTACTGAATTCGTGGTAACAAGCTGCGCGTTGATGTCCCTGCCACAAAATTGTATTTTGGCTATTTTACCTCCCCACTTCTTTCGGGTGGGTCAAGTAGCTTCGGATTTGATCTTATTAGAAGTGGTCAATTCGCCTCTTTGAGTTCGAATATTCCTGACTGAAAATGTAATCATTAACAGCAAAAACCTGTGCATAATTACCCTTAATTTATAATATTATAGCCTCAAAACTTTCTATCAATAAACTTTCCTGTTCCACAAAGTTAGCAAGCATGATGGACCTACAGCGGCGGACTGTTAATAACACTAACTAGCCAGCTACTCCCGCTGCCACGGACTTTCTGTAAAGTAGGAAACGATATTACGCTCGTTCGTCGCCATTTTTAAAACTTTTCACAGCAACTTGTACCTTTTTTTTTTCTCTAAACAGCCAGTGATTGCGTTGTCGTGAGATTGCTTGTCAAGTGATTTCATTGAGAAGACGGGCAGTTCTTTTTTTGAAAGTTTTTTTTAATGTTAACAATGTTGGATTTTCTTCTTTGTTCAAAGAATTTTGTTTTAGGCCTTACGTCCAATGTTTTGGCGAAAATAAATGAGGACATGTTTTTGATGTCGGACTTTGTCGTCTTGTGCTGGACTTGAAGTTCTGTCCTGCTCGAATCCATCGAATGTATTGGATTAGGTGTCGTATCTATTATCTAGTTTATATTGAAGGCACTTTTGTGAGTGTTGTATTTTTAACAAATTTTCAACTAAAATCGCCTGAGTTCGGCCGACGATGCGACGTAGGAGCATAGTGCGGCTGATGACGGATTATTCAGATGTACGGCTCGAGCAAGTTATTTTATTTTTTGTTTGCGGGAGATGACATACTTATCTAATTAGTGTTGATATTACAAATTTCTACTTTCATTTTAGGTTAACTTACTATAATAACTATCGCACATTAATTTCCTCACTGAAGTCTGGGCCATCTTCAAATAAAGGATCACTTAACACCAAACGGCTCACATCGCATCGGATCGGAACAGATTTTACAATCTTTAAACAATATTAAATCGTGTACACAGTATTTAGTTTATACTTATTACCAAGCCGCACACAGCAGCTTGACCGCGGGCGTCTTCCACGACACGCGATCGTAGCCGAAAGTACGCGCGATCGGCTCCGTTCGCCTGTCGTCGTATCCGATCGGATCCTTTCGGCTCTCGTCCAAATTTTTCTTTTCCTCTTCTGTGTGTTATGATTATTTTCTTCTGCTTCTAATGCAATAGCCAACAATAATACGTCAACTTCAAACATTTTCAAAAATTAGAACACGTCAACACGGTAGGAATGAAACTATTTGACTAGGCGCAGAAACAAATACGTTCGCAAGCGACGGTACGGAGCCGATCGTGATATGCGTCGACATGCTGCCGGACGTGTGACGCTATCCGGCTGTATCCTTTTCGATTCGATGCGATGCGAGCCGTTTGGTGGAAATCAGCCTTTACCTAATCTCCCTAATCTGTTGACTGGCATCTTGAATTGTTAATTTGTTTGCATAATATAATACATTACTGGCTCAATCTAATTATTGCAATGAATTAGGTGATTGTGAAAGACTTTTATAGTAGACTAGCTTCTGCCCGTGACTACATCCGCGAGAAATTTCTTGTTCCCCCGATTCGCCCCGTCGCATTGCATCGCCTGCCCGCGCTATCACTGCGTTTTCGGTTAGCGTTCTTTTTACTTTTTTTCTTCTTGCTTGACTCCTAGCGTGATGGCGAGTGGCCCACCTCAAGAATTGGGCTATCAAATGCAAAAAATCCGACTGGTAGTTTCAGAGATATAGTGCGTTCCAACAAACTCTTCAGCTTGCTTTGTTATTAGTACAGATACCTACGTATCTAAGCACTTATGAAACGCCGCATCACTAAACCCGCAACCGCCATCGAACCGCAAACCCCATAAGTGCTTACCCTAGATTTAGATATTGATAAAGCACCTATCGATAAAATGTTGCATTTTTCCTGAAGTCATACTCTGCCTAACCTTTTCACAACTGTGTTGGGGTTGGCGTCCAGTCTCACCGGATGCAGCTGAATACAAATATTTTCATGAAGGGACTGCTTCTCTGACCTCCACAACCCAGTTACTGGGTAAAACCTAAGATACAACTTCTTGATAGGTATGTAAACATGATGATTAGCCGTCTACGGACCGACCGTAGCAAGCGCAGCTTTACCTGATCGATCGACCTATGCGGCTGTTATTTTTCCTGAGGTATGTACCTATATTACGACATTCTTCAGTTGTCTTGTTGATTGTCAGTTTCTTGTAGTAAAAATCGAATGGCAAAATTACATAGGTATCTCATGAAAAACTCAATGTTTGCTTGTTATGAACTCATTTTGTTAAATAACTACACTACTACTGTTATTACATTTTTATACGTTCATATATTATACAGCGTGAAATTGAAAACATCAACAATCGAAAAAAAATCAGCTGTTCCCTACATTTTGACGAGTTATGCGAACATAAATGTAGGGAACAGCTGATTTTTTTTCGTGATTTCAGGTTTGGTCCCATAGTAAAAGTTGTTCATAATGTACAGTCTCCCATTTCGACTTGTCGCATGTTTTCAATTTCAACCTGTATAGACAGAAAATGCCTGAATCAATCATATTTGTAAAAACATAATTTGAAAATATAAATACACCACCTATAATAATTATAAAGTTAACAATTAGGTACACACGAAATGATTGAATTCGGATTTCGACGAATTGTGTGATTTTCAATTATGAACGCTTTGCTATAAGGTAATTAATTATTTCACGTGGTAAAAATAATATTATTTTATTTTCTACTGCCTGCGTGGTCTTTCCCGTCAAGGAAATGGGTCAGCAGAGAGTCCTCCAATTATTTTGACTTTTACTAGGTAGTAAAAGCCAAAATAATTGCACATAAATAGGAATTTATGTACCGAACGTGATGATTATCGTACTGCGTCCCATCGCTTTCTTCTTTCGTTATCCATTCTTATTGTTATTTCAACGATTTGACTTTAATTTGTATTGTATTATTTCATTTTCCTAATTGTTATTATAAATTATAATATCTTTAAATTTGTGTTAATTAAATAGTAAAATGATTTGTATGCCCATGTGACGGACATGGAGGACTCATATAATAAAACCTCTATGTACTAAGTACCCTTGTTTGCAAACTAATAAATGATTTCATCTACGGAACATATTTTATGGCTGAAGCCATTGGAACTCAGCCATGGACGTTTACTAATATTTGTAGTGGTATGGTAACCTACCACAAATTGCTTAAAAAAAATTATGCATAAAATTGTGATTTGTTTCCTGAAAAATATTTGAGGAACAGACAGAATACTGTCTGTTTGGATGTGGTTTGTTTCTTTTAATGTTATAACAATTATAATTTAATAATTATGTTACTTTATCTTTTTGTTTGTTTTAGTTTAGTACAAACCCCACAAATTCTACATCAAGGTCAAGTGTAGCATCGTAGATTTTTATCGTTTTAACTTTTAATTTATTTATAATAACACTTGCTTTTCTAATTCACTTTTACTTGCCATTAATAAAATAGATTGGAATAGAATCGTTAACACCAAAAGTCTTAAACAAAAGTAGTTTCAATGAACAAACATTCGAAAAAAAAAACAGACCAACTTACTTTAATTGCGAAACCGTATCTGTACATCATATCACACAGATAGGACAGTACCTACGAGAGCTAAATATAATAACGTTACAACGTAATAAAGTGAAACACACGACGTCCGCTGTCCGGGACTTTATATTTATGAACACTTGTGTGACCGGCACTAAGCAGGCTTAGGACGCTATAATGATACCGCTTGCCCACAAGAAAATGTTAAGAAAGAGTGCATTGAGCGAAATATTCTTTAAACAATTGAAAGTAGGAAGTAGGTAATCGTATTACAGTGTGACAACTGAGATGTGCCTTCGGCAAAATAGTCATACATTTTAAACTTGTTCGAATTTTGACATATAATTGACAGGTTCAACGTTTAGCATAGCATAGTATAATCAGCCTATAATGTTCCCACTGCTGGGACACAGGCCTCCTCTCTATGACAGGGAGTTTCTCGAGCCATAATCTACCTCGCGGGCCCAGTGCGGGTTGGTGGATGTCACTAGGACTTTTTTGAAATTTTTTTACTCTTGGACATACCGGTCTAGAACAAAAATTATCGCAAGTTTAAGCTTACAGATTTTCAAGCGCGTGTAAACATTTGTGAATTTTTGAATGATTTATCAACGGTTCACGCACGCTTGACAATTTTCTCTCTCTTCGATAAACTAGCCCTTAGTCGTTTGATTTGGTACATCGACGGAACCTTCAAGTTGTGTCTTACTCGTAGTACTATCTGAAGGCCAATTCTCGTAATTTAAAACGTTCAAAATCGTCAAAAGGGTCACAAACACATGTCAAAGACTTGTCAAAAATGTAGGTAAATTAGAAGTATTTTTGACAGATTGAGATCAGACTGTGACCATTCTTATAATTACGAGAATTGCCCCGCTGGTACAAATGCTTGATTCTTGCATACAGAGTATTGACCGTTCTAAGTTCTAAAATAAAAGAGACAGGACTCTTTTGTCTAAAATAGAAACCCTTTCATCCGTAGAGGCTTCGCTCAAAGGTGAGATTACCTTTTAGGCTTTTTTTTACAGGATTAGTTAGGTACAGAGGCTACATACAATTGGTAAAACGAGGGATACGATTTTGGTGTTAAAAACGATATAAGCCTACAAATCATTAAAAAAATCATTTGAAAAATGGTTAATTCTGCGTCTCCTTGCAGCATTTTCGAAGTTGCATGAACTGATCTGTGTATTATTCGAAAACATGATAAGTAAGTAACCTTTATATATACATACCAAGCAAAGCGCTATAAGTATAATCAGCCTATAATATTCCCAATGCTTGGACACCACAGATCTCTCTTCGAGAGGAACTGGGCAATTAATCTACCACGCGGGCCTTGAGCAGATTGGTAGATGCCACAGGGCTTAAAATTTTTGGTTCTAGGACATGCCAGTTTCTTCAAGATGTTTTCCTTCACCGTTTTGAGAGCAGTGGTGATGAAAACCTACAACTTGTAAGTCGGGGCCACCACTCCTCTCAAGTACTGCTCCAAGCAACGTAAATTACATTTAAATTCCGAAAAACATAACAAGCAAATGGAATGGAATTTCCACCAAAATTACTTTTTACCTGAATAGATTATTTCGTTGCCTAGCCAAAACTACAAAGCCAAAAATAGGGAAAGCGTGGAAATCTCTTGCATTTTAAACTACGCATTGCCCGTAGTAATGAGGAAACAAAACGAGTGGTTCATAATAACTCTACTGGTCCACGGAATACTACAGTCGGTCGGCAAATTGCCTCATTAAACTTAAAAACATATCTAATTCCTTCGTTGTTGGATGAAATTTTCAATGGCGAGATTTATTCTTTTGAATATTTTGGGTGTAGGTACTACTCTTGATAAATAAGCTGCCTGTTTGGTTGAAGCCTGTACAAGAGCTCGCTGTGGGTCTTGTCAAGTGGACAAACCTCTGTGAATGTTGGAGTTTTCAAAGTAGGAAGCGTCCAGTATTCAGTGGTATTCAAATTGAAATTATTTTTCCGAAATGGTTCACTAATGGGTTCAATTTATGTTAAAATTACATCAGATTTAATCACAATAGAATCTGACTTTGTCATAAAACTTAAAGACAAAATTACAAAACGGGGCGCTCAAGTAATTGTCGTCCCTAACTTAAAGGACAATAAAAATAGAATACCTACTTGATGTTTGTTTGTATCTTGTTTCAGAAAGTTAAAACCAACTTTATTTTTAATGAAACGACTTTGTCACTGAGATAATAAAAAATCAACTCCTCAATTTCAGAGTAAACAGTTTCTTATTTACTTCCAATATTGTGGGAAGCTAAATTGAAATTTATAGCTTCGCAGACAAGGACGGGAATTGCGTAGGGTGACTTAATTCTGGAGGTATTGTTTTATTTTGATGAAGTGGGACGGATAAATAAACAAGGGAATGCTGTGGTTGATTTGATGCAAGATATACCGAATATATGGTGGACGAGATAGGGAAGTACTGTTCAGTTAGTGGTTACGATAGTTTTATTGTCCTGAAGAAAGTTATTATTGTACGTATTATTTCTAAGAGAGATGTCAGTGTTTGTGAGCAGATGATTTTTGGGGAATACGTTATGGTAGGACTAACGTTGCACTCCGTCCTTGACCATGCCCAATCAATCATTGCTTTTTAATTGTGCAAATGCCCAAAATCTTTTCAAAACCCACCGATGTAATGTAGGTCCACGTAGGTTATATATTATATTGTAATCTCAAAGGTATACTTAAACACAAATAAATAAATATATTTACATATATTTTTATAAACTATTATTTAAATATATTAAAAAAAAAAATAACTTAATATTAAGTTAATTTGGATTAAAATAATTTTAATTTATAAATAAATATATTTACATATATTAATAAATTAAAATTATTTTAATCCAAATTAACTTAATATTAAGTTAATTTGGATTAAAATTATTTCAATTTTATTTTCATAATGTTGGACTACTAATAATACTTTCAGAATATTATAATAATAAAGAAAAAAGTCTAGGTACTGCAGAGTTAGATCGCATTAATGCAAGTATGAAGTGAAAATTTATCGGAACACATTAGTTTAGGACTTTCCGCCACCTTTGAATTCCCTTTAAGAAAGATAAAGAGAGGTCGCATGTTCCATCAATATTTATTCTATCTATATTTTACTAGCTTCTGCCCGTGACTTCGTCTTGAAAATGAAAATTTCTTGCTCCCCCAACCCACCCCATCTCGTTTTTGGCTTAACGTTATTTCTTTTTTTTTTCTTTTTGATCGGCTCTTAATAGTCTTAGCGTGATGTTAAATAAAAACT
Organism: Gortyna flavago; assembly: GCA_963669345.1. Classification (NCBI taxonomy): domain Eukaryota; kingdom Metazoa; phylum Arthropoda; class Insecta; order Lepidoptera; family Noctuidae; genus Gortyna; species Gortyna flavago. The sequence goes on from OY770135.1 coordinate 13,236,388, forward strand.
ACAGCCTTCTTCAAAAAAATTGGGCATTCAAATGCAAAAAAAAAATTCAAATCGGACGGTAGTTCCGGAGATTAGCGCGTTCAAACAAATAAACTCTTCAGCTTTATAATTCTGTAGTTTACATGGATATAAAATACGAGCCAAGAGTTCCACTGAAATACATTTGGACCTATTATCAAAATTATAAATCATCTTTATCTTGCGTTCCGTCGATTTCCTCTTCCCATTGTTTGTAAAGATCAACGCTTTGTCGACTATGAAATGGTTGGGATTTCCATAAATAACCCAGACTAAAGGAAATTCAACCTTATCTTGATAAAAATTCAGTCTAAACTATGTTTTGTGTGTTCATCATGTTTGTGGAGACTTCCACGGTCAAATTCGGCGAGAAGTGTTTTATGACGAATGCCAATAGATTGATCTATAGGGCTGCGGTCACACCAGACCCTTACGGGACAGACCCTTTGGAGGGTTTTATTATTTTATATTGAACATGAAATTGAAAACACCAATGTAGAATCTATCTAATAAAACTTGTCTGGTAATCTGGTAAATATTTTTTAATCGAATTTGTTCAAGGGCATTCTTTACTTTCAAAGTGATAGAATTACTGCAATTTGAAGAGAGTATTGAAATATAATAAAATCAAGGTGATTTTTTTTGATGCCTGTGGTTAGTTATATTTCCTCTCATTTTTTAAACAATTGTACCTATTATTATTTTGTCTGTTAGTTATTAAATTATGTAAATATTATTAATAATTTCGGAAATTTCATGTTTTACAAGTGAAAAACATTAAACTTTCTGTTTTTTTTTTTATTATTCCTGATTGGGCCTGCTTTTGACCTAGATCACGCCTGATGGAAAGCGATGGATGAGGTCTTTGATGAAGTATTTACCTTCTTAGATTTTTTAATGAATCTAGTACCTTGATGCCTATTTATAAAATTACTAGCGGGCCGCCCCAGCTTCGCACGGGTGCATTTTTTTCGAACACTTTTTTTTCTTTCATGCAAACCTTGTCCTGACAATACCGAACACAACAAAAAAAGAATTAGCGAAATCGGTTTAGCTGCTCTCGAGATGTGCGCTTAGCAACACATTTAGCGATTCATTTCTATTTTATAGAAAATGTCGTGCGTCAATCCTCCATAATTATAATGTTGCGGTTTTTAGTAATTATCAGGTTATCAAAAATTTCCTTGTTTGAACATGTTGATTATCTACCATAAGGGGAAATTCCACTGACGATCATATCCAGTATTAAAACGAAAACACGAGTCTTCAATGAGGATCCCCCGAATCACTCGAATGTTGTTACGTATTAACGATTTACGGACCTATATCTAAATATATTTTACAAAAATTTCTTAAAGTAATCCTTTAAGCACAGAAATGCACAGATACGTACTAATGCGTAGTAATGCCATAGACATTTTCCTAGTAAAACTTTGGGTGATGTAGAGACAGACTAACAGTGGTAGGTGCAATTAGGTTAAATTGAGGAATATATAATATTTTTTTTATTGCTGAATGGGCCTGCTCTTAACCTCGATCACGTCTGACGAAAAGCGATGGATGAGGTCTATGATTAAAACGGGCGTGCCCAGAAGATGCCTGTTCACACTTGCTTTGCAGGCAGACGGGAACTTGGAAGTACTTTATAAAAAAAAAAAAAAATCAGGCGGTGCCTAAACCGTGGCATATTTAATTTATTAGAAACATGCATAGTCACATTCAATCTATAAATAGTAAGTAAGTTACATAAGTAATGTTTAATATTATTTATTAACAAAACAAACGTGACTTGTTCTTAGTCCCTCAGCCAGTAACTGGTTTTGCTTAGCTCTGAGATATTAATACCAACAGGAAGTATAATGAATTAATGATAGACAGAAATATATATCTGTGTTTTACTTACACACATGTATGTGCAAATAGATTACTGTAACAATTATGTTAAGTTTGTGTAGCTTAAAATTGTAAATACTTTAAAGCTGTGTTCATTTATTTAATATTCGCATGCGAAAATATATATGATGTCATTGCAATATCAATGTATATAGACGTACCTACCATTTTTTGTACCGCTACTGCAAATACTTAAGTGACATTGACTTTACCATTTGATGCAATTTTATGTTTTTGTATCATATAGGTTTAGATTCAGAATTGAGTAGCCACTGGCGCTTTAAAAATGTGCTTGGTTTCAATTTCGTAATATGAATTCTTTCCTTTTTTATTACCAACGTAAAATTTTAAAGCAAGAAAGACTATTAGCTGGTCTCTGTGGCGATCTCTTTAATCTTGTTCAAGCTACATAATAGCTACAAAAAGTACTTATTCGACCAGTAGCACTGCAGTGCGATCCAAAAAACTACGCCTATTAAAATAGCTGTACTATCTATCGAAAAATGCAACGTTAGTAAAAGTTTTATGTGTAAAAAATGCAAAACGGAAACATGTTTTCTATTTTAAATTGTTGTGTGTTTTAAAGGGTTTATAATAATAGTATTTTTTTAAAACTATGATTAAAACTATATGTGCATATATTGCAAGGTGATAAAGATTGAAACATACTAAAGACAGAACAGCGAAGTAAGATACTTACGGAAAGAAAGTGTCAGTCCGATCCTCAATTCCTCATGACTGACAAAATTCAAATATAAATCATACTTACAGATGTCAGTCAAGCTATAAACGCACAAGATTTTGATATTCTGATGGGAGTTTTATGGTTTTCCTTTATGGGAGTGTAATAAAATGACAACCTTAATAATATTCGGAGAAAAAGTTGCAATCTTGTCAAGAGATGACCGAGCAATGTGAAGTCTTTCGGTATCACTTTGCAATTTCTTTGGCAAAATCCATTAGTATTATGATGTAGGTAATGTTACAAAGAAGATGTGCTGGAAGGGAAAAGTGAATAGTTATTTTTCCCTTTTTAAGACCTAATGCTATTGATAATAGGGTAACAAGTTGGGTGATACGCCTTTCTTGTTTATATTTTAGTGTTGCTAACCAGCTTAGTAAAAAATTTGCACAAGTTTGAGATTGATGAGCAAAGAAAAACTAGAGCTAAAGATTTGCCCAATACTATTCAACCGAAATTAAAAGTTGTTAAACATAGCCCGAGGTATCAGTCTGTATTTTTATATAAGATGTTGCCTATATAATTCAAAACCAAATACAATGTTAACTTATTTAAAAACAAATTGAGGTCCTTTTTATTGGAGAAAGGCTATTACAGTATCAATGAATTCCTAGATGACATATTATGACATTGTAACTTATGATTGATTTTATTACTTTGACACTTATTATGTATGATCTATTGTATTTAATGAATTAAAAATATTGACTTCTTTAAATGTATTTAATGAATTTTATTTTAATTTGCAATTGTACTTTTTATTAATTTTAACAATGTACCTTTTTATTAATTTTACAATATTGTTATGAAATAAATTTCTTATGACTAATGTTTGTGAAATGCGCAAAAGGGGTTTGTTTGCTAATAAATGCATAAAACATCTATGAGGACACGTACTTTTCTGTATTCTGAGGAGGACACCTTATAAAAGAAATAAGTTAGCATTTACCAGAGACCACATACAATGAAAACGAGGCATGAAAGTAAAAAAAATATATAGACATTTACTTTCCTCTTTGCTCCCCATTATTATTACTTACGAATCTCGCTTACTTCATAATTTCTGATGGATGTTGTTACATCAAACTAACATCAATAATATTCCTGACGTGTCACTTTTGTTATATTTCGTCGCAAATATTATTTTAGGAATTTGCTTGACAACACGGTTACTACGGGAGTGTCCTTCAAATTTTTTTTTTATATTTACTTCGTTTGGATCTGCCTAGCACTTTTGTGTCCTTTCATAGATATCAATACTGATGTTCTAAAGTCAGATAGTCTAGAAATATAATAACGTTTATGTTAATACCAATTGCCATATTTTTAATACCAATCGAGACAGCTCTTTTTGGTGAAGGACACTATGTAGATGTGTTAAAAATATGAAATTAACCCCTAAATTACGATTTGTTACTGTACCTATCTGTGCATTTTTTGCAGATTACTAACGTATTTTTTAATGTCCTCTTCCAGTATTGTACCACAGAGCTACGTTTCATATGCTACAATTTGTAGCCTCATGGACACATTAAGAGGAATATCATTTCACTAATGGACCGTTGTTTATACGTATGTAGGTGTAAAAAGTTGGCACAAAAACATTTCTAGCGCTCATTCAATATGCGGAGGTACTGATATGCAAAATATCGTCATTACCATACGATTCTTTGAAGGTTACGTAAAGGAAAATGTTTATTTTATTAGTTTTGATTCTTGTCAACGCCGAAATACCCGTTATTGCTTGTTTGCTAGCAAACTGATGTGGTTTTGGGACTATTGTATTGTTGTTGATTTAATAACATGAAAGTGACTAACATTTTTCGGATCTTTTAATATGCCCACAACAGCAATAACTTCACGGGGTATAAAAGATAGACGCTCTACGAGATTTTTATCTTTCTTGATTTTATTTTCGATTGACACATTAGCTATGGCTTCCTTTACTGCCTATATTATGTTTGTTTGTGGCAATTTTTAACCGACTTCTAAAAAAGGAGCAGGTATTTTTTTTTTTTATGTTTGTTCGCGCATAACTCCATCGCTTGCCAACCGATTTGAAAAATAATATTTTTGTTGGAAAGGGTATACTTCCCAAATGGTAATTTTTTCGAAATCTGACAAGCGGTTTTGAAAAATCAACAAACATCTAAAAATTCAAATGCAATATTTTGTAAAAGGTGATGAGCAGTTGACATTAGGCTATTGTAACTTAGATAAATTACAAACTCTCCTCCTAAAACGTAAAAAATAAAAATTTCGGAAGTCGGTGTCGTTGGTTCTGCATTTTCGTTTATTGACACCGACTTCCGAAATTAAAGTTATTTAGCACGTTGTAGTGTTTTTTTTTTGGAAGTTGGTTGTGTTTTTTGTAAAAAAGTTTTTATAACTATTGCATCTGCTGCTCCTCTACCTGATCATTAACCATGGTTGAACATTTTATTACTTTTATTATTCATAGTCATTTATTTATTAAAAATAATTTGTATCTGACTTTTATTAGTTAAAATGTGCTTTGATATTTTATAATATTTCAAGTTAAAGTCAAGTTTTTCGCATCAGAATACAGTAAGTTTTCCTCTTCATATTCCTATTTAATCGACACTGTTTTACTTATTTGTTCTAAATTGCTTGGTTACGTTAAGCACCTATGGTTACGTTAATAATTTCTTGTTAAACATTTCAGTAAGATCATTGACCATTTTAAGGAGAATGCGCCTTGCATACACGTTACTTATGACGGCTATGCCCCTAGCCATGAATGTGTCGACAAATTGTATAGAATTAAGAAAGGCATTTGTGTGCCTGAAAGTGAACATTGTAAGTATTAGTACTACTGAATTGTATAGCCAAGAAAGTCATCAGTCTGTGTAAAAGCAGCGTTGAATTTCTAATTCGTTGCTCTATATCTATATTGCTTTGTTTGTTGTTTTTTTGTTTGTTCGCTATGCGAAAACGAAGTAGGTAACAGCGCGGGCAGGCAATGCAATGCGATAGGGTGGGACAAGGGAGCAAGAAATGTCACGCGGGCAGAAGCATTTAATAAATTAACAAAACATTTATTATTCCATTCTTGAGTGTCCTTCATCGGAAGAAACATAATTTGGCTTTTCCAACATTTTACTCTTCTTACAAACTCACCTTCCCTTCTGTTTAATTGTTTGCATAACTCATTGTTGATTTTTCTTTTTCGGAAACATAGACTGCGGCTTCTTCAGTGGCGACTTCAGAAATTTGTATCAAAAAGTTATATCATCGTGTATTAGTCTTTACCTACACTGTTTCTTCATACATAGTTCAGCGAAATTCGATTTATTTCTAAGTAATTTTTATAACCGACATAGTCCGAAGAATTGCCAAACTTAAGTGGCAGTGGGCAGGGCACATTGCTCGCAGAACAAATGGCCGATGGGGCGAAAAGGTTCTGGAGTGGAGACCGAGTACCGGAAGACGTAGCGTTGGAAGGCCTCCCACAAGGTAGACCGACGACCTTGTGAAGGCCGCAGGAACCCGTTGGATGCGAGAAGCACAGAACCAGTCGAAGTGGAGGTGCTTGGGAGAGGCCTATGTCCAGCAGTGTACGTCTTTCGGCTGAAATGATAATGATGATGATGAATTTTTTTAAGGCGACAACATATCGAAGAGCGTTCCGCCCCTGCTTCGCACAGGTGCGTTCTACTAATGTGGCGACATATCAAAATTTAATGATTTCTGAGCTGTAAGCACATACATATAAGTTTTAAAGTATTAAATATACAAACCTCCCGGAATAAATTCTCTGAATAATAGATTCTCTAAAACTACATCGAAATACATTGAATAGTTTAGGATTAGGTATAGTTTAAGATACGAAGCACATAAACAGACATACACTAAACGCGACTTAAGTTGTGTACAATTTATAGATAGGCTTTTGCCTAAAACCCCTATTACACTATACGATATTCAGACACCCTTTCCCTAAATTGGGATGGCGTTATAAGATAAAGGGAGGAAGAGGCCCTGTTAAAAAAAAACTCATCACTTAAATATCGTGTAGTGTATAATAGTGTGTATAGGGATTTTAGTCTTAGGTTTCGTCCGCGTTGAGGTTAGAAATTTTCCCACAGGAACGTACTACTGGGATGAAAAAGTTTATGATGTCCTAACCCAGGTCATGTCCTGTGTGCCAAATATCATCAAAATCCGTTCAGTTATTACGATAACACAGATAGACAGATAATATTATAGTGTGGAGTATGGATTGTAGGTTACATTCTATTAAGATTACTTTGTCTAAATAAAGTCCGTGGTAATAATGAACTTGTTATATTTACACGATCCACACTTAGCTGGACAATGAATTAATTAGTCAAACAGAATGGAAGTATTATAATAAAAGACGGATGTCTCATTAGATCATTTTCTTCGTCGGCATCATCTATAACTAACGTTACTGCAGCAATGGCTTCCTACGTACTACCTATTAGCTTGTTCGTAACAATTTTAACTATTGTTTCTGCTGGTCCACCGAATGAGAAACCTTTTGGTAAGTTTTATTATTTGTATCTTCTTTTATTACTGAGACATTCATTCTAAAATGTAATTATAGATTGAATGAATCTAAGAATGTATGTTGTAGGTTCCTGACACCTGTCAGTGAGACAATTCTATTAGCTAATAAAGATCAAGGGACACATAAGTCCCAGCAGTGAGAACATTATAGGCTTGATTATGCAATCGTGTCCAACTGACTGGTGTCACTTTCTTCGTTGGAATCTTCATCTTTATTTAACGTAGTGTCTAACTGTTGCAATTTCTTCCTAGAAACTACCTATTTGTTTGTTCGTTGCAGTTTTAACTATTGATTCTACTACTGCAATTGATCAGAAACCTTTTGGTAAGTGTTTAATATTTTTATCTTTTTATTACTAAGATTTTCGGCACCATTATTAATTTGAGAAAGCGTTGGAGCTTGCAACCTTCATTCATCATCAGTGTGCGCTAGCCAGCGGAAAATCCTCCTCAATGCCATCCCCCGCCGTCCGCCGGTGTGTGCTGGTCTTTAAGTCTACTGTTTCATTGTATGTCTTTTTTGTATTGTCTGTTGCTATTTGAAATTTAGGACAACAACTGTCTTTATCGTCTGCCTTTTAGTGAATGTCTTTATTTTGTTCGAATTAAGATCATCATTCTGATTTTTCAAGGTAACAACGTGGTAGATTAAATAATTACTTGCTATGATCAGAGTGCCTGTTGATGTTCTGATCGTAACAATTAATTATCTGAAATATTTTAGTTTAGACTCTATGGTTTTATTCATAAATAAACCTGTCATCATAAAATGTCGTTCTTTCGTGATTGCTACATTCAAATTCATTTAATAAAGTTACATATATTTCACAAATACAGTAATATGGCATGAAAATCTAACCAAAAAATTCTATGAAACAATTCTAAAAAACTCAACATCAAACAGGCATTATTTCCTCTTTAACATTTCAGATTGCCCTGAAAATGAACGGTATCACAAATGTGATCAGGAGCTGTGTTACAAGTCTTGTGAACATTTGAGACGCCCACCGGCTTGCCCGTCCCTTGATCCTAATTGTTATAAACCTGCCTGTCTATGCGTACAAGATACCCTGAGGAATTCTGCAGGCAAATGTGTGCCTTACGATATGTGCCGTAAGTTATTTTGCGACTATGATGAAGTTGGACAGATTTACACTGTTCGATTTAATTACTTTTAGTTGCACCGTCTAAACAGTAGCCATTTTTTGTTATTAATTATATAATTTTTGCTTAAATTTTATTGTATGCCACATGTAAGTAACTTGCATTGTTTAAATGCGGTTAAGATGATATCTCCAAAAAATACGGTCAGACCTTTGCCGTGACTATCATTTTATTCCAAATTGTGATGATACTCATACATTAAACGACTTCTTTTTAACAATGACCTTGGGAGGATAGGGTTGTGAGATAATTTTAATTCTCTGAATTTACCTGCAATGAAGCCTGCTACTTTCAGAGCTAGATATCAAAATATTTGAAACGACTGTATACTAGTTTTTTTTTTTGTTTCAGCATATTAAGAAGCAACAGCTGCACTCGGAATGTACTACATTAATCTATTTCTAAAACTGTTTAATGTTTTAATCGATTTTAAAAAGGAAAGGGTTCATAAATCTACTGGTTTTTTTTTAGTGTCTGTGTTACGCGATATCTCCGGCAATTGTGGATCGATTTTTGTAAATAAAAACAATAATTTCATTAGCTTTGTGTATTTTTTTACTTAGTAGTGAAAACGAGATACATTTTCCGTAAAACGAGATGATGATTTGTCTTTTGTACTCTGCAAACAATTTTAAGTTTTATAAAAGACTGACGATCGACTAGATTTTGATCATTTCCGATTTCATCTATGCGTGGCACAATAGCTATGGATTCCTACATACCACCTTTATTTTTGTTTGTTACTGTATTATCAATAGCTTCTGCTAATTCACCACCTAATCATAAACCATTGATAAGATGTTATTATTTTGATTTATTTTGTACGATGCTTCTACAAATTACATGTACAGTTATTGTTTTATTCACGTGATGAATAGTTTTTATATTAGAATACAGAATTTAGTATTTTATAAGTGTTTACTAATTTCTGTGCAACTCTTGTTATTTCCTTTTCTTGGTATCTATAATTTTTCACTTTTCTTTTCTTGTATTGAATGAGGAGTACTACTTCTGCTACCTATATCGTTGTCAACAGACCTGTGATCAGTTTAAGAAAAAGGCGCCTTGCTTGCCTCTCCTACTAGGGTGCTATTTACCTGGCTGTGAATGTGACTAACCACTAAAAACACTTCTGCACTCACTTCATTTGGCTAAAAATCACTAAAACCTTTGCTCTAGTGAAATTAATAGAAGCCACCAGCCCGCACCAGATTTTATTCAGATCATTGGTTAAACATAATCAGTCTATAATATTCCCACTGCTGGGTCACAGGCCTCCTCTCAGTAAGAGGGAGTGGGCCATAATCCACTACCAGGACCCAGTGTAGCCTGGCGGATGTCACGTCTTCGAATTATTGGTTCTAGGACATGCCGGTTTCCTCACGATGCTTTACTTCACAGTTTTGAGAGTAATGGTGATGAATTAATTTACAAAAAGTAAAGTGCCTGCTTGGGATCGAACCCATTTGGACGTTACTACTGCCCACAACACAACTGGCTCTCTGCACACTGATCATTGGTTAATTCGTGGTTATTAATAAACTGGTTATATTTAAACAACTCACACTTTACTACAAACAACAAGATTTATAAATAAAAGTCGGTCGCCTGACTAGATCATTGTATTTGCCGGCCTCATCTTTGACTAACGTTACTATAGGAATGGCGTCCTATATGTTACCTATTTGTTTGTTCGCTGTAGTTTTAACTATTGTGTTTTCTGCTCCACCTGATCAGAAGCCCTTTGGTAAGTCGTTGTTATTTATTTATTTAAACTTTTCGCACAAAAAGGTACAAAGGCGGACTTAATGCCTTAGGCATTTTATTTATTTGTACTTATTTTTATACTGTTTCACCTGCACACTAATTGCGTACCACACCATCAATTAGAATCTGAATCATTTTGAACGATTTTGCTAATACATTGGTTCATATGTTCAAAAAGTTTGTCTGCTCAACAACGTAAACGTAATGAATGAATGCGTAGCGCAATGAATATTGTTGAACTGTCAAATGAGAGCCTTTTCTACTAATAGTGTGTTATGCAATTACCCCTCTGGTTAGACTGGAAGCCAATTGTTACGTACCTAACGTAGCCGCGTAGTTGAGAAAAGGCTAGGCAGATGATAAACCACTTTTTTCACTGAGGAAGTGTTAAATTTATTGGGTTTAGGCGACTAAACCCAAAAAAAATACAATAAAGAAAATAAATGTTGGCCTTCATAGTTGTGTAGTTGCAGTATACACTACTTCTGGTCCTGACTTCACCATTTGATACCTAACTTTTAACGGCCCCCAGACAGTGTTTAATATTTAAGCGTTTCAGTTGTTTGGTAACAATCAAGTCTATTATTATACGCCGTTTGATTTTTTCCTTTGTCAGCTTTTGAGTTTTTATTGTTCATTTGTTTTATAATGATTTTGGTTGCGCTTAGATTATTAAGTATCTTTTAGTTGCATATTTTATTTATGGTAGCATATCAATATTCTAGGATTGAGGTTGGTAAAGGTTACAAAGATGTGTCTTAATAATTATTAGTGTAACTGTGCTTTTATGCTTAGTTAGTGATCAGAGGGGCAATTCTCGTAACTTTAAGAACGTTCACAGTCTGATCTCAGTCTCAATCTGTCAAAAATACCTCTAATTTCCCTACATTTTTTGCCGCTGAGATGAGCTTGCGACTAGATTTTGCACGTTTTTAATTACGGGAATTTGCCTTCTGATGTTTATATGTGATTAATGACTTCCTGTGATCAGTATAACAACTATCGATTACCATCAACATGATTGTATAAAGATATCTATTTGCTTGAAAAAAAAAAAAAAACATTTATACTGTCATTGTGTCATGTTTCATCTTTATCGTTGAAAGTATCTTCCCAAGTAAACCGACGTCCGCACAGATGTAAAAATATCGCGGCTGGATTTTATCGCTCACTGGATTTTCAACTCTCGGTGTTGAGCCAAGCATTGAGAATCCAACAGAGGGCATCCCAGCGCGTCAAAAAACCATACTGTTGGAATTTCAATCCAAACCGTGCGAAAAAATCCAGGCGCGTTATTTTTACGTGCATGCGTTCGTTGGTTTACTATTTCCTGTTTAATATATTTCAGATTGCCCTGCTAATGAGAAGTATTACAAGTGTGAATTGGCAGAGTGTTACAAGACATGTGATCATTTGAAAACTCCACCTCCCTGCCCTTCCATTGCTGCTGATTGTTATAAACCTGCTTGTCTTTGCGAACAGGACTACCTAAGGAATTCTGAGGGCAAATGTGTGCCTTACAAACGGTGTTGTAAGTGATTTTGCTTGATATTATACGGGGTCAAATTGAATCAGTTAGCGAACCTCCACAGACGTGATCGATATCTAAACACGATCAAACAAAAAATAAATAAATTTGGTGTGTTTTTTTTGGGTCATCAACCGCAGATAGTGTACTAATTCGACAGATGTAATGTCAAACTTCTATACTAAAAAAACACAAACACAAAAGAACTTAAATGTCAGATTTGTATTTGGGATTCTAAAACGAACGTTAGTCACTTGAAACTCCTGTGAAATGAGAGGCCTATCCAGGGTGGAAATTGCAACTTTGTACTTTTGATTATTGGTTATGTTATGTCATATGGAACAAATGGCGGTAACCACTTTCCAATAATAGGATCGTTAATCCAAATACTTTTTTTTCACATTAATTTGTAACACTTTTTTATAACAAAAATAGTCATCCTTGTTGAAATACAATTTTATTGACCTTGTTATCCGCTACAAGTCTCCACATTTACCTACCTCGTGATTTTGAGCTGAAGGAAAATTAATAAAATTTTACTTTACTTTTTCTTTCTAGAATCTAGGACATGCCGGTTTCCTCACGATGTTTTCCTTCAGCGTTTGGAGAGCAATGGTGATGAAATAATTTACACAAAGTAAAGCGCCTGCCTATGTGTTCGAACCTACGACCTACAACTCGTAAGCCGCGGCCGTGTTACCACTGGGCCACCAGGCTAGAGCTATACAGGTGTGTAATAAAATTATTAACAAAGTTTTGTTTATTGTTTCAGGACCCGAACCAGTGCACATTCTACTTCCACAACCGATTAAATAAATGTTAAAATGTTCAACTTTAAATAAAAACATATTTTTTTATAGCATTATGTTTTTTACTTACATAGTATTATGAAACGAATATGGAAACATTTTGAAACAACTTGTGTTGGTCCAATGTTCCACAGTAATCGTTGGTTCAAAATAATTCCTTTTATTTATTTTTCGTTTAGAGATAAGTTTGTGGATTGCCATTGATTATTTCTGATTATCCATTTCATCCTTTTCTAACAATGGAATATAATATTTAAAAAATGCAAGTAATTTAAATTTCAAAATCTTACGAATTGTATGTCGTGAGTTCTAAACCAGGTAGGATTTACTTTGTGACAAATTTAAGACATGTTGTGACATCCGCCAACACGTACTAAGCCAGCGTGGTCTATTGTGGCATATTATGGCTCTCTCACAAATATAGGAGGCCTGTGTCCCGGCAGCGGGGACATTATAGGCTGATTATGCTGCACTGCGTGAGAAAAATGCATTCAGTCTGTAATTTGTTGATGCCAATGGAATGCAGTAGTGGCCGCTGCCTGAAACCTACGTGATGAGTTAAGTTCCTAACAATCGATGCAACTGTTGGCAATATTGAACAGAAACGTAATGTCATTAACATGGCGTTTGTATCCCAGCTTTAGGTAGTCTTTTGAAACGATGAGTGTAATCCGTTGAGCATTGCTTACAATATTGTAAATACATATCTAAAAATCTTTGTCTGAATTCTTTCCATTCTAGACATATTGGGAGTTCATACTTGAGAAGCGTAGGTGGCTGAGTATGTATGAACAGCTTAATATTTTGAGAGGTTCTAGAGAAGAGCAAGTTGATTTTATTACGAATCTTAGCGACTGGTATTTTGTTGTAACATTTAACACCACTTAAAAGATGTATTAGTCCACAAAGTAGGCCTTTGCATTACACGTCATTTAGCTCGTTCCTTAACCGCAGCTTAATACGAGAGGTTAAGGAACGAGCTCCGCGCTCCGAACGAGTTCCGCAGGGTGGATGGTGATCCACCCCGCGGAAATCGGCACTCCTTCTAGCGTGGGGACGTCCTACCCTACGGTTGTCTTTTCGCGGTCTCCACCTCAGACCACATAAAAAACCAAGACAGAGCGGTGAGAAAGATACAGCGAAGCATGCCAAATCTACACCTCCGCTCTGTGCATACACGCTTTTTCATTCACAACCATTTACAATCAAACTGCACCTCACTAAGTACACACATGTTTACAAAACAGGCTTAACTTTACTGTTGACAGCCCTCTGTCTTGGTTTTTTTATTTGGTCTGAGGTCTTCACTGAAAAATATTTCTACCGCAACAAGCATTTCTACTTAATAGCCTCTTCAGTTTCCTTATTCTGTCGGCAAAAATATTTTAATTACTCACAAAATGTCATTCTTTGATATATAAAAACTTGATTTATTAACACGACTCGCACATTACCAAACTTTATGATATTATAAATAAAATGGCGGATGCGTCACTATATTATTGTCTTCGTCGGCATCATCTTTGACTAACGTTACTATAGTAATGGCGTCCATGTGGTACCAGTTTGTTTGTTCGTTGCAGTTCTGACTATAGTTTCTGCTGCACCAGCTGAAAAGAACCTTTTTGGTAAGTCTTTATTACTTGTTTAAATTTTATTGGTGTGGTGCAATCCGCTTTCTACCATTACATTTAGTATTTCTTATTAATGTAAAATAAAATTAATTGTTATTGGTCTCCATAGGTTCCATAGTATATATGACAACTTTAGACTAGAATTTGGATTTATTTTCTTATACACCTATTTTGGGTTTATGGCCCTCAAAGAGTGAAGAAATATATGCCGGAGCTACTAAGCATTATTACCGTTGCTAACTCCTGACAAAATACAGTGAATGCTAGTCGACTAAATTCATAAGAATTAAGTGGTTAATTAATTAGTTTGGTGTTTACCAACAGATGAAAATATGATCTGTATCGTCTGCTGGGCCCCGCGTCTTAACTGAAAGCGCGCGCTGAATTCGCGTGGCAGTCGCTTTTGATAAGGAGGCGGCCTTAGAGTTTGAAATATTTATGATTTTACTTGCTTTTTAGATCATGAACTTTCTATAGAATAGAAAATAATAATTACAACTTACAAATGTTAAGTTTGAAATGATCCTATACTAATACCTATTTATTATTAACACATTCAATCAAATAAATTTATGAATACCATGTCAAGATGAAATTCAGTACATTATTTGAAGTAGGCAATACAATACATAATGTCGAGTTTAATAAAATAGGATTACCTATAAATTCGTCAAGTTCGAGGCCAATACAGTTAAATTAAAATATAAATGATTTAGTACAAACACATAGGTATTTAGTACGAATATGATTTATAACGTGTGGAAAAAGGAGAGGGAGGCCTTTGCTCTGCAGTGCGACAGTTAGATTAAATTTATGACGTAGTATCAAATAATTTGTAGTTCCTCTCAAAATTTTCAGATTGCCCTGTAGGCGAGCTGTACTACAAATGTCATACTAGGAGTGCGTTAAGACCTGTGCTGAATTGAAGCGACCACCCGACTGTCCTTCGTTTCAACCTAGTTGCTTTGATACAGCCTGCCTTTGTGATTATGGTTACCTTAGAAATTCTGTGGGCAAATGTGTCCATGAAAATAATTGCTGTAAGTGGTTTCATTTGAAATTATTGGTCTTATTACAATTTCTTTTGACATGGTTTTAGTCACCGAGACATTTTTTGTGATAAGAACGTAACTAGGATTGAAATACTGTTCTACAAAACTGACAATTTAGTCTGGTACTAAAGTCGACAGCTTTGTATTAAGAATGCTAACGTTACTTAGTAGTCGGAATAACTATCGAAGTTTAGAAATGGCTCTGACTGAACTAAATTTTAAGATCAACCTTGTTTTTAGTAAGACGGTTTATCTTCAGTCTAGTTTTAGATACATTTTAGTGTTTAGTTTAAGTTCGTATTACTACCATACCAATTTATACCTATGAGCAGCATCGTTGAGTTTGCAGCTATTAGTGAATGGGTGCCGGTAGAGTTACATGTCCATCACATATTGTAACTGTATCTCTAAGGATATCAAATTTGAAAATGCTTCAAAACCCCGTGTTGGTAAATCTCTAAATTAATTTACCTACGTATTTCTTATCATAGTACCAACCTCTAAAAGTCCTTCTAAAAATATTGCTGATGAAGAACCCAAAAAAGGGCTTTATTTATCTTTTATCACTGCATTCCTATCATTGTTGAAGACTCTTTGGAAAAAAGGATCATGTTTTTTTTTACCATTTTCAACTTGCGGTAAATCCTACACGAATTCGCACATTTTACGTAAAGTTGCTTCGTAATTATAATTTTAATTAACATGGGATAATAGCGCTGGGTGATAGTTGGATTTAACCGAATTTGCATGTTCATAATAGGTACTTATTGATCAAAGTATTAAAGTTTAAATTGTGTCTTTTTGTTCCAGCATAATTGGCAGCAGCTAAATAGTCCATTATCGACTACAGAAAAATTGATTTGCATGAACAATCATTATTTTGTTAAATTAAAAAGTAATCATGAAGTGTTTTTTTTTTTCTTACGTAGTTATCATTTTGTAAAAGTATTCACTCCCTGGATAACCTGTCGGAAATTCGGAATCGTTTTTTTAGTTTTATAAGAAACACAGAATATTTATATTCAATGTGTTATTCAAATGGTGTGGGATCAAACCATGAAAAAGAAAATCAGCGGTTCCCAACATTTTGTCGAGTTGCGAGAAGCGGACATACCTAAATGAGGCAGCTGACTTTTGTTATGAGATTTCAGGGTTGTTCCCATAGTAAAAGTTCTTCATAATGATGAGTACAATGACCCCTTTTCAGGTTTTCACGTATTTAAACTACATCTTGTATAGTAATAATACATAGTCCACCAGACCGTATTTCGGCCATGGTGGCTAATCTCAACCGAGCACAAGTGTTTGCGCAAACACAGATGCACTCCCTTTTCCCTCACTCTCATAGTCCGATGGGACGGCACGCAATCTGAAATGACCGGAGAGAGATCAGGCGCAGCACCAACGGCATATCGTGGTCTTCGAGGCCCGGGAGTATCACACTGCAAAATTCCAAACTCCGGGCTGTTACTTAGAAGTTCCTAATAGAAAAACCGAATAACACTTTGCCCGACCTGGGAATCATACCCTGAACCTCAGCTGTCGTGCTTGCAACCACGAGACCAACGGGGCAGTCACCTTGTGTCATCATGTTTGTATTTATACATCAGCAAGTTTTAGTGTGTAACGGCTTTCCGTTACACACTAAAACCGGAATAAATCGTATTTATAGAAACGATTAATTGTTTATCTTTATAAACAATAAATCGTTTCTAATAAATACGATTTATTCCGGTTTGATCCCCTGTACCCCTCCCCCCTCCTCGATCCCCTGCTAGTTCTTCTTCTGTTTATCTTGTTGTCCTGTTTGACAGATTAATGATATTCATTAAATGTGGTTACCAGTTCTCTGATGCCGGAACTCATAGTTCCGCTAAAAACATAGGGACTATAATAACAGTATCCTGTTTGTGACGTTTTATCAAAGCAATAATCTTAATATATATAAATTACGTGTCACGATGTTTGTCCGCGATGGACTCCTAAACTACTTAACCGATTTTAATCAAATTTGTACACCGTGTGCAGTTTGATCCAACTTGAAAGATAGGATAGAAAAAAAAATATATGACAAAAACGTTAGCCACAGCAACGCGTGGCCGGGTCAGCTAGTGTTATATAATTTTCAATTGAATTAATTTCGCAATTATTTGAAGCATTATTTTGGTTTCGTTCATTAATTATAGATGGGTTATTGCTAGATACTTTACAATAAATAATATGATTTTAATTGGTTTTATAATATTCTTGGAAAAGATAATAGCAAACAAAGTTCCTGAAAGTAAAGAAAGAGAAATTGAAAAAGAGCGAGAAACCTCTGTCGAAGTTTAAGTACTAAGAGGTTTCTCGTTTTTTTCAATTTACAATTTAAAAAGCTACTTTTCGTATTTATGAACAAGGTAATGATTTAGGTACGTAAAAAGAAGGAGGTTATGCATTCGTCTAGTTTTTTTTTGTGTATATTTCATTATACGCAATCTATTCTTTTCCACTTTTCTCTAATTAGATGTTCATAAATATCTCTATCTGAGTCTTCCACGATAATAAATGGTTAAGGGGTGTAGAATCATGTGCTAACTACATGATTATAGTTCGCGCGTCGATATCCTGCCACCATGTATACATTTTGAAGAATATTGTATTGGATTTTTTTGGTCCAATTTTTATTTTATTTTATAGGCAACGAAAATTCTAGGGCTTGTGCACGGACATTTTTTTCTCTTCGGAGTAGGTACACTTTAAAAGCCTCAGTACCGTAAAGCCCAGCGGACTTCAAGACCGCTTGCTGAATAATTGAAGCACCCTTTCACTATGTTTAGGGAAGCACCCTGTAGAATTTGGGTCACGAGCATAAACCTAGGTTGAGAGTACCTACTCTCATCCTAGGTTAGATATCTATCTACGTAGACTTAAGGGTCAAAGTATAGAATCATGAGCTAAAATATTTTTTGAATATTCAGTTTTTCATACCCTGAAGCTGGTGAATTGGTAATAGACTTTTATACACATTGATGGTACTTTATTCGACGAGTGACTTAAAAATCAACCGGTCTGTTCCGTAAACGTAGGTGACGTGAGCTTGACGTAAGCTCTCAATAGTGTCGATCCCTATCATCAGATGGAAAGTCTTCATGCACACTTCACCTACGTTTTCACGGTAAGATGTTTACAGAATAGAGCGGTATCTGGGTACTCAGAAAAAATTGGTTGTTTGTAAAGTCGGTTTACAGACGATAATTTTACGTGATAACAGATAGATGCGTCACAAGCCGAACGCTTAGGCCGATCGTGGCTCTCTATCGCTTGTTCCGCGCTCTCGCTTGCACGCTCGGCTCAGGCGGAACGTGACAATGAGTCATGCTTTTTCGTGCGTACAGCCAGCGTTCGTCGATTTATAAGACGTTATCATGTCAAAAACAAAATGAGTTTGAAAGAAAGAAAAGAAAGAAAATAATAATAATGCTTTATTGAAAACAAAGTAAGTACACAGTTACATAAGTACGCTAACATATAGGCTAACAACAGGAGGCAGTGCTATACTGCCTCCTGTTGTTAGCCTATATCTTAGGAGACAGTTCCCTTCCAGTTTACATAATTACTAGATTCTTACAGCGTTCTCAAGTAGTTGAAACTAAACACAAAAAGGTAAATTTGAATAAAAGTAAATTATACAGTACAAGGTTAATTTAACTGAGTGCGCACGTAGTGTGATAAATGATGTAGGTGTGTGTGAGGGGGTGTGAAAGGGTTCTTGTGTATTGGCACGGTTAATATTATTGTGTTTTCGGATTAGTGATGTTGTAATGTATGTATAAACTCGTACATACATAGTAGTTGTGTATGTGTAAGTGTATATATGTATGTGTTTGGTATGTATTTAAAATATGCGTAGGTCATAAATGTCGTAGGTCGTATTTAAAATATGTATACATATATGCGTTTCGTTAGGAGGTTTATTGGTGATACAGGCAATTTGGTGAAAGACTCTTAAAAGTCTTCCAAAACATTACCTATGGGCGCAATTTTGCATAATAATGTGTCTTATCCTACGTCTTGTCCACCTTTGTGGTGAATTGGTTGCATCATTCTGCGTTACTGCGTGCATAGGTAACGTTTAGAAACACTTTTAAGTGTCTATCACCAAATTGCCTGTATCACCAATAAACCTCCCTTTACCGTACGTATATTTACGGTAAACATGACGTAGGGAAAGAACACAAACAAAACAAAAAAAACAAGTTGTGAGAAAATATGCGTCACACCCTTTGCGAGACAGAGCCCCAGCGCTGGTTTTCGGCGACAGCTGGCGTTGACGTGAAGACGTCAACCGGTGCAGAAACGATAAGGTAAAAAAAAACAACGATCAAAATAAAAATTAGTCATTTGCAATTAATTGCATCTTTGCTGCCACCTCAGACGGGCAACACAGTTTCTTTGTTCTACACAGAACAATACAAAACATGGTACCTAGCACAGTTTGCGAACTCTATTAATTAAACGCAGCCATTTCCTCTGTGGGTCTCATAAATAACAAAATATAATGCAGCATTCACAAGTAGATTGCGACTGTGTTCAACATGAAACTAACATTTTGTCCGTAGTAATTCTAAGCTGCCTAGCGCATGTACGTAACCCAAATTAAAGTTAATTACAGTGCCCTCAAACAAAAACCGTCTGCAAAACAGAATAACAACGAGTGTTTTCACAAGCCAGGAATATAGTTACACTTATGTGCAAAAAAAATGGCTTACAACATACACACACTTAACAAAATTCAAAAGCGAATTTTTCGAAGACTTTCGATTCAATTTTAACAAGTTTCTGTATTATGAAGATATGCAAAATACCATATAATTTTAATCAATAGGTACTTAGGAGAAAGTGGTTGTTCAATTTCATTAAGATAACACATCTTTTTGCATGCAAGTGTATACAATTTTGTATTTTTTTTTTCCGTAAAATTACTAAATTACTCGTTGGTACACTGTTACAAAGTAAAAACTACCCTCTTATCTACGCTTCGCTGTGGTAACCAGTGTGCCTGACAGTTCTTAATTCCACACACGCCAACTCATCGGTTTGTATAAATAAATTATTATGACAAAAACTACATTTTAGTATAAAATCAAACGGGATTTAATGTGTTTTATTATGATATTTTTTCGTTGTTTCCCAATTACTTGCACAATTTATGTAACATTCTTGATATCGTTTGTGTTCAGATTTTTATGATTTTATACATTCCGTACACATATTTCAAAACAAAAACCTCATTTAAACCATATTCGCATTTTACATTTCATGATGTAACCGCGAAAAACAACTTTTTTTTGTAAAACCATTGTCCGTTACAATATTACCAGTATTTCTGCTGGAATTTCAACAGCAACGCGAATTTTTGTGTACATTTGTGAGTGAGCCGTTTAAATATTTCGTGATATTCATAAACAGTCAGTTGTAATGGGCGAGATATTTTAAATTGCTTCATGAATAGAAAAGGGAAGTTTGTGCTCCGGAATTACGTTTATTTTCGCGTTAGAGCATCGTTGCTTTGCTTGCTAGATGTTATTTACAAGTGTTAGAGATGAAAAGGTACCCGATTTTGCTCTTAGTGTTCCTGCTGTGTATTTCTAGGTAATCCTACATAGTGTAAAAAATCTTTCACGCTTTGCTGAGCATCATGATAAATACAGGTATGTGAGCAATTTGCATAAAAAAACCCTTATTAAAAAATTCCATCAAAGTTGGACAATATAGTGTGACCATTACATGGATGAAACCATTATGCAACCGAAATGACAGCTGTCAAACGCTCCGTTTCGCGCCAAAAGCTGACAGCTATGAAACGTCGCCATTCCGCCTATTTAAATTGTTCACGTTCGGATTTCCGTACAGAATATGGACTCCGCAAGTTTCTATTGTTGAGCCTCAATAGAGCCACGTAATTTGCATAAGCAAAGTTGAAATTTAAGGAACAATGCCCTGCATTATTTGGCTGTAAAGTGCTAGTACAAGTCATGATGGCGTTTAATGCTTTATTGCACGTAATTCGTGCTTTGTTTTATTATAATAACCTTATAACATTCAAACAATGTATAATTATAAAAGTCGTACCTTCAAATTATATGCCAGCACGCGATTACTTGTATAAATATTTCACCAAGCTATTTGGTATTAATTTGAATTGTTCTGCTTTGATTTTGTCGAGTTGGGTTGTTATTAGCATTCATTATTAAACTGTAACTCTGCCTATAATGTTAATTATTTTTGTAGGGTTGTTCAAATCGATTAAATAGTTAGAAGCAAAAGTCCAATAAAACATTACAATATGCATTCCCAGACAAAAGCAATCAAGAAACTATTTCGTTAATTATTTCCTCATATCTTTCGGCAAGCCGTCTGTTTGTTCAGGAAAATGAGAAGCGTCGCATTCTTGTCGCGACACTGAACGTTATGCCCCCTCTATGCGATTTTCTCTCTGTCTCTTTCTATTATATCACATGCACTCGTACCTATATAATAATAATCGTTTATTTATTATCATACAGGAAGACTTTTAAAAAAAATCTGCTGTTTAATACAAATTAAAGTTCAATACCTGCTTGACCAAAATGTAGGAAAAAGCAGATATTTTTTTCGTGATTTTAGAGTTGGTCCCGTAGTGAAAGTTGTTCATATTCATGGGTAGAAGAGCCTCAAAAAATTTGGATGGTGATAAAAAAATCTTCATATATAATAATATTCGTTTATTTGTTATTATATACAAGTGTATGCGAGTATCGTCCATAGACGGCACATGATTTTTTTTAATGTTTTTTTTTTTTGTTGAAATCTTATGGTTACTAATATAATATTACCAATGGGAATTACACTTTATTCTCTAAAATTTAACGTAGCGTTGATTATGAAACATTCGTCTTTACGATAGAAGTCAGAAGAAAGTCAAAGCGTTTATTTTAATTGGAACATTTATCAACACTTTTAAATTGCCAAACAGTCTGCCAATTCACAAAGTTACATACTTTACTTAAGTAATTAACTAAAACTATAAAATCTCAGATTTAATATCACTGAGCAAATATCAAAGTGTAACCGCATTATTGGCACAACAATACTAAAGTGGCACTTAACTTAAACAAACTTGAACTACAAACGTCTAGAAGCACCACAGATATAGATATACACCTAGATAACGCAAGAGCAACTACTTCGCGTGCCAAAAATCGCACCAGCTTACGTACAAAAATCGTAAGCCGCCGCTTTCGCGGTCAGTCCTCTGTACTGCTAGCCGCGTTGCGTCTTTGAATCGATTTGATTTTGCCATCACTAAATTTTGCTTGTGACGTCATAGTAGGCAGTCAAAAAATGGCACGCTTGGTTTTCATACAGATCTTGATACTTGCGTTAAATGATAAATTATTATTTATTATTTATTTATTTATTTATAATTACCTTACAACTATCATAACAGGATTAACCTAATGCGATGGTGTGGTATTTATATACTTACAATATTAAATTACCCTAATAAGGAACTTTTACATTATTTATAGTTATACATAACAATTATATATACTTATACATAATAATAACACAGAACCACTATTATATAACTTATTAACATATAATACTTAATACTACACATGAATGAAAATGAAATGAAATGATTTATTTTCTGTAAGTAGGTTTGTACAAACACTTTTACACGTCAATCATGTTTTTTTTTTATATTATCTAGGTCTATCTATATCTGTGAGAAGCACTTATAACAAGTGCACTCATACTTGGGTTTCTTCATATTCTCATGTTTACTTCAATCAAACATTCTGAGGTCGTAGCCCGTTATTAAGGCTATATACATTAGTGTTATTATTGTAATGATTTAAGTGGCAGACAGAAACTTATTGCATTACATATCAAAGAAATTATTTTGAAGTGAGTCTTCATTTATTAATTTTTCGTCAATGGTGCGTGGATCTGTCAAATAATTGAAAATAACTTTGAAAGTAAGTTGTTCCAACCGCGGCCCTTTCCGACCCGACTGTCATTGATACCTCAATACCGCGCGCATACGTCATCCGAGCTAAGTCTCAAGTTAAGGCTCTAACTCAAAAATCTAAAATCCTCGAAAACCTACTAAGTGAGCGAAAGTGATGCAATTACTTTTGAAACGCAAAGGAAGAGAGATAGATATAATGTGCGTGCGCTCGGAATAAAACGACGTATGTGCCAAATCGAATCTGCTCCTTTTTTAAACAAAATAAATGAATTAAATTTAAAACTACTTTGAGTAAACTTTGATATGATAATTCTCTATGTTTTAAAATAAATTCCATTGAATAAACTCTTAAGCGTTACGCCGTGATGTCGAAAAAAGTAAAAAAATAGATTTAACTTTGCAATGTTTTTGTAGGTATCGAGAAAAATTCATTGAATCGTGTATTCCTTTTATACGATACTAGAAAAAAGAGTCAAAAAATATACACCAAAATATGAAATCCCTATTCTACATACTTAACGAGTTACATGAGATAGAAAAACCCCTTTTTTTTCAACATAGCCC
Organism: Gortyna flavago; assembly: GCA_963669345.1. Classification (NCBI taxonomy): domain Eukaryota; kingdom Metazoa; phylum Arthropoda; class Insecta; order Lepidoptera; family Noctuidae; genus Gortyna; species Gortyna flavago. The sequence continues at coordinate 13,260,112 of OY770135.1, forward strand.
CTTTCTTTTTTTTTTTTTTGGATGGGAATTCATCAAATGACCCCTCCCGCTCTGGGTGGAGCGGAAGGGAGTGTCAGACTCTTACTGACTAAAACCCATCCGTGTTCCTTCCTTAGCCCTTTATATTGCGGGGCAGCGGTAACCCTTTCTTACAATCCCGCTGCCCCGGCAGGCTTCGGCCCTGACGGGCCCCTCCTTATCTGCTGACATCTCTTTGAGGCGCGTGTGGAACACATACACGCCGTCCGGCACGGGCCTGGTCCTGATCGGACGGCGAGCTACCCATTACTCGCCGTCCGCAGGCCCGCGCCTACGGTGGCCGGGAGTCGTCACGCGGCTCCCGACGCCCGGGGCGTCTACCGCGGCGGCTGGGACGGGCGGCTCTCTCCGCTCTCTCCCTCGCCCATCCCGCCACCTCCTTCGCTAGCATGACTGCTTCGCAGAAGGAGGTGACTGCCTCCCACTCCCTCTCGCCCCGGACCATGGCTTGGACCAGGGCCGGGCGCGAGAGGTCGCCGCCGCTGCCGATCGCCTCTACGAGGACACGGCGGTGCTCTGCCCAAGCAGACCTCCACCGTGTGCTCCACCGTATCCTCTGGGAGATCCTCGCAGTGGTGACACCCGGGCGTTTCCTCCCGCCTGATTATGTGCAGGAACCTCCCGAAACATCCGTGTCCGGTGAGGACCTGCGTCAGGCAGTAGGTGAGGGCGCCGTGACGCCTGTCTAGCCACTCCTCAAAGAGGGGCCTTAACGCCGCTATCGCGGCGTGCCCTTCAACATAGCCCCTTAACTCTTGCGGGTTGTAAAGTACATAAACTCTAATGTACCGTTTTTATTTTTTAAGTAAAATTTGTAATTTTGTAAGTTAGCAAATTAAGATTTGTAACTTACCTAGACTGTTTATAGTCAAAGTTAGTTTTTTTGGAAGGTCATCCCCCAAAAAGAGGTTAAATATGATGAATGAATACGGCATGGAAGTTGGATAATTTTTTTGGAATCTCATCCTCTAAACTTCCTGACAAGTTGCCGATGAGAAAATTCATAGACCACACGACTTGTAGCTTAATAAATAAAAAAATATGCGTAGGTAATTAAATTACCCTAAATCTACAACAGCTTTTATTTAGTGGTAGGTACGAGTAAGTATTACGACTTGCGCAACCTTACCCTACCATAATACTCAACCAACATAGCGACATCTTCAGGTATTGTTTGCCGATCCTCTAAAGCCTGTTCCGATTCATTCCCTTTTTCCTTACACGGTAGAACAAACAGTGTGTGTACATAATTCTGTTTGTCGGAGTAGATAGGTTTATCAAGTTTCTTTGAAGTGATAAAAGGCGGTTTCCTTTTGTCGTCCTTAAATTTGCTGTATTTTTAGGATACTGTTTTTGTTGTTATGGGATATGTTCGGATGAGAAACGGATTCTGTTTTTGTGAGAAATTTGGATTATTAGGATAGGAATGGAAATTTTAAATCAGTACCTTTCTAATCCAATAATAATATTCCTCTAGACAGTATTTCAGCCATCATCGGTCTCAACGAAGACTAGCCTTCGGCGCGGGAGATATCGAAGTACACGAGCGTGTGTGCAGATACAGGTGCACACCATCTTCCCTCACTCTCATAGTTCGATGGGACGGTAATCCAAAACGACTGGAGAGAGATCCAACGGCTTAACCTGCCTTTCTAACCTACTTAGATTATGACTATGAGTGGTCTACATCATACCTGTAATACAACAATTATTCTGCGTGCTTGTTCCATTAAATTCTAGGAAAACTTCAAACAGCAAAAGCCTTATAAAAATATAACTCAACAAACAACGTGATGCAGCTAAAGAAATACAATCCGCAATTTTCCTTCTAGCGTAGCTAAAATACAATCGTGAACCTTATTATTTATAGTTTGATTTACCCTTTTACCTATGGGTAAGGTTACTTTATCATAACCTTTAATATGCGGAAAATATAGCCCTCCCATGACTCTTATTTAATTCCCCTATATTTTACACCTAATAGTGCGAGGACAGTAATTTTGTCAAAAGCAATTGAAACAATAAATTCAATACAGTTGGTAAAGTTTTCACCAATACTCATGCCTAATAAAGATTTCCTTTGAAAGGGGACCTCTTTTAACGTACCAAAAATCGTCTATAGATGACATTTTTCAAAGACCGTATTCATGTCCGCTTTTGTATGAACTTAGAATCGAACTTTCTTTGATTAGTAGTCAATGAATAAGGTATAAGTAGATGCTATCGTATTGTTGTGAATATAATAAGGCAGTAAAGGTGGCCATCTTTATTACTCTGTCGTTATAAGTTTCTCCTTTAGTGCCAAGAGGTTTTCTTTTAAAATTAGTGCTGAAATATTTAAGCACGTGAAAAGAGGCGATAAACCGTCTGGACGAAAGTTATTCGTATCGTATTTTATTGAGATAAGAATGTTAGATTTTATGTTCTCTAGATTTTAAATACTTCTGGTTTTATTCTGGTGGGAGAGAATGCGAAACCGATTTTTTTTTTTTGTCTTTCGTAGTAAAATTACTAGGTTGAGGTACACATCATGCAAAAGTCGACCTTATGTAGTGCATGTTGACAATAAAAATACTCTGGTTGCATTTGAACAGTCAAGCGAACTTAGAATGAAAATGTTCTTAAGTAACTTTTTAGACCTTTACATTCTGCTTATGCGTATGAAGTTTCATTAAAATCGGTTGATTAATTTCGAAAAGTAAGGGCTTGACAGTTTGTATGAAATGCCGTGCGGCATAAATGCTCTTAATTATTTACTCAATTAACATTTATCATCGACTGATTTATCTTGTTACTCAATTTATATCGACCTCAAGCCATTTCAAATAAATTATATGACCTCCACATAAAAGGTCATTGCTCTTTTATGTGCATTCGAGTCCATCAAAGTTATTTACAGTCTTGTGATTTATTGTTAGAGTTTTTTTAGTCTAAGTAAGAGATAAAATGAGTTTAATAATCTCACTTATTATATTTTATTAGAAGATAAAGATTGGCTCGTTTATTATAGTTACGAGGATAACTTACTACTTAGATTATATAGGTAGGCCTTTATAGGTATTTAAAGTTTAAAAATGATATACATAGAGGATTAAAAAAAAAACTTTTATCATAGTCAAGAAGTCTTTGGCCGAGATTTATAAAAGTTACATAGATCATGTATTTTTGCTAATTAATCCGATACAGCCTGTCCCTTCCTGCCCTCTCTCAGTGACGCCCTAAGTCCGTATCCCACAGGGAGAGCCCTTAGCGTGTAGTTGCTTAGTTATTAAGTTTTTAAACCCGGACTGGAGACCTTAATTTATCGAGGCACCCACAGGCAAGCCCGGATAAGCAACCTTCTAGGTTGACCTACAAGATGCCATATCTGAAAAAGGATGTACTTTTGCTAAGCAAGATAATTATAAAATAATAATAATTGTTATTATGTCTAAATCTCGCTTATAGATCTCAGCTTTAGTTATCATGAAAATTAATTGAAAAATGAAGGAGCACATGCCTACATATACCCCGTGATCTGATGTACCATCGCGGCCTGTTCCGCTTAATCACTTAATTTTTTTTTTGCCTAAATCGTGTGGTGCACCAAGCCACGCCCCCTTAAAATCTTCGCATATTAGGAAAGCGATAACGCAATTTGTTGTACCCTGTACTGCACAGCTTAGTGAAGCATGACGTGTGCTCCTTTTGTGAATTTTACGGAAGAACTATTTGACCTTGGCGCGCTTACTAGAGAGCGCTTCTATTTTTTGACTGCGAGCAAAAATTTGTGGTGGTCAGGCTAAGTGTACTATCGCAAACACTCCCGGTGTTTGCGATAGTACACTTATGCAGCCTAAACAAATAATTTTTTATTATTTATTAAATTATTTTATTTAGTTATTTTTACCCGAGTGTGCGACAAAAAAATCAGGGGTTGTGTTTTTCACGCGTAGTGGCATCAAGACTGAGACTGAACTAAAATAATTGCCACCAACTGCATCGGACGGCATGAAAAGTGATAATTTTGTTCGACGGCGGCCATCGACTCACGTCGGCGACTGTCGTCAACGAGTGTCGATGGCTGCAGTTGCCGCTCGTGTATGATTTTTTATTGTTTATTTATTTTTATTATTACAGGTATTACAGGGAAAGTTGGAAAGCTATGGGGGATCATTTTGCCTAACAGTGGAACAAAACAGGATAAAAAAAGATTAGTGGTTAGATACTGGTCGTAAGATTTTTGCAATAGTTGATTGTAGGTTCTTTATTACAACGAATAAAACGTTAACCTTCTAGAGTATTATATTATCTGTGCCTTTTATAAATAAACTCACAAGATTATAGGTGCCCAATCCTAACAGTTGAGTATGATATTGTAACTTTATTAGGGAAACGGACAGTAAAAATACTGGTTTACGTTTTGCAAGTTCCGGTAGATAAAGGTATTTATTGAATTGCAAAATTAAATAACTGTGTTTCCGAGTAAGTAGATACAATACAAATGGTCTTTACGCTAAGTTGCATCGGCTTGAAAGTTCAGAAAATGAAGCACAATGGTTAAGTTGGGTTGGGAACTGGAAGTGGATTCGTGGTATCAAATTATTAGTTTTATTCTTCAAATGAGTGTATCAGTGTGCCTTTTATATCTGTCGATACCTACTACTACCACCAGCGCAGTCAAGGTATAGGCAGTCAGTTCATTTACGAACAATTGTTCGGATTGGCATGATTCAACACAGTCGGGGGCAAAATATACATATATTATAAATTAATTAATAAGATGATAGTGATACGGAGTAAGAAACGCTCGTAACTTTGGCCAAAACGACGGACTTCGTGCTTGGGGGTAGTCCCCCGACACGAGAGAAGAATAATTACTTTTCCGAGCAGTAAAATAATGTTTAAGGCCATTTGATTGTTATTTTACAATGATTTTATTCGTTATTTCAATTAATTCAATTAACGTAATTGGCCAATACAATGATATTTGGTAGTCTCTATTCAAATCACGTGCTGGTTTCCCCGTTTTGTCGGTTCGGCCCTTTTCCATAATGTAGGTAAAGGGAATGCTATGGGGATAGCTATTAGAAATGTTTACAGAAATATTTTATATCCTATGCCTACATTGTTTCTGTATTTTAGAATATTTGGCCAGGGGTTTCCGGTTTTTATTTATTCAGGATTGGAGGGGCCTGTGGCTAAATAATAACAGCCGCACAGGTCGATCGATCGGGTTAGGCTACGCTTGCCGCGATTGGTCTGTGGATGGGTGACCATCTTTACATACCGAGACCCCACCGTGCTTTGGAAACGTTAACCCGTTAAGCCGTTGGTCCCGGGTGTCATTCGTAGATCTTTGACAGTCGTTACGGGTAGTCAGAAGCCCGAAACTCTGACAACCATGGCAGTCTTACCAAGAGGTATTTGCGCCGCTTAAGGGTCTCAGCAGCCGCAGCAACGCCGCCAGCACAGCCCGCCGTGCTAGGAACATGAGATAGCGCAAGGGTATCGACACAGATAGCGTCCTACACCAGAGGCCTACCCACTTTCCAAGGCATCAACGTCATGCCGTCTGGTCTCTTCCCATTGTCACGTACCAAGTCGTTTGGTTCGCCGGCAAGGGCTCGACGAATAATATCGTTGATGCTGGCGTGCCGTGCTATGCGAGCTGCGCTCCTGCGGCAGGACAGGCCATGGTGGCCGAGACTGTCGACAGCTTCACCGCAGGGACACCGATGGGGAGGCATAGAAGTTGCGGCCAAGCGGAGACACGTAGCGAGCCCAGTGCGTTTTATTAGTTTTCATTGATAAATTATGTAATTTCAGCCTGGTAAAGGGGGCTACCTTGACGGAACGGTTGTATAATAGGGTGTGGTTGTGGAGCTATGTCGCAAATCATACTCCACCTCCTGTTCTGTCCTCTGTGTCCCAAAACATGCAGTCAAAGGGAACTGCGACCGACGACGCCGTTGAAGTAGCGATGCTTTGGGCCAACAAGATCTGAAATACAGTCGTGCCAGCGACACGAAAAAGAAGAAGACTTCATAAATAATGTGCACCTAACAATTTACTTGCTATTTATTAAACCCCGACAAAAGAAAAATGAAATTACCACACACATCGGCCGCATTCCGAATTGGCTATAATCGCTCACAGCACTCAAGTCGTCTCACATGCGTTCCGATTTAGATATTACGATTATGACAGCTGAGAGCTGTCAACAATTCGGAACGCTCGTGAACGCGCTCACAGTGCTTACTTAATGTCAAAACGATATTACAGCAGTATTTCTTTGTATAAACACCACATTTTTTCTTTTCCTTTGTTTATGTGGCGACTGTCAGCCAGAAGCACAATTTCAAAAATACCACGTTAGTATAAAGATATGATGCAACTCTAAACAAAACACACACTGACACACAAACTCTCATTTTTGACAGCGCTCACGGTGATATTAGAAAGCACGGTCGGCGTTATCGCAAGATAGCGCATGTCATGACGTCATCTATGGCGGTTGACGGGACATCGTCATCGCGCTCACGCTAATTCAGTACGGGTTTAAGCACTCTCAAATCGATTACATTTCCAACTTGGAACGCACCCTTTGTGTCGATAGCGTAGCGGGTGTGTGGCCAGCTTCACCACTTTTGTGGAACGACGTAAAATCGATTCCCCAGTGTTATTTTTTCATTTCCCCTGCCAGGTTCACTGTCCTATGAAAATATTAAAATGTTCAACAATTAGTCGTACCTCCATTTAATTTAATAACGTTGTTTATGTTCCGGACGGATTTCAAAGGTAAATTTTGTTTAATTTTAAATCGTATTTGGATGATAAAATTTATTTTTACAGAAACAACAGTATTAAATTATTTTTGGTTTGTTTGTTTGAATACCAGCGTTGTTAGTACAGTACCTTCTATGTATTTTGAGCATTTAATTATCCGGACAAATCCAGCTGTCTGACGGTAGCATAAGCATGGTCAGTCAATAGCGTTCCCACTGCTGGGACACATGCCTCCTCTCTTTTGAGAGGGAGTGGGCAGTAATCCACCACGCGGGCCAAGTGCGGGTTGGTACCTAGATGTCACATGTCTTCGAATATTTGGTTCTACGACATGCCGTTTTCCTCACGATAGTCCTTCGTCGTTTTGAGAGCAATGTTGATGAATGAATTACACAAAATAAAGCGCCTACGACCTGCAAGTTGCAACTCACAAGTCGGGGCCGTTACTGTTATCACGCCGTGATATGGGTTATTCTGAATACGCCTACCTAAAGAGTGTAGATATCTCGTTTGAATCTGAATCATAAGGCACTCACACTAAGTGTGGAGTACTCACTTTGATAATATCTCGAACTTTATTTTAACAACCGATTAACATGGAAGCTTCGATCTGTATTAGAGCAGAAACTTAACATTACACGTAGCTTGGGCGCTGAGCCGATCAAGGCACTATTCTGACAGTTATTATAAAGCCGTTTAGGATTGTTGTCTTTGTTTATCAACCAAAGAGCCGTTGTGGCCCAGTGTTAACGACGCCGACTTATTAGTTGTCGGTGGTTGGTTCGAACCTAGGCAGCGTTTTACTTTGTGTAAACAAATTTCATCACCACTGTTCTCAAAACGGTAAAGAAAAAATCGTAACGAAACTGGCTCTTGTTTTAGAACCAAAAATTCTAAGACATGTGACATCTACCAATCCGCACTAGGCCCGCGTGACCACTCTCTCTTGATGAGAGGAGGCCTGTGTTCCAGCAGTGGGGACATAATTATGCAGATTATGCTTATCAACCTTCTAATTCATTTTCCTCCTTATAAACAGATTAAAGTGCCAGAAATCAGGACTCCAAAAACATGCAACCGACGCCACTCAGTATGGAATAAAGTTAATTATTCACACGTAGTGTTCTAAACCACATTTATACGTACCATTGTTAACTAGAACGTGGCGAAAGTGAGAGTTTCAAACAAATTACTAACTTAATCCTTGTTAACGTCGGCCGGTTTCACTTTCAGTTTAGATATTATAATTAATATTTGTATAGTTGGAAATATTTTTAGTATGACATATTTGGCATGGCATAACGTAGGGGAGGACTAAAGGTGTGGTGGTGTGGTGGTGTGGTGGTGGTGGTGGTGGTGTGGTGGTGTGGTGGTGGTAGTGGTGGTGGGTTGGTGGTTCAGTTATGGTATGGTGGTGTGGTGGTGGTTGGTGGTGGTGTCGTAAGGTATGGTACGGCTGCATCCGGTTAGACTGAAAGCCGACCACAACATAATTGGGAAAAGGCTAGGCACTTCCATTTCGACAGATTTTGTGCTTCTCGTATCCAACGGGTACGTCAAGTACCCCCCGTACTTGACGTACCCGTTGGATACGAGGTGGGGTACCTAGCCATACTTGTATTACCTAAATGTAAACCACCTTAAAGTGTTAACCGGTATGTAAATTAATTTAATCATAAATTCAAATGTTAATAAACAATTTGTTAAACCTAAGTGCCCGAACCGAGGTACTGGTTATTTGCAAAGGTATCTAATAAATAGGAAAGCAAATACAGAGATTTCGGGTAAATATATAATAATCTTGCTGGCATGAATAAAATAACAAGCTCGGATAACGTTGGTTTGCATTGGTCACTGTTTGGCAAATGCGCCAACGTTCCAACGTGGTTTTCCTATCGAACACAATTACAGGACAGTAGTGGTTATTTATTGGTGATCTTATTCTGTGTATAATAGACACTTTTGAAATTCAGTTAAAGTGTTAATTTTTTTTTTGCCTTTTCCCTATGAAATAAAGAATAACATTTAGGAGAAAAAAGAGAAGGAAAGGAGCTTGAGTTTTTACTACCTTTTCATTACTAGCTGCGCCCCGCGGCTTCAGTCGTGTAAGTCTCGATATCGTGTGAATATCGGTATAAAAAGTATCCTTGGTCCTGATCCGGGTCATGGTGTAACCATGTGCCAATTTTTATCCAAATCCGTTTAGCCGTTTTAGCGTATAAGCAAACAAACATCCAAAAAATCAAAGGTTTTCTCTAGAGTAGTTTAGATTATAAACCCCAACCCACCCTAACCAAACCTACTTATAAGATTATGGCTAAACATTATGATCTATCTAATTAGGAATAGAAGTTCGACTTTATGTGGAGTAGTATCAACGCACTGCTACGCTGCACGCTAGGCTAGCACGCAGAACCACTATCACAAAAATTTGTCTGTTACTACCTTAAAACTCCAAAGCCGTGAATTTCGCTGATCAGAATACGCCCTAAGATCCGTATCAAAAGCGCAATAAAGCCATTCCTTGGCCAAATAAGGGTGGGCCATAAAACTTTCACGTAACATGGGCCGTGGGTCTGTTGGTAAGCTGCAATTTTTATTGTCTTCGCAGTGATCGAATGTTTGTTTAGACACGTAATGTGGGTGAACCCTTAAGTGGTGTGGACGTGTCGATAAAAGTGGGCTGTTTGTCTTGTACTTAGAAATTGAAAATAGAAAGGTACAGGAAATTGTAATGATTGTCAAACTTTTGAGCCAAGAATATGACAATGACACTTTCTAATGTTTTTTTTATAGTTATTCGGTGAGAATACAACTTAATAGTAGATAACCTTTATCTCTCTCTTTTTCTGAAATCATTTACGAGTATATTAAGTTCAGTTCTAATTAACTGCGTTTGAATTAAACAAAATGGTACGGTAGTCTGTAGGTATTTCTCTGTTTTCTGAAAGAATTAACATTCTTAGTACCTAAGTTAAGTTCTACTACTTGCAATAAATTCATCATCTTTTTCCAAGTAACCGTACAATTAATAAAACAATAGGTAGCTCACATTGTATGTAGTTCAGTCAATCAGTGATATCAATAACGAATCCGCCGGACAAACACTGATTATCCCTCTTTTAAATGCACTCCAATACATTTACCGAAAAGAGACGCAAAAGAACAAAGACTACAAATACAATTTATAATGAATCCAAGTACAATTCGTTCAATGGTATTATCGTACTCGGATCGGAACGTTCTCCAATAAAATACTCTGAAAAGAGAAACAATGGAAGAATTAACACTCGATTCTCGGTACCGATTCCGATCGAATTTCAATTCCAGAATAATGCATCGAATCGAGAATCTGGCAACGTATTAAAAGGAGAGCGGTATTGTATTATAGCAGAATAACCTCTTTATATGTTATTGCATGATGTAAAGTACGGATAGTTACCTACGTAAAAGTTTGACTGTTACAAAACTGGTACTATGAGGTCATAATATATAATAGGCATAGCATAATCAGCCTATAATGTTCCCACTGCTGGGACACAAGCTTTGTCTCTGTGAGAGTTAATGAGTTACACATACACAGGCACTACGCGAGCCCAGTGTGGGTTGGTAAACGTCTTCGAATTATGCCGGTTTCCTCACGCTGTTTTCATTTATCATGTGATAAATATATCTTTAAAAAAATGCAATTTATAGGTGAAATGGTGGCTATTCAGTGACCGAGGTTAGTATATGGTAATTCTTATGTAGGTTCCAATGATTTATATTTTTCTAGCCTTCATACTTAATATTTTCTATTCATAAAAAAAACTCACTTTCATATAGGTAGTATAGGTACTTTCTAGTTTCTAAATTAAGCTTCCAAATATCTAAAGAAATATTTTAGCAAACGAAGTTATGAAACTTTTAAGACCACGACAGATACATAAGTTAATCACTGATAAGGCACTCAAACTTTGTACTTATTAAAAGCATTCTGAAGATTGATTTTAACGGAGATATGTCTCATACAGTTATAACCAGTAATCCTATTACCGGCTTATCATCCCATTATCTAGTACAAAGACCTTTTAAGAATACGGATCGGAATAACTATCGGGAATCTGTCTTAACCACACTGCCAGAACATTTCCATATTTTATTTAGCTCTTAAATAACAGACAATATTAATGTAGTTTCTTCTCAGATTTAGTTTTGTTATTAAATATTATTTGACATATTCCTAAATGAATGTTTTAGTATTTCTTTTACAGATATATTTTTTGGCAGGTGGGTTTTTTTTAGCCCAAATGTGCTGGAGTACGACGGCTTTGCGGAAGGCGCAGTGTTGGAAGGCCTCCTACAAGGTGGACCGATAAGCTTTTATAACCCGCGGGAATCCGCCTATAACCAGCTGTGGCCGGCTTTCGGCTGAAATGATGATGTTAAAGCAATTTTTAACATTTATCACTACAACTGTCCGAAGTGATAACTAATCAATATTTATTTATGGTATTGTATTTAATTGAACCCATGAATTCCCATTTCGCGCTCCTAAAATATTATTAAATTTTTTTGATGCCCAATGGGCTCCTTCCTTTTTCTTATAAACTTGTATATAAAATATATATACGTACATATATATTTTAGTGTTAGCTTGTAAATTGTATTGAAGGCTTTTTGTTAGTAGTGTTGATTTTGTGAATAAATAAACCTAAATAAAAAAATTAAAAAAATGCTTAACACTCTAATATAATGGTTGCGCCTCTTTTTGTTGGCCTCTAATAATTCCTATTTTGGGGACCGAAAAATAATAAATAGCTATGTTTCGCTACCGGAATAAATCGACAAAGTTGGATGTAGCGCTCGCTCGGCTCGCGTGCGGTTAGTCGCAGTTCTAATCTACTCGTAACTTAACCCATTAGGTGGACTATTTTAACTAACTGTGAAAAAAGGCCACAAATTTAGAAACAGGCTCATTTATTAAAAAAGTGTGCATCATTAGACGCCCAAAAAGTTTGATTTATTCCGGTAGAGGTGTATTAATCTAAAAAATGTTGATCAAGTTTTTAGAGGATTAGTTAAATATTTCCCTTTATTTATTTTCAATCTTGTTATCATGTATAAAAACTGAAAATATACATACATAGCGTATTAGGAAATAAGAGCCATATTTTCTACCTTTTATTTCAATTGTCTTGAAATATTATTATGCAGTATACCTACAGGTAATGAAAAAAGTTCGATATCGACGCTGTTTTAACCGAACCCTATTCCGTGGCATTTTACAATGGTTTGTGTACGGAAATAGAAAAGCATAACTTTATTGAATCCATTTCCGTCACAAGATTGGCTGTAGACATCGCAATTACTTTAAATTCGAATAACAATAAAACTGTGTCTTGGACCGTGCGTACTAAAACATTGTTGTTTTGATCTTCAAACCGAGGAGGGTACTGAAAAGGACCGCAGTGTGACTTGGACTGGAAACAATTTAATTGGTGTGTTGTAATAGAACTGTCTTCAATAATTTTATGAATTTTGTTCAGTTCAATTGTTTCTTACCTCTGAATTGGACTGTAATGGTTTTGGTTTGTGCTATTACATAAGGGTAAAAGCCATTATTAATTTGAAAATTGTTTAATTTAAGGAAAAAGTCATTTTCAAAATTAATTTAGTAATTCTTTATTTATTTCCATAGACACATGTCAGTTAGGAGCAAGTTCAAAGAAGTCAAGAACATCGATAATCTGTTCGATGCTGCAGTATCCAGTATCATCGTCATCTTTTACTGTGCCAAATGCCCAGGGGAAGCAAGGGGTATTTCCAAGCACATAACACCTGATTTCCTATTACATTTTGATGGCATGCTAAAATATTGTTATTACCTACATGCATTCAAACGATGTTCCAAGATACATGTTAGTATATTACAGAGCAACACGTAGGTATGTTCAAGCTTCATACCATTAAAATTTATGTTAAACGTGAACAGCCAAGTCGGAATTTACATACGAAAAATATACATAAAATGACGTCATCCTGCAAATTTAATACATGTCATTTTGCAAAATTACACGTCGTTCACACAAATTTCGTACAAAATGTTAATTTTCTTGGAGGTGTGACCATTTTGATACAATGGCCTAATTTGGATCAAGGACCGTTATTACAATGGCTCGTTTCTTTCTTTTTATCACAGTTTTGTTTAAAGGAAATCATTTTGACATAAAGAAGATGTTTAATTTTACGTACGGTTTGAGTTCTGTCTTACGTAAATGGGGCTCAAGATTATGGCGGGGCGTCTTGTTAGATTTGTGAGTTTTAATTATACGAGTAACAAGCTTTTTGTGGCGTAATTTATAAAATAAAAGAAAAAAACACGTTTAAGAAAAAATTCAATCAATCCATCGAAAATCAAGAATGGCGTTCTAGATTATGCCCATTTAATGTCGTTTGAAGACTACCACTACTATTGGCTATCGACATATAGTTCTACAAAAGGTGTTACTAATGCATGTGTTACTGAAATTTAATAGCAATTTATCAAGCCGTCCAAAAAAGCGAGAAACCTAGATCCTGTCGAAGTGACGATGCTTGGGGTAGGCCTATGTCCAGCAGTGGACATCTTTCGGCTGAAATAATGATGATAATGATCCTAAAAGTCACCACAGCATTTTAATTCTACATTTGGGATAAAAATATGAATATAAAAATATAGAGGGGCCCGTGGCTAAATAATAACAGCCGCACAGGTCGATCGATCAGGTTAAGCTACGCTTGCCGCGGTTGGTCTGTGGATGGGTGACCATCTTTACATATCGAGACCCCTCCGTGCCTCGGAAAGCACGTTAAGCCGTTGGTCCCGGCTGTCATTCGTGGATCTTTGACAGCCGTTACAGGTAGTCAGAAGCCCGAAAGTCTGACAACCAGTCTTACCAAGGGGTATCGTATTACCCAGTAACTGGGTTGTGGAGGTCAGATAGGCAGTCGCTTCATGTAAAATACTGGTATTCAGCTGCATCCGGTTAGACTGGAAGCCGACCCCAACATAGTTGGGAAAAGGCTAGGCAGATGATGATTTGGGATAAAAATATTCAAAAAAAACTTATTTATATCTAGATACTTACCCACAAGGGCTCAGGGCCATTGTCTGGGTCGTACTCGCAGGGCAGGGCCTTAGGGCCGCTGTCTAATTTCGACCTCTGTTTATTCCGACCGATAACCTTAATATTACTTCTAAAAATCGTCGAGAAGAGATTGCTTAAAAGGGACCAAGATTATTCCGATGAGGCAAATCAAGGGCCTGCGCAGACCATTAGGGTTCATCGACTCGCCTTAGTATCGTCAGGACCATGATGCCGTTCGTTAAAATCCGTCGCGTCGTTTCACACAGCAACTGGCATCAAAAGAATTCCGTTGATTTGAATTTCAAGTCCTTCAATCATTAGGGAGTGAATTTTAGATTGAATACTGAGTTGGTGCCGATAACTACGGCTATTCAATATCAATTTAGGTATTAGCTGATTGGGGAGCTGGACAATTTAAAGTAATTTCTGACGATGTGTCTGTAAAACTCCTTAAAATACGCTCTATTTGAATAAGATAAGACCCGCGCTAATAAAAAAGCTTTTGTAAAATGGAATTTACTAAAACTTTTTCCTATTCAAAAATAAAGCCAGGCCATCTATTTTATTACTTACTTAATTTATTTTTTGTGCAATTAGATTGCTAGGATGGATACCTATTTACTTTTATTTCTGTTCATTCGTTCCATTAATACTTACAGCGAATTTCATCTACAAAACTAAACGCGATCAGCACATTTAAACCGCGCCACAAGTCACCGCCAAGAGCGGTCAGTGACATCATTGTTGTGAAATATTGACACTGAAAGCTCTTGAACGCAGTTTATAGGTATGTACTGATCGCGTTCAGTTTCATTGGTAAAATTCGCCCTTAATATGTGTAAAAGAATCCTCCCAATTAAACGTGCGTCAAAATTTCAGAAATTTTATGAGATTTCAGACAATTTCAGTTCTACAATTAATGGGTTCAATAACATGTTATCGGCTCTCAGTTTAAAATTACGGCCCAGACTTATGACGACGCCAATGGTAATCGAAACCAACTCCATTAATATCTGAAACAATAAAAACGTCATAGTTAACAGTTTTCAATAACCATTAAAGTCGATATGGTTAGGTTTTTCGGACTATAAATTAACATAATGAATTAAGGACCATATTGACTAAAATTCGTTGAACTCTTACGATTAAAGGTTGAAGCATATCTATAAGCACTGAGCGGGATAGGCATGACCGATACTCATCGGCTCGATTCAAACTAGGCGCCGACAACCAGGCTCAACGTAAGCACGTAACCGGATCGGCCCAGTACCTTTGAGGCGTGTCATTCCGTTTACGGCGGCCGCAGGCTGGGTGAAGGTGGCGACGACCCTACGTAAGCGACGCAATGGCTCGCCGTAAGCGGGTGGTCGGCCTGCCGTAAGCGGGTAATCAGCCCGCCGCGCGCCGCCGCTGTGACTCCTGTTTACTATTTGACCCCGACTCCGAGCCGAGGTAATGCAGCCACGATGCTTGCAAGTGCGCGTTGCAATATGGAGTTTTATTGTAAGAATTCTGAACGGCTCGAATTGAGGCGATTCTAATCCCGTGCAATGCTTATAAGTGTGCGTCTCTTAAGACGATTCCAGGCGACCGTTGTGTCCTCGCGTTAGAACTTTTTTAATAAAATCGACTGTTCTTCTTTCCCTAAGGAATAATTTTGTATAGCAGTGGTTCTTATAAATTCGGGGTTTTAAATCATTTATGTTTAAGGAGGACCAGAGTTTGTGCTAATTAAAGAGTTTTGTTAACAATTTTGTAAAATTATTTCTACTTGACGCACTTGCTTAAATATTTGTAGGGCGGCTTAAATTCTTCATAATTGGGGGCAAAAAGGTCGTTTGTTACAAACAATTTGGCCTTTACATAATATAAATTACACTTTTGCCTAGAGATTACACTAATGATATTGCAGCTGAGTCAGAACAAGAAATGACAGTCATAAAATTTTATTAAAAAAAAAAGTTGTATTATGCTAAAAATATAAATATTGAAAATTACTTAAGATAAGGCATAGGTGCAGGTATAGTGTACCAAATTTCACCGGTCTAAGAATTTAACAGAGGGCGAACCTATAGCCATCAACCGGGCACAAATCCAGACTCCAGGCTGCCACTGAGAAATAGGCAATTATATGGTGGATTTATTGTAATGAATCCATACAAATTGCCTGATTTGGTGATGCTTAACTATCTTATTAACGTAAATCTGCTGCTCGGATTGCTTATTATAGTAACCACAAATTCTTCATTAATTTAGTAACAAATTCATTATTTCTAAACATAAATATTTCATAAATGTTTCAAATAATTTCATGACTATATAAATATGGTCATGAATTTATAATTTTTCTTTACTAATCTAGGTACACATCAGAGGGGCAATTCTCTTAATTTTAAGAACGTTCACAGTCTGATCTCAGTCTCAATCTGTCAAAAAACCTCTAATTTCCCTACATTTTTGTCAAATTATTGACATTGATTGTCGCTGAGATGAGGTTGCGACTAGATTTTGAACGTTTTTAATTACTGGAATTGGCCTTCGTACCTTTTGATTTTTATGATTTTTCGCACGGTAATTTCGTGAAGTGATATTGGCACTTAAATCGGTGATGCTGCCAATCCTTTTATCCGAGTTTACGACATACCTTCACACGAGTCCCATGTGATGTCAACTAACCTATCGCATATATTACCAAGAGTTAAGAAATCTGTCATCATCAAAGAACCTCCTTCTCCATTATAAAATCAACTCAGCCTATCGCAGTCCTCTGCTGGACATAGACCTCTCCCAGGGGTGCGCCACAACAGCCTGTCCTCCGCCTTCTGCATCAAGTCTGTCCCAGATACCTTCATAAAGGCGTCGGTCTAGCTGGGGGCGTCCCAAACTACGTTTGCCGATACGCGGTCTACACTCCAGGACTCGTCTGCTCCATCGGCCACCGGCCACTCGACAAACATGGCCAGACTCTTCCACTTCAGCTTGGTTACTCTGTAAGCTATGTCGGTAACTCTCAGTTCTTTTCCGAATAACTTCATTTCTGATTGTATCCTTCAAAAAAGCTCTTAGCATAGCCCGCTCCATAGCTGAGTGACCTTTAATTTGAGGACCAGCCGAACTATCAATGTCTAAGTTCGGCACCGTAGGTATGTCTTAACGGGCAAGACACACTGTTTGAAAACCTTAGTCTCAAATATTGCGGACTCGGCGACGAGAAGACTTTACGAAGTCATTATAAAATACAGAATGTAAATCTAAGATCATTTAAAAACGAATAAAATCAAATAATAATTAAACCCATGCCGCGTTTCTGTCTACATTTCTACTGCTGAAAGGCAGAATATTTATATTAATCGTAATATGAAACCCAAAGTATACGGAACAATTCAAACACTTCAGAATGTTGAACACATTCTGAAGTATAATTATTACGAGTATATCTCTCTCTCCGCCAACATTCATTAACAAAAGTTTCTGTTGCGATGAAAACGATATTTCAAACAAACTTAATAATTAGACGTGGATAAACTTAGTTAATGTTTCAGGAAGTACATTTCTGCGCCAAATCCTCGGGTGTTAAGGCTCATTTACCCAAAGAGAGTGTCTCGCCCGTCGAGAGGCGAAAATGTCCATGCGAGTTTAATAGTATGGTTGCTATTATCGCGCTCGCGTGTTTACTTACATTTAAGGGAGAAAAAGGAATTGCCTGCGATTATGATTAAGGCCATACATAGATTTTTCACTCATTATATTTTACTACTCCAATTTATTATGACACCAAGTCCACTCTCACCTCTCGGCACATGAGTATTTCACTATTTACGAGTAAATTTTTTATCTCTTTTCGATTATCGACTATTCCAGGCGATAAACAACCTTATGTAAATTATCCTTTATGCTTTCACGATTGTTTATTTCTGTAAGCACGTTAATAATACCATCCAAAACGGAGGCGTTTGTGTGTTTTACATTTGAATTAAGTTCCGTGTGTGTTCAGTTTCAGAAATTACAACAAATAACATGTTGAATAATAAAGAACGAACAACGGTATTTTGCACATGAACGGTTTCATAATTCCAAGATATGAATGTCTTGAGTAAGTTTCACATTTTCTCACTGTATATTTCCTTGCTCGAAGGCGCTAAATATCAAACTAAAATAAACGTAAAGGTTACATTGCTATGACATTTCACTCCCACTATCTTTCCTGTCTCCCACTCCCACGCCTCTAGGGAAACAATATGGATGCATTAACTT
Source organism: Gortyna flavago (assembly GCA_963669345.1). Lineage (NCBI taxonomy): Eukaryota > Metazoa > Arthropoda > Insecta > Lepidoptera > Noctuidae > Gortyna > Gortyna flavago. The sequence goes on from OY770135.1 coordinate 13,278,282, forward strand.
GCAAATTGCATGAAAGCAGTGACTTAAAGTTTACATACTTGGAACTTGAAAAATAATATTACACACTAGATAGCACAAATTGAACAATAAACAACGAATGTTGTTGAAAATGTACTCAATTATATAGTTTTAGTACATTTAAGTTGTTCATCAAACAAGACTTGACATGCATTAAAATGTGTGTAACTTATTCAAGCTTGGGAGTGGCCTATGTTCAGTAGTGGACTGCGATTGGCTGAGTTGATTCAGTGAAACTGAATCAACACCATACTGTAAATGAGTTACATTAATTACATGTCTAAGTATTATTATAAATTTCAGTTTTAAAGTTTTTCATTCAGGCCTTCGCGGTTGATTTATTGTTCCTATAAAATGGGAGAAGAATATAAAAAAAAAACTGCTACTGCTATGCTACTACAGAAGTAGGTATGTAGCAGCTGTGAAGGTTACCGAAGTATAGAACAAGTGTTTTGTAAAGAATCCATTTGCACTCCCTGAAATGAAGTTTGAGGCGGCTCTTAATCAAAATGCGGGAATGGTGCCTAAATTTAAACATTATGTAATTATTATTAATAGAATCTGGATCTTTATTTAACTTTACTATAAACTCATATTTATTCAATTGAACTCATGTTTATTCATTTTATGTATTTCTCCAAAATCAAAACTATACCTAGCCATACCTACTTAGCGTCAGATTATGACCCAAAAAGTGTGGAAACTGCAAAATTGTAGCGAAATATTGTGCAAAAGTATCCTTTGTCCAACAGTCACGTACTCCAAAAGCAATGTTTATTTGTGCCAATTCGTCATCTGCACGATATTGTTTACAAACTGTTATTATTTTTGTGTGAATTCCGTTCGGGATAAAGATCTGTTGTTTGTTTCAAAACTGATAAATTTATTGTATTCTGAAAATGTTTTTGTTAAAAGGTTTTGGTTTGTTTTGGGACCAAGATGCTGAAATAATAATGAATAAGTTTTCAATTTGTATTTTTATGCTATTGTAATTGTTGGTATTTGTGTATTACTTGAATATTAATAAAAAATAAAGTGAGAAAAAGTGCTTCGAGTTTATTTCTATGGGTTTCCGGAAAATTTGTAGTAAAAATAATTAATTACTTGTAAAAAACATTTGCCCTCGTTATCTTTTTTGCAAAAAAGTATAATAACAAAAAAACAATTTCACAGAAACTCGAATCTTTTCAGTGTTGCCAGTTTTAATTTTTTTATCACATCACAAGGAACTCTGATATAATATGCTCGAGATGAGCATCCAATAATCCAATTAACGACGAAGTATAAAAAACATAATGGCCGCGTAAAAGCTAATTGTAATAAAGTGCGCACGTCACTTTGGGATATTGTCAATAGAATTGAAAGGTATACTTTTCACTAAGACTAATTTTCATTTCCATAGATTTACGTTTTATACGACATCACTTCCAATTATAGGGAGTTTATATAATAGTATAATTGAGAATTATGTTTGGTCCGACAGACGTGCCACGTGTGGATTTAGTCTTAATAATGTTTTGTTACTATAAGTATAGGTAAGTTCACAAAATGTTTAGAATGTCAGTTTAGTAATGGTGCTTAGGTAAAATGTGATTATGTATTCGTAAGTCCAATATTCCATAGACAGCGTGTGCGGCTTGAGTTTTTGCTATGTTTAATTAAATTGAACTGCCCTGTGAAACCTTTAGGTAAACAGTTTATAAAATATTCCAAGACCAGGTTAATATATTATAGATTTATATACATGCGTATTAAGACATCTCAAACATAGAATCTAATAATAAAATATTATATAATATAGGTATTATGTACAAGTAGGTATATAAAGGAAAAGTAACAGGGAACAGCTCATTGGGTATCAAAAAATTCGCCGTAACGCTGTCAGTGGGAAAAGTGCCCGAAAGGCTGGCAGCGTTGCCACGTTGGATGGCAATGCTGATTCTTTGACCTAAATTAGGCCAGCCATCTGGTCACGTGAAGAGTCGAATAACAGCTTGGTGAGGTCCCGAAATACTCGGCTCTAGTGTTTCGACCCCAAATGGCTCAAACATATATATTCAACCTCATGTTCAAATCTCAAACGGCGCAAATATAAAAACGATTTAGGCGCAGAATGCCCACTTCTCAAAATGACAACTGAGTATTTAATTGAGTAATTCTCAAAATGCCTAATTCTTTAAATGACTAATTCGCAAAACGGCCACTTCTTTACAAAGAATTATAAAAGTGTTTACATATTCAAACTCGAGATTGAATACGTATAACCAACTAAATGGTCATAGCCGCAGTTTACCTATTACCTATAGGTATTCTTATTTCATAAAAGTAATCGCTATCCGCTGTTAAGCATATGCAATTATCGCTTCACGCTCGCATTGAGACCTATTCCGTCGACTATAGAAATTAATTCGAGAGGATTTCGCCTTTTATGTCGACAGATATGAAAGAGCTTTTATTTGAAAGTCTATTTTTCTCACAAAAGCCGCTTTCAAATGATGGATTCGCTAAGTACTTGAAATGAAATAATTAATTAAGATGTTTCAATAGAAGCCATGTAATGAAAACAAGATTGAAATAACTAAGTTGTTTTCTGTGGGAATGTCATTTGACACGTTTTGATTAGTTTTCTAATAAAGAAAGCTAGAATAAAAACTTCAGCTGCCATTGTTGTGTTATTCTATAAGCAGTGTTCATAATCTCAGATAATTCCATTTGCCACTTCATCAGTTAACTACTTTAGAGAAATGTATTTTAAGTTGATTTTTGAGTGACTATTTGTACCTAACAAAAAGGACCTAACGAGTTTTTGGTTGCAATGGAATTTGAATTTTGTTCAGTACCTATGACATTCAGTTTCTTGTTCCATAACTTTAAAATTATTTCAAATTCCTAGCTCTTGACAAACGGAAAGGTGATGAATGATAGACAGTTATATAGATAGTACGTAAACACAATACGGTTTATACACACGGCTACACATCAAGCTATACATAACCAATATAAGCTGAGTTCTGATTGTACCATGAACCTATACAATGCGAGGTTAGCTAAAACCAGAAATGTGTAGCTTGATGTGAATCCATGTGTACATCAAAATATCTTACTTTGACCGTTGACCCCCAAACTTAGCAGGGCTGTATCTTGCGGGAGATACTCGTACTATGAACAATTTTTTTTTTATTTGTCACATAAGCTTTGACATCATGGTCTTTGATCCGCCAAAATTATAACGACCACTAAGTATCTAAGTATCGTCCATTCTATTTAATTCTTGTCTGCTAACTTATTTTGATTATTCATTTAGGTACAGTCCCAAGCATAAATATTAGTATGAACAGCTCGGCAATAATATCTAATTGCATGATTTATCCATGGTTAAGACGGTAAATATATGTGATAATTTGTGAAAGGCCTATACAAGTGGCAGCACAAAAATATGTGACATCGAAGAAACCCCAAAACGATCTCGCGATACAAGCGATGCCAAAATATAGGACGTTGCATCGGTTTCGAAAATATGTGTCAATGTAATATTATCTACTACGTATAATTATGCCACAGCTATCTATAGATTCCTGTATACACAGTTCTGGCTAGCTGCACAAAATATTCACCTGAAACTTATTCCACATAAAATGTGGCATGGCATAAACTTTCACTAATCACTGGCACTAATTAGTGTGCAATACTTAAAAGCAGCAGTGCGTATTTTCAATTAAATGTTTTTAGTTCACACACGCATGGACCCGTGAATTGAATAACGAATGTAATTGGCTGCATTTTTTAGAGTTAATGGGTCAAAGTTTATTCAAGTCAAAAGAGACTCTATTTTATTTTTAAGTTTTGAGGTAGTTCACATCGGTGAAGGAAAATCATCGTGAGGAATCTTGGACATGGTCTTAACGTTTAATATAAGCCTGAAATTGCCAAGCCGTCTTGAGCAAGCGTGCTGATCAATGCTCGTGCCTCCGTATGGAAAGCGACATCAGCTCTGCAGAGAGACGCGATCGTTTGTATCAATTGTGACGCACAAACCCGACTTGATTGATCGTGCGATTATGCCACAGGCAGGTGGCAGGGATATCGATAGGGGGCTAGAATTGTACGCTCCCCGCACTAGGGCGAGCGAGGTGAAAGAGAGGGAAGAGAGGCAGCAACGCGAGCGCAGCCCACGCCGCGCGCGTACCATATCACATAATCAATTGTATAACATCACAGTGCAAACGATAACATTGTAACGATTTTACTCAGTATACATACTAAAAGTTTTTATAATCTAAAAACGTAGTTTGTTTAATTCTTAGACAAGAATCATGTGCTGAATTCATGGTTACGAGGGTCATTCAATAAATACTTAGCCTACAAAAAGTAAACGAAAATTTTGGAAAAGTGGCAATATATTTTTCAACATAGTCTCCTTTTAGTTCGATACACTTAGCCCAGCGATGCTCCAACTTTTTTCAGGAGTTTTTTAATGTTTTCCTCCGTAGCAGCTGTTTTCGGTGCACCTGGACGTGGTTCATCAAAAACCGACGTACGGCCACGTGCAAACTCGTTGAACCAATTCTTGACGGTGGCCATCGATGGAGAAGAGTCACCGTACACAGCATCCAAGCGCTCTTTTATTTCGATGCGCGTTTTCCCTTCCAAAAATAGGAATCGAATCACCGAACGATATTGCTCTTTTTCCATTTTTGTAAAACCGATCGACACGTTCGCTTCCATAAGTTGTCAAATTAAAACAAATGAAGGGATTGGAATGAAAATTTGAAAAAAGAATTAAAAAAGAATGTGCTACACTGTGGTAAAACTCTTTTGAAACTACAGCGCCCTCTGGCGATGAGGCTAGGTACTTATTGAATGCACCTCGTACCTACAGTTTGCGCGTCAATGTCCCTAAGTTGCCATCCTGTATATGTATACTAGTCGGGCGGATAACTTTGCTTGCGCGATGTAGGATTTGTATGGCGTCAGGTGAAAAATAGTATTACAGCCAATTTAGACCGATATTATCCATAGAAACAGAGATTTCCAGTTATCTTTCTTTAAATAAAACATTTCGAAAATATTCTTTAATAACTTTTTAGACCTTTGTATCCTGCTTATGCGTACGAATTTTAATTAAAATCGGTTCATTCATTTCGAAAAAAAAGGGCTTGTATGTTTGTATAAAATGCCGTACGTCGTAAATTCATTTATTTTCAGTTGAGATTAGTTGATTTAATGGGTTTTACCTCCACGTTTTAATATTCATTATTTCCTATTTCCATACAATAAACGTTTCTGGAACCAATCACCGATTAGATTAGAAAAGTTTCTGCAAAAGCACTTGGCATATAAAAATAAAGATTACACGTGCGTTGAAAAGGCCATGTAAAAAGCAAATATTTTATAGCAGCAATATGCTACCAAATATTGAAGACAGATACTTCGATTCCTACTGAACCCGTAAACAAAACAAGAGCGTGTTCATAAAACGCGTCCATGTATTCGTTAAGCGGCTGCCACGAGTAACCGGCCGTGGTACCGCAAAAATAAACTAATGAAATCGTAATTAGGGTTAATTTCAGCCAGATTCAGCCCGGTTTCGTCTGCGGTAAACCTGTACAGAACAACCCGTTTAGATTTATAGGGTTTTCATACAAGATTTACGACTGTCATTTATTATTCACTATCTGCGGTACAATCAGAATTTATGACACACTTTTCGGTATGGTTTTATACGAATAAATAAACTATTTTATTGTAATATCTTGGCGCGGCGTATGATAAGTGTTTTTGCTGAATAAAGGTATCTGAATATTTTAATACGAAGCCTTTTTGGATTCGAGTCGTAATGTAAATATGTTTGGGACGACCGCGATTTAGGCCCACATTTTTTATTTAAAAAAAAACATATTTTCGTGTACTTAATCTATTTTTAAAAGAAATAATGTTGGCTGTAGGTATATGAAAATGGTTCGTCGAATAAAATAAATATAAAATGAACGTATTTTTTTGCAAGATTAATTTCGCCGAGGTTAGCGGTCTTTGAATGAAATATTAACAATATAGGGTCAGCTGCCTCGCTTTGCCGGCAAGTTGGTAGCCAATCGAGAGGACGAGGTAATCATGTTCATGGGGCTATTGCATACAGTAGCTATTGCGTACGAGCTGCGTTACTAAGGCGTTCTCGCCTACGGGGATGTTATCAAAAATTAATCTTGTGTTAATCTACAGGGTAAAATTAAATTAGCTAGCGAAACTTGTTTTTTTTTTTCCCCAACTTGTTCTTTAATGTGTTTTTCTCTTCGTCATATTTGCAAATCAACGTTTTTTTTTCTTTTTTCAAAAACTTCGCAGACGTGATGGGTATAGATGATAATACAAAAAGAAATTGGGTTGTTAACCGTAGGTAGTTTAGTCACTCGAAATGTCAGTTAAAAAAATAACTGTCCATTCCAAGGTTGGAAGAGATCGCAGAAATCGATAAGGCCGCCCATTGTATGTTTTATATTAATAATCCTATTGTTTTGTATGTCTTTTCTGGTGTACCTACAAAAAAAAGTAAAATATAAATAAATAAAAAACAAAATTCTGAAGCTTCACACTTTACTTACGTGATAGTTTCAATATCTAATTACGATAAAAAAAAACAGATTTTCTTAACTCATACTTCAATTAACATCACTAAAAGAGGTCGTTGACCCAAAAAAGGTCATAAATATTTTTTTATTTTATAGTGTTATGATGTTTAGATTATCGATACCTACCTAGCACGTCTGCGGAGTTTGACTAGCTAATTTAATTTGACCCTGCATAAACGATCCATAGATTTTCCGTTTCAAAACTGCACAGTCGTCCACTGCTGGACATAGGCCTGTCCAATCACATGCCATTCAACACGATCTCGCACTAATGCACGATCGAGCACTCTCATCCAGCTGCTAACTATAGTCGGACTTTTAATTAGCTGCAGTAAAATGACAGCTTATGTGTTACTTAAATGACTGAAATTGGCGTCTTTTTGTTTTTGCGCTGCCGTCTACCGAACCTTGTTTTTCTAGTACAGAACTGTGTAACAAACGAAACTTATTTGACATGCATAGCTCTAAATGCAGTTCGAAATGAGTAACTAAGAAGTGTCATTTTACTGCAGCTAATTAAAAGTAGGAGCAAACATGTACCTTAATTAAAATTACTCGCGATTTCAAAAAGTTCACATGGCAGTATTCGTTTTCATAAAATAAAAAGTTCCAGGTAAAAAAGTTGGTGTACCTAACTCTATTCGACATGCTAACTTGGTTACTGTGTTGCAGCCCCAATTTCGTTCGTTTGACGTCATTTTTCATATTTGATAGCATTTTTTACGAGATCATTGTGCAACCTACTTTCTGAAAAGTGATGCAGGAGTATCTGAGAGTTTTTTATGGTATTTTAGTGACCTGACAAAGGAGACTATTATTTTGGCTTTTATTTCATTTTGGAGAGACCTGTAATTTTTTTACGATAGTCATACTTTTTTAAGGCACACCTGCATTGTTTGAAAGCCTGATCAAATCCCTGATCGTAATATCGTCTGTGTTTTATGTTAGGTGTTGGGATTGTATAATCAGCCTATTCAATAAAGCCTATTTAATCAGCATTGCTGGGAGACAGGCCTCCTCTCTGTGAGAGGGAGTGGGCCGTAATCTACCACGCGGGCCCAGTACGGGTTGGTAGAAGTCACATGTCGTCGAAGATATGGTTTTGGGATATGCCGATTTCCTCACGATGTTTTCCTTCACCGTTTTAAGAGCACTCTCGCTCCGTACCATGGCCTGGAGTAGGGCTGGACGTGAGAGATCGCTGCCGCCGATCGTCACCGTGAGGACGCGGCGGTGCTCTGCCCAAGTTGGGCAGACCTCCAGCGTATATCACCTTGGCAGCCTTATTCCACTAAATGCTGAGTAAAGGCGTCTTCCCTTTGGGCCATGCTAGCTTGCTTGTTGAGAATATCGAGCATAAAATCAGAGGCCTTTGCCCTGCAGTTACACTATTTTATCTGTGATTTTATACTATAGGCCGACCGCTTAACCCTTCAAGCGTCAAGTTAAGTGTCATTGTTCTACTTGACTTTACTGCGCCCATTCAACTACTCCGACGCGTGGGGTGTTTCTACAGGTAAGCAGAAAAACGTGCTGAGACGTTACCTGAGGTAGCTAGAGGGGGTGATTGTTGTCACAAGTTGACGAATCACTGAGATCTTGCATCACGTCACCACACCCCTCTCGTACCGCGCTGCTATCTCAGGCAACGTCTCAGTTAAGTGGTCGGCCAATAGTAGGTAATACGTAACAATATCCCAAGGTATAACGTGTATATTTGTAACCAACGAGACTCTACCAACGAACCGTCTATAACGGACAAAGAATCATTTTAAAGAAAGGGTTAGCTTGTCACTACCCGTAAGATGTTAAAACCCTTACGTTATTTATTACTGAATGTAACGTCTCGTGGTGCTGACGTAACTACTATTTAGTGATTTATTGATGCCACTGGGAAAGATTATAAGATTCTTTTTGTCTTGAGATATCTTTCAACAGTTATTTGAATAAGAATTATTTATTCGGCCTAAAAAGTACACAGATGTAAGATGACACTTAATTTAAGCGTGCAAATAGCCTGGCACAAAATAAATTATCAATGACCCCCATGCTAGGAAAAACCTGTAATACGTGGGTCATCCATGCGACCATAATAACGGGTGTAAAAAGATACTTAACGAAGCTGAGAGTCACTTTTACTCCTCGTCATTGATATAATTTTTTTTTTGTACTGGACCATACCTGTTAACCCTCTGGTTACCAAGATATAGAATTTCGAAATTACAACTTATACTGACGTTGTTTTACGAAATTAAGTGATTAAGTTGTCTATAATACAACTTTTAAACCCCCCACGAACCTAGCTGTATCTATGCATGGAAAATGTTAAAAAAAAAAAAAAAAGTTAAAGCACAATAATTTGCGTGTGTTACCAATGTTACTTTATTGATATATACAGAATGCATAGTTGACGGCTATTTGATATCTTTTTACATCCTGTATTTATGGTTATTAAGTAACAATTTAGTAATGTGCACTTTTGTAAAAATAAGCTCTCCTAACCCTTCAGGGATATATAGGTTTGAAACTGTCAAACAGATGAATTGCGTGATATGAATTGTTTTATGATCCTGCCTTAAAGGCCTTTTCCCAGCTAGTCATTCTTATGTTTTAATTTCTGTCTTATCTACTATTACTAGGTCTGATGCGCTTGGTGTGTGTTTGTGAGTACAGTTGCATAAGTGTGTTTTAGTAGCAGCCCAGGGGCTACATTTGTACTTGTTTCATTACAACAGGATTTACTACCCTCAAGCTCTAAAACATCAACTGTCCACATCGGCGTTTATTATAACAAGCAGTGGGTCATATCATTATCATTGATGGGTTTCATTTTAATTATGAAGGTACACCAACGGCTTCTGTGTAATATATCTCTGACATAAAGGCAAATAATTTAATTTAATGTTCTTTGTTTCGTAATGTTAATAACTTTGCATACCTACTATTGTATAGAATCAAGTAAGTTTCTAACTGAACAGACAGCTGTGCTGCTGGGGAGTTTGTTGCGCCACTTCTACCCAGCTAAAGCACTAGAGTGGTGCAGAGCGAGCGGGCGTGTTGGGGGACTGTCTTATGTAATTTTGACGTTTGAAAAGTGCTGATTCTCAGCGTAAATGTATGTAAATGACTTTTGATTTGTTTTAATCTTTGACCTTCGGCACCTTATTGTCGCTAATTCATTTCAACGGTTTATCGAATGCCTTCAGTGCATCTATCACATCACAGCTTCGCGATTAGATTTGAGGACTCTACCCAATTCATTGTTTGCCCCTACAAATGTTTTGCCATTGTCTGAATACATTTCGTAAGGATTACACAAAAAACGTTCTAATTAATATAATTATGTTCATATTTTGCACTGTGTGAAAGAATGTCCCATGGATCCTCAGTCCAAAAGATGTTGGTGTCAGTGTGTTCTATTGTAATCAAGGATACAATACTATTTCGAGTAGATATTTTATCTGGTCACCGGATCAAGGAGAATTGTATAATGTAATGGTTTGTTTACTCTTGAAACGGAAACGGAACGGAACGGATATCCCAAGGACTGAAGTAATAACACGAGTTTAGGAACACCCTGTGTAAAGTAAAACTGACATTATACAGCGCTCGAGTTGTTATGAAAATCATCACCATCATTCTCTTGGCCTTGTCTCAATTTATTTGGGGTCGGCTCAACATGTCTTTTTCTCCCTCACCCCCTACTTACTCACCCCTTTCTAGCCATATTATCTTTCACACAGTCCATCCAACGTTTCTTACGTTTAGTCCACTCTCGACCCCTCAACCCCTAAAAAATATTTGTTTATTTGTTTCCTCTCAACCCTTAAACATAGTTCACACTCGACCCCCAGGGGGCGAGACTGAATTTTCATACAAAGGACAGGCATACCTCGTCCACTTTCGACCCATAGTTCGGTAAGTACATATACCTAAAATTAATATTTTGGTACAGTAAGGTACAAAAAGGTAAATAAACGACCAATATTAGAGAACACTTAAAGTAGAATTCTTTATCACCCGACTTGTCGTTCCTTACTTTTACATACAGATACATACAAAACAAAAAGACATTCCTCACGACATTGTCCTCATTCTTCCGCATCACATGGCATACCATGACAAACGATTTCCACACAAATGTTTTCAGAGAATATTACATCTAAAAATATAATTAAACATGCTCTTAACATGGTCACATCTTGCCTCAATTTATTTACACATCCCAAATCCAAATCACGGAATCAAGATTTGTAGAACAAAATCAAAAATTCCGCATCGCATCCAGCACAGGTGATAAAATAAATATTTATAGTAAATAAAAATGTTCCGTATCTCGCAAGATCCCTATGGAAGGAAGGAAATCAATTGATAAAGTTGGAGTTGGAATACACAGTATTCCCCGGCAGAGCGATACGTTTTCATTTGCCTGTCGCATCTAGAATCTGTGATTGTACCAAACCGGCACATAAATTCAAGGAGAAAACATAAAAGTGGGGAAAAGGAAAGGTATTCAGTTAACGGTATTTTGTACCGAGCAGTAGGCCTAGCACGCACGTACGGAGTAAACGTAAAGTTAATTCGAACCATTTCAAAACTCGGTTTGCACTTATTATTTACTTGGATTTAAGACTTAATTCATATGTATGGGTGATACTAATTTTGATTGCCGCCATTTTTTTTTAAATAACAAAGCTTTAGGATAGTGGTATTTTCAATTTAATAAAATCGTTCGAATTTCAGGTTAAAGCAGATTGGGGCGACGGGGCGAGCTACGCTGCACCGCAACGCATACAAAAAATCCTCCTTTACCACTTTCGTAATTTTTTTATTAACCAACACACGCTAATAGGCGGCCGTACCGCACTTCTTTGTATGAAAATGCGTTGCGCTGCGGCCCGTTGCGGCTGTAACGTGCGCTTCGCTTTACTTTACGTTTACGTCGCGCGTTCATGTTAGGGCCTCAGTTAATGGTATTTTGTACGGAACTCTTATTCGCATTTGGAAGGATTCTGTTCTAATGGAGGATCATCGTACTTGACCTATTGAACATTGTTGTTTTGTTTTTCTTTTGAGTGACAACGACGAGGACTTTTTATTACTGTTTTGACGAAAGATATAAAATTTTCTGTAGCTCTTTGTTATGAATTTGTTTGCAATAACAAAATGGGTTTAACAAAGACAAGATATAAATCTAAATTCCTTCTAATTGTTCAAGTGATGGCAATGGCTTTTGAACAAGGCTATATTATAATGCGGTTCTAGGTTCGAATCTTGAGTATTATTGGGTCAGGAGTATAAACGAGATTGGTAATGCGTGCTTGAGAAAAATATTAGGCCTCTAGGTTGAATGTAATTTAGTTTTGAATAGTAGTTAAGCTTCTAAATTTTAGTGATTCAGAAAGAAGGCAATTGACTCGTCCCTTCCGTAAGGGACGCGCGGAATCGCCTACGGATTATATAGCACAAGCTAATCAACACAAACAACAACAAAAAACAAGTTTCATAATATTTGATGGATTCATAATCTATTTTGCTTTCCAATCGCAGCTCTAAGCAAATTATATAGGCAAATTCATCCTCAAACATCTCCAGAAAATTGACTTTTTCAATTTAACCCTGTCTTTGCAAACACATTGATGTTATTATAAATACAATTATGAGATCGGTTTACACGTACGCTTTTAACTGCAAAAAGAGGATCGAACGTGAGATAAATGGCTAATATCAGGGATTTGTGGCTAAGCGTTGGCGGTTTAATTTCCCTTAGGGAAATACGTGTAAAAGTATATATACATGTCTGGTATATGTAAAGCGGGCGAAACTATTAAATTGGTGCTGTTAGATTTATTACGTGTTCGGCATTTTATCTATGCTGTTGGTGTTAATGAAATATGTACTGAGTCGTAAGTTTGTGGTTTAAATAGCTGAAAATCAATTTTCGGATGTTTTCAGTATAATATAGTTAGATAAATAGAGTTTAAATTGTAAAAGAATTTGGCTTTGGCAACCAGACCACAGGTTTTAGTACCAAAATCATTCTCTAGAAGCGAAAATAATAATTCTTGGAACGAAAAACGTAATATGGGAGTAATTCCCTGATTTTTTTGTTCGGGGAATGTTAGTAGATAGAACATCAAAAAGAATTATTCAAATGGCCGCAGAGTCCCTCTCCATGACAGAATTTTCCACGGAAAACCCGTATTTCCGTAGAGTTTCATCAAAACTGGTCGTAAAAGGAAAGGAAAGGCTGGGGACGTTAGAAGTTCTGATTTAGAAAAGGAAATTATAAACTGCATACGATTTATGGAGGAAATTTATAAATGTTTCTGGGAACCCCAGGTAAAATAAATTTATATGATAATAAAAATAAGAAATTCATATGTAAAACCTACTATTCTATTTGTTACCTGCTCATTTAAATGATATCACAAAACAGCACCCTAATTGTGTGTCTGTGTGTAACACACTATTAATCAAAATCTGCATAATTTTGAAGGATTTTGATTATAATAATGAAAATAATGTGTTTTCATTCTGAGGCATCAGGAAAGTTTTGAGTATGAATGTCGATGGCTTTAAGGGCAGGGGAAGACCAAAGAAATGATGGATGGCCATTGGGAATCATGATATGGTTAGAAAGGGTGACTACCGAGATGAAGACTAATAGAGAAGCATGAGAGCTGTGGTGGCCCAGTTACGAGTTGTAGGTCGTAGGTTTGAACCCAGACAGGCGCTTTACTTTGTGTAAATTATTTCATCACCATTGCTCTCATTATCCAAACGTTGAAGGAAAACATCGTGAGGAAACCGGCATGTCCTACAACCAAAAATTCGAAGATATGTGACACTGACATCTACAAACCCGCAGTGGGCCCGCGTGGTGGATTACGGCCTACTCCCTCTCACAGAGAGGAGGCCAGTGTCCCAGCAGTGGGAACATTATAGGCAGATTATGTGAGGAGTATGGAAGAAAAATACATGTTGATGACGGAGTCTATTCCCGACTTGCTGCTGTTTTAGTAATCTTACATTCTACTATATTGCTGTCAACTCAACCATCTTGAAACTTAAAGAAGTTAAAAGACTAGTCAGGCTGCATTTCTACCATACTGTTCCACGTCTGGGCAAAGGCCTCCTCCAAATCCTTCTAAAAACTCTTCTCCCGCGCCTCCTCGGAACAGCTCTCGCGAAAGGTTAAAAAAAAAATAAGCTTTTAAAATCTAATGATCCTATAATAATAGGTATAGGTCGATATTACATATTTCCGAGCGCATACAACCCGAATCTCTTCAATGTGAGAGTGAATAGGCTTCTTCTGGGTAAGCCCACTCCATCGTCGACTTTGTCTCTGTCACCTCTGACCTAGACAAGAGTCAAGAGCAAGCTATTAAAAAAAAAAAAAAAAACATCGCTACGCGGCTTAGCACATGTCTGTTATAAATGCAGCCTCATTTTCACAGACGAGGCCTGTGTCCCAGTTGTGGGAACATTTCGAGTTGATTAATGATAAAAAAACAACCCATGCCGATCAATTTCAAATCATCTCTCACAAACAAATAATTATAAAAGCGGAATAATCTAATTTTCTCGTTTGAAGACAATCGGCGCTTCCTTATCACCCACCGCATCTACTCAGATGCACAGCCCTTTATAACCACTAAAATGTCACATCGCATCGACAGTAGATTCATCTTGGTCCTGGTATGTCACAAACAACCTTACCCTCACAGGGTAAGTATCAAAACCACTTTCTAATAACAGCTATCATTATATTTCCAACTCCATTACTTTGGCACGTGTCTTGTCTCTTAATTTTATTTAAGTATGTTTTCTCTATTCTTTTAACAGTAAAAGGAAAAACCTGGACTTAACGGTATGAAATCGTCAACGTGCAGTGAGCAAGTCATCATCTGCCTAGCCTTTTCCCAACTATGTTGGGGTCGGCTTCCAGTCTAACCGGATGCAGCTGAATACCAGTATTTTACATGGAGTGATTGCCTATCTGACCTCCACAACCCAGTTACTGGGTAATACGATACCCTTGGTAAGACTGGTTGTCAGACTTTCGGGCTTCTGACTACCCGTAACGACTGTCAAAGATCCACGAATGACAGCCGGGACCAACGGCTTAACGTGCTTTCCGAGGCACGGAGGGGTCTCGATATGTAAAGATGGTCACCCATCCACAGACCAACCGCGGCAAGCGTAGCTTAACCTGATCGATCGACCTGTGCGGCTGTTATTATTTAGCCACGGGCCCCTCTCAATTAAGCGCCATATTGCTCAATAGTTAAAAGGCTGGGCAAGTGTGAGGTCGTGAGTTTGATCCTCACCCTTTGCACTATCGACGTGAAGATTAACCATAGTAATAATATTTTTAGCTTCATATTTTCACTACTAAGCTAATACGGCTAAATCGGCATCAGCAATGCGGACGAATTTTTTGATGCCCTATGATTCTTTTGCTTATTTTTTCACAAATATTATACACATACTATATTTTAAATTTTAGCTATGATAATATAAATTAATATTATGTAAATATTTACAGAAATAAATATCTTTAAATAATAATATTAGTAAGTAAAAATAGTAAGCTTTTTTCACGCCTAAACCACTGAACCGATGAAACCTGAAATTTTGCATATACGCTGTCAGGTGTACAGAAACGGACATAGGGTACCTTTCATCCCGACAAAAGTGCTGTTCCCGAGGAAAATAACAATAATGTTATTTTGATAATAAATGGCGCCGCGTGTCTTCAGTCTTGATCGCAAATGAATTCGCGGGCAACACATACATAATAAATATGAACACTAGAATTACATGCACATACTTAGCAAGAATAACTAAATAATAACAGCAGTACGGGTCGATCGAAGGTTAAGCTACGCTTACCGCGGTCGGTTCTTGGATGGGTAACCGTCCACTACATATCGAGAGCTGTCCATGCCTCGGAAAGCATGTTAAGCCGTTGGTCTCAGCTGTCATTCGTGGATCTTTGTAAGACAGAAGCCCAAAAGTCTGACAACCAGTCTTACCAAGTATAGCCATTAACTTATTAACTGGGTTGTGGAGATCAAATAGGCAATAGCTCTATGTAAAATATTGGTATTCAGCTGCATCCGGTTAGACTGGAAGCCAACCCCAACATTTTAACTTAGAAAGAAAAATAATTTATTAGACACAGAAACATACAAAAACATAAACCTGACATAATCATAAATTTAAGATTTTTGGCTAATACTTAATAATTCTTGACTGATAAATACCCACTGCCATCTAAATATCCCATATAAGAAATAAGCAAATATATTACATATATGAATAAGCAAATATCAAATCGTATAACAAACGATTGACCAATGAGCGGGCAGATTAGCCTAATAAGAGCTAATAATACGGACCGCGGTAGATAACATCACTGGAAAAATAGACGTTTGAATGGACCTGGGTAATAGAGTTCACAAGCTCGTATTCGACCCGGTAGTAACAAATAATAACAAGTAAAGAATATTATTCTGGTTTTGTCTATTTTGCCTGGTTTTTTTTCTTAGGAGGCATAGACAAAGTGTTGTGTTTTTATGGTTCCGTACCTCAAAAGGAAAAACGTAACCCTTATAAGATCACTTCGTTGTCCGTCTGTGTGTCCGGCGGTCAAGACCATTTTTTTCAGGAACGCGTGGAGTTATCAAGTTGAAATTAATATCAAATACTCAGGGCTGCAATCCCTTGAAGCAGTAAAAAAAAATCAAACTTCTAAGTTAACGCAATCAAAAGATACGGAAGTTCATGTTTCGAAATCAAAACCTATAGGGTACTTCCCGTTGACCTATAATCATGGAAGGCAAGAAGCAATGTCATGTAGTACAAGTAAAGTAAAAAAAATCCGAAAACCGTAAATTTGTAGTTACATATACCTAGGAAGACTCGCATTGACCGCTTTTTCGTTTGTCACCAAAAACACTCCCTTTGAACTAACTATAAATAAATTAATCCTTTTACGGTATTTAATAAGTACTGTATTGTATCACAGTAAACGAACAAAATCCAAAACAAGAATGAAAAAATAAGTCCTTTCCATACTACGCCGAACTGCTGTAAAATGTGATTAGAAAACTCATATAATACCTAGGTCTTAGTGCAAAGTTAAGCCAAGTGAACAACGAGATTCTCACTAACGCTGTATAAAAGCCTACGAAATGTACTCATAAACTTTCATACTTACTCCCAGTCACACACGACCACGCGTACAATAAACCCCACTTTTTACTTGGCAAAAGTAAAAGTCCGTTTTACTTTCGACCCCGATAAAAATTGTTAAATTACTAAATATTTTTTACTCTGTATGTTACCTGTTCTAATATTCGCGAGATTGTACAAAAAATGAGACCGTTTAAGCAACAAAATGTAAAATTTACACCTAACATCACCGGTTTAGCCTATAAGATAACCCTGTATACGATTTTCGTAGCTCTGCAGTCAGTGTAGCGCTATCGCGATTGGGAACGGACGTCTACGGCGTAGCACCGTAGCACGCGCTACGTATCGCACTCCAAAGTGACAGTTTGATTTAAGTATTTCAAGAAGTTATTTTGTTGTTTCTCAGTGTTCTTCAAACCGTGTTGAGTTGATTTGTTCCAAGATTTTCAATGAAAGTAAGTATTTAATGAGTTTGACTGAAGTTTTTATTGCTCGAAGTTTTGTTTGTTATGGTGTCGTCAAGACGTTCTATTATTCGTTATAGTGTCTAAACTTTGTGAGTTATAAAATTAATTATTTTGTTTTTGTTTGGCGTTGACGTTCATTTATAATTTGTATGGCCCTTTGGTTGTTAAATAAGAAACAGTTTATCAGACGTTAGATTCTATAAATAGGTATTTTAATAAATTAAATTAAATCAACACTAAAGTACTCATAGAATCTACATGCTACCCTCTACTCTATAATTTATTTTGGGAACTTATTCACACCACACCTTCAATTATCATTTATTCATATACGGATCGTTTCGCTAATAAATCGTTGCACTTTGGCAAGATTATGCCTCGCGAGAAATGCTAGTGTTAATTTTGTCTGGATATTTATACGATAAAAGGGCAAGTAGAATGATGATTTATGGACATTAGTTTTTTATTTTTATTTTAATCAAACATAGTTTTTAAGTATTATTTATTTATTTACTTCGGACAACAATAACATGGTCCATTTTTTTTGTAAAATATATTTTAACTAGTGTTGTAGTAAATACACAAACAAGGAGAAAAATAGTAGGTAGAATGTGCAGAGAACGATAACGCAAGGAATACGCTACCTGACCATTCTCCCCACATAATGCTTCAGAAAAGGGGAGTAAGGACTCTCCACCACTGTTTAGCACTAAATTTATACTTTAGTTACAAAATTAAACTTTTGACAAAAATCACTTTAGTGCAGCGAACTGGAGTGATTTTTGACAGTAGTTTAATTTCCGTTTCGTTTCATCGTCGTCGTTCCGTCTCGTGTCTGTAACGTGCCCAAAAGACCGGCAGCATTGCCACGTTTAATGGTAATGCTAATTCTTTGGCCATAGAACGAGCAAGCCATCTAGTTACACGAAGTTTCGAGCAACTTATATAAGCGTAAGTATAATCAGCCCATAACGTTGCGTCAGCTGGGATAGGCCTCCTCTCTTTGAGAAGGAGTGGGCCGTAATCCACCACGCGGGCTCAGTGC
This sequence comes from Gortyna flavago, assembly GCA_963669345.1. Classification (NCBI taxonomy): domain Eukaryota; kingdom Metazoa; phylum Arthropoda; class Insecta; order Lepidoptera; family Noctuidae; genus Gortyna; species Gortyna flavago. The sequence goes on from OY770135.1 coordinate 13,296,644, forward strand.
GGGTTGGTAGACGTCACATGTCTTCGAATATTTGGTTCTAGCACATGTCGATTTCCTCACGATGTTTTCCTTCACTGTTTCGAGAACTTATATAATTAATAAAAATATTACAGTAGAAAGCTCATGATTGGTTTAAGGCGGGTTTCAAACATTTTCTTATCACATGATTTTTTAATACATTTTTTATCAATAGATAGGATAATTTATTACGTTAATAATCAAAAACAGTACGTACCAAAAACGTACTAACGCGATAAACCTCTTTCCTTTGATTTATTATACAGTATGTATCGAACAAGAGAGGCTTTTAAAACATTTCATTGACTGACTGACGGATTGGCTAAATGACAGATTGATATACAGCGCCTGTGCGTTGTCTAATCTAAGTGCTTGGCCAGACTGTAAGCGCGGGGCGGGGAGCGGCGCGGGTGCGGCAACGCGCGCGGTCTGCCTGTCCGCAGTGGAGCGCGGCTGCGTTCTGCGTGTTGTCGTGTCCAGCCGCGCGCGCCACTTACCGCACCCGCGTGGCTACTATGGTCACTCAAATAAAGTTCTTATGTTTGAGTACGCCGCGCCACGCCCACCCCGCGCCCGCGCTGCCAGTCTGGCCAAGCACTAGCTTTAAGGCTTTTTCCTGTTCAGTCGGTCGTTACCTACATACTTAAACCACTGAAGATATATTAGAGTTGGAACATCATCCGACTACTTATATAATACCTATAATAAACGTAAAAGTTTGCAAGTATGTTTTTTGATTTGTATGAAATTTGGCACGAAGTTAGCTTATAATCTGGATTAAGGTACTTATTATTTCGGTAAGTAATGGCTTAACGACTGTCATCAATTTATGTTCAAACTAACTTCAGCTCGAAAATAATCATGAAATGTCGTCTATGTAGAAAGTATTAAAAATTAATGTGCGTCAAAAAAACAATATAAATCTTTCGGTTCTACCATATCAAATACCTACGGATGACATATCTCATATTTTTTTTTATTACATTTTTCATTTCTCCCTGGGCTCAATTTTGAAGTTTACACAGGCGAAGTCGCGGGAAGAAGCTATAGTTTTTAATAACGAAAAGTGTAGAAGTGCACTAAGAACAGCTTTTTTAGAATTAGGAGGTGAAAGTTGTTGGTAGTTTTGTAAAGCAATATCTAAAGAATACTGATCGAATTGCAAAAATTCTTGCAATGACAGAAAGCTACACCATTCCCGAGTTATTCAGTAACCCAAGATGGGTTACTTGATGTTTTCATGGAGTAAAAATTCATGGTTCTTGTACGGGGCGCAACGCGTTTATAATAATTTAATAGGCACTATTGACATTACATTTTAATTCAATCAAACATAAAGACCTCCATGCGGTCCTGACCTAATCCAGCTCATGACTTCTTAACACGGTACTCCGGAGTTATGCCATTAATAACCGAGTACATTGCTGACTCATGTTCCTCGAATGGTAATCCGAAGTAACTTTATACGAGCCTTGGGAACAAGAAAATGTCAATCAGGTATGTATAGGGACTAGGGACCTTTGAAGTTAATGTCGATTGAAAATTACGTAATTATCCTAATCTGTATTAAAGGTGAATTAAAAAAAAAGGGATTATCCTACAGTTTTACAGGAAGTAAAATATGAATGAGGACATTATCATCATCATCGTCATCAATCTACAGGGTGGCAGGGATATTGACGCGCAGCCTATTATCAAGGATTCTGAACCCCTAAAAAAAAAAAGAGGTTCCGTACATTTTGACCTCGTCGGAATTGTACTCAGTCAGGCGCTTTACTTTCTGAAAATTATATCATCACCACTGCTCTCAAAACGGTGAAGGAAAACATCGTGAGGAAACCGGCATGTCCTAGAACCAAAAATTTTAAGACATGTGATATCTACCAACCCGCACTGGGCCTGCGTGGTAGATTACGGCCCACCCCTCATAGAAAGGAGGCCTGTGTCCCAGCTGTGGGAACATTATAGGCTGAGTATGAGGAATTGTAAACTAAACAGCTGATTATTTTTTTGATTACCAACTAAAGAAAAATAGAAAGAAAGATAACGCGTTTATTGCGACTCGTACAGGAAGATCACAAACCAAACCAAACATTAGAAAAAAATTAGAAAAATGAAACAGAAAGTCCTTTTACAGGCCAAAAGGCTCTATCTCAGCATGACGCTGTGACATTTAAAAAATAAATGTCGCAGCGCTGGGATGCTGATAGGGCCCACTGTGATGTAAAATAAATAAACAATAAAATAGATTTAATATATAAATTATTAGCAAATAAAATAAAATATAATTTTAATTTTTTTTTTTTTTTTTTAACTATGGCATCTCGCAGTTCATCCTTTATGAGGATGGCTACTGCTTAACCGGACTTTCCTGTGGATGCCTCGAATTAAGGCCTCCAGCCAGGGCATACAATAACTTAAAAACTAAGCGACAGCGCTAAGGGTAACCCCCTGCGGGGTTCGGACCTCGGCTCAGGGCGTCGCTGGAAGAGGACAGCAAGGGACAGGCTGGATCGGTATTATTATTAGTGTTTAGGGGCGAATTTAAAACTACAGGCTCAGCTGCGCGGGCTGGCTCGAGCAAGGGTCGGGGCGGGCACGGTGATGGTGCGGGACGTCGCGACGGGCCTCGGCGGCGAGGACGGAAGGACGGATGTCTGAGCTTGTGTTTGTGTTGTCGACTGAGAGTACTCGTGGCCTTACTGCTCTCCTGGAGGAGGGTAGTGGCGTCGTCGGGGATAGTGAGGGTATGCCTTGGTCGGCGAATCCTACTTATGCGGGAGGGAGTGTATCGGGAGGCCGCCGCAATCAGGGGATTGGGGTGCTTTATGGCAGAGTCAAAGAAGCGCTTGGAGAGGCGTTTCATGAACTGCTGGATGGTGGGGAGTCTGAGATCTAGATGCAGATTCACATTTCGGACATAGAAGGGGGCTCCCGTGACCTTTCGGAGGAAACGGTTCTGGAGGGTTTGCATTTTATGCAGAAATCGCGGCTTGGCGTGTGCGAAGACTACGCAAGCATAGGTCATGATGGGACGGATGACCGCGGTGTAGAGGCGCAATTTGCACTTGAGTGACAATTTGCTGCGGGCAGTTATCATGGAGTGGAGCCTACCGAGAGCGAAAGAGGCGCGCGAACGCGCCGTCTTTATGTGCTCGTTGAAGGTGAGGTTGTGGTCTAGGATGACACCTAAGTATTTGGCTCGCTTTCCCCAGGGGATCGGCTTGCCATACATAGAGATCGGGCGCGGGAGGGGGGGGGGTAGTTTGCGCGGTTTCGAGAAGATGACCGCCTGACTCTTATCGGGGTTGACCTCGATTCTCCATTTCCGGAACCAATCGCTCAAGGCGCTTGCGGAGGTTTGGAGGTTTTGAGCTATGGATGACTGGTTGACACCCGAACAGTATATGGCAGTGTCGTCGGCGAAGAGCGCCAACTGTGCCTTTTTACTGTTCGGGATGTCACTAGTGAACAGGGTGAAAATGAGGGGAGACAGAACGGAACCCTGGGGGACTCCGGCGCGGATGGGGTGAGGGGGAGAGAGAGCGCCCTCGATACGGTAGCGGAAAGTGCGGTCCGACAGAAAATCTCGTAAGATGAGCACGAGACGGTCTGGCACACCTAGCAGGTACAGCTTATATAATAAGCCATTGTGCCAGACCTTGTCGAACGCCTTCGCTATATCGAAGAACAGGACGCCTGTCGAAGCACCTCGCTGAAAAGCAGCGCTAATGTGCTCGACTATGCGGTGGAGCTGGTGGATGCACGAATGCTTCGTGCGAAAACCGAACTGTTCGGGGGGGATGAGGCTCTTTGCTTCGGCATAGTCTTTGAGGCGCTTATAAATAAGCCTCTCGTAGACTTTACCGAAAACATTGAGCAGACTGATGGGGCGGTAGCTGGAGGGCTCAGACTTGGGCTTGCCTGGCTTTGGGATGCCTATGACTGTGGCTTCTTTCCACATTTGGGGGAAGATGTTGTTGCTCAGGGCGCCATTGAAGATGGCGGTCATGAGCAGTATGAGGGGGGCGGGGAGGAGTTTGTACACCCTGTTGGTGATACCGTCCGAACCGGGGGCTTTGCGGGTTGCGAGTCCTTTTATGATGTCTTGCACTTCGTCGGGAGTGACGGGAGGCAGAGGATCATCAGGGTCTTCGACTGGCGGGAGGGAGGCTCTCCGTTCGACTTCAGCGTTCACCTCGTCGAGGTGCGCTCTGTCTACTGGTTGAGAGCTGGGAGTGCATTGAGCCTCTAGGCTGTCGGCTAGGCATTCGGCCTTTTCGAGGTTTTCGAAAGCGACCGTTTTGTCGGGGCGTGTGAGGGGAGGGACTGTGGCCTCTTCAGAGGAGCGGAGCTTCCTCTGGAGTTGCCAGAAGGCGTGGTGGGTGGGCTCGAGTTCGCCGATCAACTTATCCCATCCCTCGGAGCGCCACTCCCCTATGCGTTTCTTTACAGCACGCTGTAAATGGCGCATGTGGGATTTGTTCGCGTCGCAGGGAAAAGAGTCGTAGGCACGAATGGCAGCGTTCTTCTCGGTCATCAGTTCACGTACGTCATCGGGCAGTTTCCAGCGATGGTCTTCCATCACTGGAACTTCCCGTGAGCAATCCGTCAGTACGGATTGAACGTGCTCTGTGAACGAGTCGATCGCCCCAGTCGTGTCTGCGACTGAGATAATTTGCTCGGGGATGGAGTCTAGGTGGGGAGACGTGGTGGATTTCAGTCTTTCGCTTACTTTCCTCCAGTCGGTGACTGTTTTGGTCGGGGGGGGCTGGTTGGGGTCGTGCGGGGGGCCCGAATAGGGGGCCAGGTGCAAGATGACCGGGCGGTGGTCAGAGTTAAGCTCTTGTACCGTCTCGATAGACTGCAAACGGAGGTTTACATTCTTGAGAAGCGCTACATCGAGAACGTCAGGAAGTTGGGCGGGGTCGCCCGGGAAATGAGTGGGATACATCGGAGCGATGATATCGAAATTGAGGGAGTCGCCTAGTTTGAACACGATCCTACCTCTGGTAGAGGTCGTGCTGCTATTCCAAGCGGGATGTTTGGCATTGAGATCCCCCGCCATGATGACGGAGTCACTCATACCGAAGAGGGTAGTGAAATCGGTAGTGAGAGAGATGGGATCCTCCGCACCATTGGTGGGCGGGATATAGGCGGAGATGATGGTGATTGCGGGGTGACCGGTCATGCCGAGCCGACAGATAGAGATCTCTAGCTGAGAGATGAGGGCGGGCGGGTCTATCGGGATGCAATGGAGGGACTTCCTATAGTAGATGAGGGTACCGCCCTTGTGGCAGCGAGCCCTGTCATTGCGAACTATCTTGTAGTTGGCAATGTTCGGGTTCCGCAGATGGGGCTTCAGGAAGGTTTCCTGGACTAAGAGGACATCGAGCTGGTGATCGCGGAGGAACGCGGCGATCTCATCGCGTTGATTTTTAATGCCGTTTGCATTAAAAAACCCTAGTCTAAGGGATCGGGGTTTGGTAACGCTCATTCTTTGTAAAGCCATTGGAGCTTTTTAGAAGTTGAGGGTTTGCATGACTTGCGTAATCTGAGGATACGCATTGAAAATCTCGGTGATGCGCCGAGGATTGCCGTTACAGGCTTGGATTTCCGCTGCCATGGCATTTGCGGGGGCAATAAAAGCTGCGTAAGCACCGATTATTACCTCCATGCTGCTAGGCTGGGGGCGGGAGGCGGGGGTCGGGGGGGACCTACTGGGACCAGCGGGAGCCCTGGGCGCGGCGGCGGGAAGGGCTACCGGTGGGGCCACTGGGACCGAGGGGCCTACTGATGGGGCGGGGATGACAGTTGCCATCAGCGCTGGGATAGTCGGGGGTGGGGGGGGCACCGAAGCTGCGGGAGCTTTGAGGTGGTTGAGGTTCGCCCATGGGGAGGGCCTTTGGGGACTGAGCCTATCGGGCATCTGGGAGGAAGGGATCGGGATCCTCACAGAGGGGCTTTCCCTTTGCTGACGGTCGCTCGCGCGCTTCGTCTGTTTGGGAGAAGAAGACTTGGGAGCCTTGGGGCAGCCACGGTAGTTAGCCGGGTGCCCGGATTGGCCGCAAAGAACGCAGCTCGGTGGCTCTGTGCACTGAGAGCGGTCTTTGGGGCGGGGACAGTCTGACGTGCCGTGGGCACCTAGACACTTGACGCATCTAGGTGTCGCGTAGCAGTGGGATTGGGAATGGCCATACAGTTGACACCTGTGGCATTGTCCGATGAGGTTGGACTTCCTGGGTTTCTCGATAGAGATACCCGAGAGGGAGCAAACTGACTTCACCTTGAAGATGGGGTGATGTCCTTCAGTAGGGTCGCAGATGACCAGGACCATGTCGTAGACTAGGCCCTTCCATGCTTTGTGCAAGCGATGGACTGCTGAGACGGGGATGCCTTGTGAAGCAAGGTCTTCTTTGATCTCCTCGGTGGGGATTTCTTTGGGGACGCGCCTGATGATTACGCGGGTGGGGACTTCCTCCGGAAGGGAGTACGTATGGAAGGGGTAAGCCCTTGTCTGGAGGAGACGGGTAAGGTCCCTGTAGTCCGAGGACGAGGCGACCGTTACCTTAATACCCTGTTGGGTTGAGCGGGCGTTCGTGTAGTTGATCTTTTGATCAACACACGCTTTGGAGATTTCTGTCCATTTGGACTTATCCTGGACATAGATGGGGGGCGGGGGTCGTGGCTTCTTTGCGTTCGAAGCGGGAGGGGTAGCCGAGAGGCTAGACGCGGGATTGGCCTGCGGTGCGGCGGGGGTTGGGGTGGGGGGGCGGGGGTTAGAGGGGATTACCGCGACCGACTTTTTGGCCTTGTTGGCGTGAGAGGAGGCGTTCTTCTTTCTCTTGCCACCCTTTCCGACGACTATATAGTCGTCTTCCGAGGAGGACGAAGAGTCAGAGAGGGCTTCCTCTGAGTCGGATTGAGATTGGGGTACGGACGTGTCCATACTCTCTGGAGTATCTGCTGCGGTAGCGGCTGGCACGGAAGGTGCGGGATCGGGGACTGGCACGGACGGTGCGGGTTTCGGGGCGGACACGGAGGGAGCGGGTGATGGGGCTGGCACAGAGGGTGCGGGTTTTGGGGCGGGCACAGAGGGTGCGGGTTTAGGGGCTGGCACGGATGGTGCGGGTTTTGGGGTTGGCACGGAGGGTGCGGGTTTTGGGGCTGACGCGGGGGGTGCGGGTTTGGGGGCTGGCACGGAGGGTGCGGGTTTGGGGGCTGGCACGGAAGGTGCTGGTTTGGGGGCGGCGGCTGGCACAGAAGGTGCAGGCGAGGGGGCTGGCACGGAGGGTGCGGGAGGGGAGGCGGCGGCGGCCTCGGGGATTTCGCCTGAGTTTGGCGGAAAGAGGGGGCTGACTAGCGCGTCGCTAAAGTCAATGTCGATGACCGAACCGGGAGGGCGTCTAAAATTTATAAGACGTTGGGCATACTGGTTAACGAAAGAGGGGTCCTTGAAGAGGACCTCTTTAACGAACGCCAATATGACCGCGTCTGCCATGATCGGGATGGGGGCTATAATTTTTATTATTACTTGTCTTCTTAAATACGCGAATTTGTGGTTACAGTTTTCGCGTCGGTCTACCTGCAGGTAATAAATATTTCATTTTATATATATTATCACCAGTTTTAATTAATCCAAAAGCAACAAATGATGTCGATGTCTGTCTGTATAATTACTGAATATTGCCTCTCCAATCATACGTCATTTATTTAGATCTACGGCTACTTCCATCCAGCTGCTAACATTTGATTTAATACTAATTTGCAGAATGGCTGAACGATATAAATATAGTGGAATTAAACATTAACCCCTTTACTAATAAACATTGTATAGCGTCTGTATAGTTACACAACGCTTTGTGTTCTTGTTTCGAAAGTCAAATTACTGACGACTGAAAGAGAGAAATCGGTGTAACTATTCATCTGATATAAATACGTTGATTAGTAAGGGGGTTAAAAATAACAATATTTCTCAAAACAGTACCCACACATTTGTTGTTTTTTAGAGTCATTGATTATTTAAAAGGTTCCTATGTCGTGTCAGTCTTCATCAGTTATCTGTCAGTTGATATGGGTTAAGCGAGCAATGGCAAACTTTTACAAAACTTAAATAAATCAGTGAAAATCCGAGATTGTTTTCTCATTTTACAACGACCGTAAATTTCGGGCGTTTTGTCCCAAAAGGACCTTGTTTCTATGCCATCTACAGTTATAGTATTCACTAAGTGTTGTCCACGGTGTCACTTGAACCCTCGGGGAAATACTTCAAATAAATACTCTGATAAAAGTATCCTATCTCATCATCTAGAGGGCCTAGTCAAGTGGCAATCGCTTTCAAAGTGCTTCGTATTTCAAAAACGACTTTCAACAAGATTGACATAAGCTCATGTCAATCCTTTTAAATCATCGTTATCGCTGATAGATTGGTTTAGACTCTCAGGACATTTCACCTATTCCATTACCTGTTTCATCCAAATCTGTTTAACTATTTGTGCGACATTGGAGCTAATTCTGTTACGCACACACAAGTATAAAATTAGAGAACATAAAACTGCCAGGTTGAGACAGAAAGAGACAGACGGCTTTAGCTGTCAAAAGTAGTGAAACTATAATGTTAAATTTCAGCGTGTAATCTTACTTGTTCAACCAGAGACTCATCGCAATGAAAAGGGTAGACATTTTGTGTAGTCAACATGGACTAAGATATTGAAGATGTAAATTAGTTGGTTAAACAAGCTGTTATTTTGTAAGACACTTCAAATAAGTCTAGGAATACATACAATTTCATTCTTCACATTATTTATTGAGGCAACCAACAGCGATACAATAGTATGCTAAAGATGATATTGTGTCTAACAGTATTGTATGGCTAATAATAGGTTTCCGTTTATAACTAGAATAAGTATAAAACGTAATAAAAAAGTTCAATTTTAGGTATACTAACTACATACTTAGTTCTGGTAATCTTGTATTTTTATAAATTTTCTAATATATTACGTTGTCAGATTTATTGTGAATGCTACGCTACGTGTAATATAATAATGTAATATTAGGCATACGTAGGTACCAACACTTTTATCTTATTATGTTTTCTATTAATTCTTTGTACATATTGCTTTTGGACTGAGTTGTGGAGGTAAGATCGGTTGAGTCGCTCCATATAAAAATTCTGGTACACTGCTGCATTCGGTTAGACTCAATGCGGTCCCCAACTTAGTTGGGAAAAGGCTTGGCAGATGATGATGATGATGACTGCTGTTGGTGTACCAAATAAAATATAAAAAAATAATCTTCGGTATACACAGAAACACTATAAGAAGATTAAAAAAAAAAACTTGTGCTACATGAAATTGCTTCTTGCCAAATTTCATGATTCTAGGTCAACGGGATCCCTATAGGTTTTGATTACGAAACATAAACGCCCGTATCTTTCGATTACGTTGACTTAGAAGTTTGATTTTTTCACTGCTTCAAGGGATTGCAGCCCTGGCTATTTGATATCAATTTCAACTTGATAACTCCACGCGTTCCTGCGAAAAAGGGTCTTGACAGATGGACAGACGGACCGCCAACGAAGTGAACTAATAAGGGTTCCGTTTTTCCTTTTCAGGTACGGAACCCTAAAAATCGATATCCCGTTTCAAGTACGTTACCTAGAAAGCAGTTACATCTTGTACATAAAAAAGGAACACCATTTAACCTTCAAGATTCCAAGATGTTGAAAAGACAAGATAGAATTTTCCTTTCAGGTGGCGGTGTTGAAATATGCAAGTTCATAATCAAAATTATTTTCCTTTAGTACAGTGGTTACCACAAACATTGATCCATTTACGTAAATATGCCTAAGTCACGGTGAAATTAGGCGCACCCTGTAACGTTATTAATGAGTTTCCGATATTGCCCCGCTCACTTCTGGTTCTGAGTTTAATAACCTACCCGAAATTTTTGAATTCGACATCTTTTTTTTATTATCAGCATTTTTCAATATTTCCCCTGCTGTGGTCGGAAGGTGGCCTAATTTAGGAATCGGATTTACTGTTTGAGCATTATTTATGGGGATCGGATAAGATGTGGTTTCTCGTATTGGGTTATTTACGCCTGTGGGTTTTTCATGAGTAAATGTGCGCCTTTGTAATTTCTAACGTCACCGAAATTTAAAAGCATCTTCATGTATTTAAACTGAATAACATTTTTTTTAGGGTTCCGTACCCCAAAAGGAAAAAAGGAACCCTTAAAGATCACTTCATTAGTCCGCCTATCTGTCCGATTGAATCGTCTATTGATCAGATTTCTTTAGAAATATGCATATAAATATTTCTAAAGAAATCTCTTCCAGCATTCTTGACCTTAGTACGTATTTTTCTGTTCCTTTTTTTTGTCTGTTTATATGTGTTGTGTTGTGTACATTTTACTTCCCTCTTTCATCGTGATGCCGTGACGTGAACGTGGATGTCCATGATAATATCGTCACGGTAGAAATTATAAAAGTGCACATTACCTACTTGTAATATCAAGAGTTTGTTTTAGTTACTTAAAGTTTATTTATTGTTACTTTAAGTAAGTTCATAGTTACTTTAATAGAATGATGATAAATATTGTTGATTAGTTGCAAAACCACTTTATTATTTCGATTATCGGATGTATTTTAATGTTATGCATTTTGTGTCTAAAATATTAATAATATTTTATTTTAAGACTGATCATCATTCATGATAGCCATCACCAATACATGTAATAGTAAGTAATTAACATACCTAAGTTGCTATTGTCAAATTTTGACTCGTGTACCGTTTATATAAGTACCTAGTTCCTAAAATCTTCATAGTTACATAGGTGAATAGGTAATCACTTGAAAGAAATAGGTACCAAACTCTTCCCGATAATGGATATTTTGATCAGACCGGTCTAGAAAGCTTCGGCCATCTTTTGGCCATTCGTTCCTTTTCGGCTCATCTAATATCTGCCCGTTATACATATAGGCTCTAATAGATTCCCGTTAGACTCAACTGGTATCAATGTAGCGAGGAATCTCTTGTTATGGACATCGTTTGTCCCTTTTCAAATAAATGTGATCCGTTAATTATGTCATTGTTCTGCATGTCTCACTCTTTTGTGTAGAATGATGGATTTGGACTGGGTTTTATATGATCATGGAAATCTATACATATACTAGCTTACCCGGCGAACTTCGTATCGCCTCAGAATCAACAAGAACGAATGTATAAGAATATGATTTATCTATATATTTTTTTCGTGATCAAATATTAATATATTATGTAATATTCTGCTTTTCGGGGCGAAGACAAATCTAACAAATCAAAGATCATAAGAATCGAATCAACTGTTCTTGAATACCTAATAATTGGTGTAACCAACCCGACTTTGTGTTATTTACATAAATAATAATAATATACATGTATTAATTATAATAAAATAGTATCGAAGTGAAAACCATACATTGAATAATGTTTGAGAAAAAGTATAATTTTCGAATCGTATAAAATTTGGGGCACAGATAGTTTAGAACCTGGATTAACACGTAGGGTACTTTTAATCCCATAGTCCGTCCCTGTGGCATATTTTCCGACATCTATGCAGGCGAAGCCGAAGGCAAAAGCTAGTTCAAGATAAAATATGAATATTGAGGAAACAAATGATATGTTACGTATTAAATGGATGTTTAAAATAAATAGAATTTTCGTAATAAGGACTATTCGACAGGCAAATACAATATACCTATCAAATATTTACTAAGCAATATTTCAATGTAATTATATTAACATGTATCTAATCGAACTTAGCACTGAAAGATTAATATTTAGTAGCAATAATATTGCTCGATATGTAATTAAAACAATTATTTTATTAATTTGAAGAAATAAAATACTGGTATTCAGCTGCATCCGGTTAGATTTGAAGCCGACCCCAACATAGTTGGGAAAAGGCTAGGCAGATGATGATGAGGTATTTTCTAAAAAAAAACATATTTTTATATGGTAACACATGAAAAAATTCTACTCTACGGGATCTATAAGAATCATGAGATGAATTCGTTGGTACAGTTTGTGTGCGTCAATGTCCCTACCAGCCTGTAAAGAAAAGAAAGATAATTGCGACACTCGTACAGGAGGATCACAAACAAACACACACACACACACACACACAAACACTTGTCACACGACACAAGACACATTTACAGATATGCGTAAGTATTGTAGGTATTATATTACTATTTGGAAAACAATACATCATGTGGAAAATAGGCCTAGAAAGTTAGACGGTCGCCGTCTCGGAGGACCAGATACACAACTATATATCATCACTGACAATGATTAATAATATGTCTCTTGTAACTTTAACTTATCTCACAAAATTACAAGAAATGCAATTGTCAAAATTTTAGGTTTTAGAGGAACGGAAGGTTTGTAAATAGCATCGTTTTATATGGTATCTATCATTTTTCAGTTGGTCGACAGTATGTACCAACAACACTAGTAAGTTTTTTTCTATACAATCAAGTGGTCTATAATATTATTTTTATTTATAGTCTGCATTATCAATTATAATCTCCCTTCTCCAAATTTTTTTTTTTGCTATTTTTTCCTACCTGAGGTTCAAGCCGAAGTTTATGCAACCAATTGCTATGCTTGCATATCTATCTAACTAGCTTGTACTGTCCCACTGCAGGGCAAAGACCTCCCTCTACCTTATCCACACAATTCTGTCTTTTACGAGTACCAGCCAGTCCCTACGGTAGGAGTCAAGCTTGTCCCGCCATCTTCGTCTTGGCCTGCCGCGATGGCGTCGTGCGTTTAGTGGGACCAAATCGGTGGTTCTCTTAACCCAATTGTCATCTGACATGCGGCAAACATGTCCGGCCCAGCGGCTTTCTGGGTAACGTCTGTTATCTTGGTTTTGGTGCACAGTATTGTGTTCCTTATACGGTCATATCTTGCATATCTATACTGCAAAATAAAATATTGGAACTCGAAAGACAAAACAATCTCGTCTCCGAGAATCAACGATTGTACTTAGGATGAGGGTTGTCTCCGAGTCCTGTACAATAATTATCATCATCACCATCCTTTTCTCAAATATGTTGGGGTTGGCTTCCAGTCTAAACGGATGCAGCTGAAGTATTTTACATAGAGCGACTGCCTATCTGACCTCCACGACCTACTCCAGTCCTGTGCAATAAAAAAAACTAATAAAAAGTTACAGCTACAGAGTAGTACGCAGTTACTCAAAACTCGCTTTTATGATCGTAATTTTTTTTGTATATAGTTTGAAGATATATTACAATCTAGCTTCTGCCGGTGACATCGTCTCTCAACCCACCACGTCGCATCGCATCGTTCACCGCTTTACTATTTCATATTCTCTTAGCGTTTATTCAGATTTTTTTCTTTCAGGCTCCTCCAGGTCTCAGCCTATGTAAAATAACCTATAGCCTTCTTCAAGAATTGGGCTTCCAAATGCAAAAAGATTTTTTTAAATCCAACTGGTAGTTCCAGAGATTAACGCATTCAACAAACCAACATCTAAAAAAACAAACGAACTCTTCAGCTTTATTGTTAGTACATAGATAATGCTGTAGTTCTACAATAGCCTGTCCCATGAAAATGTAGGTACCTTTATGGCTTTAGCAATAGATAGCTACGTGCTACTACTATTACTCAACAACATCCATTACGTTTAAGATTAATTCAAGACATTAGATAACGTCCGCCCTCCATCCAAAACTTACTCCTTGGTCAAATGCTCGATTAATGAGAAGGCCTGTACGATTAAGAAGGGTTTACACTTAAATCTCTGTGCCTTTAAATAGTTCGAGTGCGCCTTATACGTACTTAGGTTAATTTTCTTAGCCTTGGCCGTAATTGTTTTAGGTTTGTACAGGTTTGTGCTAAATGTGAAAAGGACAGGTTATTTCAAAGGAAATCGAGTAAAGTTGAGACCTAAAAATGTTTATGTTAGAAATCCAAGAATAGTTTTTCCATAGGTAAATAAATGTCTTAATGGCGATGATCAGTACCTTCGATATTTTACGGTAAAAAGTTAGATATAGATAAAACGATATGGTTAAAACCAAATGCAGTATGAAACTGCAAAGTATTTAAAAATTATATAGTAAAATATTGTACTGATGATCGCCGTGTAAACGGGCCTTTCCGTTCGTTCACACATTATAGAAAATTTGCTTTAAAACTCGTTGACGTAATATTTCTTTAAAATTTTACATCTAAATGCCTAAAAATAATATATTATAAGTTCAAATACCAACCCATATTTTTTTGTAATTACCTACAACTGAAATGTAGATGAAAACTCATTATTCAGTTGTTATTGACCCAGAAACTCCGCCGTATATTAATGAAATAATAATGTGTTTCAGCGATGCATTTCACATGGTTTATCCTATATTAAACTTTATGTAAAGGTGTTGAGGGACGTTTATTCAGTGTGGAAATTTCAGTCTTCAATATTACCTACTGAAATTTTACTGTTCGTTGTTTCAGAGTCGGAATGCAGCAGTATCAAGGTTATAAGAATATGAAGGTATGTTGAATAATATACCTTATCGCAAAACTTGTAAATAGTATTTCAACGCTTTTATTAAGGCGTGTTTTTGAATACTTGCTGGATACTAAATCTATACATACTATTAAAATCGCTTTTCGTGACTGTGTGTAACCACGTTGTTCTTCTAAATTACAAAACGGATTTTGATGCGGTTTTCACCTTAATTGAGAGAAGTTATGTTTTTGTGTATTATACATTAATATGGAACATACATATAATAAGGAAATCTCGATGTTTTGTCCAGTCGTAGAAACTGTGCAAAGCAAGGGCAGCTGCATGCATTAATAATTTAGCAAAATTTAGGGGCTTTTTTAGGGAAAAAAAATTGAAATAATGTGCAATATCCTACTTAACAAGTGAAATGGTACCGACTCGAAATTATAGTCAGGTATACTGGTCTTTTACTAACTGTTTGTTTATTCAAGTGAATTTAGTTCAAATTATAAAATGCGTCGACAATTTGTTACACTGATTAGACGACTGGTGTAAATAGGATTCATAATTTTCACGCGCCATAAAGTTATACTTTCCTTATCGGAGAAATTAGAAAAGAAAATGTTGACAAAAATTATGTAATCCTGTTAAGAAATTAAACTTTGACGCTTAAATTAGATAACATAATGAGTTTTCTCGTTTTACTGGCTGGCGTTAATCTATGAACAATATTAGTGCTATGAAAGATGTATTAAGTTTTGATGACAATTATAACTTTCTAGGGTTCTACATGTTTCATTTTGTGCCTCAGAATCAGTCTTGATACAAGGAAAAGTTTATACTATGGCCTACAAGATAAACGTCTATTAATCATAGCCATCTCAAAGTTTTGCGTTGCCACGAAAACCGCCATGACACTTTCCTCCAACTTCTCCCGATTTTCACGTCGTCATACTCTACAGAGCTGTTGCATCCAATCCTTGACTGAATGAGTTCTTTATAACCTACTCAGTGCAAGAGATGACGTCTTCCTCTCATGACCTGCATACAAAGCTTTACTTTGTTCAATATTTAACTCCTGATTTCCCATAGGAAATAAGCAGCTGTAAACATAGTTGCAAGTAAAGTAACTATATGACTTATATTAAAATGTTGTATATTATAAGTTGCCGGGTAGTTACGACAGTTACCCTGATAAAATTACGGGTAGGTGAACTTTGATTTTACCAACTTTGCTATCGAACCCTTTTGCGTGAAGTATTTAATGGTTTGAGAGGATATGGGGGACCTCAGTTTAGAGACTATCATTATTCATTTTGTTACCATGTATTGTGTTAAAAACTTTTTAACAAAAAAAAAAAATTACCGCCGCTAAAACTGAGAAGCAAAAAAAAACCATTTTTACAAAAAAATAACCGACTTCCAAAAAAATTACACTACAAAGTCCTAAATAACTTTAATTTCGGAAGTCGGTGTCGTTGGTTCTGCATTTTCGTTTATTGACACCGACTTCCGAAATTAAAGTTATTTAGCACTTTGTAGTGTTTTTTTTTTGAAGTCGGTTGTTTTTTTTTGTAAAAAAGTTTTTATTTTTTACTTTTTAGTGGGATAGTTTGTAATTTATCTAAGTTACAATAGCCTAATGTCAACTGCTCATCACCTTTTACAAAATATTGCTTTTGAATTTTTTTGATTTTTGTTGATTTTTCAAAAACCGCTTGTTAGATTCCGAAAAAAATTTCATGGGACCATTTGGGAAGTATACCCTTTCCAACAAAAAATTTTTCAAATCGGTTGGCAAGCGACGGAGTTATGCGCGAAAAAACATAAAAAAAAAATTATATTTAATCTTAATAACTAAGTTCTTATACTAATGTAATGTACCTAAGTAATTTTGGGTCGGCGCCAAACAATCAATGAACAATAATTTAGTGATCTATGTTCATTGATTGTTTGGGATATACTTTTTCTAGATTTACCCTTTATAAGATATGCGTGGTCATACTAAAAAAAAAATATACACATCGACTTGAGAACCTCCTCCGTTTTATCGTCGGTTAAAAACTAAAATTTTCAACATGGTTGATTTCGTTTTATGGTATCTATCAGTTTTCAGCTGGTCAACTATGGAACTAAGAAAAGTTTAGTAATATTTTTTTGTATACAATCAAATGGTCTATAATCATTTATATTTATAATCTGTATTATAGATTATCATTACCTATGTTTACTTATTATTACGCTACTGTTTGATGTCCCTGAATAAATAAATAAATCATCTCCCTTCTCCATAAGTGAGAATTTATACAGATTATTATGTTATTGCAGCTTCCGAAATCATACTTATTTAACATAAATATAACATCTCGCCAATAATCCCCGATGGGTTAGGCAGAAGTGTATTTATACACCCACACTTCAGGGGGTGAGCTTATCATACTTATTTCTTATATTATTATCGAATTCAATGGTATACGATGGTCCTAATAATGTTATGGTTTAAAATATAGATTGCAATAAAAAAAAATTTGACCAAATGATCTTAGTGGAGTTGTCTAAATCTGTATCTACACGTATGTATAGTAAATTAGTAAAGAATTCAAAATTTTAAATCGAATATTTTTGAAACATCGAACATCTATTGTACCATGTTCTAACAAATAAACATTTTTGATTTGATTTGATTCGATTTGAAAAAAGTCATTGCTACGAGTCTGCTGCCGAAAATATGTATTTTATAATTTTTGTCTGTTTGTCAGGTTTGTTCCGGATTGGCTTAAAAACGGCTAAACGAATTTGGATGTGGCACACAGACTACTTTTTTTACTTCTGGTAATACGTTGCCGTGGGATATTTTCTGACTTCCAAGAGGGCTAAGCGCGCAAAATCTCGTATCACTTTAATATTTTAGGGCATATTTTTGTAGGAGTTCTAGGCAGGTACTGTTAATATATTTCTATTACAAAAATATACCCCTGGAAGCACAACAAAAACAGGCCCTACTCTAGCCCAGTTAAGTGTTTTGATTAATTTAACTTAGCCATATGGGAAATGTATTATGGTTAAAGGAAACAGGCCCACATGACGTCATCCCTAGTGTGAGATACCAGAACAGTAGATATGTTTCATACGATGTAGTATAAAGTGCTATCGTTAAGTTAGTTAGACTGCTTCCTATTAACGTTTCTACGTTGTCGTAAGCACCTTTAAAGTTTGATTTTATCAATGTATGATGGGTTTTGACCTTAAGAGTTAGAAAGTTAGGTATTGACACGATGCTTTCTAATTGTAGATGACCATCTATCTAATATATTTAGAACAAGTTCACTATCACCATCCCAATCAATGCAACTTCTGTATGCCAAGATGTAGAAACAAAAGAAAGAAAGAAAAAACGTTTATTTACGGTGAACATGACGCAAAAAAAGAACATAAACACAAAAAATAAAATAAAAACCGGCCATGTGTGAATTGGGACTCGCACACGAAGGGTTCTGTACCACCATACAATATTTATAATCACGTTTGTTGTATGGGAGCCCCCTTAAATATTTGTTTTGTTCTGTTTTTGTTATAGCGGCAACAGAAATACACATTCTGTTAAAATTTGAACTGTCTAGCTATCACGGTTCATAAGAGCCTGGTGACAGACGGACAGTGGAGTCTTAGTAATACGGTCCCGTTTTTACCCTTTGGGTACGGAACCCTAAAAAAGGTAGGGGGAAACATGCGTCACATTCACGCAAAACGGCTATCGCTCAGCATTATGCTGCGACCCTATGCAAGACAGCCCCAGCGCTGGTTTTCAAACAATTATTAGGATACTGGACACAAAACTCGTTGTGTCACAACCTAAATGATTAAAATGTCTTGGAAATCGTAACCAAATACTTAGGTCAGAATTGGAGGAATGGCAATGCCCAACAGAGATTACTTTCCCACCGTATAATAACGATAAAGACAGATGAAAGCTACATAGGACTCTATGGCCTTAGTTTTTTCTGTAGTATATTTACTGAGCCTAGCACGATGTATAGGTATGCTCATATTGCCATGAACTCAAAAGACCATCTCAGACATCGATCTACATGGTCTTCATATAACCTGACCAAGATTATGATGTCTGGACTTTAAAAGAGACTGAGTTTGTTTCGGCCTTTCTTCTCAGAGTAGTCAGATAGGAAACGCCGACATCATCTAGTTTTATAAAAAATATGATTGACGTGTAAAAGTGTTTGTACAAACCTACTTAAAAAATAAAATCAGTTATCATTTAACACGCGTTGCTCACTTTAAGTACCCACATCCCAATTTACAGCCAACATTTTAGACCAACCAAAAAACCCTTCATTCAAACTTTAAAATCGAAACAGCGACTGGTTGGTCTAAAGCAACAGTGACAAACTGTAACGGTATTATTGAAAAAGCCACGTCAGTCCAACCACGAATTATGAGACAACGTTTGGAAGAAGACGAAAAATGGATTCCGATTTTCTATTTTCTAAACATAATAGAGCCAAAAGCCATCAGCATAAAAGGGTAATGTGCCCGATTTATTATTGCCAAAACTCACCTCTTAACATTTTTTACCAACCGAAATTCGATTCAATTTTAGAGTAGTTCAGGAACGAAGATTCCTAGTTCAAAATCGAAACTGACGATGGTTGGTTTAAAGTTTTCGACATACAATCATTTCTTGCCACCTTAGCCTGCTGCGGCTGTCTACAATCAATATTTCCGTCGCCGAGTTTGAAGTCTCCACTTCAAAACTTTGGATGTACACTTGTCTTCCAAACTCGTCAATCAATCGTTACGTATTATTTTGAAAGCTACATCTGTTTATGATAAAAAGGAACGAATGATATTGAAGCAGATTATTGTCCGTTGTTTTATAAATACCTGCAGTTACTGCCGTATTGTGTGACGTCAATTAATGATGATTATGATCTTTAATTGACGAGCTTATAAGTATTGAAACGCAGTCAGTCAAAAATGTGACAGGTAGAGTAAATTTCGATATCTTTAACATTAACCGGTCAACCGGTAACCTATGTAGTACGATACAATAGAAAATTAATTGTCTCATTAGCGGTGATCAATGAGTAAAAAAAAAGACATGTTGCACTGACCCCAAATAAATTGGTATACTTATGGGCAAGATAATGACGATGTCTAAATACAGCAGTATTATATTTGTAAGCCGAAGGACTGAATAGAAATTGATTGGCTGTTAAAAACAAACAAGAATCTGCTTACATTATTAAAAAAATATTGGTTTCGTTTATTGTGGCCAGCCGTTCGTTTAACATTGAGAATCCTTAATTAACTGCCTGAAAACTTAAAATAACAACTTAGTTCTCGCAAACGACAGGTAAGGTAGGTATGGACTTTTTTTTACCTGGAGACCACAATATAAAAGAAACTTTACCATTATATATTTAAAAGTGTTTTTTGAGTAAAGGATAGTATAATTTTACCCTATAATTTATTTGAAGTACCTGAAATATGAATTAAGTATAAATTACTAGTTCAACTATAGCCTTGACGTATTTATTTTTATCGCACGAGTGAGCTACGAATTATTTTAATGGTTTTCATTACTTAAAATATAATGTGTCACACGAAAATGTTACTTTATAACGTTAATGTACGAGTATTTAGTTTATTATTCGTAATTTTTGTTTCGTGTTTAATTTTATTTTTATTCTGAGAAAATTTCTATGTTGGTTATAAGCAAATATCAAACCACTTAATGGTCCCACTCGTATAAAATTGTATCATTTAGGTAGGTTAATTCAAATAAAATAAATTATTTTATGAAACCGAACTTGACTGAACTATTGAATTTCCATAACTAAAAACCAACAACGGCACCTAATCAATAAACAATCACTCATTGTTTTTGTAAGCACCGCGCACCAGCACAAACCAAGATGGTTGAATTTCCACAACTGCGGGCCGCGAAACAGAAATCCATTGTTCTAGCGAGGCGACACAGCACAAAGTAAAAATCCGCTCCATCAGTCCGATAAATGAGGCTCATTTCCACCAACTGTTTACTTTGAGACCTCATCAAAATTTTGAGTGAATACCTGGTGTCTTCGATAACATCTCTCATCGTACACCTTTAAAAACGGATAAACATTTTGAAGTTATGAATTCGAAATCGTTTTTCGAAGTCAGTTTCAATTTTGCTATTCTTTGCGACTGTAACTTTGGCTAGACGTATAAGTTGGAAATATTATTGTAGCGCCAAAAAGTTCGTCACGGATGAGTTTGTGAGAATATTTTAATGAATTTTCCAATATTATTGTACTTTTTGAAGTTCGGGCATGAGAAAAGAATCTGAAGAAATCATAAAAAGATAAATATTGTTCATTATCAACAGTTTGGTAACTTTTTGTTCTTTGATAAACTCAGCCCATATAATATCATGGTCTAAAGCCGATATCAGATGGTTCGAGTTTAAGTTCATTTTTGTTTCATACCACGTTCACGCGTCACCGAACAAAATGTATAGGAATAAACGTTCATCTTTTCATTTTTCGATCATTCAATAGGAGAGTGAAAGATGCCGAGAGCCGAAATTTAACATTGTTGGATCGGTTTACTAATTAATTAATTGTTCACTTTTGAATCATTCCATGTTAGACGTATTACTTCGAGTGAAAGATGCCGAACAAAAGGCAAAAATAAGTGACTAATATCGGCTTTACTGCACGCGAAAAGCCTTTTCTCACACAGTAAAAAAACAAACGACAATCGAAACAAATAGCGTTCTAGAATTCATCAATTTAAAATGCCCGTAGGTACCAGCTACATGCACACAAATTGTAAAGTTTAACAGAAGGAGATTCAGGTCTCCCGTCTTTATACCTACTTCAATAATTTCCTCTACTATTCTCTTGGACTTGTAAAGTTTCAAACTTACGACATCTAATTTGTGCTACTTTTGTTCTGGTTAATAATACTAGGAACGTCCCCGATATGTTTTATTTTTATTGTCTCTTGTTTTCGAACGAATTTTGGTAGTAAGTAGTACGAATTACGAACTGTGTTTGAAAAGGTCCTGGGGCTTAAATAAATAACAGAAGGTACAAAGAGACCTAATGCTTTTGTTTGCCCGTCGCCGTAGAATTTGCTTAAAGGGCGCGTTTTAAGTTTTAAATATGGTGTGGTATGAATCACGCTTGACTCTCTGTCCAGATTTGAAATAGCCGGTTTTGAAGTTCGAAGAACAATGAAATGCAATTTTAGGTCGTAAATTCGGGGTATTCCACTCAAAGCACTGATTTCAACAGCACTTGAACGAACGGCACCTGAGCACTTCCACTAACCGCACTCAAACAAAAGAAAGGCGTTTTAGCTTTGTGCAAATTATTTCAAAACGGTGAAGAAAAACATCTTGAGGAAACCGGCATGTCCTAGAACCAAAAACTTCGAAGACATGTGACATCTACCAATCCGCACTAGGCCCACTCCCTTTCACAAAGAGGAGGCCTGAGTCACAGCTGTGGGAACATTAAAGGCTGATTATGTGCTATGCTCTGAAACTGTATGGTTTGCAATGAACTGCTACTTACTTACTGCTGTGATTGAATCGAGAGAACGGTGCAGGTTTAATCGAGTTCGAGACTCACAACACACACACAATGACGCTACAGCTCGTCTTTTCTTTAACACAAACACACGCAGGTAGATAATTTAATTCCTATGTCAGGTGCTCCAAGCTTCAATATTGTTTCATTTATTCAAATAAATGAAACAATATTGAAGCTTGTACTCAAGTACATACGTACTGTCATGAACAAACAATGAATTATAAAAACGGAATAGTCTAA
Organism: Gortyna flavago; assembly: GCA_963669345.1. NCBI lineage: Eukaryota > Metazoa > Arthropoda > Insecta > Lepidoptera > Noctuidae > Gortyna > Gortyna flavago. The sequence continues at coordinate 13,319,023 of OY770135.1, forward strand.
TTTTCTCTTTGAAGATTGTTAAGTTTCTATTTATGAGACTTTAATTAAAGAAACAGAAATTGTGTCAATCATAGACATTTATTAGACAACCTTTTCTACATTTCGTGAATGAAATTAATTAAATATAGAGGCTATAATATACAACATATTCAGCCTATATTCCCACTGCTGGGACACAGGCCTCCTCTCTGTGAGGGAGTGGGCCGTAATCCACCACGCGGGCCCAGTACGGGTTGGTGGATTTCAGAAATGTCATCGAATTTTTAGTTCTAGGACATGCCGGTTTCCTCACGATATTTTTCTTCACGCTTTTGAGAGCAGTGGTGATGAAATAAGTTACACAAAGTAAAGCGCCTGTCAGGGTTCGAACCTACGACCTTACAACTCGTAAGTCGGGGGCGATAACATTGGGCCACCACTGCTCCTCACACTGTTAATTAGGTTCCCGAAACTGTCAAATATTCCCAATCAACTTCGAACCATATGCTTCAGCGATAAAGTTGAAAATCTATTAAATAAATTTGACAGATTGTAGTTGTAGCTTGATGTGCTGGCGTCTGTACATAACCTTTGTTGAGTTTAGACAGTGCCAAGAATAACACCATTCATGTGTTCATCATAATTATCATCCACAGGCTGACTTCAATCCACTGCTGGGTATAAGCCTCTCTTGTCTTGTGCCAATTCCCACACTCCTCTGCCAGCCCCATCCAGGTTTTGCCCGCGATTGCAACATCTCGTCTTCCAGTCCTTGGACGCTACTCTGTCACACCCTTACTCCACCTTGCCATGTGTCCTGTCCAACTCCGTACTCCATGCTTGCTGAACTTCGTTCGAATTCGTACCTCGACGTTCGGAACTAGGTCCATTCATGTGTTACATTTGTGATATTCAAAGCTTGAAGTGTTGTTAACGTCACATTAATTGATTATAACATACCCGTGTAATGTAGGACCTTAAGGGGTGCCATAAGCAACATAACATAATTACAATGTACCCTCGTCCATAACCTCTCAGGAAGCATTGAAGGACTTAACACATTACTAGATTCATGAGTTATGGTCAAACTTGAGTTAAACTTGTTACTCAACAAACCCACTAAATATTTCATGCCATTTTACATAAACTAACCACTAATGCCGACCAATGTACTTACTAACATCTTTAGTATCTCTAAGGAACTGAACTTGGGGGTATTTATTCGGCGCAACTTTAGTTTTGCGAACTTTTAAAGTACTTCCACTGTTCAGTTGGTGTAACAAAGGTAGTTGAGGAGAGTTGAGTCTGACAAATGGGCATCGGACGGAATTAAATGGCGGAGAAATGGGGGGTCTCGGATCTCTTGTTATGCTAATATTTGGCCTCGGGATAAGACAAATTTTGATGCATTCTATAAAAAACCCGGAGGACGCGACCGTGACGGATGTAGTCGGTAGCTGTGCCCGAATAAAAACTTCCTATCTACATCTTAGAGCGGGTTCATCTTCCCAAGGGATCACACAAGGACAGTATGCTCAATATTTTTTCTTTTACTTTCTTTTAAGTCTTTTCTGTTGATGCAAATCACGTGTACACTGCCAGTCAGTAATACTGTTCTATGTAGGGAGCGTCTTTATTTCTTGATCCTGACAAATGTCAGCGAGTGTCGTCATTCTTTAGTAAGATTCGAGGCGTGGCGCTGGTGTAGACTTTTAAACAGGTAGCGTTTAGCCGTTTTACCTACGTACTTTTTCTATTAAATATAAAGAAAATCTTTAAGACAGTGTTACACCCGAGAACAAAAAATAGTTAGGAAAAGTAAGGCCAGTCTACTTTCGCAACGTTTCTATTCGTGGGAAAAAACCCAATTTGTTTTTCGGCAAACTGCTTTTTTAGGGCATGTGCGATCCCCAATCTATCATTGTCCCAAATCTGTCCACATTTTCAAGATAGGTACACCCTGTATAATAGGTATACCCTGTATAATTAAGAACGGTCTTTTATTTAATATTCATTAAAAGCTTCCCAAGGCCGGTATCTCATCATTTGTTTGTCCTATTCTTGGAACACTAACAAATTTTAATCCAGGCAAGTTTTACGACCAAACACTGATTTACAAAGGACAATGGAATAATATAAGAAAGGTATCACTGTCATTGGTGTTGGACCCTATTCATTTCTAAGGACAAAAGCGTCTTTGTAACAAAGGGGTCTTGTTAAAACTATAATATCCAAGGAACCCCTGACGTGAATATAATTTAATACTGAAGAAGATTGCTTATTTAAGAATAATAGCTTTTACGTCGTATTGTATTACGGCTATCATGTATATGGCCTTACTCGTGGCCGGTTTAGTTGTGGACTCAAACGGAATTATGAACACTTGAAACTGCGAGAGTGAGTTGAATTACTCTTTTGAGAGTATTACTGCGTGAGGGTAAGCAAAGTTTGTAACATAGGCTTTGTTGTTATTAGTTAAAAACTCCTTTATTGTTCCTTATTACGGTTCATACGCAAAATGTGTTAACGGAATATTACCAAGTCTACAATGAAATTCACTGAACATAATTTTATTGTGCCTTTTATCATTTTTTTTTCCTTACAATAACCATAATAAAAACCACGGAAATACACACACGAGATTTGACATTCATGTAAATAGTTGTTAACAAAATATTTGTCAGGATTTCAATTAGTTAATATACTTACCTACATAAATAACAACGTGTTACTAATTAATTTATAAAAATAACAATATGATATCCTAACGTAAAAGTATTGGCAAAGTAAAATATGGCGTCGAAAAAGTAAATAAACTTTGAACCAAGCTTAAATCTTTTGGTAAAAAAACTTCATAAGGTGCGATTTTATCTAGAAAGTATATTTATTTATTTACTCAGACGGTAATTATTAAATGTCAGAAAGCAAAATGCTTGACTATTTTTGCTATGCTGATATTGAAAATTAAAGAAAGAGATTGCCTGTGTATTCTGCGTACCATCTAGGTATTCAGTTCAAGATATTTCTATTATCTAGACTTCATTTCTATATTAATGATATTTTGATCGATTTATTAAGTGCTGTATTGATATCTTGTGACCCCGACGTTCATCAGCCGACAAAATTTTCACAACTGTCGAATAAATGTTTGAAACTAAAATTAAATGCATTTTTTTTGACACGTTAGCTAGGCGTATTGGACTCGTGAAAAATACCTATCTAATTGAATTATTTTTTAAGCAAATGAGTAAAGATGCTTAAAAAACATTCTCAATTACAAATATGTTATTAAGTTACTAGATCTTCTAAGAAAATATACATATTTACAAAAACTATGTTTTTGTTTATATTTAGGTATATTTATTTTGTTAGTTATTTAATTTAGTACCTAGTGTTGTGTAAATAGTGAGTTACCTATTTATTCCGCTAAGGGCTCCTAAAAGGAACTTCTATTAAGGCGGAATGTAATTTCCCTATTATAGTTAATAAAACTTTCACATAGGCATTCAAATACTGTTTCGTCTCGTCTTTGATTTGCAAACATACGTGAAGAGACTCGCGCAGTATATTAACGTGTAATGGGGATTTTTCCGTTGATCAAAGTGCCACGAAAAACCTTTAAAAGTACCCAATTTGTTTCTTTTGCTCGGATTCATGTACCTATGTTTTAGATATTTTGTCTGTGAGAGTTTTCCAGTCTAGATTTTGTTGCTACCTACTTATTTGTAGATATTCGTATGTAAAGAATTTTATTAGAAGTAAGTAAATGGTATGATAAGAATTGTACAGAGTTGATACATATTATAGGTACCCATGTTATGAGCTGGTAAACAATATGGTATACTCTGTGAAACGGTTTATTTCCGTTTGAAACATATTTATTTTTAAGAAGGTAGTATTGAATTAAATAATGCTGTCTATTAAGTTGGCTAAAAAGTAAAAAAAAAAAATTAAACTGTGTGCTTGCATATTTTCCAACAAAATTCAGTTTCATAATACATAAGGCATGTAAGGTTTCATCCATAAATTATTTCTGTAGGAAAATATCAAATTCTATCCAAGTGCGGAGTAAATCGCGAAATATATTATGTTTGTTTCATGTGTGGGCGATAATCTTCTAATCCTTGACGTTAGTTGACGTTGAGTAGGCGAAGAGGCGAGGAAAAGCCACGTTCCGAATCCTAATTCAGGGCCCCGTAAGAATATTACATGATGGCTGTCTACTTAGGCTGTCTAAGCAAGAATACGTGATGTAGTAGAATTTTGTGTGTCATCGGAAATTCAGTTGGTCAATTCTAAAATTGCTAGTTGTTTTCCATTTTCGCCTTACATAAAACAGTACCTTTTCCTAATATTGGAATTGTATATCGTTTCCGAATAGATATCAGCTTTTACTCTAGTGCAATAAAACTTCACGATCTTCAGATCAGGTGTTTCTCTCTTGCTATTGCCTCTTGTTGTTTTACGATTTTCAAAAGCAGTTGCTACCTTTGAAAGCAACGAGAAGTTATCTCAAAAAATCCCTTATTATTTTACGAAACGCCTTTCTTTTGTTTACTGCGTAAAGAATGTCCCAAAGTTTTTCTACTTCCAAAAGTGTTCGGACCTTTTTTGATAAATCACTTTCTATGAAACAATTTTTCTCAATAACATGGATGTGTGTTCATATTTGAGAGTGCCTGTATTCTACTAAGTCTTGCTGAGACGTGTCAGTGTTAATAAAAAACGAATATACGGGAGTAAAGCCGGGGGCCTGAATCAAGGCGGTAGTAGGCAACGCAACTCGACACCAAAAGTAATCCTCTTATCGTAATATGGGATGGTGGAAGCCTTTTTATATAAGGAGATATATGACGTAGCATATACAGAATATTAGTGCACTGTGTACGTTGGTGTTCTGTGATCCATCAAGTATAAATATCTGTATTTTGCTCCGGCACAGTTTTAAGCAAGGCCTTATGTGGATTTTCTTGGAAAAGGTTTGTTATGCGAGCTTGTCGTCTCTCACGTTCATACAAAGTTTCCTTGGTTTTGGTATAGTGAAATTTGCTAACTAGACCTTCAAAGTTCAAGTATAATAAATTGCAATTTTTTGTCCTAGATTGTTTAGAAAACAAGAAAGCATTTATATATAAAAAGGGGAGGGGAAATAAACAAAGATAGCAATTTGAAAAAATGTTGAACCGGAAAGCCTGTGTTTTGTCCCTCGATATTGGTCTTGTTCACAATATTCCAACCGCGTTAGTTTGCAATATATGTAGGTATATACATAGCTAAATAGATTGTATAGTCTCTGCAATAATGAATACCTAACATTGGTTAAACCGGTAACCAATAGTTTACTTGTTTGTCGCGGGCTTGCCGCAAACAGTAGCGTGTGACGTATGCGCTAATAACAATATACTGTGATCATCGATCTGTTGTATGTGGGTTATTATTATGCTTTTTTTTTGTAGTGGTGTTTTTTAGTTCTTTCCTTTTGTATTTCTATCTTTAGAACTTACGATGTGTGTTGTACCTATATTAGTCGATCAAAACTGTAACAATTTCAAATACTTAAAGTAAGGGAAATTTATTGTTTAAAAAATTACAACCAACTTAAATTGTCCGTATATCCTGTTAGACAATCTTATTAAGTTCGGTAACAATAGTAATAGTACATTATGATACATGTGTGTTATGTTGATCATTGTACCCGAGGCGGTATTATTCGATAAGTCTAGTGTGTAATGATCAATGCACACGCGTTTCATACGACGTTTTTCAACACATTTGCGGGGAAAAATACAGCCTTGTATTGTTATTAACTTTTATAGAAAATGGCGTGCTGGTTTTGTTTCTCTGCGCGCCGCGTTAGCGATGCGCGCGCATGTGTAAATAAAGGCACTGGCAAAACCGCTAAACAGCCTATATAAAAATATAATAAACACAAAATAATGTTTAGACTGATCGTAGTGTTTTTTTTTTTGTTTCGTACGGCTCAATGCATAATGAGCCAATATATGTCACATTTTGTTCTTTACAAAGGAAACAAAGGTAGGGAAACGAAAATATTATAATTCAAATTAATTATAATGGGATATAGGGATAATATCTATAGGATCGGTATTTATAACGGATAGAATAATGAGCTGATCACAATGACGAAACATTATAACTTAATATTATTTAAAGTAATGAATGAGATTATACATTTATAAATAGAAAAGCTATTTGTACAAAGTAAAGAAAGTATTGAGGTGAGAAATGATCGTAGTGTTGTCGTATGTCAAATTGTAGTTTATATTTACATCTCCGACTAGTAAATAGTTATCTGTGGCGGACCTAAAAGCCGTTCATTAAAATCCACTTTACGAGCAAGTGTGTTGAAAAAGTTGTTGCAGTCAAAACTCTTAACCAGTCAAAAGTACTATTGACTAGCAAAATCAGTCAAAAGTACTTTTGACCGTATGCTTTAGTCAATAATACTTTTGACTGAAAATTATTGGTTATTAGTACTTTTGACTGCAAATTTGCAGTTAAAAGTACTTTTGACTGACGCTCTTCGTCAAAAGTAGTTTTAACTGCAATAAAGCATGAGTCAAAAGCACTATTAACTCCTTAGATGTGAATAACAAAGATATTTATTAAATGTGAAATCGTTTATTTCGAAAAATTTGGCATTACAATCAATACAAAGAAAACATACACTTCAAAATTTTCATTAAAATGTTTTTATAACCTGTGAATCAGAAAATTCACAGGTTATAAAAACACAGTAGGTACCTATATTACGTTAATCGCTTTTCAAAGTCAGTCAAAACCATTTTTGACGGAATCACTTAGTCAAAAGTACTTTTAACCAGCTCCATTGGGCAAAAGTACTTTTGACTGATTTTGCTAGTCAATAGTACTTTTGACTGGTTAAGAGTTTTGACTGCAACATATTATATACTTAACAGTGTAACGATTGTACCGAGACCACAAAATAAAATAAAATTGATTTCCCTAACTGAACAAGGAAGATAATGAGGAGGTTACTACGTAACATCAAAAGAGTTTCCTAATAAATTATTAAATGTTTAAATTCAGATGTAAACATAGGCTTGTTTCTAGTTCACTCTGCATTTATCACCAAGTTCCGAGTCTCCGATAGAAATAATTTCTCTCCGCTCGATCTATTCACTTTACGGTTAGTTCCAGCACTTCGCAGGTGGCGCTATCTATCGTCGTCAGATATTACTTAAGTTTAAGAATTATTACTTGAGTGGATTTCGTTACGGTTTCTTCGGTGGGAAGCATGATAAATTGAACTGGATCAAATGGTTGAAAGATTATTGAATGATTATTGGAACGATATATAGATTTTGTTATTAGATTTTTGTGGCCTGAGAGAGTAATACCTTTGATATTAATGAAAATAGATGAATAAAGAACTTTTTGAATTTGATGGTAAGCATCCTAGCGCAGGGTTTCCTAAGATATCCGCAGTGTCCGCAATTATCGTCGAATGACGTCACTGAAACATTATTTATGAAAGTCAGTTGGGGCATTTTCCTAGAGAACGTTTTTTGACATCGTAAAGTCAAACCTCGATGTCACTTTTGGCTGTTATTGGTGGCGATCACTGTCGTAAGAAACCAGAGGGACAATTCTCATAATTTTAAGAACGTTCACAGTCTGATCTCAGTCTCAATCTGTCAAAAAATACCTCTAATTTCCCTACATTTTAACAAGTTTTTGACACTTGTTTGTCGCCGAGATGAGACTGCGACTAGATTTTGAACGTTTTAAATTAAAGAATTCGCCTTCTGAGCTTTAGTGAGGGTTCAATTGTAAACAAATTCATCATTTGTTTCACTTAAAGGCCTGTTCAAACCTAAGCGGTATTCGCTACCGTCTTCGGTAGAGGAAACCGCGTGGATGTGCGGTAATATTACTGTTCAAACCAAAGCGGATTTCGCTATCCTTGTACCAAGCGAAACAAACCCGCGCGGTATGCACTTCTCTACCCACAGCGGCAACGAATACCGCTTAGGTTTAAAAAGCCTTAAACCTACATCGGCACTTATGAAATGTCAGAAATAAGGAAAGTGGTTCCAATTGGATGTTTTCTATGGAGAAGAGCCGACAAAAAACTTCATGTTTACCTTTTAAAAATAATTGGCATTTCCAATATTTTCAAATTACTTATAGTGTTTGGTGTATATTGGGTGATGGTATCTGTCTTTCTGGGTGAAATATAGGTTTGGTAATCACCAAAGCCTACTCGTATGTCCAGCATTGGACGTCTTTTGGCTGAAATTATGATGATGACAATGAATCACGAAGGCAGCTTTCTGGGAATAGTGACACTGTAGCATGAGGATGATGAGTGTGTGTATTAAGGTTGATGTAATTTAGTTAATTTATCAGCGTAATGTAGACGTTAAGCCTTTCCTTGTTCTGCCACACCACTTGATACATCGCCTTGCGTATCCAGTGCTCCTAATTAATTACCTGCAACTTCTTTTTACCGGTATTTTCTTAGTACTTATATCCGGCTCATCGTTAGAGCGGTTTCGCACTACATCCGATCCAAATCCGAGGAATGCCGATCCGAATTGACCATAGTCCTATTTGTATGAGGGGTTGCGCACTAGATCCGAACTCTATCCGTCAGAATTTAGAACATTCCGAATTCGTATTGAAGTCGGATCTTTAATTCGGATTCGGATCTGACGTAGTGCGAAACCGCTCTTACTGTGTGAACTAATCTCGAATAGCTTTTGAGAGAAAAAAGGTCTTTTGTCTTTATCCTTTTATGTTATACGTCATATATTCATTTGTTTAACATAGGTACAATAATAATGGTATATAAAGACAATAAAGAACGTGTTATGTTATGCCAGAGGTCGTACAAATGTTTGTAATTAAGTAATCGTTATCATGAGATAACGATGCTTATGAGCCTACATTAGTAGGCTTCATTCAAATAAAAGAACTAACAGATTTTACTCAAAATACAATAATAGAAAACCCTGTTTACTCCTATCAATTTGGTAGAGAACGAAAGAAAGAGTATCTACCAATTTGTCAGTTGATGGCAAATTGTCTTCATTCATCTGAGTCGGTCCACCGTTCATAATGGTCCCTTGGATCTTACAAATTGCCAATTATGTTTACACGATTGTAATGAAACCCTTGTCTTTTTCTAATTCAAAATGTCTAATTTTGTATAGAATCAATAAGATCTTTCAATAGGTACCTACGTGATATTTATACACGTTTATCTACTTGTTTCAATTCGTTGTTTTGAGTAGAATTACTTAAATTAGTTTTGTGAAATGTATCGAAAGTTTAAGCTATAGATAAAGCCTACCTACTGACGAATTCATCGAATTCGACGGGCTTTCTCAATTGTCCCTAAAGGTCCATTAGAAAACCAGCGTCACACAGCATCTCCCTGACATTAATGCTGAAATGAACCATTTTGGCGCAGCCGTGAAGCACTATAATTGTTGTTTTAAGTAAGACAACTTTTACATTTTTATTATTTTGTGTTTTACTGTGTCCAAATAAACTTTTTTCTTTCTTTCGTTGATTGAATAATGTACTTATTTCTTTTTTTAATCGCAATTGATGGATATACAGCCTGTATAAGAAAGGTGTGGCACAGACCATCAAACTAAACAACTCTCTCCATCGTAATCGCGAAATTCTATTTAGTCATCCTATAGATTTGGGTCAAGTTTTGTACGGGACAGCTTATAACATGTTGGTCCTTAATATTACCATACCTACCTTACTGATACTTGCTTTATAACGTCCAGTTTACCCTTCGTGTCTTAATTAATATTTACTTTGTAAAGTATTTTTTAAATTATTTAATTATTGTGAATGTGAGGACTATGTGGGTCATTTCTTTTTCTGTTTTCCTTCTCAGTTAGTTTTAATCATGATCTGGCAGTTTCAATCATTTACGCGGCCTACCCAAATGTCCTTTCTTTGGTTTTATTCGTCGAATCGTTGAGCTCCTCAAGTTCTGAGTTCCGTTCTGTGGTTCTTTCCTCCAAAGATCATTTCAGACACCAATCTACATGGTTTTCACATGATCTGACCAAGATTTTGTCTGGGTTTTAAAAGAGACTGACTTTGTTTCGGCCTTTCTTCTCAGAATAGTAGATAGGAAACGCCGACCTCACCTAGTTGAAAATAAATAATTTATCATTTACGTAGGATAACAAACTCATTTTTATTAATAAACAAATTAAATAGACTCTTTTCAACACACATTCAGTTTAGTACCCGGTAGCAAATTCATATAGAATGAGAACCGTACACAATGTCAGCAAACTCAATACAAATTGTCAAAGCAACTTTCTTAAGCCCCAAACGGACGAATTGAGAAACCCGAACGCGTAAGAAGACGAATCGAAGGTCTTATTCACATCATATTGGCCTCGAAAACCAACAATGCGTTAGTTAGACCCTTTGGCCTATGAGGGATTCGGATGTCGACCGCGGTCTCCTGTGTTATAAACATGAAAAATTGTTTGGGTTTGCGGTTGAAAAGTTTCTTATAAGTACCAATTTTAAATTTATAACCTATCTCCTATATCTTATATATAAAAATAAATTGCCGTTAATAACTAAAAAAAATGAAAACTGAATTGCTACGATGCCGCAGTAGCTAGTTTGTTTATAATTCAACCTACAAAATTGGAACTAAATAAGGCGGTCTTGTCCAGAAGGCATTCTCTGCCAGTCAACTTTTGAATTTAAATGAAACATAACAGACAAAATATACATTGGAATAAGTATGAATTTTAAAACTGGTAACATTGTAAAAAAATGTGTTTTTGTTTTTTTTTATAAAACAGAAACTTTAACAGAATTGAGTTGAAATTTGAATCCAAAAATGTCAAAAGATTGAACGAAAAGCTCTTTTTAATATAAAAACAGAAAGCTGTGTGTAACGAGATTTTATTTTTAGATTGCCTTGTTTTTAAAAAATAGGTTTCAGGTTGAAAAGGATGTTTTACAAAACAGATTTAGTAATACGTTACTGAGGTAACCAAACCAAATAAAAAACCCAGACCGAGGGCTGTCAACAGTGAAGTGAATCCGGTTTCGTAAACATGTGTGCACTTGATTGTAACTAAGTGAGATTTAGTTTGATTGTGAAGTTTTGGCATACTACAATGTATCGTTCTCAGCGCTCTGTCTTGATTTTTTATTTGGTCTGAGTACGTTACCTACCTGGTAGTCCGTAAATGCATCACAAAGTAAATGCATCACAAATGCAATGCACCAAATTGGCATTGCTTGTACCGAATTACAGTGAATAGCATTGAGTTTAAATGTGCTCAGGGTGATGTATTGCCAGCTCCAAGCTTACACATTGTACCTAACACATTACATACCCCTAATTTAGGGAGTTACTCGAGGTAATAACGTTAGGTACCTAACGTAAACGTAACGTAAACGTTGGTATGGACATACCAACGTGCTATGTAACCTTATAGTTACATTTTAAAATACTCGTACATCCTAATTACACTAATGTTGTAAGGGCGAAAGTTTGTGAGTGTGTGTTTATATGTTTGTTACCACAGAACACTATTACTCTTGTTTGTTACTTCTTCACGCTCAAACGACTGGACTAATTTTGATAAAATTTTGTATAGCGGTAGCTGACACCCTGGATTAACATATAGGCTACTTTTATCCCGATATTCCCACGGGATCGACACTTACGTGGGTCAAACCGCGGGGCGCAGCTAGTATTAATATTATAAATACTATTATAAACGTGAAAGTTTGTGAGTATGGATGGATGGATGTTTGTTACTCTTTCACGCAAAAAGTACTGAACGGATTTAGATGAAATTTGACAAACATATAGTGTATAACTAAGATTAACAAATTAAATACATTTTATCCCGATATTTCCACGGGATCAAAACTTATGCGGGTGAAACCACGGGCGCTGCTTGTACATACATAAACTAACGCCTTCTTTCCATGGGAGTAGGCAAAAGCTATAGAACGCCATCTGCTACGATCCTTAATCCTTTTACTTTGTTTACGTTGATACATCTGGTATACTACTATAATCGCATCACATCGGGAATACTTCGCACCTGCCCTTTCTGAAGAAAATCAACAATAATTTTAAAAATACTGTTTAAACTCAGGCAAAACTGAAACCTCTTTATTGGAATTCCATTTTTTTTTATTTTAGCCCCATGATAAAATTAGCAACCAAAAAGACCAACCTATCAACGCTTCCCGGTATTCAAGCTGAAGGGAAAGTGCGAAAATTGCATGCCGTATTCCACAATTTAAATGGCGTAACAGTAAACTTCTTTTTCTACGAAAATATTTTGCGTTTTTCCGAACCAACCATTTATGAAATTGTGTATAAGGATGAAATGTTTTTTTGTGGTTCTTGCTCCATTTCATCATTCCATTTAATCTCAATCAACCAATCTTCCTGTATAACATTCTATACAAGCGACCCTCTCATGCTTCGTAATATTTTTACGACTTGACAATACCTCAAGATTTCTTTATTACTTGCAAGTTTAATATTTTATCAGACAGACACGAAAAGCGATGTAAATATGGTCACCCATCCACGGGGATGTGTGACCATTTTTACATACCAAGACCCCTCCGTGCCTCGGAGAGCACGTTAAGCCGTTGGTCCCGGCTGTCATTCGTGGATCTTTGACAGTCGTTACGGGTCGTCAGAAGCCCGAAAGTCTGACAACCAGTTTTACCTGTTTCTTATTACCCAGTAACTGGGTTGTGGAAGTCAGATAGGCAGTTGTTCCATGTAAAATACTGTTACTCAGCTGCATCCGGTTAGAATGGAAGCCGATCCCAACATAGTTGGGAAAAGGCTAGGCAGATGATGACCTAGAGATATGGTTATTGTATTCAAATAGATCGGATCTTACACCTTCCCAATTTCGAAATGTATGCTACAATTTGCTTGAACCGTATATCAATAGTCCAATAACACGATACTGTAGGTACAAGACTAATGCATTACGTACTTCGCTCGACGAAGCCTTACTAATACATATTCTAAGTGTTACACGCACATTAGTACGAATAATTCGTAATAGGATTATTTCTAAAGCGAAATGAAGGTCGTTTGTTATAATTAACGTATTTTTCAAACGATTTATCTTGGTCATTTTGTCGCTTATCTGGGGTGGGACTAACCTGTTTGGCTCAGCGGGTCTGTCTGCGAGTAATTTATGCAGATTCAAAAGTAATGTCAGTTTTCTATAAATTGTTTTGCGGGCAAACAAACTTTTAATCAGAGGTGCAATGCTCGTAATTATAAGGTCAAAAATACCTCTGGTTTTCCAAAATTTTTGACAAGTTTTTGACATTGATTGTCACTGAGATGAGATAGCGACTTGAATTTGAACGTTTTTTAAGGGTTAATGGATACTGCAGTCTATGGGAAGATTATTCATACCAGAGTACATGTCTCATCTGCCTATTTTATGTATGTTTTTTTTGCTTCCCATGACGACCTCCTTCACAAAGAACTCTTCAACTACTTTTTTGTTTATATTTAACCGTTTATTTACACACATATAAACAGACAAGAGGAAAGGAATAGAAAAATACGTATAAAATATCTATACCTCTGGGCTCAAAGGGCATATAGCACATTTAGCTAAATGTGCTATATGCCCTTTGAGCCCAGAGGTATCGATATGATGCTTATTTTTAAAGAAATCTCTTTCAGCATACCTGTGACAGGAGAGTACATAAAAAAAGATGCAGATAGACAAAGTGTGTAAAAGAGAAGGGAAAACAAAATACATAACATCAAAAACAATGCTCTAATGTAAATATAAACAAACAATATAAGAATATACTTGAATACTTCTAAAATGATTAGGTATCAATCAGACTGATACAAACGATTTTGATTCAAAAGTACGATGAACGATAATATAAAAGGCGCTACACCCTATTACTAATAATAGGGTTTCGTTAGCGCTTTTTCAGCAAGGAATCCTGAAAAGGTTCCCAAACATCTCATAAATTCTCATCATCTTTATTTACATCTTTTTTATTCATTCATAAATATTTAATGCTTTCTTTGAGTAAATATGCCAATAAGTAAAAATAGGTGCCTCTATGTCCTTCTAGAAGTGTGATAAACGAGGTGCTTTTATGATAAGATGCCTACATAAATATTTAACAAGGAAAACCCTCGTTGATTTAGTGGTCGCAAACTCTATTATGGAGCAGGAGGTTCTGGGTTCCATTACCAGGGTTGGGCAAAGTCCTATTGGGTGTTTTCCATTAAGAATTTCCCAGTATCAGCTCTGCGTCTGAAATTGTGCTCGGTTGATGGCAATAGGCTTGGAACTTGGAATTTATAACATGGAATTTACATATAAGAAACGGTTTTTTGAAAGGTATAAGTACCCTAAAAGTGTTAAATAGGGGATGGAAGTTCGTAGTTTTTGCCTGTTTTTGTTTTTGAAGCAAAAGTAGTATGTAAAGATTGCAGTTAGCGCTCTGTAGTTTCTGCCTACCCCCATAGGAGCAGTGGTGGCCCTGACATTATAGATAGAGGTAGATACAAGATATAGGTCGTGAGTTCAAACCCAAAACGGTGAAAGCGAACATCGTGAGAAAACCGGCATGTCTTAGAACCAAAAATTTGAAGTCATGTGACATCTACCATCCCGCACTGGGCCCGCGGTGTCGACTATGGTCCACTCCCTCTCATAGAGAGGAGGCCTTTGTACCAGAAGTGGAAATCTTATGCCATGGGAAGAAGGTGTAAATTTATGTATGTATGTGGTCTGCTATATCTGCTTCACCACATGTCATGTGTGAATGCCTAATGAGGGGCCCATGGCTAAATCATAACAGCCACACAGGTCGATCGATCAGTTTAAGCTACGCATGCCGCAGTTGGTCTGTGGATGGGTGACCATCTTTACATACCAAGACCCCTCCGTGCCTCTTAAAGCACGTTAAGCCGTTGGTTCCGGCTGGTGTTCGTGAATCTTTGACAGTCGTTATGGGTAGTCAGAGGCCCGAAAGTCTGACAACCAGTCTTACTAAGGAGTATCGTATTACCCAGTAACTGGGTTGTGGAGGTCAGATAGGCAGCCGTCCATGTAAAATACTGGTATTCAGCTGCAACCAGTTAGACTGGAAGTCGACCCCAACAAATAGTACGGAAAAGGCTAGGCAGATGTGTGTGAATGCCAAATAAAATAGGCTAATTCATTGAAAAGCTACTGATTAAAAGGCTCGCTAAATTGTACTAGTTAATAAATAGGCGGTGAATTCGCTACCTATTTGCCAAACGCGGTTTCACGTAGTAATGGAACTAATTGTAACTTTCCCAGTGATTCTGTACATAGCAACATACGCTTCGAACTATGGTTTGGTATACTGAAACACGATACTAATGAGGTAGGAATAGGAATTGACTATAGAGTCAGACGTGAAGATTAACCTATTAATTGACATTCACGTTTCAACGATTCTGAAATTTGCCACCCTTTAATACACTGGTAATAACGAGTGTAGAACTACGTTTAGAACAAGCCAATTTCTTTTACGACTTCAATAGGTGCCAACGAGAACTCCGTCCGTCCGTCTGTCTGTCAGCGGGCTGTATCTACTTATTAGTAGACAGTTGAAGTTTTCACAAAGCGTGTATTTCCATTGCCGCTATATCAACAAATAATAACAATAAAATAAAGTAAAAAATTTCATGGAAAAATTAAGGGTAATGAAAAAAAAACGCGTTTCTTGTATGGTTGTGGAACGAAACCCTTCGTGTGCCTGTCCGACTCACACTTGGCCAGTTTTTTACCACTACAAATTCAAATTCCGACCTACTTATAATAGAGAATTTCTAAATGAACACTTACTTACGTCAGCAGCACGGGTCAAAATGGGAACCGAACCTAGGACAGCTGGAACATCACACTACCGAGCCTGAAATCGCTAAAACAAGAATAGGTTCTACTTGTAGTGAATTACTAAAGTATTTTTGAGACATTTCCCAAAAGCTACTGTTACAAAACAATTAAAATAAAATTAACAAGTTTAACGACGTGAAAACTACACTCTAACAACAGTTAATTAAATCTCTTAATTAATGTAACAACGTACAATGGAATCTGCTCAAGGATTAGGTTTCATAAAATTAAAGACATTGTAATCTAAACTACTAGGTATAAATCCTTTAATTTGGTGTGGAGCCTTCAAACGTGTCTTAACTTTATTAAGTTAAGACACGTTAAAATAATATAATAATGCTACGTATTTACATAAAATTCTCTTAACTAATAAGTTAAGAGAATTTTATGTAAATACGTAGCATTATTATATTATTTGCATACATTTATTGCTCCGTTTGGAAGGTGATTATCGTATAAAAACACTGTTTATAGTTAACAGATATATTAATGTTTAAATGTGTTTACTGCTAATGTTACCCTAAAATCTCATTAAATTAATAGAAGGTAATTAAGAAAGGTGGGTTATAAGAACGACTTTTCGACTTTTGCCCTGCACTGCACCAGATACATCATAATCAGCCTATAATGTGCCCACTGCTGGGATACAGGCGTGCTCTCATCGTTGGGTGGGCTATAATCTACCACACGGGGCCAGTGCGGGTTGGTGGTGTCACATGTCATGATATGCCGGTTTCCTCACGATGTAACTTATCACCAGACACATAGATAGTGATAAAATTCTGAAAACAATCTTACGTACTTACCTCAAAAAATACAGTGTCTAATAACAAATTATTCAAGAAACAAGTGAATGCGTTAAGTTTAAAAAAAAAAGGCAAATATAACGAAGTGAACCAATTTTAAGATTGATGTAATTTCACAAATTGTGCAAAACAATTTTTCGATCAACGTACTACTTTTTATCGATCACCTTGAAGACTAGGATAGGCTGAGTTGATTGATTGTGGAAAAAGGTGCGGTGAAACGTCAATCATTTTACTGGAACGCGTTCTAAAGAGCCAATGGCTAGAAAGTAAAATACGATCTATTTTCAAGTAAATATGTAAATTTTTAACGTGGTAACTTGAGTTACGTCATATGCAAACATCTGCAGATATTATGTATGATCGATTAAGCCGTAGGCCTATAAGTTCAGGTAGTTTAAATTGTTTTAAAATAACCTAGCATGAACAAAATGCTTAAAGATTAGATGAATATTGGAAAATATATATTATGTAAGTATGTAGTTTTCCATTTACTAACATAATAATTATATTATACTAGCTGCGCCCCGCGGTTTCACCCGCGTAAGTTTCGATTTAGGGGGATGAAAAATAGATGTTGGCCGATTCTCATAGATACCGGATAAGCACAAACAATTTCATCAAAATCGGTCAAGCCCTTTCGGAGGAGTATGGCAACGAAAACTGTGACACGAGAATTTTATATATTAGATTATTGTAATAATATATCTTGACTTGGCTCGCGAGATTCAGTGATCATTGTGCCGCCGATAGTCGTGACAGCCATGGCTTAATAGCCAAAACCCTCGATCAACAATTAAGGAAATTCTCGTTGGGCAGCTGGATCAAGGGCTTGATTCAGAAAGCGGTACTTCTCGGGAAGGCTCGCATTGTAAGGAGGTTCCACTCGCTGGAGCCCTGACCACCGGTAACTTGGACCCTGTTCCCGATACCGGTGGGCTACTGTTTTTTTTATAAATTTTTTAATGTTTTTCTGTGTTTTTGTTTAGAAAGATATTTAAAAATGTAATTTATAAGTATTCAAATGAATTATACTAAATAATATGTTATTAAATAAAATAGACTTGCAGCTCCTGTACATATAAGATAAGACTGTCATTTTTATAGGTACTCTATATTTTGTATAATATTGGCGCCTGTTAGTGACAAAACTGTCGAGGCTTGAGTCTCATTACACGGGGTCCAATTTATTATTATTATAGCTGAAACGTGGATAATTTTAGTGAATATAATTTTATTTCGAACATTAATTCTCAAATGTTCTTAAAAAAAAATACATTTCAAATCAAATTACTTTTATTTTTTAACACAGGTAAAGAAATACAGATCTTGAGTTTGGTGAACAGAACGTTATGTTATGCCAAGAGGCGTACAAATATGGTGTGCATTTAGCTCAATATCACAAATTTAAATTTCAAAATAAAAAAAGAAAAGTTTGAAAATCATGCATAATTAAAGTAGGTATCAAAATAAATTACATAAACGCAGGTTTACCTACGCGTTGTGCAAATAAATTAATTCCGTAGGTACAGACGCTAACATCAAGTTACTACAATCTGTCAAATTACTTTAATAGATTTTCAACTTTATCGCTATAGCATTTAAGTTGAATATTGATTGGGAAAATACGACAGTTTCGGGTAGGTTGATGTGCTGACGTCTGTACATCATAATTACGGCGGTCCGGTGTTTCTTACTGTAAATATTAGATTACACAGCTTTTCGCTTACATTTTGTTTACGAATCAAGGTAAAGTCCCCATTATAACGTTTGTTTCCACGCGTATTTTACTGAGATACAACAAAATAAGGTGTAAAATTACATTTTCTTTTCATAAAATTTAGTACGTGCCTATCTTGGAAAAAAAGGGTTTTTATCTGAGAAAGGTGTTATGGAAGCGGGAAGATGACTCAAATATCTGTTTTATTATATTTTTTTGGACTCTTTTTCTTGTTATTATAAATGGAATAAGTATTTATGGAAATAAGTATTTATTTCTTTCTCTGGGGATAAAAGTAACTGACGTGTTAATTTCTTCTACCTTAAGTGTGCAAAATGAATAATGATAAGCTGATGACCAACATCTCAGTAGAGTTTAGGGAATATGCATGGCTTTTTTACCTTCTAGAAAATTCTTGCTCCTTCGACCCACCCCGTCGCATCGAATTGCCTGCCCACACTATTGCTTCGTTTTTGCTTAGTGTTTTTTTCCAGCTCCTTAGGGTCCTATCGTGATGTCAAATAGCTACAGCCTTCCTCAAAAATTGTGCTATCAAATGCAAAAAACTATTTTTGCCTATAATCCACCACGCGGGCCCAGTGCGGGTTGGTAATGTCACATGTCTTCGAATTTTTGGTCCTAATAGGACATGCCGGTTTCCTCACGATGTTTTCCTTCACCGTTTTGAGAGCAGTGGTGATGAAATTATTCACATAAATGAACCTGCGACTTACAACTTGTAAGTCGCGGCCGTTTCCACTGGGCCAGCACTGTTTTCAGAATTGTTTATTTTATCAATATCTTTCGTCTGATATTTTGGATCATATGCTATCTACTAAATAACAGAAAAATAACGTAGGAACGATGGTAAGATGCTATAATACACGTCGAAGTATCTCTGGTATCCGAGATTTATCAAAAGAATCGTTTCAATGCAGATGGAGGCTACCGATGGAGGCGATAAGCAACGCATTCCAAATGAAGCCGTTCGTATGCCTTCGGACGCTTTCGGATCCATTTCGGCTTTCCAGGTTGAAAAGTACGCAGAAAATGTAGGCGAAAGTGTGAATGCTTACACAAGACTTTGTAAGGAATACGTTTTCGATTCTTAAGGGTCCTTTTGTCTTGAAGTACTCTTGGACGGTTGGTTGCGTGTGTCAACTTGTTTAGAAGGATTTTCATGGTTGAGTTCGAATGAATTCGATTAAAGATTCACGTGTGATGTGTAGGCTCCGTGCACGAAAAACCCGCATTTGTCAATTTCTTATCTAATTGTTTTACAGCTTGTAATAATTGGAACATTAACTCTGTATGATTATAAAAGTACAGTTTCCGTGACGATAAACTATTCGTGTCAGTCACAGCATCAGTTAATAGGTTCATTACTGTTGCGCTCTCGAAAATACTTATAGTTTATTTTGCCTTTGGTTTACTTAATAGAGATATTTTAGGTATTATCATAAGACAACATTTTGATTTTGTTTGTAGGATAACTGAAGACTACTACTTATGTAATTTTTAAATTTCTTGAAATGGTTTGCTAAATAATAGGAAAAATAAATTTCTGACAGTAATAAAAAATAAATGGTTTATTAAAATAATTTTTCTACTATATTTTGTATCGAAGTTGAAATAAGTGGTTCAACTACGTGCAAGTCGACCATATTGATGATATGTTTTAATTTTCAAAATCAAATGTGTTTTCTTGTGAAAAGATGATCAAACGTCAACTTGTTGCGAATATTTGTGATTTTCCATGAATACTTAACTTAAATTGAAACAAAGAACTCGACATTTCAAATCACAAATAATTTTATTTACACTTTTTCCTTTTCTCATACCTAAATAATGAACAAAATTGATAAACTTTTGTTCTCGGTCCCTTAATTTGAAGAAGTTTGGTTCATTTTTTATTGACTTTTGTGGCATTTCTTGAACTGGGTAACACAAGTATCTATTAGTATGATAGTTATTTAATCACAAAATCAACACTAAAAACAAAAAGCCTTAATTACAATTTACAAGCTAACACTAAAATATATATAACTAGCTTCCGCCCGCGGCTTCGCCCGCAAGGTATGTCGATAAAACCTATCCTATGTCCTTCCCCGTCATGCAAACTATCTCTCTGCCAAATTTTATCGAAATCTGTTCAGTGGTTTAGGCGTGAAAAGGTAACATACAGACAGACAGACAGAGTTACTTTCGAATTTATGATATTAGTATGGATTTCAGGCACATTTAGATAAAGGTGACACCTTAACAACAAGCTGATTTCCAAAACATTGAAAGCTATTTTGAATTTTGCATACCTATTTGGTTAGTACTGGGTCTCGTTTAGAAATGATTATTTGAAATTCTGACCCTGAGGGGATCAAACGGAGTTCTAGTACGAATATTGTTAGGCTTTACACTTTAATTTGTATTTACTGAACCTAGTAACCACAGTGTACCGTCTGATCATTAGTTACTAGGCTCACCGTTTCAGCTTCAGTATTACTTATATTATTACTAGCTTCGCCTGCTATGTCGATAAAAACTATCCTATGTCCGTCCCCGGGCTGCAATCTATCTCTCTGCCAGATTTTATCGAAATCCGTTCAGTGGTTTAGGCGTGAAAAGGTAACATACAGACAGACAGACAGACAGAGTTACTTTCGAATTTATAATATTAGTATGGATTTATGGTGTTTTTAACCGACTTCAAAAAAAGGAGGAGGTTCTCAATTCGTCGGAATCATTTTTTTTTATGTATCGTCAGTTGTAATATCAATTAAGGTAACCGCCAAAAGGCGACTTTACAGGAGAGGCAAAAAACTAAATTCAATTCACAAAAAGAGTTGTAACTTTTTGTGTACTCATCCTATTGCAATGCTGTTTAGAGCATTTTTCCCAAAATGTTGAAAACTGTTATCTGAAAGAAACCATATAAAGTCTACTATTATAGTTCCCAAGATGACATGGTGGTTACGTTAATTTTTTGAAACAAATATCGTGTTACATTAAGATTTTTTGAAAAAAATAATAACAGTTATAACGTAACCTACAGAATATTCAATCTAGTTTAACGTATATCACACAGTTTTCAACGCGTGGACATACGTTGTCATAAGTTGATTGTAGGAGTTACCTACTTATTCACTTGTACTAAGGTCCTGATAAAAAATGAGTTGAAATGAAAAAAAAACTGGTCTGATTTTGTTAACGTACTCGCCATTTTTTTCAAGATATCGTGATTTTAAAGACACCAATCGATAGAGCGGAAAATTTGCAGTCGAACTGTATATTTAACTCAATTTCGTCATTTTGGCGGTTACATTAATTGATATTACAACTGACGGTATGTTCCCCGATTTCTCGATGACGCATGGACCGATTTGGAAAATTTTTCTTGTGTACCCAAGTGGTCCCATTATCATCAGGTCAGGATCTGATGATAGGATCCCAGGGAAATCGAGGGAAACCCTCAAATTTTATTGGCAAACCTATAGTGATTTGTATATTTTTAGAGTAACTTGAGCATTTGCTCTCGGAAATCATCATTTGGTAAAGTGGAGCTGATGATGAAGACCACAGACGGCCATCGGAACTACTCAATGATAAATATTTTACGGATTGCGATTCGATTACTTTAATATGGTTGCTAAGCAATTTATGCTCGTCACAATGCTTATGGTGAATGGTTGTTGACGAGTTCTTCTGGTTCTTACCAGGCGAAATCCTCAACAATTAACGTCCCAGCCTTGGGAAAAGCAATATTTTGTAAAAAAGTTTTTAATTTACTCGCTAAACTTCACAGATGTTCAGGTTATCTCCAACACCATAGCTATTAATAAAATCTATTGTTTTAACTACGCGGCACACGGGCGCTAGGCCCGCCATATTTATTTTAATTTACCGATGTACATCGGTTGATGTGTATCGCCAGCACATCAAGCTACCCGAAACTGTAAAATTTTCGCAATCAACTTTGAAACCATAGGCTCAAGCGATAAAGTTGAAAATCTTTTAAAGAAATTTGACAGATTGTAGTAGCTTGATATGCTTGGCGTCTTTACATACACACAGACATGAAGGGTTATGTCTGTAAAGTATCAACAACTAATTTATTTTAACCCTGTACCTATTTATGACAACCAAATATCTTGATCCTTTTCAAACCCAGTATTTTATATTTCAGACGTCAACGGCGCTTATCCTTCTCCTTCACTTATCTCTTCACACAGTCGACGAAGGGCACGCTATAAATCCTAGTAAGTATAAAAGTACTCTCACTTTGTTAGCTTATTATCATTTTGTTTACTGCGACCGTAATTTGTAACTTTTTTGGCATAATAAAGGGGATTTTCGCTTCTTTGAATGCCATAAAACTTAATCTCGGGGCCTTCAAAATGTCCGTCCATCTGCGTGGGATTAAGTTTTTCATTGATATCGTTACTAGTTTGAAAAAACCGAGCAAAGCTGATGATGTAGTTTAATTAGTCAATAAAGGTCAAAAGGTTTTTCTTTAGGTCAAAGACTAACTAAACTAATGACGACACGCTGAGTTTGTTTCGGTCTTTCTTCTCAGAGTAGTCAGCTTAAACGCCAACCTTATCTAGTTTTTTAAATATTATTATATTAAGATTGACGTGTAAATAAAAGTGTTTGTTCAAACCTTAAAAAACACAAATAAAACCAACCAACAACCAACACAATAAAATCATTTACCAACAGAAATAAAATCATTTATCACTTATCTGTCAACAAAGTAGGACTCTAAAATAAAAATAAAAATTTAGTTTTTCTTCTTTTCGTATCGATGGTACCTTTCCACGTTGTTTTTTTTTTATACCGTTGGAGCCGCGGTTGTAGGTAGCCACGTTAATTGCGGCATCATTGGCATTTTAAGGTCTTCCAAGGTGCAGGTAAACAGGCACTTAGGACGCTCAAGTCTGATGAGAAGCACAGCAATCGGACTGGGTGTTGAATGGGTAATAATAAAATATTTGTTATAAATAAAAACCCAAACGTTTTTCATTTTTACGTTAATTGATAGAGTTTTGTTTTAAATTGCTCAATTTACCAACAAAAAGAAAATCTTTTCAATTAGATTTCAGTATCTACCGCACTCATATTATTTCAGCTTGAGAAAAAAAAAAAGAAAAATAGGTTTATTTGAGTTATTTTAATCGCTTTAAAAGATACCTTGTACAATTTGATTAAAAGAACGTCGAGTTCATACCTAATATTTTTCCGTCGAGCAATATTGATTATTTAAATTAGTGTTTTATTGAAAGTATCAGTTACTTTCTTTTTTATCATCATCATCATCATTTCAGCCGAAAGACGTCCACTGCTGGACATAGGCCTCCCCAAGCACCTCCACTTCGACCGGTTCTGTGCTTCTCGCATCCATCGGGTTCCTGCGGCCTTCACAAGGTCATCGGTCCAGCTTGTGGGAGGCCTTCTAATGCTACGTCTTCTGGTACGTGGTCGCCACTCCAGAACCTTTCGGCCCCATCGGTCATCTGTTCTGCGAGCAATGTGCTCTGCCCACTGCCACTTAAGTTTGACAATTCTTCGGGCTATGTCGTTTACCTTGGTTCTCCTGCGGATCTCCTCATTTCTGATTCGATCACGCAGGGAAACTCCAAGCATAGCCCTCTCCATTGCCCTTTGCGTGACTTTTAGCCTTCTAATAAGGCCTATTGTGAGCGACCACGTTTCAGTACCTTATGTCATCACTGGCAATACGCACATCGCTGGCTTTTTTATCAACAGCGCCCTATTAATCTAGTTGACTAAGTGATATTCAGCGAAAAAACAGCTGATATTCAGTTTTGCTCGTAAGTGCTATCGAGCGAAAATTTTATTTTGTCGTTTTGAAAACTTGCCTGGATGCGGCACCCTGCCAACTAGCAAAGTTGTGTTGATTGACATTAGGCGAATATCAATCTCGCTAGTCAAAATCCCAGAGCATTGCTGGTCATCTTTAGTGCAACGGGTCCAACTTGGTTTCTAAGATAATTGCTTTTTTAGCAGAGCATCAATAGAGGTGATATCAGATACACCAGTTTTCTTAAAACAGTTTCTTTGACTTTGTGCTAAATTTCTTGTTTGTCATAGCTTTAAATTCTGCTACACAACTTGATGTCTCAAAAAGTATTTATTTGGAGGTTATACGCGTCCCGGCAGACCGAGCGCGGTAACGAACCGGATTTACGTTTATCGATTTTCTATTGAGCAGCTCTTGCTTCAGACTTTTTCCCTAGTGAAATCAATTTCATAGCAAAATCAAGATACAAAAGTGAGAAGTCAATTCTGAAATTGATAGAAATCAACATTTTGAAGATAATATACAAACACCAAAAAATCGTAGGTATAGATGTCATATCAGTGATTGAAGTTAACATCAAAGAACATAATCCTGACCTAGTGAAACATCAAACAATCATTATTTCAAATAGCTCCTTCAATAAATTTTGTGATGTCAAACGAGATTTTACGATCCAATTTTGTCTGGATTATACTCTCATCAATGTGAACTCTTTTATTGCTGACATAAAAGTCTCGTAGGAACCTTTCAATACGATGTATCGCAAATATTATGACAGGAACTAGAGAATTCTGGTTCATAGTCAAATAAAAACAGAAATTATTATTATTGATATGGTTCATTCTCGCGGTTTTCTATTCATTGGTAGTGCATATATTTTTACTAAACAATGGGACTGATATCCAGTTCAAAAAATAAAACCAAATTAACAACAAAAAGTTAAGCAGGTTATGCTCGCTCTGATTCGGGTTAGCGTCCAAATCCTAATGGATATTATGATTTTATGTACATACATATTTCCAATTTATTCCTGCGATATTCAAACGCAATGAATTTGAAATGCAAATCAAATAAACACGCACAAATTGCTGCATTCAAAATAAACGCGATACAATTAAACGGGATAATGCAATTAAAGTTTTAGTGACAATAAAAAATGTAGGTACAACATTTTCATTATTATGAAGTGTATTTATTAACGTCAAACGACCTAGACGTTAATTATTGAAGTCAATTAACAAAGTTCGCATTTTTTTTTACCGCATCAATGAATACTGGGGCACCTAATTTTATTCAGTACTAGCTGCGCCCCGCGGTTTCACCCGCATAAGTGTCAATCCCGTGGGAATATCGAGATAAAAAGTAGTAGCCTATATGTTAATCCAGGGTGTCAGCTACCGCTATTCAAAATTTTATCAAAATTGGTCCAGCCGTTTGAGCGTGAAGAATTAACAAACATATAAACACACACACACACTCACAAACTTTCGCCTTTATAATAATAGTGTGATCACCACATGGATGTGCAGAAGCATCAAAGTAATATTATATAACAAAAACTTGGCTTGCCTCGAAATTGCAGAAGTTATACTTCTTGTGAACCAAGTACTGGTCCCAACATGGACAAGAATTACCCAAGTTCAGACCAAGCGCTGGCAGACGCGACTCTATGTCAGACAGCAGCAGCACCTTTATTAAATTGTCCTCAGTGACAATGTAATATAATACTGTCTCACGTTATTCCGTGCCCGTCACTTCTTCGGTCTGATTAGCGCTTAAAGCTAGAAGTCAGACCTTCAATATTCAAACCATTTTGCATTTTGGTATTTAGTTACACACTATCAGTAGCAATGGCATTTTGACAGTTCAACAACATTCATTGTGTTATTTACGTTATTGAGTAGACATTTTTTTTAAATATATGAAGCAATGGATTACCAATACAATCTTCAAAATGATTGAAATTGGTAGTGTGTTACGGAATTTGGATGCTGGATACCAAAAAGTCTTGTTATAAATTACACTCGTGTGAGAAATTTAACCGCAACACGTTAATTCCAGCTGTAGGGGTGTCACTGTAGTCATATCACTTGTAGTTAAAGGAAAACACTCGTAAAAGCTTTATGTTAATAGCCTTTGCCCGCGGCAACGGGTGTATGTAAGCGCAACACAATGTCAACGTGTTCCATCGATTTCGGTAGATTACCCGTTTGATTATTCTATAATTGGAATTTGTTATGATAATTGGTAATGCAAATAGCTTAATTAACGGATTACTTAATTCATATTACGAGCTTAAGGATCGACAATAAGCATTAGTGTACTGTGGTAATAGCTTGTCATTTCAAACACTTTTCCGTTGTATGTAAGCAATAAACAACCGCTTTGCTAAAACTGCTCCGAGAAAAAACATCGAAGAAAAATCTCAAGCACCGGATCATCCCGATATAAAATTCAGAATTATCATTTCCTCCCAGACTATTATGCTAGGTAGGGCGTCAGAAAAAAGCGAGATGTTTTCCCCAAAAATTATACCGCAAATAAATTCAGTGTAACGCAAGTTTATCTTCAATTTTACTCAAAATAACGTCTTGAATATCTCATTTGACACCGTGGAAGATTACGGTGAACTCGTAAGTCGGCGCCAGAGAATTTTTACATAAAATATTCATCATTGCTAAAGTCCCGAATCGCGTGCTATATTCGTCACCTCTTTTTTGCCTGTTTATTTGTTCCCTCTGTTTCATTAAGCATCGTCGTTATAGCTTTTATTATATCGTTGAAAGGTAATTATGTTGTACAATGAAGGCTTTTGTATTTTTGTTATTTTAATTCGAGTTGGCGAATGTCACATGTTTAGGACAATGGGTTATATTTTTTGGGTTATGTGTTTTTTTTCTTCGAAATCACCTTTTTGTTAGTCCCCATTGTGTGTGATTTTCCCTAAATAAACTGGGTGAATGTTTTTAATACGCTGTATAAACTCACAATCATATTACTACGATGCTTGTTTCTTTAAAAGATTCTACATATATACATATTTTACATATTCTCAAGCAAAATTTGCGGCAAATTTGAAGCTTTATTATAATGAATATCTTCTATACCCTGACTTTGATGGGCAAAGTTATTGGAATGATGAAGAAAATAGATTACCTCGTAAAGCCGCCCAGACGGCAAATAAGTTCCTATTTGAGGGAAATAAGGTCATTGAACATAATTCATAACTTCGATTCAACATAAATTTCAGAAAGCCTTTTATAAAATAGAAAGGCGAGGAAAACATGTTGACAGTTCGAAAATATGTAATATTATTATTGTTGGTTTTCAATACAAAACTATCAGCAATATTATCATAATAATTATGAAATGTTATATGATGAATATATTCACCAAGATCATTCATGACTTATAAAAAAATATGGACTCCGCGCCACGTATTTCGAAAGTGAAGCACAGTAAGTATACCAGACCGTTGGTACAAATACGCCTCAAGCTCACATTTACATCATAGCTTGCCGACCGGCCGCCATTACGTGACACGACAGCATCAATCGTCAATCACGCACACATAGATCGGTATGGTGCTTCACTTTCGATATGCGTGGCGCGGAGTCAATCTTTTTTTATAAGTCTATGAGTTCATTATGTTAAGTCAATGTAGAAATGAGTGTTCGTTTTAAATTGATAACATAATATGTATAAACCTAGTTGACGAAGTTTTGCAAATGATTCGAGCTAACTACTAAGTACTCTAAGTTCCTTTGTAGTAAAGAAAAATATTATTACTATGTTACTTACTTTTGAATTTTACTGTCCTATACACAAAAACTAACATTAATTTAAAATACAGGTACTGTTAATATAATATTTTCGAGTCTCTGTATGTTTCTATTTTATTTCCCAGGTTGCACGTGTATCCGCTTCACGTCGACGTACGGCAAGGAGCGCGGCACGTTCAGCAGCCCCGACTACCCGCGGCCTTACCCGCCGCGGATCGACTGCCTCCTATATACCTTCGTCGCGGCGCCGCACGAGATAGTTGAGCTCGTCTTCACTGACTTCGACATCTTTAAAGGACATCTTGAGTAAGTTTAGAATGTTATTTGGTTTAATTAATAGAGACTGGTGCAAAATTATATACAATGACGTTATTAATCGCAACACCACTACCTACAACAGAATATCTGGTTTTCACTAGCAATAAATGTCTCCTGTAAAACTTGATTGATAACATTGCGACATTAGGTATATAAACCCTGGTTCAATTGACAAAAAAATTTACAAAAAAAAAAACTCCGTAGAAAGTGTTTTCGGCTTGTGATGTGATACTGTGCACAAAAATTGCCGTTATAGATACAAAGCACGTAACTTAATATGTTTATGGGGCAGTTACGGTTTTGTATCCATCCATCCAATAAAAAAGGCAGATTCATATCAACGAATCAATAGTTACAATTGCTCTACAGACCGTTACAGTGACACGTTTCCGTTGGTCGAATGTTACAACTTCAACAATGTTTTGCACTCAATATTTCGCTTCAATTTGCAAATAAATGAACGTCGAATTTTAAATTTTCCATTTCGTGGTAATCTAAAGCCAGTATTAGAGCTGGCTACCGAAACCAATTTGTGGGTAGACTTAGGAGTGACCAGTATAAATTGGAATCAAGATCTGTAATATTGCCAAGATATTTGAGTTTTCTTTATTTGGTCAGTAACTGAACTTTTGATGACTTCTAGTAACTAAACAGACATTGTAATAAGTACGAACTTTATAATAAAATATTGGACAGTGTAATAATATATAATCATAATAAATCAAAAGTTTTGCATCCAAACACTATTTTCGCAAATTAATTAAAACAGTTATCCCCTGATAAATATTCCAGAGGGGCAATTCTCGTAATTTTAAGAACATTCACAGTGCGGTCTCAGTCTCAATCTGTCAAAAAATGCCTCTAATTTCCCTACATTTTGACAAGTTTTTGACATTTGTTTGTCGCTGAGATGAGACTGCGACTAGATTTTAAACGTTTTAAATTACGAGAATTGACCTTCTGATCATGCGTCATAAAGAGACATTATGCAGAAAAAAGAACATGTACCATGGTATATCATCTACATACATCAAAGTAATTCATTAGCTCATATGCCTCTTTAACGTTGGATGTCACGAAACTAATATACTCTACGCATGTTTTACATTCTGAGATCATCAAGAAAATGGCTTGGCTCATTAACTAAATGAAAAGGGCGCAAACGTGGAAAATTACTGCCTTAAAAGTTATACTTGACAATACCCAGCCTACGACTCCAAAGAAATGAACGTCAGGACGCATTTACATTTTCGTCACATTTGTAGCAATAAAGTTGCCGATGTAAACGTTTGAAGACAGCAGTTTGGGAGCGCAATAATGCTCATTTAAGTGTAAGGAATCCCTGAATACGCAACTTTCAAATTATACGACCGGGTTTATTATTGTTCGTGTTTTTACGTCATTCTCTGTAGAAATAAACATTCGAAAGAAAAGCGTCGCATATCAGCTAGTAGGTTGCGTAAAAAGTTGTTTAGGTTATTTTAAGATAGAACAAGGTGTAATGATGCTACCAAAATTTTTTACGAGAAAGAAGCTACCGTCACCTTTTAAAATCAGTACAGTTTTACAAACATCTCTTGAAGTAAGGTACTTACATATTTGTATTCAAAATCAAAAGACATTTATTCAAATTAGGCTGAGAATCAGCACTTTTCGAACGTCAAAATTACAAAAGACAGTCCCCCAAAACGCCCGCCTTTCACCACTTCCTAGTGCTTCGCAGGGAATTCCAATCCAGTTCAGCCATAAAGAACTGATTCTAAAAGGTACGAGCATCCAAGTAGCAATCATTAATAAACAAACAGTAATCTCTTATCCCGAACACGGCATACACAAACCTCTGCACGGTAAATAAAAATGGCAACGAATTTCCATTTCCGTAAATGAACTCTGAATTCAACTTCTAATTCCGATAATGAACCAATATCTAAAAGCAAAGCAATCAATGTAATTGCGAACGGAGAAATGGGACAAGAAAAAATTGTACGGTTAAATACTCCTGATGGCGTTATTTTAATCTCATCTCACAATAGATACATCGAGAACAAAAAATCTCATCTCGAAATTGCTCTATTCACTTCGTATCCTGAACCAATTACGACGAAATTAATGTTCCCTACATATACAGTGTTGGATGAGTTTTTACTAGCGAGTCTCGGATATAACTCGCTTGAAGTACCTATATTTCTCACGTTTAATTCATAAGGTTTATGAAAATATTTTTTACTTTTGTACAAAATATTTTTTTTTATATGGGATGATATGGCTTCCTGCCAATTTACCAAGAGAAAAAAAGGTTTTTCAGTGTAGTTTTGTTTCAATACAATATGTTTATTGCAGTTTTCAGTTAGATAGGTAATATAATTCTTTCAGTTGCAGAAATATTGTTTAGTGTATAATTGGACTAGTTACTTAATCCAGATTAACATGGTGTGTTTCATCTGAATTTAAGGCTGTATTTTTGTTTTTCATAAAGTCTTGTTATTATTTGTCTATTAGATATTAAATTAAGGACGACTTTAAATATTAATGTCGGTGTAGTTCATATTATAAATTTTAAATATTTTCTTTCCAGTAGCAATTTGATTTTATAAACGCAACAGCAGTTATGAAGTAAGCTCTGAGGTTACTCTGTGGTACTTAGAAACTACCTTTTGTTTGGCCATCTTTTGACCCTGTCTCTGTGTTATGGCAACACAATGTTATAATTATTATCTGTGGTAAAATAAAAAATGTCAAGTCAGTTGAACGATATACCGCAAGCAAACAAACGTGCGTTGTCTCATTTAATAACCTGTATACCCATGACGACCAGCGAGAATACAGTCCACCCAATTATAAGAATTCAACACTCTGGAGCACTATTGTTAGCCATAAATATAACGCCATCACGTGGAAGTAAGTGTAAAATGTTTAATGTGCAGACGACAGGAAGATATTTTTCGGCTGAAGTTTGGCATAACAGATTCTACAGAGTTTGTATTTTTTTTAGGTTAAGACCGTTGGGTAGTCTCGAAAGAATTCTGGAGCACTGTTTACAAAAGGCGCATAGTTGGCAGACATTTTTGTTTGGAGTGTAAAATGTTTTTGTGAATATCATTTGTGTAATTGCGCAAATTATGATAGTATTGTGGGTGTATGGTTACTACAACGCTAAGTTTACATTAAGGCACTAGTTAAGGGCACGCCGCGATAGCGGCGGTAAGGCCCCTCTTTGAGGAGTGGCTAGAGAGGCGTCACGGCGTCCTCACCTACCGCCTGACGCAGGTCCTCACCGGACACGGATGTTTCGGGAGGTTCCTGCACATAATCAGGCGGGAGGAAACGCCCGGGTGTCACCACTGCGAGGATCGCCCAGAGGACACGGTGGAGGTCTGTCCCGCTTGGGCAGAGCACCGCCGTGTCCTCGTAGAGGCGATCGGCAGCGGCGGCGACCTCTCGCGCCCGGCCCTGGTCCAAGCCATGGTCCGGGGCGAGAGGGAGTGGGAGGCAGTCACCTCCTTCTGCGAAGCAGTCATGCTAGCGAAGGAGGTGGCGGGATGGGCGAGGGACAAAGCAGAGAGAGCCGCCCGTCCCAGCCGCCGCGGTAGACGCCCCGGGCGTCGGGAGCCGCGTGACGACTCCCGGCCACCGTAGGCGCGGGCCAGCGGACGGCGAGTAATGGGTAGCTCGCCGTCCGATCAGGACCAGGCCCGTGCCGGACGGCGCGTATGTGTTCCACGCGCGCCTCAAAGAGATGTCAGCATCAACTGAGGAGCCCGTCAGGGCCGAAGCCTGCCGGGGCAGCGGGATTGTCCGAAAGGGTTACCGCTGCCCCGGAATATAAAGGGCTAAGGAAGGAACATGGATGGGTTTTAGTCAGTAAGAGTCTGACACTCCCTTCCGCTCCACCCAGAGCGGGAGGGGTCATTTGATGATTTCCCATCCTTAAAAAAAAAAAAAAAAGGCACTAGTTAGTCAAGTGTTTCAGCTCACAACTTTTAATCCACTTTTTAGCATTATCGACACCATTCTTGTTCCTAACTACGCCGAAAAAGAACAGCGTGTATGAGTCGTCAAAAATAAACGAACAAATAAAAAAAAACAGACAGCGAAGCAAAATTGTTTCGCGTTCTCGCGGAGTCTGCCGTATTTTTTGCGGAAACTTTTTACTTTAATAAACTATTGGTGCTTCTGTCACGCGTAGTTCTTTTTTCTGAGCAAAAAGTATCTTCACAACTTTGTCTGTCATCAGTTGAAAGATTTACTGTTCTTTTGTTTTATTCGTAAAGTATCAACTTTGTTTCCATATTGATCTTTGGATGAACACAAACTGTTTTGTATAGCTGCTTCTTTTTTATGCGCAATGTTAAACTCAATAATAGTATTGCTGTACTTCCTTTCTTTGTCAATTTTAAAATTGAGTACTATCTACACATAAAGTTCAAATAATTCAGGCGAGGAATAGATTTGCAGAATGTCAATATGCTATTACGATATTTCAAACCTCAAAACGAAAGCCTTTAGAGCTTTACACCTCGTGGGCAAAATATACGGGGCAGTACATTCATACATATTTCTGAAAAGATGGATTTTCGGTTAGATCGGTGCCGTTTCAGCCCTGCTTAAGCGAATAATACCGAGATTTCCAAATCCGGGTTGGATTTGGAAATCTTCCTTTTTGAATAATTTTGACGAATTTTCTCAGACCCTGCCATTAAGGATTTAAATTGCTTTTATCTTTAGAACGTTATCTTTCGGAACATTGTTCTTGACCAACTTCTTTCTCAAGCTTTTCATCAGCTTTAAAGGTCCTATGATTATTGTTTTCGTGAATTTTCTTCTTGTAAGTATGTCTTGCAGGCCTTAGATATGGGACTTGTTTCAGTGATGTAGTCTTAACTGGTGTTGGCAAGTTTAACTATACAGTCTACGAGGCTCGAAGGAGTCGGCTTTTCGTAATTGCTAATTGAATTACTATGGAAATACTCGTACGGTCTAGTGCAAGTAATGTTTTATTAGATTAATCCTAATCCTAACTATATAATAATATTATAAATGCGAAAGTAAGTTAGGAAAAATTTCTTCTATGTAATTGATTTCTAAGAACTTTTAAAGCTTAAATCTTAAGTCTTTAAATAAAAAACGTTCTAAATTATTCTAAAATGAACATTATCACTCTTGGGTCTATGGTGACTTTTTTAAGTAGGTGCTACTTAATTTCTCAGACACAATCATGATATTATAGCATACTGGTTGTTATCAAAAACAAGATTTTTTTAGGACACGACATAGATGTATCGTCTACCCTTAAATTCATCAATAACGCTTCCTAATATTGGGTATTTCAGGACACTCCCCAAGGGAATACGGGTTCGAATACATTTTTTATTTCATATCAAATTGTTGGCCCTTAGTCGCGAGCAGTGAGACCAACTCCTGCTCGTAACATCATTTGCGCAAGTATTGAAAATTTTTATATATTTTTCTTTTGGCATGGAAATTAAAAGATACTTCAGTAGTAAAATAGGTCAAGTTTAACGTTTAAGTTTTTTTTACTAACATGGATTACTTTTTCTAAAATAAAATAATTATTATTATTAACAGTTATAAACGAGATTTATGTTACCGGGAGCTACGGATTTGATGTTTTGTATCTATAAGTTAAATACTGCAAGTCTTGCTGCTTACCTACCTATCTATTGGGTTTTTTTTATTGAAACTGATGAAACAACAATTTTAAGACAAGTGGCATCTACCAACCCGCACTGGGCCCGCGTTGTGGGACCCATTCTCTCCTACAGAGAGGAGGCCTGTGTCCCAGCAGTGGGAACGTTATAGGCTGATTATTTTGCGTTTCTAATTATTGTGACTTGTATAACAAAACCAGCATTTTACGTTCGATTTAACAGATTTCCTTTTATGCAAATACATTTTCGCAGTTTTAGCAGCATCTTACAAAAACAAATCCTCGTTAACTATTCTATAACAGACATTACTTAAGACCTCGCCTCTAAATTATTCAGTCCATATATTATTACATCAAAGTGTGCGTTCATAGATCACGTGACGTCGGTGCCGCGTCTGTCGTTACGTCGCCGTCGTGCGACTAATCGCATGGAACTAACAAACGACTCTGTGTAGAATAGGTACGTTTGGCGCTTTTGTGCTCTTGCCTTTACGTTGCTGTTTGATATATTGGTGTGTGAGAGTTGTTCAAGTGAATTTATTAGGTGGGGAAGGTGTAGTTGGGTGATTATCTACCTACTTCGAATTAAGTTTAGGAGGTTAGTTTTAATGTTCGTAAAGATCCTTCAAAAAGGAAATTATTTTATCGTTTCATCCGAGGTTTAATAGTAGTTTTTTTTAGGTTTGCCTCCGATGCTAATTGAAGTGGCAAGGAACGTGCATCAAAACTTTAATTTATGTTTAACTAGCTGCGCCCCGCGGTTTCTTCCACATACGACTCGATCCCGTGGGAAAATCGGGAAAAAGTAGCCTGTCTTAATCTAGGGTGTCAGCTACCTCTATACCAAATTTTATCAGAATAAGTCCAGCCGTGAAGAAGTAATAAACATACAAACACACACAAACTTTCGCCTTTATAATATTAGTGTGATATTTTAGGTAATTTATGATTTTTATTCTAGGTTGTCAATGAATAACTATTAAACGTCTGATAGTGATAGATGACGTGCTAATTAGGTACATCTATTTAATTAAAGTCATTAAAGGCGTTTGATAGTATTTTAAGAAAGTATGTTTTGTAAGTTCCTATACGGTTTTGTTAACTAGAATAAGTAAAAACTCTGTACTATGGAAGAGCGGAGTCTCCTAACACAGGTATTGTTTTCTTAAAAGGAGGCTCCAAAAACTGAAGCAATAATAAACTTATTATTATGTCATATATGTATTGTGGCTGCGGCGGCGGTCGGGACGCTAGGAGCATGTGCTTTCGCCGCGGGTGATGGGATGGCGGGCAAGTCAATATGAGCCAATGTGTAGACGCTAGTGATGCAGGGATAATCAAGCTGTAGATCAGTATACCTACTTATGTACCTAACGTGTCTTTTGAAATAAACACTGGGCAGCTTGAGTATGTCTGCAGTTAGGCGTGGTGTGATGCGTATTGTGTTCCCTTTGTTTGTTTGTTTTGCCTTGTGTTAACTTTACAGTTACGCAATAATGTTAAGAAAAAGAGCTGTGTCCACGAGAACACTGCCGACAAACTGTCCTGCAGTTTGGCAGAAGATTTGTGAAATACTCATCAATGTACCTAACTGTTCTTTGTTGAAATTAAAAAAAAATGTAGGTATTTATGTACATTTTACTAACATAGCATTTCAATTTATTTCACATCCACGGCTC
The DNA here is from genome assembly GCA_963669345.1 of Gortyna flavago. Taxonomy (NCBI): domain Eukaryota; kingdom Metazoa; phylum Arthropoda; class Insecta; order Lepidoptera; family Noctuidae; genus Gortyna; species Gortyna flavago. The sequence continues at coordinate 13,354,740 of OY770135.1, forward strand.
AATATTGACATTTCCGTTGTGAATGAAACCTGATACAACAAATACCTTTATTTACCCTACAAAAACAAGCACCAATGAACGACCTATAAACGTGTAAAACAAAAACTACGTTTCAAAGGCGAATACACAAACGCTAGTGCATGCTGTCAAAAGCCCGTTCCATAGAGCGAAAGTGCAAACCCATTCTGCTGTCAGTCGAGTCCTGTTTTACACCGCACTTTTTTATCTTTGCTCTGTGGTACATTGTTCGACACTGTTCAATAGTGTTGGGAAAAAAAGTTTGATGGGAGTGATTGAATTTTTGAATTTCGAAGGTAGTGCCGTCACCATAAATTCAATCACACCGATCAACTTTGCTAATTGACAGACAGTTCATCTTGTAAACTCGATTGAAGTGATTGAATTTTGAAGATAGTAATTGGCGCCTAGACTGTCTTTTATTTTGGAGTCAATGTGTCAGCCTGTGTGTGTCAAAACGCAGGGGCCACTGAAGAATTGCGTCCGCTGGGAATTATAAATCCGTTCTTAGATATTTATTCTGCAGCACTGCAGTGTAATACAAAATTATGGCCACCGTAGAGATTATTCTACTGCAAATTTGTTGCACATCATCTGAGAAACATAATTATTACCTTGGTACCTTTTATTTCTGTAGTAAATCTCAATTTTTGTCACTATCGATCGCGTGTCATGGTTTGAAGTTTAACACGAATTTCCGCAATTCGAAGACCAACATAGTCTGCGAACTGTTGAATGCATGAAAACACAATAGGTAACGTTTGCACTAAATACTCTATTTCTGGAAAGTACAGTCTTGTTTAATAGCTACCTAGGTACTTATATAATGTGTACATAATGGCCCTACAATTAACGTAAGCTCTTCTCACGGATACCGTAGTTATAGTCGAAAAAAAAAAGGGTTAATAGATGTCTGGATCCATTGCAATCATTACCCCTATTTTCTTTTTTTTTTTTCTTCTCAAGACCGTCTATTGTATTCTCCACAAGTTGGAGCCAAAAGTTATCACTAAATCCCACACATAAGCAAGCCAATTTCTCACATAATACAAATTCGAAACTTCACGCGAACACATTTCAGTGCCAATTTGGACTTTAAAAGAAGCTTTACCTAATGCTATAACATCAGGGAAACGGCTTTTATCTAGTCGGAAACGAAAATAAAAGACAACACGTTACGGCCCAGGGAAGCAAGCGGAACCGTGGTCGAAGTCCGTATTCCGAACAATAATTTCGTAGTTTTAAAACGATACGCGAAGCGAAAACGCGTTTTGTTTTTCGCTGCGTTTTATTGCGGGTTCTGCTGAGTAATAAATGAATAATTAAAGCGTGAATAGAATAACTATTCTGTGGTATCTCTGTGATATTCAAGTTGTTATGAGCCCGTTCCAGATGGAGCCTTTTTTGTGAGAAAAATAAACATGTTGCGTGTACACTGTGCGATTCTGTTTGCTTCATATTGTATTCAACAAAGAAGTTGGATAAAGATGCAAGGAAATAGGAGTGTTTCAACTCGCGCATATTGCACACGTAATCTGGCGGAATGCCCGTGAGTCACGTCGATATCACAGATGCAGCTGTGAAAGTGATAAACTTTTATTCCGTTGCGTCTAAGTTTTAGTATTGTTTGTGTGAAATGAGTTTTCATCATATCTTCTTAGTGTGTCTTATATAATAAAGTTGCTTTTCGTATATGTCTGCAGTGTCTTCTAAACTGCGCAACGGATTTTGATGCAGTTTCCATCATCATTTCGATAATTTATTGCCGAAGATTTATGTGTATGATACACTAATAATAAACGTTTACATAATAAAGAAATCCATATTTCGTGTCAAGTCGAGAAGCGAGCGCGAGCAAAGCGGGGGCGGATCACTAGATATTTCATAAAACTCTTCCTTAAGCCACCGTAACACGATGAATAAAAAAAATGCTTTAACCATTTATTTCAGAAAGCATAATATGCTGTTTATACTTCTACTCACGTCCTACCTTCTTTATTATAATTAATTAAAGACACGTCGTGTTATACAGATTTCCCTTCCCCGTATAACCAAACCCCGCCATCATTATTCTGCCAATTTATTTAATATCTTCTTTCCACCAAACATGGGGCGTACAGTTTACGTGAATAATTTGTAAGCGATACGCGTCATCCGTCATGCGAACATCATCAATCATCGTCAGTAACAGAATACACCTGCGGCTGTAATTTGACTAACATACCTACCGTCATATTTCACGACATGATTGTGTAAGCGAGATGAATTAAAGTTAGAGGAGATACTAATGTTGTTCGGAATAGTTTTGTTAGGGGGCTGTCTCTAATGGTATTGTTATAATCCGATTTATTATGTAAAGTGGTTCGGTTTTGAAAGTCGTTTTGTTTCGACAAAGTCTTCTCAAGGAAAGGTTTTTTAGGAAGACTAATTTTTCTTTTAAAAATATTTTATTTCAGACTAGCTAATGCCTAATGCGTTGAAATAGGTTTTTTTTTGTTAGGATCTTTGTCCGGCGCGCACACAACAGCCTACCATAGTTTCATCACAATCGGTCGAGCCATTTTCGAGTTTTTGTGAGACTAACGAACGGCAATTAGAGTAGACTACATTTTTATATACACCGTTACATTTTGATCGTTTTAATCCTTAAAAGGGGTCACTGCACTCATCCTTATGAACAACTTTTACTAACGGACCAACACTGAAATCGTGATAAAAAAAACAGCTGTTCCCTACATTTATGTTCGTTTATTTCGTCAAAATGTAGGGAACAGCTGATTTTTTTACAGTTTCAGTTTCATTACAGTTTTAATAAATCTTCATTATTTTGAAACAATATTACGTTTTCTGATTTCGCTACTCTAATCCTCCGTAAAACAAATAACCATTCACTGATCTCTTACTTTTAACTGCTAATAAGGAAGCTATTTAGGTTTGCCATTAATTTTTATTTTTGTCGGTTTAACGTCTTTTAAATTGATATTTACAGCCGCTTCGCCCGCTGAATGGACTATGATTAGATTTTTTGTTTTCCCATTGAGTTTCTTAATTATCATTCAGTTCATTAACGAGTATTGTTATCTGAAACAGATAAAATGGTCGGCGGAGTTCATAAGCTTGGGTAATTCTAACAAGATTATCTCGGGCTGGTGGACACGTCGATAAAATGTATTTAAAATAAAATACAATACGCAAAAGTTTCTAATGTATTTTTATGTTCAGTGGTCCTGAAAATAATAATAATAATAATAGTAAAACATTGTGAGGAAACCGGCATGTCCTAGAACCAAAAATTCGAAGACATGTGACATCTACCGACCCGCATCACTGGGTCTGCGTGGTGGATTGCGACCAACTCCCTCTCACAGAGAGGAGGCGTAGGTCCCAGCAGTGGGAACATTATAGGATGATTATGGTCCTAAAAATACCACACCACACTCACACACCACACCCACCACGCCACACCATTCATATTCACACTCTGTTATGTACAAAACATAAACGGTTATTGGAAACGTGTTAGATAGACAAAAAAAAATAGCTACCAAACACAATATCAATCGAAATTGTACTACTTACATATTTTTGGACACCTTAGTTTTGTAGGTTATCCGAGTTTTTGTGATTGTTCGCAACTTGCTGTCACCACGTTTATTCATTATCAGAACCTGGCACCAACTTTTGTTTCCTGAATCCTTACAAAGTCCCACAATTCTTTGCCTTTTACATCCCCGAATAAGTGTCGTCTGTTTCGAACACGGTTGTTGCAACAAATTATAGGCAGAGTGTGTTGTAAATAACAAAATATAGATGCTACTAGCGCCATCTTGTGACAAACTTGTGAGCAATTCATTATTTGTATTCTTTTCTTTTCAAATAAAACAGTCGTTCCAAATCTCCGTTGAAACAAGTTGTTTTATTATAGAGTGTGGCAAGCATTCGAGATCCTGCTATTTTTATTATTTTGCAGATCTCTAGAAATACATATTCCCGGTACCTAATGTAATAAAAAGTTCCTTCTTTATCTGCATTTAATTTACTGTTATATTCAGATTAAATAGCCCATGCATTACTGCTGTAAGCGGTTCAGGTCTTAGCAAAATTGTTTCTATTAATATTAACAGAATTTTATTTGTTTCACAGATTTCGTTGTGTTTCTTACATTTGATAGAATTTTAGTGCAATCAAAATTTGCAAGTGATGTTTTTCAAAACACACATCTCATCAAGAAAACTCATACAATAAGATGATATGGTAAAAGTAACAGTTTCAATCGCCTTCTGTTGCAACTACGAGTATATTATTTACTAAAAATGAATGTCAGGACTCCATGTAATCTGAGTGTCGCATTTAGACTTCCTACAAATACTCTCAAAAGATAAATCCAGTATCTTAAGCTGTTGGTCCCGGCTGTCATTCGTGGGTCTTTGACAGCCGTTACGGGGAGTCAGAAGCCCGAAAGTCTGACAACCTGTCTTTCCAAGGGGTGGGGGGGGGGGGCGGTCCAGTATTACCCTGCAACTGGGCTGTGGAGGTCAGGTAGGCAATTGCTCCATGTAAAATACTGGTACTCAGCTGAATCCGGTTAGACTGGAAGCCGACCCCAACATAGTTGGGAAAAGGCTAGGCTGATGACTTATAGAATGCTATCAACTGTGTGTAATTAACAAACAGCAATTTAGTATTTCCCCGAGGTCCATATTTAACCGTGATTATGGAAATTAATATACTTAACTACTGCATTAAATTAGGTCTGGTCCATTTTCCCTTATGAGTAGGTCTGAAACAGTAGTTACTTCAGTAAGTAAACTCCATCTACCTTCATTATTTAATACACTTATTTATGAGCTCAACTGTCACTAATGAGACACAATTACTTTTTCTATTGTTACCTATCTTTAGGAAATTTCGCGACATCGGAGCACATACAAGATATATACACTTTTCTCTAGTAGTCAATGTCATTACCAAATGCCACAAAAAGAAAATTATAGATAAATCAAGCTGTGCTGGCGCCCGGTGGGATATATCATCGGCAAAAACGATGAATTTAAAAAAAAGTTCTTCCTTAGGTTGATACTACTTCTTAAGGTAATCCTTCATTTTCGTTATGTATAAGAAATTAACGAGCCAAATTGCATTCTTCTAGACGAAAATATTATTAACAATCAGTCACATTCAACGTTGCTATCGACGTTAAGCACAAAATTCACCGCAATCCAAACCAGCAAAACCTTGAAAACACAGGCACGAAGAGGGCTCTTCGTTAATAAATATTGATAGAATAAACAAAAGTACTCTCAAAAAGTCTCCCGGGGAAACTTTCGTATTATTAGATTCCTAGAGGGCTCTTATGGAACCGACTTGACAATGGACCTCGAGATCTGATAATTACGTAGGTACACAACGACCAACTTTTTATCTCCCTTTCAAAACTCCTAAGGATTTGCCTGAAGGAAATGAGTAGGGAACTGTAGTTGAACTGAAGAGGAGGCAAATAAAAGTAGTGCGAGTCAAGCGGTCCACTTATGGGGTAGTTATTAGGGTTCCGTACGTCCTACTGAAAAAACGGAACCCTTATAGGATCACTCGTGTGTCTGTCTGTCGCAGCCAATTTGCTCCGAATCTACTGGACCGATTAAGTTTTTTTTTTTCACATTATTTGATTCGCTTTGGTAATATTTTTGATGTGGGGTTCAATTAGTTGTTTGAATTTAATATACATGAAATTCTGTGACCCAAACACGGACATGTGACGTAAATAAATGATTTTTTAATACGGATCACTTTTGGGGGCAAACTAGAAAATTAAAAACAAAAGTTTTGCAAACTGTACCATGTGACACACTTACACCTAACTAATAAACAAATATATCAGATGAATAGTTACACACCGATTTCTCTCTTTCAGTCGTCAGTGATTTGACTAAACAAAGACAAAGCATTGTGTAACTACACAGACGAAGCAACGTTTATTAGTAAGGGGGATACAATTAAGGGCTTGACTTTACATTAGATCTGATAACTTTTTAAGATTAGTGAAAGCATTATGTAAGTCTTGCCAACATACTTCTTCTGTCTTGGTCCTCCTGCTTCTGACTCTGCTGTAATAAGTCCAATTTATAGATAAAGGGCCAATTAATACGAATAATTATTCCAAAAAAGTTGGTGTTTCTGCATTCGATTTCCTTGTTGGCCGTTTATTTTGCTTTAACATCGTTGTCGACTATGGATTTCACAGCAGCCTGTCACCCCTTAATGTAGTTTCTTGTTTTATTTCGTCACTTCCGAATTTCCCAAATATCCGGAAACGAGCAAAAGAAATCAGTAATATGGATTACATTAGGAAACTTTCTTCAGAAGCCATAAATATGTACAGAAACTGTTCATCTTCGTTCTGTTTTGAAGTGTTGTGATTACATACATTTTAGCGTAGGAAGTTGAATTTCTTTTCAAGCTGAAAAAAAAATTCTTCTAAGACAGCAGGAAGAAATATTTTTATTTGTAGAAAATATAACTTTACACAGGAAACTATAACCGCTTTTGCCGCACGGCGAAAATCGGCTGTCTGAATGGTAGTTTGGCTAGACCGCAGGTGACTAAAATCGCCAGTTTCAAAGTAAAGTAGGTTTTGACTTTTGTTGTGTGGCGACAGGTCGCAAGCGGCGGGTGATTAAAACCGACCGTGAAAATGCTCTGTCGCATGAATGTCGTCATTTTAATGAAAAAAGAACTGCGATTTTTATCAAGCGACCGGGTCCAGCTGACCGAAGACTCGTAAATGCAATTTAATAAGCGACCAGCCGCACGGCGAAAATTGACCTAGTGTAAATCCCCATTATTGGTCATAGGAAAGGCAGAAAGTAAACTCATCAAATAAAGGGCACTCATAAACAACACAAACGATGGATATCATTGTAATCATCAGTATCGTTATCGTGTTGATGAACGATAGTAAGCAGTCCACAAAACATTCCCACTCAACGTTCACGGCTTATGCAAAAACAGTATCACCGATACATCATCCCACCTTCCAATCAGCGAAGCAACAATGTATGACAGTTCAACGCATAAAGGTAGTAATACGAACCCCAATTACTTACAGCCACCCGGCAACAATATAACAACTAAGGTAGTAAATACTGCCTATATGTATATCGGGGGCTTTGGAATACTGAACCTGGAACCGACTATCGATATGACATACGTATGTTCTCGTAAATTTGCAGGAAACTGCAACTGAACAAGACGGGTACCAGTGTTTACCTTCATAAAATCCGGTATCTAGCTTTATTGGCAGTGATTGCGAAGTTAAGTGATGTCGGGAGGAACATGTGTGGATGGCAATAAATTCTTCATTTTGTGGACGGGTTTCCAGTTTTGCGGGAGCTGGTTTCAGTTCGTAGATTTACAAATCATCATGCTTGCACAATTTTGGTTTGGGGCGGTAATTTGTGAGTATCGAGTATTTTGACATTGTCCACCCCAGTTAATATTTTTTGTGTAAGCTATTGAGGCTGAGGCAGTTGTAAATTAAAGTCCCATTTTTCAGTCTTAAAAAGTGTATTTTTATTTGGCAACTGAACACATCTCCTTCTATTCATCTACAAAATTATGAAAATCTTGTCAAAATCAGAAGACATAACATTCACTGTTTCATCCTCTTCGAGTTTTAGGTGTGAAATTATTTAACCCTAATATCAGACGAAAGATTGATAAAAAACTTTCATCATCGGATATCCATGAAGTAATTATAGTTCTGGTGACGTAGCCGCTACGACTTCTATAAATTACTTTCAAAGAGGAACACGAACAATGAGCATTGTATCTTTTATTGTGCAATGACACAAAATAACGGGACAAGTGCATAATGGAGCAGAACAGTTGTGCGTATGAATTCACATACAATGCTTATACGACTCGTTCAAAGCCAGAAAATGGTTATGTTGAACGCCACACAGTCGTGTCAGCCTGTTGGCAATATAATTTGTGGGACAGCAAAAATGAATACCTAATAAATGGTTTTATACTGTTTGCTTGGCAGCAAATAAGTGACAATTTAAACTGTAGACTGTATTGATTGGTTCATCTAATCGAATAGCCAAGTATTATTATTATCAATCGTTTGTGTCCCATTGAAATGCAAAAGGTTCCCTTCACTCCTTCCACTTATTACCTATCTACTGCTGTTTGTGGCTAAACCTTATAAAAAAAAGTCGAGTTCGTCCCACCAACTTCTGGGTCTGCTGGTTGGTTATATAAACAGACATCACATAGCCGTCAACTACACATTCTGTACATCAAACTAAGTATCACTGCACAAAAATAATTGCTGGAAAACGACTTTTATTTTTGGAGAGACAATTTGCTGTTTGTGGTAATGCGCAATGTTACACACGCAAAACATTGTGTTTATGGGTGCATGCAAAGTACAGGGATATTGAAAGTTGTGTTCTATACTACATTAAAAACTTATTTTCGTTAAGAAACATCAGTAAAATTTGGAACTTTAACCTTCAATAACCAGAAGGTTCTCAGGTATGGTGCAGTACAAAAACTATATTACAATGACGCGGAGCACAAGTGTCTCTCGGCTTCATTAATTGTCTTTTTACACCCGTTATTTACCACGATAAAAGGAAATGCTTGTTTAATACATCGTGAATAAAATTTATTGAAGCAAGCAAATTAAGAGACGGAGTGGTGTTGCCAAAATAATATTGTAAATTGACATATTTTTGCCGACTCCATTTTCACATCAATGCCTCGGCCTGTCTCTTGGGATGAGAGTTTTCATTACCGAAAACGAATGGTAATGAGGATAAATTTAAATATTGGTTATCAAATTGAGTATTGGCGATAGTTATTCCAGTAAAATTTTACGACTTAATTTTAACTTTTAAAGTATTTTTATTGATTCCAGAATGTTTACTATTATTATACTGTTAGCCTGCATCACATTCATCCCACTGCTGGGCAAAGGCCTCTCCCCATGACTTCCAGCTCTTTCGATCCAGGGCTAAAGTGGACCACTAGTCGTTTCTTTTATTCAGCTCGTCCCGCCATCTTCTACGGGGTCTGTCGTGACGCGACGCCTTCTAGCTGAGTCAGGGCTCCATGTGGTGCTTATTTTGGTCCACAGCTCATTGGGCACACGTGGCCAGCCCAGTCCCACTTCAGTTTATCGGGTTTTTGAGCAACGTCAGTAATCTGTGCTTTGGAGCGCAGTGTGGTGTTGTGAATATGGTACCGTATATATTAGGTCCTTACATATGAAATTGGCGTTTTGTACGGGAGGAATATAAAGTCAATATTTTTTTGTAAAATATATTTAATTAATCAAAGTATGCACCGTTGTTATCTATGCACTTTTGCCATCTCATAGGTAGTTCATTGATCCCTTTACTAAAAAAACCATGGGGGCGAGAATCAATGAACTCTTTGAAGGCGGTTTGGCCTGCCGCATCGGAGTTGAATTTTTTCCTTGTAAGAAGTTGTCCAAATTCCGGAAAAAATGGTAATCTGTGGATGTCGCAGACATTCCAATTGTAGCTCATCTAACTTAGTGGTTGTTTGTTGTGCAGTGTGTGGTCTTGCGTTGTCGTGAAGCAGCAGTGGCCTAGAGCGATTGACCAATCTCGGTTGTTTAGCAGCTAGTTCTTCCTTCATGGTTTCCAGTTGCTGACAATAGATATCTGCCGTAATCGTTTGGTCAGATTTTAGAAAGCTGTAGTGAACGACACGGACGCTAGTTCACCAAACACTCACAAGTAACTTTTTCTGAGTAAATTTTCGTTTAGGGCAGGATTTGGCTGGTTCTCCAGGGTTCAGCCATTGCGACGAGCGCTTCCGATTATCGTACAGTATCCACTTTTCATCACAAGTAATGATTCGATTTAAAATACCTTCATTATTGTGTCGGTTGAGCAAAGTAACACAGCAGTCGAAGCGTGTTTGAAAGTTCGATTCACTCAATTCATGAGGTACCCATCGTTCAAGTTTCTTTACTTTCCCGATTTGCTTCAAGTGGATTAATACAGTTTTATCACTTACCCCGAAGCCTGCAGCTATCTCTGAAGTGCTTTGTGATGGATCCGCTTCCAATTGTGGTGTTTTTGTGTGGATTGTGTGTGGAGCCTTTAATTCTTCATTTTCCACTTTGGTCTCCGGCCGTCCACGGGGTTGGTTCTGAAGGTCGAAATTTCCAGAACGAAAACGTTGAAACTAAAAACGTACCGTGCTTTCTTTTGCGACACCAGCGCCGTACACATAATTAATCCTTCGAGCTGTTTCTGCCGCCCTGGTGCCACGGTAGAACTCGTATTCGTAAATATACCGATAATTCATGTTTTCTATTGTGCGGTAATAAGCGACGCCAAAGAAAAAAATAATGAGGAAAAAACAAATGAATGACTGTTTTCGAAACTCAAATGTACCAGCTAAATGAATTTATAAATTTGAATTTGGAATTCTGAACCAAAGAGGAGATATTTCAGATCAAAGTGGTCAGTACGACAAAACGCTAATTTCATATGTAAGGACCTAATATAATTACTAATTGTATATTGCTATAAAATGCTCGAGACTTGCCCAACCATGATATTATCCTATGAAACTTGGTACATGTACGCGTAATGTGTTAATTTATGGCTTCTATGCGTTTCTGAAACGATTGTTATACAAGATTTTAGTTAATGAATTTATTAATGTACCGTATTCTTCAAGTCATTTGCTATAATATTTTCAGCCTGAATCTACGGACTGGAGAAAATTGCTTTTTTTTGTTGTTCTGTCGAATTCGTTACTGTGCACGTAAATGTAACACTATCAGTGACATCCACTACAGACGCATCAGTGTATAAAAACTTCCATACCTCTTACAAAAAACATACCTTTTTTATTGCTTCTACTTAAAACGCACTCATGGTTTTAATTTTCTCTACGGATTCTATATCTTCCCCTGTCTATTCTCAAACCAAAGAGATTTAATAATAATATCCTACCTTTTTAGATGCGAATGTTTGCGGTTATAAGCCTCGAATTTTGTTTCTTACCTCCTTTTAATTTTCTCATTTTATATCTTGCGGGGTATTAGAATATAATCTGACGGAAAATGATTACGTTTCCGCCCTCTCACCCTCAAAGAAAGTGGAATTTGGCCAAGGCTGAACAAAAAAATCCTTACGCCATTAAGCTCGTCATATCACCTTCCTATTCCTTTGCCTTCTTCATCCAAGTGTATTATTGGATCATTTTTGTCACCATTTGTTATTACCAGCGTATTCGAGATCTGTGGTAGCCCAGTGGTAACGACCGCGCCTTACGAAATATAGGTCGTAGGTTCGAACCCTGACAGGCGCTTTACTTTGTGTAAATAATTTTTCATCACCACTGCCCTCAAAACGGTGAAGGAAAACATTGTAAGGAAACCGGCATGTCCTAGAACCAAAAATTCAAAGACATGTGACATCTAACAACTTGCACTGGGCTGGCGTGGTGGTGGCCTATCTCGCAGAGTCCTCTCTGCGAGAGGGAGTTGGCCACCACCACGTGGCCACCGGCCCGTGCCCCAGCAGTGCACAGTAGGGGGAACATTATAGGCTAATTATGTACAAGCATTATGAGTAACAGTATCCTTTTGCCAACATTGAAATGGAATTGTTTTAAGCTTAGATTTATATAATGTGTTACTTCGTTACTTTCCCTGTGTGTTTATGCCAGCCTGTGAAACTATTTCTTTTTGCGACGAAATTAAAGGATTGTCCTCAAGCTACATCTCGTTATCAGGCTTCTAGTCTGTTCCATATTTTCATTTAATGTTGTTTCTTAACCGACGAAAAAAGGAGGAGGTTTCCAAGTTGACGCGTAATTTTTTACACATTCATTCAGCATAAACTAACACTATAGCTCTCTAAGAACACCTGAGCTAAACTACAGAACAAAATCTTGCAGTGTTCAACTTGTTACTACAGTAATATCTAGTCAAAAGAGCTTCTAACATGAGCGTCACTATAAACATTTTTACACCTGTGTATCCGTATGTCACAGTCATGAAAACCGACAATCACAGTTCAGATTACTTGCTCCCGCGAGCGCTCTCAATGTAAATTTCAGTCATAAAGAATAATGATTTGTTCACAGTAACTTTGTCACTGTCAACTTTATATGAAAAGTAGCGCTGTATAAAAGTTTACTCCTTGAATTTCATAGGTAAGATGTTAGTACCCACTTTGCAGGTACTTACTGAAGGATAAAAGAGTAAATCTAGTTGGAAAGTTACAATGTAACTTTTTATTATGACAAGACGGAATTTGGGAGGTAATGGGGTCTGAAATATTATAAAACAATAATTTCGGGAGTATAATCAAGTGGATATGACAAAAGGCGGTGGAATGTGGCCGAGGATGGGAAGTTATAACACCCACTTTGACTGAAACTTGTTGCGATGGGCGCATGCAATATAGGAAGAATTTCAACTCTAAAACCGATTTCCATTAATAGAGAATTAATTCCAGCAGTAAATCCGGAACTGTTGAACTATTTCATCACTTTGGTATTAGTTTGGCGATTCAGGATATGCTCAAACGTTAATTACATAACTTAATATTAGAAACTTGAGTTTAGTATTGAAAACCGACACGCAGACGAGATTTTAAATTACCTATGAAGAATACGTTTTGCCAAACATAACCAAAATCACAAATCTACGATAAAACCGTAGGTATAACTGATGTTACACAGCGTCACCGCGTAACCAACCGTTATAATTGAATACTGAACCGAAAGGGACACAAAAAGAAACTCATTTGTGTCCGCCATGTTATGAGATAAAGCCGCGTGTTATACATACACAACATCGAACAGACTTGTTGTTTTTTGTCCGAATGTGGGCCTCAAATTAACTTCAACTTGGTCGGTTTGTTTTTGATCGCACCTATTTGGTTAAAGGTGAATGGAATGAAATGGAAAACCTTTGAATGAGAACGGGAAATGTTAATATTTTTTGTAAGGAATACAATTAACGATCACCAACTTGTGACCAATTTATTTAGTTATTTGGACCACTAATTAAGTTATTGGCGCTGAAAGGTATTCCATTTATTTTTATTTTACTTGAAAAGTGATTAAAAATCTTTCTATATTTTTTGGAGTTCATTAGTCAAGTAGATATCGTTTTTTAAGCTAAATGTGTACAGTGACAGTGTTTTTATTCGACAAAATAACATAAAAACCATAGAAAAAAATGTTGTGAGGTTATGACCACACGATAGAAATGAAAACTTACGACTGGAGTCGAGTATACTCGATTCAGCGCCGATTACACGCGATAAAGCGTCACCGACCAACTGGATCCGAGTACATCCGATTCAGCGTCACTGACACGAGCGTGACGGTTTAGTTTCACTCACTGTTCAGTAAGAGCGCATTGCGCCTAAAGAAATGTTCACTTAAAATTAAAAAAATATCGTAACTGAGATTCACGCATCTACCTTGATTCGGCAATATTCGCTTGTTACACCATGACCCGTTGATTTATTCAAGGCTAAAAAAGTGTTGTAAACAGATACATACGGAATAAAACCGCAAATTGAATTTTCGGTTTGAATTTTTCCGTTAATTAAAAAAAGGGCGGTGCTGAAGTTTTCTGGCTCGGGTGTCGGTTTGGTTTTAATAATATCTGAGCCTTACTTTTATAATTACTGTTTGGTGATTATTGTTGGTTTTATCGTGAGCAATTTTTTGTTAATTGTCGGTTTTCTAGAATTCTAGCTTTACTGGCGAATGACGTCTCTGAAACGTGATTTTTTAAAAGTTAGTGTGTTTTCCTAGAGAGTGTTTTTAACACCGTAAAGCCAAACCCTGCTGCCATAATTTTCATGACAACCGCTATTGCGGCCGTTATGTGCCGGCCACCGCTCTTGTAGGACACCGTACCTTTAGAGACATTTCAATACATGGTTCTCATATTAATGAACAATCTTGATCTAGATTGTGTGGATTGTGAAAACAAGGTGTAGCGGTATTTACAACGCCAAATGCGAACTACGTGTCATACTAACGTCACGCAAAATCCTGCATGTCGCAAGCAAAGTTTACCGCGCAACTAGCATACTTATATACAATGGCCCGACATAAATCATCGGGCACTTGCCCGCCAGACGCAATACCCGTCTGGTCGGAGGATCTTCCCTTTTCTATGGAGGATAAGTGAAGTGAACTTTACACCCTGTTACTCATGCTTCTACAAAGGTTTACAGGCATAGGACAGACTAAGAATGCCTAGTTAACTCAACTTAGCCTATCGCACTCCACTGCTGGACAGAGGCCTCTCCCATGCTGCGCCACAACACCCTATCTTCCGCCATCCGCATCCAGTCTGTCCCAGTCACCTTTTTGAGGTCATCTGTCCATCTAGCAGGGGGCGTCCCACACACCACCTGCCGATACGCGGTCTCAACTCCAGGACTCGTCTGCTCCACCGGCCATCGGTCCTACGACAAACATGGCCAGCCCACTGCCATTTCAGCTTGCTTAATTTGCAAGCTATGCTATGTCGATAACTCAGGTTCTCTTCCGGACTTCGTTTCTGATTTTATTCTTTAAAGTGACTCCGTGCATAGACCTTAAATTGACTGCAAAAACGTCTGTGAATGCATAGTAGTAGTAATAGTATTGATAAGATGTTTTTTTCTATCAATTTGTTAACATTTCCACTAATCATCCTGACCTAATTTTGTAAAAACTAGAGAGCTGAAATTCCCTGTAGGTACCCTTCAGAGCAAATAAGCGGGAAGACAGCAGGGCTAACTAATTTTGTTTCTCCCTTGGGAAACGCCATGTTTACCACTTACCCCAATCAACAAACACAAGGGTACACATTTAATTACTAAACAATTAGAATGTCTCTACTGAATAGTAAAACGTGGCACAAAATATGAAATACAAATTTCGGAAAGGTTATCGCAAACTAAATTCATTAAAACTATTGCTTCAAACAAATGTTTTCAACTCAAAACTCCGCCTTTAACGACATTTTGATATCGATAATCATTTTGCTGCCCTATGGAGAGCTGCTCTCAATTTTGCCAAAATGACACATTCAACTTGCTCTGATTCCGTTAGAAAATAACAACAATATCATTTACAATTTAAGATTAGCTTTACTCAGGTGCATCATCAAAAAACTAAAAGTTATTAAAAAGAAAGAATGAAAACATCGTGATGAAACCAGCATGTCCTAGAACCAAACGTTCAAAGACATGTGACATCCACCAATCCGCACTGGGCCCGTGTGGTGGATTTCGGCCCACTCCCTCACTCAGAGAGGAGGCCTGTGTCCCAGCAGTGGGAACATTATAGGCTCGTTAAGCAATGTTTTAATTTAAAACTTTCCTTTTTTGGTGGAATAATAGAACTGCTTTCAAGCTCAATGACATCATTATAATAAGCATCTGCCTTATAAAAAAAAAATCTAAGTACCTACTTGTTTAGTGAATCTCCGCCCACCTCAACAAAGCCTTGTAAGTTGTTAACACATGCAGGTACTTTAACCACCCAACAATGTACCTGAAAGTAGTGTACTACCATCAAAACGGCCATAAGAAATCGCATTCACGAGCAAGCAGCAGCTAACTCCGTACAATTTACAGGATTTTAGCGGAGTTAAGCATGTTTTACCAAGTACTAAACGCTTTAGTAGCTAAAAGTGTCCGGTCATAGTGTATTAGTGTAAGTTTTATGTTGAAAGTTGTACGGTGTACCTCCTCCTCTGAAGTAATGACATTTTGCCCGCACTTAGTGACTGCAAAATCTAGCGGATATGGTAACGCAATTTGTGAGCTTTACCCGTGTGATCCCGGATTAAAAATTGGACACCCTACCTAAGTGTAGTGAGAGCTACTAAGGGACTATATTAGGCGTATGGCAACAATGTCCACAGCTGTTTACCTAGCTTTAAAAGGGTTGGGACCAAAGACATTAAATTATTTACGTTAAATCGCTTTGGTTGGGACGATTCAATTTTCTGACACTTTAAAACTTAAACTTCGCACTTATTGGTGGGATTTCAGCGAATTGTGTGTTTGATTAATGACATTAAATTGTGTTATAAATGAGATATTTTCCAAAGTTGCCTCTCCGTTATTAAAATCTAATCTAATTATTTTCTCTGTGAAACAGCTGAGCTAGTTAAGTACATCATTTATTAGGATGTAGGTGTTGTTTCGTATTTCACCAAAATAGCACTCAATTGTAGTCTAAACTTTAAGTAAAACAGAAATAACTGACGTACTAAGCTCAGCTAGTTGTTTATCTTTCAGTATAACCTCTACACTACAGATGGAGGCATTCCTGTTAATGTGTATCATTTGTCTGAAGTTTTCCACTTGACCTGCATTTGCCCAAGGGTTTTAATTAATGAATCCCTTTATTACTGTTTCATAATGCATGACTTCTCTTTGAACAATTTAGTCTTTGAGAAGTTAATTCTTATTGTTGGCGAACAGTTGTAATATAATTATTACAAAATTCCTACTTTCTTTACGGAGTGGAATATTGCTATTTTAATAATGTTCCTGGTGCTGATGCGTATAAAATATTTTCTCGAGTAAACAAAAGAGGGAACTAGGGAATTCATTTATTTCCTAGTATCTAATCTTGTTATTATTAACCTTTTATTACATTAATTAACAATTTATCAAATAAATTCTGTCACCTCTAACCTAGACTAGAGTCAAGAGCAAACCCAATTCAAATAAAAAAAAAGAAAGAAAATGTTGCAGTCGAAATTAATTCTCTCATTCAGGCCTAAGGGGCCTCGACAAGTGGCAATCGCTTTCATAGCGTTTCGTATTTCTTCAACGACTGAACAGGATTGACATAACATGGCAGACATGACACTATGATTTTTTGACATGAGTGATTTTATTATTTGAATTTTATAAATGATGATTTAATTTGATTTTGATATTAGAATTGACTACTAACATAAGTTTTAAGACCTTCATAACTAACAATTATAGACAAAAAATTAGTCTGAAATAAATTAATTTAATTTTAATTAGTTAATCAGCTTTTCGGTAGCTTATGTCAATCAAATATAGGTATATACTTATGATTTTTCATCATTGTTATCACTGATAGAATATCACTTTGTCTAAGCCCTCTGGTGTCTCTGAAAAAGCATTTGTGTCTTTTAGTAACAACAATGTGTCATTTAGTAACAACAATGTGTCATTTAGTAACAACAATGGCGCCAATTCCCTTGTTCACAAACTAAACTAAATTTAAGTTCAGTGCATCCTTTTCTTTCTATTTCATTAAGAAAAGGACAGAAGATAAACATTAGTTTAGTCCTGTCAAATTAAGATACTCCATAGACAGTTTAGACGTGATTAAAAAATTGGCTACTAAAAATACTTCAATTTACGTCAGGCGCTGACTAATTTGACAGGACTAAACTAATATTTATCTTCTGTCCTTTTCTTAATTAAATAGAAAGAAAAAGATGCACTGAACTTAAATTTAGTTTAGTTTGTGAACAAGGGAATCGGCGCCAATGTGTCTTTTAGTAACAACAATGTGTATTTTAGTAACAACAATGCCTTTTAGTAATAACAATTTTCCCCTCACAGATGCATCCGAGGCGACTACTTGAAGGTATACTCCGAAGGAGGGGTCCACGGACCAGGCCCGCCCGGTGTCAACGAGTATTCCGCCTGGTCCAGTGTCCTATGCGGCAGCCGAGCTGATGCACCACCAGCTCTATACTCCCATGGACCACTGTTAGTCTTAGAAATGCATACTGGAGCCAAAGCAACCAATGCTACGGGCTTCGTTGGGAACTACAGGTTTATAGATAGAAGTAAGTTGGTTTCTAATAAATGAAGTTTTATACAGTATGTGCCTGTTCAAGTAGGAACGCGCGGGCGCAGTGACGGGTGCGGGCGCGGAAGACTTGGTTCGCCGCACCTGCGTTTTGTATGTGAACACTCGCACACTATGCGTGTATGTGTGTATGTGTTTAATATTTCGTGACCGCGCCCGCCACCGCGCCTGCGAGTCAACGTGTTCAAGCATTACGAACAATACATTGATGGGAAACTAGTACATTCGGCCGCATGTCAGTTCTAATATTTTGACGTACGAAGTTTCAATACAATACGAGACCAGGGGGGCAATTCTCGTAATTTTAAGAACGTTCACGGTCTGATCTCAGTCTCAATCTGTCAAAAATACCTCTAATTTCCCTACATTTTGACAACTTTTTGACATTTGTTTGTCGCCGAGATGAGACTGTGACTAGATTTTTAACGTTTTAAATTACGAGAATTGACCTTCAGATTATACTTATATGATTTCGTTACCACTGTCTTGTGGTCGACCGTACCTAAATCTATACTGATAATAAAAATAAAGCTGAAGAGTTTGTTTGTTTAAACGCGCTAATCTCTGGAATATTATTGGTAGATTTAAAAAATTAGACAATTTTTTTTTTTAATCTTTTTGCATTTGTTAGCCCGATTATTGAGGAAGGACCCTTAGGAACCGAGAAATACGAAAAAAGTCAGAAAGAACGCAAAGCGAAGCGAAAACGAAGTAATAGTACGGGCAGGCGATGCGATGCGACGGGGTGGTTGGGGGTAAAATAAACTACACGGGGACGAAGTCGCGGGCAGAAGCTAGTTATTGATACTACGACATAAATAGTACATTATTTTGAAAGAAATTATGAACATAATATTGAAATGACGATCCATTTTGAAGTTACTTTTGTAATTATGTAAGATAAATTACTTTCTTCTAAAAGAATGAGTGAATAAACTCAATTCTTACATTAAATTAAATTAACAGCCTTGCTCTTAACACAAATGTTAAGTACGAAACCAAGTCAAAAAACATTTGAGTCAATAATGAATCAAACAATTAAAGTACTTAAAACTTCTTGCGTTGTCATTGAACAAAAATATTCAGTAATTAACGTCTCATTTTATTCCTAACTTCGTTTGTTCCATCCATAAAGTTTTTACTCTGTGGTCATTAATTCTTATTACAGTCAATCTCTCTCGTCCTTGGCTATACGTCTCTGTCTGATCAAATCAGTGTTTGGTTTTGTTACATTAAATATATCAATTAATTTTGTTAAAGCTACAATAGCTTGAGCGATGTTGGTATTAGGCAAATTAATGAAAGACAATTCAAAGGGTGTATGAATTTCATGAAAAATGTTTATAGCTTTATTACTGTAACCTGCAGTGTAATTATATAAGATACTAGCTGCGCCCCGCGGTTTCACCCGCGTAAGTTTCGATTTAGGTTAATGAAAAATAGATGTTGGCCGATTCTCATAGATACCGGATAAGCACAAAAAATTTCATCAAAATCGGTCAAGCCGTTTCGGAGGAGTATGGCAACGAAAACTGTGACACGAGAATTTTATATATTAGATAATTTATAAATATATTTTTTATATTATATTGTTTAATTTCATTAAGATATTAAGTAAACGTTACTGAAAAGGCTACACCATCCATCTAAGTAACAAACAAAGAGCTAGGTAATAATCTTGTAAGCAAATGTATTAGTCCATAAAAATACATCCTACAAAAGACTTAACCCAACACAAAACACGAAACAAACAAACATTTCACTCACGTAACAGATCGACTTCCATTCATCGATTTCTAAAGTTTTCCAATTTATAAAACTTGTATCTCGTTTCCTAGGAAATTTCGAGACAGACGGTGTACAAGTATCTGAGACGTGGTGCGATTACGTCTTCCACTCGCAGGCGAACAGACCCGCTCACGGGAGGTTGTATAGCCCCAGATATCCATCGAGTTATCCCAGCAATGTGAGGTGTACTTATCACTTTAACGCCAGGTGAGTTTGAAGTTTAGATTCGTCATTGTACAAAATTTCAAATGAACTACTTTCGTCTTATGTATTTCAAACACAAACATTTACCTAAGCACTTTTTGTGTCGACCGTACAAGTTCAAAATAATAGAAAAATAAACAAAAATGTAATCATGTTTATCGTATTCGGGGTTGTTGAATATTTGCAGTGTGACACACAGAGTGTGTCACATGTTGTGATGGTAAGTCCAAGATCTATAAACGTCACTTGCTTTCGTTTAGACATGTTCCCGTCGTGTACTTACACTTGTAGTTTGACAATACATGCTATGTAACGTTTATGTATCTCGGCTTAAGCATTACCTACGGTAATAACTTAGATGTAAACAATAGACTTCGTATTCGAATTTTATGAACAGGTACTCTGAAAAGCCAAAATATCTTCTTATAATCAACTGCTCCAATAAACTTCTCCATTTACTATGAAAAGTTGACAAAAGTTTCCTTCAAAGTCGAAGTTATTAAGTCACAAGTCAGGTCCTTCCTAATATCTAATTCTCTCTCTAACATTTCTAGGTACTTTAATACTCGGCATTCTTAATGTTTTAGGCACAACGAGCGGATCAAGTTAGTTTTCGAAGAGTCGTTCCTTCAAAAAGGCGACGAGAGGTAAGTATACTTCTTTACTAATATCAAAGAATAGATAGCTACAGAAGGTCGGCTCCATACAACTGACGAAAAGCAAGAGCACACAATAGTGGCGTATGGTCCGTCCAAAAGTATCTGATAAAAATCTAAACAAACGGAGCAGAAAGCTTAGTTGTAGATGCGGTAGTGCCACTTGCAAATGAGTGATTTGATTATTTAAATACTTAAACCCAAAATTCTAATTTTAAATAACCTTACAGATGTGTTTCATTTAACAATTGAGGTCGGACACATTTATTTTTATTAATCAAGATAATATTTACAGAATATAAGCTAACATTTAAAATAATAATATGTCCTATATGTAGGTATATGAAAAAAGAAGCAAAAGAATCATATAAATAGGTAATCATCAAAAAAACCGTCTGCATCGCTGTCAACAGGAACAGTGCCCAAAAGGCTGGCAGCATTGACAATTGAGGTTAATTTTATAACCTCAATTACCAGCGATGATTTTACAATTAAAATGTCTGAGATATAAAGTTGAAACCTTCTAAATACATATGAATGTGTTACCAATTCTCTTATGTAATTTATTGCGTAAGAATGTAACCTGAACAGGGTTTGTTTACACTCACATTATATACTAGTGTGCTTTCCCAAGACATAAACGAATGTCTATGTGGGCGTGCGTTTTGGCTCGTCGTGTAAAGCCGTCTTTCTGTGCCCTATTTATTCTGTGGTACCTAATACGTCCTTTGCCTTTTGGTGTTATAACTTTTCCACTTTTCAGTTGCCTCAATCGTGCTGATATAATAAAAGTGTTCGATGGACGGACTTCGGCGGCGCCGGTTTTAGCAATGCTTTGCAACGAGATCGTAGGTACGAATTATTTTGGATCGCTGTGAAACGATCTCGATTGATTTTAGTATATTTTAATCTTATGTGGTAGAAGAAAATATTTCGGTGTTTGAGATACTGATGCTAAACTGACACTGTTTAAGTACACAAAAATGTTTCCTTTCATCAACAGAAATTGAGCAATAATTAGAATAAAATTGTTGGATTTCTAAAGTTTTTTTTTAATCCTTTATTGTGTCCCACTGGTGAACAAAGGCCTCCCTTTGGACTTCCGAACCTCCCCCCTGTCATGTGCGATATTTAGCCATGTTAGATCGTCAAATCACCTCCACCGTGGTTTACCTCGTCCTCCCTCAGAGTAGAATAGTTTGTTAAATTATTCCCAATTTTGTTCAGGTTATGAGATACTATCAACGGGACCAGACTTATTAGTACAATTCACGGCAAACTCCAATATACCAGGACAAGGATTTAAAGCAAGATACCAGTTCCAAATGGAGGACGACCCAAACGCAGGTTTAGTAAGCATGTCATAACAAATTGTCTCATCAGCTGATGTTAATATGGTTAAAAATCGGAAATCAACCTTGTCTCCGGCTGAGTAGATATGATTCAATTGTAGTTAATCATGATAACTTCGAGCTGACAGTGTTTAGAATGCTATTATGCTCTTTTGCGGTTCTCTTACTTGTCTAATAGATGTATAATACCTACCTAAATATTAACGGTGAACAAGTGTCGTAAGGGACCGTCGATATTAAAATATTTAAAAGCTTCAATTTAATATATAACACAAACATTGTGTATTTAGGAATGCTAACACATTTCTTGGGGTCGGTATAATTCGTCACAGTCAGTCGGCAAAATTGAATATGTAATATTTTGCCGTTCGGCTGTGCCGAATCATGCTAATTCGAACAAGTGTGGCACGCTTCAGACACAACGTTTATGGCAAATATGAAATACAAAAATAAGACATCCATTTCTTATCTTGTTAATTATAGAACAATCATTACTCTTCTAAAAGCTACAGCTGTCGATTAATAATAAGCCTCTAATATTTCGTTTGAAACCTGTTACAATTGAATACAGTGAACCACAATAATCTCTTCTTTCTTAACAGATGGGGATATTAATAAGAAATCAAGTACAACGGAGGCAATATCCGGCTTAGGACCGGCTGTTAGCGCCGCCAGTAAGTACTTGGAATAAGGCCGCCATTTAAAAACAGAAAGTTTGCGTTTTTTTAAACAAAGTCACTTCATAGATTATCAGCCATCTTGGTGTGAGATGCTTTGTAGATGGATCTAGGTTCAAAGATTTTATTAATAAAGACGATGTACCAACTAGAGTAAATTAAAAGGCTGAGTTACATTTGAAAGGTGGCGAGTTAAGTCCATGACATTGTTTGTACTGAAACTATACGTGTAAAAATCAAAAACTGTCAGTTTCGGACTGACGTTTTTACAAACGTCAGTACTTACGTTCGTTGTTCCTTCGCTCGTTGTGTACACAACTTGCTACTTGAAGTAAACTCGCTACGTAACAAATGCAAATTACGATCATGGCTTTGTTCATTTAGATTACTTAGTTAAAAGAGAAAATGACAGTAAATATTTTGACTCATGGGTTGTTTCCATGATGTATCTGAAGTCTGAACAGAAGGCCAATTCGAGTAATTAAAAACGTTCAAAATCCAGTCACAATCTCATCTCAGCGATAATCAATGTCAAAAACTAGACAAAAATGTAGGCAAATTAGAGGTATTTTTGACAGATTTAGACATCAGACTGTAAATGTTCTTAAAATTACAAGAATTGTCTAAATTGCCAATCGAATTAAAGTCAAATTGAACCCAACAACGCAACCTTTAAACAATAATTTTGCTACCATGCAACCGAACATAACTTCCAATGTTCAATTGGCTTCAATTAATGACGTAACGACTTCTACAGCTTCATACGTGCCAATGACTTTCAAAAGGTAGAGCTTAAATCTCCTATTGAGCTTATCTCAAATATGTTTGGTTCATAGAATCGTGCCAAATTGCTTGAGAATTTATTAATAGGAAGGCGGAAGCATAAGACTTACTTTATATAGCAGACAAGAGGATAAGAATTTCTAGTGGTTTCAGAGAGAAACGGGATTTAACAGCCGTTAAAATAGAATTTTCTATTTGAACCTTATTTTCTCACCAATGTGTTTCCATAAGCGGGGTGCCAAATGTGGCGAAAATGGCATAGAAAATGTCTATATTTCTTTTAAATTAAATTGAAAAAGTCGACATTTTTATTGATCAGTCTCAATTCCCTTTTATATTTTGAAATATTACAATAATTTATGATCAAAAGCAAAATTCTCGTTACATTATGACAACATAAATAATGTATTACTCAAATAAATCTATTCAAAATTTACGAAGCATCTCACGCATAATGCTCCACAAATGTACGTATGACATCACTCCATTTCATATATTATTATGAACTAATGTATGCATTCCATTAGTGATGTGACACCTTCATTTCAGCGTCATCCTGCCATCAAGTATTCAGCAGTGATAAGAGCAAGACCGGTAAATTGACTTCGCTTCTCTACCCGGCCCCATACCCGCAGAAAACGCAATGTCATTACGACTTTCTAGCTCGAGGGAGGGAAAGAGTCAGGCTGGTATTTGAAGACTTCAGCTTGCAGCTAATAACAGACAATATTATAGAGTAAGTTTTTAACCTGACTGCTGAACCGAATATTTTTTCATACAATAAAACTTAAAGTAATTTATATTAATAAAACTTAGGTATGTTGGAACTCAGTGAGAGTTTTTAGTATGTAGTAGGTAATTAAGGGTTTCCAAAGCTTGCTGCATAAATGTCGTCAGTTAGTAGGTTGTATTTTGGACTTTGAATAGTCAGTTGTACTACCAACCCCGCTGACTGACCACGTATAATATGTTTTTTTTTTCTCGTATTATAATTTGTATTGACAAAGAAGAAAATATTGGAAGCCTTGGCAGTGTTTGTCTTTCAGATGAGCACGGTATTGTTTCGTAAAACTGTTTTTGAAATTCAAAAACAACACGGAATAACAATATTACTTTGACAAAACAAAATGGACAAGACGTATAAAGAACGAAAACAAAGCACTCGAAGCGATATCGAATAAGCAAATTTACTTTGTTATAGTTGCGAAAGTATGGATTCTCTCGACGTATTTTTGTATGTAGACGGTCGTCTCGAAAAGATGGCATCATTTTGCGGCAACGATATACCGAAGCCAATAATGTCGAATGGACCCAAGTTATCTATCGAGTTTCGTGGAATATACTCATCGAGACATAGCAGGGGGTTTAAGATATCATACTCCTTTGTTGAAGGTACGTACTTCTTTTTTCTTATCTTAATTTCGTATGTGTGGTCATGCCCTTGGTTTATTGTGATTGATTGATATCCATTTGTATTTCTTCGGACTGGTGTTTTCCTGTCTGTAGGTACCTACCTACTTCTCTTTTATTTGAAAAATACAACTTAGTAGAAAACATTTCCGTTACAATAACTCGTAAAAGTTTGTGCTTAGTATTTATAAAACGTCAAGCGAGCAATAGGTACCTATATTGATATTCACAATTTAACACCAGTACCTACAATTAAATTGTTAAGGATCGAACCTTTCTAAAACATAATTTTAACCACATTTTCATTGTGTTTGAAAATCTTTTGTCATTTTCACATTGGAATTCTGAGCACCACGTATTCCTACCTCATCATTCTTGATACCGTCCGCGCGTAATTCCTCACATTTTTCTGAATGTTCGCATTTCAAACATGGTGACGTTGCGTTTTTGTTTCTTTTTAATTTTAATATAGTTAGGAGCTAGGAAAAAGTGAGATTTTTGTAGAGAGTTAAAAAAGACAACTTTTTTAATGATATAGGATTTAGACAGAAAGATAACATAACCTCAAAGATGATGCAAAGTATAGAATTTCTGAAAATTAAACTGCATTTATTTCAAGTGTAGTAATAAATCATAAAATAATACCCAAAAGTATCGCTACCCAGGAAAGCCTCAATTACGCCAAAATCCACGGACACCAAAAAACAAAGGTAAAAAGTTTTTGACTTTCAGATTACGGGATCGCAACGGGGAGCCAACTTTTAGAATTTCCATGTGCCTTCGTATTTAATAGCAGTGAGAGGGGGAGGGGGGTGGTGACGTCACCAAACCACCCTGGCCTCTATCCAAGGGACACAGAGTGCAATTACTTCTTCTACGGCAACGAAAACGAGAGAGTACATTTACATTTCACTTATTTCGACGTCGAAGGTGTGGTCCCGTAAGTAATTCATTTGAATACTATTAGGTTTAGAAAAGTCTTTCGTCACTAGCGGAGTGCAGTAGGTATTTGATAAGGGTTATTTTGCCAAGATTGGCTTCATGTGGGTAGGTATAGATTAGTGATAAAATATGCCTAATCTCTCGTGATCTAGGTTGGACGTAACAAAGACTTTAGTGAATCGGCGATTTTGATTTTGTTCTAAAACTTTTGGTCCTCCCTTTGATTAAATAGAAGATCAAGACCAAGAATATGAGAAGTGTAATAGAAGTATCCCAAAGTAATTTATTAAATTAAAGTAAATATTTTTATCCTCTAAAAAATCTTGATAAAGTTAAAACAAAAACAGCTGTCTTTTTATAAAGCTTTGAAGATTCCAATAAAGTTTTTTATTTTAGGTGTGAAGCCGTATCAGCCAGTGACTACGTCCAGTTTTACAGTCAAATGATCGAATCACAAAGCCACAGGCACTGTGGTCAACTAAAAGAGCTCCAAGTGACGTCAGAGAAGAATTTTCTAAGGATAACCTTCAAATCCAACGACAGACTAGACGCAACAGGATTTAAAGCAAACTACTTATTTCTAAGAGACTCCGAAATGCATAGTATAACTATGCCAAATTCTACAGATAAAGGTTTGTGTTTTATTTTACATATAGCTTTAAGAGTAGGAGAGGCTAAAGAAACAATGGATGAGTTATTGTGTGAAAGATGATATGGCTGGAAATAGGGTTACTACTGTGATGACGGCTCATAGAATAGCTATATGAAAGAAAAAGAGACGCTGCACCGACCTCAAATAAATTGGGATAAGAAGGCTGCGAACAGTAGAATGAGGAAAGGGAAGAGTGAAGTGATAATTTGCCGATAAAGGTTCGTTTGCTCAACAACAAACAACTGAACAATAAGCAACAAAACACAGCAGCTTGCAGCTTGTTTGATGAACAATAAGCTTCAAAACGCAACACCATCGATTATCCTATGGCAGTTGTTTAATTACCTTGCACATCCTACGAATTCAGAACGCGTACTATTCCATCAACTCCGTGTACAGTTCCGTAGTGTTTACTTATGATTAAGTTAGTTTTCGAGTTTGGAATCGAAACTTGAAGACACTTAGATTTTCCTTTAGGATACGGAGCATCATTTCAAGGTGGTGTTTTTGTTGTATCGAGTTCTAGATTTACTTGTGAAGTTTAGCTACTTTTAGGTAGATGGGTATCAAATTTTACATTGACAGTATACAGGGTGGTAGGGATATACACGCACAACCTGTTACCATAGATTTAGAACACGATTCTGAATTGCTGTCATATATTTTGACCACGTAGATTTGCACTTTTCCATGAAACAGCTGATATTATTTTTGATAACAGACTAAAAATTTCTACTCTAGGGGGTCTAGAATCATGTGCTAAATTCATGGTTACAGTTTGCGCGTCGATTACCCTGCCGCCGGATGTTTTTTTTTCGTGATTTCATAGTTGGTCCCATAATGGAAGTTGTTCATATTCATGGGTTTCGAGACGGTAAAAAAAATCACCCATTATATACAAATACAGTACTGGTTGTACCTACTTCAGCTTAATAAATAATTTTAGGAAGGGAACATTTTATGTCCTCTGAAATATGGCCTTGAAATTATTTAACAGCAGTAAAGTGTCCGGAGTAAGTAATAATTTAGGACACTTTTAACAACTTTTTAACTGTTGTTTGAGAGACTGTTTAATTTTGTACGTAGCTTGAAATCAGTTAGAGTGTATTACTTACACTTTTTAAACTTAATAGTCACCAGAATTTTCTTGTCGTGGAGTTAAAATAATACTATTTTTCAAACCATCTGACTACTATTTACATATTTTACTATGTCTTCTTAAATTATCATCATCTACTTTTATGATATGAAAAGATTTTTTATTGTTTTTCTATTATAAAATGTAGTACCTACCAACCTCAGTTCTGCACAAAATCTAGTGCCATAATTACATGTTAATGCTTATCAATGTCCCAACCGAATTTTGTTGACTACCAGGTACGTTTAAACCTATTTCTCTAAAATCTCTAATCTGATGACGTCCGGCCACTGCCGCATGTAATCCGTCTCTCGAATGCTATAGCTTTTCAGTTCCATTCAAATCATGTCCATTGTGTTCACGTTTCCTCTAACAATAAAGACGTGTGAATTTACTTTGCGGACGAAAAAGAGAATTTTAAATACCAAATTAAAGCTCAGTTAGCGTAGGGTATGTTTATTTTTGGATCTGTATCTTGATTTTAATTAATACTTAACATCATCTTAATTTTTTTCTCACTTATGTTCGAGATGTCTTCTGATCTGTCTGCACCATTTGGTATTTTATTTTCTTCCAGTTGTAGAAGAAAATAAAAATATAATCCATTGTACAATGTAAACAAGCGACTGGTAAATTTTGTAGAGAAGCACAACATTGTCTCAGTCAGGCAGTTTGGATTTCGTCGGGGAAGATCCACCGAAGACGCGGTGTCACTTCTGACAAACCAAGTCTCTCATCACATAGAAAATGGAGAACGCTGTATTGGTGTCTTTCTTGATTTGGCAAAAGCATTCGACACCGTGTCTCCTGGACTGCTATTGAAGAAACTTGAGGCAATAGGTATAAGAGGTACTCCTCTAAAATGGTTTCACAGCTACTTAACATCACGGTATCAATATTGTAAAATAGACAGTCACCAAAGCAGGTTGCTCCCTATCACGTTTGGAGTTCCGCAGGGCAGTACCCTTGGCCCGACGTTGTTCTCGCTGTATATTAATAACGTAGTAAATCTCCCTCTTAGAAACGCTGAAGTGATCTACTACGCTGACGACACAGCCATCGTTTTCTACGACACGTCATGGGACCGAGTTTATCGACTAGCGGAACAAGGCCTCTCTCAGATAGGGCAATCCCTAGACTCTAACCTACTGACACTTAACGTCAGTAAAAGTAAATATATTGCCTTCTCCAAAACTGGCTCCTCCAGTGCCTCTCATTCTATGTCCTTAAAAATACATACCTGTCCACAGAAACACATTATTTCCTCACAACTGCCACACCACCCCTGCGCATGTAAAGACCTTGAACGTACCGACACGATAAAATACCTCGGAATAACCATAGATAACAACTTAACGTATAAAGCCCACATTTTCGCCCTTTCCTCCAGAGTACGAAAACTAATACACGTCTTGAAAAAACTCAGGAACTGCACCCCTATCGATATTTTGAAAATGGTCTACTTCGCACTCTGTCAGTCAATCATAAAGTACTGTATTTGCATTTGGGGACGCGCTGGAAAGAGCACATTTATAACGCTAGAAAGGGCGCAACGGGCACTGATCAAAGTCGCACTAAAAAAACCTTTCAGATTCCCTACAGACCTTGTCTACCATGAATTTCAAGTTCTCAGGGTAAGACAAATATTTGTACTGCAAGCAACGCTTAAATATCATGCAACAATAAAAAATCGGCCTGATTACAGGGACATAATAAACAAGCGCGTCTTTAGAGTACCCATACCAAATTCCAAATCCGAACTAGCTAGACGCTGTACCCATTTTTCCCATCCCAATACTTACAATAAAGTTAGCAAAATCTGCGACCTAAGAGACTGCTCAACCACCACCTGTAAGACAATCCTAACTTCAGCTCTTTTGAAATTATCATACGAAGCCACCGAAGCTTTGATATAGCAGGTGCTATATCAAAGCTTCGGTGGCTTCGATGCAGTTGTGTATGTGTGTATAGGTATACACACATACACACACCCCGTCACACACACACACATACAAGCATGCACACACACACAGACAAACACACACACACACACATACACACATCATAGTACAAGCCTTTAAACAAATACTATTTATTTTGTGATCAGAATCGCACAAATGTTTTGTTTTGTTTTATTTTATTTTAACTCTTATCTTTTGTAACTATCCAACGTCCTCAAACTGTATTGTAATCATGAACATTGTAAAATTTCACTCCAGAGCCACAAGATACAAGCGATGCTCAGTTTGTGGCTCACCGAATCCGTCACATTGTATTTTTACTTTTTGATTAATAAACTTATTATTATTAAACTTATTATTATTAAATTGTTTAATTTTTTTATAAATTTGATATTACGCATGACTGTCCAGTCCATTGATGAGGTCTCTGTGAGGGATATGTGAGCGTATTAATTAATACAGCCAGAACTAAGCACTCGTCACAATCCCAACGCTTAGGCAAATCCTCTTAGTTGCGGGTAAATGGGACAGGATTAAAGGGATATAGGGATATAGTATAATGATTGCAAAATGAATTGGGGACCATGCAACAAAATTAATGAATTTAGAAATGACGGCGGTATTAAGAGATTTTGATTGCGAAACGCCGATCTAGTACATTGGCTTTACAATCGTGCATTAATGTATCAGTAATAGTATATAATAAGTTTGGTCGTGGATGAGTGACCAATTGACCATCCATAAACTACATATAGAGCCCTTCGTTCCTCGGAAACTACGTAATACCATTTTTCCCGGCTCCGTACATCAAAAGAAGATCAAAAGGTCTGACAACCAGTCTTACCCAGGGGTATCGTGATACCCAGTAACTGGGTTGTGTAGGTCACATCGGTGACTGCCAGTAGACTGAATACCAGTATCATACATGGAGCGACCGCACCATGTAAAATACTGGTACTCATTACTCGTTACAGGTAGTATAAACTATTAGACTTAGTTAAAAGTCAAAGTCGAATTAAAGTATACTCCTGAAAGACGTATTCTTTGAAAAATATGTAATATCCAATTAATTCTACTGTTGTTTCAGGTACCATGTGCTACACGTCAAAATTCCTAATATTTGTATGTTTGTGCAAAGTCATTTGGAATATCAGATAGTGATACTAACAATAACTTTGTACCCTCGGAGAGAAATTATGGAATAAAAATATCGGTGTTACTATGGATTGTTTTAATGTTATGAAAGCCTACGCCTTCTTTACCAGGCACCCTTAATGTATTTAAAATTGGAGAGGCACATATTAAGGAAGCTAATGATGATGACGGTGATTTTTTTGATGAAATTGTGTATTAGGCTGAGTCAATTAAATTCACCCAACATAATGTTAGACTTTTTGAATGTTGAAACTTTTGTAAACTTTAGTACCTAACCTTCGACCCTGTGTTATATAATTGAATGTTGCGCACAACTCTATGATGGCGTCTCAAATAAAATCGATCGATATATCCCCGATGGCGACTAGTAAACACCAAAAACCCTCGTACAACACAACACAGAATATTTCTAGTTCTTCTCAACTGAGCAAGAAACCATGTCATTCACATTTACATCATGGAGGAGAATACCTATCTACTAAAGTACTATTATCATAGTCATACAACAACCAGGCTCATCATTTAAATGTGAAAGCCGAAATACCTCTGAGCATACCATCAAAGGGTTCCTCCAAGGACTCCAGGGGTGAAGGACGTGTACCAAAGAGTGACATACAAACATAAAGTAAGGTCAAAAACAAATAGTATTAGCATTCACGTCACGTAGAAATCGAGATATCGAACTTTAAGACCCTCTCAAGAAAAATCTAAATGAATATTTCTGTGAAAATTTTGGAACTAGAAAAACTGTCAGATAAGAAAGTGAAACGGGTGTTCAAGAATTTTATGAAGTTTTGGAGTTATTTCTAGAAAGTTCTGAAATATATTTGGGTAGATTAGATTTTTTCATGATAAAACATAACCTAATTTCAGAATCTAATTCTCAGTCACACAAGTCTCTGTTCCTATTATTCTATATGCTATATTATTGCTTATATTCTTTCGAAATTACTTTACAAAACAGACAAGTATAAAAAAATCAATACGCTCATTTTGTTGTAATAAAAAATATTAAAAGCAGCGCGAGTAGATCGAAGGTTAAGTTGCGCTTGCCACGGTCGTTTCGTAGAAGGGAACATCAATTACATATCGAGATCTCTTCGAGCCTCGGAAAACACGTTAAGCCGTTGGGTCCCGGCGGTCATTCGTAGGACTTAGACAAGCTACAAAGGTAGTCAGAAGCCCAAACATTTGACAACCAGTCTTACCAAGGGGTATTGCGTTACCCAGTAACTGGGTTGTGGATATCAGATAGGCAGTCGCTCCATGTATTAAATACTGGTATTCAGCTGCTTTCGGTTAGACTGGAAGCCGACCCCAACATAGAAAAACGCTATGC
Organism: Gortyna flavago; assembly: GCA_963669345.1. Lineage (NCBI taxonomy): Eukaryota > Metazoa > Arthropoda > Insecta > Lepidoptera > Noctuidae > Gortyna > Gortyna flavago. The sequence goes on from OY770135.1 coordinate 13,386,701, forward strand.
AAATTAATTTTGAGTCCTTCAATCACGAAGGCGATAAAATAAAATCATACTACAAACTTCCACAAAACATTCGGTTATGTTCACTAGTTTTTGGAATGAATAAGCTCAATTCCTTGTAAGCACAATTTCAAACATGATATCCATAATGACAGAACATTTACTGCAGCAACTTTAGGTTTTACAGTAATATTATTACATGTTTGCGTTCATAGTTAACTAAGTATTAAGTTCCAGTGGGTTTTGATTGGTGGAGAACAGTGGTGGCAGGTAACGATCGCGACTTACGATTTATAGGTCGTAGGTTCGAACCCAGACATGCGCTTTACTTTGTGTAAATTATTTCATCACCATTGCTCTCCAAACGGTGAAGGAAAACATCGTGAGTAAACCGGCATGTCCTAGAACCAAAAATTCGAAGACATGTGACATTTGCCAACTCGCACTGGGCTAGCGTGGTGGATTATGGTCCACTACCTGTCACAGAGAGGAGCCTTTGTCCCTGTAGTGGGAACATTATAGGCTGATTATGTATGGGTTTTGATTTCACAGTAAGAATGGAAGTCAATGAAGCAGCTGTCTGTACTTTTTAAGTGTCATGTTGGGGATATGGCTAGAAAGGGGATGACTATACTGAGAGGATGACTAATAAAGAAAATGGAAGAAAAAGTCATGTTGCGCCGACCCTAGATAAATTCGGATAAGGGCAGGAATAGGGATAAGAATGGAGATGATATTGAGGGATCCACAACTTCATCCTATTGCCTGGTTAACGATAGATATAGGATCAATCAACATCTTGTTGTTTGGCGATTCTAATCAATATTCTATTGTATTATAAGGCAGATTTCCTTATCGAAAGAAAAACAAGGCAAAACCACACTGAAAAAATGTAACTCGTACAAATAACGAACTAACACGAATTGCTAAAATAATAGTATATGCCTCACCGTAGGGTTAATAACCATTACCAAAACTGGCGTATAATTTGGTAAACGTAAGTAAGTATTCATCCAACTATGACCGGCCTTTAAAACAAAACGCTGGAGGCGAAACAGAACCTTTGGTCGGCACATAGACTTCAAAGTTTGCATAAAATTATGCCGGACATTTAAGCTACATTTTGAGGAACTGCGGACTTAGGGTTTATGCATAATGGAAGCGGTGGAACGAGGGAGCGGATCCATTATTTGTTAGCTTAAGCGGGGTAGATGAACTGTTACGAATAACTTCGAAGATTTATTGAGTTTTCCCGCATGTGTTGCTAGCAAATTTATTACATATCTTGTGAAATGTATGGTAGCTTTAATAGCAGTCCTGCTGTAAGAACAGACTTGATTGACTGCCTCGTTGTTGGTCTAGTGGTCGCAAGTGCTACTGCTGTGTTTGATTCCCGGTTCGAGCCAAGTGTTACTGGGTTTTCCGTCTGGAATTTCTCAGGAGCAGCCCGGAGTCTCGATTTGTGCCCGCATGATGGTAATAAAATGTAATTGGGTATTGGGTTGGGTTGGGCTTCAGGAAATACAGGCGTTATGTTATGTTAGGTTCAGTAACTTGATTTAATTAATGTAAACTTAACTTACTCCGTCATGAGTGAATACCAAAATGGCTAGTTTGACAGCAAACGTACGTGGTGTAGGATGCCCCATGCTGGTGCCAGGTACAACGAAGATTTTTGCAGCGTGGCTCAATTAGCATGATGAGAGAAGCCTTGCGATTGGAGAGACCTATGTTAAGAACTGGACTGTAATAGGCTTATGATGATGGTAATTATTTAGGTTAAGGCTAGTCTGTGCCAGTGAAGCAGTGGTGACCCAGCGGAAAGGTCTGCGACTTACGAGATGTAGGTCGTAGGTTCGAGAGGATCCTAGCGATATAACTATATCACAGCTTCAACCATCTTACCGCGTCATAGACAATAACATACCTTTAACCTTCCGGATCACAATACAAACATACTACTGCGAGTATAATAATAGGTCCGTTTTACGCAAAAACAAACCAAGCATGTACTTATAAATAGAAGATAATACACGAAGACAATAGAGGGACAATAGAGGGAGGGGAGATCTTCACAGATCTATGTATGCCTGAAGATGGATGGCGCCTCCGAGGCCGGCCCAGAAAGTGAAGGCGAGACGACCAGGACGCGTACTGCGAAGGCTGGTTCGAGGAGGCGCGGTAAAAGAGTTCCTGCAAGGGTTTGGGGGAGCTCTTTGCCCAGCAGTGGGACAGTATAAGCTAACAATTAAAACTTGTACAATACATGAATAGAAAATAATACACGAACACTCGTCTTAATACACTTTAAGTTTCTGGTAATTCAATACTAAATTTGCTGAGGCAAGTTATTATGATAGTGTGATGAATCTTCAGAACGACCCGAAACTTCGATTTGAAAGTTATGAAACGTTTCGATCCAGATTGAGTTTCAACTGAATTATTTAAGGAAACATAGTATATGTAGGTATAGAAATCAATGATATTTTTTCTTTATCATTTTTTTTTCTATAACACAAAGAAGAAAAATGATAGAACTTTTTTTTTGTTAGATTATTTTGTGTCCCACTGCTGGGCAAAAGACTCCCCTTTTTCCTTCCGTAACTCTTTTTTTTTGTGCGATATCTGGCCAATTTGGCCGGCAAACATGATTGAATCATCACAACACCTTCGCCGCGGTCTACCTCGACGGCGATGACCTCCATCAGGCGTCCAGTGATTGAAGATTTTTTCAGAACTTAATAAAAATATATTAAAGGACTTCTAGCTTATATGTTTCATGTAAAAAATGAAAAATAAAAAAGACCAAAAATTAGTGTGACAACTTTTGCATGATTTCATTCCTTGTATTCCCATCATCCTCACCGCTATGGGCCAAAGGGAATGAAAGGAATCTTCTCGCTGTCTCCACCAAGAAGTGGATCGGGAAATAAATAAAAAATATAATATAATTTATTCATTCCCACTGGCCCCACTAATTCAATCTACTAAGTCAGAAGAAATAAAAGATTATTAACCATCCAACAAACAATATAATAAAAGTAACCTTACCCTTAAGCACAAGCGATCATAAAGATCATACTTAAATAAAAGTAAATTAATATTCAGCGCGATGACGTATCCCTTTGGGCAACAAAATTTAATTTGAAAAATCGCCTTTCTGTCCATTATCAAATTTGGAGCATGAAATTCGTTGAAACTCAGCAGTATAAGCTAACAAAGTTAACTTTTAAAATTGTAAAGCAGTAGAAAATGGGCATTTAAAAATATGAACCAGAAAATGGGTGCCGACGGCGCTACTGATATGTTCTCAGATCGGAAAAAAATTATAGCTGGACTATAACATTAATTACTATGAGAAACTATGAGAGGTACTAAGAAATTCAGTATCATCTTATAGAAAATCATAAAATCTTGATTACCATAATCGATCTCTAGCTCGCCTGGCCGATAAGAGTTATGGCTGCAAACGCCAGTGCAGCTTAAAACTCTCTCTAACAAGAGCATCTGGTTTATTCTGTAAAAATCTCCCCGTGAAAACTTAGGTGAAGTGAGCTTGAAATGATCTTTCACTGTACCTGATTTTAGGGACTATTGACAGCTCACTTTAAACTCACTTCATCTTAGATTTCACGGTGAGATGTTTACAGAATAGCTGGATTTCACAAACTTTTTTACTAAGCTTTACCAAGTTTATTGTATTATTCATAAAACTTTGCTAACCGCTCAAAAATTGGACCAACCGATAATAATTTATGAAGGCGACGGACCGCGTCTATCGGACCGTACAAAAGGACTAAAGGATTCACTTTCCGAATTGTTTACACTGCCGTGATGTGGGTGAAGCTGACATCTAAGCGGTTTAGTTCCGAACAGTCGCCGGCTGTGACCGCAAACTGTGGCGTACAAGAAAACGCTTTTGTCTGACCGTGGTCACAGAATAAGTAAATCGTGTAGAAGCAAAACTCGTGTACTTTTCTTTGTGTGCTGATGCAGCTGAAATATTTTCCAGAGTGGGCGAATCTCCTCAATTGTTATCATTGTATTTTTTGTTGGAGAAAATCTGTGCGTGTGTTCTTGTGTGTGTTCTGTGCTGTGTGTCACTCAAACGAAGCGATGTGGTTATGTGGGGCTCTGTTCGATCTTTGCTCATAAATATAGGGTAGTTTAATCTGGCTTGTCCACTGGTTTGTTCTCCAACCCGCATTGGGAATCAGTGGAAAGTTCGGTGGGGTATGCCTGCCCCGCCCCGCGCGTCTCCCGAGCTGTGTATCAAGGCTAGATCCCCGGCTGTTCACCCGGGGTCGCCATTGCAGGTGGTCATTTAAAATATTATAATCTCAAGCTGAATATTGTTCCGAAACCTATGTAAATTGCCGTGCAATTAGTTACGTACCTACTTAACGTTCATCGAGACATTTTCTCACGCGAGTGCTGAGCTTCCCTGCTGTTCCCTGAAGCTGCGAACTGGTGTCGTGGCAAGGATAATTCAGGTTAGTGGTCAAGCTTTTTTATCTACCCTGTGTGTGTGTGTGAGCAGGGACGAGTGCTTCTTTAGGGGTTTTTTAGTGGTACAGTACTTCCCGCCAATAATAAGGGCATTCGATTTTATTTTATTTATACCAGATCTCCTATTCAGACTCCACAGGCTCACTATTCCGTATTTATGTATATATACCTTATGGTATACCAGAAAATTTATAACTAAAACGAATTCATACATTTAACACTGCAAGACATTCCCCTCCTTATTTATAAACGTTCCTGAAAGTTAAGTAATGATTAACGTCTGTTGAACCATACATTTTAGGCGTTTAAGCGTCTCTTAACTTTAAGCAACGTTTTTAAATAAGAGAGATAATAGGCGGCCTTATAGCTTTCTGTCATCTGCCGATCTTTTCGTATGTGCCTTTATTCGAGAGAGAAGGAGAGGTCGTGAGAACTGCTAAGCTCGTATTCTCGACACTTCAAGCCCTCAAGCACTCCCCATTGCCATGCAACAGCCCACGTTAACGAGTACTGCAAAAGACAATACAATCCTGACTAAGGTGAATATGTTCCTTACGAACAAATTCTGTAGCCATTTTCAATACTTTCGGAGCAGGTGTCGCTTCTATACATTGTTCTATGGCATGACGTTAATGTCCAAAACTAAAATCTTCGAAGAGGACCTTTACAAACTGCATGTCTAAGATTAATGAAGTTTTGAACACCGAGTGTCTGAACTAAGTATTTACCGCAGTTTACGCATGATTTACCCTGGATACTCTAGGGTAAGCAGGTTAAACCCCTGTTGTCTATTATGTATAGGTACTGAAGTGGTTCCGTTGTTACTTTAGAGTGCGTTTGCGGTGAATTATGCAATGCGTTCCTTGCTTGAGATGTTATGATACCTTTTACGACTTTCCTCGTCTCTTCTTCGTTGTTAAAATAAATCATTTTGAAGAGACGACCCGTTGTTCCAGTGGTCACAAACACGACTGCCTAACATGGGGTTCACAGTTAGGCACTAGCAAAAATATATTACTATGGACAGTTCTCTGATTTTATGTTTCATCCATTAATATCTGTCGTAAAGATGACGGCAAATATATGTAATTATTTGGGGAAGGCATAAATACAAGTGGCAGCACAAATATGTGACATCGAAGGAACACTAAAACTATCTGACGAACCAAAATATAAGATGCTGCATCGGCTTAAAAAATATGTGTCACCTCTTAGAATGCAATAATCTTATCTACATATACTAATAATAAAACTGAAGAGTTTGTTTGTTTGACGCGCTAATCTCTGGAACTACCAGTCCGGTTAGTAGCCCAATTCTTGAGAAAGGCTATAGGCTACTTAACGTTACGCTAGGACCCTTAGGGTGCCGGATGGATGTGTTCCACGTGCGCCTCAAAGAGATGTCAGCATCAGAGAAGGGGCCCGTCAGGGCCGAAGCCTACCGGGGCAGCGGGATTGTCCGAAAGGGTTACCGCTACCCCGGAACATAAAGGGCTAAGGAAGGAACACGGATGGGTTTTAGTCAGTAAGAGTCTGACACTCCCTTCCGCTCCACCCAGAGCGGGTCATTTGATGATTTGGCATCCTAAACAAAAAAAAAGACCCTGAGGGGCCTAGCAAAAACAAAAAAAATACAGAATTAACGCTAGGCGAAAATGAAGTAATAGCGCTGGCAGGCGATGCGATGCGACGCGGTGGGTCGGGGGAATAAGAAATTTCACACAGACGAAGTCGCGGGCAGAAGCTAGTTAAACGATATTTAAGACGGAAATGTAACTGGCGTAATGTGTAAACATCTCTGCATAATCCTTCCTCGAATAGAGGCGTGACGTTAGTCTATTGACAGCATAATGACGAAGTCAGATCTTTGATTATTAATTACTGAGTTGTGGTCAGAATTGCGGCAAGCGTCACAAACTCCGCTACGCGGCGTTAAACAGAAATGTTATCAGCATTTCCCAGTATATTCACGACTATACCTGACCCGCTGCTGATTAAACGACACGCTATGTGATAAGTTTAGTGCCACTTACATAACTTTCCACCATATTTTACTCGGTGAGCTGTTGGTGACGAGTTAATTATTTTGAACCGGGTAAGGCTTTTAAACGATTTTCATGTTCGACCTATTTCATCATTATTGTAGCTTAGTCATTTTAAACAGATTTTTTTTACGACTTCTTTATTAAATTTTGTTTTTGACATTTATTAATTATTTAACTAGCTGACCCGGCGAACTTCGTATAGCGTCAGAATCAATAAATGTTGTGTTAACTTATTAGCTGAATTAAATTCAGCTATCATCAAAAAAGCCTTTCATACAAAATATTTAGTTATCTTAATTTTTTTTTTGGGATTTTTTTCTATTTTTTAATAAGTACTTTATTCTGCTATTCAGGGCGCAGACAAATCAAAGAAATGAAAAAAAAAAATCGGTACAGCCGTTGGTTCTTCAGTTATAAATGGTATAACTAACCTAGCTTTGTTTTATTTATTTAGATTGTTCGTTAAAAAAGTCATATTTACACATAATATTTTATGACACCCTGGTGCTACATTTTAGAAGTTACAAATTAATATACTGCAAGAGATTTTTCTGATAACGATTTCGGTGTCAAGCAATATGGGCGATAACGTTTTCAAGATTTGTGAAGTCAAAACAGACATTTTTATTTACGTATATTAAAGAACTGTAATTAAAGAAACATCAATGCTAATTAAATGGAATAATAACGATAAGAACAACTATATACAATGAAAAGTTAACTACAAAGTCGAAGCCATAAAGAAATGTAATTAACAAAAACTCTAAAACAATTCAAACTAGTGAAAACAGCGTTTTACTTAAGAGCGTTGAGAGCTTCTTACTTTTCTAGAACACTTAGCTAGGGCTTTATTGCCTAGTATCACATTATAAACGCTCACCACGCATTGATAGCTTTTAGGACATTCCTGATTTCAAAGTTACAATAATCCTAACAACCAATCTCCTTGTAACCCAGTCATCACTGGTAAAATACTAAATAAAAAAAAGACTATGTGATAACCACATCATGATAGAAGTGAAAACTTAAGACTGGACCCCAGTATATGTATGCGCCGAGTAGGTATACGCGATTCAGCGTCACCGACCAACTGGAGTTGAATATAACCGATTCAGCGTTACTGAGCGTGATGGTTCAGTTTCGGTCACTGTTCAGAAAAAGCTGAAAGTGCGCCTGGAGAAGTTTTCGTTTCAAAAAGAACAAAATTTCTGTTCTCTCTGGCTAGAGATTTAACTCTATATAGTCGAATTGGATGGATGAGAGTGACACACAAAATGAGCCCAGCGACGTGCCATTGGAAATCTATGTCCAACAGTGGACTACTAAAATTTCATGATGATGATATGGGCTCAAACTAAAGTAAGATTTATGAATAGTTTCTTTATCTATTTTTACGGGTAGTTAGAAGCCCAAAAGGCTGACAACCTATTAACTGTTAACCCAATAACTGGTTTGTGAAGGTCAGATAGGCTGTCACTCCAAGTAAAATATTGGTATTAAGCTGCATCCGGTTAGATTGGAAGCCAATCATAACATACATAGTTAGGAAAAGGCTGGGTAGATTGATTGCTGATCTTATTTTATGTTTCATACATAAAACTTCTCGTTAATTTGATCAGAGGATCATTATATTTCAGTCAATTAGGTAAAATTTCGTCATTTCCATTACACATTATACCACTCAGGCAGCGTATTCGCAGCGCTGCGTAAGCCAATCATAATTTTAAATGCAAAACACTGCTCACAGCTCATATTTAAGCGCGATTTACATATTAATAGATATTTTGAAAGACATGAACATTATCGTTGACGTGAGTGAGTTTCATACTTTTGCATTATTCAATCTGACTGGAGATTTTTATGTTGTCAAAAAAAATTGTCAATTTCAAATCATTTATTTCAAATAGGCACATAAAAGGCACATTTGAACTACGAAAAATATGATAAGACTCTTACTGTTCTATTTGTTTATGAAATTATTACTATCTATACTTTTAGCAATTATGAAACCAGGCTGTCTGCACTTCTATTGAGCGCAACTACTGACTTATTTTATGAATAAAGAATTATGAATCGACAATACGTTTTTTCCTCCCAAACACAACTTTACTTCCTCACATCTTGCTGCATATCCTCAAAAAATACTTAACAACATTTTTGTTTGCTGAATAAGGAAATCTTGGTCACCCTACACGTACGTGTCTAATGGACGAGGTTCAAGTGAAGTATATACCTGCATTACTAGAGTCGTTAGTTGACGGGTACCGCGAGTGCATTCTACTAAGACCCAGTATCTGTTTCAGCTAGCTCCTTCAAGAGGTGTTCAGTTAGGTACATATTACATATTAAGAACTCGTCTAATTTACAAACCATTTTTTGGCCTTCGGTGTAATTATAATTGACAAATTATTTATTATTATTATTAAAACTATTTTTTTATGCTTTAACATACTCGTATCTCGGGACCATGGGGTCGAGGTCCTTTGAAAGGCGTACGAGGAGCCGAAGCCAACTCGCAGAGGCCCGTTGGACGTTTTCGATGAAATGAGGCACCAACCAATGATTATCCCTGTTTGCACTATGCAAGTGCACCCAAGGACAACCCCCGGTTGGTGTAGAACTATTGCAGGATATGGAAAAATTAAAAGTTGGAATATGGGTTTGTGTGGTTTAATTGGACTGGTTACCAAGAACCAGAACATGGAAGAACTATCACCCGTGCCTGATCAATGTTTTATATATACACGGAAAAAATGGCAGTATTATTATGAGCCTGTGTTGTCCCACTGCAGGGCAAAGGACTCCCTTCCCTCTTTCAACTTTCCTAAATTATATCTTGTTCATTAAAAAAAATTACATAATGTAAGCTAACATTTAAAATAACAATATGTACATTTATATGAAAAAATAAGCAAAAGAATCATAGGGCATCAAAAAATTCGTCCGCATCGCTATCAACAGGAACATCATTATTCATCATTCATCGCTGTCTTCGGTTGGGTTATTTAGGTCAGTATTATTCGTATTCCAAACATGTTAATCTACTTACTCCGAATTTGCCTGTTTTAGAATCAATATTAAATAATCAAATTAGTTTTGGTCGAGAAAAAAATTATATATGTCATAGATAAATCCTTGTTTTATTGAAATTTGAATTTAAACAGTTCAAAACCACGATGAGTTGTAATTCAAAATTAATTTCATCGTTCATGAAAATATTGCCTAAGAGTTCCTTACATGACGAAAATGAGCATTATGGAAAGATTTAAAAAAAACATCCCCTAAAGTGGTTAAATACGTGATGAAAGTTTCTATGGAAGTTTGTCATTTTTACTGATGGGACATCCCATATATGGCTTCTAATACCTCGTGTCTACATAATTTAAATCTGAGAGAGTGAAGGAGCTGCGTAATTTAAAAACATCTTGAGTTTACGGCTTGGTTCTTTGGAATAGTGGTTTTTTTCTTCTAAGCTGACATGCTTATTATATTTATAATATTATTATAAATGCGAAAGTAACTCTGTCTGTCCTTTTCACGCCTAATCCACAGAACCGATCCAGCCGATAACGTAGTCAGCATATAATTTTCCCACTGCTGGGAGTAGGCCGTAATCAACCACGGGCCCAGTGCGGGTTGGTAGATGTCACATGACTTCGAATTTTTGGTTAAAGGACTTGCCGGTTTCCTCACGATGTTTTCCTTCACCGTTTTGAGAGCAATATTTTTCCACTTTTCCTCTTTCTCCACCCCGTTTTATATTAAAACCTTAATGGAAGACTATAAAAAGCTAACAAATCATTTTAAAAAGAGAAGATGGACGGTTTGATTGAAAGATGCTTGATATTTCAAACAAACCGTCCATCTTCTACTTTTACTCCAGATATAAATGGCAGATTGTCTGTTTTTAGCAAGAATTAACTTGACAAATAGGAGGATTTAGAGGGATGAATATAAATTGATATTGTTCGTTAGCTGGCAAAATTAATTATATCCTTTTTTTCTCGTTTAAAAATACAGTTAAAAGGGCGATAAGTAAAAAAAATATATTTCGGGTTTGAAGACGCTTTTCCCTTGAGCCTATTTAATATCATTACTTAGCTGTTTTTGCTTTAGTAATATTAACACAACTGATTACATAATTGTAAGCAGCTAGCAGCGCCCCGCGGTTTTACCCGCTTATGATTCGATCCCGTGGGAATATCGGGATAAAAATCCTATGACTGTCCTTTCCCGGGACTCAAACTATCTCTATACCAAATTTTATCTAAATCGGTTCAGCGGTTTAGACGTGAAGAGGTAACAGACAAACACACTTTCGCATTTATAATATTAGTATGGATACTATAATTATAGTTGTGTAGTAGAAGATGTTTATTTTTTAAATACTTCTTTGACATAAAATTTTATTATTTGACATTGTATAGACATTTCTAATTTTTCACCACTTTATTAGTGGTTGTAATGTCAATCATATCACTTGGTTTTAGTAGGTTTTTATAAATTTTATTATTCACTTTATCCTTTTCATGGATTCTAATTTTGTAAATGTGAGGACTTTGTAGGCCTTTTAGACTTTAGATCTGTATATGGTTTTTTATATTATCAAGTACCTGGTACTTGTTGACAGGCTTATGCAGTCCTCCCATAGCTATTGTAACTTGAAAACATTGTAAAAACGCAAATATTTTTAAAAGAGTAACCGTGGAGTTTCTTGCCGGTTCTTCTCCATAGGAAACGACCAATTGGAACCGTGCACCTAGCTTCTGACGTTTCATAAGTGCCCATGTAGGTTTATGTGAAATAAAATATTTTGATTTTGATTTTGAGTTTAAAGGGATATTAACGACTCATTAAAAAAAAATGGGTATTACAATCTATTTTTTCTATAATTATGTAGTTTTATTCACAAACATGAGCAGTGGTGACCCAGTGGTAACGGCCCCAAATTACGAGTCGCAGGTCGTGGGTTCGAACCCAGGCAGGCGCTTTGTCTCGTGTAAATTATAATTTCATCACCACTGCTCTCAAAACGGTGAAGAAAAACACCGTAAGGAAACCGGAATGTCCTAGAACCAAAAATTCGAAGACATGTGCACATCTACCAACACGCACTGGGCCCGCGTGGTAGATTACAGCCCACTCCCTCTCCAAGAGAGGAGGCCTGTGTCCCAGCAGTGGGAACATTATAGGCTGATTATGTATTCGTGCACTCTTTTGCTTAAACCCTTAGTTCTCTGGCTGAAGTGACCTGTCTTAAATTTTTTTGAAGTGAAAACTTCTTTAGGCGAGTTGGGCATTTTTTGATAAAACCATTGAACTTGCGACACTGTTACCGGCACCGCGCTACATTCGGATGTGTTCGGCTGTCCTCGGAATGTACTCGGTATTAATGAATATCCGATATGTCAGTGAGTGATGGCAAAGTATTCTTATTGTGTTCACTTCTGTCGGCACTCCCGTTTTTCTTTTATGAATGCCTACATAATAAAATTGTAACAAACTTTCTGCTAACTACAAACAGAGTAGGTAGTCTACCGTTTTTTTTGTTAGTGTTTCTGTCCCACTGGTGATCAACGACCTCCCCCAAATCCTTTCAAACGTCCTATTCCAAATTCCGCTAACTATTTAAATCACCCTTTCAACCCTTCATGGATAACATTAGCATAGATACAAGTTGCTAACAATAATCTCAGCTTTGCATACCACTCAAAACCAATCGATTAGAGTATTAGTTGTGTGCGCACTACTCGATCATTGTTCTAGAGCATTCTGTCCCGTCTTCATATCGTGTAACAATTCGTTTCGCATACAATTCTCGTATTATCGAACAGCATAATATCAGAATAGTGTGGTCATATTATAGGCCATCAAACTGAAAAACTTTTTCTATGATACCAACATCGTAATCGAGATAAAAATATCAAATGTCCCATAAAACTTTCGTATGGGACATTTGATAATTTTTTCTCTATACTTACCTACTAGACCCAAATGTATGATAAAGCTGTTTTTTTTTTTTGCTAGGACGATGTTCTGTACTCCTAGATATGTCCAAACATTTTTAATACAACCTGTTGGGATTGTTTTTAGTCTGTGGTCAAGCAAGTGACACAACAAATACTAAAACTCAAGATAAAACTGCAATTAATGAATTTACGTTTTATTTAATTACCCAAATTAAAGTAATTACCTAGATATAACACAACCTGTATAGTATAAATACGTCATTGACATTATTCACACAGTGAGGGTTTAATCTGATGTTATGACGTCACCTATGTAGGTATACGAACGTGTTATGTAACAGACAAGGCTAATGTGCTTTAGACGTATATTGCTTGTGGTCTTATATTTATATTTCATAGTAGTAGGTTATTGCTAATGAGAGACATAATGCGTTAGTAGGTATTTTAATATTACGTGTTTTTCATTTCTTTCAGTGGATGCACTTAAAGAAAAATTCAATAAAAATGATTGGTCCACCTCTACGTTTTTTCCTAACAAGCAAAATCGTACCTTAAAAAAGATGAGCTGCTTCTAAACACATAAGTATAAAACGTGAAAATCCAATAAACTCAACATATTCAAATACATTGGCTGGAAAAAAACAAGATAAATATAAACTTCCTCGTCAGAGTTTTATTTGGTTCATTAAACAAAGGTGAGACAAAACTCCAAAATGAAATCCTACAACATCTGGATGGTACCCTATTCAAATTTTTAGGGCGAATTTATTCCAGAACTGTTTCCTAAGAATGTCAATGGACAGACACATTTTTCCATCAAATTGAGTTCCACGGTAAGGTTCTAATTTTAGAAATTGAAGTTCAATGACTCTTTTGTAATTATAACTATGGAATATTATAATTATATTCCTTTTGAATTAAATTATTACGTTGTTGACATCAGAGGGCTAATTCTCGTAATTTTAAGAACGTTCTCAGTCTGACCCCTCTGTTTAAAATACCTCTAATTTCCCTACATTTCTGACAAGTGTTTGACATTGATTGTCACCGAGATAAGATTGCGACTAGATTTTGAATGTTTTTAATTACGAGAATTAATTACGGCCTTCAGAAATTAGTATTCAAGTATTGGATATTATGTGAAAGGTTCCGTAAACACATGCATCGCTCTCTTAGACATCGTTCACAGTTTTGGACTAGACCAAAATCCTTGTTTACCTACCTAGAAGTTTTTAATGCATAATATAAACAAATGACTCTCAGATTCTTCATAATGAATCGTTTAATAAAATCTCCGATAAAAAAACAAGAAGTGTCCTTAATCAAAATATTAAATCTACTTTTGTCCGAATGTCGAAACGACCGAATGAGATACTAAAATCTTCGAAGAATAAACATAACTGTTGTTTATTGCTATAATACTTTTCTACCAGCTTGAAATACCTAGATAAAGGTATTTGTATTCTCACTCGCTCGCTCTGGAATCCTATGTCGACGGAGCCCCGCTTCTATTTCTATGTAAAGGGTTTAAAGTAACCTAACCAAACCGAACCTCGGGGTGCCTTTCGCTCACTCTTGCATCCTAAGTCGAGGTAGCCCCGCGTATATATTTAATATGATTATTTTGACAAAACCTCTGTTATCGGTAACTTAATAATTTTTCGGAGGTTCAATATTTTATTCGGAAGTTTAGTTTTGTTATTCGAAGATCCATTTTTTTTAATGGCCACAGATAGCTGGAGATTAATTTGTTCTTCGGAACCATTATTATTTCTCTTAATTAAAATAACGCAGTTGAAGACTCTAAAATCGTACGCTCCACAAAAAAGGCATCGAGCAAAATACCAGGCTTGAACTTATTTATCAGAACAGTTACGAAAGACTTCGATTTTCTTATCACCCTTAGCTCTTTTTACAAAGCCTTAGCAAATTGGATTCTACAGAAAAGAAGGTTTAGTTTACTACTATTGACATTCCTATTCATTGAAAAACATAAAACGGTAAGAAACCTGAAAGGTATTACTGCGCTATTCATCTTAAACTGTTAATAGAGAAACCTCATTTTGCACCAATTGTTTGGTCTCTCATGGAGACCAAACAGTTGGTGCGAGTTAAGTTTGTAGTGTCACTTTACGAAACAAGAATTTACTGAATTCCACAAGGCATGGATACGCCTCGGCAGCTACTAGAGACGGCATTGTGAACACGTTGCATACAAACCAAGCGTGTCAGATTTTAATAATAATAAAAAAATGTTCTATTATCATAAAATATCTAATGAGAGCAGTGGTGGCCCAGTGCACTCACTCAACTCAGGCAGGCGCTTTACTTTGTGTAAATAATTTTATCACCACTGCTCGCAAAACGGTGAAGGAAAACCATTGTGAGGAAACCAGCACGTCCTAGAACAAAAAAAATCGAAGACATGTGACATCTACCAACCCGCACTGGGCCCGCATGGTGGATTACGGCCCACTCCTCCTCACAGAGAGGACGCCTGTGTCCCAGCCGTGGGAACATTATAGGCTGATTGTGCTATGCTTTATATGCTATGACGTAAAAAGATGTAACATTTTCATTTGAAGCCTAGACACCTGAATTAGGTGGTACCTGTGTAATGTTGTGTTCACCCGATTTTTGGACACAAACAATGTATGTAATAAAATGCATGCATGCTCTTGAGTGGTGTTTGTGTGTGACAAGTTGTGATTGGTGACTGGACTTTGGGATAAATATGCGAGTTTGTTTACCTACATTACTATTTTAACACGTGTATTGTTCTTTAAGCAACTTTTCTAACTGTAAGTAATCCAGTGTTTGAACATACTTGCACTACGATACTAATGAAGTGGCGTACAGGTTGGCGTATTTTTTCGTAGGTAAAAAAAAACTGTTTCATAGAAAAGTGCAATAACTACGAGGTCTAAATTATGGAACAGCAAATTTTTAGTGGGTCTAGAGAATCATGTGCTGAATTCAAGGTTACAATTTGTGCGTGGCTTGACGACTTACCAACTGAATTTCGATAAACCGTAATACGAAAAGATTTTATTTCGACAATATGGAACTCCGTCAAGTCATCATTTTGACAATACTTATACCTAAGCGCTAAACGGACTTTCTGCGAATATATTTACGCTTCCGGCGCTGCAATTCCATGTTCTATGGTAAAGTCACACTTAAACTGTCCACTGAAGTGCCCCTTGATTAAGTACTAAAAAGCAAACTATAATGAGACTCGTAATATCTGGGTGAAGTTTAGTGGATCCAATCTAGAGTAAAGCGTACTCGAGAATTCTTGAAATCTTTTTAATCGTTTGTGATTTGCGTAACGAAGATCCTTCGCTGAGTTGGTTCATAGTTAAGATTTTTACTAAATTATTCATCTTCTTCCCTAATTGCGACTGGCCAGAATCCTTTTGAATGCTTTTATATCTTTTTAAATGCATTTACTTCCATAAATATTAACTATACCTGTCGTGCTGTTCTGTGAAAATCTCACCGTGGAAACTTAGGTGAAGTACGCTGTCATTTCACCTGATGACTTTTGACTCTATAGACAGCTCATTTCACCATAGTTTTCACGGTGTGATTTTATAGAACAGTGACTGTTCACGCATACAAGGTGTGAATCATAGTCCGCAGCAGGGGACGCGCGAAGGGCGCGGCGCGGCGCGGGACGACACCGCGGCAGCGGGCTGGCCACCGCGGAGCGGCGGCGCCGCCCGCACTTCACTCCACCATCGAACTCGGTCGTCGACGCGCGCGCATACCTACTTGTTGTCCAAAGTTTATTACCAACATTATACTGTTTTTATAGAACCATATTATAAGTGTTTACAGTCCACTTTACTTTCATTACAAGAACCTTTAGTTAGGTCCTGAACAGTTTTGGTCCTTCGGCCTTCATTTTTTTTAAATCCGCGTAACGTTTGTACGAGCAAAGAACACGTTGGCGCGGTGGCAGTACGGGCGACGTTGTTGGACTTTGATACGACGAGTTTTCAAAAGCGCCGTGTCACTACAAGCTGCATTGAGTGGCAGACAAGTTTAACGTTGGAGTCGCCTAGAATAAGCGAGGAGAGGACGTCAACCAAGTTCCCGAGGTCTTCACGTCGACGGTGGTCAAGTCTCGACTACGCTGGTCGAACCCGCCGAGACATTTACTTGCTTCGTGGGAATCAACACAGTCCGCCTTGTGGATAAAGATAAGCATAATTATTTGTGTATCGTTCCAAATTCCTTCCTATTAAAATTCCTGTTTGAATTCAAATTCAAAAATTTCCGTTGCAACCGTTTTCAGTTCAGTTTCAAATTTGAGTCATCAAGTTATTATTTACATCGTTTTATAGTGTGTTCATATTAGTTTATAGCTACATCGAACCTTGTTGCACGGGCTGGCACTTTATTTGTTAGCGAGTGAGCTTCAAGGTCACGCGCCTATTCATTGCAAAAAACATCTGTTTGCTGCTTATTAGTCAACATATTTACCGGTCTATTTGCTTAACACCTTATTTCTTTGTCATTTGCGTTTTATCAATTTTATAAAACTTGTTTCATACAATGGCTACTGTGGAACTATTTGTTAAAAAACGCAGTGCTATGAAAGCCAAGCTTACGAATTTCTGCAATTGGATAAATGTGCTTGTGAGTTGCGAATCAATTTCTAGTTTACAGCGCATTGAGCTGGAGGGTCGCCTTAGAAAATTTGATGCCTTATATGATGAATTTGATAATTTGCAGTTGGAGATCGAGGTGCTCTCGGATAAGCCAGACGAGGCGTACCAGGAACGTGCCAAGTTTGAGGAGCGGTACCACGCAGTGGCAGCTCAGGCACGCAGCTTGCTCATCAGTGCTGATGTCGGCATTGACGGCGGGTCTGTAGCGGGCTCAGGAGACAAAAACACAGGTGCATCGCTCCGTCAAAATTTTGTACGCTTACCTAAAATTAATTTACCTCATTTCGATGGTAGTTATCAGTGTTGGCTAGAGTATAGAGACACTTATCTTTCTCTTATACATGGTAGTAGTGCAATCGATGACATTAGCAAGTTCCATTACTTACGTGCATCGCTCAAGGGAGATGCTCAACAAATTATAAAAAATATAGATTTCAAAAGCGAGCATTATCAAGTGGCTTGGGATTTGCTATGTGAGCGATATAATAATAGTAGGCTTTTAGTAAATAACCACGTACAAGCTTTGCTTAATATTCCAGTAGTGTCTAAAGAGTCTTGTGTAGCCTTACGTCAATTTATTGATAGTATAAATAAACAAATCAGAGCTTTGAAATCGCTGAACGAGCCCACTGACCAGTGGAGTACACTGGTGGTGTTTATGATGAGTAGTCGACTTGACAAAGTTACTAACAGAGACTGGGAAGAATATCGCAATACTTTACCCAAATCTCCTACTTTGTCAGAGTTTTGTTCGTTTGTTAGTAGGCGGGCTGATTTGTTAGAGACAGTTGAACATAGCGAATCGACAAAAGAAAAGGTAGACAGTAGCACTAACAGTCACATAGTGGATATACAGAATACTAACAAAAGCGATAATAAAATCAAAATCAAAACTAATAATAAAAAATATACAAAAGATTGTAAATGTCCGTTGTGCAAAAACGATCATTTCATGTATGTGTGCGATGAGTTTCGTAAGTTGTCACTAGAAAATCGTTTGGAAAAGGTGAAGGAGCTTAATGTCTGTTTTAATTGTCTACGTCCTGGGCATTCAAGTAAACGTTGCAAATTATCTCACTGTAAATATTGTAATCGCAGACATAACACGCTTTTACATGTAGAACAGTCTAATTCAAATGTACAAGATCCAATGCCTAGTGTTGCTTTACCTAGTTTGCTTACTGACGTTTCTGGAGGTGCACAATTACAAAAAGGCACGTCCGAAAACGTTGTTTTGTCAAGTGACACTGCAGATAGTACTACCCGTTCTGTTTTACTCTCCACAGCTCTGGTGACAGTGGTCAGCAACCGAGGTGAGAAGTTCGGCGCCAGGATCCTGCTTGATAACGGTAGCACAGCCAACTTTATCACTGAAACACTGTGTCACAAGCTGGGATTGTCTAGACGTAACGCTAACTCCACAATATCAGGTATAAACAAGCAAACATCTAATAGCACACAGTCTTGTAAATTTACAATTCAGGCTCGGAATGGTGGTTACAGGGAAACTATAACTTGCATCATATTGCCTGAAATTACTAGAATGTTGCCGTCTTCAGCTGTAGATTTTAGCAATATCAACATTCCAGCAGATATTCAATTAGCTGATCCATCTTTTCATATTCCGTCTGTAATTGACATTCTTGTTGGCGTGGAAGTGTTTTGGAATGTCTTAGGTTCCTCATCTATAAATTTAGGTAAGAATCAACCCAAACTTCACGCAACAAAACTCGGATGGATAGTTTCAGGACCAGCTCCATTGCGGTCAGTTTCTAATAACCAGTCACACTACTGCAACGTGTCTATGGATGAATTGAACAACAATCTCAACAGGTTTTGGGAATCAGATTCTGTACCATCCAAATATGCCTTTTCACAGGAGGAACGTGCGTGCGAAGAAAGTTTTCGTCATAACACTACTCGGGATGATCAGGGTCGGTTTGTTGTGACAATTCCGTTAAAGGACAATCCTAACATTTTAGGTGAGTCATATGAGATGGCTAAACGTCGATTTCTATCACTGGAGCGTCGTTTTCAGCGTGATCCAAGTTTCAAGGAGCACTATGTTGCCTTCATGCAGGAGTACGAGCGTCTTGGACACATGACAGAAAATCAAACGTCTAGGAAGCCTCATTCAGGTGACAATGTTGATTATTTCTTGCCTCATCATGGGGTCGTCAAAGAGTCCAGTTCGACAACGAAACTACGGGCAGTTTTCGATGCTTCAGCGGCAACCACGTCGGGCGTGTCATTCAATCAAATCCAGATGGTTGGCCCGACTATCCAAGAAGATCTACTATCAATCCTTTTAAGATTTCGGCAATACAAATATGTCATCTCTGGAGACATAGCTAAGATGTATCGTGCCGTTGCTGTTGCACCTTCTCAACGTGCTTTGCAGCAAATCATTTTCAGGACAGATCCTAAGTTACCATTAAAGACGTACAGTCTTAATACTGTGACCTACGGCACAGCTTCCGCTCCATACTTAGCAACAAAGTGTTTAGTCAGCTTGGCTAATGCCGCTACCAGTGCAATCGTCAAGTCTTCAATTGAACGTGACTTCTACGTTGACGATTACCTGTCAGGAGGAAATTCAGTAACAGACGTAGTAGAAAAGGTCAAGGAGGTTATATCTGTCTTAGCATCAGCAAATTTTCATATACGAAAATGGCAATCTAATAGTTCGTCAATTTTAGATCAGGTTTGTAACAATTCAGCAGTTTTGGATTGTCTAAAATTGTCTGAAGATAAGAACGTGGCATCGAAAACATTAGGTTTACGTTGGATGTGCGAGGCAGATTATTTAGCGTTTTCTATTTGTATTGATGCTGAGAAACAGGTGTCTAAACGCCAAATTTTGTCAGTCATTAGTCAAATATTTGACCCGTTAGGCTTGGTTGGTCCATGTGTAGTCGAGGCGAAAATCGTAATGCAGAAATTGTGGTTAGCCAAGTGTGACTGGGATGAGCAGGTGCCAGAGGCTATATGCAATTTTTGGTACAATTTTGTTAACACTCTTCCATGTTTAAATAATCTAAGAATTCCAAGATGGGTTGCATGTGACAATGCTATATTGCATGAAATTCATGTGTTCACAGATGCATCTGAGAGAGCTTTCGGTTGTTGCGTGTATCTCCGGTCGGTGAACAGGCAAGGTTCAGTTAAGGTACAACTACTCGCATCAAAAAATCGTGTAGCACCGATAAAGCCCACTACCATTCCACGTCTCGAACTCTGTGGCGCGTTGCTAGGCACAAGGCTGTGTGTTAAGGTTCAGAGTTCTATTACTTTGCCTGTAATTAGATGCCGGTTTTGGTGCGATTCAACAATAGTGTTGAGTTGGCTAGCTATTTCACCGAGTTTATTAAAACCTTTCGTGCGTAATCGAGTCAATGAGATACAGGAAAGCACTACAGGTCATACGTGGAGTTACGTGCCGTCTAGAGACAATCCGGCAGATCTTGTTTCTCGTGGGCTGAAGGCTGACCTTATCAGCGAGTGTTCTTTATGGTGGTCAGGCCCACAATTTTTGTTAAATAACGAAAAAGATTGGCCAGCTATGCCCAATAAAACTGTGAAACTGGATCTGCCAGAAGTCATTACATCTAACTTCACAGATCACTCGTTTCTTACAGACTCACAAAATCATGTACATTCCTCTCACTTAAATCCATCGTTCATTCATACACTACTCCATAAATATTCAAATCTAAATCGTTTACAAAGAGTGGTGGCCTACATATTAAGATTTGTTTATAATTTGAAAAATAAAACCAAGCTACAAAATACAGTATCAAATCAAGAACTTCAAGAATCTTTGATTTTCATTTTATGCCGAGCTCAAATGGAAATGTTTCCTAAGGAATATTTTATTCTTAAAGCTAGCAAGACTCTGCCTCGTAAAAATAGACTTATTTCCTTAAGTCCCTTTGTTGACAAAGATGGTCTCATTCGTGTAGGAGGGAGACTTGATAATTCTCCATATGATTACAATATCAAGCATCCAGTATTACTATGTTCTAAGCATCATGTCACTAAAATCATTTTTTATAAATATCATAAAGATTTACTACACGCTGGCCCTCAATTATTGATTGCAAATATACGTCAAATGTATTGGCCTCTTGGCGGCAGAAACCTTTCAAAATCAATTGTGAAACGTTGCATTAAATGTTTTAAGTACAAATGTCAAAACGTTCAACCAGTCATGGGACAGTTGCCTTATAATAGAACTCACTTGGAGTTCCCATTTTTGAATTGCAGTGTCGACTATGCCGGGCCAATACTGATAGCGGATCGAAAAGGGCGAGGGTGTAAGCTTGTAAAGGCGTATCTATGCATTTTTGTTTGTCTTGCAGTTAAAGCTGTTCATATCGAGCTCGTTACAGACCTTACTAAGGAGGGCTATATGGCTGCTTTAAACCGTTTTGTTGCTCGTCGTGGCAAACCCAAGAGCATCTTATCCGATAACGGTACTAATTTTACAGGCACTTGTAATGAATTGCGACAATTTTTAGAGGATTCAAATATTTCTTACGAAGTTGCGCAAAAAGGCATTGAATTTAACTTTGTCCCTCCATACTCTCCACATTTCAACGGCATTGCTGAAGCTGCCGTTCGTTCTACTAAACACCACTTGAAAAGATTACTACAGTTAACACATTTCACATATGAGGAAATGGTCACTTGTTTGACTCAAATTGAAGCTGTTCTTAATTCACGTCCTCTCACACCACTTTCCTCTGATCCACTAGATTTTACTGTCCTCACTCCATCACATTTCCTGATTGGACGATCACTTATAGCTGTTCCGCATCCACAGGTGACTGAAATAAACATCTGCCGCTTGGAGCGCTATCACAGAGTGGAACATATAAAGCAGCATTTTTGGAAGCGGTTCCATTTAGAATATATTTCTCTGCTCCAACAAAAAACAAAATGGACATCATCCACAGGACAGCTGGCAGAGGGAACGTTAGTTCTCATCAAGGAGAGAGGACAACCGCCACTGCTGTGGTCACTGGGACGTGTCACGAAGGTCTTCCCGGGGAACGACGGAACAACGCGTGTGGTCGAGGTGAAGACGAAGAAGGGGACGCTACTACGTTCTTTTAATAATATATGTCCACTTCCTCTAGATTGAATGCTTCAACCCGGGGAGGATGTTCACGCATACAAGGTGTGAATCATAGTCCGCAGCAGGGGACGCGCGAAGGGCGCGGCGCGGCGCGGGACGACACCGCGGCAGCGGGCTGGCCACCGCGGAGCGGCGGCGCCGCCCGCACTTCACTCCACCATCGAACTCGGTCGTCGACGCGCGCGCATACCTACTTGTTGTCCAAAGTTTATTACCAACATTATACTGTTTTTATAGAACCATATTATAAGTGTTTACAGTCCACTTTACTTTCATTACAAGAACCTTTAGTTAGGTCCTGAACAGTGACATAGTATCAGTTTCCATTTTTTTTTAATTCCAATATGACGTCCTTTTGGTTTATGTAGGTATTTGTATAGAAATTTAGGCTTTTAATTTTATACTACCAAGTGTAAAAAGTTAGTTGTGTTATATATTTTGTATATAAGCATTTTAATGTAGAATATTAAATAAAATAAATACTTCCATTTTAGATTTTCAATTAGCATGACTTCCGTTTAATACTGTCAAATCCAAGTAAAGCTATTGAAAACAATGCCTTATAAGACAAACACGGAAAGGGAAGTTCCATACCATAACTAAGACGCCAACTTTCAAGACGCTGCTTTATCTTGATTCTATGTCAGTGAACCCGCAGATTTAGTCCTGTTTTTACATAGGCCGGTACATATATTAATTTAGCAGAACATACAAACTCCTCTATATTAACTTTGCTGAACACCAGTCCCCGGTGCGATATGACGGAAAAAGTTCGGAATGCGGGCGCCACTTAAGCGTGTTCACATTTGCTTTTGTTCCGAATACTTTTGGATGGAGAACGCTTGTTCCTTGAGATAGCATAGTACATTGTACGGGCGTATATTAATTTTGTCGGCTTAGTAATTAAATACAGTATGGAGGCTCAGGGATTTTGTTGTGTGATTATGACAAGCTAGGCTGTGTCAAAAATCCCTTGATGAGTTTTTTGAGTCCTATGAAAATTTTGATGAAATAAGAGCATTAGTCAGGTATATTCGTAATGGTCTCAAAATATGTATGGTACTTGCATAATGCTTCTCATGTCACGTTGTATCTTGATCTCAAGAGGTATTACGGAGCGAGCAAGATTTTATATGGAACTCGTGCAACTAAAATCTATTAAATCATAGTGGAATTATCGAACATTTGAAAGAAAGATTTGTAATTTTTAAATTGTTTGTGTCATTCATAGTCTTATGCCTAAATAAATTAGGTTATTGGTTCGAATACGGACTTCGGAAATTTTACCAAAAAACTCTTAAAACAATGTCTCCTAATTTCTACCCTTCTTAGCTTCACAGCCATTAAAACCAACAACGAACGGTATAAGTACACCAAAAGCACATTAATCCTTAAAACGGGTAATTATAATGAAATTTTGTTGCCATATACTGTGAACAACGTGTGAGAGTAATTTACTAGGGCATTACCACACCATAAATAGTGTTTTATCTCATAATAAATGAAGCGTGCTTTATGAGATTATTTAGCGTTAAATTGGAGTATAATGGGAGTATTATTTCATTAACTCGTCAAACAGAACGTGTTTCGTGTGCGTTGATAAATATATTTCGACGAACATGGATAGCAATGGGCTCGCCCCCTATTACATGGGATTTAAATAAAAGTGGGTGTAGTATAGGCTTTGCCTAGACTTGTCCTTGTCCTATAGGCTTGCCCTTTGCCCTAAGCCTTCGGGGTTTGCAGGCATGATGTTATGTTATGAACTTGCATTTTGTTTATATGAAGATACACACCGTTTTGAAAAGTTTTAAATTCGAACAAACAAAGTATCCTTACTGTTTTTACCAAATTTTTGATTTTTTTTCTTATTAGTAATGTGTAGACGTCTTAAACTGTACATGTTTTGCTGTCAAAAAGAATCTTCAATCGTTTTACTTGTAGACACAATTTATACTAAATAAACCTAACCTAAATGATTTTGGTTTTTCGCCTGTGATGTTCTCTTGTTTTTTTTTATACAGTTTTTTAAAAGGGATTAGGTACTTATAATTGGGTGACACCCATAACTATTTGAATTCTGTTTTGTTTGGCTGTAAGTCTTCCGAAGAAATAAATAAGCAACGACGACTATCACCTCAAAGCTATCCCATTTGATCTCTAAACAAAAAATCTTCACAATTTAATACACGAACATGCTGTTGACCTACAACTCGCTTTGATATTTGCTATTAAATAATGAACGCGTCGTCGAGCAATGCATCATATATGATTCATCGGCGGTCAAGAGGCGTTTATGCATGTGATACATCAATACCTGTCTTGACCGTTGGGCATTGTGGCTTCGTCGGTTTAACCTGAATTCACTATTTGTATTGTTAGTAAATTTATTATTTATTAAAGTGGAACATTGTTTTTTGTAGCTTGAAATCCTAATCATAACTATAATAATAAGATATATAATAATGATAGGTTATATTATAAATGAGAAAGCAAGTTTGTTTGTTAACTTTTCACGCCTAATCTACCAATCCGAACATCATGAAATACATATACGTTGTCAGGGGTTTACAAAGAAAATGAAATAGGATACCTTTTATCTAGAAAAAAATACTGTTCCCGAGGAAAAGAACAATAACTTTCGACGGTCACAATTGCTTTAGGACGCTAGATGGCGCTATGTGTCTTTCGGTATCATGATTGAAATATGACCCGACTCTCTGAGCAGAATTCTAACAAAAAGTACTAGGCTTGTATGAATTCGCGATAGTATTTCAATCATTACATAAATTAATGGAATATAGCTTACTAACACTAGCTTACTGTCGTGGCCTGAGAAACTAACATCGTGTTTCTCGGGCATAACGTCTCTTGCAGCCATACTGAAACGTTTATTCATGGGTACGTGAGCTGTGATGGACTTTTTGTTTACGAAGAGGCCAGATGGGTGTAAACGTAAAGCCTTTTCACCTCCCTATTGTATAGAGGGCCTTTAAGATGTCTTGCAGACTTTGAAGGTTTATTCAAGGATTAAAGTGAAAATAAAGAGCTTAGAAATCTAAAATAAAAACGCGAGCGGAAATTAAAATATGGTAATTTTTTTTTTAAGCCTGTTGTTGTTTCAACAGTAAGTTTTTAAGTAACGCGAAACTTTATCTATAAAAAAACCGAGATTAACTCAAATATTTTGGCAGTGTCTTTTTCTAGGAGCAACAAACTAAGTAGAAACAAACACAAATGCAATGATTATAAAAACGTAGTTTAAAAAAAAACTTAAAGAGTGAATGTCAGTTAGTGGCTCAGTGGGCGACATAATAATAAAGGGCCAAATTTCAGGAAGGGAACAACAATATTTTCAAGATAGTAAACGTCGTATCAACAAATTGATTGCCACCAAGCGAGCGAATGCTAAGGCTTTCACAATGCCGATTGTTGGTGAACGGAACTGTACCTGTAGGGTTGTCGATGTAGGGTTAAAAGGGTCTGACAAAATGGTTACAATTTCTGAACTCATTAAATGAAGCTCTTTCCTATCAGTATTGGTTTTTGAAGAGGCCGCTTTTGAGCCTTTTGATGTCCTGAGGCTCTCGTAGCAAATATCTCAAAATCGGAAAATTTGCCTTGTACGCAAGACAGAGAATAAAAATTGTCATTTGAAGGACCCAAATGTTACAGATGGTTTACTTTACCGTTTTGAGAGCAGTGGTAATGAAACAAATTGCCTGCCTGGGTTCGATCCTAGGACCAACTCGGAAGTGGGGCCGTATGTACATAATACTTAGTTATTAAACTTACATAATAAAGAAATCTAGATATTTTGTGAAGTAATAATAATGCTGAAAAAAATTACAGTATTAACATTAATTTACTGTTCTCCTACGAAAGCTGCTCGTAGCTCTTGCGTTTAAGTGGTACCATCTAGCAATGAGTTCTAGTCTCCTCTTAATGAAAAACTAATGTAAAACTATAGGCAGACGAGCTAAATAATGCTGCTTTGCTTTCCGTGCTCTGTTCATTGTGTTTAGTACTTTGCCCGGAAATATGTCAGGAGCATTTTGTAAATTACACCAATCTGACTAATGTAGAAATTCAGTAGGTACTTACAAGCATATTATCACTCTTTAGCGTTTTAAGTAAATTAAAACATTCATGAGATTATTTTTAGTTAGGTTATCATTAATTTTTTGTCTGTCCGCGACTTCATCCGCGTGAAATTTCTTGTTCCCCCGACCCAGCCCGTCGCATCGCATCGCCTGCCTGCGCTGTTACTTCGTTTTCACTTAGCATTCCTTCTGACTTTATTTCTTCTTACTCGGCTCCTAAGGGTCCTAGCGTGATGTTAAATAGCCTGTAGCCTTCCTCAAGAATTGGGCTATCAAATGCAAATAATTGTTCAAATCCGACTCGTAGTTTCTAAGATTAGCCTGTTTAAACAAACAAACTCTTCAGCTGTATTATTTGTATAGATTGATAAGTATAGATAATGCAGAATTTTATGAAATGTAATAAATTGAAATGTTTTTTTGAAGAGATATCTTTTCTCATATAAAAAAAAAGATATGAGTGAAAAAAAAGCAAAAAAAAAAAAAATTGTGAACGAAAATCACCCAGTAAAAGTGGGTAAGTAGGTACGCCCAGCGGATCTTGCACTGTTGAACCGCTATAGACCCATCAGATTGGCAAATCTTTTACACTAACCCGCTTATTTATACAACATTATGTTTAGTATATGCGAAACCTGAATATAGTTTGTTCAGAATAAGTAACTGAATCGATTTCAATAATTTTTACACCATGTTATATTTTGTCAAAAAAATATTTTATCACTGGTTAATTACAATACCTACTGCCAAACTGTTATCAATGAGCGTACGATGCTGGAGGAGCATAAAACAGGGTAAGCATGTTTTTGAACGGACAACCAGGTTACATAACAAGCTTATAACTTTGTGATTTCTCATGATACAGTTTTGAAATTTTGTACATCTTTACATAAAAATACTAGACACTTGTTTCGAGTTTCGCATATACTAAAAATAATGTTGTACACGTTGCTTAAAGTTAAGAGATGTTTAAACGTTGAAATGTATGGTTTAACAGACGCTAATCATTAAACTGTATCTAATACACTTAAGCAGGTAACATGTGGAAACGTAGTGGATAGTACATTTACTTACCTATAGCATACGGTATATCTAGATATAATATACAATGTACGATTGTTTGTTTCCCAAATATAATAAAATAAAAAGAAAGTATAAAATAATAATCATATAATGTTTATTTGGACACAGATCGTGAAACACAAAATACAAATAACAAAATGAAAAACTGAAAATAATCTTTGAACTACAATAGCATGTGCCTCACGGCACGGCATTACTTAACAATGTTTATAAACAAGGGTGAAGGGGTGATAACAAGATTAGAAGAATTATACTTAATTAAGCTATAGTGTCCTAGAAAAGCAGTGGCCGCGCACAGAGCGTCCACCCGTTTACCAAATGACATGTACATTATGAGTGTTTTTTTTTTTATTGCTAAATGGGCTCGCTCTTGACCTCGATCACGCCTGATAGAAAGCGATGGATGAGGTCTATGGTGGCAAGAGCGTGTCCAGAAGATGCCTAAGGCACTGGAACTTCCACGCTTCAACGACGGACTCTGGTGGGAAGTGGTCGCAAACCAAGCGGGCGTCAGTCATATCATCGCAAAGGAAGAATTGGCCAGTCAAATAAGGTGTTGGGCTTGACTGGGATGCGCCGAGCGCTCGGTTCAATTGAGTAACTGGCGGATCAAAGTGCGCTAGATGAGGAGGCTTCTTCATGCATCCCATATTCGTGTTTTTATAAAGAGCGTTTTTGACACCGAAGAGTCTCCGCTGACATCATTTTCATGTCAGCCGCCATTGCAGCCGTTATGTGGCAGCCACCGTTCTTATTGGGAAACGCATTTTTTTCAAAGGTATAAAAGAAAACGAATTTAGAAACGAAAATCAAGTCAGCAACCCTAACTTTGGCTTCCTTCCTGATTGTGATGAATGCCGACAATATTGTAAATTGCCATGCCATTTACCATATTTTACTGTGTGTTACTTATTACATTAATGTATTATCATTTATAAATAACTTGCTACAGCTGAGTTTGAAATGTGCCAACAAAAATCTAGGCGGAAAAAAGCCTCTGGTCACATTTTTGTGAAACAACTAGGTATTGTTTGTCTTGGTTTTACCGAGACCATTTGTTGTCTCTGTCGTATTTTTAAGAAAATCACTTTATTATATCGTTCGGCACTGATGCTGAGGTCACATTGTCGCGATGAGGCGACGTACACTTCCCGCGATCTCTCTTGCATACCGCGTGACGTGAAGTGTAGTTCACTTTATCCTAACAACTAGCTACTGCCCGCGACTTCGTCTGCGTACAATTTCTTATACCCGCGACCCACCCCGTCGCATCGCATCACCTGCATTTAACGTTCTCTCTGATTTTTTTCTTTTTAGCTACTAAGGTTCTTAGCGTAATGTTAAACAAACTCTATTATATTCTAGTATATTATTAGTATAGATTTAGGTTCAACATGAGCAAGCTATCCAAAACCAAATAAAAATTTTTTTTTTTATTAAAAAAGGAACTGAAACACAATAAATAAAACAGCCTTGTAAATTCCTCTCACAAAGAGGCCTGTGTCCTATCAGTGGGAACGTTTTAGGCTGATGTAAAGTATGTAAATTAATTACTAATTTAGAGTCACCAACTTCGCATATCAATCAAAAAAGAATCATCAAAATCGAACTACACTGTAAAAAGAAAGTTGTTAATTGTAGTAATACAAAAAAAAAAAACACGTCGACTTGAGAACTCTTCCTTTTTTTACGTCGGTTAAAAATAAGAATAACTACGAGTAGATTTTAAAGGAAAATGCTGAAAATAGCTTCAAACATCTTTGTCTTTATTAAACTGAACATTTACCCAACATAAACTGCAGCTGTATTTTATAGATAAGGTCAATCGTTCAGAGAAACCACAGTCTAACAATTATAGCCAGTTAATCAATGTCACGTTTATTATACGGTCATCAAGGAGGTTATGAGCTAAAATTACGAGTTCCAGGTTCAACAGTAACTGCCATCTAGTCTATTCTGTTTTATGTGCACTTACCTATCTTAATGGCCGTAGGTATGTTATTATGTGTGTCTAATACGTGTAGCAGCTTCTCATGCCACGTTTACACCATAAAATATGTATTCTACATCATCGTAATTCTCCTGTCCTCATCCCATTTTAGGTATTATGTAGGCTGTCTTTTTCTTCCATACTTCTCTATTTGTGGTTGTCGGTAGTCACCTCCTTTCTAGCCATAACATCTTTCAGACAGTCCACCCATCGTGTTTTTAGTCTTGCGCTACTCTTAGAGCCATCGATATTCATACTCAAAACTTTCCTCATGACATTTTCTTCATTACGCCGCAATAAATACCCATGGAGCATGGAGCAGTGGTGGTCCAGTGGTATCTGCCGAGACTTACGAGTTTAGGTCGTAGGTTCGAACCCAGACAGGCGCTTTACTTTGTGTAAATTATTTCATCACCACTGCTCTCAAAACGGTGAAGGAAAACATCGTGGGGAAACCGGCATATCCTAGAACCAAAAATTCGAAAACATGTGACATCTATCAACCCGCACTGGGCCCGCGTGGTGGATTACGGCCCACCTCCTCTCACAGAGAGGAGGCCTGTGTCCCAACAGTGGGAAAATTGTAGGCTGATTATGTATGTTATATAAATGCCCATACTATGACAACCGATTTCCACAGAACGTTTTAGTTAGGTACCGGTGCCACTTTCAGACTTTCTCTTATATACTTACTCGTTTTTATTCTATCCATTCGTGTACGAGTAATACCAGACATCTCTGTTAGCAATCTCATCTAGGTATATGGTATTCTACATAATCTACATTTTATGTCTACTGTTTTAATTTATTGTTTAAACCTAAAGTTAGCAACCCTATCGTTTAAAGCAAGTTGTAAAGTCTAGTTTGTATTCAGTAGAAAGCTCGACAAAAATTTAAAAAGTTGAACAAGACAGATAGCATAAAAAGGTACATGTATGATACATATTTTATACAAGGTCAATACGTGTATGATATAGGTACGTCTGTTTTATACACGACATGTTTTTGACGAGTCTTGATGAAAACAAGATTACACAACTTGTAGGTATATAAATAACAATAACAGTACACACACACACAGTAACAGTAATAAGGTGGAAACGTAGGGTAAAGAACCATAAAACAGTTTTTTTTTTTTATATAATTGGTAAAGGACGTCTAATAAATTAGTATAAGTATTTTTTTTTTAAACAGGATTAAATTGAAAACGTGCGACAAATCGAAACGGGAGATTGTAGGTACTCATCATTATGAACAACTTTTACTATGGGACCAAACCTGAAATCGCGAAAAAATATAAACTTTTTTACAAAAAAAAACAACCGACTTCCAAAAAAAAACTACAAAGTGATAAATAACTTTAATTTCGGAAGTCGGTGTCGTTGGTCCTGCATTTTCGTTTATTGACACCGACTTCCGAAATTAAAGTTATTTATCACTTTGTAGTTTTTTTTTGGAAGTCGGTTGTTTTTTTTTGTAAAAAAGTTTTTATTTTTCACTTTTTAGTGAGAGAGTTTGTGATTTATCTAAGTTACAATAGCCTAATGTCAACTGCTCATCACCTTTTACAAAATATTGCTTTTGAATTTTTAGATTTTTGTTGATTTTTCAAAAACCGCTTGTTAGATTCCGAAAAAAATTTCATGGGACCATTTGGGAAGTATAACGTCAACTGCTCATCACCTTTTACAAAATATTGCTTTTCCCAATGCTGGGACGTTAATTGTTGTTGATGTTAATTGTTAACCGTTCTCCATAAGCATTGTGACGAGCATAAATTGCTTAGCAACCATATTAAAGTAATCGAATCGCAATCCGTAAAATATTTATCATTGAGTAGTTCCGATGGCCGTCTGTGGTCTTCATCATCAGCTCCACTTTACCAAATGATGATTTCCGAGAGCAAATGCTCAAGTTACTCTAAAAAATATCCAAATCGCTATAGGTTTGCCAATAAAATTTGAGGGTTTCTCTCGATTTCCCTGGGATCCTATCATCAGATCCTGCCTGATGATCATGGGACCACTTGGGAAGTATACCCTTTCAAACAAAAGAAAATTTTTCCAAATCGGTCCAGGTGTCTTCGAGAAATCGGGGAACATACAAAAAAAAAGAAAAAGATTCCGACGAATTGAGAACCTCCTCCTTTTTTTGAAGTCGGTTAAAAATTTGCTGTTCCCTACATTTATGTTCGTATAACTCGTCAAAATGTAGGGAACAGCTGATCACCAATCTCCCATTTCGATTTGTCGCATGTTTTCAATTTCAACCTGTATATTTATCTTGGTATTACATATTTATAAATGGATAATCAACTGACTATTTGAAGCTGCAGATCAGACCTCTTGTATCACTTAAAAGCTACCAAGACGAGGAAACAATATTACTTAAACAAGTTCAACATTTAGGTAGGTAATTGAATTCTAAGAGAAAATAAAGTTAACGATATCAAAATTATTTAAAACATACCAACAAGGCCTTTAAAAATAAATCAGGTATTCGAACAAAAATAAGTGCGAAGATTAGGAAAAGAGAGAAAATATTATAAAAATAAAACATTTTCACGGTACGCAACAAAATGAGCCTACTTCCTGTCATGAAGGTATTATCCTCTGAAAAAAATGCTTTAACATAATCCGACAAAATCTTCTCTAACGGTGTGAAAATACCTCAAATCCCCGATTCCTCTTTGAAAAAGGTCAATTGTAATTTAATTCGTTTTTAAAAAAGAATGCTCTGGCTTTTTTGTGCAGATAAAGGGAGATTACTTTGATAAGGTGAAAGCGTAGGGTATCTCGTGAAATTCATTTTTTCTTAATTTTTTTTGTAATTTGCAGATTTATATACCTACCTTCATTAATTTATAATGTCAATCAAAATTTTCACCATCGTCGAAACTTGTACTGCAAACTGTGAATACGATTTCAATCTCTAATTAAACAACTACCTCGATACGGGAGTTTCATTGAAGATATACCTAATGAGCCCCAATAAATCTTAGAGAGCTGTCCTATTGATGATTTTTATGATTATAATTCTATAAAAAAAATGTTTACGGCCATCAATCATATTTAGATCAACATACAACCTTGTAAAACTAAACAAATACGTACGGGGCGCCTGACCCTTGAGATTAGCAACGCGACACGCACTGAACGTCTTCACAATTAAGCCAGGCGTAAACAATAATAATACCCTATTGAATGAAATCAAATAATATAAATTCTAACTCAAGGAGTTGTATTTCTGATTCTAATGATTAGGTACATAAAGAAAATGATTAAATAATGCTTTAAAAAGTTTTTTTTTTTTTTTTAGGCATTGACTGCCAACGCGGTCACCTGGTGACCGCGAACAATAGATTTATTATTGTGTCTGTTTCCTGGCAGTCAACGTGTAGCATTGTTTTGCTAGAAAAAGTGTTTTTTATTAAAACTTTTTAATTTCACGAGGATAAAGTCTGTCATTATGGCACCATTTTATTTCAAAATAAGTACTTTACGATACCTCATCATCTGCCTGGTCTTTTCCCAACTATGGTGGGGTCGACTTGCAGTCTAGCTGAATACCAGTAGGTATTTTACATGGAGCGACTGCCTATTTCAATCTGACCTCTACAACTAGTTAATAATACTGGTTGGCAGCCTTTTGGACGTCTGACTACCAGTCATAATCAGCCTTTAATGTTCCCACTGCAGGGACACAGGCCTCCTCTCTGTGAAAGGGACTGGGCCGTAATCCACCACGCGGGCCCAGTGCGTGTTGGTAGATGTCACATGTATTCGAATTTTTGGTTCTAGGAGATGCCGGTTTCCTCACGATGTTTTCCTTCACCGTTTTGAGAGCAGTGGTGATGGAATAATTTACACAAAGTAAAGCGCCTGTGTGGGTTCGAACCTACGATCTACAACTCGTAAGTCGCAGCCGATACCACTGGGCCACCACTGCTCGCTACCCGTACTCGTGCTGACTACCCGTAAAAACTGTCACAGATCTACAAATGATAGCCTGGAAATATGAAGCAGTTCACTAACCTTGCTGCGTCCATGTCCCGTCCAACTCTTGAGCCCAACAAATTGAACAGACACAGACGTGCCTCGCAAACGTGACGGTCTGGGATAAATCACCCCTAAACGTGTTATCCGTGCCACGGAAGGTTCTCGATATGTAATAAATGGTCACCCATCCACGGACCAATCCCGGCAAACGTAACTTAACCTTTGATCGACCCTTGTGACTGGTATTATAAAGCCACGAGCCTTACGATACCAACTATACTGGATTTCATAATTTCAGATTTGGTCCCATAGTGGAAGTGTTTCATATTCATGGGTAGAACCCCCTGTAAAAATTTCGAGACGGTAAAAAAAATCATCCGGTATAGGAGTGAATAAATAAATATTATTTGATACTTAATTAAATAAATATTATGAGAGTCTACAAGTCAATGTCTATACCAAGTAAGATATTTCAAATATAAATAAAATCCATAACGACGTTAACATTGAGACCCGTTCACATGTAAAGTTTCATTTCCTGGGACTTGCTTCAGAACTTGCTTTTGTCTTTGTTAGTCATTGGATTCAGCTTCATTCTGCTCGCTTTGTTCAAATAGATTATGCAGTGGTTTCTGTGTTCAGTGAATGTTCACGCGAAATTAATTGATTTTCTTTTTCTGACTAGTAGTTTTCTTTCGAATAACATAATATGTGGACCAATCTAACAAGGTTACAAGATTTGTGTGTAAAAATAATGGATGGACTGTGTGAAAGATGATATGGCTAGCTTTCTAGCCATTATCATGTTACACGAATGGATATAACAAGAAATGAGTAGAAAGATAAAGTCTGAATGTGGCACCGGTAACAAAAACGTTGTGCAGAAATCGGTTGTCATAGTAATGCCGATGAATGAAGAAAATGTCGTGAGGAAAGTTTTGAGTATGAATGTCAATGGCTACAAGAGTTGCGGAAGACCAAACAAGCGATGGATGGACTGTGAGAAACATGATAAGACTAGAAAGGAGGTGACTACCGAGATAAGGAATGCATGAAGAAGCCTCCTCGATAGCGCAGATTATTCCGCCAGTTACTTAACTGAACCGAGCGCTCGGCGCATCCTTGACAGTCAAACCCAACACCTTATTTGACTGGCTAATTCTTCCCTTGCGGTGGTAGGGCTAACACCCGCCTGGTTTGCGACCACCCTCCCACCGGAGTTCTGTTTCGTCGATGCGTGGGAGTTCCAGTGCCTTAGGCATCTTCTGGGCACGCTAGTTCCATCACAGACCTCATCCATCGCTTTCCATCAGGTGATCGAGGTCAAGAGCAGGCAAATTCAGCAATAAAAAAATAACGACTAATAGAGAAGTATGGAAGAAAAAATTGCGCTGACCCTAAATAAATTGGGATAAGGGCAGAAGACTGATGAAGATGATGATATAACAAGGGCACGTAAAATTATGTACTTACTTAAATAGTTATGTTTTCAGATGGCAAGTTAGGTACCTATAGGTAAAAGTGCGCACACCCCCACCCTATTTCAAATTAAACAAATATCAACTTTATTTCAAAAACAATTAAGTTGATTTAAGAGTGACTACCACTATTGAAAAAATTATAAAAATGTTTGAAGTTGTAGTGTAAACTGAACTTTATTGTGTAGGAGTTAAAGTTATTTTTCCATTAATTCATATTTGTTTACATCTTTGGCAAATAAATCCCGAACGCAAATTAGTTCATATCCGAAAGTATCTAACAAAGAATGCTGCTAGTATCATTAAAGTCTTCAATATTTCGATCAATTAGCTGAACCACGTACTGTTACAACAGTTATCGTTTACATGGACGCGCACGAAAATGTCATGCTATAGTAATCATTTAAAAATAATCACGATCATACTCGTGCCAAGTTTCGTTTCTTGCATTCTGATAGCCTGCTCCAGAACTCTTGTTTTTGTAAGGAACTTAATGTTTTCTTGGGTATAAGGTGTAGGTCTACAATATAATGCCTAGAACTTTGGTAAACATAACACAACAAATGTAGGTAAGCAAGTAGTCAAATAGGTAAATAGGTAGGTAGGTGTAAAGTCAGGGAAATAAATTATTTAGAATTTAAATGAAATGATAACAACTGATACCTAATTAATTAGCCTATAACGTTCCCACTGCTGAGACACAGGCCTCCTCTATGTGACAGGGAGTGGGTAATCCACCACGCGGGCCCATTGCGGGTTGGTAGATGTTACATGTCGTCGAACCTTTTGGTTCTAGGACATTCCGGTTTCCTCACGATGTTTTCCTTCACCGTTTTGATAGCAGTGGTGATGAAATAATTTACACAAAGTAAAGTGTCTGTCTGGGTTCGAACCTACAACTCGTAAAATGCGGCCGTTATTACTGGGCCATCACTGCACACTGCTCACTGCAGTGCTGCATCGCTTTAATTATCATTCATTATCATTCATTATCATTCATTCATTATCGATTGATTTTACCGAACTATCTTTGACAACATTCTCAAGCATCAATAGGGTCTTCGTTCAAAGGCATCCTGTCGTGTGAGACACCTTCCTTACAATATTTCACCTACATAGCTCGGCTCATCTAAATTATTCATATCACGGGGCAGTGCCGGCCGTCCTGTCGCACTCAACTTTAGTATTCCCCAATGTATGGTACTTACAGAATTATGTATTATGTTCAGACGTAATATGCACGTGGACAGCGATTATTGTAAAGCTGTGTAGTAATGTAGATGTTTGTTAAGGTTGAGGTTGTTGAGATTTGTGGGCCCAGCATAGCTATTCACAAAGCTACGACACGGTTTGGTACCGTATCGAATGTCAATGTTATCGACGAAATCCTTTAATCGCTACTCAGAAATCCGAAACCGTACAATTTTGACAGTTCATATACGGTATGAAGACATCAATTCTTCCGACAGGTATTTGCTGTCGGAAGTGTTATCGAATAACAAAATATTGTATAAAAAAGAGTAATCTAAGCAATAAGTGTCAAAACACGGCTCCGGGCAAGGTCCTCATGCCCTTGCATGAATGCAAAGAGCATCTGCCACTGCTCCAATGACACTCTTTTCTGAAAATATGCATTTTCAATATTAGGTACCACGTTTTATAAAATGAAAATGAGGAAATAGTAATTTGTTTAAATACCGATAAAATACATACAACCATTTTTTTGTTTAAAAAAAAAACTAATTTTTCACTCCTCAATTTTTTTTTTTATTTTTTTTTAATTCTCCAAGGGGCAGGCTATAGTCTTTCGACCATACCGCCTTGTCTTCCGTGTAGTTCTCAATTATCTCTATAGCTCAAAACAAGATTCAGAAAAATAATTATTCCAGATTTCCAGGTTTGACAGAAAGTTGAAGTTTACAAAGCAAGTTTAATAGAAATCAGTAAATTTTATTTATTAATAAAATCATTGCTTACTGTTTTTTATTTGTTAATAGTTACTGAATGCATAATCTATAGTTGTTCATAGTGAAATACTCAATAAAAATCATTTATGTACCACTTAAAACGTTCTACCACGAATATCTATTTACTACCATTTTGTAGCGTTCCCCGTAAACACACCTAAAAAAAAAACCTTCCATACGGATCTGTGAATAGCGTTTTGCCGGTTCTTCGGTTCAGAAATCAGGTTATCGAACAAGTGTCATTGTCGATACGATAGTGAATCGTATGTTTGTGAATACAGGTGCTGAGTAATAAAGTAAAATCTCTTCAACAAGCTATGTGGAGTAATATGCGCTTTGCCAATTTTTTTTATTTTTTTTTTTATTACTATCAAATTTTTTTATGTAATTTTGTCCAATTTTGTTTTAATTTTATTTAAATTTTGTCCAGTTTTTATTGTGATTTAACCTAATTTTATGATTGTATGACATGTTGTGTAATTACTAATATGGACTAATAACTTGTATGTGTGGTGCAAACTGTTAATATAAGTTGGTTATTAATAAATAAATAAATAAAATTAAAAATATACCGGATGATTTTTTTTTACCGTCTCTAAATTTTTACAGGTTGTTTTACCCATGAATATGAACAACTTTCACTATGGGACCAACTTTGAAATCGAATCTTAAGACTCTAAAACTCGAGGGGTTTATTAGTAGCCCCTAAAGAGTTCCATTATCCACCTCCTGGCTCCATCAGAAGACCCTCGACACCAAATGCAATATATTGGACTCATCAAAACAAATCATATGACCCCAAACTCGAGGGGTTTACTAGTAGCCCCTGATAAGTTCTACTATCCAGGTGGATAGTGGAGTTCTTCAGGAGCCAGAAGATTCTGGCTCTATCATCAGACCCTCGACACCAAGTGCAATCTATTGGACTCATCAACACAAATCATATGAGCCCAAACTCAATGGGTTTACTAGTAGCCGCTGAAGTTCCACTATCCACTTCTTGACTCCATCATCAGATCAGCTCCATGATACCAAATTATAGTTGTTTTCCAAAATAAACATACATACAAAGTTTTATTTCGATACGACGACGGTCATAAGTAGGTTATTACATTAAAATAATAATTTACTTCTAAAATATTATTACAATGTTTGATAGTTCCACAAAAAAATCTATACGTATTTTATTTGTTATTGAAGTAATTATTCAACCACACGGTTGTCACGCCGTGAGATTATCAAAAAATACGATGTTTTTCCTTCCCGTAGGTAGTGAGAGGTGATTGCATAGCGCGTTACACGAGACATCTTATACTCAGCCTTGTAACGAAACCATAGCGCGATTCAGAAAAACTAACAACGCCATCTATCGAAGAAGGTGGAAAACTTAATACAATAGAACAGAATGTTACTAACTTATTAATTGAAATTTTGCTTCTGGTATTGATTTAAATTCTGAAAACCTCTTAAATAAGCTGACCAATTTTTTTTTCGCCTTAAATCTATACTTATAATAAATCTGTAGAGAGGTCAATTCTGTACATGATATATATTTTCAAAATAACTATCAGGGGGTAATTAGTGATCGATACTGATGCCAAAAATGCAATCAGTAAAATTTTTGTCTGTCTGTCTGTCTGTCTGTATGTTCCTTATAGAAACAAAAACTACTCGACGGATTTTAACGAAACTTGGTACAATTATTCTTCATACTCCTGGGGAGGTTATAGTATACTTTTCATCACGCTACAATGAATAGGAGCAGAGCAGTGAAAGGAAATGTTGGGAAAACGGGAGAAATGCTCCATTTTTTAAGCTTCCGTCGCGTGTGCAGCCTTAATGGTTAAAGCTACATAGAAATCATTTATGACGGAAATGTTCTACATAAAATTGTCTAAAAAATATTCCACAACAGCATATGTCCTTCTTTTATGGTTGACTCACAATAACACGTGTAACTCCCGATAGCTTAGCAGTTCGGAGCTTTCTGATTATATTTGTTTACTGTAACGTTTATAATACTCATCCCTAATTAAAAGAAGTTAATATTATTACCTATTCAATAAAAAAAGAATCATAGTAATCGGTATAGAAACACCAAACTTATACATGTAATACGCTAATAAGCCATCGCGCCGTCGCGCGTGAATACTGAATCATGCCATAAGGATTATTTTTGTGTAACGGTTACCGCGCTCGACGCGGGTCGTGGCGGTAGGGTATAAAAAGGCGGGAAGGTCCGAGCGCGAGCTTCATTCAATATTTGGCTGGACAATAATTGATATTAACAAACCGTGCTTATCAGCGCGATTTTTAGTCTTTAAATAGTTTATTTGAATTTCTTTTGTTGTTATTTTATAAAATAGGTATTAGCTGTTTTGGTAGTGTTTAAATATTCGTTCAAATTACAAATCTATACTTATAATAAATCTGTAAAGTGAAAATTCTGTACATTGAAAATTTCAAAAAAATAAATGGCAGGGGGTGTTATTAGACCGACACAGAACCCAAAAATGTGATTAAAACATTTTTTGTCTGTCTGTTTGTTCAGGCATCAGGCAAAAACTACCGGTTCGATTACGATGACACTTGGTATAATTATTCTTTAATATCCTGGGCACCACACTGGGTACTTTTTATCCCGGAACAAAATATACAATAAAAAACAAACTTAATTTTGCGATTCGATCCCTAGACCCGATTACTGTACCAACCGCAAATAATAAGTTTGTCGTAGTACACGACGAAGATAATAATAATAGGCGAGCGTTCGTTCATATTAGCATTCTATAAATTGTATGTTTTATTTGCTACTTGCAATTCAAAAACGTGCTTTTCAGTGCGACCTTTTTATTCCTTTTAGTTTTTACTAAGTACAGTTT
The DNA here is from genome assembly GCA_963669345.1 of Gortyna flavago. NCBI lineage: Eukaryota > Metazoa > Arthropoda > Insecta > Lepidoptera > Noctuidae > Gortyna > Gortyna flavago. The sequence goes on from OY770135.1 coordinate 13,426,541, forward strand.
AAGGTAGAGTTATTTAGGTTTATTTTTATAAGTCGTAGGTATAGATTTTAATTTTAAAGTATGGGTAGTATATTTGATTTGAGGGGCCCGTGGCTAAATAATAACAGCCGCACAGGTCGATCGATCAGGTTAAGCTACGCTTGCCGCGGTTGGTCTGTGGATGGGTGACCATCTTTACATACCGTGTCCCCTCCGTGCCTCGGAAAGCACGTTAAGCCGTTGGTCCCGGCTGTCATTCGTGGATCTTTGACAGTCGTTACGGGTAGTCAGCAGCCCGAAAGTCTGACAACCAGTCTTACCAAGGGGTATCGTATTACCCAGTAACTGGGTTGTGGAGATCAGATAGGCAGTCGCTCCATGTAAAATACTGGTATTCAGCTGCATCCGGTTAGACTGGAAGCCGACCCCAACATAGTTGGGAAAAGGCTAGGCAGATGATGATGGGTAGTATATTTGATAGTGTACGTAGTGACCGTAGGTTAGTTTATAAAACTGTTAGGTAGGATTAGTCATTCGTATAGATATTAGTTTTTAGGGATTTTGCTTATTTATTGAGTTTAGATTAGTAATCATCAGAAATAGGTTTATTTAGGTATTTTATTTTCTGTTATTGAGTTTTTTTTTTATTAGGTAGGGTTTATTAGTAGGTTTACTTTTATAATCTAATATAAAATTCAAAGTCCTGTGATCCTGTCTGACTGATTATATCAATGCACAGCCTAAACCGCTGGTCATAGAGACATTAAATTTGGAGTGTGTTCTGTGTGAAGTGTATAAAGGTATCCACTAAGAAAGGGTTTTTCGAAATTCCACTCCTAAGAGGGTGAATGGGGGGAGGGTGAAATTTCACGCGGACGAAGTCGCGGGCAGAAGCTAGTTATTTAATAAAGTAATGAAAAAATAACACATGATATTTTCTGGGCTATTGGATGTCGAACAAACCGTCGGGCCACGTGATGGTAATTGGCAGAGGCGTTGCAACAACAGACAAAGCCGTAATGTCTATTGTGCCTGAAATACACTAAGCAAACATAAGACACAACGGAACATATTTTGTTCGATTTATTTGTTTTAAATAAACTTTCACTAGTACTCGGTCACTTCGACAACGTTATCGTTGGCCTCGCAAAGGTAGTTATTATAGCAGATGTTTTTGCACAGAGAGCATGACAAGGGGTGAGGCATCGTGCGATGTGGCTCCACAGTCACGCTGTAGCTCAGATTTGCGTCAGAAATAGGAATTACGATTAGCACTACTCGTAGAATGACACCAAGAATTTTACTGTACCTAAATACTCGTAGTATATGATAAAATCGTACTGAGTTATACCTCTATTTATGTACCTAGCCCATTAGAGAGAAAACGTGGGATGCTGAAGTTTCCCTTTCCAGTTTCAGTTTTTATGAGTTGGTCGGTTTGATGAGCCACGAACGAGGGACCTACCAACTACTTACCTACTGAAACATAATATTCCAGTGCTGAATAAAAGGCTGGGGTCGATAGGCAGTGGTTTTTAGGATCCTATCTAAGTTTAGTGATTGCCTCGTTGGTCTCGTGGTCGTAAGCGCGACTGCAGAGGGTGGGATCCTGGGTTCGATTCCCGGGTTGGGCAAAGGGTTATTGGGGTTTTCCATTGAGAATGTCTTAGTAAAAGCCTAGTTTGGATTTTTTTTATGTTTTTAATAAGGAAGATTTTTACGTGCTGGTCTTTTTACATCGTTCTCACATTTATGTTTATTTTCAACAATAATTATTTAACCAATATTTTGATTTAAAAGAGTGTCCATGTTTTCTTGCCCGTTCTTCTCCATAGGAATCTACTACGCTTTGCAATGGGTTATTCTGTAACTTAATCTTTCGGACGGACCGATGCCTTGTCAATTCAAAAGTGCCTGTAATTGGTTTAGCTATATAAATGATCTGAATTTGAGCTTGAATAAAGGTCGAATACTCTTTACTCAGGATTAATTATTATTGAACTTCAGAATGTACCATACATTAAAGATTAATTTCTATTCATTGTAACAACTTGTCATCGACTTGAGCACTACTCATAATAATCGAATCTGATAGTATGGTGCCACATTATTTGTATTTAAATCACATTAAGTCAGTTTGATGATTAAAACCTACTAGACCTAATGGTCACCTGCACTTGAATCACTGGGCCAAATCAGTAGTAAAGGTCATTATGTCACCGGACCATTTGATTCATTAAGCCGCTGTGCTAACGACCAAGTGTGGGCCGATTCAATTCCACACGGGCGCGACCCTAAATATGGGGTGTTGATGCAGTATATGCTAAGTTTTCAGATATATTATTTTGTACTAGCTTCTGCCCACGACTTCGTCCGCGAGAAATTTCACCCTCCCTCTATTCACCATCTTAGGGGTGGAATTTCGAAAAACCCTTTCTAAGTGGATACCTAATCTTCACAAAGAACACACAAATTTCATGTCTCAAGGACCAGCGGTTTAGGCTGTGCGTTGATATATCAGTCAGTTAGGACTTTATTATTTATATAATATTATATTACTTTGAATTTATATATATTATGTAGATAAAATACGTATGCAAATTGATAAAGTAGCCGTGATGGTGGTTGGCCGAGTGACGTCCAAGGACTGGAAGACGAAATGTCGGTCGTCCGACGGCGAGATTGGTGGACGACATTGATATCATCGCGATAGAATCTCCATGAGGCTGGCACAGGGGCGTGGGAAACGGCACTTGAATCGAGAGACCGCTCAGCAGTGGATGAAGTCGAGCTATGGATGATGATAACGAAATGAGAAGGTAAGACCAAATGTAACAATTACCTAAAATCTCTTAATTCGAAGACGGGTAGGTATACCTACATTCTATGCTGACCAAAAAATGTTCAGCATGCTTTACTCATCAGTGGAACCCAAGTAGCAGGAAAAGACTTCGCGGCAGGCCCCGAATGAGATGGCCGGAAGAGCTGGACTTTTTAAAGGATCGGCCCGCGATCGCAGCAGACTGGGAAAAGTGGAAAGAGGGAAGGGAGGCCTTAGCCTCCGTTGGGACTAGGGACAACATAGGCAATTATTTGGTTAACGTGTTGTAAAGTTTATGATTGTTAGAAGCAATTAATAAAACATTTTAAATAATTAAATATTCTTAAACCCAATATCGGAAGATATTATCGATTTTAGGAATCGATATGATGAGTCGACAACGCTCGAGCGCGGGCATTTTAAAATCTTGACGGCCGTACTGTGCGGACGTCTGGTGGCTTTATTTTGCTGTGTAACATTGGTTGTGCAATAAAATAGATATAAAACATAGTTAGGTACCTACCTCAGTTTTACTACAATGTTTAGATAGAGAGAGACAACGTATTGTGATGTTTTTTTTTTTAATTATTTGAAATGTGTTTGCTTTTGACTCTAGTCTAGTTCAGAGGTGACAGAGACAAAGTTGACGATGGAGTGAGCTTACCCAGAAGAAGCCTATTCATTTTCATTTTAAATAGATTCGGGTTGTATGCGCTCGGAAACACAGACGCAGGTAGAGAGTTCCACTCTTTTGCTGTGCGCATTAAAAAAGACATTTGAAACGCTTAGTGTGAATTGGTGGAATAGCAACTTGGCAGGGATGGTAACTTGCAGTGCAGGCAACCGTTAACATAATCTGCCTGAAAAATCAGGAAACTTTCAACTAAGCTATATTTAGAGTGGGTTATAACACCCCCATTTTTTAACACATATCCTCTTTTTCTTCGGTAAAAAGTTCGCAATTCGGTCCAACGTTATAAATATGGCAGATTACACAATGTACTACAAAAAGACAAGCAATTAGGCGCGGGTCGCGATATATCACGCTGGACAGGTAGCAACATGTTGTCGTGATGTCTCCTCTAACGGAGGCTGTTTGTGGCTCAACTAAATTCTGTTGTGGTTAACAATGCGTTTTCCTATCCTGAATCAAGATTTTGAGCTGGAATTAGAATTTCCGAAACAAACTTACCTACCAACTACAAATTAAATGAAAAGTAGGTACTAACTTTTATCTGCACTTCTAGTATTAAGTTCATTTTTCTTCCATTATCTTTTTTTGTACCTATCTGTGTTTATTCATGTTATGTGTGAAAAAAAATCAAAAATATGTTGAATTTATATTTTTTTGCAAAATGACACGAATGTCTTAAACATAAAGTAGAATCCCTTTCCACTTCTCTTTGTCCAGCTAACTGCTCACACCTTAAATTCTTTTTCTGTCAACAAAAACTTAACACAAACTTAAGTATATACTTACTTATTTGTTGCGGTTAAAATATGAATAATAAAGGTCCGTGTGCGACCAGTGACAAATGGTTGCAATATTTCTTCAGTTGAAGAAGGGACGAGCTGTTGCGGCAATGAATTATACAATTTGTAATGCTTTGTGCCCAAGGGGCTGTTTTGGGGGTGCAGTTGACTATTACATAACAGCTTCTTCTTGTTTATGTTTGTCTGACTTTATTGCGTGTTTTTTTTTATTTAATCTTGTTTTGGAAAAAATAAGTAATTGCTATTTTTGGGGTGTTTCTTTTTTCTCCGTGAAACAAAATATTGATTACGTTTTTTTTTGTGTATTCGAACAAACAATTATGGGACTTCAATTGCATCTTGATTAAAATATATTATCATTTATCTGCCTAGCCTTTTCTCAACTATGTTGGGGTTGGCTTCCAGTCTAACCGGACGCAGTTGAATACCAGCATTTTACCTGGAGCGACTGCCTATCTGACCTCCACAACCCAGTTAGTAAGTAATACGATAACTCTTGGTAAGACTGGTTGTTAGATTTTCGGGCTTCTGACGACCCGTAACGTCTGTCAAAGATCCACGAATGGACCAACAGCTTAACGTGCTTTCCGAGAAACGGAGGGGTCTTGGTATGTAAAGATGGTCACCCATTCACGGACCAACCGCGGCAAGCGTAGAACCTGATAGATCGACCCGTGCGGCTGTTATTACTTAGAAGCTCCTCAAAATATATTATCATTGATTCATGAAATAACGCTATTATCTTTTGAGATCATCACCATTGTCAATCTCGTTCGACTCACTGATGAGTAGGTATATAATAGGCCTCCTCCCTTTTGTGCCATGCTGCCATGCTTGCATGTCCGTGCGAGTCTCATCTAGGTCTACACCCTATCCGCGATAAATTTTGACAAATTCTCTTTAAAAAATTGTTTATCATCATCATCATCAGCCTATAGCAGTCCACTGCTGGACATAGTCCTCTCCTATTGCACGCCATTCAACTCGATTTTAGACAACTCTCATCCAGCTGCTACCAGCCATCCTGCGAAGATCGTAGCTCCACCTAGCCTGAGGGTGTCCCCCACCTTACGTTTAACGATTCGCGGTCTCCAGTCAAGAACACGTCTACCCCAATGGTCATCGGTTCTACGGCTAATATGGCCGGCCCATTGCCACTTCAGCTTGCTTATTCTGTGAGCTATGTTGACAACTTTGGTTCTCTGCCGGATCACCTCGTTGCGGATTCGATCCCTCAGAGAGACTCCAAGCATAGCTCGTTCCATAGCTCGCTGAGTGACCTTGAATTTATAATTAATATAATTTGAAAAATAGTTACCTGTCCATTATTTTGGGTGACAGTCATTACTTGAACTAAAAAGCTTGACTTCTCTTACTTCAAGAATTTTATGAAGTATTGACCTAATAGAGATACATTGGCTGTCCCTTCCTACAATTAAATAATTCCTTTTTAACAATTTGCAAACCAACCCGTCTTCTTGAGCAAGCGTAGTGATCAATTCTCATGCCTTCTCGGTATGAAAAGAGGCCTAATTAATGTATGTATTATTGTCTTCACGTCTGAAGACGTTCAGTGTCCCAGAACGTGTGAAGAAAATTCTTTAACGTAAACAGCATTTTACTTCCCTTTGAATGAAACTTTCAATTTAATAATAAGCGGGCGACGTAGAACGGTTATGATATTGGCGAGTAAATACAATGGTTTACGGTTGGCCGTGATATTTAATTGAATAATGACTACCAGTAAACAAAGGAGTAATAAGCTATTAATCTCGCTTGCACAACAGCTCAGCGGAACCACGGAACGCATTTTCACAGAGTCCAAAAGTGAACGGCGAGGAAATAATGAGCTAGCAAAGTGAGTTTTTTTCTTTTTTGCGAGGATAGGAGTTCAAACGCGGGTAGAAAACACTGTGAATTTTATTATTTCAACATATTGGTAGCAGTCATTAAGTCATCATCATCTTAGCCAGCTTTAACCATACTGCACCATAATTGCGTAACGTACTCTCAATTTGAAGGATATTACTAATCTATTGCTCGTTATGTTCGAAAAATGTGTCTCTTCAACCACTTAGCGTTACGCAACCCTGCTTGTCCTATATATTTCTATTTCGCGCAATAGCGCGAAATAGAAATATATCCATCCACCCAAACCCGGTTTCCAGATGGTCTCCACCACTCTTTGGACATGGGCTTTTGAGGTCTGATCAAAGGATACCTGCTGTCCACGGTCTCCAAAAAAAAAATGTCTTGCACAAAGTAAAAACCCTTTTACACAAGTATTCCGGTAATCGAGTAAAGTGTTGATGTCTCATAATTATCTTCATGGTAGCACCGGGAGTCTGCTAATGAAAACAAATGAATATCGTACGCTCATCGCTACTTTCATGAGGCATTCTTTTGTACTAATAAATTTTAGCCAAGATGAATAATTAATGTTCTAGAAGGGAGAATTTTTTTTTGCCATTTTTCACTCATTTACGCACCCTTTCTCGATGTAGGCCATTATACTGTGCGATGCCTTTCTGCACTAGCTAGGTGTAGTTTCCCTAAAATTTCGAATATTAAAGCCACACAGAAGAGAACCTCGGTCAAGTCTGAAGAATTACTTTATCTAGTTTTAAGTCATTTGATTTGTTGACACAATTTTTAAGTAATGCTTGAGTTTTACTTTTATTTATTGATGTGCAAATTGTATAATTATGTATTTATCAACGCGTACGTAATACATAATTGTATAATTATGTATTTATCAATACGTAAACGCTTTCAGGGTATTGGTGGGGCTGCCCCATTTCTGTAGAGCATCGGGAACATGTTCGCGGACGCACATATAAATTGCTTTTACGCAACGATGCTAATAAGGTGTGTATCCCTGGTGCGCAGAGTGCGGGCCAGCTCCAACAATATCCTGAAAACGATCGCTAGGAGGCTCGATTGCATATACGATATATCAATCACTGCAGTGCCATCTCCCATGGGATGAAATGAATTTGAATTTAAGTTTAAATAAAATGGTCTAACATAGTTCTTAAGTTTACTAACACAATGAGTCCTTGTTATTTGAATAAATGAATTTGTTATTATTATTATCTATCTATACTTATAATAAATCTGTAGAGAGGTCAATTCTGTACATGACATATATTTTCAAAATAACTATCAGGGGGTAATAAGTGATCGATACTGATGCCAAAAATGCAATCAGTAAAATTTTTGTCTGTCTGTCTGTCTGTCTGTCTGTCTGTCTGTCTGTCTGTCTGTCTGTATGTTCCTTATAGAAACAAAAACTACTCGACGGATTTTAACGAAACTTGGTACAATTATTCTTCATACTCCTGGGGAGGTTATAGTGTACTTTTCATCACGCTACAATGAATAGGAGCAGAGCAGTGAAAGGAAATGTTGGGAAAACGGGAGAATTTGCTCCATTTTTTAAGCTTCCGTCGCGTGTGCAGCCTTGATGGTTAAAGCTACATAGAAATCATTTATGACGGAAATGTTCTACATAAAATTATCTAAAAAATATCCCACAACAGCATATGTCTATCTTTTATGGTTGACTCACAATAACACGTGTAACTCCCGATAGCTTAGCAGTTCGGAGCTTTCTGATTATATTTGTTTACTCTTACGTTTATAATACTGTCACTCATCCCTAATTAAAAGAAGTTAATATTATTACCTATTCAATAAAAAAAGAATCATAGTAATCGGTATAGAAACACCAAACTTAAACATGAAATACGCTAATAAGCCATCGCGCCGTCGCGCGTGAATACTGAATCATGCCATAAGGATTATTTTTGTGTAACGGTTGCCGCGCTCGACGCAGGTCGTGGCGGTAGGGTATAAAAAGGCGGGAGGTCCGATGTCCGGTTAAGCAGAAAGGCAACCTTAGCGAGTTGCAACTGCGAGTTGTCATGTCAAAAAAAAAAAAAAGCGCGGGCTTCTTTCAATATTTGGCTGTTGATGCGTTCAGAGCGTTCGACCTTATTGACAGACAATAATTGATATTAACTTTTAGTCTTTAAATAGTTTATTTGAATTTCTTTTGTTGTTTATATACTTATAATAAATCTGTAGAAGTGAAAATTCTGTACATTGAAAATATCAAAAAAATAAATGGCAGGGAGTGTTACTAGGGTAGCTCGCCGTCCGATCAGGACCAGGCCCGTGCCGGACGGCGCGTATGTGTACCACGCGCGCCTCAAAGAGATGTCAGCAGACATGGAGGGGCCCGTTAGGGCCGAAGCCTGCCGGGGCAGCGGGATTGTCCGAAAGGGTTACCGCTGCCCCGGAACATAAAGGGCTAAGGAAGGAACACGGATGGGTTTTAGTCAGTAAGAGTCTGACACTCCCTTCCGCTCCACCCAGAGCGGGAGGGGTCATTGGATGATTTCCCATCCTTAAAAAAAAAAAAAAAAAAAAGGGAGTGTTACTAGACCGACACCAAACCCAAAAATGTGATTAAAATTTTTTTAATTTTGGTCTGTCTGTCTAGGTCTGTCTGTTTGTTCAGGCATCACGCAAAAAGTACGAAGTACGAAGTCCGATTACGATGAAACTTGGTATAATTATAATTCTAAACCGTGCTTTTCTGTTTTTAATCCTCTTAGGTTTTACTAAGTACACTTTAAGGTAGAGTTATTTAGGTTTATTTTTATAAGTCGTAGGTATAGATTTTAATTTTAAAGTATGGGTGGTATATTTGATAGTGTACGTAGTGACCGTAGGTTATTTTAAAAAACTGTTAGGTAGGATTAGTCATTCGTATAGATATTAGTTTTTAGGGATTTTGCTTATTTATTGAGTTTAGATTAGTTATCATCAGAAATAGATTTATTTAGGTACTAGCTTCTGCCCGCGACTTCGTCCGCGTGAAATTTCACCCTCCACCCATTCACCCTCTTAGGAGTGGAATTTCGAAAAACCCTTTCTTAGTGGATACCTTTATACACTTCACACAGAACACACTCCAAATTTAATGTCTCTATGACCCAGCGTTTTAGGCTGTGCATTGATATAATCAGTCAGACAGGATCACAGGACTTTGAATTTTATATTAGATTATAAAAGTAAACCTAAGTACCTACCTAATAAAAAAAAACTCAATAACAGAAAATAAAATACCTAAATAAACATATTTCTGATGATAACTAATCTAAACTCAATAAATAAGCAAAATCCCTAAAAACGAATATCTACTAATCCTACCTATCAGTTTTATAAAATAACCTACGGTCACTACGTACACTATCCCCATACTTTAAAATTAAAATCTATACCTACGACTTATAAAAATAAACCTAAATAATAATTTAGGTTTATTTTTTAAAAACTAAAAGGAATAAAAAGGTCGCACTGAAAAGCACGTTTTGGAATTGCAAGTAGCAGTTAAAACATACAATTTATAGAATGCTAATATAAACGAACGCTCGCCTATTATTATTATCATCTTCGTCGTGTACTACGACAAACTTATTATTTGCGGTTGGTACAGTAATCGGGTCTAGGGATCGAACCGCAAAATTAAGTTTGTTTTTATTGTATATTTTTTTCCGCGATAAAAAGTACCCAGTGTGGTGCCCAGGATATTAAAGAATAATTATACCAAGTGTCATCGTAATCAAACCGGTAGTTTTTGCCTGATGCCTGAACAAACAGACAGGCAAAAGTTTTTTTAATCACATTTTTGGATTCTGTGTCGGTCTAATAACACCCACTGCCATTTATTTTTTTGATATTTTCAATGTACAGAATTTTCACTTTACAGATTTATTATAAGTATAGATTTGTAATTTGAACGAATATTTAAAAACTACCAAAACAACTAATACCTATTTTATAAAATAACAACAAAAGAAATTCAAATAAACTATTTAAAGACTAAAAGTCGCGCTGATAAGCACGGTTTGTTAATATCAATTATTGTCCAGCCAAATATTGAATGAAGCTCGCGCTCGGACCTCCCGCCTTTTTATAACTTTTTTATGACCCGCGTCGAGCGCGGCAACCGTTACACAAAAATAATCCTTATGGCATGATTCAGTATTCATGCGCGACGGCGCGATGGCTTATTAGCGTATTTCATGTATAAGTTTGGTGTTTCTATACCGATTACTATGATTCTTTTTTTATTGAATAGGTAATAATATTAACTTCTTTTAATTAGGGATGAGTGAGAGTATTATAAACGTAAGAGTAAACAAATATAATCAGAAAGCTCCGAACTGCTAAGCTATCGGGAGTTACACGTGTTATTGTGAATCAACCATAAAAGATAGACATATGCTGTTGTGGGATATTTTTTAGATAATTTTATGTAGAACATTTCCGTCATAAATGATTTCTATGTAGCTTTAACCATTAAGGCTGCACACGCGACGGAAGCTTAAAAAATGGAGCATTTCTCCCGTTTTCCCAACATTTCCTTTCACTGCTCTGCTCCTATTCATTGTAGCGTGATGAAAAGTATACTATAACCTCCCCAGGAGTATGAAGAATAATTGTACCAAGTTTCGTTAAAATCCGTCGAGTAGTTTTTGTTTCTATAAGGAACATACAGACAGACAGACAGACAGACAAAAATTTTACTGATTGCATTTTTGGCATCAGTATCGATCACTAATTACCCCCTGATAGTTATTTTGAAAATATATATCATGTACAGAATTGACCTCTCTACAGATTTATTATAAGTATAGATATAGATTTTATTTTCTGTTATTGAGTTTTTTTTTTATTAGGTAGGTACTTAGGTTTACTTTTATAATCTAATAAAAAATTCAAAGTCCTGTGATCCTGTCTGACTGATTATGTCAATGGACAGCCTAAACCGCTGGTCATAGAGACATTAAATTTGGAGAGTGTGTTCTTTGTGAAGTGTATATAAATATCCACTAAGAAAGGGTTTTTAGAAATTCCACTCCTAAGAGGGTGAATGGGGTAGGGTGAAATTTCACGCGGACGAAGTCGCGGGCAGAAGCTAGTTATACATAATATAGGTACAATTATAGTTTAGTTTGTCTCTGGTGAAAGAAGGTACAACGAAGCTATGCGAGGGATGACATAGATAAGAATGCGTTGTACAGTCCAGACTTCTAGAGTCTAATTTTTGTTAATTGTTTAATTGGTTTAATTCGGGGTGAGAGCCTGGTGATCCGTCACACAGGGTATCCTAGTATGGACGCCAGTCTCTCACAAAGGATCATATTTTATGTATTTTTGTCATAACGCTATAATTCTTGTCTCTGTTTATAACTATGTGAACCTTTGTGAGTAGAGAAAAAAAAAAAAAATCAGATATTTTTCTCTTTATTTTATTCTTTTGAACTTTTATTTCCATTTCTTATAATTAATGATTTGAATGTTGATAAGTGAAGCATAGTTTTGAGATTTAGAATTCTGTGACGTCAGTGATGTCGTCATCTGCGTTTTAGTTCGCTATCTGGCTGTGTAGTAGATATTAATGTGGCTGTATAGGTACACCAACTCGCAATTTGCCCGCTTGGATTACGGCCCACTCCCCCTCACCGAAAGGTTGCCTGTGTCCTGGCAGTGGGAACGTTATAGACTGAAAATTTAAAGTAGGTAATATTAAATGAAACGCGGTAGTAAAAAAAATGGAGTTTATTCATCTGAAAATGCTTACAAATTAGACATGTCAACAGTAGTCAAAAAGTTTGTTAGTGTTTTTGTTAGTGGTTAATGATTTTAAAAACACTATAACATGAAAAAGACATAGACACTCTTTTTTCTGGATAATTTCATCCAAAACACAACTCAACACTTTCGATGCTCATCTTTTGCTCTGCATTACGAATGTCTCCGATCCACATATTAACTATTGGTAGTCTGTATACGTTAGAACTTTGTAGTTCTATGATAGTACTTTTCCATTCAGTACTTCCTTCCTGAAACATCAATTATTTCGGATTAATTTGTTTTCATAAACTTTTTGCAAGATTAGGTGTCAGATAATTCACAATTTTTCCTATAATATTGTAAATTAGAAATATTTATAAACTGGTACAAATTCAGCTACATTAAAAATCCGTTATGGTAAAGATAAACTATGGAGATAACAGTGGTGATCCGGCAGAGATCCCTCAGATCAAGCAGCTGAAGTGGCAAAAGGCCGGCCATATTGGCAACAGAACCGATGACTTTTGGGAAAGTCGTGCTCATGAGTGGAGACCGCGAAATGGCAAACATAAGGTAGAACATCCACAGGCTACATGAGGTGACGATCGAAGCAGGGTGACTGGTAGCAGCTGGATGAGAGTTGCTGCCGATCCATCTTAAATGGTGTGGATTGAAGGTGCTATGTCCAGCAGTGGCCTTTTATAAGCAGATGAAGATGATAAACTACTAAGGAAGGCGTTTTATACGCCTGCTGTAAGCGTGGTACTATTGTTATTAACATCATTCATGATTGTTATGCTGTAAATACAATACCTCCAAAAAATACTAATCTTATCAGAAAAAAGGCCTCAACATTCAGAATAAACAGTGTATGAGTAATATCTTACTTTGCAGTCGTCGGTAGCTTCTGGTATGGAATAAAAGATAGGTGATTGGTTCGTCGGGTATGGTCCAATCACCACGTCGTTCCAAGCCCACAACTTCACTGCCGAAGACATGTTGTGTTTAGAGTATGGAACTGAGTCCAGACAGTTGTATTTTAGCGTTTGGCGAACAGATTCTGATCGATCACGCAACCATGTTAATTGTTCTACTGATATCTGAAACAAAGGCGATCAATTATAATGAAAGGATTCATCTCAGCTACCTGAACTTTTCTCAACAATGTTGGGGTCGGCTTGCAGTCTAAACGGATTCAGCATCGTACCAGTATTAGTACCAGTGCTACATGGAGCGACTGCCTATCTGATCTCCACAACCCAGGTACTGGGTAATACGATACCCCTTGGTAAGACTTGTTGTCAGAGTTTCGGGCTTCAGACGACCCGTAACGACTGCCAAAGATCCACGAATGACAGCCGGGATCAATGCCTTAAGGCGACTACATGACCTAAAGCTCGGTCACTATCGGACTGCATAGAAAAGAAGGAGATGCGCGATGACACAACGCTGGTAATTTATTGCAAAATATGAAACAATCATCTATTGTTGATTTATCAAACACCAAACAAATAAAAACCGTATACTAAAATTTGGGGAATTAAATTGTCTTGGTGAAAGTTTTATGAAAATACACCCGATAGTGTTTGCGTGATTATCGTTTTTATGTCCGCGGTAGCCATTACATGCAAATATTCACATATCAAATTACGAAGCAAATGGTCTAGTATAACATTTTTTTTTTTTCAAAGAAATCAGTCCAGTCGATTAGACGTGATGTTGAATTTAAAATCATTAGAAGTCGTATATCTGCGCCTTAACATGCTTTCCGAGGCACAGAGGGGTCTTGATATGTAAAGATGGTCACCCATCTACATGCTAACCGCGGCACCATGCGGCGTGCGGGTGTGTATAATTGCCCCGCAGATTTTGATTGCGATTTTACTACATTTTGCTTTTATTCCGTCCACATCACGGAGGACTTCTGGTTACTCAAGCAAGAAGTTCCGCGATATGAAAAAATGAAAGATTATTTTAAATAGAATTCCTATAGATTTCTAAATGTAACTTACATTATAATATAATTCCTTCATATCAACGCCCATTTCGTTCAACCAGAAAGCTCCTTTACTGGGACTATGATTACACTCTGGAGTTTTTTTACTTATCCTGATACATGTCTCCAGGCTTTTCATATTGCAGAACACTTGAATTGGTTTCCCTGTTGGTCCCAAATAATAGGTGCCTGCAACAAGTGTCATTAACGTTATAATGATCTATGAATAACCAAAGGTGAAACCATACACCTATTGTTTACCACCTACACGATCTATGTACATCACGTATTGAAAGGTGTGGTAAAGACCACCAAACTGAACAGCTTTCTCCATGTGATCAACATCGTAATCGAGAAAACATAATCGGCCGTTCCATACATTTGGGTCGAGGAGATATTGCTGTTTTGTATGGTACAGTTGATAATTTTCTAGCGAGTAAGTGAAAGTAAGTTGTTCAATTCATTAAATTTGATCACAACTTTCTTATACACGCTGTATAGACAATTGACATCATACTATCTTAATTGACCGAGTTATCCTCCCTTGGATTCATACTCGTAAAAACCTATTTATATTAAAAAACGGTGAAATATTTTGTCCGGCCCAAAAATGATAAGGTAAACCTAAACGAACCTAAGCTTAGTGCGATCACATTAAATTTGAAGATCTTTAATAAATGTAATACTCATAAATTATGTATTCTTCTCACCACTGTCTACTCTTGGTCCTGCAGATTTACAAGGAACTTCTGCTGGCCATGCAAGTGTCCCGAAATCATCATCGTCATGTTCCCCCGAATCTATAGCTGTAATAAAATATTACAAAAATTCAAGAAGGAAATTTTAAGTATACCTACCTAAGGAATTTTGACGTACCAACTTGAATAAGTTAGTACCTAAAGCTCAGACCACATTAACGCGAATCCCGCGTGTGACGCGTTCATTGTTCTAATGATTAGGAAATCTTGCGACTATTCGCGCTAGTTTGAACACCATACAAGTTAATTGAAACGATCGGCGCGGCGCTAGTGAATGTCCAGCATTTCGCAAGGGGTTCGCTTCAGTTTGGCCTTAGCTTTATTCAACGCAAGGTATAGGATATTTCAAATGAAATATATAATTCATTTGGCGACACGGTTGGCGCAGTGATTGAGCGATTGACTGCACCGCACGGTACAAATATTTGTACGACCTACAAGTATTTGTTCCGGGTCTGGTTGTTTTATCTATAATATGAAAGTATTTACAAAAGAAAGGAAAAAAGTAGTTAATCAGCCATCTCGTTACCATAACACAAGCATTAGGTTGCTTAGCTTGGGACTATATGGCGTTGTGTGAAATGTCCAAGAATATTAATTATTATTACTATATTATTTGAAATATATAGCCGTAATCCCACGCGGGCCCAGTGCGGGTTGGTAGATGTTACATGTCTTCGAATTTTTGTGCTAGAACATGCTGGTTTCCTCACTATGTTTTCCTTCGCCGTTTTTGACAGCAATGGTGATGAAACAAATTACACAAAGTAAAGCGCCTGTCTGGGTAGGAACCCACGACATACAACTCCTAAATCGGGGCCGTTAACACTGGGCAACCACTGCACTCTTTACTCACATACATTATATTTCCATTACTCGTGAACGTGATAAAAAGGAACAATCATTAGTGGATCAGGGGGTTTATAAAGACCACTTTGCATAAAACAATTCATATCACGCAATTCATCTGTTTGACAGTTTCACACCTATATATCCCTGAAGGGTTAGGCAGAGGTGTACCTGTAGCATTTTACCAAAACTGTCATACAGATGAAATTACGTGTTAAGAATTGTCTTATGATTCTGCCAAAGTGGCCTTTTTAGGCCCCCAGGTCCCAAGCAGCGAAATAAATACGTGATGAAAAAATAATATAGGTGAAAGTGGATGTTCATGTGTATGTAAAAAAAAATAACCGAGAAACATGCAAAATAACAAATTTTATGTCTCACGCAAGATACCATGCAAAAAATATTTTATTTACTCTCTTATTTTTGCACGCGAAACTCTAATAAAATTAAAAAATCTTTGCGCCTTGTTGCAGTGTATGTCATGTTTTCATTTTTAATTCTTTTACCTATCGTGGTATAGTAATTTTATTTTAGGTGCATCGTCTTCACATATTATTTGTTATATTGATGTACTTATGCAAAATGTAAAACATTTTAAAAGAGTAACGGTGGAGTTTCTTGCCCATTCTTCTCCATACGAAAACTACCTTTTGGAATGGGCGACTAGAATCAAATCTATTTCATAATAATTTTTGACGTTCAAAAGTGCCTTTTCTGTGCCTATTTGAAATAAATGCTTTGACTTTGACTTTGACTTTTGCAGCATCTAAACGCAGCGACTAAGCGCACAGTTTGCACGGCCTCTGCGGCATTGTACACATTATGCGACATGCAACTGCGACAGCTCGGCGACTAGACGCAACGGCAGGCTGCGAACGACAATTTCCATATATTTTGTTTAAAGTTCCCCACACTAAGCGTTGAGTTGCAGAATCATAGCGACAGGCAAGGGGAGTCGCACACACTCTCGCTACTTGTCGCAGCAACTAGACACACGGTGCACGCTCACACTTGACGAGAATCACATGCGACAAGTCAGCATCAGACAGCTCCAGTAATGAGTGCTTAATTCATGGGTTTTAGTTGCCAAAATCTGAAATACTTACCATTTGGAGTATCATGGCAAGGGCAAACTCCATGACTTCCAGGAGCTCCAGGAGGTCCCACTGGCCCAGGCGACCCCATCGGCCCTGCAGGTCCCTACAAAATTTACACAATTTAGGTGCAAAAATAGTAGATTTTTATGCAATTGTACAAAGTATCTCATTGCTCTCGAGTCGGCATTGCTCTTGCTGCCCAAATCGAAAGCGAGGACCAAAAGGAGCCGAGAATACAACGACGGCGACATTTATTGACGACAACATGAGATAGTATGTTTATAAAAATATGATTTATAACCGTACTTATTTACTAGGAAAGTATTTAGAGAATTATAATTATTAGGTCCTTACATATGAAATTAGCGTTTTGTACGAAATGAATATAAAGTTTTTTTTTTTTAATATATTTAATTAATCAAAGTATGCACCGTTGTTATCTATGCACTTTTGCCATCTCATAGGTAGTTCATTGATCCCTTTACTAAAAAAACCATGGGGGCGAGAATCAATGAACTCTTTGAAGGCGGTTTGGACAGCCAAATTCCGGAAAAAATGGTAATCTGTTGGAGCAAGGTCCGGGGAGTACGGTGGATGTCGCAGACATTCCAATTGTAGCTCATCTAACTTAGTGGTTGTTTGTTGTGCAGTGTGTGGTCTTGCGTTGTCGTGAAGCAGCAGTGGCCTAGAGCGATTGACTAATCTCGGTTGTTTAGCAGCTAGTTCTTCCTTCATGGTTTGCAGTTGCTGACAATAGATATCTGCCGTAATCGTTTGGCCAAATTTTAGAAAGCTGTAGTGAACGACACCGGCGCTAGTCCACCAAACACTCACAAGTAACTTTTTCTGAGTCAATTTTCGTTTAGGGTAGGATTTGGCTGGTTCTCCAGGGTTCAGCCATTGCGATGAGCGCTTCCGATTATCGTACAGTATCCACTTTTCATCACAAGTAATGATTCGATTTAAAATCCCTTCATTATTGTGTCGGTTGAGCAAAGTACCACAGCAGTCGACGCGTGTTTGCAAGTTCGATTCACTCAATTCAAAAGGTACCCATCGTTCAAGTTTTTTTACTTTCCCGATTTGCTTCAAGTGGATTAATACAGTTTTATCAGTTATCCCGAAGCCTGCAGCTATCTCTGAAGTGCTTTGTGATGGATCCGCTTCCACAATAGCCTTTAATTCTTCATTTTCCACTTTGGTCTCCGGTCGTCCACGGGGTTGGTTCTGAAGGTCGAAATTTCCAGAACGAAAACGTTGAAACCAAAAACGTACCGTGCTTTCTTTTGCGACACCTGCGCCGTACACATCATTAATCCTTCGAGCTGTTTCTGCAGCACTGATGCCACGGTAGAACTCGTACTCGTAAATATACCGATATTTCATGTTTTCCATTAGCGGTAATAAGCGACGCCAAAGAAAAAAATAATGAGGAAAAACAAATGAATGACTGTTTTCGAAACTCAAATGCACCAGCTAAATGAATTTATAAATTTGAATTTGGAATTCTGAACCAAAGAGGAGATATTTCAGATCAAAGTGGTCAGTACGACAAAACGCTAATTTCATAAGTAAGGACCTAATATTACAGCCAAAATTATGTGACGAATTATTGACATCAAATTATAGTGCGACATTTTGCGTACAAGTCTGCGGGCGACATTTTGCGCCTGGCGAGTCGCTCGGCCTCGTGAACCATGGGACTGTCACCAAATAATTTTGTGTCATTTCATGTTCGTTTCGTGTAATTTTGACTTAAAATAATCAGTACCAAATTGCCGCTTTATTCTTAATAAAGTTATGTCAGTTACATAATAATTATTTCTCACCATTTGTCCCTTTGGACCAGGCATTCCCATCAAGCCTTGCATTCCAGGCATGCCCTGTTAAAGAAAGACATTTATGTATTATTATTATTTCCACGTTTACATTTGTAATTTTAATGGTGTACAGATAATAAAGATCATTCTGTCCATCTATCTATGCAAGATTCAAATGACCGTGATTATGTTTGTTGGTTTGATAAGAAAGACTTTTCATTTCGAAAATATAAGAGTGAAAGTCGATGTCAGATGTAGTCGTGTACCACAAGTTCTTATACACCCTTGATTTTTGGAACGAAGTTTTTTAACGGAGCTTGCGGTAGGAGTAAACTTGAAGAAATCATCACGTAACAAAAAGCGTTATGCGGCTTTTTATTACATATAATAGAAAGTCAGACAGAGAAAGTTTTAGCTGATAGTAAGGTAAAAAAATGAAAATCCAAGATGACGGTTGCAAACATTTTCTTATTTTTCGTCATGAGTATTGTTTTCATGGTATTCGAGGGTGCTGAAGCCGATAGTGAATTCAAAATAAAAATCCAAGATGGTAGCTGCAAACATTAAGTACTTACAAAATTTCGCAGCTACTACCTTGGATTTTAATTTTGAACTTCGTTCCTGCCGGGGGTCCCCCGACACCACAGGGTTTCTTTCCTATGTTCTGTCTGTTTTACTTAGTGGCTCAGTTACAAGCAGCTGCTTGCAAGCTCCAACAGTTTCTGCAAACAACATGGTCATGTTCATAACAAACCGTTTGCGTGGTATAACGTTTTACCGTCTGTCGTGTTTGTGCATGTAAGTTGCTGCGTGTAGCTTAGAATCTACGACCCATCGTTTCTGTTATAATAAAATAATGATAATTGCAGCTTATTAATTTCCCACTGCATAAAGCCACTTCTCATACTCTCAATTACCATGTACATTTTTTTATTTTTGTTCAAGACTTACTGCAACACCAGGTTCCCCTCTATCTCCTTTATCACCGCGTTGACCTTGAGGTCCCTGAAAATAACAAACCATTAAGTTAAAAATGTATTTATCTCCTTCCTACAGCTAACAGTTTAAGACATAATTTTCTATGCGCTATATTAAAAGAAAAGAGAAAGAACCACCAGGATAGTCCGCAAATTGTCTTGCATTTTTTGCAGTTTGTGAATATTAGGCAGTATTTTTATAAAAATATGATTCACGACCGAAAATACTAGGTTTGTATTTACAGAATTATAATCATTAAAACTAAAATTACGTGACGAATTAGTGACATCAAATTATAGGGCGACATTTTGCGCCTGGCGAGTCGCTCGCCCGCGTGAACCATGGGACTGTCACTAACGAAAAGTTGCCATATATAATTTTGTGTCATTTCATGTTCGTTTCGTAATGTAATTTTGACTTAAAATCATCAGTACAAAATTGCCGCTTTATTCTTAATAAAGTTATGTCAGTCACATAATAATTATTTCTCACCATTCGTCCATCTGGACCAGGCATTCCCATCAAGCCTTGCATTCCAGGCATGCCCTGTTAAAGAAAGACATTTATGTATATATACACACGCTTAAACATACACACGTCATAATATTATTATTTCGACGTTTACATTTGTAATTTTAATGGTGTACAGATAATAAAGATCATTCTGTCCATCTATGCAAGATTCAAATGACCGTGATTATGTTTGTTGGTTTGATAAGAAAGACTTTTCATTTCGAAAATAAAAGAGTGAAAGTCGATGTCAGATGTAGTCGTGTACCACAAGTTCTTATACGTGCCGCTGCAGACACCATTTGTCGAAGTGGGGGATCACAGACCCATCCAACACCAAATGTGGGAGCTGCTGGTCGATTCTGTTAGAATCTCACCGTGAGAAGTTAGGTGAAGTGAGCTGTCATTCCATCTGATGCTATAGGGATTCACACTAATGACAGCTTACTTTAAGCTCACTTCACCTGAGTTATCACGGTGACATTTTTACAGAAAAGCACTACAGTACTTCTGACCAGACATGCCCCACTTGCTAGTGTCCTAAGTGCCCCTTGGATGACCTAAGTAGTGCCAGTGAAGCCGCTATCAACGTGGCCACTTAGGTACTGGGTACAAACTTATTAAAAAAAAAAAACAGCGAGTACCAGTACCATGTTCATTCTATTATAATAAAATATTTTTTTTTTTTTAATTTATGGATTTGTTTCTCTGGAATCACAATGTTTAATTTCAAAAGTGGCGATGAGGTTATTCATTAAATGATACCATCCTGCATTACGTCCTTTGAACATATACAGGGTTTCCCGTAATTAATAGATCTAACCTCTTAAGGGGTCATTGTACTTAACATTATGAACAACTTTTACTACGGGACCAAAAATGAAATCGCGATCCATAGATACATAGATCCTTTACAAATCAAAATTAATATTATCTCATATGTAAATGCATAAAGATATTTCGGCCACGGTGGCCAATCTCAACGGAGATTAGCCAGGTACGCAGGAGATATTAAAGTGTATGTACACACGGCTACACATCAAGCTATACTAACCGTTATAAGCTGACTTCTGATTGTAAGAAAAACCTATACAATGAGAGGTCAGCTGAAACTGGAAAAGTATAGCTTGATGTGTAGCCGTGTGTAGCAGTGTGTGCGTAAAAACAGTTGCATTCCCTGTTCCTTTACTCTCATAGTCCGATGGGACGGCAATCCGACACGACCGGGGAGAGACTAGGAGCTGAACCAACGGCTTTACGTGCTTTCTGAGGCACCGCCAACTTCAAAACTCCGGACTAAAAAAAACGACGAATACTGGTAAGTCAATGACCCGTGGCGTGGCCAGTGAAGGTAATTTAAACGTTGCCATTCCGAATTAGGTAGGTACTCAAATACAGTAAAAAACTTAAGTGTAAAATTTACTTACGACCTTCCTACATCTACTTAGTCGTTTATCTAGTAAACTTCAAATTTAGCAATATCCTAGAGAGCCCTTATAAAACATAGAAATAATACCGTATGTACTTCTCAGCCGTATAATATAGAAGTACATTGTAAGACTTATTATACTCATGAAAAAGGATCTCCGGATACTTGCGTAAAGGACTTTTTCATCAAAGCGCTTGCCAAAAATGGTGATTGTGACAACGTAACATTTTGACGTACCTACATATCAGGCTTTTGTAAAAATATAAAATGGTCATAGGTAAGATTTGTAACCAACACTTATATTAAAGCAAACGGATCATGGATGCCCAAGGAAATTTTTGTTATCGCAGTGACCAGCAAAAGAGAATACTAGGGTTTGCGCCTGTGGGGCAGAATTGAGCCATAAAAACTCACGAATTACACAGAAATATACGATGACTGTGTGACTCCACACAGTCATAGTATATTTCTGTATATTTCTTCACAGTTGGTAGGTAACATAAGTACTTAACCAGAATTACATACTTTTATCCTTGTACAATTTACCTACTTAGAGGTATATATTTATAACTGTAGCTGATACTCTTTCCTGCCGCAGTTAAGGGGCTATGTTAAAAAAATGTGTTTTTAGGGTTCCGTACCTCAAAAGGAAAAAATGGAACCCTTATAGGATCACTCGTGGGTCTGTCTGTCTGTCCGTCTGTCACAGCCAATTTGCTCCGAATCTTATGGACCGATTAAGTTGAAATTTGGTACACGTATGAATCTCTGTGACCCAAACACAGACGTGTAACGTAAATAAATGAGTTTTGAAAATGGAAGTCATTTTTAGGGGTAAATAGACAATTAAAAAAAAAAGTTTCGCGATCTGCACCGTGTGACATATGAAATGAAAGAACTTACCGTGAGGATCTTAAATATATTTTTTTCATAATTTTAAAGTAAATTGTTTTAAAGTTATTTAAGACAATAGACGGAAATTTACCATTCCCATACCAAAAAAAAAGCTGAAAATAGTTCTATACCTATAGATTACAGGAAAATTAATAAGAAGTCTATGATCTTGAAACAACATGGTAAATCTCTCAATATTGTGCGTACAAACTTTCATTTTCATTTGGAATGTATGGGAGAACATGTTTTTCAACTACAATGTTAAGTTTGTTCTTGGGATAAATTCATTCCAACTACGGAACCCTTCATTGTGTGTGGTCCGACACGTACTTGGCCGGTTTTTTTCTATTTCATGTAACTTGTTAAGTATGTGGAATAGGGATTTAACATCTTGGTATATGTTTTTTGATTCTTTGGTCTAGTATCATGTAAAAATAAGTATACACAATTCAATGATTTTTTCTCGATACAAAAAAATTGCAAAGTTATACATTTATTTTTTCACTTTTTACGTCACGTCACGGCGCGGGCGTGACGCTTAAGAGCGTTTACGCCGTACGGCATCATACAAACTTTCAAGCCGTTGTTTTTCGAAATGAATGGACCGGACCGATTTTAACGAAACGTTAGGTGAGAACATTTTCGAAATGTCTTATTTAAAAAAAGATAACTGGAAATCTCTGTTTCTATGAAAACTTTAAAATCGAAAAAAAATCGCTTGAAAGTTTGTATGAAATGCCGTACGGCGTAAACGCTCTTGAGGTATATTCAATGGAATTTACTTTTTTTTAAAGAGAGAATTATCACATCAAAGTTCACTCCAAGTAGTTTTAAATTTAATTCATTTATTTTGTTAGAAAGGAGTAAATTCGTTTTGGCATATACGTTGTTTTATTTCGAGCTCACGCACATTATAGCCATCTCTCTTCTTTTGCGTTTCAAAAGTAATTGCATCACTTTCGCTCGCTTAGTAGGTTTTCGAGGATTTTAGATTTTCGATTTAGTCTCTAAATTGTAGTTACTATAGATACCTATAACGTTCGTGCAAGTGGTTGATAAAGTTTTATCGCAATCGGATTAACGATATGGCAGCACATAAAATATGAACAAAAACATAGATTTTTTTAATATTTGTAATACACTTACAGGCAAACCAATGTCACCTTTCTCACCACGCTCCATAACTGATTTACCATCCTGAAAAGAAAGACTGTTTGTCAATATATATAATTATTTCACTCGATGCTGGTGCAATTATTGCATCCCGACTTCCAAATACAGTAGGGTGGGTACCTAAGATTAAAGATGTGGGATTCATTGGTTGATTTATCGCAATAAAACGAGGTAATTGTCTATTTTATAAACAACTGAACCAATTTCCAAAAGTCTTTGGTAGTCACTCTATTCACAGATTTTGTTGACATCTTTCGATTTATTTTCGTGTTCGTTATAAATAGGTACTGCTATGCTTGCATAGCAACAATATCTAGGTACTTGTGCTCGCATGCCGTTGGATCCGGCTGTCATTCATAGATCTTTAACAGTCGTTACGGGTAGTCAGAAGCCCAAAAGTCTGACAACCAGTCTTACCAAGGGGTATCGCTCTTTAGCGATAAGACCGCCCATTGTGTCACCCTTTGTACAGTTTCTATAATTATTTATGTTTGTAATTTATATGGTGACATAATAGAGAGTATTCTATCTATCTATCGGTGTTACACAGTAACTGGATTGTGGGGGTCAGATTGGCTTTTTGATCACTGCATTCGGTAAGACTGAAAGCCGATCCCAACATAGTTAGGAAAAGGCTAGGTAGGTTGATTGTTTACGCTTGTCGCCAATTCACATATGACACTAGGCACTACACTGACACACTCCTCTTATTAATTATACAAAATAAATCATTTACTTACAATAGTCAAAGTGCAGGTTGCTGAAAAAAAAAACATTGAATACTTATTAGGAAGTTAGGCTAGAGGTTCAGAAGAAGAGTTCTTTGGTCTGTAAGATTTCAACTTGAACTTGAAATAGGTACCCTAGATACATAGGTATCAAGTAAGTTAACAGTAAGTAAGTTAACGGTAAGTTCAAGTTAAGTTAAAGGCCCTTTGATTATCCCTTTATTCATAAACGTTGCTTAAAGCACAGAATAACTAATAGTACTAACGTAGGTACCTACTTAAAGTTAAGGGGCTATGTTGAAAAAAATGTGGTTTTTATATTTCGTGTAACTTGTTAAGTATGTGGAATAGGGATTTAACATTTTGGTATATGTTTTTTTTTTAAAGGAATACACGATTCGATGAATTTTTCACGATATAAAAAAATTGCAAAGTTACAACAATTTTTTTTTTTCGAAATAATATAGTAACGCTTAAGAGTTATTTAATGGAATTTACTTTAAAACAGAGAATATTCATATCAAAGTTTACTCAAAGTAGTTTTAAATTTTATTTATTTATTTTGTTAAAAAAGGAGTCAATTAATTTTGGATACGTCGTTTTATTCCGAGCGCACGCACATTTTAGCGATCTCTCTTCTTTTGCGTTTCAAAAGTAATTGCATCACTTTCGCTCGCTTATTAGGTTTTCGAGGATTTCAGATTTTCGAGGTAGCGCCTTAAGTAGTGATTACATTTTTCACGTTTAAACGTCACTTAACTTTAATAATGCTGTTATTATTAGGTATTTATTGATTCTACTTACTATACTTTGTCGTGCATGTCTTTTCGCCATCTTCCGATTTCTAAAATAAAAAAATAAAGTAAAATTCAAAATACTTCATAATATAGCTTATCTCATTTTTATGATTTGGTTTATGATGTATTACTTACAAGTGTCATTCCTTTAATGTTCGCTGAAACAAAATCAACGTAATTAATTATATGCTATTTTCTTGATCAATACTTTATACATAATTTAACGCCTTTTTCATATGGGGATAGGTTTAGGATAGGTTTCAACGCCATCTACTATAATCCTCACGTATCAAAATCAAATCAAAAGTGATTTATTCAAATTAGGATGTGATTCAGCACTTTTCGAAAGCCCAAATTACATGTAAGATAGTCCCCCAAAACGCCCTCCCTTCATCACTTCCTAGTGCTTACGCTGGGAAGAAGAAGTGGTGAAAAAAACTCCCCAGCAGCACATACTTCATTCCTTATTAACACTTTACGTTTGGTTACTTTGGTACAATCAACAAAAATCTACTTTTACATAACGACTATCTAAATTGACGCAAAATTGGTCTTAACTTTGGTTTTTAGATTTTCACGATTGTCGTCACAAATGTGTATACATTACTTATTAATAACATTTTTGTTAATCTAATAAACTACCTGCCTGTAGTTGCGTACCCCTATGGAAAGGAGGCGTGAGTTTATAAATATATGTATTAAACTACTATGATGTTTAGTTTTTCCTAAATGGAATGGTTAAATGAACTTTGTGGCTGACTGTATACCTACTAACTCAGGAACACAGTCTTTATTATATAAAAAAAAATATTTTGTCAAAATAGTGATACGTGTGACATAAGTAGTCCATTATTGCACGGGCTGTAATTACCGTCCGCGCGTAGCGAGGGTGCTAAACGCTGTGCATAATAGATTACATAAGTCACAGAAAAGCGGAGGTTTCTTGAAAATGGTCAAAAGTTGGTTTTTAAAGCAGTGTATCTCTTAAACCGTAAATAATTTTGACAAAAAAAAATTATAATGTTTTCAAGACTTATTTTAATACAGTGATGGAACTCAAATCATAATTAAACATACATTAATGCATCAAAAAAATCTTCAATTACACCTCTGACATGTTGTTAAAAGCAGTTTATCCGTTCATTAACAATTTAATTATAATTAAAAATATACCATTAAATTGTTAATGCCAAACTGCATTCAGTGATGGATTATTTATTATTAAGTAGTTTGTAAATAGATGATTGTTTCATATTTTGCAATAAATTACCAGCGTTGTGTCATCGCGCTTCTCTTTCTTTTCTATGCAGTCCGATAGTCTAGCGCTTTAGGTCATGTAGTCGCTTTAAGTGCGGGCTTAGGTAGATCACACACTGATAAAAATAAAATTAATAACTTAATACTCGAAGTTACCTGATGCATTTTGAAATCCAAGACTTACACAAACAAAAAATACAGTGATTGGGGTCAATTTAACGTCCATTTTTATGATCGCCACAGACAGACTGACATGAATAGGGAAATAAACATTGTTAATTAATATTGATTTGGGTTTTCCTTGTCAAATCTATTTATAACTGTACAAACACACAAGCGACACGCCATTAAGTTAGTTATGTGGTGCAAATTCTACTCATACGGAAAAAACAGGTACCTAAGATCATCATCATCATCATCTGCCTAGCCTTTTCCCAACTATGTTGGGGTCGGCTTCCAGTCTAACCGGATGCAGCTGAATACCAGTATTTTACATGGAGCGACTGCCTATCTGACCTCCACAACCCAGTTTCTGGGTAATACGATACCCCTTGGTAAGACTGGTTGTCAGGCTTTCGGGCTTCTGACTACCCGTAACGACTGTCAAAGATCCACGAATGGCAGCCGGGACCAACGGATTAACGTGCTTTCCTAGGCACGGAGGGGTCTCGATATGTAAAGATGGTCACCCATCCACAGACCAACCGCGGCAAGCGTAGCCTAACCTGATCGATCGACCTGTGCGGCTGTTATTATTTAGCCACGGGCCCCTCCTAGGTACCTAAGATATGAATTGGAATAAATTTTATTTTACAAAAAAAAAACTGACTTCATTAAAAAAAACACCACAAACTGACGATTGTCCTCGATTTTCATGGGATCCCTTCATCAGATTCTGACTTGGTGACATTGGGACTATCTTAGCTTGCTACATATCAGTAATCTGTGGACTATCTCGAGAGCATACCCCACAGATTACCTATGTAGCAAGTTGGCATACCCTTTCAAACCCTAATGCCAACTGATCTACAAGTTACAAAATATTGCTTAATAAATACAATTAAATAATAATAAATATTATCAGGGGTTCTCAAAAGTCTACTTCGGCAGAATCATAAAACAATAATTCAAATCACGCAATTGCGTTATATGAATTATTGTTGTTGTCGAATCTCCATACAAAACTGTCATACAGATGAAATTTCATCTGTATGACAGTTTTGTATGGAGATTAGTAAAATGCTATAGGTACACCTCTGCCTAACCCTTCAGGGATATATAGATGTGAAACTGTCAACAGATGAATTGCGTGATTCTGCCAAAGTGGCCTTTTTAGGCCCCCTGCACTCAAATACTTTCGTTCAGTTTGTTATAAACCGGCGAATGCTCGTTGTTCTTTACAAGAGAATGCTCTAGTTTACGTTCTACAACGCCTTCTTACCCCTTGTAACGCCATCTGGTGCCAATTTACAAGGAACTTCTGCTAGCGATTCCTTCGTCCCAAATTCTATATGTGGGTAGTATCCACACCAGTACTAAAAAAAAAATAGGAATTGGTTGATTCGTGTGCCCTCTAGTCGACAATAGTTTGACGAGCTAAAGATAGATGGCAGTGTTTTCAATACAACAACATAGAAACTTCGGCTGACCGAAGTTGGTAGTAGCCCCGTCAGGGTATATAATATGTTCTGTGGTAGTAGCGGACTAATTTAATTTGAGTTTAAAATACTAGGTGGCGCTGACTACGCGATATTTGAATCTATGACCCAGATAAAAAGTTTATTTTTAGAAATGTATTGTGGAATTGGAACGCTGAAAATGGGTCCTTTTGGTTCATTCTAGGTAGTGCCCACAGTGCTGCGCATGCCTCGCTCTCTGTCTGGACTGGATGCACCCTAATAAAATGCTTACCAATCCAACGCACAGAAAATATTTTTTTGTTTATATACAGCATGTATCAGGTGTGGTCATATTTAAAGCTGTGGTACTTACAGACCATCATACTTAACAACTTTCTCCATGGGACAACGAAAAAAATATCAGCTGTTCCATACATTTGGGTCGAATAGGTATTGAAGCTTTGTATGGGACAGTTGATAATTTTTTCGCGATTATGATGTTTATCCCATCAATACAATGGTCTGTACACACACCCAGCCCTACCTGGCCACACCCTTAAATATAACTACACTTTTCAGATTTTTGTCTACTCTGTTTTTTTTTTCAATAATGTTTGTTCCATAATGCGCTATTTTGTGCACCTTCTTAAGGGGCGTGTGGGGCCGGCTGGGCCCCGGGTTATGTGGGACCTCCTGAAATGCCTGGAAGATCTGGGATTTGCCCTGCTAGTTTGCCTGAAGATAGTGAGTATTATTTTATCAAGGGTCAAATCCTCAGCAGATTGGCCGAAACGAAAATTTTAAACGTGCACGATCTCTGTTATGTACTTAAAATAGTAGGTAATTGCGGTTTCTATCGCACCAGACCGCAATTTCATTTAATTCAAAAATATGATCACAAAATTCAATTAGATTTCAAACGAGACCACAATTTGATACAATATTCTGGGTACCTTTCAAAACTTGAGTAAAAAATATACAATCTAGGTATATTTATAAATCATTATTATAAACACATTTTTGCCCGATTTGCAAATTTTTCTTTTGCCAGTATCATCGACTGCATCATGGGTAACCGTAAATATTTTCTTGAATTGTTTGTACCTCGGTACCACTCCGAAGCCGCTGGCGACACATGTCGCAGGACATTTGTCCCCTAGTGTATCCGTGGCTTAAGGTACACACGGCTATACATCAAGCTATACATTTCCAGTTTTAGCTGATCTCGCATTGTATAAGTTTTTTTGCAATCAGAAGTTAGCTTATACTGGTTATGTATAGCTTGATGTGTAGCCGTGTGTACCATTATCACAACCATTCAATTTGAGAGTTTAGAGAAAAGTGATATTTAGTGACCATTCTGGTTTTTTTCAATAATACCTACATGATTATTGGGTTTTCTCGAGTTCCATGATTTTTTGCCTATGCTTTATGGGGTGCTCAATGGTTGCAAGTGGGTCACACCTGGAAGGAATACGTCAAATTTCAAGTTATCCTGTACAGATATTCATATTATAATGTATTATAAATCAAAATCACTCGCATCACTTTTCTGTGTGACCGCGTTATTCTTCTAAAATACGAAACGGACGTCGGTCGGGGTTTTCATCATAATTTAGATAAAGTTATTATAGGTATTAAAGAAATCTCGTAATTTTGTCAAGTCGTAAAAACCGTTCCAAGCAGGGGCTCTAGTACCTAGATAAAACTAACATAATAAATGCTTCAGTCCAAGAAGCGAAGTGGAAAATAGCGAAAAGGAAATATATAATTTCATCAACCGTCGGCTTCCCTTCAGGAGAAATAGGTACCAAGGATTATACATTGTCGCCGATATCTCATGTGGAAAATTGCACCTACACCGATGATAAGAAAAAATCCCACGGTGCCTGCTTCGACCAAATTGAAATGTTTTTTTTATTTTTGTATTAGATTTCCCAAGGTTTGTCCCATTGTGCAATTTAGATTTTGTTTTTGGAAAGTATTAAATATTAAGTTGGTAAACGAGGTTAGTTTATTAAATATAGAAAGAAAGTGACTTCTTAAAAGATTTAAACTCCGTTCTAGGTACTTTAAATAAGCGCCCTTAAGTTTTAAATCAACAATTATATTTTGAGAAGCTGGTTATTATAAATTTTATTAAAAAGTTATATCTTGGCGTCGAAGAGTTATTATGCTGTAGATTTTTGTTTGTTTTTCCTCTCACCTAACAATGAAATGCTACATTGGACGTATTCTTAAATTCGTATCCTCGTTGGCATTTGTGCGAATTTTCATGACACTTGGGAATGCTTGTTTGACATTACAGTTCGTAAGCTTAAAACTCGATGTTGTGTACCCCTAAGTGTTAGTGAAAACATGCAAACAGTGATGAATAATTTCAGGTAAATAATTACTGTCTTTTTTATAGGGTTTTACAAAATTTGCAAGCTTATTGGTTAATTCGCACGAATTATCTCGCACGGAATGGGCAAATTGACACTATAAAATAACATATTTTTGCTGTAGGTGATTCGCTCCAAGTTAATTTATTAGCCTGCGAATCGACAACTTCAGAAATACAAAAATAAATAAGAAATAACATACTTACAAAGTTATACAATTTGTTAGATTTTTCCTTTTATCTAGTAAGAAACATACCTAAACATTTTTCTTACATATAAAATTTTCGCAGTTTTCTAAAAAATATGAAATCTTTGGATTCTGTAATCTAATAATACTTAATATCGTGTGTGCACGACTGCATTTAAATATTTTGACCCCCAAAGTACAATGTGCCAACTGCCTTTTACCTATATAATTCTGGAGTTGTAGATTCACCCCCAAAAAAGTAACTTCATGCGAATTGCCTACATATAAAATAATAATATTAAAAAGTGCAGATTCGCCCGTTACGAGCGAAGTAATTCGTGCGAATCAACTAAAAAGCCAATGTGCAATGTGCATAACTGGCGCAAGCCTAACCCTTTGGGGATTACAGGCGTGTGTTTATGTTAATGATTATGTAAAATGTTCAAACGAAAATTACCAACGCAAAAAAATACCTAAACAGTAACAAAAACGACGTAATTACCCATGAATGTGTACCAATTACGCTTACATAAACTAAAACGAACACATACAAATTCAAATTCACGGAATATTATTACCAAATGGACCAGCAACCACTGGGGAGGTCCTAAGGCACCTGTCCCACCGCTCGACGAAGAAGAGACTCAACGATCAACGATTTTCTCGCTTCAGAAACGTACAAAAGATTGTAGGTCCCATGTGAGTAAAAGAGATACTTAGATATTAGTTGATACCATACATCAACAACACATTCTCTCCTATTTCGGCCACATAGTACGCACAGGCGATGAAAGTTTGGAAAAACTGATTGTGGTTGGGAACGCCGAAGGCAAAGGACCGCGCGGTCATTCACCAACACGATGGACCGATCAGGTGAAGGAATCATTCTCCTCTAAGTTCTACACGGTGGTAAGGAATGCGGCGCTGGACAGAAACCGGTGGAAGCGGATCATCCACTCCAGATGCAACTCCGAAGCTGACCACGATCCTCAGACATGAGGGACCTACTACAGAGAGAGAAAGAAAGAGAGAGAGAGATATATCTTCTTAATATATATAAATTACGTGTCACGATGTTTGTCTGCGATGGACTCCTAAACTACTTAACCGATTTTAATCAAATTTGTACATCGTGTGCAGTTTGATCCAACTTGAAAGATAGGATAGAAAAAAAAATGACAAAAACGTTAGCCACAGCAACGCGTGGCCGGGTCAGCTAGTAATATATATATATATTAGTTGATCGATGAATGTTCACACCATAGATACGTGGTTCAATTCGCCACCGGCGAGTTCTCGTATGTCGCAGCGACAAGAGCTATCAAAGAGAGTACTCGCTCAGCGACGCTCGATTTGCGAGCAGAACACTCGCTGGGAGACTTACGCTTGGTACCAGCCAGTAACCACTCGTCGCCGTCGCGCAAACGCTGCTCGTTGCTAAACAAATTGTTTTGTAGTTGCTAGCTCTACTCGCTTCTCATTTATCGCGCGCGGTGGGAAAGGTGCCTAAAATTACTAGAGCGCGTTAGAAAGCACGCATCCGCAAGTGCAAGTGCAATTTGCAATATTACGGAAATTTCTACCAAGGGAGTCAAGTTACTTAGCAAAGTCCATTCAGAGCAATTGATCCTAACTTAGTCTTAGTTTTCCTGGTCATTCGTTTTTAAGACCTGCGTTACGGGTTGTTACTGTCTTTAAATGCTATTAACAGGTAGAAAAAGTCTCTCCCCCCTCACTTAGCTGATAAAATGAAAATGCGTTGTAATCTGGTTAGTGCTCTTTTGTAGGGAACTTAAGTAGATTACAGAAACGATGCTTATTCTTTTTGTGATTACTAGTACATTGTATTTAATAGTACCGTTTTTCTCCCTAAGCAACTAGCTTCAACTTTCTAACTGACCGACTCTTTTGACTCAAAAGTGTCTATAAATGGTTGAATTAAAATAAATACTTTGAGTTTGAGTAAAGAAGTATTTTTGGGATGACTAAGTACTGAGATGCTGATAATACAGAAGTATGGAAGAAGAAAACATGCTGTACCGTCCACAAATAAATTGGGTTATGGGCATATAATATTCGGGAAGGATTTTTGATTGGGCTTTTCGATCAAAATTATCATAAGCCATACAAATCCTAACACGCCGTATTACATTTACGTTACGTTATATGGCTACGTAATAACAAGCTGAGTAGCTGTTAAAACAGCGTTTTAACCTTGGTATTTCGATTTGACTAACAGCTATATCAGGAATGGCAATTGGTGGCATGCACATAATAATTTGGGCACTGCATCGATTGAGGAATTTAACACACACGCACACACAGCACACACAGCCACAGTAACAAACATAGAAATCTGAGCGCGCCCGGCTACGATAGCCGCTTCATTTTCGGATACCGTTGCCGTTTGTGTAAATTCATGGGAAAATATTTAAATTATTTGGCATCTAGTTTTCTGTCACAGCAGAAGTTGCACTAGTTTGTACATTTATTTCACCATTTATGTAAACACAGCAGCATAGCAGAAAAAATAAGGGAAAGTAAACCGGTAAATGTTATAAAGTTCACTGAATGATGGCTTACTTCTGTTTGCGATAAAATATTGTAGAGGTATGAGGAACAGGGTGTAAAGTTCACTCATCCTCTGTAGAAAAGGGAGGATCTTCCGACCAGACGGGTGTTGTGTCTGGCGAGCAACTGCCCGATGATTAATTTAGGGCCGTTGCGCGTTATAGGTAGGTACTCGTATCTATGCTAGTTACGCGGTAAACTCTTCTTGCGAGATGCACAATTTTGCGTGACGTCAGTAGGTATGACGTGTTGTTCGCATGTGGCGTTGTAGATACCGCTACAGTTTTATTCTGAAACTATTATTTTTCAGTATTCACTAAGCCAAGATTGTTTGTTGGCTAGTCATGGACACATTCAATATTTATTTGGAAAACATGGCACGTGTAAGATGGTTGGATGGAGGTTCGCCATCCCTGAGTAACATTGGAGAATTCTGATTTTAATGCCAAATATTCAAAGACCACCCAAAATAATAATGACTATTCAAGCATCAAATACACACAAGACAACTAAATATTTGATGCTTGCCAATATACCTGAACACAAGTTTCGCAAGATTAATTGTTCACAGTTCGATAACAGTACAATTTTAATAGGGTGTTCACCATAGGGTTGTCTAGACAACAACCAGAAATTGACTTTGCCGTGGTTGTATTTAGCTGTGAACTTTTAAACTGTTGAATCGATTTTGAAATTGACGCCGATCACATTGGTTTTAAGCGACGAATCATAATCTCTCTAGCCTTATCCCAACTATGTTGGGGTCGGCTTCCAGTCTCACCGGATGCAGCTGAGTACCAGTATTTTACATGGAGCGACTGCCTATCTGACCTCCACAATCCAGTAATAGATACCCTTTGGTAAAACTGGTTGGCTGGTTTGGTGGTTTTTTAAGCGTTAAATAACGGTAATAAAAAAATATATACTGTGACCATTTTATTTATACTGGACCTTACCTGGAAACCTTTTGGTTTCGGAGATGTTGAAGGTCAAATTTCCAACTTCTTGTTACTTTTTTTAATTCACGAAATGAAGCTTTTAATCTGTGATCACCTGATCACTGAACTCCTCCTAATCGGCTGGACCGATTTTGATGTTTTTTATTTGTGTGTAGTTGAGTAAGTCCCTTTAAGGTTTAGTGATTGGTGGTTGGTTTTGTGGTTCACAATAAGACCCGGCAAGTAGCGAGGTCTAGGAAAGAGGACAACGTCTCTCCGGTCAACTTAAAATTATTAAATATTATTTCATAAATTTTGTTCCCAATTTTTTAAAACGCTAATTTTGACTAGACTTTTACTGTGGAAATTATAACGCACGAAACGATTTATAATTTTAACAAGGATTATGTTTGTTTTGACTAGGACAAACAAAAAAACCGGCCAAGTACGTGTCGGACCACGCACAATGAAGGGTTCCGTAGTTGGAATGAATTTATCCCAAGAATAAACTTAACATTGTAGTTGAAAAACATGTTCTCCCATACATTCCACCTGAAAATGTAAGTTTGTACGCACAATATTGAGAGATTTACCATGTTGTTTCAAGATCATAGACTTCTTATTAATTTTCCTGTAATCTATAGGTATAGAACTATTTTCTGTATTTTTTTCAAAATTTTAGGCTGAGTAGTTTCGGAGATAAGGGGGGGGATGGTAAATTTCCGTCTATTGTCTTAAATAACTTTAATACAATTTTCTTTAAAATTAGGAAAAAATTATATTTGAGATCCTCACGGTAAGCCCTTTCATTGATATATTACACGGTAATTGATTGCGAAACTTTTTTTTAAATTGTCTATTTACCCCTCAAAAATGACTCTCATTTTTTAAACTCATTTATTTACGCTACACGTCTGTGTTTGGGTCACAGAGATTCATGAGAGTACCAAATTTCAACTTAATCGGTCCATAAGATTCAAAGCAAATTGGCTGTGACAGAAGGACAGACGGACAGACAGACAGACACACGAGTGATCCTATAAGGGTTCCAATTTTTTCTTTTGAGGTACGGAACCCTAAAAAGACAAACTTAATTTCAGAATCAAAGTGGATGAGTCTCCTAATTTATATTTGGCTGTAGCTGTAAGTGAACAAAACAAATGTACATAGGAGCCTATGTTATAAATATTAATGTGGATGGAACTGTTTGAAATCCTTTGTAGGTAGGTACCCTACATGATGTTGGAAGCAGGACGCATGAATACGAAATTATGTCAACAGCCATTACTGAGACGTGCACGTGGGTGAACCTAGCGGACGTACGTCAGTTTTGGTCCTGTTAAAATGTTTGATAATAATTATACGTTAGAAGTTCATGTTTGACCATAACCTTATGGTAATGCAGGGCTTTTTGAAACTTAATAAAATAACCTCGTTTCTTTTCAAAGTAAACTGCGGGGTAATTGTGCAACACGTTATCAGGAGCAGTGACTTTAATTTTGACAGTTTAACAGCATTCATTGCGTTGTCTACGTTGTTGAGCAAACAAATGAAACAATGGATTAGCAATATTCTTCAAAATGATTCAGATTGAGATACATAGTGTGTTACGCAATTAGGGTGCTCGTCTAAGTTCCTTTAACGTTAATGAAATCTTAGTTTTAAGTTAGGTACACTATTCTTGAGACGAATCTAAATCTACATCTGCGGACGTGTAGCGCACGCGCACGAACCGTGCACACTCCGCGCCTCGGACGGCTATGGACGCGTAACATTGCGCGCGCGTCGCAAACAGCTTACGCGCAGTTCGCGAGCATTGATTTTTTTGCTTTATTTAGTGTTTTAGTATCGACACGTTCGATAACGAAACTACAAAAATGTGCACATCGTGCATATGACAGTTGCACGCGAGCCGCTCGATAGCCTCTGGCGAAAATGTCCAAATGTGTTCATACTATGTTCCTAAGATACACACGAACCTTATTCCTAAGATACGCACTATTCGTGCACGTGCGCAGTTGTGGATCCGCCTTTGCAGGATCATCTTGGAAGAAATCTAAGGGAGCCCGCGCCCACGAGCAACTTTAAGCTCAGCAACTAATTTGTCTCTCACATCAAGTCTACGACTTTGTTTGAAATACACGCAAGTAGTAAAAGGCAATACTTTCATACAAACCGTAGGCATGATGATGTAAGAGACAAATTAGCTGTTGAGTCAAAAGTTGCTCGTGGCGTCGTCCCTAACGGAAAGTCTCTTACCTAACCACGCAACAAAAAACCAAATATAGTTTCATTATAATCTTTCAACGTCAGTTAATACACTATTTTACCGCTCCGTAAAACTTTATTCCTAATAGAGCCTGAGCCAATAGCCTGTCGTTACTCACAGTTCATTTAAGGGGAACGTTAAAAACAAGTCTAGGAAACACTTTATCTGAGACGCCAGAAACCATTAAGTGCATCGCTTTTATGACTTGGAACTTCAAGTCTCGCTAGATATCGTATATTCCTCTGAGAACCTGAACGACAACATAAATACCAGCTTTGAGATCGTTCATACGGATGAGGGTGGTCTTTGGAGAGATTTATTTTCGTTGGATCCCACTTTTGGATCCCAGTTTAAAGGTCGAAATATTATTCATGCTGATGTCACAAATTATTTTTTCTCTATTGTTTTAATTTGTTTTTCGAATCAATTTCTTCATTTATACGTATGAAAACGTTTGCATTACTTGGGAAGAGACTGGATCCCACGACACAGGGAAACCTAGTGTGGGATCCAATGGAATTTGTAAAAACCTAGCACCTAAGGCTACTTGTGACCTGCTACAGTATTTTTTTAAATTTGTGAGGTAGTAGTTTTAGCCCGCGACTTAGTCCGCGTGAAGTTTCTTGTTCCCCCGACCCATCCTATCGCATCGCATTGCATCGCCTGCCCGCGCTATTACTTCGTTTTTACTTAGCGTTCTTTGTGACTTTTTATTTTTGCTCGTCTCCTAAAGATCCTAGTGTGTTAAACAGATAGATAGATAGAATACTCTTTATTATTATTATATTTTTTTTTTTGTTTAATTTTTATTATTCTCTTTGTTCTGTTACTTTTTTTCTAGGTCTGGCAGTTTGAGTAATTTATGTGGCCTACCCAAATGTCCTTTCTTTGGTATTGTTCGTCGAATCGTTGAGCTCCTTAAGTTTTGAGTTGAGCTGCACGATTTCTGACAAATGCGTGCACTGACTGGACAGGTCCTCTCAATCTGTGTGGTTCTTTCCTCAAAAGACCATCTCAGACATCGATCTACATGGTCTTCATATAACCTGACCAAGATTATGTCTGGACTTTAAAAGAGACTGTGACCTCTGAGTTTGTTTCGGCCTTTCTTCTCAGAGTAGTCAGATAGGAAACGCCGACCTCATCTAGTTTTATAAAAAATATGATTGACGTGTAAAAGTGTTTGTGCAAACCTACTTACAAAATAAAAATCATTTATGATTAGTCTTTTTTTTTTTAAAAGCCTTTATAAAGAATTGGGTTTTCAAATGCAAAAATATTGTTTCTCAAATCCGTCTGGTAGATCCAGCCAAAGATTAGGTACTTATACATACAAACAACATTTACCTCTCTATAATATGATTGTATAGATAAGTAGGTTCTTTGTTCGATTGTGAGTCAAAGTCATTTCCATTTTTAATTCAAGATTTTTACTAAGTAGATCTTAACAATAATCTTGAATTAATTCATTTATTCACTGATAGATAACGCATAGCAAAACCACAAAGTCTAAAAGCGTGAAATTTTGCACCAGAGTTCCGCATAGAGGAAGACTTGACAGTTGACGTATTCCTTCCAGGACATGACAGTTTGCAACAATTAAGCACCCCATAATATGTGCGAAAATTCGCGGGTTTCGACTAAAGCCAATATTTATGTATTTTTGAAAAGTGATATTTAGTGACGAATTCTGGGGAAACCTTCAAAAATATTCATTAGTTTTGATAAGCCGTAGACTGGGTTGTTCCAGCTGCCTCCAGTTGCCGTACTTAATGCGGAAAAGAATCGGCATGTTTCTGACACCAATGTCAAAAAAATCTCTTACTTAGAAAATGACTATTAAATGATGGTCTTAAAATATCATCATCATCATAATTTCAGCCCTTAATCACCCACTGCTGGGTATAGGCCTCCCCCTTCTTAAAATATAATTCATAGAAATAATTCTTCAGTTCGATCTTTTTTGAGGTTCAATTAACATCAAGGGAAGTTTGTGCTCTTAATGAACAATAAAGAAATCTAAACGGAACTTAAGGGCAAACAAAATTCTCGAAAGACATAAATCACGAAAAAATACTCAACAAATCCTCTAACAAATAAAACATGCATTTTGTTAAACGTAAAACAATGAAAGACAAACATTGTTAATTAATGTACGAGGGCCCTAATCCATTTGAACCAGACGATACCATTTTCTTCGAAGGGCCCAGGCGAGAAAATACGAACACAAAGATCTAAGATGGTTGCCACTTAAGGAAATTGCCCGTAATAAGACAATCGGCAAAAAAGAAATCTGCTATTACTGAGACGTCGAGAATGATGGCCGGGGCCGTCGAATGCAGACCTGTTTCTTTTTTTTAGAAGAAATGAAAATGGAAGCATTCTTGGAGTTTGTTGTAAATAGGTTGAGTGTAGAAAATTTAATTGTTAAACTTACCTTGATTGAACTACGAGTAACTCCCATGTTTGACATTATTGTGATGCTGGTTTCGGAATCATAAATTTAAATTACGTATACGTATTGGTGCTTTTTGAAAGGTTAGCGAAAATCTTGACTTGCATTTGAATTTAGTTAATATAGATGCAGAATAGTATGCATATTTTGATGAGTTTACTATAGAAATATAATGTAGAATCTATTATTTTCGGAGCAATTGCACTCAAATATTTGCAAGTTTCTCATGTTTATTTTTACGCTTCACATGGACGCCATTTGCCTACGTCCTTTATAACAGGCTTAATGTAGGAAAAGAAACAACATTATATACATATAGATGAATAGGTATATAGGATGACTGGTAATGGCAAATACTAAAACACACGACAGACGAGACGTGCAGACGAGTCCTGGAGTGGATACCGCGTGTCGGCAAGCATAGTGTAGGACGATCCCAGCTAGATGGAAGGACGTGCTAAAGAAGGTGGCTGGGACGGACTGGATGCGGAAGACAGGGTGTTGTGGCGCAGCCTGGGAGAGGCCTATGTCCAGCAGTGGACTGCAATAGGCTGAGTTGATTGATTGACTTAAACATATAATTGTACATGAGTACATTTTATTTATTTATTTATTTAAATAATAAACAACTTTCCCAAATAAACAATTTTTTTTTATTTTCCAAGCGTCTGACCCTAACCACCCCAATAGAACCACGCACGCGGTCCGTACGGTTGTAAAATGAATGAGAAATAGTAATGCATGTTAAAGTAGAATAGTTTTATTTGTAAAATGGGATTAGTAACTTAATTAAATTACCAGCTGATGGTGTATTATTGTTTTTATGTACTCAATATTCTATTGGGGTGATTGTGGCCATGCTCTTGGTAAATTAAGAAAAATCCCTATGATATATAATCGCAGAATCTAGCGAATGATACATCGGCCGTGAACACAGTTATGACGTAATTACTGTGGCTCGAAAAGCTTTGACGAATCGCGGTACTCAATTTCGCGAAAAAGCCTGGTTCTGGAGATAAAACGTGAACCATTTGTTCATAACCTAAGGACGTTTGAACAAATTGCACTTGGGACTTAAAAGTCTTCTTAGTAGACTTAAAAGTTGGATCGAAATAAATTCGTAATTTTTACGTGCACCTACTTGAATGCGACGCGCGACGTCGTATAAATGGGCAAAACCTTTATTTATGCTTCGTTCTCCAAGAACAATAGACCTAAAGAGTGTAACATTTTGACGTTACGTAAAGCTGGGCCCACACTTGTATCATCTTTAAGAATAAAATCAGGCGTATCGTATACCTACAATATTTGTATCCTAAGTATGGGCGCCCATTTCGACCGCATCATATCACTATCTTAGTGCTCGCCAATTGGGCCTAAAACCAAGTCCATACTTAATAATACTGTAACTTGTCAGCGTGTCAGCAACGCGTATCCCATTTGATGATCGGGAAAGAGCCACCTCGAGATGGAACACGGTGTATCATTTGTATCAAATGATATAGTTGAATGATGACATAGTTTCAAAATGCGTCTGTACTACGTACATACTGCCGATCACGATACACGTATCCGATGCGAAACGTATCAGATAGATAGGTACGCTGTTACATAAGGATCGGGGTACAGCAAACTAGCGACAATGATACAAGGAGAGAGATGAGGGATATCTGTTGCACTAAAATGACACAAGTCTAGACTTAGCTTAAGAAAAGTTTCGTGACGGTAATTTTTATCACACTTTTTTCGGTCAAGCTCTCATTCATTAAAATTGAACGTTCCACAATGATTTTTATTAAAAAAAAATACGAGTTCGGACTTACTGTAGGAGTATCCACTATTATTTGTAATGTCTTTGGCATATCTCGGGACACTGGGGTCCCGGGCCTTCGGAAGGCGTACGAGGGGCCGAAGTCAAAACGCAGAGGCCCCTTAGGCAATTTTAATTGTCTATTATTAGTCGTTAATGTCGCACTGCTGGTTAAAGGCCTCCCTACTCTCTTTCAATTCTCTTTTCTTCTTTTTTATACACTAGGTTCAAAAAAGTGGTACTCGGGGAGTGCCGACAGAAGTGAAAACAAAACACAAACAGAATACTTTGCCATCACCACTCACTGACATATCAGTTATACATTAAATCCTAGTACAACCCGAGGAATCACATCCGAAGCGGTGTCGCTTACGGTAACAGTAGCGCGAGTTCAATGGTTTCTTCCCATATCAAAAAATGCCCAACGCGCCTCAAGAAGTTTTCACTTCAAAAACAAATTTATTTAAAGGCCCCTACTTTAAATGTTAACTAGCAAAGTTAAATTAATAATATAGGCAGGGTTTATAACTCTGTGTAATATTTATGCAAACATTATTCATTCGGCCTACCCTTGGTTTGACCGCGATGCTTGTAAAAGGGGCTGAAAAGGTCGGAGATATACAAAATAAAATAAACAATAACCAAGATATAATCTGTTAAATTTTATTAATGTTACCACCTACTCGTTACTTCTGCCTAAATTTTAGACAAGGTAGGTAGATATTGGTTGATTAACTGTTTATAGGTTGCCCATCCGAGAACCTGAACGAGTCCAAAATCGCCTGGCAATATTGAAAAGGATATTTATTTACTAAGGCATCAAGTCACAATATAGAAATTACAAATATATATAACCTTCATTCAATTCTTTACATCATTAAAAGAATATACATTATTTGATTAATTTATCACTAACAAAAAAATTAAATAGAATAAGTATCACAAAATCTTTACCGTCAGTTGACACTCCGACGAACTTCGAACCGATGAATCGGACTACTCCAATACTCACTAACGATCCTCAACAGTTAATTGGTCGAATTAATCAATAACAGATAGCAGCAATATGTAGTTTCTTTAGGTAGGTACTACTATAGTCTTTGCGATGTAGCATGGTGCGGGTGACAGTTGTTTTATTTGTAGACTAGAACATTGTGGTTGGGTTTAATTTAAATTAGGGTTTAATGTAAATTAAACCCAACCAGAATGTTCTAGTCTACAAATAAAACAACTCTCACCCGCACCATGCTACAGCGCAAAGACTATAGTTGTAAGTTCTTACACACCATAACCCACGCCCTAAATAAAATGAATTTAATTTCATCATTCAGGTATTCAACCCATTTAAGAAAAAACCTTTACTACGATTTGGCCATTCCCTTAACTTTATACAAGTAAAGACTTAAGAAATAACCGAATACAATAGAAACAGGATAATCCCTTTAAAAAGACGTTTGACATAAAAGGGTTAAACTCTCCATTTTCTTTGTAATGACGTCACTTTCGAATACTGATGTCAGTTTGACAATATAAATAAAATTGAACAACAAGACCCTTGTGAGGGTAAATAAAGAGATTAAGCTACCTGTTGTTTGGGCAGTTATTTTAAAACGCGATACGACTGAATTGAGACGGTCGGCAATTAAAGTTTAAAAGTTCGCGCTATGAGAATGTGACCTTTATGGATATCTTTAGAAGTGTGGTGGGTAAAAATGTTGATTGTATTGTTTTGCGGTTTCTGTGGGCATATCTGAAGGTCTATTTTGTAAAAATCTCTACGTAAAAACTTAGGTGAGTGTCATTCCACTTGATGCTAGGCACTGACACTATAGACGACTCACTTCATCTAAGTTTTCTCCGTGAGATTTTTAAAGAATAGCACTGCTGTTGTAAAGATTAATAGACTATCGTGGAATTTGCCAGCACTATGATCACAAGGGAGCAGTGGTGGTCCAGTGGTAACGGCCGTGACTTACGAGTTGTCTATCTTAGGTTCCAACCCCGAAAAGCTTCATCACCACAGAACGGCGAAGGGAAACATCGTGAGGAAATCGGCATGTCTTAGAACCCAAAACTCAAAGATATGTGATCTATCAACCCGCACTGGGCCCGCATGGTGAGTTACGGCCCACTTCCTCTCACAGAGGCCGGTGTCGGCGGTGTCCCAGCAGTGGGACTAATATAGGCTGATTATGCTATGGTCACACAAAGACCGATGCCCTGGTGAGTGTCGTGGGAGTCCGTTGGAAGCGAGAAGCATATGACCAGTTGGAGACGCTTGGAGGAGACCTATGTCCAGTCTGCAGTGGACATCATTCGGCTGAAATGATGATAGTGATAATGTTTACAAAGCAAATAGGTATTTAGCAATTTCTTTAAGAGCAGCGAGATATTTTGCTTACTAAAATTAATAACGAAAACCCCAAGCAACTTCATATAGACGGTATCAAAACTTGTTACTCGATATTGCAAAATACGGTAAAAGTCGGTGGAGCTAGACGCACGTCAGATGCATCGTTAAAAGTAGCAAGTTTTCCCTTAGCCGGCAAGTTTTCACGAGCTGGGAACGAGCCGGTTAGCATTTTAGTTACATGCACAAATAAAATATTTAGGTTTCCGTTCATAGGAGTTCTTTGAAAGCGAAGAATTTGATTGGATATCAAAGGTTTGTCAAGCTAACTGTGATTATAAACTCTTCAGAGTACATTTTTTTATCTAACAAAGCGAAGCGCGCTTTATTTGTGGTTAACAAGTGTACAAACACGCTGTGAAAGTGTACAGCCCAGCAGCAGCTCTCGGTTGCTGAAGCTACTGGTCTTCACGCACACATTAACAGTGTGTTTGTGCACTTGGTTATCATAAGTAAAGCGCGCGTCACTGCGTGAGATAATAATACTATAGCCAATGAATAATTATTATTTTGACTGCTCTCAGCAGTCAGTATATTTATACACAGTAACTATGTATTTCTCAAAATAATAAAAAAAAAGTAATTTTAAATGGCTTTGATTTTTTGATCATGGTTTGTCCACTTGAAGAAGCAAACATTTTTTGTGTACGAAACAAAAAAGATGTACTAGGACATTTGAAACTGACGTCCCGGGGAGGCGTGGTACGCTGAGTGGTTATAAAAGAGTAAATAAATCTACAATGTACATTCCACACCACCACAGATATAGTATCGGTGCACACCACCATCTCAACTGTTTAAACTTTCAATCAAAAACTTTATTATAAAAAGGTATTTTCTATTCGCGTAAATCCGTTACCAATCTATTCGTTTTGTAAACCACAAAAAGGTCCACAAGGGAATTCTTAAGTAAAAGTTGTGTAAAAGTTTATTTTACTCACGTTCCGAAAGAGAATGGGCAACATATGAGCACACGTTGGCAATGCGGTCACGGATACACCTGGAGGCGCTGCTAGAAAATATCCTTTGTGATGTAAACATACGGGGTTGAAATGTGTCCGCGCACGCTTTGAAATGAATTAGATAAAACAGACGGTTCAATTCTTATAATAGCACT
Source organism: Gortyna flavago (assembly GCA_963669345.1). Lineage (NCBI taxonomy): Eukaryota > Metazoa > Arthropoda > Insecta > Lepidoptera > Noctuidae > Gortyna > Gortyna flavago. The sequence goes on from OY770135.1 coordinate 13,470,531, forward strand.
AGCTGCGCCCCGCGGTTTCACCATCGTAAGTTTCGATTCGGGGTATGAAAAATAGATAGTAGCCGATTCTCAGACCTACTGAATATGCATATACATAAAAATAGTTCAAGCCGTTTCGGAGGAGTATAGTAACTAACATTGTGACACGAGAATTTTATATATTAGAAGATAGATAATCCGTCTATAACGTTCCCACTGCTAGGACCCAGGCCTCCTCTTTGAGTGAGAGGGAGTGAGCCATATGATAATCCACCACGCGGGCCCAGTGCGGGTTAGTGGATGTAAACGTTAAACAAATATTAACTTTATTTTAGTGGTAATTAAGTTGATTTTAGAGTGACTAAAGCTATTTAAAAATATATAAAAAAATTGAAGTTGTTGCGTAAACTGAACTTTATTGTGTGGGCATTAAATTTATTTTTCCAAATACTCATATTTGTTTACATGTTTGGCATATAAATCGCGAACGGTGGGTAGAACCATTTTTGTAGGAAAGACAACGTGTAGACTATTTGAAAAATTATAAAATAACAAAATGTTCAAATTTTTGACCTGTAGGTACGTTAAAATATCTCACCTTGTTTTCACACTTGACAAAGCAAAGCCTGATTCTATACACGTAATACAGTCTCGTTTATATTGACATTTTATTTCCCAGCCCTCTGTATCTTTCTTTGTTGTACTTATTTGTATGGAGATAAATTTATAACCCTTCTTTCCTAAAGGGTTTTTATTCACCGTAAACTTTGTCACATTTGTTTTACACCATATTTTTTCCGCCCTTTTTTACGCGTCATTCGCTTGGCTTTAATGGCAAGTTAAGTTTCGTAAAAAGGAGGTTCGACTCACTTTTATGGCTTATTAGTCGATTTGCACGAATTTACTCGCCTGAAAAGTGCGAATCGTCACTTTTAACTAATATTATTTTTTCTATAGGCGACTCTCACAAATTGGCACATTTTGAATTTTTTGCAATAAAGTATAGAAAAAATCAACCAAGCGCGCAGAAGTGATATGAGTTAAATATAATAAAACGTGTACTTGGTTTCTTAACACTGTATAAAATTCAAAACATACCAATACGTGCGAGTCACATTTAGAAAAAAATACAATTTAAAAGTGACAATTCGTAGTTTTCGGGCGAGCAAATTCGTGCGAATCGACTAATAAGGCTCTTTTATAAAGATAAATGAAGTGAGAGAATGTGTGCCAGTATTCAAGCCTCTATAGGCCCTTAGCTTTCCGCTGATATTGTTTGAGATTGCCTTTAAAAGGATGAATTATGAGGGTAGTAGGAATCCCAAGAGCGTTTTGAATGAGTGAGAACCGAGATTAATACATATATAGGTCTAGTATTACTTTAAAAGGCTAAAGCGAACCCTTTAGTTTTTATGTGGAAGTTACGACATGTTTTCAATTATGATGTTGGCAATTTTCAGGCTATGTCAGTTACCTCGGTTCTACTGCGGATCTCTTCATTTCTGAAAGAATTTAATTTTCTTCATTTACAAATAGTTTGTGTAATAGAAACTTGTCTTCCAGACAGAAAGATAAAAGTACGAACTGCAATAGAATTTGGTGTATGAAATGAAAGGAAAAGCATTTAAATCTACTAAATGGTAGCTCCACTTCGGGCCGCCAGAGGCGCCAGTCGTTATCACCGTCGCCCTCCGCGAGCGATGGTGGGATAACGACTGGCGCCTTGCCGTCGCTCATTATTCATCAGACTAACAAGTTTAATATCAGAATGTATCAGATCTTGTAACGTCCTCTCTTCTTAACTTTTAATACAAAAGATTGTGCCAGTCTACGTCCATTACTTTATTTATTTATTTTAACTTTTCGCACACAATATGGTACCAAGGAGCCTTAATGCCTTAGGCATTTTCTACCAGTCAATCAAAGGTGGTGAAGAGATTAGATACCAGGTTCTTTGATTGGGAGGAACAATGATAAAACAGACTATTGAAACTATTAAATTTTAAATAATATAATAGGTACACAAATACATAAATAGGTAATAAACCTATTTTGTTCGAAGCCTTTCCATAAACATTTCACAGCGGCAACAGCCGAAACACTGCTCTCGTTTTAATCATTCAAAATTCACTGTGGTTGTACCGACTAGTACACATTATCAGCCTATAATGTTCCCACTGCTGGGACACAGGCCTCCTCTCTGTGAGAGGGAGTGGGCCGTATAATCCACCACACGGGCTCAGTGCGGGTTGGTGGACGTCACATGTCTTCGAATTTTTGGTTCTAGGACATGCCGGTTTCCTCACGATGTTTTCCTTCACCGTTTGGAGAGCAATGGTGATGGAAAAAATTTACATTAAGTAAAGCGCCAGTCTGGGTTTGAACCTACGATCTACATACGACTCGTAAGTCGCGGCCGTTAGCGACCAGTATTAAGTTAAAATTAAAAAAAAAAATACACACAATATCGCATAGCTATAGCAAAATTTGCAACAGTTTCAAAAACTAAAATTAATGTCGGTGAAATTAATAACTTTGTGTCCGGTGTCCACAGTTCCCGAACAACTTTAATTTGGCAAAAGTTTTTACAATGTTGTGCACAAATTAGCAGTGAAAGCTCCCCCAGCTTTTATTGTCGAAACTTGTCTTATATTTTTACATTAATATATTTAGTGCTATCGGAAATTTTTGTTTGGAAATTCCCACTTGGAGCCATCGGGAATTTTACCCAATAGCAAAAAGCTACTATAAACTTAACTTTATTTACACTACTGCCTACCCTTTCAGAATCCAAGCGTAATTTTATTTTATAGCGAGGTCAATAATTTTATGGGAGCCTGTCCAAAATGCTGGCCTGGAATAAATCTGGACCTAGACTAAATGAAAACACGTCAGAACTTTGGTAGTCAATGGTGCCGATTCCCTTGTTCACAAACCAAACAAAATTTAAGTTCAGTACATCTTTTTCTTTCTATTTCATTAATAAAAGGACAGAAGATAAATTTTAGTTCTGTCAAATTAATCAACGTCTAACAACCTTGCATGTATGCATACGAACCATGCATGCTTATTCATTCATTTCGAAAAACAAGGGCTTGAAAGTTTGTATGAAATGCCGTACGTCGTAAACGCTCATAAATCCCATGTAAAAGGGGGCCATAAGAAGAAGCTCAATTAATATAATTTAAACTATCAAAAATTAACCAAGCTTCTGATTTTTCTATATAATACTTAATAATTTGCTTAATAAACTGTATTGGTCGTACAAAATCCTACACTGCTACTGAGAAAAACCCAATAACACTCTGCCCGTCCAGGGAATCGAACCCAAGACGTTGTGCTCACAATTAACAGTAGCAACCACAAGATCAACAAACACAGTCGAAGTGTGATGAGATAGTCTCCGTATTATCCAAACACAATCAAGATTTCACTCCTCCGAACAAAAACTCTAGCAAAATGTGCCAAAACTACTGTTAAAATCACACGAACTTTCAGAAAAGAAACACGTTTTCATATTTCTGTAGCCATGTTGTTATCAATAGTGTGTTGTAATGTTTTAGTCACGGTTGAATTAAACTTTCAAACAATGCCGTTGTTAGAGTTATGCGGATACGTGAAGCGTTTATAAATTTCAGTTTACAACTGGAGGCGGAATTGTAATACATAAATATTTCTAGAAGTTGCGGTGAGTTGATTGAGGAAGGCGTCTACGTGTTAGCTTTTATTTCACACGTACAAAATGATTGCAATTTGTGCAGTTTCTTTTTTATTATTTTGTACTTGGTGTGTTAAAACTACCTTTTAGAAGGGGCGACTAGAATCAATTCTATTTCATAATAATTTTTTACGTTCAAAAGTGCATTTTATGTGCCTATTTGAAATAAATGCTTTGACTTTGACTTTCCCAGTCTACCGTCTACCTCGACGAAGCGCGGACGCGTAAATCACCGATCCGTGTTAACGATGGATTCAAAAGTAGTGAAGTGCGTTAACTGTAACGTTGTTATAAATGAACTTTTAGCGTTTCTGGTGAATGTTCTGGACTACATGGATGAAGAAAGTATACACCTCTTGGTTACTACTTCGTTTAATGTGGAGAGCATTGCAAAGGCAAAGTCATTGTTATTCGACTCGATAACAAATGCGAAGAAGATGCCACTTAGGCGCAAAGAAGGGAAGAAAAGGATGTCTAGGGACCTCGACGACGTCATTACGCTAATGAAAGCTACAAATCCTGAATTGCTCCCAATTTTTGTGGCAAAGGACCTTCATGCTGTTCCTAGTGTGGGCTTTGACCATATTGACTGTACGCGGTTGTTGAAGGACATAGCCAGGTTGCAAAGTCAAGTATGCATGCTGCAAGAAAAGTGTGTAACAACGGACACATTTGAACAGCTTAAACAAGACGTTGAACATATGAAACATGCGTCTCTTATTGAAACTGTCCCATCACTGTATGTGAACAAGAGGAGAGGAGCATGTTTACAAGATAGCTATGAGCTAAATAGTGGTCCCATCGGATTGCAATACGTGCCTATAAAAACAACGCAAACATCGATGTTTGAAACTACCCGTCATAACATGCACAACAAGTCAACTACCTTGGATAACAGCAGGGATAAGTCCGTCCCTTTCCTACGCACAGAACGGAGCGAGACAGCAAACAGTAGACGCGTGGAGGCACCTACTGAGGTTTCGTGCGTGTTGATGTCGGTTGCGAGCGAGGGAGACAGCGAAACTAGTTTCCAACCGGTGTGCGGCGCGAGTCTGACAGGGATAACTGATCAAGCGAAGGCGCATACGGAGGCCACGGAAAGTACTGTGGTTCCGAGCAGCGATCTATCCAGTGCAGGCGCACTGGCGGCTGTGGCGGCAGCGGTGGTGGATGATTCGTTCCATAGTTCGAACTCGGCAAATAAAACAGCTGTTTCTGTGACCTCCGTGGAAACCCAGCATAATCTTTTACGGGAGTCAAGTGGTCGTGTATTAGTGAGTAATTGTGCGGTATTACCAGAAGAGGACTCAGAGTGGCAGGTTGTTAAATCTAAATCTGCTAAAAGATACAAACTGTTAGGCCAAAAAGGTCGTGCGTCATCATCACCTAACGGTAAATTTAAAGCGGCGGACGTTAAAGTCCCGCTATTTATTTCTAATGTGAGTAAAGAGACCAGTGAACAGGATATAATAAGTTATATTGAGAATAAAGCGGAGGTTGTTGTGTCACTAAAGAAAATAAAAATGAAGACCGATAGGAAATACAACGCGTACAAACTTTTTGTCTCTAAAACAAAATTAGACATTTTCTTAAATGACGAGTTTTGGCCTGATGGCATTACGTTTAGGCGTTTTGTGCAATTTATGTACACTCCTAGTCAGGAGGCCTCGCGCAATTTGAGAAAGAGTTAGTTTCCTTTTTACTTTTAAATAATTATGGATACTTGTAAAAATATCTGCAGATTCACTAGCTATAACTGTCATTCATTTAAGAACTCAATTGATGATGTTAGAAGTTTATGTAAAACGTCTGTGCTAGTGTGTTTACAGGAGACTTGGCTTCTTAATCATGACATTCCATTACTGGGAACGGTTAGTGGTGATTTTGAATATACAGGTAAGTCTGCTGTAGACACATCCGCCGGTATACTGAGAGGAAGACCATACGGTGGGGTGGCTATTCTCTGGAGAAAGGGCGTATTTGAGATGGTTTCTGTCGTAGAGTGTAATAGTGCCCGACTAACTGCAATTATGGCGACAATCGGGGGACGTAAGATCTTAGTTTTTTCCGTATACATGCCTGTGAACTCCATCGATAATTTGCCTATTTTCTCGGACGTGTTAGGTGAAATTAGTGCCATTGAAGAGAGTAGTGACGTCGAAACAGTATTTTTGTTGGGTGATTTTAATGCCCATCCCAAAGAACTGTTTTATGATGAGCTTGAGAGGTATTGTTTGGATAGGTCGTGGGTATGTGCAGATGTGAAGAGACTAAGCGCCGACTCGGGTAGTTACACTTTTGTGGACCATTATCACGGCAGTAGTAGATGGTTAGATCACTGTGTGGTCTCCCTGTCAGCTTGGAAAACTATTGTAAAGGTAGGTATATTAGAGGACGTATATGTGTCTGACCATCTTCCTATATATATCGAATGTGATCTAGATGCGATTAGGCCGAAGCTGTGTAATTCTGATATGCCTAGAAATGCAGTTCTCTGGGGGGAGAGAGATGAATCGCAAATCAGTGAATATCATGATTTATGTCAAGAAGGTTTGCGAACCATTGATTTTCCTTTCGAGTTCACTGACTGTAGCTACGGAACATGTAACTTAAAGGCCCATAAATTAATATTAGACTCATTGTATGACCAAATTGTGCAGGTCTTAAAAAAGGCGGCTATCCTAACTAAGGATAGAAAAAATGCTAAATGTCGGAGAAAGGTTCTGTGTGGCTGGAACAAGCATGTAAGGGAAGCTTATTGGGATGCCAGGCTTAGGTTCAAGTCGTGGGTTTTTCACAATCGACCACTGGTGGGCATAGTGTATGAGCAGATGTGCGAGTCTCGTAAAATTTTTAAAGGCAGACTAAAGTGGTGTCGAAAGAATCAAGATCGATTGAAAATGGATGTAATAGCAAAGTGTCGAGCCACTAAAAACTTTTCCCAGTTTTGGAAAGCGACCAAAAAATTGGATGTTAGGCCTGGCCTCCCGACGAGTGTGAGCGGCTTAAGTGATCCGCGTGAGATTGCGAATATGTTTTGCAACCATTTTAGAGTTCGGTCGCCGATCGATCCTTCCACTGCGGTGGTGGGCGCTGCGCCCTGCAGCCAAGGGGAGGAGCCTCTGTTGCGTTTCCCAGCAAGTCAAGTTAGTGCTCTTATTAAAGGAATGACTAAAGGCAAATCTCCTGGGCATGACGGGCTCAGCGTCGAACACCTGAAGTATGCTGGAGTGCACCTCCCGAGGGTCCTGTCTCTGTTGTTCACTATGTGCATCAGTCATGCGTACCTTCCAGCTGAACTAATAAAAACCACAGTGGTGCCCATAGTTAAGAACAGAACTGGTGACATCTCGGATAAGGATAACTATCGCCCGATCTCTCTCGCGACAGTGATAGCAAAGGTTCTGGACGGTTTGTTTGATTCTTGCTTGCAAAAGTATCTTAAACTACACGATGCGCAGTTTGGGTTTCGGCCCGGACTATCCACTGAGAGCGCAATCTTAAGTCTCAAACACACCGTCCAGTACTATACTGATCGTAAGACACCGGTGTATGCCTGTTTTCTGGATCTCTCCAAGGCCTTTGACCTCGTGTCCTACGAGGTGCTTTGGAGGAAGCTAGGGGATAGTGGTATACCGGTGGAGATGTTGAATATCTTTAAATATTGGTACAATAACCAGACGAACTGTGTCAAATGGTCAGGCACTCTTTCTGATGCGTACAGGCTGGAGTGCGGTGTGAGGCAGGGGGGGTTATCATCTCCAAAGCTCTTCAGCCTGTATGTAAACGATCTCATAGTGAAACTCAGCAGCATGCGTGTCGGATGCCGGGTGGGTGGTATTAGTGTTAATAATATCAGCTACGCGGACGACATGGTGCTGCTGAGTCCCACTGCAGGGGCGCTCGGAGAAATGCTAAAGGTTTGTGAAGCCTATGCCGAGTCACACGGACTTATTTACAATGTAAAGAAAAGTCAGTACATGGTCTTTAAGGCCGCCGGTAGGTGTCCTGAATCTGTTCCACCCATTACTTTAAATGGTACTAACTTGGATAGGGTGTCGCAGTTTAAGTACCTTGGACATTACCTTACCGATGACCTTAAGGACGATGCTGACATAGAGAGGGAGCGCAGGGCGCTGTCAGTCCGTGGCAACATGCTGGCCCGTAGATTCGCCCGCTGTACGGACCAAGTCAAGATTACGCTGTTTAAAGCGTATTGTCAGGGTCTGTATACGGGTAGTCTTTGGGTTAGTTATACCAAAAAATCCCTGGACACACTGCGCGTCCAATACAATAACATTTTCAGGATGATGTTGGGACTTCCCCGTTTCTGCAGTGCCTCTGAGATGTTCGCGCAGGCTCATACTGACGGCTTTCATGCCGTCATTCGGAAAAAAGTAGCGTCACTTATGAGGAGGGTGCGGGGGAGTCACAACAGCATCCTGAAAACTGTAGCTGAAGATGTGCGTGCGCCTGTGTTGAGGCATTTCGTTCGTCTGGTGATCTTTTAGGGAGGTATCTCCCTGTTGGTTATCTTGACGGGGCTGGGTGCCTCAGCACAGGGGCATTTTGTGTTGTGATGTCAATGATGAGTGTTGTCTTTTGTTATTGTATTTAAGTACTAACAATAGTTTTTCTTAAGTTTTTGTATACTAACCGATGGATCTAGTTGTCCCAAAATAAATAATTTTGAATTTTGAATTTTGAATTTAAGTTTCTTGGGGGAAAATGAACTGTCTCCTTCTTATTGTTCTTATAAAACTGTTATGCATTTTAATAGTCAACCTCGTGATTGCTGCGTACAAGTGAGCTTCAACCTTGGGATTGATACGCTAAGGTTGAATGTCACTTGCACGTCATAAGACGTCAAGGTCCATTAGCCTATGTGACAAATAGAATCAACGTTAGCAAAGTTTCAATTTAGTGGGAATTGTTGTCAAAAGTGATAAAGCAATTAGGAGGTCGAATACATATTTTATTTTAAGTGAATTACCAATGTAAGTGACATTGGTGATTCGCTGCATTACTATTATTCAGTAGTAGAACTGTTACTGACGGTAAAATCAAAATGTACAAAAAGCACAAGCGTTATTATTTTATACGGTAACTATCATCATTTTTCACACCTAGCACCTGTAGATACTGCTTACATATTTCATCAAAGTAAAAAAAATAACTACGTGGAATAAGAGAAAGTGGTTTTAATTTAGCTTGTAATATTTGACCAATACATCTAACGCGAAATACAAATTTTCTTACGTTTTTTATAATTAGGTCAGTTTCATGTTGATTAAAATATGATTCGCGAGCGTAACAACTATGGATTTACTGAATATAATTATAATAAAATCATCAATACAACCCTCTAAGTTCATGTACCTAATCCTATTGATTGATATTTCATGAAATAGTGATTCAATAGGAATAAAACATAGACTTATAAAACAAGATGGACTGCGCACCACGCATATCGAAAGTGAAGCACCGTACCGATCTATGTGTGTGTGATTGACGATTGACGCTGTCGTGTCACGTGGCAGCCGGTCGGCATACTCTGATGTAAATGTGAGCGTGAGGCGTGTTTCTACAAGCGGTCCCGGCATACTTACTGTGCTTCATTTTCGATATGCGTGGCGAGGAGTCCATCTTTTTTTATAAGTCTATGGATTATAATTATGAACATATTAGGGTGGTATTGATGATTTTAATGATTATTATAATTCTGTAAAGTCATATTTTTTACACTTGCGAATCATTTTAATCAACATTCAACATGGCTCTGGCCTGCAAATTGCAAAAACGTAAGAAAATTTGAATTTCGCGGGCTACCGCGAAGATAAACTAGACATTTTAATTCAATTCGTCATTTGGTAAACAAACGTAGGTTTGTACGTATTGTTACGACAATCTCAGGATAATCCTTCTACGTTGAAGAGCAAAGCCATGTTGTTTAGCATTCAGAGGTACAGAAACTTGGTTTGTGAAGCACACACAATGCTCGCAAATACTTTTGCAAACAATCTACTAGAAACTATCTTATTTCGTTAGTGGATATCTCATTTAAGATTTTGGGGTCCGTTTATACAGTGTGTCAGGTTACGTGACACGCTGTATAGCCGTGGATATTTAAATCTGTTCGGCTTTATTTGTTGAGTTAAACTTCAAGAAACTGCTAGCATGATAATCAGCCCATAATGTTCCCACTGCTGGGACACAGGCCTCCTCTCTATGAGAGGACATGGGCCGTAACCCACCTCACAGGCCTCTTGCGGGTTGGTAGATGTTACATGCTTTCGAATTTTGATCCTAAGACATGCCGGTTTCCTCACTATGTTCTCCTTCACCGTTGTGATGAAATAAATTACGCCTGCCTGGGTTGAAGTAATGCAGTTTTAGCTTTCACGGCTTGGAAAATAAGAAGGAAATGAAAGTGGAAATTTTCCTTATTATCGAAAACATTGACTTCGATATTTTAAAAGGAGAGTTTATCAACAAAAACAGGCAATTCATCAATCAACGTCTGATCAGAATCTTACGCTCCCAGCTTCTCGTCTTAATCCTTGCTCTGTAAGAAGAATTCCTTCAGGATTTAACACCCATTTGCTGATTTGGTACGAAATAATTAATGATAGTTTGTCTATTACAATTATTATAAAATACTTTTCTCTATTATTATTCTTGCTTTAAACATCAGACAGACTGTAGGTTTAACGCAAGATTTTTGACTAATTGTTCTTATTTTATTTAGTGGCCCTGAAACTCCTACAACCATAGCCACACTCTCACGATTCGTCAATCATGACGGACGCGAAAATATGCATTAATCTGTCAAAAAAAATCTTGATATACCTATCATATGAAATGTCTTTGTGAAAAGTCCGTAAAGATATTTAAAAAAAACTCCGTTACATTGAATAAAATACTAAAATCTTATGGGACGAAACTTACGTATTTGCTTTTCCAATTCCAATATGCAGCTAAAAGTAAATAAAATAGAGAGCTAAGATATCTCGTGGGCTATGTATTGTCAAGATTGTCAACAAGCTTGTTAGGACAAGATCTTGGCGTTGGCTCAGGGCGTAGAATACAAAGCAAATGAAGTACTAATCGCAATTTTATCAAAACCACAGATTCCACTCCCAATGCACGAAGCTTTTTCTTGTCTCGTATCCACGTGAACTACTTGTATGGGAACCGCTTAAGCCAAAGTAAAGCAATAAAGTAGAGGTTCTGACTATCCAAGATGCACTGGGCAATGGACATACTTCTCTTTTTGGAAATTTTAATGAAAACTAAGATTGAACAGATCACACAAGTACACACAACACAAAACGGCATAAGGAATCCTGTGCGCTACGGAAAAACGAGTTTTGTTTAACTAGTTGGGTTATACTCCTGTGAGTAGTGGACGGAACCGCTGTCAAAGCCACAAGTTATCATAATGTATTGGTACTCCATTTAGTCATTACTCCTTCTCTAGGGTATGAACCCTGTGACTTGGCCTCTAGTTCGACGCTTAGGAAACCGTTTTCTGGGTTAAGATTTAAAAATATTTGTTAATAGCTTTATTACTTTGAGTTCTAAGTTGGCAGAGGAATCTAATGTTTACGAAGTGCCATTAAAAAATAGTCTTTGAAACTCTTGCTTAGGCGTGACATTTCACTGAGCAAATGATAAATGATTTATTTTCTGTAAGTAGGTTTGTACAAACACTTTTACACGTCAATCATATTTTTTTAAACTAGATTTGGTCAGCGTTTCCTATCAATATAGCAAATCTTTGGTGTATAATTATGATTTCCAATATCATTTAAATATAATAAAAACAGTTTCTTAATAAATGTCTTACAATCAATCATTCACTAACAGACAATGCCCTGCCTTAAGCCTGGTCTAAAAGCATGAAATTTTGCACAAGAGTTCCATAAACAGGGTGTAAAAAACCCGTTATGAAGCCGTCAACCAAGTAACTTTGTGATAGAATAATTGCTGGGTTGCGAGAATAAATTGTGTGAAAAATTACTGTTTATAATAGTGCGCAATTTACGCGAACGCAAAACATTATGCTCATGGGTGCACGCAACCGTACAGGGATCGTGCGGTATTTAAAGTTAAGTCATAACATTTAAAACTTGCTGTCGTAAGAAAACGCCAAAAAAGTTGGAACTTTGATCTTCAATATCTCCGTACTATCGCAGTTAGGACGGTTTTTTTTTATTAAAAAAAAAGGGGTTAAATAGGGGATGAGAATTTGTATGAAAGTTGTAAATTTTATTATGTGTGGCTTGTAACATATAAAACAATAGCCGGGCCCCGCGGTTTCACCCGCATAAATCTCGATCTCGTGGGAATATCGGGATAAAAACTATCCTATGTCCTTTCCCGGGACTCAAACTATCTCTATACAAAATTTCAGGTAACAGACAGTCAGACACACTTTCGCATTTATAATATTAGTATCGATTAAACATTAAGTACGCCTATTATCCCGAAGAATAAAAAAAAAACAAATAAAATAGTACGCAAGACGACATATCAAGCTATACATTTTCAGTATATTCTGTCTCATGATACGAAAAGTATATACAATGCGAGGTCAACTAACACTCGAAATGTATTGCTTGCTATGTCGTCGTGTGTACAAATACAAATCTTACATCCATATAACAAAGTCTGAAATCTCGAACAAATGTACTAACTAGTTCACAAGATCGCCACCGCCGTAGCTAAAACTAAAACAATGTGAGAACTCCCTTTTTAGTTTCGTAGGCGACATCCATCACGCGTGTTTTTTGCTTGACTTTACTTTCTATTTCCTGACTCAGCTCTTTTATCTTAGTGACACTTGATACAAAAAAGTGGCCAAGTGCGAGTCGGAGTCGCACACGAAGGCTTCCGTACCACCGTAAACATTTTAAAAAAACGGCGAAAAAAAAATTAATCTCATTTTATTAATTTAATTATTTATATACATGTCGCAGCCAACTGGTTAAATTAGCCGTTCAGTTAACTGCCTGGCCTTTAGAAGTAGTGTTCGCCTCGCTTCCTCCCTCGGCTCGAACGCGATTGATCACAGTTCTAACCTAACCTAACCCACTTGGTCGGGGTGCAATGCCTTAATTACTGCAACCAATTCGGCTCGCGCGTGATTGGTTACAGACTTCCAACCTAAACTGTAATTAACTATCATTCAATCCGTTAGTTGAACGGCCGCCGTTTAGTTGAAAGGCTAGGCAGTTAACTGAACGGCTAATTTAACCAGTTGGCTGCGACATACAGACAGTAACATAGGCCTCGTGCGGCAGTACCTTTGTACTCAATACTTATACATATATGTCGTATATTTACCTACATATACGACATATATGTATAAGTATTGAGTACAAAGGTACTGCCGCACGAGGCTACGCTTGCCGCGTTTGGTCCGTGGATGGGTGACCATCTTCACATACCAAGACCAACGGCTTAACGTGCTTTCCGAAGCACGGAGGGGCCGTGCTTCGGAAAGCACGTTAAGCCGTTGGTCCCGGCTGTCATTCGTGGATCTTTGACAGTCAGTGGCCCGAAAGTCTGACAACCGGTCTTACCAATCGTATTACCCAGTAACTAGGTTATGGAGGTCAGACATGCAGTCGCTCCATCTAAAATACTGATATTCAGCTGCATCCGGTTAGACTGGAAGCCGACCCCAACATAGTTGAGAAAAGACTGGGCAGATGATGATTGTTATAGCGGCCATAGTAGTACTGACACACACAAACACTTGAAATTTTCAGAGTGGTATCTGAAAATTTCAAGTGTTTACCTATTAGTGTTTAAAAGATACAGCCTTGTAATAGACGGATGGACTGAAGGTATTGATAGTGGAGCCTTATTAATACCCTAAAAAGGCTGTGAAAAATGAAATGTTCTTTCTCAGTGACAGAGTGCTAAAATCTGGGCAAGGTGATTCATTTGCATTACTCCCTCATCAGGCGGTCGGTCCAGTATTTTAAGATAAGCTTGACTATTTTTCATTTTAATGCGTCCTGTTTTCAGTCTGCGTTACCAGTCCGATTATAGTGGTAGCACCAGGTGTTAAAGTAATTTTCACTGCAATTTTTCATGCTGAAATATGCTGTGTGATTTCCTGTTAAAATTCAGGCTGCTTCCCGTTTTTTGTGGGTGAGAAGTGATTATATTATGACAATGAAAAGCCACAAAGATTCGCAATCTTTGATGTGATATGAAACCGCAATTTAGTGAATAAAGCAAAGCACTGCTTTTGTTTTAAAAAGTTAATTCTGCTCTTTTTTATTAAGCCAGACTTTAACTATTACTTAATTTAAAGATAACTATATCATTGTGTACGGATTGGTACACAATTTTATAACTGAAACATAGCTTTGGTTTATTTAGTTTCGTCATCATATTGAGATCGCAAATGGTTGTAGCTTTCCATTGTCATAATACTTGTATAGTCACACTGGGCCCGCGTGGTGGATTACATCCCACTCCCTCTCACTGAGAAGAGGCCTCTGTCCCAGCAGTGGGAACATTATTGGCTGACTGTTCTATTTAATTGTAAATCAAAAAAATTAATCCTTTATTTCCACTAAATCGAACTTCCATAATTCTCTAACAAAAAAATAACTTTATCTAACAAAATCACTGATCCTCACAACCTGTTTTCTAATTACTTGTGTGCAATTAATTACAAGAAACTCAACCACAATACAGCACAGGCGTAAACATACAAGTCAATTTGTTAGCATTTCGTGTAAACACAAGTGGTATACCAACTTTGTGATCAAAGTTAGACAATGGAAACTATTCTGTCCATTGTTGCGACCCAGAGACCGGCAACGGCTGTGGATTGAAATCCTGCGTACAAACGTGAACGTAATTTGTTAAGAATCCTGTTTTGTAGTAACATACGTACTTATAACACTAGGAACCAGCCCCTGCTTCGAAGGGTTTTACGATATGATTAAACATCGAGATTTCTTTTATGTAAATTTAATACAAATCTATTTATTTATACTAATAATAAAGCTAAAAAGTTTGTTTGTTTAAACGCGCTAATTTCTGAAAGTGCCGGTCGGATTAAAATAGATTATTTGTCAAGGGAGCAAACAACTATTTTGAAGGCGAGTTGATTGGACGGAGAAGGCACAGCTCAAAGAAAACTGAAAAAATATTTGGGAAACCAGGGGGTGTCCAGTAGACAAAGGTTAACAGAAAAAAAAACGTGTATTTTGTTCTCATTTTCTAGCTATCCAATAGTCCTTTTACGAGTATCACAGGTAATCCTTCTGCTCTTCTCTCAATCAATCATTTTACGTCGGGGATGTGTTGTATATAGTTTCCGCTCACGTCTTCGCGTTAGCGTCATGGAACGTTGTGTGATCACGTGCGAAACTAAAATAACATGTTTTAGCGTTCGTCGGCGTCTGTACTTATGAAATGTTGGGATAGAAATAATTTGAAGATTTGTTAATTGTACGGGTATAATTTATCTAAAATAATGAAATATTTTCAGGTGTGGTTTTTTGGTATTATGTATTTTTTTTTGTGGATTTCGATTATGGCTATAGTTTTCAATTTTCAATTTATCCGGTGAGTGAAAAAAATGGAGCTAACTATGACGACTTTAGCAATTTCCTACTCGACTGGTATTCCTCACCATATTGAATATTTTATTTGCTTGATTTACGTACTCTTGCTCATAGCAGTTCTTACCTAACTAGTAATGACCGCATTGCCAAACTGTGTGAGCCAATAAGATAACAATGGATGAAATGGTCCGACACGTTATCAGGAAACTACGCTTCGATAATATTTACTTGTAAGCAATAGGAACTCGTCATTGAACATGCAAAGCAAACTTGGAAATCGTAGGCCACTGCTTGATTGATCTAGGTTGTAACATAAGTACAATTGGCTTCTCTGACGAATACATCAATGAAATAACTGATAAAACACTGGTATTCAGCTGCATCAGGTTAGACTAGAAGCTGACCCTACACATACACACATACATACATTCATTCATACATACATTCATACATTCTCTACATTTCTATAGTATCTAGGATCACTTTAGTTATTTTATATTATTAAACACTTAACACTTTTATGGAGCTTTTTCATCGAAGAGAAAATACGAGTAATTTTTTTCCGAGCACTAAGTGTGACAGTTTCTTGAAAAGTATTTATAGTTTAATGTTTTACTTGATACTTAAGTTTTTTTGTAGCAGAAGAAAGAAGCTTTGCTAATTCTTTAAGTGTATTTTATGTTCAACATCATTGCCTCGCATTTGCTCAACTTGATATTTTAATTTTTATTTGCGCAAATGCGAGTTTGTTACGACAGTGTCGTAACAAGAGACTGTCAATTATATTTCCGAAAAAAAAAAAATGGGAACCTTTTTTTCTAGAATTTTTGTCGGTTCTTGAGGATTAGAAATTGATCGCAATTCATAA
This sequence comes from Gortyna flavago, assembly GCA_963669345.1. NCBI lineage: Eukaryota > Metazoa > Arthropoda > Insecta > Lepidoptera > Noctuidae > Gortyna > Gortyna flavago. The sequence goes on from OY770135.1 coordinate 13,486,693, forward strand.
AAAAAAAAACTTTTATTAAGATTCTTCTAAATACAGGGTGGCCAATGGGACATCGATGTACAAACTGTAGCCATATTCCCCTGCGTAGAAATGTTTCGTATATTATTTAAAAAAAAAGCTGTTCAGTGCATTTTGAGATCGTATAACTTTTCTATGAAATAGCAAATTTTGTTTTTGACGTGATAACGTCTTATAAATCGATCGCCGTCGAATCGAACGCCGGCTGCAAGCACGAAAAAGCATGACTTATTGTCACGTTACGCCTGAGCCGAGTGTGCAAGCAAGAGCGCGGAACAAGCGATAGAGAGGCAAGATCGGCCTAGCGTTCGGCTTATGACTCATTTATCTCTTATGACGTTATCACGTAAAAATATCGTCCGTAAACCGACTTTGCAGACAACCAACTTTTTTTTTATAATCGACGAAACATTTTTACGCTAAGGGATATAGAATCATGTGCTGAATTCATGGTTACAGTTTGCACGTCGATTTTCTTGCCAACCTGTTGTAGTTTTACAAAAAATAAAACCAACATGCCAAATCTAAAAAGTGGTAAATATTGCCCTTGATCACAAAACTCATTATCTTTTGTAAATAAAATACACCCTTCACACAGATCTTACTGTGCCAGTTTATTTGCTCGACAGTTTACTTCGATTCTACTCTCCTGATCAAATATTTGAGGCTCTGCAAGTTTATTGTACCGTATATTGGAGTCAAACCCGTGATGTGGTGAACTGGCAATCTAGTGTAATTATTTCTCTATAGTTCCTGTTTTAACCTACATCAGTTGGAAATGACAAGTTCGACAGGTATTTGATGTAAAATTAGATGCTTACATATGTTTCAGACTGTAATGGGAATCGGGAACGCTAATATTGAAGTGGTGTTCAGGGCACATACTGTCGATATATTGAATTCAGATTGTTTAACATTATAGGCAAACCGCTTAATTCAGTCCACGCCTGCGGGGTATAGGGGCGCGGGGGTAGGACGAGAACGGAGACCCCTAAGATATTTGACGTCACAGTGGTTAACGGTGAACAGGTGGTGATTTTTTATTGGAAAATTAATTGATGACTTTACAAAAATATGTAAAACAACTATGTTTAGGTAACAAAATAAAATATTAAGTAATAAACTTATGTACTATTTGTTACATGCAAGATTTATCAAAATTATAAATCAATCACTTATGTCTGTTCATATCAATATTACTGGAACTTCATTCTTCACTTTCGAAGCAGTCATCATCAGAATCATCTGATTCGTCCTGCACATTAATAATAAAATCAAAAACATCATCCAGAACTCTGTCATGTTTTCAGTATTCGTCCTCGACTTTAATTACATTGTTAACCATTGTTTGTTGGGTTGTTTCCTATTTCTCTACGGAATATCCAGCAAATAATTCCCCCAACATATATTTTCTGATCCAAATAGAGTCGATAGTTTTTGTGCTAAATGTCCTTTAATATCACCCCAGACCAAATCGTCTAGGTGGTATGGAGGCAAACGCAACACTTCATGTCCTTTTCTTTTCAATAACTCGTCAATTTTGTAAACATCTGTGAAATGGCTTTCAATTAATTCAATTATGTCATCCTTTTTAGCGTAGCATCAAAATGCACATCACGCCGTCGTAGCCAATCTTGCATAGCTGGCTTGTTATATACCATAGTCGGCTTTTTCTCTTCTAGAAGCGAATGAAAAGCTGCGTTATCCATTACATGACAGAATTTGGTGGCATATATTAGGCATGAGTTTTTCATTTATCCATTTACTGAAATTCATGAAATTTATAGAATCGTGATAGTCACAACTATAACAAGAGAACCGTATACAAAAAAAAATACAAAAAAAAAAATACCATATTTTACTCATATACGTTGTTAATTGATTTTATTGTGCCTGTAATTTAATACATAATGTACAACGAAGGGAACTTCGTTCGAACCGGGTGTCACACGTCACCTGTTGTCCTGAGTTTTTTCAAACTTTATTCCATATTATACTAACAACCCTGGAATTAAAAAGAAACTCCAATAAAAACGTACAGAGTGTAAAAAGTAAAAGAACTTTTTCAATTAGTAAAACGTTAGCTTTCAAACATGATAAAATATTTATGAATCAGCAGATGTAGGTACACATTTCATTTGCTCAAACTTGTGCAGAAAATATTATACTTGTCGGAAGTACGTCACTCATTCGTTTAATGATTCGAGACGCCAGCACCAGGTGGCGCTTGACAGAGTCTAGCTTGACTTAGCCTAGACTCACCCTGAATTCGTGGGAGTCGAGGACATCGTACGGACAATATATAATTATTATATGCTTAGAAACTGTCTCGCGTTCTGTATCGCCGTGTTGTGTACCAACAGTGTGTGATTCGCTAGTGTAACTAACTTTTTTCGTAATCTGATTTGAACTGCAAACCGTTTTTCTACTGCGCAATAACTAACACTATCCATAGTACTCCCACAGTGCTTAATTAAAATATGGCTGATGATAAATGAGACAGATGTACCTTCTTCGTCATACTTTAATTTTTTTTGTATCAATCTACCTACGTTAGTCTTAGAGTGTGGTAAAATAAGAAAGGAAACACACGGTCTTCCTTTATATATTTTTTCTTTTTAGGGTTCCGTACCCAAAGAGTGCCAAAAGGACCGTATTACTAAGGTTCCGCTGTCTGTCCGTCCGCCTGTCACAGGGTTGAATCTTTTGAACCGTAATTGGTAGACACTTGAAATATTCACAAAGTGGGTCCGTCTTACTATAGCTGCTATAACAAAAAATAATAAAAATAAAATACAAGAATTAACCTTGGTAAATCTTGTAGGCAGACTTTCTGTCTTCTGACTACTCATAACGATTGTCAGAGATTCGGTTTAACATGCTTTCCGAAGCATGGCGGGCTCTCGAACTCTCGATATGAAATCAATGGTCATCGATCATTCGAGCCAAGGTTGACATTCACAAATAACATAGAAAGAATCCACTGATAAAAAAATCTTTTGAGGACCTAGAAAAGTGGCATTTATTTTTAAAGCATTCCTTATTTCTACAACTACTTTACTCTAAAACTACTTTCGATAATTTGTTTCAATCCAATATATATGTAGTTTTGACTGTTATCGCTGGTGTTGTTGTGTTTGTGTCGTTATCGGTGATAAAGATTAGAGAAGGCTTGATAAAGATTCCACTTTATAGACAAAACCGCGTTGAAATACTATTATCAGCTTAGGTATTAAGTATCAAAGTACCCTTGAAAGTATAAACACACATTTTCAGATCCAAGTTGCTTGCTTACGAGTATTTTATCCATTTATTAAGCCCAGGTGTTTGCTTAGAAAAAGTACTAAGTTCTACTTTCTAGACTTTTAAGTCCCTTAAGGCGTTTGCGTCGCCGGCGTTTGAAAATTTAAGTATTGACTAAGTAAGTGAGTTGATTTTTCATAACATGGAAAGTACTAACAGTATGTTCAAAAGATAGGGTACCTATACTATTATAAAGAAGCACTTTGGCATGGTATCGAAAAGCACTTTGGCATGTCATTAAGCGCGTACGCACTTGAAGTAACTGATAACCGTTTATTTATTTAGAAGATTTTTCTTCTCTGATCAGTAGGTATATACCTACCGGTGTGTAGCGTAAGTAGTTAGTGTAGTTACGAAACTTAGTAAAACCGAATATCTAGTGATAATTGATTTTATTTTTGTAAGTAGGGTTGCACAAAAACGTTTACACGTCAATCATATTTTTTATATACCTAGATGAGGTCGGCGTTTCCTATCTGACTACTCTAAAAAGAAAGGCCGAAACAGCCTCTTTTAAAGTCCAGACATAATCTTGGTCAGGTTATATGAAGACTATGTAGATCGATGTCTGAAATGGTCTTTTGAGGAAAGAACCACACAGTTTGAGAGGACCTGTCCAGTCAGTGCACGCATTTGTCAGAAATCGTGCAGCTGAACTCAAAACTTAAGGAGCTCAACAATTTGTGTTGTGGTTAAGCAAGTCAAATTTACCTCAGCATACTTTCAGCATAATGATTATCGTTTGTAGAAAATAACGAGGCATAAACCGGGACCTTTTAAAAATGTAAAGTACTTTGAATACAAATTAGGGGTTTCGTTAAAGGAATCATAATGAAAATACTGATAAATATCTTTGAAACCGGCATGTTTTTTATTCGTTTCAGTTTTTGATAAATATTTTTTACCTAGGTCTTCATTAGGAAAAAAGTCTTTTCAGCGTTGCTGTCTATTTTGGCCGCTTGATCTATCTTTTTTTTTTCTTAGGATTTATTTCGTCGCGCACACAGAATCACAAATTCAGACATAAACAACAAGATCACCAAAATAATTCCACTGAAACCCCAAACTTTTGCTAAAGAATTTAAATGCGATGCTTAAAGCACAATTTAAATTCACTACATGGACGTTTATAAGAAGGAACACGGAATATTTCCGCAAACTCCAACCCTTTTTGTGTAATGCGGTTGAACTGAGATAGTGACCCACGTTTCAAAAAATGTTTTTTTCTTAGAACGCAGTCATGTTGTCAAATAAACCAGTAAAAAGCAGTTCAAGCTGTAAATAGCTTCAGGAAAGCGGATTTGCAAAAGAAAGCAACTCCAAAAACGACAAAAAAATTCACAAGGTATTTTAAACCTTATTGTTTCAGCAATAAAGTTCTACAAAAATATTTTTCTGTTAATGAAATTAAGTTAGGTAACTGTATACAGGATGTAGGTACAAGTTCCGCGTCATGTAGTTCGGGCCGCAGTGGTGTTCATTTTAAAAGTTGGAAAAAAAATGTCGCCTCTGAGAATTGCAGCATTGCTAGGAAAATGTATGGTGTTGCGAGGAAATTGCATGTCCCCGATTAAACGTGGGCTTTTGAGGAAAACTGCAGAGGAAATATTTATTTCTTGCCATTTATCATATGTCATCTTGACTCATTCATTCGTTTTATTCTCGTCTCTGAGATCAGTGTTGACTGATTTATTTTTATAGGTATGGTATTGTTTTGTTTGATTTTATTACCCGCTTCTTGATGGTTTCTATGTTATTCGTTATTTTCGCTTAGAATAAAAATTAAGCTGGTGTGTGAAGCAGCGGTTTCTTTCTAGTTTTCACTGGGTGAAGTGCGGGCGTTTTGGGGGACTGTCTCATGTAATTTTTACTTTCAAAATGTGCTGCTACTCAGCTTAGTTTGAATAATAATATCGTTTGATTTTCCTTTGGACTCTCGTCTTAAAATTTGAAGTTTTTTTTTTTCAATAGGTAACCTAGTGGAACCATGATGGAATCTAGAATTTAAATAAATTAAAACTTTGTTTTCGTTCGGTACCAACTAAATATAGATTAGTCGAGACCTAAAAATAGATTGCAATTTTCTAAACTTTAATTTATAATCCAATTCCACTGGTGATTTTTTTTACCGGTTCCAAATTATTTCAGGGTGTTTAAATTTGGAAGTGGTAAAAAGGTCACCCGTATACATCGTAATTTTTTTACAAATGAGTCAAAACTAGTCAGCATAACTAATATTCGTTACTCAAAATTATTAATAGAACTATTAAAGAACTTTTCAAATAATTCATATTTAAATTAGAAGAAACATTCTTCGCTCAAATGGGTCAGAGTTCGTTAACGATGTTAAAACTAGAGAGGGCGTAATTAATTACAATGCCCAAAAAACCCATTTGTGAAATATTTCTGAAATAAATTACTTAGATAATGAAAGCGTGTTTGTGGTTTGATTTGCAAAGCAAATGATAAAATATATGATTGCACTCATAAATAAATAATTATAATTTCCAGCGATAATAATTATCATTATTCAATATGGTAGTATTTTTTTTAATATCAGGGTACTTTCAATGTAGGTAATATTTATAGGTAATATTTTAATTTAAAAGAGTGTCCATGTAGTGTGTTGCCCATTTAGACAGACTGACAGCCAGTCACAGTGACCGACTCCTTGACAATTCAAAATTATTTGTATTGTAAAGGGTTTCCATAATCAGCCTATAACATCCCCAGTGCTGTGACACACGCCTTAGCTCTTCGAGAGGGAGAGTTTGCGGAAGCCCGTGTTGACGACTTTCATGGCATTATGAGGAAGAGAACAGCTTCAATAATGGGTAGGTTGCGCGGAAACTTCAACAGCATCCTGAAAACATGATTAAACGAAATGGATAGTCCCTTTATAAAGCATTGGGTACGGATGCACGTGCTGATGTGTGGGACCACGTCATATTACTCGTAGTTGTTTAGTTTGTAAAAGTTTACTAACATAGTTTTTAAGTTATTGTTACTAATACTATATGGATTGTGAATAGTTCGAAATAAAGAATACATAATATTTTATTATGAAATCCTTATTGAATATCGACAGCTGTTTCCATAAATACACCAGACTATTAATAAGTTACTGTATCTTAAAATAGGGATTGTACAGTGCTTATTTTCAGAATTAAGTATGTCTGACTGGACATAATTTCACTATCATTTAATGCAAAGTAATTGTCAACTTTCAAACTTGTCTAATATATAAAATTATTTATTAGTCGAAGTTTTGAAATGAAATATAAAATTAAAGTTTTAAATTACTTATAAAATATCTGTGCTAGTAATAATTGGTTGGACTTTTATTGTAGATTAGTTTAATAAATTAATAATAAAACTTTTTGTAAGTAGTAAGTACATTTTGCTTGAGTAACAGTTAGGGTCAATTTAGTGCCTACTGATAATGCTGATAAAATTCACGTTTCAGAAAGTAACCTTTTTGTATAAATATTTATAAAAATCTATGACCCAAAAAGTAGTAAAAGCTGCACTATAATCACGATTGTTTCTTTATTGCAAGACCTAACTTGCAGCGTGGTAGTTCCAAATATTCGCGAGTATATTCTGAATCCGATCAGCAACCTTACTGCGTAACGCATTATCAATCTCAATCTGAATCATTATGAACGATATTGTTAATCCAATACTTTATGTTCGAAAAGCTTGTCTGCTCAACAACGTAAATAACGCAATGAATATTGTTGAAATGTGATCAAAATGAAAGCCTTTGCTCCTGATAGTGTGTTACACAATTACACCACAGCCAAGGCTACGGCAGATAGCTTAATAAAAACAAATAAGAACTATTAACTTTATCTATTAACCTACTTCCAAACTTGTCTTAACAATTGACTTATTTTCAAACTTCCTATGTAAGTGTGGATTTAGCCACTTACCTATATGAAGTTTGAAACTTTGGAAAATATCATAAAATAACTATCTACTTATTGCATTCAACTTCCGGATCTATTGCTTAATTTCACGAAGCAAATATTGTTTATGTTTGCGCCTGATGCTTTAGCGACTTGTGTCAATGTCAAGCGTTGCTAACTGTTTCGCATCAGGTGCATATAAGTGACGATAGTTCACGCAGAAAATAAATAGGATGTATATAAACTTATACCATAGACTTATAAAAAGCACAGTTAGTATGCCGGGACCGCTTGTACAAACACGCCTTACGCTCACATTTACATCAGAGTATGCCGACCGGCCGCCATTACGTGACACGACAGCGTCAATCGTCAATCAAGCACACATAGATCGGTACGGTGCTTCACTTTGGATATGCTTGCGCGGAGTCCATCTTTCTTTATAAGTCTATGATTTCTACCTGACTTTTCAAAAAACACAGACCAAAAGGAATTCTCCAACAAGAGAACATCGGTCCGCATATTTCTTTTTATTTTTTTAAATTTAATTTGTATAAAAATAGAATCAACGAATTGTAATGTTTTCTACTGTTATATAAAATAGATTCAGTTTAAAGTAAAACTCCTTCGTGGTTGTGCATCAAGCTCTAGTGTCTTGTCGTAGACAGTTTATTTTCCTGTAATAAAGGTATGTCTTTCAATGATATGAAAATAACGGAAATTTGTGCTTTCACGTTTTAAAAACCCTTTAAGCCTGTTAAACAACTATTTAAACAGCCTATCGCAGTCCACTGCAGGACATGGGCCTCCCCCAAGCCAGCCTCCCACCTCCCCCTCCTCATCCGTCTCTCTGTCTGTCTGTCAGTGTGTCAAAACACTTTTTCTGAGGAACGCGTGGAGGTATCAAATTGAAATTAATATCAAATACGTAGGTCGACGGTCCCTTGGAGCTCTAAAAATCAAGCTTCTTAGTCAACGCGAAAAAATCATATATGCGACATATATTTTGATACTTGCAAATAAAAAAATACATATAGGGTACTTCCCATTGACCTAGAAACATTAAATTTGGCAAGAAGCAAGGTCTCACAGCACAAGTAAAGGTAAAAGCCCGAAAATCGTTAATTAGTAGATTTATTATATTATCACAAAAAAAAACAATGTGACTACAAACTTACGAACATTGTATGTTTTGTATTAATAATCTTTTTATTTAATGTGTTTTCTGGTGTACAATAAAGTATATAAAAATAAATAACATTTGCAGTTGGAGAATTCACCGTGACGTAATATATCGTTGTATTGGAAACATATTTTTCAATTACAATGTTAAGTTTGTTTTTGGGATGCATTGATCCCAACTGTGGAATCTATCATTGTGCGTAGTCTGACACGCACTTGGCCGGTTTATAACAAAACATACGGTAGTTTTTTTTTTTTAATAATAGTTTCTTGATTTGTCCAAGAAATGCTACGACAACATTGACGCGATAACGCGAACTACACTTACAGGTAACATTTTAAAACAAAAGAAAGTTCCATTGTATATACAGAAATAAAAACAATGGACGACCCAATTTATTAATTTTCTAACAAAGAAATTATAAATAGCATGGTGATTAAACAAAACAGTATTTTTTTAAAGAAGTAAACCGTGTTTTATTTCATAACTTTTCACCCCATTATACTGTTGATACTAAACATTAATTGTAACTAAAGATTTTTGACAAGTGAAATATTTTTGCAATTATTTATCGGTGAAAAGGGTTTGTTGAGTTTCTTTTGAAGGGCTAATACTACACGAAACACACACTACACAAAAACACACAAACACACTACACGAAATTGGGTTTTTCAATTCGGAATTTCGCAGTAAAAGCCCAGGGTTTGGAAGCTGTTGGCGATGCATGTGATACCCCCGCGCTCTGTGCCTTGGAAAGCACTTTTTAAGGCGTTGGTCCTACGCCTGATCTCTCTCCGGTCGTGTCTGATTGCCGTCCCATCGGACTTTGAGAGTGAGGGCAATGAGAGTGCACCTGTGTATCGGTCGCCAGAGCCTGCGTTTCGTCGCTTTTCATAGACAAGTGATGTTCAAGCGTCGGGCATGGCTCGATCTTAATATTTATTATTTGTATGTACAGACGTCAGCACATCAAGCTATTAGAAACTGTCAAATTTTCCCAATCAACTTTGAACCTAATGCTTTAGCGATCTGGCGTCTAAATTTATTAGTTTTTTTTTTCTAAAATATATTTTATTGCTTTATTTCTTGTAGTGGAATTTTTAAATGTCCGTAGATAAGTGTGTCCATGGCATCACAGCGGATCCTATCAGAATACCAGCGCTGCGGTGTTTATTTTTTAAATATCACAGCATTAAGTTAAAATGGGGCCCTTTTTGGCGTCGCTCAGGTCTTTTATCCATGTTTATTTTTTTTGGTTGTTTTTAGTATTACATTTGTTCGTTTTAAATGCTCCTTTTTTACTGTTTGTATTTCGTGTGCGTGTCCCAAATAAAATATTTTTCTTTGGTTAGGACGCGGGGTCCGACTACTTTGCGAGCGTCGCGCGGTGTGACGCGATTCTGGCAGAACAATTTCCATGAAGTCTTTATACAAATTGATCTGCCAGAATCGCGTGGCGCTGTTGAGTAGCGCCTGTCTGCGAGGAGTGTTATAAAAATGTTGTATTGTTGGAGGGGGCTATTATAAAAACGTTGTAATACATTGTATGAGATCAAATTTGTTACTTGTAAAAAAAAAGGTTTAAAAAGATGCTTAACGAAGCTGAGAGACACTTGTCCTGCATGTTAACCTTCTTCCTATGGAGATATCGAATTTCAAACGTCCAACTATTTTACGTTTTTTAAAGAAAACAAGTTTTTAATAGTTATTTATGCAACTGTTGTATAATAAAGGGTATTAAAACACGGATGTGAGTTTTAACATGAGTGTTTAATACCTAATTATGTACAGTAGCAGAAGACTTTATCTACATCCATGATATGAATCCTCTATAAAGGTTCTGAAACAGTTTTTTGCAATCTAATATCGAACAAAAATGGCGGCTGGCGGGATAGGGCGTGAATTCGAATAAGCTTAAGTAATTTTTTTAAATTACGGCGCTGTGGAAGTGAAACGCGCATTTTCTTTTTTTGAGAAGGAGTTGCGTTATGAAATTTAGAACAACATTATAACACTCGTTTGGATGTTAATAAGGTTACTATGACACTGGTTGTTTTAATGTTGGAAATAAGCTAACTGTAAACGTTTATAGGATTTATAGCATGGGTGTAGATAAAAGCAATTTATATGTGCGTCCACGAACATTCCCGATGCGCTACAGAAATGAATTATAAGAATCCACTATATTTATTAAGTGGATTTATGTACCCATAACAAAGTATAAACTAATATAGTGTACTATAATTTCTAAAATAAGTTGCTTGCTTATTACAGTGGCTATATTTCGCTCCGCGCCAACATTACTGGAATTTCTGCACTTTGTAAGCCAGCAAAGTTTAACCACGAGCTCGATACATGCCGCTATGTTTTCGTTCACAACTATAGTATAAGTCAGATTGAATGTTTGGAGTAGATTAATTTATGAACAGTAAACAAATTATATATATTTTTTTAAGTCAAACTTCTAATACAGTTCAGACTTTTATCCTTTATTAAAATAGATGTGGACAACTCAGACCAAATAAAAAACCAATATAGACCGCTGAGAACGATACAGTGAATTATGCCAAAACTACACCTCCGCTCTGTGCATACACGCTCACACGCACACATTTACAATCAAACTACACTTCACTAAGTGCAGACATGTTTACGAAACCGGCTTATCTTTACTGTTGACAGCCTTTTGTCTTGGTTTTAGGGTTCCGTACCTCAAAAGGAAAAAACGGAACCCTTATAGGATCACTCGTGTGTCTGTCCGTCTGTCACAGCCAATTTGCTTCGAATCTTATGGACCGATTAAGTTGAAATTTGGTACACATATGAATCTCTGTGATAAAAACACAGACGTGTAACGTAAATAAATGAGTTTTGAAAATGGGTGTCATTTTTGAGGGGTACATAGACAATTAAAAAAAAACTTTCGCAATCTGTACCGTGTGACATATCAACTAAATGACATATCAATGAAAGGGCTTACTAAAATTTAAAAAAAATACAGAAAATTGTTCTATACCTATAGATTACAGGAAAATTAATAAGAAGTCTATGATCTTGAAACAACATGGTAAATCTCTCAATAGTGTGCGTACAAACTTACATTTTCAGTTGGAATGTCGGTGTCACGTTCTTTAAAAAAACATGGTAGATAAAATATTCATCGTGCGGAACCCTCTCCACGCGAGTTCAACTCGCACTTGACCGGTTTTTTATTTGGTCTGAGGTGGACAACTAGAGATTGACGGAAATCAGAGGGGCAATTCTCGTAATTTTACGAACGATCACAGTCTGATCTCAGTGTCAATCTGTCAAAAATACCTCTAATTTCCCTACATTTTGACAAGTTTTTGACATTTGTTTGTCGCCGAGATGAGACTGCGACTAGATTTTGAACGTTTTACATTACGAGAATTGGCCTACTGTTCTTTTGTTCTTGTAATACTTGTAATAATTGACTGTCAATTTGTACCTATGTTTTGATGTTTTTGTTTTACAAAGTCGAATATATTTATGTACAAAGATAAACTTATGTCAATTTTGCATTTTCTGATAACTAATATCGATAGAAAGATTTTATTTTGTGGACAGAAACAAGTTTCCAATGTAGGCTGTTTGTTTTCGGAAGGCCATTTTCCGTAATTAAAAACGTTCAATCTGCAATCTTATCTCAGCGACAATCAATGTCAAAAAATAATGTGAAATGCGAGCGATCTTAAAAATCTGGGAATTGCCCCTCATCTTTATAAAGGAATGCAGTCAAGCTCCAGACTGAGACTGCCGCGTTGGTCTAGTGTTCGCAAGCGCTACTGCTCATAATGGGGTGCTGGGTTCGATTCCGTGGTCGCGCAAAGTGTTATTGGATTTTTCCTTTAGGAATTTTTCAGTAACAGCCCGGAGTCTCGAACGTGCCCGATTGATAGCAATAGAGTCGCCCCCATTACATGGTACTTAAACATAGGTGCCGAAATGTGGGTGTACCACTATAGCTCACCTTTGCCATACCCTTAGGGGAGCGATCATCCTTTCAGCTGAAAGGTATCCACTGCTGGATATAGGCCTCCCCCAAGCACCTCCACTTCGACCGCTTTTGTGCTTCTCGCATCCAACGAGTTCCTGCGCCCTTCAAAGGGTCGTCAGTCCACCTTGTGGGAGGTCTTCCAATGCTACGTCTTCTCGGGGAGCGACACCTGAGCTAAATGTCTAACCAACCCAAGTCTTATTTACCTACATTTTATGTTGACATTAAAGATACACTTAACAACGTGAAATTCCGTGTCTTATTTCCGTCTGTGGGGCAATATTCAAATGACCTCGCTACTTACAGTTTACTAGTTAAGTGAACTGTGTTAGGGCTATTACAGATAAACAGAAAATTACGCCTGTTTTTTTCTTTAGGCAGAATTTTACGTGTAGTAAACTCACTTCGCCTGTTATGTAAAAATTAATAATTATTTCAAATTAAGTTCTGAACCAGCTTTTATGAAGTGGAAAAAAAGTGAAGTGGAAGTGGAGTGTTCTTTTTAGAGTTTTATGTACAAATATTTTACATTTATTCAAGTATTTAAATACCTTCTTATGTGTGGAGGCCTTGAAATATTGTACCACATAAATATAATTATGTATCGTAGTTTCCAACTACCCAAAAACATCTACATCACACGAAACGGCTACGAGAACCACGTAGACGGCTACGAGGATGGCGTAGACACCTACGAGGATGGCGTAGGCGCCAATAAGGGCAGCGTAGATGGCTACGAGTATCGCGTAGACTGCTAAGAGATCCGCGAACACGGCTACGATAACGACGTAGACGGGTATGAGAACCGCGTAGACGGACACGAGAACTGTGTCCATAATTGTTACGAGGATTGCGTAGACCACTGCGAGAATGGCATAGACTTCTACAAAACCATAGGGCAATGCTATTCAGCTAAATAGAAGCTTCGTAAAAAACCGCTTCCACTAATCAAAGTAGAATAAACAAAAAAATTAAACATTAGTCTTGTTCTCTAATACTAAGTAGTATTAGTATAAAAAGTATATATTAGGTATGTTGAAACTGTGTGTAGGTACTCCCCGTCACTTTTCCATAGAGGTTCATTAGAAAACCAGCGTCAGACAGCATCTGTCTGGCATTAATGCTGAAATGAACCTTTTTGGCGCAGCCGTGAAGCACATACTATTGTTGTTTTAAAACATTATTTTTATTTTGTTAATTTTGTATTTGTGTTTCACGAACTGTGTCCAAATAAACTTTATTTTTTTCATTCTTTCTATTAAAAACTAGTCAGGGAAATGTAGAAATGTATTGAACAACACATCCTGGGAAATTTTATCATAATCGAACCCAGAACTTACTATAGCAATAACATCAAATCTGTTTGCTAAACTTAAAGTCCGTGAGTAGAAAGTGTTAAGCCAGTCTGCATCACCAGCTGGATATCTTGAATTTTTTAAAAGCCATACTACGTTTCAACGCGGAGACGAATTACCTATTTAAATTCGCGAAGCAAGATCTTTAGCGCCGCAATATTTGACGTTGTTCATTTTTATTGAACTATGTGGCGCTGAAGATACATACCTACATTGAATGATGAATGAAGGATTAAATGAAGAAGGTTTTAAGTGTCGTAATCATACTTTTCATTCATCAATAAAGACATGAAAACAAAAGAAAAATCTTTTGCTCTTGCTCAGCATGCAAGATTGCTACGAACTCGTAGTCTATGTATGTGAATTAATCACACTATTAAAACTTTGTTATTTATGATAAGTTTTATGTCATATTGATATTAGTATTTTCGTATCAAAAGTACTTTTCTTCGATATTTTATATTGTTTGAGCCCAGTTGTGGTGACCACGTTGATTGCGGCATCAGTGGCATTTAGGGCACTCCAGCAAGTGGGGAGTAATCACCATGATTACTGAATATGGATGCAATAAAGATTGAACTGAATTGAATACGATCCTTACTCCCTTTGCTTTTTCTTTTGTCTAAATTGTCACCTTATTTTATCGTACGGTCGAACAAGCTATTTGGTATACAGGCAGCTAACTTGCAACTACTTTTAAACAATGGTGTGAGTGTGCTGAGTAGTCAATTATTTTACACCACTCTTTAAGGATGCCATAAACTGAAAAAGTTATATTGCACAAAATAAAACTAAATATTGGCAGTGTAGTGGACAGATTAACATTTTTGCCTGCATACCAAATAGCTTGTTCGACTGTACTAATAAGAATCATACATAAAAAAATAAAAACGCCATCTATTTTGTGTATTTCTTAAATACTACAAAATGTTGAGTTTTTTAGCCTTTGTGACCATTAAAAAAACCGCTGAGTATAACACGAAACACAATTTCTAATACGAGCTTTCATGCCAAAAACAAAGTCAACCTGACACAAATACACACACGTTATTTTGTGTAACATCACAACTTTTACACTTTCCAAGCGTCGCCTATTATCCCGATGACTTGCCCAGCTAAGAATAATGAAGCAACTTACGAACGCAAGGCTTCCCATTAAAAGTTCATGCCGACACTACAGAAAGCACAAACTTAATTATGTCGAGTAGAAAATTTATAAGACACCACTAATTTCCTTTAAAATTTTCTTTGGTTAAGTCAAAGTGTCACAGTCTAATTAAACTTTGTTGGGAATGTCAGTGGATTTTTGTGTTTCAATCTGTGACTGATTAGGATGTCTTTGAAACTAAGTGAAACTCGATTGTGATGTCATTTCAATTTCCGTCAGTTACGTGGTCGCCGTCGCTCTCGCAAGAGGAGGCCTGGAACGTAATAGACTGATTATGCTTATGTACCTACTGCGCTGTGGAATGGGCAACTGGCTTCATATTTCTAACTGACCGATCCCTTGATAATTTAAAAGTGCCTGTAAATGGTTTGTTTGAAATGTATGCTTTGAGTTTAAGGTATGTCGTTGCATAGAACAATCTTAAAAAATATTGTTTGTGGATTATTTATAGCTCAAAAATCGTTTAAAGAATAACAAGTGAATGTAGCTAGGCGGCGGTAAGGCTGTCAGCGAGCAAAGCATATTTGTCATTTTGAATTAAAGTAGGTAATAACCCCTCGGGTTAAATTGTATGGTAAAATATTTTTAATCGGTGTTGGCGTACGATTGTAAACCTATGTTTCTTAAATACAAGAGAATTAACTTCTCACTTCTTAGTTAAAAATTTAAACAAAATATAACATTAAGTCCGCCTTTGTAGTTACAGTATTTCATTTACCAGTACATAAAGTTTTAATAAATAAATAACAGAACAAAACACATATCCTAAATAAAACAAACTCAGCTACACATATTTGAACTCCCCAACAATCATATGGAAATCACTCTAACAAAACTGTAAGCAAAACAAACATATTACTCATACAACCAAACATATCCGGGGAATAAAAAAATATTTTCAACTTTTTTGTCTCCATAAAAAATACGAGTATCAGGGATAAAAATACGAGACGTCACAATATAAATCTTCGTTAGACCTTGATAAGTGCGCCTTACGCCCCTCGGGTCTTATAACAATGAATACCATAACTTACATCTTAACTTCTTGACAAATTTTGCCCATTTAGACCACTTTAGTGGGCTCCCTATTCCATTTATGGAAAACGCCGTCTTACAATAAAAGGGACGGTTTGAGCAGATTCATAATTTTGTGTTGAAAAAGGGATAGACAAACGGGAAGCGTAGAGGGAAAATGTAGGAAATTGAATGTATTAATACGCCATATTGTGATGTTAGAGCAGTTGTGGCCTAGTGGTAACGGCCGCGACTTACGAATTGTAGGTCGTAGGTTCGAACCCAGACAGGCGCTTTACTTTGTGTAAATTATTTCATCACCACAGCTCTCCAAACGGTGAAGGAAAACATCGTGAGAAAACCGGCATGTCCTAGAACCAAAAAATTCGAAGACATGTGACATCTACCAACCCGCACTGGGCCCGCGTGGTCGATTATGGCCCATTCCCTCTCAAAGAGAGGAGGCCAGTGTCCCAGCAGTGGGAACATTATAGGCTGATTATGTTATGTTATTGTTATGTTTGCATTACCCAAACCAAAACGCAGCGGATTATTCATGTCTTCAATGAATTAGATTAAATGAAAACTAAAATCGTTTTTTTGGGTATATTTTATCTTGTGTACTATGAATTTTGTATCCTATAACCGCGTCCTAACAAAAAGCCATTGTCGCACGCGTACAGAATCAATCAGGTTGCGTTTATACGTCATAATTCAGACAATTGATGGCGTCGATCGCGTACTCGCATGGCGGTCGCGGGGTAAGGCACAGTTGGCCGATTCTGTAAAAAAATTATCGTGAAAACTTGTGTGAAGTGAGCTGTCAGTGTCATCCCGCTGATGCCGTAGATTGACCAAGTATTAGATTTACAATCGTAACAGAGATTTTATCATTTATTTGGCAAAGCCTTTTTATTTATACGCACTCTTTGTCAAAAACAAAAAAACTAATCGGGTAAAGTTGCCCTTTGCCCGGTTTTCTCTTTGACAGAGAGAAAACCGGACCGAAGACGTGATTAAATCTAAGAGATTTATTTAGTCAGTTTTTTTTTTTCAGAGGTAATTTTGTTACAGATTTAGTTCACCATTCAGGTACAGATGCCAGCACATCATCAAATAGCAAGTTTAAAAAATAAACCCGTTTATTACATTAGCCCTTACTTTGAGTAACGTTTGGTTACTAGAACTTTGATTAAATATGTGTCACTTCATATTTTCTTGCATTTCATCTTGGTATAATCTATACATCTGTACAAATAAATAAAATTGAAGTATCTGATTGTAATATCAAAACAACAGCTTTCTACTAAATGCATATTAAAGTAAACACGATACTTATAACAATTTTTTTTTGTGTCTGTCTGTTTGTTTCGGCTAAACTCTGAAACGGCTGTACCGATTTTGACGGGACTTTCACTTTTAGATAGCTAATGTTATAAGGAGTAACATAGTACATCTCCTTTTTTTTGTCCCGGGATAATTTCCGACATCCACTCGGGTGAATCACTCGTGAATCAATCGGGGCAGAAGCTACTATTACAAATAAAACAGATGTTAATGAACAACTACGACGAATTTCAAGTTAAATTTAAAGACTTAACTTTAAATTAACTCGACGTCCATTTTCAGCTATTTGTTTACGGATTCAGCGAATTAACAAATCTATCCACAAACCGCTCTAAACTTGAAACATCACTGTCTCTAGAATAATAAATTGCTCGAGTTGTAGCTTGCCCGAAACGGATGAAGCCCTCCTGAGGGCAATTCGGGGAAATAGATACTATTTTATAGAACGTTTCACACAACACAAAGCTTTTCCGTGTCACTTTCTACTACAAAAAAGCCACGAAAAATATTAAATGGTTATTTTTATTTCAAAAGGGAGACATATTTCATTCTGAGAAAATTATTCCGTCATGAATAGATCTCCGTCGGGTTTTTGTGATGTCAGAAAAGTGAAATGAAATAATTAATAAAAAACTTGAAACTTCTAGTTTAATTTAAGATTATGTGATATTTACATAAAACTGGAAATTATAATCAATCTACTTAACTAGTTGGGTTAAGTATTAGGGTCGGACTCCAGTCTTCCCAGTATTATACATAGAGCGACTGCCTATCTGACCTCTACAACCCAGTTACTGGGTAATATGATACCCCTTGGTAAGACTTGTTGTCAGACTTTCAGGCTTTTGACTACCTGTAACGACTGTCAAAGATCCACGAATGACAGCCGGCACCAACAGCTTAACGTGCTTTCCGAAGCACGGAAGGGTTTCAGTATTTAAAGATGGGCACCCAGCCACGGACCGACGACGACGCGGCAAACGTTGCTTAAGCTGATCGATTTTTACTTAGCCACTTTGATATTTATGTCGGAGAAATCAATAGTACGGGAGCTGACTTGACAACGAGGCGGAAGCGGTGTGACGATAACGTCATTCGTTTGATTATTCGGAACGCTAGCGCCATCTGGTGGCGCTCGACAGAGTCTAGCCTGAGTTCGTGGGGTGCCTAGAAAAGCGAGCAGCGAGGTGGAGCAGGTCTCTCTTGGACTGGACATCGTACGAACAACATGTGCTCAGAAACTGTCGCGCGTTCCGTATCGTTGTGTCGTGTACCTACAGTGTGTGATTCGCTGGTGTGATTAATTTGTTCGTGAAATTATAATCTGATTTGAACTGCAAACGGTTTTTCTATTGCACACTCTACCCAATACACGCCCACATCAATTACAATATATACAATATACTATAATAACGAGACACACATACCTTCTCCGTCAGATAGATAAACCATTTATTTGGCGCACACAAAAGACAGCACAACAGACAAAAGTACAATATTAGATGATAACCAATTACCCACATGAACATAATATAAAAACATGAGAGATCAAGGTTATAAATACCGACAAGATACAATTTACGTAATAACGCTACTGAAAACAAATAATTATTAAAGTTTTGTTTCGTCAGATTACTAATACAAATGGTGAGGCCAGGAAAATTGGTACAATCTCCGCTGCCAAATGTGAGGTATGAGGAACAAGGATACTCTATAGAAAAGGCAGTATCCTCTGACGACTGGTGTTGTGCCTGGCGGGCATCTGCCCGATTATTCATGTCGGGCCGTTGTATATATGCTAGTTGCGCGGTAAACTCTGCTTGCGAGATGCAGGATTTTGCGTGACGTCAGTATGATGCGTAGTTCGCATGTGGTGTTGTAGACACAGCTACAATACGATAAAAATATCCTACTTTATTTTAGCAAAGTATGCAACCTCATCAGCCGTATCCATAAGCTAGAATACACTTGAGTTTTCACACCATGTTTGGACTTCTCTCAGTTCCCTATTATTTTTCCTTGATAAAAAAAAAACTCATGGGAATTCTATGTTTTCACTAGATCATTCTTTCTTTTAATGTAGGCATAAGATATTGGCTATCTTCCAAAGTGAACAACATTTAGACTGCCTACAGATTTGATGAAAAAAAGCCCTTGAATTGTGATGAAAACAGAACCATAGCCAATACAAACAGAAAAGATAATATTAAATAATAAAGGCTTTCCGCGTATTTGTGTATCTCCTAGTCGAGTCAATAATGTGGCTTTTCAGAAAATATTTTGGTTTTCATATTCACGTGTTGTGGTATTTATTTTACGATTGCGAAGGACGATCGGAAATCATTGTAAGATATCTATTACTTCTATTTTCCAATAGATTCATACGCAAAAAACTACGATAAAGGATTTATTGGAAACTAGCTTCCGCCCGTGGCTTCGCCCGCGAGGTATGTCGGCAAAAACTATCCTATGTCCTTCCCTAGGATGCAATCTATCTCTTCGCCAAATTTTATCGAAATCGGTTCAGTGGTTTAGGCGTGAAAAGGTAACATACAGACAGACAGACAGAGTTACTTTCGAATTTATAATATTAGGATGGATGTTATTTATATATAGTTTGTGCCTCTAAAATAATAATATTGGTTGTGTTATTTAATACCACAATGGTTACAAGTAATATAATATTGGTGGGCACGAAGAAAATCGATGACATATGACATCTATCAACCCGCACTGGGCCCGCGTGGTGGATTACCGCCCACTCCCTCTCATCGAGAGGAGGCCTGTGTCCCAGCAGTGGGAACATTATTAGACTGATTATGCTATAATAAAAAACTTTATAGAAGAAAACCCATAACTCCATGCACTAAAAAGCAAATCTTTTAAAAGAAAAGTAATTATTTCCAGTGACAAGCTCTCGTCTCTTTGGCTTGATTCCTTGCCAATAAAGGTTAAAGAACTAATTATGTTGGGGAACACATAAAAGTGACTTTTATGCCTCTTTCTTTGACGTTATATTCTCTTTGGAGCATCCCAGGACTCACTTATAAGACTTATTGGTTTCTTTATAAAGGTTTAATATACTTATCTTAGAAATAGTTGAAGACGCAAAAGAATTCGATACTTACAGCTTTAATTCATGCCCGATTGATGGCAATAGACTCGCTTCCTGTAACAAACTGGAGAAATGTGGATGTTCTAAAGGCAACAAAGCAAGCAAGGCAAGGCAAACAAGCAAGCAAGCAAGCAAAACAAGGCAAGGTGGGGGTGTGGCTTGACCACTCGGTGTATACAGGCATAATTTAATGAGTGTAATTTGCCATTGACATGCTATCATCGTTCATTTTAATATAAGATTAACTTTTATGTAGGTACGTGCATAATAACATATAAAAAACTTTCCGACTTCCCAGAGTTCTTCAGAGAATTCCGCAACAGATTTTAATGCGGTTTTCACTATCAGTTATAGAACTTATTTCGGGAGATTTATGAGTATTAAATAAAAATTATATAAAACTAACGCTATATGAAAATGTCGATATTTTCTCAAGTCATAGAAACCGTGCGATGTGGGGGCGGATCGCTAGTTTTAGTCTAAATTTATATTCTAGTCACACAAAAGGATCACACGGTCACACCAAACCATGGCAACACGTTCTCCATACGGTGCGGCTCGATGAATGCTATTCTAGTGTACCGACTGCACCTCAATTTTCGACTATTCATTTATATTACACTGTCATCGGTGAAGGAAAACATCGTGATAAAACTTGGACTTTTTATGAAATCTGAAATCGTTAATCCGCCTCGAGTAAACGTGTTGATGCACATACCTTCTCTGTATTAAAAGAGCTTTTATTAATTCCTTACAATACATACATTGTTACTTCAATAAAAAATATTACATTTCAATTTAATTATAATAAAATTCATAGTGGTTATTAGTATTGATTAATTAATTTGTTATTTCATTATAAGGACCGGCTAGTGCGGTAAAAGCCCCCTTCATCGGTCTCCATCTTGTTCCGTCTCTAGCTAATCTGCTCCTTAATTACATACATTATAATAAAATACTAACCAAGAAATTTTGTCTGGATTTATGTTTGGGATTGGCGCAAAAACAGCTCAACTGGATTGAATGAAATTTGGCACACAGATAGTTCATAACCTGGATTAATTCTTACTTTCTACGAAAATGTAATTCTGGTTTGGAAGCCAAGAAAATGATTAAACTGAGACATGTCGTTGGTATAGATAATCGAATGATATTGTAGTAATAAGTATGGTTTAACTGCTTTAACTTTTAATGAAAATGACTTATTATTTAATACTTAAAGCACATAAATGTACAGCCGCGGACAACGGCGGTCGACCACAGTTCACCCTTATGCCCTTGGCCCTAATAAGGTTGAAAAGTGGTTCACCGCCAGTGTCCGCGATGGTACAGAGACAACGGACAATTCACCGTCGTTGACACAGAACAAATTCTAGAAAGATCTGTAAGTTTGATAGCTTTAGTTTAGGTATCCCTAAAGGGAACATCTTTGGATAAGGCCAAATTTGTGCTACTGAGAAATAGTCCCTTATCAGGCCGCCGCCTACGCCTGTGTGCCAGCAGTGCGAACATTAAAGGCTGATTATTGGGTTGTGGGAAGTCCAGATAATCATACTTCACAAACTGCGTTTCGCTCTGTAGGTCATTATTGACGTCTTAAATTATGTCTTATGCTAGGAAATAGCCCACATGTCACATCAGTTCCTTCACCCCTCATAAACTTAATCAAGTCTTATAATGTACTCCAAAGAACACATCCGTGAGACAACAAAAACAACTTCATCAGTACATAAACACGTTCTCCGGTTTACTTAATAGCTGAAGTTTTTGTGTAGAACTCGACAACCCCGTTTTAGAGTTCGTAAGAACTTTCGTTAAGGGGCACACGACTGTAAAATCTCTCCAACTCGTCACTTGGCTTATATCCCTGTTGTAAATTGTATATTGTGCGGTGTACATTTGTTTTTATTGTTGGGAACACTGGGTACCTACATCTAGTTATTCTTTGTTATAACTTGAAGTGGAAATATTTGTGTCTTCTTAACTTAATTCAACCTAGTTGCTGCCAGCCTTTTGGGTACTTATGCTGTTGACAGCGATGTGGACGAATTTTTTGATATGTTTCTCTCTCCTCCTTTTTATAAACTAGAAAAAAAAACCTAAAAAAATATAGGCCACTCTGCAAATATTTCAGATTGAATTATTAAGTTTTTAAGTGCACGTTTCAAAAAATTATGAAAAAATCCTTTATTAAACCGGTAGTTGAATGACATGCAATTTCATGCGAATGTCTGTTACGAGCTAGTATGATAACTAATAGAAACTTATTTTTTTATTGCTGAATGGACACGGTCTTGACCTCGATCATGCCTGATGGAAAACGATGGATGAGGTCTGTGATGGAACGAGAGTGCCCAGAAGATGCCCATAGCACTGGAACTCCAACGCGTCAACGAAACACAGCAGTTTGCTTGACGCCGGACTCCGGTGGGAGGATGGTCGCAGGCCAGGCGGGCGTTAGCCCTACCACCGCAAAGGAAGAAATGGCCAGTCAAATAAGGTGTTGTGTGTAACTGTCCAGGATGCGCCGAGTGCTCGGTGGTTCAGTTGAGTAACTGGCGGAACAAACTGCGCTACACGAGGCTTCTTCATGCATCTCAAAAACTTATTTTTTGCCAGTTTCGTTGAATCACGATGAACCAGTATTTTTTTTGATGATTGTAGGAACTTTCGGACAAAACTTTTAACAATATCATACATATAGTATAAAATAGAATAGAATTTCTCTTTATTCGAGTATCCAAGACTCAAAAGCTGTTAGTAAAACTTATGACTATGTTAGCAAACACTGAATATATAAATAACACAACAAATAATGTTGGATCATTGCTGCAACACCCCATGAGTAATTGCACAGCAGCGACCCACATAAACACAGTCCAGGCGACTGGCAATCATGCTTAGGATACTGTTGGTGCTGCCCCACACCCTGCGCACCAGGGAAGTGCACCTTTTACGCATTGTTGTGTAAAAACAATCTACATGCGCATCCGCGAACATCCCCGAAGCACTACAGAAGCGGGGCAGCCCCACCAGCATCCTAAACGCATTATTATACTGAACGCGGAGAGTACTGTACGATCTTTTCGTACACCTAGCCCACAGGCTGCACGTGTAAAATGAAGTACAGTACGCTCGAAAGAGCGTGATCTTGACTGGAAGTGAGCATCGTGCAAACCTGCGAGCCAACATATTCGGTCTAACCGACAATGCCCTCCTCCTCCTGCTCCTGTATAGGTATTTTTTTTTTGTCATTCAAAATATTTAATTAAAAAAATACACTACAATCCATAGCTACACACAGCCCTAAAAAAAATAGAAAAATATTTCTCAGAGAAAATACCACTTCCTATCTCAGAAATAAAATTACTGAAATTGCATACGGGGTATTAGATGATCCAAAGAAAACTTCCTTGTTTTCACTATTACCATTCTGAAGTTGAAGCTATTGTTGGACAACTAATGAAAATTAAAATCACAGCAAGCGGATTTAAGTGAATGCAATCTCTTCTAGAGAAATGGCAACGCGAGAATGATCTTGAGCTGGGGAAGGAAAGTCAAATTAATAATACAGTTTGTTCTCGTCATATTTCTTGCTACTCAGCAGTCTTCGCGTCTTTCTTTATCTTGGACTTTACTGACATCGGTGAAGGAAAACCATTGTGAGGAAATCTGAACTTATACATAAATAAATAAATAACTATACATATTATAGTAGGTAACGAAGCCAAAACTGTGCGTTGAATATTTTGAAAAAAAAGTCATTGCTACGAGTGTCGGAACGAGCCTGATGCCGAAAATATAGTTTTTAGAATTTTCGTCTGTTTTCCTGGATGTATGTTCCGGATTGGCGCAAAAACGGCTGAACGGATTTGTATGAAATTTGGTACATAGATAGTTTATAACCTGGATGAACACAAAT
Organism: Gortyna flavago; assembly: GCA_963669345.1. Lineage (NCBI taxonomy): Eukaryota > Metazoa > Arthropoda > Insecta > Lepidoptera > Noctuidae > Gortyna > Gortyna flavago. The sequence continues at coordinate 13,511,047 of OY770135.1, forward strand.
GGTAGGTACTTTTAATCCCGGTAGTACATTACCGTGGGATCGGGGCAGCGGGATTGTTCGAGGCAGCGGGATTGTCCGAAAGGGTTGCCGCTACCCTGGAACCTAAGGAAGGAACACGGATGGGTTTTAGTCAGTAAGAGTCTGACACTCCCTTCCCCTCCACCCAGCGGGAGGGGTCATTTGAAGATTTCCCATCAATAAAAAAAAAACCGTGGGATATTTTTCGAATCGATCAATGCCCCTGCATGGAAGACAATAATACGATGTTTTCCTTCACCGTTTTGAGAGCTATTGGTCATGAAATAATTTACAGAAAGTAAAGCACCTGTTTGGGTTCGAACCTACGACCTATAACTCGTAAATCGCGGTCATTGCCACTGCGCCACAATTATTTTCTCTATGAGATGATATAATTAATATAAGGTAAATACATTCAGAACCGAAATATTTCTTGCAAGTTCATTCCAGTTGTTTATTAGATCAGAGAAATGAGCAGTATTGTTCAAAACCTTTTGAAGATTGAAATTTACAAACCACTGAGAAATTAACAGAGACATAGGCTCGTTTGTGTAATATTAGAAGTTCAAGACTTTCGCAATTCGGTTTGTATTTCCTTTGTTTGAAATCTAATTTCGGCCCGCATGGTGAAGTTTTGTGACAGCTGTTCAATAAAAATTATAATAGTTTAGTATTCAAAGTGACTGTCTTTTTAATAAAGGGCCTCCTTTATGAATTTTTTCGATGTGATCTTGGGCATAGTTACATTTATTTTTAGGGTTCCGTACGTCAAAACGAAAAAAATTAAACCAAAAGGTAAAAATAATTGTTTGAATTAGCTAGTCAGCAAGATGGTATAGCGGCGGGCGTTTTAAGGGTTTCGAACCCAGAGGGCGCCAACGGGATCCTATTACTGAGCGCTGTCCGTCCGACCGTCCATTCGTTCTTCCGTCCGACCATCTGTTTGTCAGCGGGCTGTATCTCATGAACCGTAGAAGATATACAGTTGATAGAGTGTGTATTTCTACTGCCGCTGTAACAAAAAACAACAAAAATAAAATAAATTAAAAAATTAAAGAGGTCTCCATACACAGAACCAGTTTTTTTCGGCGTTTTTATCCTTGTTACACCGAACCCTTCGTATGCGAGTCCAACTCGCACTTGACCGCTTTTTTTATCTCTTTCGAAAACCCCAAATAACGAGTATGTTACCCTGTCAAACTTAAGAAACGTTCCAATTCTTTAAAAAACAAAATAAGATCATCCCACAATTACGCGTAGCATTACCTACCTCTTCTGTATATAATTAATTCAGTATTTCCACATGACAAAAGGCTGAAGCATGTGAGTTAGGTCAGTTCGCCTTTTCATCTTGCCGTTATTTCCGATATCTCAATTCTATTTTCTCTAAAGATATATGTCGCTACGTCCTGAGGCTTTGTCGTACCGAACGCGGTTGGCGTAAGTATTCGCATTCACACATTAAATATATCCTGCAACTTGGTATTCCTAGAGCAGTGGTGGCCCAGAGGTAACGGCCTGGGCCTGCGGACGGTGAGTTGGCCTGCGGACGGTGAGTTGGCCTGCGGACGGTGAGTGGGCCTGCGCACGGTGAGTGGGACTGCGGACGGTGAGTGGGCCTGCGGAAGGTGAGTGGGTCTGCGGACGGGGAGTGGGCTTGCGGACGGTGAGTGGGACTGCGGACGGTGAGTGGGCCTGCGGACGGTGAGTGGGCCTGCGGACGGTGAGTTGGCCTGCGGACGGTGAGTGGGCCTGCGGACGGTGAGTGGGACTGTGGACGGTGAGTGGGCCTGCGGACGGTGAGTGGGACTGCGGACGGTGAGTGGGCCTGCGGACGGTGAGTGGGCCTGCGGACGGTGAGTAATGGGTGGAACATGGATGGATTTTAGTCAAATAAACAAAAGCGCAACGACCCGCTTACATTAATTTTTAACTCGCCTCCTGTATGACCAAATCTTTATAAATGCACGTTCATTGTCATACACAGTAGGCTCTAAACACTTTATGGTCCTATCATTCTATGTGCCGGTACCACAAGCAAAAAGCCTATTCTTTGTTTTATATAAGGATTTCTTTATTTTACAGTGGGATACTTACCCTATTATCATAAGCATCTTTTACTTACAGTTAGGTAAGTACCTACACTGCTGAAAGAAATACCTTCTAGTGAAGCACTACAGAGAACATATAACATACATATTATGAGCATATACTTATGATAATGCGACGTCATAAAAAGATACAACTCTTTCTCTAAACACGCTTTTAGAACAACAACCTAAATTATTTTTAGAACATAGTATAACAAGTAACAGTAGGACTAAACTGAAAAGCCATTAAAACCGTAATGAAGAATAACGTACTTAATTACTCAAACAATCTGTAACCCACAAACTACAAACTGGACCAGAAAGTACAGCACTAACTTACGTGACACAAAGCTTCTAAACTACAGTTATTGCGTTTTACAGTGACTACGATAAGTTATAACTAGGACCATACAAAGATTTTATGTTTTACCCCACCGACTATAATAGACAGTGGTAATAAAAAGCGACCGTAAAGCCTCGATAAAACAATGCTTCTCAATAAAATACATCAGAAGTACAACGGTGCTTCGAAGTCGCACATAAATACCTACATAGTTGCAAAAACGACGTAGGAAAAATAACAGTTTTAAAATGTTTTTACTGGTAGGTAATAGTTTAGTATACGATTATTTATAGCACCTTTAACAATAATATTAACAATCTAATGGAATGGACTTATCACCGTTACGTCACCAAAACGTTATTAATGAATGTGTTTTCCTAGAGAGCGATACCGTAACGTCAAGCCCTGTTGCCACCTTTTTCATGACAGTCGTCACCGAGGCCGTTATGTGGCGGCTAAGTGTAGCGATAAGTTAAAAACTTCCGTCCCGTCGAGCTGTTTCTAACAGGGTAGTGTCAAGTGATCCTTCTGATTGAATCTGTACTGTGATACCACTAGCCACTTTTAGTACCGTTCCAGCGCATCGGACGCTGGCTTGTTTGATAGCAAGTACAGTAAACAAGTTACGGAGGGTCGATTAAAAACTGAATACGTGGGAGCGAAACTCGGTTTACGCGCACATTCCCACTTTATTTCTAGCTTTTACATTTTTCGGGGAGTTTTGAACACTATGCTGTTTTGTGGTAGAAAACGCTTGGATATTAAAAAGTTGTTAAAGTAGGAGACTGTAAACCTGCAACTAAACAACCTGTCTCTGGTAGAGTTATAAAGAAAGTATTTAAGTTTTGAACAACTTCTCTGACCTCGTTGCAGACGCAGTTTCTAAACGATTTTTTTCCACATATTCCGCATGGACATTAACAGTATGCTCTAAGTATATTATGCTCGTAGATAAGCATAATAATCAGGCCGCTGTTTTCTCACTGCTAGGACACAGGCCTCCTCTCAGTGAGGGGAAGTGAGCCGTAATCCAGCACGCGGGCCCAGTACGGGTTGGTAGATGTCTTATGTCTTCAATTTTTTTGGTTCAAGGACTTGCCGGTTTCCTCATAATGTTATCCTTAACCATTTTGAGAGCGGTGGTGATGAAATAATTTACACAAAGTAAAGCGCCTGTCTAGGTTCGAACCTACAACTCGCAACTCGAGGCGGTTACAACTAATTACCTAATATTTATCAAAATAATACAGTATATCGTTAGAAGATGGATTACCTTATGTCTAGTTCGTCAGAGCATAATACAAAAATGATGGGTGCCAAAACTCAAGATGAAATAAAATAAAATCGCAGTAAGATCGAAAAAAAATAAGCTTGATTTTAAATATTGCCGAAAGCAACTAAAGTGTATGCACTACGGGTTGATTCCACCCCATATTTGTTCGGTAATATGAATATTACACAGAAATCTCACACGAATTCGGCATATTAATATTTGCTTACTCGCTGTGGCAACGAACGAGAAAATGGAAATGTTCACAAAACAGTGTTGATGTTAATGTTATAAGTATTTTACTTTTTGTACAGTCACGAACAGAAAGTTATACTTGCGTAAAATTCAAAAGCGGTTTTCTCCTAAGCTTTTGATAGAAATGTTATGGTATTACGACTTTTCGAAACCATGCTGTTATGGTATAGGCCTTTCTCAAAGTTGTAATCGTAACTTCACGAGAAAATCTCTTTAGAATTTTGTGTAGCATAATCAGCCTATAATTCCCACTGCTGGGACACAGGCCTCCTCTCGGTGAGAGGGAGTCGGTCGTAGTCCACCACGCGGGCCCAGTGCGGTTTAGCGGATATCATTGTCTTCGATTTTTTGGTTCTAGAACATGCCGGTTTCCTATCGATGTTTTCCTTCACCTTTTTTGGAGCAGTGGTGACGAAATAATTTACACAAGGTAATGTGACTTTCTGGCTTTGTACCTACGTCTATAACTCGTAAGTCACTGCGGTTATCACTAGGCGACCACTTCTCGCAAAAAGGTATGCACTAAACACTTTAGAGTTATCTCTCCACCTATTATTACAATCATCATCATCTGCCTACCCTTAGGTAATAGGTAATACGGGCTGGTGTCCGCAACTACACGTCAATGCGCGTATTTTGCGTTTTTACCTATTACCGATGATGATGATTGTAATAATCTGCCTACCCTTTTCCCAACTATGTTGGGGTCGGCTTCCAGTCTAACCGGTTGCAGCTGAATACCATGGCAGTATTTTACACGGCGCGACTGCCTGTCTGACCTCCAAAACATTATTAATATGGCAGAAAAACTACTAAGTCTAAGATAACACAAATATTTGTTAACTTGACCCAAGTGATACCCAAACCAAGTTAATCTGTTCTTCGCATGTCTTTGTTTAATTACTTCCATAGCCTACATTAATAAGTATTAGGTACTCATGCAAGCCTCTCATTTACGAAACCATGTCATTAGATTAATGAGTATCTGTTATTTTCAAACATTATTTGTAGGAACAGTAGAATTGTTGCGAGTTCCACCAGCATATCACCTTCTTTCGGAACATTAATATTGTATTCTAAATTCTAGTGCGTCTGTCAGTTTGGACTTGTCATCCTGGTTTGACTTGTACTTTTTTTTAATGTGAAAATAAACTGTGGCTATAACTTACCAGCGCCTTTAAATTATTATCGGTAACAAGAATAATAAACCAGTCTGTGTTGTCAGGGCAAACGCCTCCCTTTCCTTACAGTGGATCAACACGATCCAGCTCCAACATGGACCAAAACCGCTTATAGGCGTCAAGCTCATTCCGCCATCTTGGAATCTCCCCCCCCTTCCTCCATCTAGACCTCGCCTGGGTCTGCCGCGATGCTGTTGGATATTGTCAGGGACCTATGTTGCATCTGAAACGCGGCAATCGTGTCCGGCCCAGACCCACTTGAGCTATAGCTTAAGCGTCGTCGCTGCCAAAGGAAACACTCTTTGTAATACTCGATCAGATACAAAACTATTTACTATAGAGCGCAGTAGCTAGGTATAAATCCCATGAGGTAACAAGACTTAAAACTTTTTTATCTGAATTTAAAAACATCACTAGACCTGATGAAACAAAATCCCATTTCCCGAATGTACCCTCAATTCAATTTGAGTGGTTAACGTCACTCACAGTTTGCGTCTTAAGGCAGGCTACACAAGAAAGACAAAAAGCTAAGAGATTATTTTTCTATTTTGATTAATGCAGTGAGAAAACTGACTTTTCATGTCAAACTTGGAATCTGGAAGACAATAAACTAAGTATTACCGAGTTCCTAGTGGGGATGCAAACAGAGGCCATATTGCCGGAGTCGTAAGCGTAGGCTGAGGTGCAGACTTCCTAACCCTTACGTCATAATAATAGCACAAAATACAGTCCTTCAGTTTTAACCAATCTTTGACATACATGAAGGTGATTTATTAGAATTAATGATTACAATTACTCACACACAAACAAATACATACTATTGTAGTAAAACATTATTAACACTTTTTAATGTTGTTATTTGTATTTTGTGTTTCACGAACTGTGTCCAAATAAACGTTTTACTTTCTAAATTAGCATTCGTGGGGTTTAAAAAAAAAAAAAGTACTTTTAAATATTATTGCCACACTGTTTTAAAACTCCTTCAAATTCGACAGGCGACTACTCTGTGAGGCAGGTGTAATGTTAAAACAGTATTCAATAACAGCAGGTGCCTTAATTTCACGGGTCAGCAACTCCCCACGTCTCAACCGAAGCACAGTCGAGCATAGCCCGTTTTTTTTAACCGGCTCTCGTATTCCCCTTAACGGGCCTTCGTTTAATCAATGCTTATATATTTACAGTAAACTGTCGATCCCAGACTTAAATATTAATTTCATATATCGTTTAGCTTTGTCAGCTAAAAACTCAAAATTTATTTTGCATTACGATCATTATGGGCTGATTTTTCAATGTTCGAAGAGTACATGTTGCCGTTTGACAGTTTTTGTATAAAAAAAAATATGTCAAATCGTCATATTTATTATTCAGATAAAACTTATCTGATATGAAAAGATTGCCATTAATAAATTAAAATCTATGTATATTTGATCTTGATTTGAACTCGTGCATGTTACGGTAATATAGTGAAAAAAAAAGGTCAGTGGCGAGCTTTAATCCAAGATTATCTCCCACAGAGTAAATTAAATAAACGTTTGGGGTCCCAGGGTATTAATTTTCAAGAGTATTAAAGTTTAGACGACGACCTTCGACGTGGCACAAGGTAATCCCGGTTACAGACGGTCTAATAAAAGTTTGGAAACCTTCACAGTATAACAATACACTTAAATTTATTTATTTTCCAGTCTCGGTATTTCTAGAGAATTTTGCCAGACATTATAATGATAGGTTATTATACAGAACTTACTATTTAAAACTACATTAAATCAAGGGCATGGTAGTGTCCCTGCCAAGACACACAAATTAACTTGGGCTTTGACATATCTTTTGTAGAAGCTAAAGCGTTTCAGCATGTTGTAAACTCGTCTTTAAAAAGTTTACCAGGTCATCGTAGTAGTGATTTACGCAAATTAAAAAAGAACGGGTGCGGTCGGGGTTGAAAGTTGTTGCAGCCGCCATCTAAAATTTTCATTTTGACCTTACTATCTATCGGCTTTACATGAAAACTATCTCTCTCTGAAAGTCGCATGGAGGGAGCAAAATACTCGATAAGTGACGATTTCTACCAGTTTACTCAAGCCGCGTTAAAGAACTTCGTTAAAAATATATTCAGAATTCAAGTAGATAGTAGTATAAGTGTAATTGTGATCTTTTCCACATTGAGACAGTTATTAATAACGATTTGGGTAAAAATTTGTACAATTACAAACCTATAACTTTATAAATCTGAATAGATGATGCTGCTGTAATGAACTCGGGTATAATTTAAAGTTAGCAACAGAAGAAAATCTATTAAAACCATTATAAGAGCTGATTGAACGTTAAGGAAGAAGTTACCATCAAGTTTCTGCTTACCGATAAGTTGGTTAACCATGGAAATTTTTCATGAAATATTCCTACGTCATATCCAATATTGAATAGCTTGCATAAGGCGGTTTGTAGTCTTGTGCAAACAGAATGAAAATTGAACAAGATCATGGAATTTATGAGCGTAGAAACTGTAAAACCAGTGGAATTTCTTCGTGACTTTCATTTAACCTCTCTACATGTTATTTCACAGGTTTTTTTTTTATTTTTTTTTATATCATCTTACTTTTTGTATTGGTAAAAATATTTTAAAGCAATGTGGTGCTACTTGAGAAAAAAGTTGATAGCTAACGCATAATATGTTTTCGAACTATACCTAAGACTGGAATGGAAAACCATTCCAGTCTTAGTGCCTATTTCAAGTTTGGAACATTTTCCTCCAAAACCTAATTTCTTGAGAAAACAGTGCTATGGAACGAACAGGCCTCGATCACCAAGTCATTTGAGCCAGCAAATTGGAGACACGTGTCTTGAAAATTTTAACGAACTTTTGGATCTTGAAAAGCATTTGGCTGGTGAAAAAAAAGAAGTTTCGAAACTAGATCAAACAAGATTTTAGTTTTACGACGGTAAATTTCTCAGTTTCATATGGTTGGAATTATACTAGATGCCGTATTATCTTTGTGGTAAGAGAGAGTAAGTAAATGAACAGAATGATAATTATATTTATTTAATTATCACCAAAACAATAAAAAATACTATTCAGAAAAACCGGCCAAGTGCGAGTTGGACACGAAGGGTTCCGTACCACCATAGAATATTTAACACTATATATATAAAATAACGGCAAAAAAATCACGTTTGGTGTTTGGCACCCTTAAATATTTATTTTATTCTGATTTTAGTACCTTTTTGTTGTTATAGCGGCAACAGAAATACACATTTTGTGAAAATTTCAATTGTCTAGCTAACACGGTTCATGAGAGCCTGGTGACAGACAGACAGATAGACGGATAGTGGAGTCTTAATAATAGGCTCCCATTTTTACCCGTTGGGTAGGGAACCCTAAAATCAAGAATCAAAATTATTGTTTGCTATAAAAAATGCAGTAGATAACCGAGAAAAGTATCATCATAAATCAGTGAGTGTAGCAAATACTTTGTTAAAAGTTTAATTACGGAAAAAACATCCTTAAGGAGGAAGCGTCAGAATAGGCCGCGAAATTCAAATTTTCATATTTTGTTCAACATACAACCTGTAACTAACCTAAAAATTGCAAAAAACGTAAGAAAAATTGAATCTTGCGGGCGCTTCTCCCCTAAACGAAAATCTATTTTGTTCCCTACAAAGCATAATGCCAAAAGGAAATAACTAAGAATAAGAATAATCCAGGCAAAACCAAAATATTTTTAAAAGCCAAGAACCGTAATCCTGTCGAAACGACAAGTTATGGGAACACCAAAACATCATGAATTTTAACTGCTTTCCGCGTGAAATGGTGTTCATTGTTGGTTAGATTAAATTTCCCACGTTACAGCATGGAAGTGAGCTGAATATTTCCATAGGAAATTGAGCGCGATATAAAGTCAACACAAGAATGTTCAGCAAGTTGAACTAATATAGAAAACTGTGACTGGAAATAAAGCTCATTGCAGATTATGTATGAAATATCTACTACGGCAGCGCGCAGGGCTAGTTTTTAAAACTTTAACAGCACCCATACCGCAAGCAGCTCTAAGTTATTATTTCTAGAAGTATAGTTTTTTTTTTTTTTTCATTCAAAAGGTATGGATCATTTAATATGTTTAAAGTGATGTGTTACTTTGTGTTGCTTCAAAATGTCAACTACTTCTCTAGCCCAATAAATAATTATTATTTGTGAAGAGGACTTGTTTCTATTATGATTTTAGTGGCAGTTACTACACAGCGTTTATTCACAAATGCTGGTTTAGCTTTGATTACCTTGGAACCATACAATGCGTTTCCATGACAATCAAGATAAGTCACTGCGTCATTGTGTGTCAGAGGAGTCACAACGAAACAGTAACGCTACTATCTTTTGACGCTGTAGGGTGAATCTAATGATTTAAATCTTTGCCGCTGTCATAATTTTCATGACAGGCTTACACTACCACCGTTAAGTGCGTCCACCATTCTTCTTGGAAACATTAGTTTTTTTTTTACAATAGGAACGCCACCGCTTCACTATAAAAAACTGCCAACTTAGAAGTTCCTATGCTAGTTCCTCAAACGATGCGACTTGCGACGCGATTTTCGTCAAGCGACACTCGCGTGTGTTGTTGCTCCGCAAGTCGCGGCGCTCATAGAGACATGGTTTTCTTTAAAAAACTTCTTTCATTTGTATTCTCCGCAGTCGCTGTAACAAGACGCGAGTTGCTTGAGCATGTTACTCTTGGCAACGTGGCCAAGGTCCCAAAGGTTATAGCCCCATTAAAAGACAGGTATGAACTACCCGCCTATCCTCGTTATACCTCTAATAAACGAATTTGTCAACCGAAACATGAAGGACTCTAAACACAAAGTGACGTGTTCACGAATCCGAACTGGTCAGTGAAGTTCGAATGCTTTCACAGAAATAATGGACACGATTGACTAACTTCTGTAACGTAGAGCAATGAAACAAGGGAGATGCGTCTAGCTACTAAGATGTGTTTCTTTTACTTTTGCTGAATTACTTACTTATTTAGTGAATTTCGATTACAAGTAGGCAGTCAATTTTTCTTTAGAAATCTTTCCTTATTTCGATGCAACCCGAATATTTTATCGAATTTGCCACTTACAAACATAATATCATTAAAATTTGCTATACCAGGTTGGACTTACATCTTCCCACTTGCGTCCGAAGATAGTTCAGGGACTTCCAAGTGGACCACGGAACGTTATACGAACGTGTGAAAAGTTAGCTAGCAGATGTATCAACGATTGATGGAGAGGGAGATGAAGGCCGAAGAAAAGGTAGATGGATTGTGTGAGGAATGATTATGAAAGAATAGAGAGTGAATGATAGCGTGACGGTTGACAGGGGAGACTGGAAGAAGAAAACATGTTGCACCGACCCCGTGTAACATGGGATAAGGGCAATAAGATGATGACGATAATGTATCAACAATTGAATGTATTGTGGGTGCTTACTGTACATGCTAACCAACATGAAGACATCCATAGACGGGCTATAGAGGGCTTCTGTTGGTAGACCTTTTTTAAGTTTGTGGCAAATAATTTAGTAAATATTAGGTACCACACTTTCTATTGCAAAATCTATTCTTCCATTCGTTTTGTTCTGTTGAAAGAAGATTTTTTTTGGGATGCATCAAGAAGCCTCCTCGTGTAGCGCAGTATGTCCCGCCAGTTACTCAACGGAACCGAGCGCTCGGCACATCCTGGACAGTCACACCCAACACCTTATTTGACTGGCCAATTCTTCCCTTGCTGTGGTAGGGCTGTTGTGTTCTGTCAATGCGTGGGAGTTCCAATGCCTTTGGCATCTTCTGGGCAAGCTCGTTACATCATTAACCTCATCCATCGCTTTCCATCAGGCATGATCGAGGTAAGAGCGCGCCCATTCAGCAAAAAAAATTATAATATTAAAGAAAATTGAATTTAGGTAGGGACAGCACCTGTCCTATATTTCTATGATCAATGTTCAGTAACAAGTTGGCAGACTCCTAATGGGCGTGTCAAAGCTTCCGAGCTCTCCAGACAAAGATTTAATTATTGTCGTATCGAGTTTACTTTATTTATTAAAGCTTCGTAGAAAATGATAGGACTGTAGGAGCAAGATTTTGTTACGGGACAATAGTGAAAAGGAATGTGCTTCTGGGTAAAGTTGGTAAGAAATATTTTTAGAGAAGACAGTAAATTAGGTTTTATAGAGCATGAAACCAATTCAACTCTTGTTAAATACCCGAAGAAATTCAAGTCGCAATCTCATGTCAGTGACAATCAATGTCAAAGACTTGTCAAACATTTCTGTAAATTGCTCGTATTTTTGACAGATTGCGACTGAGATTAGAATTCGAACGTTTTTAAAATACGGGAATTTCCCCTCATGTACTTGTTGAGAGGCCTACACTGTCCTTCAATACCTATTAACACTGTAATTAGAAAACATTGTAAAAGCCAATTATTTTTAAAAGAATATTCGTGGAGTTTCATGCCTGCTCTTATTCATAGGAAATGACCAAGGAACCGTGCACCTAGCTTTTGACGTTTCATAAGTGCCCGCAGGTTTAGGAGAAATATAATGTTTTGATTTGATTTTAGCAGCTAAGTATATTTTAGAATAACTGAGTGGTGATAGTATGACCAATACTCTTATTGTATCCTCAATTTTGTCAATAAGCGGATAATGTAGTGGGCTGCAATTATGTTATCAACTCCTACGAACTTTTTAAATTTAAAATGTTATATTACGGCTGCTTAATGTCTCTATAGATAAAGTATGACGAACAGGGTATATAAAGTTCCTCCCATCCTCCATAGAAAAGGGAGGATCCCCCGACCAGACGGGTGTCGTACTGTCATGTGACACGAACAGACACGTTGTTGTTGAAAGTCTAGAAATCAATCGTTGAGCAGTTGCTCGACGATTGATTTCGAGACGTTGTACAGAATTATATGCTAATTGCGCGGTAAACTCTGCTTGCGCGATGCAGGATTTAGCTTGAAGATTGTTTGATGCGTAGTTCACAATAAATACTAACCCGTTTAAAACGAATCCATTTCCGATTTAACCCCTAACAATGCAGTTACAATTTGGGAGTAAACAAACGATACGTCCCGACGACGTATTTGCATGGCTTGCACTAAAAATCTAACAAAACTAATACACTTTCGAAATTCGCTTGGTGCTTGGGACTGGCTAAGTCCACAAAGAGATGCAATACCCCACTTGACTTAGCTTGTCGGATGAAATGTTGAAATGATGAAACCTACAAGATATGTTGGGAAAGCGAAATATGTATTGTAAAATGAAGACGCTGTACCTAATAGAATTTGTTCCACTCGTTAAATACCGTCGCAGTACTCGTCGTATACGTTAAGTAGGTAATGATTAGCGACTGTTCAACCAAACATTTGGACGTTTAAATGTTTCTTATACCTTAAGTAACGTTTGTAAATAAAGGGTAGGTTTCTGCTACCACTAAAGTCGTTGCGGTCTATTGTACTGTAACCTCGGAAAATACCATAAGGAAAAACATTTAATTTTTCCTTAGATCATAATATTTACTTAGTTATTATGATATGCTATTCTAATATGATTCTTTGCCAGTTGAACGAAGACTAGCCGCATAAATCTTTCAGGAACGGCTATCAATTATTCATATTGTCTGAGACCCTAGAATATTTTATACTATAAGATTTGTGTGTGCTGGCTTCACGTATATTTTGAATGTATGGAAGAATTACCTTCCTTATAAAACTATAGAGTCAGGTTTGTAGGAGAAGGTAGGTGTGTCTAGTTATCATCAGACATATTTTAATTATTGTGGGCGTACTGTGGGTAGTGTTGGTTATTGCGCAATAGAAAAACCGTTCAAATCAGATTATAATTCCAAGAACAATTTAATCATTATAGCGAATTACACAATGTAGGTACAGTGGGCTGCATCAATTACGGAACGCGAGCCAGTTTGTGAGCACATGTTGTCGGTACGATGTCCAATGGTTAAGTCCCCACTTTTTTTTTTGTGTATGGCTTCTCGCATTTCATCCTATGAGGATATCCACTGCTTAACCGGACTTGCCTGTGGCTGACTTAAGTAAGGCCTCCAGCCAGGGCTTTAAACCTAAAAAGTAACCGACTTCGCACGGGTGAAATTTATGTACCTACATTGTGGCAACCTACCAAAAAAGTACTAGCCTTGCATAAATTCAAGATTCAGAGCAGTAGTGGCCCAATGGTATCGGCCGCGACTTACGTGTGGTAGGTCGTAGGTAGGAACTCAGACAGGAGTTTAACTTTGTGTAAATTATTTCATCATCACTTCTCTCAAAACGGTGACGGAAAACATCGTGAGGAAACCGGCATGTGCTAGAACCAACAATTCAAAGACATGTGACATCTACCAACCCGCACTAGGCCCGCGTGGTGTCCCTCTCACGAAGAGGCGGCCTGTGTACCAGCAGTGGGAACATTATGGGCTGATTATGATAAATTCAAGATGGTATTTCTTCTTTTCGTATATATTTACATAATATTTACAGCCAATGTCCATCTGGAACAATGTACCTTTCAAATGGAAAAATTATTTTTCAAATAGGAGCTGTTGTTCCAGAGATTAACCTTCACATACACAAACTCATAGAAATCGTTATATCTCTTTATATTATCAAATAGTAAATATTACACTATCCAAACTTAATAATACATAAAAAAATTAAGCTTTACTTTAAATCAGCCTATTATGTTCCCACTGCTGGGACACTGGCCTCCTCTCTGTTAAAATGTTTTTCTACTTAAAAAAAAGCGTTAATTAAAAAAAATAATTGCGCATTAGTTCCGTGGCTTTTAAAAGAAACCGAACAAAAGACAACACAGCATGTTACTCCCAAAGCGCCTATCACCTCGATCTATCTAGTTCCACGTTACGACAGTACTGTTACAGAGGTATCCGCAGACAAACAACGTAAGTACATAAGATAACCTTACACCAAAGTTTTGTTTCCTTAATCTTGCAACACCGGAAAAAACTTCAACCTGTATATTTATTTACATTGGGAAAACAAATTTACAGGCTGAAGTTTTTGTGGAAAATCAATAAAGTTTGGGTACAAAGTGTGATAAGAGTGGTTTTGAACCTAGCGAGGTTCATTGTTTTCATCATTAAGAACATCTTTTACTATAGAATCAATAGGGCTTCAGTCGCGAAAAGAATCAGCTGCTCCATACATTTACTACAGTTTAACTCGACAAAATGTAGGGAACAGCTGATTTACGTTACACCTTGTATGATGGCAATGGCGAACTTAAAAATGAAACAAGATCAATGAGTACAGTGAATTTATAATATTACGTTAACGTTACGTTTATTTTTTTTTATATTCGTCTCTGCTGTCATTATTTTTAATCTAACCAAATTGAAACATGCCTAACGAAAAAACCCGAGATGCAAGGTCACGAAATTCGGGATTCTTAACGATGCGATGTTATCATTCATCAATAGCCAAGATGTCTAAGATTAACCAAGAAGACGAAGCTGACACAAGGACAAATCGGAACCTCGTGCTATCAGGTCACCTAGGCCATCTTATCGCTTATAACCACAATCAATCCACCTAGCCTTCTCCCAGCTATGTTGGGGTCAGCTTCCAGTCTTACCGGATGCCTGTATTTTACATGGAGCGACTGCCTCCATAACCCAGTTGCTGGGTAACACTATACCCCTTGGTAAGACTGGTTGTCAGACTTTTCGGCTTCTACCCGTAACAATTGTCAAAGATCTACGAATGACAGCTGGGGACCAAAGACCTAACGTGCTTTTCGAGGTACAGAGGCCAGCACATCAAGCTACCCCAATCTGTCGAATTTTCCCAATTGAATATGAACTTTATTCCTTTTTGATAAAGTTGAAAATCTATCAATGAAATTTGACAGATTGGGGTAGCTTGATATGCTGGCCTCTGTACCTACATAGGGGTATATATATATCGATTCGTGTAGCAGTTATTATTTAGCCACAAGCCCCTTTATCGCGTATAACACCATCATCATCATCATCTGCCTAGCCTTTTCCCAACTATGTTGGGGTCGGCTTCCAGTCTAACCGGATGCAGCTGAATACCAGTATTTTACATGGAGCGACTGCCTATCTGACCTCCACAACCCAGTTACTGGGTAATACGATACCCCTTGGTAAGACTGGTTGTCAGACTTTCGAGCTGCTGACTACCCGTAACGACTGTCAAAGATCCACGAATGACAGCCGGGACCAACGGCTTAACGTGCTTTCCGAGGCACGGAGGGAACACGGTATGTAAAGATGGTCACCCAACCACAGACCAACCGCGGCAAGCGTAGCTTAACCTGATCGATCGACCTGTGCGGCTGTTATTATTTCGCCACGGGCCCCTCGTATAACACCGTATAGTGAAAATAGGAAACTAGTTCATGTTTTCGAATACACCATGTAAGTACATATAGCTCGGTACATAGAGGTTGCAGGTGCCGCGGGGTCATACTGCGGTTTCACCAAATAAATTCAGTTTATTAATAATTTCATGAAATATGTTCACGAGTGTATTGCAGGTTGCGGCGGTTAAGAAGGGCATAGGCATTATATTATAATCATCTCAGATTAATAATATTATTATTGGAATTAATTCACTGTGACATGAAAAACGTCTGTCAGCAAACGGAGCTGACTGTCTAATCTTTAGCATTAGTAAAGTAGAATTAGGGCAGATTTTTCCATCGCCAAATAACTTTTATTTTATTCGAGGAATAAAATTGACGTTTGACAGAGTTTTTGTATGAAATAACTGTCAAAATTATTCCTTGGATAAAATTATTTGATTTATTCTGGTGAAAAACTGCACAGGTTTGAACGTTAGGCACAACGCCACTGTAACCCGTGAAATACAAATTTTCTTACGTTTTTTGCAATTTGCAGGTCAGTGTAATGTAGATTAAATAAAAACTTTTTTACAAAAAAAACAACCGACTTCCAAAAAAAAACACTACAAAGTGCTAAATAACTTTAATTTCGGAAGTCGGTGTCGTTGGTTCTGCATTTTCGTTTATTGACACCGACTTCCGAAATTAAAGTTATTTAGCACTTTGTAGTGTTTTTTTTTGGAAGTCGGTTGTTTTTTTTGTAAAAAAGTTTTTATTTTGCACTTTTTAGTGGGAGAGTTTGTAATTTATCTAAGTTACAATAGCCTAATGTCAACTGCTGATCACCATTTACAAAATATTGCTTTTGAATTTTTGTTGATTTTTCAAAAACCGCTTGTCAGATTTCGAAAAAAAATTCATGGGACCATTTGGGAAGTATACCCTTTCCAACAAAAAAAGAATTTTTCAAATCGGTTGGCAAGCGACGGAGCTATGCGCGAACAAACATAAAAAAAAAAAAAAATACAAACGTCCGAATTGAGAACCTCCTCCTTTTTTAGAAGTCGGTTAAAAATGATTCGCAAGCGTAACAAATATGACTTTACAGAATTATTATCATTATACGTAATCATCAATTCAACTTCACAAAATTCATCAAACGACCTTCTAAGTTCATTAATCCTATTGAATGACTATTTCATGAAATATCAATCAATATGACTTATATGAGTTCAGTGATTATAATATTCTGTACTTGTTACGCTCACGAATCATGTATATTTTGTTCAACATAAAACTGCAAATTAAAAAACGTTAGAAAATATGAATTTCGCGGGCAACCTAGCGCATCCTTCTTGAGCGGTCCAAAAAAGATAGGTTAATTTTTATTTAGCGATAGTTTCTTTAATTATTACCTAGAAAAAAGGAAAAATATTAGATTTATTGGAAAGCATAAAACTATTTCCACTACAGTTTTCATTAACAAGGCCTTGCACATACTTTCTAGTCGTATAATGGACATTGACCCCAGTTACTTTCATGAGGTCGTCAGCCTATCTGGCTTGTATCCAACATTATGTTTGCCTTGAAAACGCAAGCTTTTATGTAATTTGATGTGACAGTAACTTAAGTAAGTTTTAGTTAAATCAAATTTTTTCTTATTAAATTATTTTTTGCGTCACTTTTATCGATGCTCATTTATTTTTTGTGTCTGTTCTATCAAAAATGTCTTGGTAGCTCAGAGGCCTTGCCTCACATGCACGAGGTTGTGGGTTCGAATCGGGACAAGTACGAATGTGACTTTTGCACTTCATAATAATTTACAGACGCCAGCACATCAAGCTACCGAAACTGTACAATTTTCCCAATCAACGTTGAACCTAATGCTTTAGCGATACATTTTAAACTCTATTAATGAAATTTGACAGATTGTAGTAGCTTGATGTGCAGCTGGCGTCTGTACCTACTTTTTAAGTTTATTTTGGACATCACTTTGTTACTCAATCACGCAAAAACGGCGCAACGGATTTGGATGAAATTTGGCATTCAGATACTTTATAACCTGGATTAACACAAAATACACTATTTATCCCGATAGTATGTTCCCGTTGGGTAATTTCTGACAAATTATATGCGGGCGAAGTCGCTGGCAAAATCTAGTAATTAATATAAGTCTGAAATCTCCAATCCGCCTTGAGTAAGAGTGGTGATCAATGCTCATGCCTTCTCTATATGAGAAGAGGCCACAGATATAGATACACTTAGATAATGCAAGAGCAACTACTTCGCATGCCTAGCTTACGTACAAAAATCGTAAGAAGGCACTTTCGGTGGCTGGGTGAGCGTGAGGCGTTAGGCCCCAGGGGTGGGGTGAGAGGGGTGCCGCACGCGGTGGCGTCTTTTAATCGATTTGATTTTCCCATCACTAAATAGTGCTTGTGACGTCATAGTAGGTAGTAAAAAAATGGTATGCATGGTTTATAAACAGATCGTAATACTTGCATTATCTAGGTCTATCTATATCTGTGGAAAAGGCCTTTATACGGCATTTGTACGATAATAAGCTGGCATTATTTTATTCTATTAACGATGATGAACGAGTTTTCTGTTCTTTGGTACAGCTCTCCAACTATCAGGATAGTAAAATAAAAAGTGTAAAGTCGGAAGGGGCTACAATTAACAGACATTCTGAACACTACCATTCTTATCTGGTATAGTGGTCGTTTGTCTAAAGTCTAGGTAGTCTAAAGCATGTGTTCGTGTGAAGAGATTTATTGCAAGTCTTGAAAACATTGGGAAGATAAAATGTTAGTTCTTAATTGTGGTTAAGTTTAAGATGGTGGAGTTTTATAAAGTTTAAAATTAGAGAACACTAACAAAAAAGTGGTAGGTGCAATCATGAAAATTTAGGAATAAATATTTTAAATACAAAGATATGCATGAACCTATTAAAACTATGGATATAATATATACCTAAATACATATAAATATGAGCACAAATAAATAAACATACATGAATATACTTACTAAAAAGAAATAAGACTAACTATATTCCTTATGCTGAAAAATCCTTATTACTTATCTATATCATAAAAGGAACATCTGTACAAAATTCAGCTCTGTAAGTCCATGGGTTTGGGCTGGGCGTTGATGGGTCAAAGAGTGAGTGAGTCAGGACTTTTTTTTTATAAATATGTTTTGATTGTGAACGGTGACTTTTGCTTCTATTAAACTCAGATACGGCCGAGTCTGTCGTATCTTAGACACGTAAACGCCTTATCTGTATGGGTAAACTCTTTTTTAGTAACAGCTACTCTGTATACATTCTGAACTTGTTACCATGGATTTAGAACATGATTCTAATCTGCATTCGCCATTTATTTGCCAAAAATGTAAACAAATATTAGTTTATTGAATAATAACTTTAATTCCTACACAATAAAGTTCAGTTTACGCTACAACTTTAAACATTTTTATAACTTTTCAGTGATGCTCGTAGTGACACTCTGAAATTAACTTAATTAGGTACAATTGAAATAAAGTTGATAATTGTTTAACTTGAAATAACTTTAATTTGAGACTAAAAACTATCTCCTATAGAGATAGTTTTTTTTGGGCCCACTGTAAATCCACTATGTTGAAATGATTAGCAAGTTATTAAAAAAAAAAAAATTGCTGTTCCATACATTTTGACCGCGTAGGTGTTGCACTTTTTTATGGTACAGCAGAATATTTTTTTTGATAACCGACGAAATATTTCTACGCTAGGGAAATCAAAATCATTATGATGAATTCATGGTTTCTTGTATATTTTTTAACATTAGCCGCACAACCATCAAAAATTCAAAAGGTATTCTTTAATAAAAGAAAATCTCATGAGGGGTCCTCGGGCATTAATTTAAGGACGAGAAAACAGACTGAGATGAATTACAGACGACGTCTGACTAAGTAATGAGATGGATGGCAAATGTAGACCAAAACTGTACAAGAATAACTCAAGGGAATCGTTTGAACATGAAATATAAATTACTATGTAGGTAAGTTTTTCATATTAGTACTAAAAATTTTATGGAATTGCGGTGTCAATTTTTAACCGAATTCCAAAAAGGAGGAGGTTATATGTTCGACTTTATAAATGTTTTTTTTTTTGTTTATGTTCACCGATTTTTCCGTTAATTGTGGACCAATTTGAAAAAAAATTTTTTGGTTGGAATGGTATAGATACTCTCGAGGTGGTCCCACTGTCATCAAGTTGGAATCTGATGAGAGGAACCCATGGAAATCGAGGGAAGCCCTCAAATTTGATAGGCAAACCTATAGCGATTTGAGTATTTTTTAAAGTAATTTGAGGATTTGCTCTCGGAAACTATCATTTGGTAAAGTGGAGCTGATGCTGAAGACTACAGATTGCCATCGGAACTACTCAATGATAAATATTTAACGGGTTGCTATTCGATTACTGCAATAAGGTTGCTAAGCAATTAATGCTCGATACAATGAGTACCTATGGTGTGTGGTTGTTGAGTTCTCATGGATCTTACCAGGAGAACTCCTCAACAATTAACGGGAAAAGCCATATTTGTAAAAGGTGATGAGCAGTTGACATTAGGTTACGGTAACTTAGATAAATTACAAACTCTCCCACTAAAAAGTGAAAAATAAAAAACTTTTTTACAAAAAAAAACAACCGACTTCAAAAAAAAACTACAAAGTGAAAAATAATTTTAATTTCGGAAGTCGGTGTCAATAAACGAAAATGCGGAACCAACGACACCGACTATTGCTTTAGCTATTGGAATAATTCGCATGTTGACCCATTAGTAGATAGGTCAGAATTATTACCGGTTTTTTTTAAATCAGATCTCATCAATAGTTAATCATACGTTCAAAATTCAAGCATTCATGATTAATTAATCTAATCAAATCCAATTAGTTTTAATTTTATGCGTCAACAGGTAGGATAAGTCCTCATAGCGAGATCTTCTTTGCGCTTTCCCAAAAATCGTCTGTTTTGAGTTAAGTCAGTATTCCATTAAGCATGCGAATTGTTCTCAACGTTGAGGCCTCGAATTCCATTCACAACTTTTCCTAATGGAAAAGTAAAGAAAAAAAAAAAGAAAAAAAAAGAAAAAAAAAAACCAAGAAAAAAAAAGAAAGTGAGAGAGAGAGAGAGAGAGAGAGAGAGTAGAGAGAGAGAGGAGAGAGGAGAGGAGAGAGGGAGGGAGGGAGTGGGGAGAGAGTTTTTTTTGTTTCCAGTAAAAGAAATCCTGTGAATCCTAGGTTATTTAAATCTACAAAAAAATATGAATCTTTCACGATTGCTAAACGGCAAACTACCCAATCAATTCATCAAATTGATTGATTGATATAAATAAAACTTATTGTAGACGCCCCAAACATTTCAAAAGGGACCCCTTACTCTTCATTTCCCAATGGGCTTCCGAATTTCTTTACTTGATTATGCCTTGATTGAAATATATATTTTTATAGCGCGCCATCATCAAAACAAATGATGAACAACTTTTCTATATAGGTCAATTTGTGAAAATGGTACAAAACTTAGTTGTAACGCAGCTTTCAGTTAGTCAGGAAGATTATCTGAAGTAATCCATACAGGGAGATAAGTTGAGTACCTTTAAATAAAACGACTGGTACGAGACGAGGCTGAGAAGAGAGCATTAAAATCCCTTTTTTGAGCGGGTTTCACCAATGAAACTGAACGCGATTAGCACTTCTAAAAACCACATTCAAGAGCTGTCAGTATAAATTTTCCACACCAATTTTGACACTAACAGCTCTCTCAAATTCAGTCCGAGATTTCTATAAGCGTTATAATAATAAATATAGAACCGTCTCTCTGCTTAATGAATAAATAAATAGATTTTATTTCAGAAAAAACACACTCACGAAACAATTTTCCAAGTGAAAAATAAACATTACTGAAAAAAGTGTATCGTTGTTGCCTATACTAATGAAAATCATTGTATCACAGATACACCAGTACAGTATCAGATGAATAGAGCATTTCCAGTATAAACATTTCTGTAGGTACTTACATTCTTGCACACATACAAACTTGGTATAACGCAATATTTAACAAAATATTTAATTAGGTACTGAATATAATATCAATAGGTATATTCTTCTTGAAAACAACCTTTTGGTTTCGAAGCTCAAAGAGAGCCTACTTAGGGAAACCAGGCGAAACAAACATCATGTTTCCAATCCCTTTCGTTAAAAACCAGTACATTTACGGTAACTGTCAATTAATGAGATTCTCGTACATTTAAACTTCATGACTATACTGAAAAAAAAAATATTTAGGGCAAATCACATACCTACGTTCAATGTTATATTCAGTAAGTATTTAAAATTACTACCTGCATAAATCTTACTAATATTGGGAAATCGTGACAATTAAAATAAAAAAATATCGAACGTACTACATCCTCGTTTAATACAAAGTCCTAAAACTTCAATCAAATCATCATCAATCAATCGTTTCTGATTCAAATCAGCGTCAATATGGCACTTATTTTTTGTATCGAAATAATTTAATTTCGATTGCGTCAACGTCGAAAATGAAAGCATTATCATTACTTGAAAACGATCCATTTTACTTAACTTTTATTGTTGTGGATTGGTGAAAAAGAGCGTATATTTTAGTACCATTTTGACGTTCAAAAGTGCCTTTTATGTGCCAATTTGACTCTGACTTTAATGCCCACTTCTTTATCTCAGAATTCTTGTACATTACATAGTAAGATTAGTAGAAGATGCGACAAAATATTAAGTTACAAAATGTTAATAAAAGTTAATGCTCCTTAACTTAACGGCAGCGTAAACTTAACAGAGAACTGACACGACAAAGTAACCCTTTTAAGGTTTATTTTAAGAAGCAGCAAGCTAGTAAAATGTTACCCAGTAAATACAGAAAATATTTTATAATTATCTATTAGTGTAGCGATTTCTACAACGCCACATGCCAACTACGCGTCATGCTGACGTCACGCAATATCCTGCATCTCGCAAGCAGAGTTTACCGCGCAACTAGCATAATATACAACGGCCCAACATGAATCATCGGGCAGTTGCCCACCAGACACAACACCCGTCTGGTCGGAGGATCCTCCCTTTTCTACCGAGGATGAGTGAAATTTACACCCTGTTCCTCATACCTCTATTAGGACTCGATCCTTCATTAACAAACGCCCAGTCCTTTGGATGGATCTAAACATACTGCTTCAGCTATTGCTGACTGTTTGACCATAAATTATAAAAAAACCGCAAAACTAAATAGACGATTAACCTATAGTCTTAAAAAACTAAGGGGTAAGCAGCTAAATAATATCAGCCGCACGAGTCGATCGAAGGTTAAGCTACGCTTGCCGCGGGCATGTCGAGATCCCTCCATGCTTCGGAAAGTAAATTATGCCGTTGTTCCCGACTGTCATTCGTCAATCTTGGACAAAACATACGAGTTGTCAGAAGCCCGAAAGTCTGACAGCCAGTCTTACTAAGGGGTATCGTGTTATCCAGTAACTTGGGTTGTGGAGGTCAGGCAATCGCTCCATATTAAATAGACTGGAAGCCAACTCCAACATAGTATGGAAAACCAATAGTAAAAAAATGTATGTAGTCGTAATCGTATCTTATAAAGTTCACTTTTCAAAGTTTTTCTTCATTACTCGATTTTTGTACGAAAAACATTATCCGTCTCTTATTAGTGAAAATATAGTCAGCCGGCGTAGCGCATTTTTCCTTATGGCAAATATATACGATGTAGGATGGATATGAATGTGTTATTTCCTTCCGTACAATAATAAAGTGATACCCATAACCGTTGACGACTCGTTTTGATGTAACCAATATTAATAATACTCGTAGTACCTATAGTTATAACGTTTTTGTAATGCAAATGTTATTTTTATATAATAGGTCATACTTCCGATTGCCATTGTTTGTTCGGAATGTTCCTAATATCCGAGAACACACAGATTTCAGAAGTCATATTAGGACGAAAATGCTTTAATTTGATAACATAGACAATAGTAGACAAACCTATGTGGTACAAAATAAACTAAAAGATCGTCTTAAACCTTGTTGTTATTATTGCTTTACCTATGTACTTGTTACGGTAAGGCCCGCGACTTCGTCCGCATTCGTACCCATGAATATGAACAACTTGGGACCAACTCTAAAATTACGAAAAAAAAAAACAGCTGTTTAATACAAAAGTTCAATACCTACTAGACCAAATGTATGTAACAGCTGATTTTTCCCTGTAAAAATTTCAAGACGGTAAAAAAAATCATCCAGTATATTTATACAAAAATTCAAAGTCCTGACTGACTGATATTACCTATACGCACAGCCCTACGAATAAGTAACAGCCTAAGCCGCTGGTCCTAGAGACATTTTTGGAGGGTGTGTTCTTTGTGAAGAGTAGGTATCCACTAAGAAAGGGTTTTTTGAAATTCCACTCCCAAGAGGGTGAATGGGGGGAGGGTGATATTTCACACGAACGAAGTCGCGGGCAGAAGCTAGTGAAATATTATAAACAAACAATTTTTGCTCTGTATGATGTCCAATAAGGTGATTCTCATGTATTACTTGAAGCACTTTCATGTATTGGTAGCCGCATTTACTTTCTAGGCCATCAGCAAAATGAATCGTTCTTCAACCACTGCTAATCCTTAATCGTCTTCATGAAATCAGAAACAGCTGAAACGTAATAGACAAATTGGTTAAACAAACCCAGCAATTACCGCGGCTCGTTGGCACAATTCAAAGCGCATTAATCAGGTTGGCACTACATCAGTATAATCTCGTCTGGAACGTTTGGTACAGCGATGCTGCGGTGTCCTATATCTGCGAATGAAGTACAGAGAGTGTGGGTAATGACTTTAGTGTGCCTTTGAGTGAACAAATATCGACAGATAATGGATTTGTGTGATCTAGGAACTCAAAGGAGCCTATTCCTATGAATGAAACCAGCGGAGTAATTGCGCAACGGTAATGCCGAACAAAATTAATTGCGTGATTTACATTGTCGAGCAGACTAGTTTTTCAAACGTAAGAAGCAATTAATAAACAATATCCTTCAAAATCATGCGGATTGTGATTGAAAGTGCGATAGACAATTGCGGTGCCTTGTGTGTGTGTCTTGTCATAAATGCTACTTTTCTTAGTCTTGTCTATTATGGTTGTTCTGCTTTCATTTACCTCAGTGGCAGATTACTGACAAACTCATGGGTATCTTAGTTGATTTCAAAGCAAAGTCTTCTTAGCATGGAACTTTTATCCTGTGTGTTATGTCTAACATTCGGTTAAGATTGCCTTTGGTAGCGTACGTTCTGACGTATGCTACTAAAGGAGACGTATTTAGCTTTTTCTAGATGATTTACAAAAAAAGGGAATGTATAGTTTCATTCTTTCAACACAAATAACTTTATAACTAACTCCATTTGATTTTCAATTCATTACCACGATTTGGAACAAATTTTGAATTAAATTCAAAGTTTATTTTACACTAACGACGAAGATACCTTAGAATACAAATTATGTATATTTTTATATATTTTTTTTTTATATCTTCTCTTAATTTAAAATCATGTTCATCTCCTAAATACACTGGCACATACTACCTAATTGTTAAGCACTAGACTAAGAAAATTGATGACAAAAGGCCATAGTACGTTTAATTTTCAGATAAATATCGCCCGGGCCTTACACGATGAAATATTCATGAAGACAACGTAATTTGTTACCGATATTGCTGCCTGAATGTGGTTCAGGCCGTAATTTCACACCGAACACACAACGGCGACAAGCAAATGAGTTTTTTAAATAAACCAGACATGTCGCGTTGCTCCTATCAATAAATGATGTTTACACAAACAAAACCTTGGGCTTACAGGCCTTTTTTTCTTTGAATTGTTTTACAGAACAAAAACGTAAATTAGGACGCCCTCAGGCTAGGCTACGATGTTCGCAGGGTGGCTGGTAGCAGCTTGCCGAGAATCGAGCTGATGATGATTATGATGATGATTATACAGAAAAGGTTTTCTTTTGATTTACTACTCAGACAAGTAAGGAAAGTAACCCACACTTAACGTAGAGGTCATATCGTTGAGAAACAGATAAGTAGATACAGTCAACAAAAGAGATAAGTATGCAGGAGCTGTTTGTTTTCTATTAATAAAATTAAATTTTGAAACTCAATCAATAGCCGCTTACTTGAGGTGACATAATACTAAGTGGAAATTAGTTTGAATTATTTTTATGGGGTACGAGTATGTTCTTGTTCATGCTTACCTTCCAACATCATACCAGAGGGGCAAGACTTATGACCATACAACTTCTTAAACCAAAAAAAAACCCTTTCCCTCATTTGTGGCCAAAATTGCTCACACCGTTGTGCTATCGTAAATTGCGTCTACATAGAAATTTCCATAGTAGGACAAACTGAAAAAAAGCTTGTAAAAAGTAGCGTTCCGAGAATTTCCTTAACAAGCCTGTAAAAATGTTTAACAATCTACTTTGAAGATCGGCTTTCCGTATTTAAGGGGAGTCAGTATCGCCTTCGCGTGATATTTTTATCAAGTTACGTGCCATCTACATTAATGGCTGCTGATTTATATTTTCCTCCTATTTTTTGTTGTTGGTATTTCAATTTCATATCAATATTGGGGAAGATTTGTTAGGGTTTAATCGCTTTATTCTTATAAGGCCCGAAATTGGATTATTTTTATTAAGCCTTGTTTGTTATTCGTCTGCCTAGCCTTTTCCCAACTATGTTAGGGTCGGCTTCCAGACTAACCAGATGCAGCTGAATACCAGTATTTTACATGGAGCGACTGCCTATCTGATCTCCACAACCCAGTTACCAACTGAGTCATACGATACTTTCGTGCTTCTGACGACCCGTAACGACTATCAAAGATACATGAACGACAGCCGGGACCAATGGTTTAACTATCAATGCTTTCCGATTTACGGAGGGGTCTTGTTATGTGAAGATGGGTCACACATCCACGGACCAACCGCCGCAAGCGTAGCTTAACCTGATCGGTCGACCCGTGCGGCTGTTATTACTTAGCCAGAAGCCCCTCAATCCTTGTTTGTTATCGTTTATATTAAATATTTAGCGAACTTAGCGAACATTAGATAAAAAAAACATCACGCTTTGTTTCCCCGTAGGGTTAATCAGAGCTGAACCGTATTTCGCCCGTTATGTTTACTGAAACGTTTTCTTCGGAGTTCTCAAGAATAGGAGGCGAGCCGAGCACAAATTCAAACTCCGGGCTGCTACTCAGAAATTCGAGATGGAAAACCCATTAGCACTTTGCCCGTTGGTTTCGAAACCTCCTGCTCAGGAGTAGCACTTGCGACCACAGTACCAATAAGGCAGTCTACATAATCATATCAGACTATAATGTTCCCACTACTGGGACACAAGCTTCCTCTCAGTGAGAGGGAGTGGGTGGCATCCACCACGCGGGCCCAGTGCGGGTTTGGTGGATGTCACATGTCTTCATGTTTTTGGTTCTAAGACATACCGGTTTCCTCACGTCTCAGTTTATGTCAATAACTACTTAATGTTTAAGAGTCTCGATGTTTTATTCGCCAAAGCACGTATTACGCAGTTTGATGTTGAAAAAACCTTCGTCTTGTCTTTCCATAAAATACCTGTAACAAAAACAAAACATTGAATATCACCATTTGACATTTCGATTGTTCTAACAACCTAACCTTTCCGTCTCGTCTTGACATTTCAGTTAAGTATACCAGTCCCGGAAATAATATTTCGAGGCAACCACAAAATTTCAATCGAGTTCCTAATACCAACCCCTTAGGGCTGGGAATGTCTCTGTAACCGACATTCCGGTAATGAAACTCCAAGACTTGTCACGTGACTTTGAATCCAAATCAGACATTCGACTGAAGGTAATTTACTTACAAAAAATATTTGTTGAGTTGAACAAATTGATAGAAACGAAAGTGGTATGGTTAGTCGGTGGTAGCGCGGTGGTTGAAAAGAAATCTAGTTAAGAATTTTGCTGACGAATTTTATCTAAAGCTTAAATTAATAGACGCCTATAAATTCCCCCATCATCCCATCATCCTTCTATTATTTTTCCCCTTTGATAGAAAATAATTGTTTTATTTCATTTTGCTTTATCTGTGTCTACATTTACATAATAGTCAAGAAAAATAAAAAATAAGCATATTGAATTCATAAACTTGAACCTGATCATTTTGATTCGCAGAATTTTACATCTATTTTAATTCTAAATCGCTTTACTATCTTTATCAGACAGCCATCAAACCACTAACTGATTCCGTACCAGTAATGAACTACAAAAGGCCGCAGTTCTCTGTAAAGCACTAACTGGACTGCCAACATACAATCACTGGTGACGATTAGCTTAGTTAAACACCAATGGTCTGACGAATCGGTCGAATGGTCGGATTGGTTGATTGGATTGAGTCGTAACTCGCCTTGATATTATTTAGTGTTAACTTTAGCTACGGACACGCTACACTCAAAGTTGTGGACGAGTAAGTTTACCACCTCAACAAAATGTCCAGTTAGGTATATTAAGTAGGCTTTCAAAAACCGAACCGAAATTGGCCCTATGTAAAAGGACATTGACGCTGTTGGATTCTGTACATGATTCTGATCACACGTGAGCTGAAATTTTTCGACGGTTATTAAAAAAAAATTGCAAAATTTCTAACGCTATATATCTGGAATCATGTGCTGAATTCATTGTTTCGGTTTGCGAATCGATGGCCATGCCACTCTGTATATATAATTGAACGCATTTTCGGCGTCGGCCTGAAGGATAGGACAGTGATTTAGAATTAAAATGAATTATATTTCATACATCGCAAGTACCTACATTTGCAGGGCAGTCACTTGCTTGGAATCGCTGTACTTTCCTGGAATATCGACTTTACAATTATACAAATAGGTACCGTATTTATTAATACAGCATGCTAAAGCTGAGAGGTGAATTAATTAAAGTATGTATTAATGCAGAAAACATTTACCCCCTTCCCTTACCAATAAATGTATTCTAATAGATGAATAATTACACAGCGATTTCTCTCTTTTTAATTTAACTTTCGAAAGAAGAAGACAAAGCGTTGTGTAACTATACAGACGCTATACAACGTTTATTAGTAAGGTGGTTAAAGTTTTAATGAAGATAATTTTTGGTAAGTAAAGTAGCCACGTGAAAAAAGGACACTCATTTATTAACGTTATGTCCGTAATTTGATAAGGATAACTGCTGATTTAAACATATTTATCAAAATATGAAGTGTTTTCAAGCGATAAAAGTTTATTAATGATGAATTTGGTTTTTATAATAATACTTAATAATATTTACTTGGTCTCTGTTCCCGATACCGGTGGGTTACCATTTCTATATTTTTAAATATGTTTATATTCTAATGTTTAAAAATATAATTTATATGTTTTTTTTATGAAATTAAGGATATATTTATTTGACATAAAAAAGTACACATATACATGGTGATACTTCATTTAAGCTGCGCAAATAGCCTGGTACAAAATAAATGATCGATGTTATGTACAGACGCCAGCACATCAAGCTACTACAATCTGTCTAATTTCTTTAATAGATTTCATCTTTATTGCGAAAGCATAAAGTTCAAAGTTGATTGAGAAAATTTGATAGTTTCGGGTAGCTTGATGTGCTGGCGTCTGTACTTATGATTGAAAAAAAAACAAAGTCATTATGTTTTCAAACAACAGCCCATAATTTTGTACAATATATTGCATTATTTCACCAGGTAAATAGCCGACTACGCTGTTAAAGCAATTATTCTGAAACCATAAAACCGCCACGATTTAAATGGTCTATTAAAACTTTACGCCACTGCCATTTGCCGGTATTATTCCATCATTAAATCAGAATGTTTATTCTATCTACTTATCAGTCTGCACAGTTCCCGCTAAGCCTAAATAAACCCTGAAACATATTAGAAGGGTCAGTTAAAGGATTAAACACCAGCTAAACATTTTATAATGAAGTAAAACACTTCTCGAGAGGTTGCGGGTACAAACGACAAGTACAGACGCCAACACATAAAGCTACCCGAAACTGTAAATTTTTCTAAATCGACTTTGAACCTTATTCTTTACCGATAAATTTGAAAATCTATTATAGACATTTGAAAGATTGTAGTACCTTGATGTGATGGCCGTCTGTTGACCACCCCGGACAAGCTACTTTCAAGCTCCACTACTTACGTCAGTGTTTATTTCTATGTATCTTGACTGGAGCTGACGGAAAACATTGTAAGAAAAACTGACACACAATAGAAAATCTATTGTTCGCGGGCACCGGTGACCGCGTTGGCAGTCAATGATAAATGATAAATTTTCTGTAAGTAGATTTTTACAAACACTTTAGCTACCAAACAAAACACCGCTAAAAAAATATTGGTGCTACCCCAATAAGCTATTTCGTTTACCGCTTCAGCTTAAAGCGACGTAATAATTCGTGTACCTCGGTCCATTTTTACGACTTTTACGCGAAGAAAATCTAGATTCTAATAGACATCTTTTAGGTAGCGAGTTTGTCTTTTGATCTCGGATTAAAGGGACTTAGTTGAGACAACGAGGAGAACGTTGTGAGTGAAGAAAAAATAGTAGTCTGAATAATTCATGTTTTAGAGTCCGGATATTAAGTACCTCAATTCTTCTTTTATTTAAAATACTAGCTTCTGCCCGCGACTTCGTCCGCGTGAAATTTCACCCTCCCCCCATTCACCCTCTAGGAGTGGAATTTCGAAAAACCCTTTCTTAGTGGATACCTTTATACACTTCACACAGAACACACTCCAAATTTAATGTCTCTATGACCAGCGGTTTAGGCTGTGCATTGATACAATCAGTCAGACAGGATCACAGGACTTTGAATTTTATATTAGATTATAAAAGTAAACCTAAGTACCTACCTAATAAAAAAAACTCAATAACAGAAAATAAAATACCTAAATAAACCTATTTCGGATGATAACTAATCAAAACTCAATAAATAAGCAAAATCCCTAAAAACTAATATCTATACGAATGACTAATCCTACCTAACAGTTTTATAAAATAACCTACGGTCACTACGTACACTATCAAATATACTACCCATACTTTAAAATTAAAATCTATACCTACGACTTATAAAAATAAACCTAAATAACTCTACCTTAAATTGTAATTAGTAAAAACTAAAAGGAATAAAAAGGTCGCACTGAAAAGCACGTTTTAGAATTGCAAGTAGCAGTTAAAACATACAATTTACAGAATGCTAATATGAACGAACGCTCGCCTATTATTATTATCTTCGTCGTGTACTACGACAAACTTATTATTTGCGGTTGGTACAGTAATCGGGTCTAGGGATCGAACCGCAAAATTAAGTTTGTTTTTTATTGTATATACTTTTCCGGGATAAAAAGTACCCAGTGTGGTGCCCAGGATATTAAAGAATAATTATACCAAGTGTCATCGTAATCGAACCGGTAGTTTTTGCCTGATGCCTGAACAAACAAACAGACACACAGACAAAAAATTGTGTCGGTCTAGTAACACCCCCTGCCATTTATTTTTTTGATATTTTCAATGTACAGAATTTTCACTTTACAGATTTATTATAAGTATAGATTTGTAATTTGAACTAATATTTAAACACTATTAAAAACAACTAATACCTATTTTATAAAATAACAACAAAAGAAATTCAAACAAACTATTTAAAGACTAAAAGTCGCGCTGATAAGCACGGTTTGTTAATATCAATTATTGTCCAGCCAAATATTGATGAAGCTCGCGCTCGGACCTCCCGCCTTTTTATACCCTACGCCACGACCCGCGTCGAGCGCGGTAACCGTTACACAAAAATAATCCTTATGGCATGATTCAGTATTCACGCGCGACGGCGCGATGGCTTATTAGCGTATTTTATGTATAAGTTTGGTGTTTCTATACCGATTAATATGATTCTTTTTTTATCGAATAGGTAATAATATTAACTTCTTTTAATTAGGGATGAGTGAGAGTATTATAAACGTAAGAGTAAACAAATATAATCAGAAAGCTCCGAACTGCTAAGCTATCGGGAGTTACACGTGTTATTGTGAGTCAACCATAAAAGATAGACATATGCTGTTGTGGGATATTTTTTAGATAATTTTATGTAGAACATTTTCGTCATAAATGATTTCTATGTAGCTTTAACCATTAAGGATGCACACGCGACGGAAGCTTAAAAAACGGAGCAAATTCTCCCGTTTTCCCAACATTTCCTTTCACTGCTCTGCTCCTATTCATTGTAGCGTGATGAAAAGTATACTATAACCTCCCCAGGAGTATGAAGAATAATTGTACCAAGTTTCGTTAAAATCCGTCGAGTAGTTTTTGTTCCTATAAGGAACATAGAGACAGACAGACAGACAGACAGACAAAAATTTTACTGATTGCATTTTTGGCATCAGTATCGATCACTAATTACCCCCTGATAATTATTTTGAAAATATATATCATGTACAGAATTGACCTCTCTACAGATTTATTATAAGTATAGATTATTTGAGCGGTTTTGTAGACGTGAAAATTTCTCTTATGTCCAGGATGGACATGACAATGCGTAATCTTGTCATCGCTTTGTTAAATAAGTTTTTACCGCTCTATGGTGCAATTCGTCTATCCACACTTTTACATCGTGACTCTCTGACAGCTGAACCAGCACTTCCGTAGTCATTTGACACTTGGGTAATAATATCTGTGCTTTTCTTTTTTTTTAAGTATGGGAAATCATCAAATGACCCCTCCCGCTCTGGATGGAGCGAAAGGGAGTGTCAGATGCTTACTGACTAAAACCCATCCGTGTTCCTTCCTTTTTCCCTTTATGTTCCGGAGTAGCGGTAACCCTTTTGGACAATCCCGCTGCCCCGACAGGCTTCGGCCCTGACGGGCCCCTTCTCTGATACTGACATCTCTAATAATATCTGTGCTAAGCACAGCATTATGAGAGAAAAAAGGAAGGATCGTCTATGTAGCGACGCTTGCTGGAGTGCCGACGACGGTGACGTGCAGCCGTCAACGTATTTCGTCTATTTCAGACGAAAGACGTCCACTGCTATACGTCGGCCTTGACGATGACGATGATGATCCGAAAACGTAAGTTCAAACTGTTTAATTTAGTTTTTTTATTTTATTGTGTAAGGGAACACAAACAGTAGAAATTATAAATAAATAGAAGTAACTTAGCAATAAACTTCACAAACTACATTTGCTATAGATTACAACTTACAGTCTGTAAACAAACTGATGGCAAACGTAATTGTAGTCAGGGCAAAATTAATTATAATTATGGAAAACTAAAAATAACAAAACAAGTATCTTGATTGTGTATGTACCTATCCTACGGGTCTTATGATGACAATAATAATTTGCTGAAGCATACGAAATCTACTGCTGATTCTACAGAATTTTAACATTATTACTTTTAGGGCTGATTTTGCTAACGCCAGGTAATTTTATTGGAGGAATAATTTTGAATTGACAGTTCTTCCATACAAAAACTGTCAGACGTCAGTTTTATTCCACGAATTAAACTTTCTTTCTATTGAAAAAACAGCCCTTAAAAGTATTTCAGTTTATTTCTATATTACTTTTAAAATAAATAATAATAATAAATAAATTTATTGTAATAATAAGTTTACTAAAAGTGTATATTATGGTTCAGTAGTAGGGATATTAATCTAGGCCTTTAATAGAGGATTATAATAATCTGGATATAAACTATGGTATGACAAATATGAGATTACAGTCAAAAATAGAACTCTGAAGGTAATTATTATTATTATTTATTGAATTAAAAGCCAACAAGGACCAATTATAAAATAAACTAAAACAAATACAATTAAATACAATTTCAATGCAAAAATACAATAAAATAATACAATACAATACTTTACGAATTACAAGTTAAAACAATATTTCCACATTAGCCCGTACATATACCATGTCACAGTGATACATATACTGGCAGTGTAGTGCGTTGCTAGATCTAGGTTTATTTAAACCTGTGTTTCAGGCCAATGTAAGCAAATGTACTAATGCAAAAAAGTATGTCGGCTAAGCGGTAATATTTCATCATTCTGATTTAGTTCGGCGAATAGGCACATGTATTGTCTTTGCTAATTTTGGCACA
This sequence comes from Gortyna flavago, assembly GCA_963669345.1. NCBI lineage: Eukaryota > Metazoa > Arthropoda > Insecta > Lepidoptera > Noctuidae > Gortyna > Gortyna flavago. The sequence continues at coordinate 13,544,836 of OY770135.1, forward strand.
TCATCCTATATTCTGGTGTCCAAGGTACGAAATATCTCAGTATTTTAGAGACTACAGCTAACTATAACTTATCGGTTTAGTTTTGTACGCTCAGTTTTGACATCTTATCCAATATAAGACAAGGCCCTAAGGGAAATCACGAGAGCTTCAATATAGATAGTATACTGGAAGTGAGTTAAGATTACCTACTATGATCAAATTGTCGAAAATCGTATAACAAGTAGGTAAGTCTATTAACCGAATTTTGTTTTAATTTGAAATAAATTCAATAATATTCCAATTGATTTTTGTTACCGGTCCCAATTTTTTACGGAATGTTCTACCCATGAATATGAACAACTTTTACTATGGGACTAACACTGAAATCACGAAAAAAATCATCTGTTTCATACATTTTGGTCAAATTGTAAACAGCTGATTTTTTTCGTGATTTCAGATTTGGTCCCATAGTGAAAGTAGTTTATAAGTAGAACATCCTGTAAACATTTGGAACCGGTAAAAAAAAACATCTGATATAATTATGTAAAACTAATCAGCGTTATCAATTTTTTTTTTCTATGGCATCTCGCAGTTCATCCTGTATGAGGATGGCTACTGCTTAACCGGACTTTCCTGTGGATGCCTTGATTAAGGCCTCCAGCCAGGGCAAACAATAAACTTAAAAAACTTTATCAAACTATCCAAAATCATTATAAACACTTAGGAAAAAGTGAGAATTGTTGATTTAGGTTGGTTCGTTTTGGAAGGACTAAGCGTAGCTATTAAGCTCGACACGGTTTCTTTACGGTACGGCGTATAAACCGTGCCGTGGAAAAAACGTGTCCGTCAACAAGCTTCCATTAGTGATCCATACAACACTGACGACCGTGCCCAGACAAGGCGAGTAAACCGTAGTTTTTCACGGAAACAAAAAAATGTGTGTACAAAGGACCCGGTACCTACCGACCCGGTGCCGCTCTTCCTAAAATGTTGTCAGCAGTCGAATTCGTATCACAAAATAAAATAGACTCAGCATAAAATAATAAACCTATGTTTATAAGTGGTTGTCATCATCATCATCAACCTGCAGTAGTCCACTACTGGACAAAGGCCTCTCCAATTAAGAGTTGCTGAGAAAGCAACTCTCATCCAACTGCTACCAGCCCCACTCTGTGAAGACCGTCGGTCCACCTAGCCTGAGGGTGCCCTACCTTTTAATTTTGTTTCAATGTGGAAAATCCTCATGGATGTCTGCCTGCCTGGAGTGGGCGGCGGTGTCTGTCAGACTCTTACTGACTAAATACCACCCCAGTGTTCCATTCCCACTTGGACCGGGGATCATGGGAACTTGTACGCCTTCCACGAATCCTGGCTAGTGCCGACCTGCCTTTGCGGGCCACCTCAATTCCAAGGGAGGAGGTGTACAACTCCCCCCGCGACGTCCTGTAGGGGCGCGTGGAACACTACGCGTCGCCGCCTCGTGTCCTGCTAGATGGGGGGCGGCGGACGTCCCCAAGTCCGCCGTCCCTCAGGACCAGTTTATGGAGGCTGGAAGAGGGCGTGTGAAGACCGTCGGTTCACCAAGCCTGAGGGTGCCCTAATGAAATTAAGTTGTTCTATGTATGGTCAATAACTACAATCTGTAACGCGAGTAAATAAACAATTAATTGGGACCTATCTACTCGTACAAGTAGTAAGTAAGTACTATCTACTAACAAACATATTGTAATTTATCAGATTGATTAACAAACATCCGTATACCAGCAGACAACAATTGGCACTGACTGATCGAATCCGATAAATATATCCGAACGAACCAATTGCTAGTTTCGACACAATTTGTCTTATTGTAATAGTAAATAAGGTATATAAAAATACCTAATATTTTCTTCCTTCATAATACCAGCTCATTATTATCTGAAAAAAGGATCTTTTTAAGTTTTTTATTGATATAATTACAATGGATAACCATTAGACAATCATAATATTGCAATATAACTAAGAAGATAGATTATTCTCGCAGCCTCGTTGCTCTAGTGTTCGCAAACGCTGCTGCTGAGGTCCTCGATTCGATACAAGGGATTGGTTAAGTGTTATTGGGTTTTTCCATCTGGATTTTTTTAGTAGCAGACCGGAGTCTGGATTTGGGCAATAGGCTCGCCCACTATTACATGGGATCAAAACATAACTAGCAAAATATGGGTTAAATATAGGTACACACATACACATAATCAGCTTATAATGTTCCCACTGCTGGGACACAGGCCTCCTCTCTGTAAGAAGGAGTGGGCTGTAATCTACCACGCGGGCCCAGTGCGGGTTCGAATTTTTGGTTCTAGGACATGCCGGTTTCCTCACGATGTTTTCCTTCACCGTTTTGGCAGTGTTTGGTGGTGGTGTGGTGTAATATAGGTAAGTACGCCTCTGCCTAACTCTTTAGATTACAGGCATGATGTTACGTCATATCTCAAAAAAAAAAAAACTGTGACCAAAACACTAATATGTGAGCAATTTGTGCCTACGTTAAGAGTAACTACGATGCGGACTTCATAACGTTACACGTATCGTATGTATTTCATAGAAACAGAATACTATACGTAAATCACAGAATATACTTGATAGCCGATACTTCCAAGCAACCACAATACGTGTCCCAGAATTTAATTCAGTTGATGCACATGCAAATATCTGCGCATAACCCTAACATTTGGCCATATCGACCAATGTTTACAAACAACTCACGTTTGATGTTTACCATGCTTGGTCCAAATGTTACTACGTTAATTTTTTTCTGCAGAATAAACTCGGTTTTACTACACAGGCTAAGAAAATGCGGAAAATATTTCGGCTACCATTGATTCAAATAAATAAGTCTTCCTTTGCGAGCGAAATTATGATTGAACAGTAATTCATTTGCTCCGTTTTCTTTGGTACTAAGGAGTGGTATTGGAATATGTATTACATCTTACCTACCTTTCTTCTATTGTTTTCGGGAAGGTTGTGATAGGGAAAGAAAAAAAATTGAGGAAGGTGGGTATCGATGATTATGTGACCACGTAATGTGATTGAATTGAGATTTCTTTGGAGACCACGATTACTTCGCCAACTGGAGGAACACCATCAACTTTAGTGACTTTAACCAATTTGATAAGTCCGTCCATAACCGAACCCTGTTTACAAATGGTCGATGTGGTCCTATTACTTCTATTAACTAAATAAATTGGTTTGGTTTGAGAGTAAACTGTCCACATTGATTTCCTCTCGTGTCGAATGTAACCAATTATTTGAAAGGATTAGTTAGTTTAATGTAATATAATTTTAGTTGGTATTTGATAATTGTGCCATTATGATTTGTATAATTTTAGTTGGTTTTGATTTGTCAAGATTAGTGCCATTATGATTTATAAAATTAGACTGAATAAACAAGTAGGTAATAATATAAATTATTAATGTGTTAGCATGTAAAATCGAAAGCGTTAGCTAGGTACTGTTTAACAAATCTAAACATTATTATTAAAAAAAAAAAACGCTAACAGTTATTAAAATCCCACAATTTAAGAGAGTTACGTTAATCAAATCTAAAATTCGGTCCATAAAAATGTAACACAAACAACTGAATACATCAAAAACGATCAAAAACCCATAAAAAAAAATTACCCCCAATCTAAATTACCATTTTATCGCGACCCAACGAAGTTTATATCAAAACATAACATTATTTAAAAATATTATTTTAATCAATAACATGAACATGAATAATACCAGAACATTTCAGTATTTCAGGACTAGCATAACAGTAACGGTCACCCAGGGAACGAGATACAAGTTTCAGTTACGATAAGATAACGTAATATACGGTATAAAATATAAATGATACTATTAATACAGGTCGGATGAAGTAAAATCTACTTTATGACTATTTCTGGCGGAGGCTGTTCGCCAATTCCTTTGAAAGCAATTGTAGCAAGATACCTGTATTCGGGGCAAGAAAATGGGGTTATTGGAGATCCAATAACTCCTTAAGACCTTATAATGATAATATGTATGTATTATGAATATAATCTAGATATATTAACAGGTAGTTAATATTAATTATTAATAGATTAATATTTAGTTATTCCATGCCTGTAATCTCCGAATGGTTAAGCAGAGTTGTTATGTTTAAGTGTTGTTATGTTGAGCCTTTTGCCATCAACCGGGCACAAATCCGGGCTGCTACTGAGAAATTCCTGATGGAAAAACCAATTAAACTTTGCCCGACCTGGTAATCGAATCCAGGACCTCATACTCAGCAGTAGCGCTTCAGACCACAATATCAACGAGGCATTCTTATTATGCTTGAATAAAATAAAGAATGCATATAGTTTATTTGGACACAGTTCGTTCGTGTTCGTTCACAAAAATTAAACTAATGTTTCAAACAACAATAGTGTGTGCCTCACGGCTGATAATGATTCCGTTGGTTTCAATCGTGTTAGAAGTCTTATCTTGTACTATAACAAGTCTGTTTCCCCCAAAGGAATAGACAGAGGTGAATCTTGATAACTTGTCTTTATTTTTCTTAAAAATCTCCTCATGACATAAGAAGCATACTTGCTTGGCAATCAGATACAAATAAAATCTTAAATTATGTTGTTATATAATCACAAAGGAAGATACGAAAGCAAAGAGATTATGCTCTTTTACTGTATTTCACAGAGATTTTTTTCGTATAAGTACCAATCTTTGTCGGGATTTAAAGGCACTTTCCGAAAGGTACATGGTTCGCCTTTGTCATTTTCTAAACAAAAACAGGTCTGAAGATAGAACCATAGGCATACACCCTTTTACCTGAACACATATAAAACATTATAACACGCTTCTTGTATAAAATATGAACGTAAATGGAAGTTGCAGTTTCACTCACCTCAAAGGCTTCGGGTGACTCGTCTTTTTAACAATTTCGTACAGTCACCTACAAAAGTTATGTCCCGAAGTAAATTGCGAACGTGTTTCAAGCAGTTCTCGACTTGAGAATTTCTGGATGCTGGCTAAAAATTGCCTGTTACTTACTCGTATCGCAGTGTTTCCTGAAAGAATTGGCAATACTGACTGGAACTATCTATTTGTAAGATGACTGAATCTGTTCTCAGTAACATTGCTCACAATACAAATATTTATGCATTCATACAAAAGTGTTAAAATATATTGCTTGCTTCATAATTACATACGTTTGAAAACAGCAGCTTCTCAACTGTTGTTGGTCTCCCAAAATGAAAGGCATTGGCATTGTAAATGTGTTACGTAATTACCATGCCAGTGACACCCGAGCGCCGGTCCCGAGAGATTCGCAACTGACCTCTTCGATGGTCATCCCGTCAGGATGTAAGTACTCGATTGACAAATCACTTAATTGTCATGAATGGTTTTGATTTGCATCATCATCTGCCTTGTCTTTTCCAAACTATGTTGGGGTCGGTTTCCAGTCTAACCGGATGCAGCTGAGTACTTCCACCTTGCCCCCTCTCCAGTGGCGGCGTCAGCTTGAGGCGCGGGTTGGGCGCACGGTGGCGCCGGTTATTTTACATGGAGCGACTGCTTATCTGACCTCAACAACAACAACAACAACAACAACCCAGTTAAGACGATACCCCTTGGTAAGACTAGATGTCAGACTTTATGGATTTTTGGCTACCCGTAACGACTGCCATCCATGAATAACAGTCAGGACCAATGGCTTAACGTGCTTTCCGAAGCACGGAGGGATCTTGGTGTATAAGGATGGAGGATCCACGGACTAACCGTGGCAAGCGTAATAGCTTAACTGATCGATCGACCCGTGCAGCTGTTATTACTTAGCCACAAGCCCTGATTTGCATTGGTATATAATTGTAGACAGTTAACCATCCATAGTATCTGAAAAATACAGTAGGTATGTAAAAAAACTTAAAACTTAGATTACCTACTTTTTTTTTTTGTGCAATTCAGTATTTAGTTGGTCTTCACAAATGTGAAGGGCAGGGAGGAACGCAGAGAACTAAGATACAGGACTTGTCCTAGTTTGGGTGTCAAGAGTTTCACACAATGTGCATATACTTAGCCTATTAATATAAGTATTAACATAATGCATTGTTTACCCTTTGTCTCTCTCCTTATTGTATTATGCTTATGAAATAAATTGTTATTATATTATTATTAAAATAAAGAACCTACAATGTAGGTACCACCAACACGAAAATATTGCATCCGCCGGAAGTGCCCGGCGGTACCAAAACTTATCTCCAAGAATGTGAGAGTGGATGTTTTAGAAAACGCGTTGTCTAAAGTTTTTCACGAAAATATCCGCCACACAATGGACGACTGAAATATTCTGAAATACAGGAAGCGTTGTGTCAACTTACGACAATGTCCTTTTACTACGGTGTCCATGTCTTTATGAATTTTGAGTGGGTAAATCTGTTTATGTTTGCAGAATGAACCCTATCAGTCTTTTCAGAGACAACCAAGAACGCACATAATCACTTTGTATGAATAGCAAATATAGTACCTAACAGTACACGATCGTGTATACCTGTGACTAAACGAGAATTGAAGACTTTCGGGTTGTTAAAAAAAAATGTTTATTTAATTACAAAGGACATTTCGATACATGTTATTGTCTCTCTCCGGTCATGTCGGATTGCCGTCCCATCGGACTATGAGAGTGAGGGAAGAGGGAGTGCACCTGTGTCTGCGCGCACGCTTGTGCACTATAATATCTCCCGCGCCGAAGGCTAGTCTCCGTTGAGATTGGCTGCCGTGGCCGAAATACGGTCTGAAGGACTTCATTTATTGGACAGGAATTGCTTGTGTTAGGAGACTGCGCTGTTAGAGCGCCATCTTTGTCAATCATATTGTGTGACAGCGTTTTTCTAAAGTTAATAAAATAATAATAAAATATCTTTATTTTTGGAAACAGATAAATGGACTGGTTGGTCAGTGATGTATAGTTACGCTCACGTTTCGCCAGTTAAACTAAATTACTGCTCTATTGTGCTTGTGTTACATAGATAGCTTCAAAATAGCTTGCTTTGTAATAATATTATATGAAAAAAAAAAACAAGCAGATTTCAAGCAAGATTTCAAGAATGTATAGGTCTATGAATAAATTTATCTGACGTTAGTAATGTTTAGCCAGATAATGAATTAGAAGCGTGTCTTCAATATGACACGGGAGTTAGGTACGATGTTTTATTCGATAGAACACGGTTTTTTTTTTCTAACAACAGTCGATGAAACATGTCTTTTTCTTCAATACTTCTCTATTAGTCGTCATCTCAGTAGTCTTAATTTTTCTAGCCATATTATCTTTTACACAGTCCATCCATCGTTTCTTTGTTCTTCCTCTACTCTTCAAACCATTCACATTTAATTATACTGAAAAATTTTATCACGACATGTTCCTCGTTTCTCATTTCAATCGTATGTGAGACATACTACAACTGAAACACGTGTTCAGAAGTGTGACTATGACTATAAATAAACGCGTCTTCCTTGAGTCCCAGATAAATAAATGGTTAGTTTGCTTGACTGTGAGTTATCCAAACAGAGCAATGCAAGTATGTGCAACTCTTTGTTCTTAACAGCTTGCTTGAGAATGATAAAATAGCCTAGAATAGCCTTTTTCTGTGTAGTCATGCGAGAATAGCTCTTGTCGTGGCGAAAAATTATTATAAGCTAGTATAAAATTACAGTATATACCTATAAGCTAGTCAGCAAGTTTGGAAGTGCGGCTAACTAATAAGGGCGTAACGGGCGTTCCTAATTATCGTCATTAGTAAAAACTGCTATGAAATATAACATGAAAGAGAAGGGAGTTTGAAGGGTTAAAAGTAATTTAATAGGTAATCGTAGTATACGAAGCTTACAAATTCAGCATAAAATCTTCCCACTGCTGGGACACAGGCGTCCTCTCTTCGAGAGGGAGTGGGCTGTTTGTGTGATGTCACATTTCTTTAAATTTTTGGTCTTAGGACATGCCGATTTCGTCACGATGTTTTCCTTCACCGTTTTGAGAGCAGTGTTGATGAAATTATTTATACAAAGTAAAGCGCCTGCCTGGGTTTTAACACATGACCTACAACTCGTAAATCTATGCCATTACATCTGGGTCACCACTGCTCTCAATGATGCTCATATCATGATATTATTGTGGAGTCAAATAGAAACATACCTACATTAGCTACCCATTAATTACATTGACAGTGAAGTTTACTTTTTTATAGAAGGTTAGGATGACAAGGGGTTATCATCCTAACCTATATAACTTTTTACAGTCAACATAATATGTATGATTTCCTTTATATATCTGCACATCACCTAAGACATCAAACGTCAGACGTAAGCTCCATTTTCTTTTTGAAGTCGAATTTTCACAGCCTTATGTAAAAATGTAGCTTGAGCCACGTCCCATAACCGACATCCACCCGTATAAAAAGAACGCGCTGTTTGATCGTACGGGAACTGTAGTTATTTTGTTTAGATGTATTTAAAGATTAAAATACTTGAACAAGTTTATGCCGAATAATTAATCATGATCAATACAATGACATCATTCAATCTTCTTTGATTGATGACGTACTTATATAAAAGACATTATGACAAAACTTTGGTATAAAACATTTCAAATCTAAGAATGTTTTAGTCGTTTTGCTCTCATTTCATCGTTATTGGTCCTTGCAGTAAGTATGCCGTTCACTTTTTAATCATAATGGTAATTACATTTATGCTTCATGCTTCGGTCGCAGTTTAACTCGCTACCTCGCATGTTATTAGACATGTTGCACATGCCAAAAACCCTGTACTTACTTTTGTTGCTGAAGATCCTTCAGGAATAAAAACAAAAGAAAAACCAGATCAGACCGGAATGAGAAAGGTTATAGTGGATAAGACAGATATTAGAACAGAAGAAGAACTAGCAGGGGATCGAGGAGGGGGGCGTGGAGGGGGGGGTCAGGGAATCAGACCGGAATAACTCAAGGATACCACACTGCGATACATCGCGGGCTGCTTGGGGTTTGTGGAGTTTCTTGCCGGTTCTTCTCCATAGGAAACGACCCATTGACATTACATTGACGTAACAGTTATGAAACGTCAGAAGCTGCCTAGCTTCTGACGTTTCATAACTGTTACGTACCGTTCTCTTTAATATTAGGTATTCCCTACTGTACCTATTTAGTCTCAGGAATTTTTAATGGCTTTTGTTTCCCCCCACAACCAGTACTCAAGCCTTTGTGTGTAGTAAAAAGGATGTGATTTGATTAATTTGTCGGCTTGCTCATCACCTATTCGCTAAACAATCCGATTGGTCTACGAAGGGCGACAGTAGCGCCACACTTCCGCGAGTTACTGCACTTGTATCAATCGTGTTAACTCGTAAAAATAACGTGCTCCGCGAAACAAAAACTTTTCTTCTAATAAGAAGTGGTCCTTCAATGATTTTCTGCTACAACCCCTCCAAGACACGAACAATAACATTAACCAACACCTGTGGAAATAAATGTGAAGTGAGTTATAGCTGGATTTAGGACGACTGTACACGACGCCTGGCCCATTAGGTGCGCGATAAACGGGAGTTCGCTGGTAAGTTTTTCAAATTCACACCCACTAACTCCTACACAATAACTTAACATCTAAATGACTTCATTAAGAGCGTTTATGACATACGGCATTATATACAAACTTTCAAGCCCTTGTTTTTCGAAATGAATGAACCGATTTTAATAAAACTTCTTATGAATAAGCACGACACAAACGTCTAAAAAATTTGTAAAGAACATTTTCGAAATGTTTTATTTAAAAAAAGTTAACCGGAAATCTCTGTTTCTATGGAATATTTAAAATCGGTCTAATTTGACTGTAACACTATTTTTCGAAAATGTTCTTAAGTAACTTTTTAGACCTTTGTATCCTCCTTATGCTTACGAAGTTTAATTAAAATCGGTTCATTTATTTCATTCATTTCGAAAAACAAGGGCTTGAATGTTTGTATGAAATGCCGTACGTCGTAAACGCTCTTAACATATAAAAAAGAAGAGATGTGATATACTATTAAATGTAGCACACAACTCAATCATTCTAGTGAGTCTCAAGTGCCAAGTTAAGCCTCAAGTGTCTCCCGCTCTATCCCATGTGGCTACTAGAAGTTCCCTTCGAGTTGTTGCTGATAATTCGGTGGTTTTACTCTAAACCCTAAGCCCCTAATAAAAGATCATAGTGAACACTAAAGGGGTTTACCTAGATTTTGATTTCATTTAACGATTTTCATGCTTTACAGTACCAACAACAAGTTCTGCCTACCTGCCATTTACCAAACTAAGAAGAAATTATTTGACAGCTACTTTAATTTTAAATAATGTAACAACCAAAATAAAATTATACCACCGTTTACAAATAGCTACAAAAAAAGTTGAATGAGGGTCATGGGGATAACTGACAAATATATTTTTAGGGTTCCGTACCTCAAAAGGAAAAACTGAACGGAACTTACAAAATATGGTTAAAATTCAATACATATAGTAGGTAATAAAATAACTTTGATTTCCAATTTTCAATTTTACTTTCAAACACATTAATGTTGTAATTAGGTATACGTTTTGGGGACTGATTTTGGGGGGAAATTTAGAACATAATCGGAAAAAAGGGAAAAATATTCGAAGCACGATTCCCGTGATAAACTATTTACATACCAACAAATTTGTACGGAACCCTGGGTGCGCGAGTCCGACTCGCACCTAACCGGTTTTTTTCTTCTCTGTTCGCAAGATTAAATGTTGCGTGTAATGTAACGACTTCGCCATGGGGGCTAGCATTTTCTTTAATGGCAACATTTATAAACACAATATTTTATAGATTACTTGCAAAACTTACAGAGGTATTTTACCGAATTGCTTTGGTATTTACTTAGTTACCAAGGTTCTTTAGTGTTGGCCTCTTAGTGGGTCGGCTTCATGTTTCGTAGTTTCCAGTTCCAACCAAAATTGATTTATAGGATCTTCAAAAGAATCGAAAGAAGAATGGCAAGACTCTAATCTGGGTATCGATATTCGATATGATATTCCGATGAATATGGTAACTCCACTGCTACCGTCTTAGGTTCTGCGTTTAGATATTGCAAATAATTGCGTTTAGATAATCAGATTTAATAACATAACTAATTGTTTCTCCTTTTTTTTCTTTGTACATATTAATAAAAAATGCTAATGCATAAAAAGTAAAGCCCAGTAACTGTTTTATATAATGATTCTTTCATTCATGAATTGTTATTGCGGACTGTATCAATCGTGTACGGCCTAAGTTTTCATACTTATCAAGATCGTCAAAAAAAAAAGGTAGTTCTCTAACAGTCACGCAATTAATAACCAGGAACTCCAGAAATGAACATGTTTTCACAAGATTATTCTTGATGTAATTTAAAAAACGTGCTTAGGAGAATTAATTTAAAGTTCATAACATCAGTTCCGTTACCACCCCTAAATTTCAATCTTAAGTCTACGTGACAAATGTGAAAATCGTGTTGCAGAATGTATTTAAAAAAACAGATAATACGAGTATCTGGCTGTCAACACAGTTGGCTTCCTTCCTTCTATATGTCAAAACGGTGTTAAGGCACAGTCAGCTTGGCACCGAATCGCAGTCAGCGAAAATACGGGCGAATTCTTTTGGATGGTCAACACATATTGAGGGGGCCGGGACATACAATAGGAACGATGTGTTTGTAAGGAAATGCATTCACAATACGTTAGTCGTAAGAGGGGAAAATGTTCATAACGTAGTTTATCATTGGGATAGAGATCAATTTATTATATGTATACGAGTCGGAAAGCGTGATGATTATGTGTCATAAATCAGAAAATATTTTTGGACGTTCCATTTCCCTTAGCAATGAAAAGGGAATGTTGTATTGATTTTATTTACCCCTCTTTAATGTTATGCTATTTACAAAATTTATTGTCTTGGTCCGGCCGGCATAGTGCCTAAGATACTTGATAACACATACAATATTTTTTTTTTTATTATCTTTAGAATTTCTCTATCGGAGCGAAGGACCAAAAACAAATCAAAATAAAATTACATTATTCCAAACCCATAACATTAAAAAGGCTCCGTAGTTCGCCAATTAAAACTCCTTGCACATAACAGAGTAATGACCTGTTTATATTCAGGTCAGTCCGTAAATATTTAGGCAGAGGGATCAAAAGCAGGCAATGTTTGTGTTTTCTGTTCGTGACTTGTCTACAACAACATAGGGAAGTAAACATTGTAAGGACCAATAGTTCTTTGATTCACTTTTCTTGTACAAAGGTTAAGTCAACAATAATAATTACTTTATTCACAAATGACCTTCAGAGTTGTAGGTATGTCAAATTGGTGTAATAAGAACTTTTTTAAGTAGGTATTTTATAAGGAAAATTTGTGGAATTGTAAATTATGTCATGAACGTCGGAAATAAAAAATAAAGACAAATGTCGGATACATTGATGTTTAATTCCATAGCCCTATCAGAGGAGCTTGTGGCTAAGTATTAACACCCGCTACACATGCCGCGGTTGGTCCGTGGATGAATGACCATCTTTACGTACCATAACGGGGTCCGTGTTTCGAAAAGTACGTTAAGCCGTTGGTCCCGGCTGTAATTTGTGGATCTTTGGCACACAGATAGGTAGTTCATAACACATTTTATACTGTTTATCCCAATTTTCCTACGGGATGGAAACTGCGGGTGAAATCACGGGTCGCTGCTATTACCTTTATAATTATGTGTGCGCGATACTTTAATAAGTACAATAATTATGTAAAGCTTCGAACTTGTTCTGTCTTTATGAAGATCGAAAATCTTACTTTACACGTACTCGTTTCTTTACTTTCTCGATTTACTTAAACCTGTTGTTCAAACAAGGTTTTCTAAATCCAAACAAAATTGTAGCTTTCGGTTTCAAGGTCATATTATTATAATTATTATTAAAGCTTAGCATAATCAAAATACAAATGAACAAGTGTAGCAGAAAACGGTTCTATTTCTTTGACTTTATAAAAAATGCTTCGGCTTCAGTTTTAATATAACAACAATGTGATCTTGGCACATATCTATGGATATTCACAGGATATTGGTATCGACCACAGTTTGAAATGCGGTTATAGTATTATGGTATTCGCTTCGTCTAAGTTTCGGCTACTCAACCGTTTTCGATTTGTCTAGCTCAATTCCCAGATTAATTGGGAAGACACTGTAATGATGATAATTATGTTGCATGGATCAAATTATTAACAGACATTAACTAGAACTGCAAGGCAACCATGTAGTCAACACAGCTACATAATAACAGACCATAGAGATTGGTTACAGTCATAACCTGTAGGCAGTAGACTAGACAAATTTCACAATACGTTGACAATCTTAGAGACAACGGATTGTTTGTCGGTAGGACTGTGGCGGCCATTTACATCCCCACATGCGAACTATGCAACATACTGCACTGTTTACGTCGTCAAAATCTTGTCTATTCCTGTCTACTTTATTTTTAAAGTAGACAGGAATAGACAAGATTTTGACGACGTAAACAGTGCACTCTCAATAGTTACGGATTGGTTTACGTCAAATAACCTAGTTCTCAATGCCAAGAAAACTAAATGTGTAAAGTTCGCCTTACCAAATGTTAGAAATCTAGGACCCAACATCGTCTTAGATGAAGAGGTGCTTGAAACTGTGGGCTCGGCAGTATTTCTGGGAATAACAGTTGATGCCAAACTTCAGTGGGGACCACATATATCCAGCCTAGCAGGAAGGCTCAGTTCGGCTGCCTACGCCGTCAGGAAAGTAAGACAATACACTGACGTTGATACAGCTCGTTTAGTCTATTTTAGTTATTTTCACAGCGTTATGTCCTATGGTATTCTGCTGTGGGGCAAAGCCGCTGATATACAAAATATATTTGTCCTGCAAAAACGAGCTGTTCGAGCAATTTACCAGCTAGGTGCCAGAGTTTCTCTAAGAGATTTTTTTAAAGATATTGGTATTCTCACAGTTGCATCACAGTTTATCTTTGCCAACATCTTATATATTAGGCAAAATATACACTTGTACACTAAAAACAGTGATATTCACAATGTTAACACTAGAAATAAGGACAAACTACGAACTCCCTTTCACCGGCTTCATAAGGTTCATAACTCATTTGTTGGGCTTGGTATAACTTTTTATAACAAGCTACCTTCCTCTTTGCTAGATTTGCCTTATAATACGTTTAAAGCTCAAGTAAAATCCAACCTTTGTTCAAAGGCTTACTATTCAATCAACGACTACTTAAACGATAAGAATAGTTGGTCGGCCTGATTAACTCAAGACAATGTTTATGTTCTTTCTCCAGAATTAGCTTACTGACAGGTTATATGAGTTCATGTAATTGTTTTTTCTTTTTTTTTTTGTAATGAGTTGATTGCAATATGTGATTAGCTAGCGACCTCTATGATTGATCATTTTATTCTTGCCTGAGTAACCGGCAGCAAGTTCGTCATGCTCCCTTAGATGTCACTGCTTGCGGTAGCGTCGGGGGTCGGGTTGCCTCCTTCCCTCAAATATGGCGAGGGGGGTAATGGCTGATCTTTGCGTTATGCTCGTGAACGGGTGCTGCTTGTGGTGACTGGTCGTCTTGCTGACCATGGTTTTATTGTTGTTATTAGTAATACCTAACTTGTTTATTAATTTTTACTTTGATGGTCCTGGTCTATCATTTGTGCCTTCAGGTGACAGCTATGTGAACAGAACCCAGCATTGCATAAATATGTAAGTTGTCACGCCCTTTATACCTGGAGGCTTTTATTTAGGTAGTTTTTATTTTTATTTTATTACTTTTGATTTAGTATTTTTATTTTAGCTTGAGTACGTATAGATTTTTATGGTATTTGTTGGTATATTGGCGTGGCTAGCTAACATATGGCAAATAATTTTATTGAATGTTCTGTGTCCTGTAATGTTAATTAGATACTTTGCAGGTCTAGTTTTGTATACAGTCGAGTATTTTATAACTGAACAGACAGCTGTGCTGCTGGGGAGTTTGTTGCGCCACTTCTTCTCCCCAGCGAAAGCACTAGGAAGTGGTGAAGGGCGGGCGTTTTTGGGGGACTGTCTTATGTAATTTTGACGTTCGAAAAGTGCTGATTCTCAGCCTAGTTTGAATAAATGACTTTTGATTTTGATTTTGATTTTTGACTGACGTCACGCAAAAGCCTGCATCGCGCAAGAAGAGTTTACCGCGCTACTAGCATATATATACAACGTCCCGACAAAATTTACACTCTGTTCCTTATACCCCTACAAGACTAATGCCTAATCACTAAATAAATTTTGCGCTAAACGTATATAACATGATTGACAGAAACAGATCGATTTTTTTAAATTCGTTTAGTGTTGAATGTTGTTAGTAATAATTTATATGACGCGAGCGGGACTAAATATTGCTTGTAGTACTTCTGTATACACAAGTGTTTTTCTCTGGACGATTATAATAAGAGCTGACAAAACTTTTCAATTCCGATATCAAATAAAATGCGCAAAAATATTATCAGACGTTTAATCTAGCACCATCTTCACTGATCGATATCAATGCACATATAGACGGCGACTCCACTAAAACTCATTACATGCCTTGAAAATTTCACGCCAATTCTACAGAATAGTTTTGCCAGACGATACAAGTTCAAAGTTCATTGACCGCGTTGTCATGCTTATGAATTCTGACTCTTTATAGCTACTTCTAATATTTCATGGATGCCTGTTACTGTCTTATTAAAAGGATCGAATATTTAGGTCGTTCTCTGATGTGGCTGTAACGTAATTACCAAATGGATTTGTCATAGATTACATTACGTTGATTAGAGTTGCTCATTATGGGTATGAGGATTATTTACGAAATGCTTTTGACTTTTATCCGTGTTTTGTAAATTGGGAGTGTAATCTGACTCGCTGTTTCAATTTCAAAAATGGTTTTCATTCAATGATTCAATTTACCGAGTGACTATTTTAGTGATTTTTGCGCGACTACTGAGCATGGGGTCCAAAATTCGATACCCGGGTAGGGCAACATTAAAAAAAAAATTGGGTTGAAAGAGACCGTAGTGATAGCCCAGTGGTTAATAATGAATTAGATTTTACATGATACTTGGCTGTATGCTAGTTTATCTGTGCCTGTGTTTACAATAATATATTAGGTCCTAATTCCGACACTTGGTGTCACCATCTTGGCTGATCCTCACATGTTTTTACTTACTGCGTACGTTTGTTAAGACAAAATAAATTCATTCAAATTACAGAAATCTTGATTATTATTTATATCTCGCAGTGATAAGGGCTTTGCCTTTCATGCACGAGGTCGTAGGTTCAGATCCGGGCAAGTACCAATGTAACATTAAAATTCATAATAACTACTTTTTGAGTTTATCTTGCACATTACTGACACCAATGGAAAAAAAACATCGTGAGAAAACCTAGACATGTAGTTAAATAAGTCTGAAACCGCCAACCCGTCTCAACCTCATCCAGCCTGTCCCATCTTGCTGCCCTCCCCCAGCGACGCCCTAAGCCGAGGTTCGTGTCCCACAGGGGGTGCCCTTAGCGTGTAGTCGCTAAGTATAGTAGATATATGCCCCTGGCTGGATGCTTTGAGTTTACTTAAGGCAGCCACAGGATAGTCCGGTTAAGTAGTCACGTCCTCTCGTCCCAATCATTTGGCACTTAAACATCTGATGAGAGGATCCCATGGAAATCGAAGGAAACCCTAAAATTTTATTGGCAAACCTATTGCGATTTGGATATTTTTTAGAGTAACATGAGCATTTGCTCTCAGAAATCATCATTTGGTAAAGTGGAGCTGATGATGAAGACCACAGACGGCCATCAGAACTAATCAATGATAAATATTTCACGGGTTGTGATTCGATTACTTTAATATGGTTGCTAAGCAATTTATGCTCGTCACAATGCGTGTGGTGGTGGAGTGGAGTTTTCCAGGTTCTTACCAGGAGAACTCCTCAAAATTAACGTCCCAGCATCGGGAAAAGAAATATTTTGTAAAAGGTGATGAACAGTTGACGTTAGGTTATTGTAACTTAGATAAATTACAAACTCTCACTAAAAAGTGAAAACTAACTTTTTCCAAAAAAAAAACTACAGTGATAAATAACTTTTATTTCGGAAGTCGGTGTCAATAAATGAAAATACAGAACCAACGACACCGACTTCCGAAATAAAAGTTATTTATCACTTCGTAGTTTTTTTTTTGGAAGTCGGTTGTTTTTTTTGTAAAAAAGTTTTTTATACTTAGATTACCTGCTTTATACAGAAGACAATTAGTCTTAATTCAAGCTCTAAGTTGTATTCGTAATGGACTACTGTCATGTTCTGTCTAGCCTGATAAATAGCCAGCTTTAGAACAAATAAAACACGTTTGAAAGACATTTTCTATTCGATAGTGCAGTTTGTTTAATACAAGACTACCTGAACCGACAGACGCTGTCCCGTTCCAATTTCAAATTTCAAAATCTAATTTCAAAAAAAGGACGTCCAGATTTTTGGAATTTGTAAATTTGCAGGGAAACTTTTAAATAAAAACTTTAAATATAAATCAAATTCGGAATATCACGAACATTTTAAAACAAAAAAAAAATTGCCAAATCGGTCCAATCGTTCTTAAGAGCGTTTACGCCGTACGGCATTTCATACAAACTTTCAAGCCCTTGTTTTTATAAATGAATGAACCGATTTTAATGAAACTTCATACGCATAAGCAGGATAAAAGTTAGTTAAGAACATTTTACCCTTTTACCGCAAATAAACGTATTTCTTTTCTACATAATCTGTTTATTCTTTCTACAAAATATGTTTATTCTATCTACATAATCTGTTTATTCGATATAAATGCTTTGAGTTTGAGCATTATATTTACTTAATTTATTTTGTGCTTGGTCCTTTTATTCAAAAATATTTTTATATTTTACGTCTGTGGACATAGTACGCTTGACTGTAATTTAATTTAAAAAATCAATGTTAATTTATTTACGTGGACAATTTTTTTTTTCCTCACAATGATTTTGTAGCACTTGTTTTGTATAAAAAATCACACTGTGAGAGCTGGTGCCTGAAATAGGTTTAAAAAAAAACCTATAATTATTACAGAAACCACAAATGACAGATCGTGAATAAATTAATCTACTGATACAAAAGATAATTTAATGAATCTTGTTTAATGGCTGATTTTTCAATCAACAGACGTTTTTTATTCGTGGAATTAAATTGACCTCAGAGAGTTTTTGTATGGACGAATTGTCAAAAATTCAAAATTATTCCTCGGATAAAGTTATCTGGCGTTGGTAAAATCAGACATAAAGCAAATCTAATAAAAATAAAACATTTCAAAGCACGTTCGTTCTCTGAAAGTCAGTGGGTTCACCCAACACCAGCAAATATTTCATTCATTTTCTTTATGTTACTTATTAATGCAATAGAAGATACTAAAAGATCATCAAAATATTACGTGACTGTAGCGAGACTCATGATGTTACTTTAGTAATGTAACTCACCTGCATTAACCTTGTGCAAGACAAACATAGAGATATTTAACTCGCACAGCAAACAATTTACTAATTTAAACAAACATTTTAAAGATTTCAAATTAAGATTGATTAGTCTATACATATACCTATAAATAAATAAAATTGAAGTGTGTTTGTAATCTCAAAATAACAGCATTTACTGACCTCCTTACTTGTTACACACCAATTTCTCGCTTTCAGTCGCCAGTAATTTGACTTTCAAAAGAAGAAGACAAATCGTTGTGTAACTATATGCAGACGCTATACAACGTTTATTAGTAAGGGAGTAAATGCATTTCAAAGTTGTTGTGATTGTTGTGACTGTTTGTTCTGGCTAATCTCCGAAACGGCTGACCCGATTTTCACTTGAAAAATAATATAGGGTTTCGCGTAAAAAAAATTAAACCCACGAAATCCAATGTGTTTTCCGACATGCACGCGACCGAAGTCGCGACCACAGCTAGTTACGAAACATAATTATTAACCTTTAGAAGGTAGGCAGTTTTGATACTTTTTTATGTAATTAATTTTTTATTTTTTACTGTTTAATTTAGTTTGTGATCTTCCTGTACGAGTCGCAATAAATACTTTTTCTTTATTTCTTACTAGCTTCCGCCCGCGGCTTCGCCCGCGCGGTATGTCGATTAAAACTATCATATGTCCTTCCCCGGCATGCAATCTATTTCTCTGCAAAATTTTATCGAAATCCGTTCAGTGGTTTAGGCGTGAAAAGGTAACATACAGACAGACAGACAGTCAGAGTTACTTTCGAATTTATAATATTAGTATGGATAGGTAGTTGCCTAAATTGTATTATAAATAACAACGAATTACCGTGTAAATTATTCTTTTGTCTGAGAAAGCATCGACTCGTTAATAAAACTCCAGACAGCATCTTGGATCTTCCATATTTCAGATCTTATAAATATTTAGCGGTGCCGGCACGCGATGCATCCTATCACAATATTTTGTGAGTATGTTCTCACTTTGTTCAAAGTTATTCTAGGGTAACTTTTCATCACTTTTAAACGTTAACCAGAAACTAGGTAGTTGTTACAAAGTAAAGTTATATTTTCTTCACGCTGATCATCTCTCAAGAGATTTTTTTTCTTGATGTTTTCTCTCCCTCTTTCTTTTTTTTTCTTTTCTTCATGAAGTCCTGGTTTCGATTCCCAGATCGGGCAAAGTGTTATTGTGTTTTTCTACGAGTATTAGGAATTTCTCAGTAGCAGCACGGAGTCTGGACTTGCCCGGTTGATAGCAATAGGGTCGCCTCCTATTACATGGGACTTAAACATAACGAGGCAAAAGGAGTAGGTATGTAAGATTTACGGGTGGCATTCTATACTTTCTGCCTACCCTCATGGTAAGAAGGCATAAGTTTGTGTAATTATGTCTGTATGTTAAACATAACTACCGAAATATCAGTATTCTATCTATAGGTCTATCTATAGATACTCGATATTCGCGATTTATTTGTCAAAAATGTAAACAAGTATGAGTTTATGGAAAAATAACTTTAAATCCTACACAATAAAGTTCAGTTTACGCTACAACTTCAAACATTTTATAACTTTTTCAATAATGCTATTCACCCTGAAATCAACTTAATTTCCGTTAAAATAAAGTTGATATCTGTTTAACTTGAAATAATATTAATTTAAAATATAAGTTTGAATAGACTTTGGGTACACTTCTGCCTAACCCTTCGGCGTTTACAATCTTGACGATATGTTTTCATCTTGTTATTTACTAGCTGCGTCCCGCGGTTTCACCCGCATAAGTATCGATCCCGTAAAAACATCGGGATAAAAAGTATACTATATGTTAATCCTTTCTATAAAATATCTGTGTGCCAAATTTCATCTAAATCCGTTTAGCCGTTTGTGCGTGAGGAAGTAAGAAACATAAACATAATCACAAACTTTCGCCTTTATAATATTACTGTGAAGTGTGATAACATCAAGTTTAACAAAAAAATAAATGGCCTTGTAGAATTAATGTTCAGCTAAACAAGCCAGTTACAATATTAAAGCCTGCTACACTACAAGTTGATCGAATCTAAGTGAACACGACGGTGTAGAAGGGCACTTCTCGGTTCGCTTCGTTCAACCTCGGCTTGCCTCGGGCGACTTTCAATCGTTGTCAGTTTTTGCGCCCAAGTCAAAGGACTCGAAGCGTCCCGTAGTTCTTACCATGAGTGTATATTAGACACGTACTTCGGACTTAGGTCAATTTCGACGAGTGAACTTCGTGAGTAGTGTAATGCAGGTTTAACCCTAGAACCAACCAATCAACAATAACGACATTCATGTGAATCAGCATCAATTGCAAACGCAACCTAAATCATTTGTATTTATATACCGTTATTTTCTCCTAACAAAGTAAGCAGAACTATAATCCTCTATCATCATTACGTGCGTTTATCGCTCAAAGTCACGTAGAGCAATAATATCCCGGGTTTAAGCGGTAAAATGAAGCTACACGTATTGTGTAAGAATCAATGTGATATTCTTGCAAAACCTATGATAATCGTTTGATATTTATATCCACTCACATGGCCGGGTTTTCCCGTGACACCGTCTCGGGGTAAAATAGCTTCTTTCATGCACTCGTTGTATAATAGTAGTGGTATAGTAGTAGTTGTTCTATAACTTTTACTAATTCATCAGACTTTCATACAAAAATAAAAATATTTCAATTCAACGAATTGAAATATTCGATTTTCTGTTACGAACTCTACGCGATGCAAAATAAATTGCTAGTTAGGTAAACAAACTGCCGTGTCTAGTACAAAATTCAGCGAAGGGGAACGGGGGTTAGAATGAATAACGTTATCTTAAAGGTTTGTTTTTGGTATGTTTTGTAAAAAGTCATTGAACAAAAGTTGTTGTTTATGATGTTAGTATTGCAGTCCTGCAAGGTTGTTAGTGTTTTACCAATAACCCTGTATAAAGTATAGTAACCCTTTTTTTTTTTAGGATGGGAAGTCATCCAATGACCCCTCCCGCTCTGGGTGGAGCGGAAGGGAGTGTCAGACTCTTACTGACTAAAACCCATCCGTGTTCCTTCCTTAGCCCTTTATATTCCGGGGTAGCGGTAACCCTTTCGGACAATCCCGCTGCAAGTATAGTAACCCTAAAGCCTCATCACGACTAAAGTTTTTTGCCTGTTGCATAGGTACAATGAAATTGAAGCAAATTGACTAGCAACTTGAATTGTCCATATTTTTAAATCACAACTAAAAGTCTTGGACAGTTTTATAAAATAGGGCACGGGGGGTTTATAATAACACGTCAAATTGGTTGTAGGTTTCAATTTGCTTAACAATTAATTTCCCTGACTATACATCGTCTAAACACTGTTACAGAAAATGTAACGTTCCTGTAAACAACTCTCTACTTTCAGGCAGTTTTCAAACAATAGACGTATAAAATTTCATATTTTCAGCTTCTACCTGTTTTTGTTGTTAATGAGTGTACGGGGGCCCATGATTTTAATTATTACAGATGACAATCTTTTGGTCTTGGTGCAAAACGTGTCAAGGATTTTAGCTCGTTTTTCCGTAACAGAGAAAAATAATTTATATTAAAATTCAAGGTATTATTCAGGAAAGACGGGCTCTTTCCAGGAACGTATTTTTCATTAAAAACGTGTAGGAAGATTGCGTTCAATTTATTTGTTTCTTGCTAGGGTACTTATGTAAGATACATAACCTGATGTATCTACTTAATACTTATTTATTTTCATTTTAAAACAGTTAATAGAAAAATCCTACTAATAATAATATCTATGCATATTATTATTATCACCTAAAGTCGCTTGTCGTGTTTGTGTCTATGTGACCGTGCTGTTCTTCTAAAGTACGCAACGGAATTTGATGTGCTTTTCACCATCGTTTAGAGAATTTGTTCCAAAAGTTTATGTGTCTTTTAAATTAATTTTAAACTTAAAGAATTCACGATATTTTGCAAAGGCCTAAAAACTGTGGAGAGATATTTAAAAAAAATTGTGGGGAGATCGCGTTCAATTTCATTCGATTCTAGGCAGGATACTTGAGTTAGGTCTATAATCTGATGTGCTTAGGTACATCTTATGTTCTGGTTCTGGGCACGCTCGTTCCATCATAGACCTCACCTATCGCTTTCCATCAGGTGAGCATTTAGCAATTAAAAAAAAAGGTCTTTTCAAAAGCAAAGGGAAAATCTATCTATAGTATAAATACTCGTAAAAATTAAATGCTAAAATTTGGTCACATGAGAACGGCTGGACTGGTTTGGCTATCTTTTATTTAAAAATGTTCGTAGTCCGGATTAGGTTCTTATAGAAAGTAAAATTGGAAAAGTTACTCGAAAAATTGGGAATTCCGGAAAAACAGAAACTGCCTCTTTCGCTGGGATTTTCGTTTGAATGTTTGACAGGACAACGTCTGTCTGGTCAGCCAGTTACTTACAAATAAATTAAATATTGCTTTTTACCAGTTGCTATTCGCACTATTACGAATACGAGTACTTTGTTGGTCGGTTTTGCTCGGTCGGCGCGTGGCATAAAGTCATAGAACCTGGGGGTCTACTCCGAAGTGGTAAATTTATCGTATCTGCCGAATGTTCGGTCATTTCCTACTACGAAGTTCATTATATTGGTTCGGTCGGTTCCGATCCGACTGAACTTCATTTTGACACTTGTTGTATCGTTACCCTAAACGAGGAAAAACTGACCGATAATTTGAGTTTGACATTAGTTACATCGTGAAATTAATATCAAAATACACGACAGCAAAGTAGCTATCTTTTGAGTATCGTAAACTTATCGAATTTAATTAATTATTAAAATTTTATTGAGTTTTATAATTTTATATCTTATTGACTAATAAAAACATATCGATAAAACGTTCACCTCTGGCACTGCATTTCGTTCGATTGACTATGGTTCCTTTGTCGTAGTAGGACAACAATATTCGGTTCGGTCGTGTGTCGGATCGTTCCGAGCATTCGTATGTGTCACTTCGGAGTAGACCCCGTGAATATTAGTTTTTCTCGGAATTCTTTTGGGCCGATTTCTTTTACCAAAGCACGAACATTTTCCTTCTTTTTTACATTCCTTTTGGTGACATAGTTCTGAAAACATATATTCCAGTTTTAAAACCAGTTTTTGAAAATATATGTCCCTTTGACTTGGCTGTGTAGCAGTCGCTCAGACTAAAATAAAATAAAAAAATAATCATGTGCCTTCAGTGGAAATAAAAATTAAAAAACTTGAGGTATGTGTGTTATGGTCTTACTAGAAAATGTTAGTGGCCGATTAATTAGCTTAGTATTTCTAAGGGTAGCCATAGATTTTAAAGACCTAAATTTGATTTTCAAGTTAAACGAAGTTTGATTGGTTTTCTGTTAGGTTATAATTAATTGCGGTTTGGAATTGTAGAATAATTTAAATCAATTTCTTAATAAAAATGTAGGTTTTTAAATCCTCAAAAATAGCACACTCAGGCTATATTCAGTAGTGTTATTGTGCTTATAAATACAGATGTACTAAAATACAGGCACATTTTTATAAAACTCTTTCGGCCCAAGACTCCCTGCATCGCATCGCCCGCCCTTACTATTTCTTCGTTTTCGCTTAGCTTTGCTATTTTCGCTCGGCTACTAAGGGACGTAGCAATATGTTAAATAGCCTATAGCCCTCCTCAAGAACTGGGCTATCAAATGCATTAACAGTTTTTCAAATCCGACAAACAAACTCTTCAGCTCTATTATATTTCGTACTAGCTTCCGCCCGCGGCTTCGCCCGCAAGGTATGTCGATAAAAACTATCCTATGTCCTTCCCCAGGATAAAATCTATCTCTCTGCCAAATTTTATCGAAATCCGTTTAGTAGTTTAGGCGTGAAAAGGTAACATACAGACAGACAGATAGACAGAGTTACTTTCGAATTTATAATATTAGTATGGATAATGGATGCAAAACTTTAAGAAAATATTTAAAAAGTTGCAATACATGTCTCCTATTTACTTTAAATAATTGAATGGGTTTGAAAGCTTTTAACTTTTCTTTTACATGTTTTTATGAGAGTTCTCAAAATATTAGATTTTAGATTTTTTTAATAATGACACATTTAGTTGTAACTTATATGCATGTAAAAAATAGAAGAGAAAACATAATGCAATAAATAAAGTTAAAAAAAAACATTTGTATCCATTTATTTTATGAAGCAGGCTAAAATATTAAAATAGAAGTATCATAAAAAATGGAAGGCTGCTAAACTAGAGTATGTAGGTATGCGTAAACAAAGAAATAAAAATGACATTATTTCATTATCGTTTATAAATGACTCTGTTATTTAACTAAATGAGGAACTATTTTATTTAATGTGTAGGTATATAAAATGTAATTTACTTTATTATTTTGGTACTCAAATGAAGAAATAAGCGTCTGAAGAATTATAGCAATATTAAAACTCATATGATAGTCGCCTTTGATATTCACTATGGCTTCTTCTTCTTTTTTTTTTAAATAACATATTTCCTGTAAAACTCGGTAGTACTGTAGCTTCCCATCGATGAAAGAATTTTCCTAATCGGATGGGTAGTTCCGAAGATTACACTCTACATACAAGCTCATAAATTATATCTCTTTGTACTATAAATTTAGATGCCCGATTTAGGGGCCCGTGGCTAAATAATAACAGCCGCACAGGTCGATCGATCAGGTTAAGCAACGCTTGCCGCGGTTGGTGTGTGGATGGGTGACCATCTTTACATATCGAGACCCCTCCGTGCCTCGGAAAGCACTTTAAGCCGTTGGTCCCGGCTGTCATTTGTGGATATTTGACAGTCGTTACGGGTAGTCAGAAGCCCGAAAGCCTGACAACCAGTCTTACCAAGGGGTATCGTATTACCCAGTAACTGGGTTGTGGAGGTCAGATAGGCAGTCGGAGCGACTGCCTATCTGACCACTAAAATAAAGTTGATATTTATTTAACTTGAAATAAAAGCAACTGGAAACATAAATTTGAATAACCTTAGACATAATGTACAGAGTGCGACAAACGGCTAATTATGAGAGAAGTGGGAGACTCGCCAAATATCCATTATTTCCTACAGACTTTTTCTTTTAGAAGCGCCCAAAAGAAAAAGACGCACTCAGTTCAAGTGTCGCTATAAGCGTATAGCGACACTGAGTACTCCAATATAAAGGTGGCTTCAATTCAACCAGTATAATTTTAACGCGTGAAAAGCAACTTTAACTAAATAGGAAAAAGTTTTTTTGAGCTTGTACTGTTCATTAAAACCGTGAAAGTCATGAAGTTCAACTTTAAAATAGTGACTAGACTTTTATTATTATTACTAGCTTCTGCCCGCGGCTTCGCTTGCGTGAATGTCGGAAATTATTCCACGGGGACGTGCTGCCTATATGTTACTCCATAATAGCAGCTATATTTATTTTATTACGCATTTTAAAGTTAACTTTTACGTAATCTAGAATAGTTACGTTCTAGGCAGCTGTCAAAAAATTAATAACCTAGTGGACAGAGTGTAATCAATTGATCCATGATTTCATGTTTATGAAACGTAGGCGTTGAAATATTCGTTGAAAAATTCGTAGCTATGAAAAAAGGTTTAAATAACGTAACATATTTTATTTAACAAAACAAAGTAATTTCGATACAGGAAAGCAGATGGACAGTTTATTTATTTTTGGTACATAAACGTAAATCGTTTTAAAAACGATGTTGTATTATATATATATATATTGTATTAATTGGCAAGTTCCTTTATTATCATTTAATTTAAAAGCGAAAACCTTTTTGCACCTTTTTATTTTGGCCTTAACAAAAACAGTTTGTAACATATCCAATATTCTCTGTAGAATATATTTACCATGCGAAAATGGAATCTAGAAACTTCGGAATAAATTGCTTATTACACCTAATCTTAGCCAAATTAAATTTCAATATCTTTAATACAAAATGAAGATAGAAAAATTCTGAGTTTCCCTCTGTGTTTTAGGTACCTATTTTTGTGAGGAAAATTTTAATTAAACCTATAATCAAGTGCTATGAGATAATAATTGAGGACGCTTATGTAATTAGGAAAATGGTAACCTTCATTTGTTATTTTTTAGAACAAGCTGGACTGTAGTACTGATGAAATTAAATTAATAGCCAGTACATAACTGGCTTTTATTTTCCTTCTGAGGATTGAAGGGAATGATGAAAAATTTATCAATACGTATTATATAGAGAAAGCTCTTCGACATAGCAATCCTACCATGTCTGACATGCGGTTGTCAAAGTTGGTCCCTAATAAAATGTGAGGAAGATAAGCTAGTAATATGTCAACGCAAATTGAAAGTGTGGAGAGCAGTGGTGACCAGTGGTAACGGCCGCGACTTGCGAGTTGTAGGTCGTAGGTTCGAACCCAGACAGGCGCTTTACTTTGTGTAAATTATTTCATCGCCATTGCTCTCCAAACGCTGAAGGAAAACATCGTGAGGAAACCGGCATGTGCTAGAACCAAAAATTCGAAGACATGTGACATCTACCAACACGCACTGGGCCCGCGTGTTGGATTACGGCCCACTCCCTCTCACAGAGAGGAGGCCTGTGTCCCAGCAGTGGGAACATTATATGCTGATTATGTATAAATAGAAAGAAGCATGGTCGGTATCAGACTATCAGATAAAATTAAAAACCGAGAAATTAGAAAAACAACGTGAGGGCACTAAAATAGAACTGGGCAGGTCATTGAGGTCATAATTATTTAATAATAATTTATTGTCACAAAGAAACATACATTAGTATACACTAATTAACAAGATACTAACTACGCTGCAGCCGATCGATTCTGTTAGAATCTTACCGTGAGAAGTTAGGTGAAGTGAGGTGTCATTCCATCTGATGCTATAAGGATTGATAGTAATGACAGCTCACTTTAAGCTCACTTCACCTTGAGTTATCACGGTGAGATGGTTACAGAATCGCACTGCTGATGCTATAGGAATTGACACAAATGACAGCTCACTTTAAGCTCACTTCACCTGAGTTATCACGGTGAGATTTTTTACAGAATAGCACTACTAAAGTCTGTATACAGATTTTGTGAGCCCTGCCTCTTAAACTAGGGTAACCTGTATCTTAAGAGACAGTGTTCAGCAGTGAGGTTACTTAAAAATCGGGATTATTCAACTGCGGACTGTGCCGACTTATTGTTCGTGTTAACAGACTTATGATGGCTAAGGCCCTTGGCCATCATCAATCCGCGTGGAGTGAGGCATCTTTGGCAAGTAATTATCCTAAGCCTAAGGGTCCGATGATGCCTCACTGCGATACTTCTTTAAAACAAATGCTTGCTAGTAGACACGCACGCACGTGCCAGGCATCGAGGTAAACCCCTAAGCAGCTAGCAATATATAGCAGTGTGGTATCCTTGTGCATGTGCTTGCGTATCTATTGTTGTTATGCTCTTAGTTCAATTTTGATACGTTTCATACCAAACACAATAACAAGCTAAATATTCTACAAATTTAATCTACGAACCATCCGCACTTAATCGAGATTCAGTTTCACCTGTCTCTGCTAGTATAGGATATGCCCAACTCCGTTTCAATCCACATAATTCTATTTCCTCAACGACTTTCAGCCCGCCACATTCCGATATTTGGAACTCGATCCTGTAATTTCATTTGAAACACGGCATGGCGTTGCTCTTTGTGCTTCGAACTTTGCAAATGTGGGGTTCCTTTGTGAGACCCCTGTTTCTCAGAATCATATGCTATGGTTGGTAAACCATCACGAATAGTGCATGTGTGAATGGAATATTTTTGATGGTAATAATACAATTTTGTTTTCTCGGTTGAATTGACTATTTAGGAATTGGCATGGTATTAGTACGGATCGTTGATTTGTAGCGAAAGTGTATTCCCGTTCATCTCACTAGCGTCGTTCCACTGATGGGACAAACGGAAAATTAATCAATAATATTAGATTCATTCCCGTTCGCCCCACTTATTTTGTTAGTGGGACGAACGGATTAATTGAATAATTTTATTTTTAATTCCCATTGGTCCCACTTAATCATTTGTGTCTGGTGGTTCAATGGTAAAAACACATGTTTGTCCTAACTATTATTATAAATGCGAAAGTGAGTTTGTTTGTTTACACATAAAAATGGCTGTACAGATTTTGATGAAATTTTGCACATGGGTCGACCATTACCTGGGTTAGGACATAGGATATTCATATTTACTTATATTTTTACTATAGCAGCGCCCCGCGGTCTCACCCACATACGTTTCCTGTGAGAAGATCGGGATAAAAACTATCCTATGTCCTTTCCCTGGACTCAAACTATCTCTATACCAAATTTTATCTAAATCGGTTCAGCGGTTTAAGCGTGAAGAGGTAACAGACAGACACACTTTCGCATTTATAACATTAGTTTGGATCTCGAAATTACGTTACTTGACTTAAAAAGAAAACTTTAAGAACAGTTCGTGTTTACTTTGCATTTTTATAAAATTCGTTCTGAACCACTAGACCACATTAATGTGAACGCTTTAGTTTTAATGTGAGCAAGGAGCGTCATGTAACATTAACTCCGGGCGTTTTATAATTACAAACCTTTTAGTGTCTTGATAGTATGTGGTAGTATCCATTTTCATATTTTAATTAGCCTTAATGACACTTTTCAGGATAATGTTTTCATTTAGCACCGACTGAATTATAATTTCGACTACTTCGCATGGTTTTACGACTTGACATAACACGAGATTTCTTTATTACGAAACACGAGATTTTTGACTCATAAGGCACAAGCACCTACACCTAGTTTAGGAGTCAGAGTATTGAAATTATTGTGACGTGTAGTATTGACTTTTTGTAATGTTATGGCTTTTGGTGAAATAAAGTTTTTTTTTTATATAGTAAACGTGTAGCGATCGGCGACGCGAGTTCGCCCATATCCACCGCCCGCTATAGACACGCTTGCAATCTGAATAAGTACTTCCATTGTAATACATAACGTGAGTAAAAGGAATATCCAAAAATAGTTCCATAGTTTAATTTCATAAATTGTCTAAATTATGGCGAAAAGTGCATTAAACACTCTCACTGTCTCAGGGCACCAATTCTGTGCTATTTGGGCCCGCAGCCAGTCCGGCGGCAGACATGTCCTGTCCAGTCCCATTTAAGTTGAGCAGCCTTTTGAGCCATGTAAGCTATCTTTATTTTGCAGCGGAGTATTGAGTTTCGAACACGATCCGTTAATTTAACGACTAGTATACTGGCGCAGTTTAATAGGCGTTAAATTAACGGATCGTGTTCGATACACAATACCGCGACCGCGCTTCATTGCTCGTTGGCAGACCTTGAGTTTGGACTTCTGGATGTTAGTCAAAGACCAAGTTTGTGCACCATAGGGTAAGACGGGAAGAATACACATGTCTATGATGAGTCTGCGTTTGTCACCCATACCTACTGCTAGTTTTAATTGGTATTTACATCGCTAGTTTTGAAGAACTATTAATTACATCTATTAAGAACTGTTACAAACTTTCGCGATAAACTCAGTTCTCATAAAAGGAAAGTACTTACTACAAACACTATTACATAACAAGATATTCCTCCTCCTTAGTCGTTCACTCTTGACAGAGTGGTCGTGGTTGATGACTCTGCATTGTCTTTGGCCAAAGTAGCCCTCGCGATGCTCCTCAACTTATCCCGGTCTTCAGCCTCTCGGAAATTCTGAACTATGGAGGTTTGTGTTGACGCTTTGAATAAGATATCACCGAGAGGATATTTCCGATAGTAAACAAAAGGAAACGTCCAGATTTTTGTTTAACTAAACTTGTAACAGTATATAGTTGAAAAGTTCTTTATAAGGTACTTTGATATTCAAATATATCAAAAAAAAAGGAATGTCAATAAAAATCAATAGGACACCAACGCTACAACCTAAAAAAGTTCAGCTCTATGAGCCTACCTACAGAATTTCAAACATTAAATATTATATAATAATATTAGTAGGATCAAATAATCATCACTCACAGTTCCTTTTCGGAACAAAAGAAACATTTGTCAAGAGATTGATTGCGTCCTCTCAGTTCCCTCGAAGTCTGTTCATATTTGTACTCCGTGAAAATTGGAACTAAAATAACAATAGAATGTGTAGAACTGCTCTTTTCACAAGTCGAGTTTTTGTTCAAATAAGATTTATAAAAGGTGAGCTTGGTTTTGTTTTAGATTTTTGTTATGCTATTTTAGATGAATGTGATAGTTCTGAAGAATGTATTCTTAATGAATGAATGATTCATAAATCCATATTTCTTTTACACAGTATAATATAATAGTAAAAAAGATATTTTTTATTGATCCTGTTAATTACCAATACCTTCAGGTCGTCAGAAGCCCGAAAGCCTGAAAACCAGTCCAACCGAGTAACTGGGTTGTGGAGGTCAAATAGGCACTCAGCTGCATCCGATTAGACTGGAAGCCGACCCCAACATAGTTGGGAAAAGGCTACGCAGATGATGACTTTTAATCATTGTAAGCAAGGGTCTGCATTTGAATTCGCTGAAGTTTTAGGCGCACTAATTGCGGTTGAAGTACAGACAATTGACGCCACATAGGATCCGCGCTTGCGTATGATGTGTCGTAGTGCCTGTTTCATATTGGTTCCCAATCATTTTGTGTATTGCGGGGACAAGATGGAGGGACGAGGTTGACGCCTTGAGATAATATTGGTCCACACTAGCTCAAATAGAGAGAAGTGGAAAAGAGAAGAGGAGGGCTCTGCCCTGCAGTGGGACAACATTGAATAAAAATAAATCCATTTCCATACTAACATTAGGTAAATGGGAAAGTGTGTCTATCTGTCTGTTACCTCTTTACGATTAAACCGCTGAACCGATTTAGATTAAATTTGGTATAGATATAGTTTGAGTCCCGGGAATGGACATAAGTTAGTTTTTATCCCGATATTCCCACGGGAAACTTATGCGGGTGTAACCGCGGGGCACTGCTAGTAATAAATAAAAATGCAACACGCGGAGATACTGATGACCTACTTCGTTTAATTTTCCGAAAACTGAATGGTCTCGGAGGATGTTAGAATCGTAGCAGGTGGCATTCTATAGTTTCTGCCCACCCTTTCGTTGAAAGAAGGCGTGAGTTTATGTAATGTAATAACGATTTCATAACAGGAATACAAATTCTTTTCACTCCATTTTCGCAAAGCAATCACATACTTTCAGACCCCATCCAACAAAGAGTTAAAAAAGTGTTTCGTTATTTTATTCAGACGCTATTTCGGCTGCAACATCTAAATATAATAAATCCGATTCTTGGCGACAAAGGGACCTTCCTGAACACTCCATTCAAGCTGACAGGTGAATTCATAACTGATTCCCTTCCATTGTGTGAAGATTTTTTCGCATAAACGTATCTACGCTGACTTATAAAACGTTTTTGAAATCATTTCCTTGAAATGTAGGAGTGCAAAGTTTGTGTCTGCCTTTATTGACAACTTCTTTTATTAGCGTGTCGATGGCAATCTTTATGGAGTCGGCCCAGAATTCTGCTACGTATCTGGTCCTGGTGGCATCGCTAGTGTCCATCAGTTCCTGTAATAATGTACAATTGAGAACTGAAGATGGGTTTTTTATTGGCCTAATTTTGTAGTTTTTTTTTTTTTGGAAATAAATAGTTAACCTATGTTTGTGAAAAAAAATCGTGTGGACCGGATATCTAAATGTGAAATGCCCGCCTAAAATTTTCTAATGTCGATTATTACTGATTATAAGGACGATGGGACTTAGCGTCCTCAAAATTGAAACTTCGTCGAGACTTGAGACATATCTCATCTAAAAGGTCTTGGCTTACTGATAATTATTTACTATGGCGAATACCCTCAAAAGTACGGGGTTTTCAGGGAAAAGTTAATTATTAAAAACTTGATTATTGAAAAAAAACTTTTTTACAAAAAAAAACAACCGACTTCCAACAAAACACTACAAAGTGAAAAATTACTTTAATTTCAGAAGGCGGTGTCAAAAAACGAAAATGCAGAACCAACGACACCGAAACCGTTTTGTTTAAAGTCGGTTGTTTTTTTTTGTAAAAAAGTTTTTTATTTTTACTTTTTAGGGTTCCTTACCTCAAAAAGAAAAATCGGAACTGTTATAGGATCACTCGAGTGTCTGTCTGTCTGTCCGTCTGTCACATCAAATTTTCTCCGAATTTAATGGACCGATAGGTGTTGTCTGAGAGTCATCATTTTATGCTGCTGAGCTGATGATAAGTGAAAGTCAAATACTTTTATTCAATTAAGCCTATTACAAGCTCTTTCGACAATTAAAAGCCCTTACCATCATCAGATGCGGGACCTGTTCGTCCCGTTACATCATTAAGAGAAATGGAATGATGAAGACGATTGTTTTCAAGTCCACGTCTATTCAAGAACTGCTAAGTAGTTTCTGTCGACATATTGCCGTATCTCCTAACTCCTAACCTAACAGTTAAGGACTGCTGTGGCTACCATCGACGGCTCGGTAGCATTATAGTCGGACTTTTAATTAGCTGCAGTAAAACGACAGCATATGTGTAACTTAAATGACTAAAATTGGCTTCTTTTTGTTTTTTCGCGGCCATCAACGAAACCACGTTTTTCTAGTACAGAATAGTGTAACAAACGAAACTTATTTGACATGCGTATCTCTAAATGCAGTCCGAAATGAGTTATTAAGAAGTGTCATTTAACTGCAGCTAATTAAAAGTCGGAGTATAGGCACAGATTACTGAATAGTTACTACGTAACAGATACTTCACTCAGTAGAAAATTTCCAATACCTATTACGATAATTGCCTACTCCCTCGCGTCAACAACCACTGTATGCTAAAATGCGCCTAATTGCTCAAGCGTACAGCAGTGATTGCTTCGCACTGCGCGATTCCACAGTAATCGCAGGGCTGCCTCTTCGATAAAATTAAATTAACATAACTTTTTATCTATGTTATTGAGAACTGTGAATATGTTCTGACTTTTATGTGGCAGTTAAAATTTGTATCATTTATAAAATATTTAACCAACTTAAAAAAAAGGAGGTGATCAGACATACAGGCCAAACTGAGAAGTTTGACTTGTATGGTTTGTAGGTATGTATGTTCTGTGGTATAACGTTTCTATGTAACAAAATTATGTAAATCTGTGTCTGAAAGGCTTAATGCTTAGTTTATACCTATTAAACTGTCAAATTCTAAGTGGATACCGGTGTCCGCACACCTACTGTCTTTTAATTATGTCTCTAATGACGGTATGTGAATGGTAAAAAATTTAAACGACAAAAACTAGTAATAATTTATCACTTACCTTTCTTCATTGACAGGTAAATGGAAAAATGTTAGGTGTTTATCCCTTCTTTTGCTTGATTTACACCCATCTACAGCACATAAGGCACCACACGGCATCGTAATACGCGTACGAACGAACAGCACTATTAAAATTGAACGGCGTGCGCGCGCTTCGCTTGCGAAAACCGCACTGAATTTGATCCGCCGGCGGACCGAGACCGCTCGGCTGGGCGGTAGGCACTTATAGCGCGCAAGTACATGGAGTGACAGAGGCCTGGTATAGGTAGGTAAGTGATTATTCTCAGACGCAAACACTTGAATCATCAATAGGTTTCAATTGATTTGAGAGAGTTCAACTAACACACTGTACATGCCTACCAAAGAAGATTTCCCTTGACTTTCATGGGATCCCTTCATCAGACTCTGACTTGGTGACAATGGTGGTCCCATTGTCACCTCGAGAGCATACCGTTTCAAACCCTAATGTCAACTGCTCATCACCTGTTACAAAATATTGCTTTTCCCGATGCTGGGACGTTAATTGTTGAGGAGTTCTCCAGGAGAACTGGAGCTGATAGTGAAGTCACCATCAGCTCCACTTCACCATACGCATTGTGACGTACATAAATTGCTTAGCAACCATTTTAAAGCAATCGAATCGCTACCCGTGAAATATTTGTCATTGAGTAGTTCCGATGGCCATCTGTGGTCTTCATCATCAGTTCCACTTCACTAAATTATACTTTCTGAATACAAATGCTTGAGTTGTTAATGAAAATACCAAAATTGCTATATGTATGCCTATAATATTCGAGGAGTTCCCTCAATTCCAAAAAAAAAAAAAACACATCCGAAATGAGAACCTCCTCCTTTCTTTGAAGTCGGTTAAAAATAA
The DNA here is from genome assembly GCA_963669345.1 of Gortyna flavago. Classification (NCBI taxonomy): domain Eukaryota; kingdom Metazoa; phylum Arthropoda; class Insecta; order Lepidoptera; family Noctuidae; genus Gortyna; species Gortyna flavago. Next base: position 13,579,658 of record OY770135.1, read on the forward strand.
GTGAAAATCGTATTGGTTTTCATATTGTATTTAATTTTCCACGAAATAACATAGAGTGTGTTCTTTTGTGAGTATTAGGTTGCAGGACCTACCTATTGTAGCGAAATAAAACGAGAAGAAGAAACACTTCGCTAATAAATACGTTTAATTTTGGTGTTAAAATAAAAAAAAAAAAACGAAAAAATACAGGAATCATATATAAAAAATAAAAATAGCAAGAAAAGACTACTTTCTGTAGGTACTCCTGTGACGACAGTAATACCAATTTAAAAATATACTTTAACTTTTGTAAAGGAAAAAAAAGGTGGATTTTGTCACGCGACGCGAATGCAGACGTGATTGCAATCAAGACACATATAAAGACTAAATAGGTTGAAAGGTTAGCGCGGTCCAAAGAAAAAGAATTAAAAAAGAACTCACCCGCCGTATTTGAAGGATAAAATAAACGCGATTTCAATTGGGAAAACAAATCTAGACAATCTACTATGAGAATAGTGTGGAAAAAAAGTATCTGTTTCAAAAAAGGGGTCTTCGACTTCGTTCACGGAATCCTTGTAGAATAATAGGGCAGCACAATAAACAGCTACTAGATCCGAAACAGCTACTAGATCCGCAACAGCTACTAGATCTGCAACAGCTAGCTGCGGCGCTCCTCAGATGAACAGCATCAATTTCTTCACGGGAGTCGGGTAGGGGAAAAACCGAATGAATCGGCTTGCCGTTAGTTCGGGCCTTATCCTGGGGTAAAATTTTAAAATAAGAACCCGTGGAGCAAGCAGAATCACTTGTACCCAAGAAATAGAGTAGAATGATACATACCGAAAATGAAAGAGAAGTCCTCTCTCCGACATTTGAAATTTAAAAAAATATATGTAGAACTCTTGGTAGCGAGGTACCTTATAGAGTAAAAACGTTATAACACAATAAATCAGATTCAATATTATAATTTATATGAAAATTTTGGCGTAAATTCCAGAAGGAGAAGTAGCTCGTCACAAGATTATTTTTCAAGTGACCATGGTTACCATCAAAAATGCCATCTGACGTAAATCAATTCGTAATTTGAAAAAAATATCAGATGGAAATTTCTGGATAGACCATAATAAAAATAAGGTTGAATATGTATTTGAAAAAAGGATTAAAGTAAAAAAAAAAATATGCAGGATTTGTAAATACTGCACTATGTAGCAACCTATTGCAGAGGTGTACTTCTACCTAACCCTACGAGGAATACTAGGGTGATGTTATGTAAGTAAAGTAGCTCCAATTAGTTCTCTAAAATGTTTATCGAATCTTAAACAAATTAAAGCATTTAGGTCTAAACACGTTTCAGTGCTATTTCCAGCTAAATAACTAAGTTACTCGTAAAAGGCAAAAGTCCTGAGTGTCTTTAGGTACCTACTAGAAAATGTAATAGGCGTAATTACGTCGTTTTCATAGCCGGCCGACTTATAAAGTCCAAATAAGCCGGCTTCAAAGACACTTAGCTAACACAGCAAACTTAGTATGAAGGTTACCAATAGACGGTTAAAGTTTTCATATAAACATCAGGATGGGTAGAATACAAAGGAGGAAAATAAAGTCGTTAATTTCGAATGTTTCTTGCTTTCATAACCAGCTATGTCGCTAACTGGATACCTACCACGAGCTCTTAACGCTCATTCACTTTCAACGATCCAAATGCCGCTGAGCGTATTGGACGTCATGGTACGACTGTGAGCGATGCAGATTAAGAACCTAAAACTGAAATGTCTTGCTTTTGAATCGTTTTTAAATAGGTAGATCATGGTAGGCCTCCAGAACTTAGTTTTGTTTCGTTGATGAAAGTTACACAAATATAAAAAAAAATGTACTGAATTGTAAACCTTCTCCATTTTTTGAAGTCAGTTAAAAAAAGAGGGTGTGTGCCTATGATTACAAAATAGAAGTAAAAACTTACGACTTACGATTGGGTAACACATTATCAGTAGGAATTTATTTCCGTTTGACAGCTCAACAACATTCATTGCCATAAATACATTGGGGCAGACAATTTTTTCGGACATATGAAACAATGGATTAGCTATAGATATTCTTAAAAAAATCCAGATTATGATTGTGTGTAGTGCCATATTGTGACGCTTTATCAAAACAGAGCCTCGTTTACTCACTCTGCGGACACTCAATACGGTGTCACAGCAGATTGACTGCTCCAACTGTACTCTGAGTGAATTCAAACATGCCGCATTTTGTAATATTACTCTTGGTTAATAATAATTTGAAGTCCAATTGTAAGTGTTCTAAACTAACTTTTTAGACCTTTGTATCCTGCTTATGCGTACGAAGTTTAATTAAAATCGGTTCATTCATTTCTAAAAACAAGGGCTTGAAAGTTTGTATGAAATGCCGTACGCTCTTAACAACATTTTTTCTTTGCAATGCTTAGTTTTCAAGTTACAGTTGACAGTTCCAAGTCATTGACTTCCCATTCTTAGTAGACGCGCATTGTACACCCGATTCAGAGTCACCGACCCGCATCCTAATTGTGTATGTAACACACTTTCAATCACAATCTGAATCATTTTGAAGCTTATTGATAATCAATGGCTTCAAAAAAAATTCACTTCACATTATTAGCTAATATTGTGTTAGACAGCGATTTAATTTTTATTAAAAGTAAATAAGAATGTTCTTCAAAAGAATATCAACCTTAAAAAAACAATCCGTCGGTTAACGATATAGTTACCTGGGAGAGCAAGACACGCTTGAACGCTAAAAAGAATTAAATAACATACTCGTAGGTCACGGGACACTTTAGTCCCAAAAAAGAAAAAATGGGTTCTCTTCCACTACGTTCATATAGTACACAATTAAGTGAAACGGTTTCTATAAAATTGGACAACAAATGGCACTCAAAATCGTAATACAAACTTATTTCTTTAACGTTGAGAAACCCTCTTTCAGTTAAAGTTTGTTTGTCTTAGCGTATTCTTGAGATACTACTTTTTTATACTCCACTTTTACTCCTTTATTCATAAACGTTGTTTAAAGTTAAGTAGTGATAAGCGACTGTTTAACCATATATTTTTGCACTTAACTTTAACCATAGTTTATAAATAAATCCCGAAAAGTAGGTACCAGTGCCATATAGATTAGTCTCTGATAAGATCTTTTAAGTATTTAGACCCACACAGACTTTTATTTCTTCGAAAATTATTACTAGATTGACTAGAAAAGTGATCGCTAACTAAGGGCGAATTCCGTAAATGAAACTGAACACGATCAGCGCATTTAAAGCGCGTTCGAAAGCTGTCAAATGTCAATATTCCACTAATGATGACACAGACAGCTCTTCGTTCAGTTTCATTCATGAATGCAAAAATTGTACATAAGTAAACAATCAAAATGGTGGCAGTACACAAAGAATACTATCTCTATTAGAATTTAAAATGTCACAGTACTACGCCAAGAATAAAAACCTTTTCTTCCCTACAAAAACTCTCAGTCCGATCTAATCCAGAAAACACTTCGCACAGTTATGCTGAAAATGGTGCATGAATTACCGAGTTTAAAAATTGTGCAGACCCTTTACTGTAACGAGGTCTGGTGCAATTTGTTGAATAATGACCCTTGTTGACTGCTTAACAGAACTGCTTTTGTGGTTCGCAATTGAAAATAGTAGAAGAATTGTTAAATTTTAATTTCGAATTGAATTTATAAGATGTTCGTTATATATTTAAGGGGTTACATTTTTGTTCAAAGGTAATTGGATCAATCCGTTTTGTTGCTGACAGAATAAGTTTGTGAATTTATATTGGCCATCACAAGGCTGTCTAAATGTTTTGAAAGTGAAGGAGTTTTGAGAGCACAGCGTATCGGTAAAAGACTGATAAGCTCAAAGCTGGTAACTAAATCATCAACATCATCATCTACCTAACCTTTTCCTAACTAAATTCGACTATATAACGAACATCTTATAATTTCAATTCGAAATTAAAATTTAACAATTCTTCTGTTTATATTTAAGAAAAAAACTGTCAGATGTTCGTTATATATTTAAGAAAAAAACTCGGGTTAGTTACACCATTTATAACTCAAGAACGGCTGGACCGATTTTAATGATCTTTGATTTGTTGGATTTGACTCCGCCCCGAATAGCAGAATCACTATTAAAACATGGTAAAAATACAGACACACAAGACACACAGACAATTCATTTTGTCATACATTTTGTATGGAACGGCTTTTTTGATGATATCTCGAGAACGGATTGACTGATTTCGATTGCGGTACGAAGTTCGTCGGGTCACTCATCAAAATGTTGAAGTTCTGCATATTATTAAAGATCAATTTTATTTTTAATCCGTTTACCTGACTGAACAAATGAATAAGCAATCTTGGCGCTACTAATCGAATAATGATATTCGATTCTTCGCAATAGCTATACTAACTTCGTTAATCGATAGATTAGTCGTTCCACCTCCATCTCACATTTCCATACGTCACGTGACGCCATGACACCCGTTGCGAGCCGCCATTAAAACTGATTTGATTGATGTTATGGCTCTGAAACCATAATGCTATATTGATAGCTGGGACCTTGAAGAATTTATTGGAGGTCGAAGGTGTATTAAATTACATAGTCTCGACATTGATGTTGTTTTCAGAAACGACAAGTTTCGTGATTCTGTGTAATCGAATAGTACCTATACGTGCTTTGAAACTTTATCGATTAAGTTTGCGGTGTTTCTTGTTTTAATCGGTTCGATTATTTTGCTTGGTCAAAATTTATGTTTAAGGGAGATAGATAATGTTTAACTTATGTTTGGGTAGCCCGCGAAAATTAATTTGTTTTATGTTTTTTTGTAATTTGCAGGTTAAGGTTTTATGTTGAATATGATTCGCATTTCCCAGTCGTAACAAATACAGCTTTGCATAACCATCATCATTAGAATCAGTAATATAACTCATTAAGTTAGAATTGACCTCAAATTTCATGATTTCAAGAAATACTCATTCAATAAGGAAATTAATATGAACTTAGAGAGATGTTTTGAGGATTTTTGTGGTTATAATTCTATAAAGTATTTCCTACGGCCGCGAATTATATTCATATCAACATAATTATCACCTGATACTGACCTATAAATTCTAAAAAACTTAAGAAAAAATTCCGCGGTGTGAACGCTTTCGCCTTAAGAGCGTTTACGCCGTATGGCATTTCATACAAACTTTCAAGCCGTTGTTTTTCGAAATGAATAAACCGATTCGAAAATGTTCTCTGCTAACTTTTTAGACCTTTGTATCCTGCTTATGTGTATGAAGTTTCAATTAAATCGGTTCATTCCTTTCGAAAAACAACGGCTTGAAAGTTTGTATGAAATGCCGTACGGCGTAAACGCTCTTAAGATATTGCTCACACCAAAATTGAAATAGTGTTGCCTGTAGCCAAAATCGTGTTTTCAAAAGAGTTCAGTTTCTGTTGCTAGTGTGCATGCTATCATTGCTTTTATAGAGCAGTGGGGTAATTTCGTAGCGGGGTTTTGTTCAACAACAATCATTGCGTTATTTACGTTGTGAGCAAACAATTTTTTTAAACATATGAAGCAACGGATTAGCAATATTCTTCAAATTAATTTATATTGTAATTCATAGTATGGTACGCAATTAGGGTGTATATAGTCTGTCTAAAAACAGCCTTCACTCAAGTCTGCGCACTGCACACGGATGGGTTTTAGTCAATAAGAGTCTGACACTCCCTTCCGCTCCACCCAGAGCGGGAGGGGTCATTTGATGACATGCCATCCTTAAAAAAAAGGCTTACAGTTATTTAATGTTCATTTAACTTGTCTGAACAGCCGAACATCGCTACCATTAAATAAATAGCCAATGACAGGGGACGAATAAAATTTAAACTGCCGAACAGCTACACACGTACTCAAATAATTCGATTACGTATCTCGAATGCATTCGATTGTTTTCTCCCGTATTCGAATGGACGAAATCGAATACCGTTGCAAACGAGTATAGATCGTGGTTTGAATGATTTTAAAATGATGAATAGTTTATTGAAAAGCAAAACGGAGTTTTAACGTAGCCTGTCTGTTAGTGAACACATACACATTCATAAAATCGCGCATTTTTCTAGTGTGTGGTAGTGAACTGAGAGTTTTTTTGTTTGTTATTTTGAATGTATTAATCTCTGGAGCTACCAGACGTTTTTCGTCGGCAGGCGATGCGATGCGATGCGAAATTTTATTATTCTTGATCAACAATTTTGACATATAGTAATTTAATTGGTGGTGAGAGCAGTGGTGGGCCAGTGGTAACGGCCGCAACTTAGGTACCAATTGTAATTAAGTTGGTCGTAGGTTCGAATCCAGACAGGCGCTTTACTTTGTGTAATTAATTCATCACCATTGCTCTCCAAACGGTGAAGGAAAACATCGTGAGGAAACTGGCATATCCTAGAACCAAAAATTCGAAGACATGTGACATCTACCAACCCGCACTGGGCCTGCGTGGTGGATTACGGCCCACTCCCTCTCACCGAGATGAGGCCTGTGTCCCAGCAGTGGGAACATTATAGGCTGATTATGTTATGTAATTTAATTAATAAAGGATTGCATTGAGACTTTATTCAATGTATCAATTACACCGAGACATTCCATTTTTTTAAGTGGAAAAATAATTAATTGATGGAAGTTTTTGGGATTTTGATTTATTTTTATTACCCAGTATTTTCCCACTACTGAGCAAAGGAAATACACCCATAGGGCCGTAAACATTAGAGATAACATAGAATATCCACAGGATTGTAATTTATTATATTATAAAACGATTTTTTACGTGTGAACTTAGTTTTATCTCGTAAAAGTAAAAACAATTTCAACGCCGATGTCTTTGTACAAAAATAAATCTATGACTATCGAACGTCACCACCAAATGTCAACATATTCTCATTCTCAGGCACGAAATATACCTAACCTATTTCATAACACAGAGACTGCAAACATTTTTTTTCCAAATCCCAAAAGTGACATGAACGAAGCGGGCCAACGTCGTTCCAACATAAACTCGGTCACGATTGTTCCGTCAGTCACATAAAAATATTGTGTACCTACCCCAGTTACTCGTTCCGCTGCGTTTCCCGCTATATTTCTTCATTGGTTACGGGATTTATTCATTTGTGCATTGTTTTTTGGTGATATTTTTGTGGAAATATGTTTGGGAAGATTACTTATTGATGATATTATTGACGGTCATTTCTCGATAAAAAGACATAATAATTACCTAGATTACTTCTGTTAGATATTTGAAATGTTGTACCTAAGTATACTATAACTACTACTAATATGGTTACGTGGAAATTCGATTGCAACTTTGATATAAGATAACGACTGTATCGCCCAAAGTGACCTTACTGCTACCGCGCTGTCACTGTCAAACTATATAAAAAAAAAAAAAATATCAAGTAGATGTTGAAGTTCGACAGCTTGATAAAAAGAAAAACTGGGAAATGGGGAAATAATAATTTAATTGATTCCTAGTAGGTAATTTTTTGAGAGCAGTGGTGATGAAATAATTTACACAAAGTAAAGCGCCTGTCTGGGTTCGAACCTACGACCCAACAACTCGTAAGTCGCGGCAGATATCACTGGGCCACCGCTGCTCTCAAAACGGTGAAGGAAAACATCGTGAGGAAACCGGCATGTCCTAGAACCAAAAATTCGAAGACATGTGACATCTACCAAACCCGCACTGAGCCCGCATGGTGGATTACGGCCCACCCCCTTTCACAGAGAGGAGGCCTGTGTCCGAGCAGTGGGAACATTTTAGGCTGATTATGTAGGTAATTTTAGTTCCATAGTTGAAGGTGTATGATACACATTTATTAAAAAGGATACAAATACATACACTGGTTAAACTTATTATACTAAATTCATTATGAAACTCATCATCTGCCTAGCTTTTTCCCAACTATGTTGGGGTCGGCTTCCAGTCTAACCGGATGCAGCTGAATACCAGTAAATTAATTATCAAAGTAATAAAATTAAAATATTATATCAACACCTAACTAAAACTAAATATGTCTAGATTGGTTACGTATAAAAGGCGCAGTGGGTGTATGTATGGTACCTATTAACTCCTAGGCTTACTAATTAAGTAACGATGCCCTTCTTAGCAAGGAGCAAGTAATTAGCATACGTTTGCAACATTTAGGTAAAGGTTAGAATCTTGACCCACTGCTTCCGAGATGAATAAATAATTAGGAAACACGAGTGAGTCGATAATAGTACGAGTTCTAGGAAACGAGTGAGACCATAATAGTACGAGTTCCAAAAACAAAAGAAGTTCTCCAGACCAATATGCGGGACCAGTCCATTATGCGGGTGAAACCGCGGGGCGCAGCTAGTAATATAATATGGTCGAAAAATTTTGTCCGCTAGACAACGTAAATAACGCAATGAATGTTGTTGAACTTTCAAAATGAAAGCCGTTGCTACTGATAGTGTGTTACGCAGTCAGCCCACAGGCTAACCATTTTCTCACGTGAAGACTTGGCCAAAAAACATCGAAAATCATTAAAAATAATTCTCATTCCTGTAACCCCATTCATTCTTGTCCGGGGCTACAGGAATGAGATATTATTTTACTTACTCTTACTTATCTCTTTTACTGACTGTACTTTTACTACAGTAGGACGTCCTACTGTAAGTACAGTCAGCAAAAGAGATAAGTATGAAGGATCGTCGGATATAGTTGAAGTTTAGTAAGAAACCGATGGATGAAATTTAATTTGATAAATGAGCTGTTTGTTTTCTATTAATAAAATTTAATTTTATTCGAAAACATTCATCGGTTTCTTACTAAACTTCAACTAAATCCGACGATTCTGCATACTTATCTCTTTCGTTGTCTGTACATATCTGCATGGCTATACATGGCATAATGCAGCCATCTTCGATCACATTATACAAAGGTAATAACGGGAAATGGATTGCGGACATTCGGGTAATGCTGAGTCACTGGGCGTGTTCTTACATCAGCTGTCTTGCCTGTAACAGATGATCAATCTAATTATTTTGTTTCCTGCGTGCTATGTTAGGTACTTATGTTTTATTTGAGCTTTCGACGATATTTGGGTACGATTTAATTGATGATGATACAACTAGGACAAGATTATTGTTGATTTTCAAAATACTATGCTAACTGCCCCCTTAGTCTTATGGTCCCAAGAGCAACTGCTGAGCATGGGGTCCAAGGGTCGATTCCCAGGTCGCACAAAGTGTTATTGGGTTTTTCCATTAGGAATTTCTCAGTAACAGCCCGGAGTTTAGACGTTTGCGGTGTGATAATACCGTAACTCGGAAAGTCCGTTAAGCCATTGCTTCTGCTCCTGGTCACTCTACGGTCATGTTGAATTGCCGTTCCATCGGACTATGAGAGTGAGGGAAGAGTGAGTGCACCTGTGTCTGCGCACACACTTGTGCACTAAAATATCTCCTACGTAGATGGCTAGTCTCCGCTGAGATTGGCTGTCATGTAGATAATAATATTATCATTTACAATTCGGACATGATTTTCTTAAATATGTTAGAATTACAAAAATAATTAAAATATTTTTAATGGCACAAAGTGCTGTACCCACCTAATATCTATAAAAGACACCTTCTCGAAAACCTCAAATACCGTACGTTTACAATCACACGATGTTGACTTGAACTGGCTTTCATGCTTGATATCACATCAAAAACCGCTGAAATTGATAGCCTGCTAACACCATTCGCTGACTAACAAAATCTGTCTAACAAAACCGACCTCTTTCCAAACCAGGGTCATACTCGTATCTACGTCACAAAAGCTAAACTATGATTCGCAAATACAGCAGAAAGTTTAACAACGGCCAATACAAGAGTTCTAACAGAGAGATTGGCGAGTGATGCGCGCCATTGGCGAGTGACCGCGCGTGCTCAAGCACCCGTCTTAAGTCAACTCAAAGCACGTGATTGTACCAAAGTGTAAAGTTAAAAGGGGAATGCTGAAGGAATGCTTTTGTTATAATTGGGCCTGAGGGAAATCTCGTAGCACAGCATCAAAACTACTTTCAAGAACTTGGGTATTTAATTAATCTTTTTGCCAAAGGGGTAAACATTAGACAGTTTTGCGTTCCATAAAAATTAAAATCAATACTGTGCATTCATCCCATCTACGGTTTTTTTAACAGGACTACCGGCATTTTGTCCTTTAAATAGTAAAGGGACTGTGGCATTGCGTCAGGAATGTAGAAATAATTTCAATTATATGTAGTTCGCAGCCGACGTATCATATGTATGACTCCCATACGGCGTGAAATGGCATATTACGAATAGGCATAACTAGGTATAAATCCCATTGTCTTGTATTCCTCTCTCTACGTGAAACTCAGATCAATTAGGAACAGTAGGTACCGACATACATGATCAGATCATGTATCGTTTAGAGGATGTTTGATTGAAGGACCGCAATACCTCAATTTTTTGAGGGATTGCGTATGTCATTTAATGGCACAAATTTGTTTTACTTTTAATTTTTAAATTGAAATTTTTCGATCCTTAACACAATTTTACGACTTCGGAAGCTTCCATGTAATTTTCTAGAACCAATTGTACATCAATGTACAGATAACACCAAAAAATATTGTGCTCTATTACAACCACAAACAAAAAAGTTGTGAATATAAATTTCGGGTGATTATAAAGAAACATTATTACTATCTCAATTACCTACCGTCTGGTGTTCTGGGTGAAAACTAGGGAAATGTGACACTTCCTGTCTCTAAGAGAATTGTGTCGGTCCTTCAATCAAACACCTTGTATAAAATAGGCCAAAGCGTCACACTTACCTACATAGTTAGTGACAAAGCAAAAACTAGGGATTGTATTTTCACAAAGGTCTTTGTAATTGTTTCCTCCAGAAACATCACAGTAGATATCGAATCAATTCTTTGAAGTAACTTAGAAAAGATTACAGGTAGTGAATGAAGTAGTTTGACTGTCTTTCGGGCTGAAAAAAATGCGTGACGCTATTCATAAAAATAACGAAAAAGTAAATAAAAAAATCTGAAATAAAAATATAATAAAATAAAATTACATAAAATCATAACATAGTGCCTGTAGTCTCTGAAAGGTTCGACAGAGTAGTACCTATAATACACCCATATTTCGACAGTTATGTTTAAGGTCCATGTAATTGGGGGCGAGCGTAATATGCCATCAGAAGAAGCTGAAATATGATTTATACAATAAGAAAAATATTTAGCTTCTGATTTTTGTATTCAATGCAATCCACAATTTATTACAACATAAATAGTTTAATATACACACCGTACTGTAAGTGCTTTATTTCCAGTAACATAAATATAGGTAAATCAAAACAATAGGGTTCGGGACGAAGATAAAGTTTCTTAAATTGTATAAAAAAAGAGAATCCCTTTTCGGTGCACAGCTCTGTTGACGTACGTCAGGCGGCTAATGTCAAAAAGAAAGGTGCGCGTCGTCTGTTTCGTTTAGTCCACTCTCGGCCCCTCGACCCCCAATAAATAATGTGTCCACTGGACCCCTAACTATAGTTTCCTCTCGACCCTTGGGGGTCGAGAGTGCATTTTATTTTCCAGCCAAGTTTTAGTTTCCTCTCGACCCCCAAAGTACAGTTACGATGATAAATCATCAGTCTACTCTACAGTTATATTTATTTATATAGTTAAATTTATTTATTTATATGTCGTCACTAACGAAAGTTTAGCTTTAATAAGTTACTCAGTTGATTTCTGAGTACATGTCAAATTACATAGCTTAGCTCTTCTCACACGGCTTCTGATATAATATTCTAGAAGCTGCGCCTCATAGCACACGTCTCAAATCAGAAAGGGATCGGCACCGTATCGCCTTTCGCCTCGCCGTCAGACAGGCGTCAACCTTACGTAAGCACGTAACCAAAGCGGATCAGCAGCTCCGGTACGTTGACTCGGCTACGGCTCGGTGACGCAGCGCTTACGGCTCGCCGAACGCTGGTTGATGGTGCAGCAGGCAGGCCGAAGGGGTGAAAGGGGCAAGGGTGGACGAAGAGACGTAAGCTCTGGTAAGGAGAAACGTAAGCGTTTGGACGACGAGCCGTAATCGCGGGGACGACGAGCCGTAACGCACTACACCGCGGTTCGTGAGCTTGATTCACAATAAAAATATATTAATTAACCATGTCACTTTTAGGAAATCGAATGAGTCCATAATCTTTTAACTCGGCTACACTTTTACTGACTTATAAAGCGTGGAAACTAGTTTTCTAATCGAGCTAATTTATAAGGTCAAACATTGGATTATAATTTTCTTCGAATGAAAATTATAATTATTGCAGATTGTAAAAAGTTTTTGCTCCGTTTAAAATTGAAAATAGAATGGAGTAATTCTTTGATCTAAATATTTTTGTTCGGCTCTAGAAAAATAGTATTTATTTCGATGTTTCTGGGTCTGATGGATTTGTCTATTTTTAGTTAGGCCGTACGCAGACTTAGTTACGACTGTCTTTAGTCCAGCAATCACTCTATAAAAATAATGGTGTTGAACAGTACCAACAACAAACCAGTATTTTGTCCAAAAACCAAAACTGTTTAGGCTCGATCTAAGACAGTGCACACACTACATATAAAACAGTCTTATCTATCAGAGACAGTACCGTTTTGCCATGCTCCAAGATAGTTTTCAAAGTCAAAGTCAAAGCATTTATTTCAAATAGGCACATAAAAGGCACTTTTGAACGTCAAAAATTACAATAAAATAGAATTGATTCTAGTCGCCCCTTCCAGAAGGTAGTTTTCGTATGGAGAAGAATGGGCAAGAAACTCCACCGTTACTCTTTTAAAATGTTTTACAATATTTTGCATACATTAATTATATAATAAAATAATATATGAAGACGATGCACCTAAAATAAAATTACTATACCACAATAGGTAAAAGAATTAAAAATGAAACCATGACATATAAATTAATAATCTGATAGATACATGGTGCTCACATATTTACAAAAATAGAAAAGTAAACGATTTTCATAAAAAAAAATATATAAAAGCAATTTTAACAAGTAGTCAGGGTGTGAGTTAAGAGTAATTACAGAATGTAAACAAAGTAAAAAAGAATAAATTTACAATTAATTTAGCAACCAGTTTGATTTTGTCTAGACTCTAGATTGTCCAATGGAGCAGGACCAGCATGTTTCCAAGCGTTCTTATCCTGGATATAATCTTCTAATTTATAGTATGCTTGTTTACTAAGTGTACGTTTAATGCGAGTTTTAAATTTTCTTTCATTTAATTGCAATATATCACAAGGTATTTTATTGTAACATTTAACACAGTACCTCATAAAAGATGTATGTACTTTGGCTAATCTGAAAAATGGTTGATGTATTTTATCTTTATTTCTAGTATTAAAATTATGTCTATCGCTTATTTTATTAAAAAGATGTAGATTTTTTCTTACATACATAATATTTTCATAAATGAATTGGCAAGGTACCGTCATAATATTAATCCCTTTAAAAATTTCCCTGAGAGATTCGCGGCGACGTAGATTATAAATGGCTCTGACAGCTCTCTTTTGCAAAATAAATATGGATTCAATGTCAGCAGCGCGACCCCATAGTAAAATGCCGTACGACATAATGCTGTGAGCTAAAATAGTAGAATAGTATAAACATAAGTAGCTAAAATAGACTAAACGCGCAGTTTCTACATCTGTTAACTGTCTTATCTTTCTAACAGCATAAGCGGCCGAGCTAAGCCGCCCCGCAAGAGATGTTATGATGTTTTAGCGAGTGTCAACGCCATCTTAGTTTTCATAGAGCTATAATAGTCTCTGTCTCTCTGGAATCAAGTTTATGCACAGCCTAAGAACTATTAAAATAGCGGCTCAAATTAGAATAATATCTGGAAAAATAATATTGGGTACACGGCCATACTGTGAACAGAATAGGAATTGCGTATTTGCGATATTGTATTTTTTTACACTTATTTCTTTCAACCAAAGATTTAAATCGCTAAATTTGCTCTCACCGTACTTATGTCGCGCGTTATAGACGTTTCCAGTCAAGTCCGTGACTGGACTGCGATATTGTGTAAGACAGAGGTGTCAAAGCAAAACAGAAATGCGGCCATCTTGTGACGCGGTAGGTCGAATCGAACGATTTAAATCTTTGCTTAAGAAAGAATCAAATGTGTGAAATTGAAGGCTTGTTTAGTTTGTTATTTGAATAGGGTGGAAATAATTGTTGGGCTTTTATTGCTAAGTGTTGTAGACAGAAATTTTCTTTCTCAGTCTTAGGAAATCTTGTTACTCAAGATTATTATTTCACCAAGTAGTACCAATTGGTATTTTAAGCTTTGATTTTTTGCAATAAAATGATAATCATAACAACAGCTTTTTAAGTAATTCAGACGCGCTCAATTTGTCAATCCCAGTCCCAAATAATTAACGATCACACTCGATTTTACTGTCAGATTTATAAATTCATTAATCGTATTGATAGGCCGAATCATTGCTTATCTTCTTTATTACGATTAAGATACAATGGAACAACACGATAATGATTGAAATCGTTCATCATTCTGGACCTAAATAAGTTTTATTTATATACAGGAAGTTTTTTTTTAATCACCATAAAAATTTTTACAGGGTGTTCTACCCATGAATATCAACAACTTTCAGTATGGGACCAACTATTTAAATCACGAAAAAAAAATCTGCTGTTTAATACAAAAGTTCAATACCTACTTGACCAAAATGTATGAAACAGCAGATTTTTTATTATTATTATGCTTGTTAATTAGCTATAAATTATTCAGTGTGTGATTCTTGTCGGATATCTATGTTGTCATGATTATGTACATCTTTTGGCCACATGAATAATTTTGTTGTGTCGCTTATGATTTGATATGCTCTGTACTTTATAATATTTTTGAAGATAGATTTAGATACTTCATTAATTTCAATATTGTGTTTATTTCGTTAGGAACTTTAACTTTTAGAACAAATTTCTATGTATCACAACTCTGGTATGTATCACAACTCTGGTCCCCAAGATACAGGCGCCGCCTCGTTTGGAGACCGCCGTAAAGATCCAAATGATGATCGCTAACAGCTACAGACCGACATTAGGTTAGTTAATTATAAGGTAATACTTGTAACATTGGTTTGTAACATTGGTTCAATAAATTTATTATTATTATTTATTTTCTTTTTTATATCTCGGGACCATTGAGTCCCGGTCCTTTGGAAGGCGTACGAGGGGCCGAAGCCAACTCGCAGAGGCCCTTTAGGAAATTTTAATGAAATGTGACACCAACCGACGATTATCCCTGTGTGCACTATGCAAGTGCACCCAAGGACAACCCCCGGTTGGTGTAGGACTATTGCAGCATATGGAAAAATAAAAAGTTGGACTATGGGTTTGGGTGGCTAAAGTGGACTGGTTGCCAAGAACTATGGAAGAACTATGACCCCTGCCTGATCAATGTTTAATATATACACGGATAAAATAGCAGGGGGTGACTTGCACACTCAATAATGGGCCCCCGGAAACGGTCGCTAGCACATAGTGACGTAGCGAAAAGGGGGCAACATGTCCTGAGGTGCTTATGAGAAGTGGAGAGGTATTCCACGGCTATCAGGACAATCCCGGAAGTACGGTCAAGATCCCTACCAGCATCTTACTGGAATACTTATTATTATTATAATTAAATACGTATTCCCTGTAGAAAAATACATTTTAACTTTAATCGTTTCTTTCTAATACCACTGAACGTAATTTAATTTTGTTTTCTAGTTACCTAATAGGCTGCCTAAATGTGTTAAAAAACAACAAAAAAAATGTTTTTGATTAAACTGAATACAACACACCATGAATGTTCCAAGCTTACCCGCATTTATTTCAGCAATTTTTATCCTTTTTTTAAGCACCATTAAACATTTTTGAATACCCCCATAATTGCCCTTCTTACATTGTGTTTGGAGCAGTTATAGGTACTAATTAACATCGTATTATAGCTATTTACCATTTCTACAGCATTGTGCGGTCACATGAAAAAGTGCTCTAAAGTACGGAAAATGTGTAAAGTTAAATGAAATTGTATTACTAGAAAATAAACTTACCTCTGCGTAACCCTTCGGGACAGCTTGCGATAAGTGTTTTATTTTGAAGAGAAAAGTTGAGTTTATTCGTTCACAGTTGTAGACCAGTCGTTTATAATAGATACTAATAATGTGTGTGTATTGGTAAACAGAAATGTTCTAAAAAAGTTTATAAGTACAGTCTGGGAAATTAATTGTTTATCAAAGTGACACACTACGTCCATTTTTCGTGTAATAGCCATTTCATACAACTGTTGAAGATTTATTTAAATATGTGGCCAATTTCAGTTGGTAAAAAATTTCATAAGCAATTCCCCGACTTTACATACATTTTTGGTAGTCAATGCGATAGACGTTATTTCATTAAGTTCAATTAAAACGACTGATTTGTTATAAATAACAGCATATCAAACTTTTAGCAAGGTTGAATACAGGCAGGAACATCGACGAAGATTTTGAACCCCCCTGCGATAAAATTTATTATCGGTTATTAAAAAACTACTGAATTCATGGTTCCTGGTTGATGTCCAGGTTGCGCTTCGATGTCCTTGCCTGCCTGTATAATTTGCGACGTATTCCACATTGGCCACCCGCTTAAATGGCACCTGAGTAAATGCACCTGAAACACAGCGGCACATACCCTCAGGTGCCATTTAAGCGGGTGCCCAATTTGGAATACGTCTAATTTGCCTTTCAGAAGTCTCTTTGAAATTATGTTTATTGCCTTAAATAACTTAAACAATAGATGATCGATTTCTAAATAAAATACTAAGGGCTGATTTTACCAAAGTCAGATAACTTTTATTCTTGGAATAAAATTGACGACTGACAGTTCTAGTATGGACTAACTGTCAAAAATTCAATAATTATTCTCAGGATAAGACTTATTCTAGGTATAAAAGTTTGGTCGAATGCGCCCTAAGAGTCATATCACAAAAAATAATAAAAGGTAGGGGGGAAACAACATACAACAACAACAACAACGAACTACATTCGGGTAATGCTTAGTCACTGGGCGTGTTCTTACATCAGCTGTCTTGCCTGTAACAGATGATCAATCTAATTATTTTGTTTTATGCGTGCTATGTTAGGTACCTACTTATGTTTATTTGAGCTTTCGACGATATTTGGATACGATTTAATTGATGATGATACAACTAGGACAAGATTATTGTTGATTTTCAAAATACCATGCTAACTGCGCCCTTAGTCTTATGGTCCCAAGAGCAACTGCTGAGCATGGAGTCCTAGGGTCGATTCCCAGGACGCACAAAGTGTTATTGGGTTTTACCATTAGGAATTTCTCAGTAACAGCCCGGAGTTTAGAAGTTTGCGGTGTGATACCACCGTAACTCGGAAAGTCCGTTAAGCCATTGGTTCTGCGCCTGGGCTTTCTCCGGTCATGTTGAATTGCCGTTCCATCGGACTATGAGAGTGATGGAAGAGTGAGTGCACCTGTGTCTGCGCACACACTTGTGCACTAAAATATCTCCTACGTAGATGGCTAGTCTCCGCTGAGATTGGCTGTCATGTAGATAATAATATTATCATTTACAATTCGGACATGATTTTCTTAAATATGTTAGAATTACAAAAATAATTAAAATATTTTTAATGGCACAAAGTGCTGTACCCACCTAATATCTATAAAAGACACCTTCTCGAAAACCTCAAATACCGTACGTTTACAATCACACGATGTTGACTTGAACTGGCTTTCATGCTTGATATCACATCAAAAACCGCTGAAATTGATAGCCTGCTAACACCATTCGCTGACTAACAAAATCTGTCTAACAAAACCGACCTCTTTCCAAACCAGGGTCATACTCGTATCTACGTCACAAAAGCTAAACTATGATTCGCAAATACAGCAGAAAGTTTAACAACGGCCAATACAAGAGTTCTAACAGAGAGATTGGCGAGTGATGCGCGCCATTGGCGAGTGACCGCGCGTGCTCAAGCACCCGTCTTAAGTCAACTCAAAGCACGTGATTGTACCAAAGTGTAAAGTTAAAAGGGGAATGCTGAAGGAATGCTTTTGTTATAATTGGGCCTGAGGGAAATCTCGTAGCACAGCATCAAAACTACTTTCAAGAACTTGGGTATTTAATTAATCTTTTTGCCAAAGGGGTAAACATTAGACAGTTTTGCGTTCCATAAAAATTAAAATCAATACTGTGCATTCATCCCATCTACGGTTTTTTTAACAGGACTACCGGCATTTTGTCCTTTAAATAGTAAAGGGACTGTGGCATTGCGTCAGGAATGTAGAAATAATTTCAATTATATGTAGTTCGCAGCCGACGTATCATATGTATGACTCCCATACGGCGTGAAATGGCATATTACGAATAGGCATAACTAGGTATAAATCCCATTGTCTTGTATTCCTCTCTCTACGTGAAACTCAGATCAATTAGGAACAGTAGGTACCGACATACATGATCAGATCATGTATCGTTTAGAGGATGTTTGATTGAAGGACCGCAATACCTCAATTTTTTGAGGGATTGCGTATGTCATTTAATGGCACAAATTTGTTTTACTTTTAATTTTTAAATTGAAATTTTTCGATCCTTAACACAATTTTACGACTTCGGAAGCTTCCATGTAATTTTCTAGAACCAATTGTACATCAATGTACAGATAACACCAAAAAATATTGTGCTCTATTACAACCACAAACAAAAAAGTTGTGAATATAAATTTCGGGTGATTATAAAGAAACATTATTACTATCTCAATTACCTACCGTCTGGTGTTCTGGGTGAAAACTAGGGAAATGTGACACTTCCTGTCTCTAAGAGAATTGTGTCGGTCCTTCAATCAAACACCTTGTATAAAATAGGCCAAAGCGTCACACTTACCTACATAGTTAGTGACAAAGCAAAAACTAGGGATTGTATTTTCACAAAGGTCTTTGTAATTGTTTCCTCCAGAAACATCACAGTAGATATCGAATCAATTCTTTGAAGTAACTTAGAAAAGATTACAGGTAGTGAATGAAGTAGTTTGACTGTCTTTCGGGCTGAAAAAAATGCGTGACGCTATTCATAAAAATAACGAAAAAGTAAATAATAAAATCTGAAATAAAAATATAATAAAATAAAATTACATAAAATCATAACATAGTGCCTGTAGTCTCTGAAAGGTTCGACAGAGTAGTACCTATAATACACCCATATTTCGACAGTTATGTTTAAGGTCCATGTAATTGGGGGCGAGCGTAATATGCCATCAGAAGAAGCTGAAATATGATTTATACAATAAGAAAAATATTTAGCTTCTGATTTTTGTATTCAATGCAATCCACAATTTATTACAACATAAATAGTTTAATATACACACCGTACTGTAAGTGCTTTATTTCCAGTAACATAAATATAGGTAAATCAAAACAATAGGGTTCGGGACGAAGATAAAGTTTCTTAAATTGTATAAAAAAAGAGAATCCCTTTTCGGTGCACAGCTCTGTTGACGTACGTCAGGCGGCTAATGTCAAAAAGAAAGGTGCGCGTCGTCTGTTTCGTTTAGTCCACTCTCGGCCCCTCGACCCCCAATAAATAATGTGTCCACTGGACCCCTAACTATAGTTTCCTCTCGACCCTTGGGGGTCGAGAGTGCATTTTATTTTCCAGCCAAGTTTTAGTTTCCTCTCGACCCCCAAAGTACAGTTACGATGATAAATCATCAGTCTACTCTACAGTTATATTTATTTATATAGTTAAATTTATTTATTTATATGTCGTCACTAACGAAAGTTTAGCTTTAATAAGTTACTCAGTTGATTTCTGAGTACATGTCAAATTACATAGCTTAGCTCTTCTCACACGGCTTCTGATATAATATTCTAGAAGCTGCGCCTCATAGCACACGTCTCAAATCAGAAAGGGATCGGCACCGTATCGCCTTTCGCCTCGCCGTCAGACAGGCGTCAACCTTACGTAAGCACGTAACCAAAGCGGATCAGCAGCTCCGGTACGTTGACTCGGCTACGGCTCGGTGACGCAGCGCTTACGGCTCGCCGAACGCTGGTTGATGGTGCAGCAGGCAGGCCGAAGGGGTGAAAGGGGCAAGGGTGGACGAAGAGACGTAAGCTCTGGTAAGGAGAAACGTAAGCGTTTGGACGACGAGCCGTAATCGCGGGGACGACGAGCCGTAACGCACTACACCGCGGTTCGTGAGCTTGATTCACAATAAAAATATATTAATTAACCATGTCACTTTTAGGAAATCGAATGAGTCCATAATCTTTTAACTCGGCTACACTTTTACTGACTTATAAAGCGTGGAAACTAGTTTTCTAATCGAGCTAATTTATAAGGTCAAACATTGGATTATAATTTTCTTCGAATGAAAATTATAATTATTGCAGATTGTAAAAAGTTTTTGCTCCGTTTAAAATTGAAAATAGAATGGAGTAATTCTTTGATCTAAATATTTTTGTTCGGCTCTAGAAAAATAGTATTTATTTCGATGTTTCTGGGTCTGATGGATTTGTCTATTTTTAGTTAGGCCGTACGCAGACTTAGTTACGACTGTCTTTAGTCCAGCAATCACTCTATAAAAATAATGGTGTTGAACAGTACCAACAACAAACCAGTATTTTGTCCAAAAACCAAAACTGTTTAGGCTCGATCTAAGACAGTGCACACACTACATATAAAACAGTCTTATCTATCAGAGACAGTACCGTTTTGCCATGCTCCAAGATAGTTTTCAAAGTCAAAGTCAAAGCATTTATTTCAAATAGGCACATAAAAGGCACTTTTGAACGTCAAAAATTACAATAAAATAGAATTGATTCTAGTCGCCCCTTCCAGAAGGTAGTTTTCGTATGGAGAAGAATGGGCAAGAAACTCCACCGTTACTCTTTTAAAATGTTTTACAATATTTTGCATACATTAATTATATAATAAAATAATATATGAAGACGATGCACCTAAAATAAAATTACTATACCACAATAGGTAAAAGAATTAAAAATGAAACCATGACATATAAATTAATAATCTGATAGATACATGGTGCTCACATATTTACAAAAATAGAAAAGTAAACGATTTTCATAAAAAAAAATATATAAAAGCAATTTTAACAAGTAGTCAGGGTGTGAGTTAAGAGTAATTACAGAATGTAAACAAAGTAAAAAAGAATAAATTTACAATTAATTTAGCAACCAGTTTGATTTTGTCTAGACTCTAGATTGTCCAATGGAGCAGGACCAGCATGTTTCCAAGCGTTCTTATCCTGGATATAATCTTCTAATTTATAGTATGCTTGTTTACTAAGTGTACGTTTAATGCGAGTTTTAAATTTTCTTTCATTTAATTGCAATATATCACAAGGTATTTTATTGTAACATTTAACACAGTACCTCATAAAAGATGTATGTACTTTGGCTAATCTGAAAAATGGTTGATGTATTTTATCTTTATTTCTAGTATTAAAATTATGTCTATCGCTTATTTTATTAAAAAGATGTAGATTTTTTCTTACATACATAATATTTTCATAAATGAATTGGCAAGGTACCGTCATAATATTAATCCCTTTAAAAATTTCCCTGAGAGATTCGCGGCGACGTAGATTATAAATGGCTCTGACAGCTCTCTTTTGCAAAATAAATATGGATTCAATGTCAGCAGCGCGACCCCATAGTAAAATGCCGTACGACATAATGCTGTGAGCTAAAATAGTAGAATAGTATAAACATAAGTAGCTAAAATAGACTAAACGCGCAGTTTCTACATCTGTTAACTGTCTTATCTTTCTAACAGCATAAGCGGCCGAGCTAAGCCGCCCCGCAAGAGATGTTATGATGTTTTAGCGAGTGTCAACGCCATCTTAGTTTTCATAGAGCTATAATAGTCTCTGTCTCTCTGGAATCAAGTTTATGCACAGCCTAAGAACTATTAAAATAGCGGCTCAAATTAGAATAATATCTGGAAAAATAATATTGGGTACACGGCCATACTGTGAACAGAATAGGAATTGCGTATTTGCGATATTGTATTTTTTTACACTTATTTCTTTCAACCAAAGATTTAAATCGCTAAATTTGCTCTCACCGTACTTATGTCGCGCGTTATAGACGTTTCCAGTCAAGTCCGTGACTGGACTGCGATATTGTGTAAGACAGAGGTGTCAAAGCAAAACAGAAATGCGGCCATCTTGTGACGCGGTAGGTCGAATCGAACGATTTAAATCTTTGCTTAAGAAAGAATCAAATGTGTGAAATTGAAGGCTTGTTTAGTTTGTTATTTGAATAGGGTGGAAATAATTGTTGGGCTTTTATTGCTAAGTGTTGTAGACAGAAATTTTCTTTCTCAGTCTTAGGAAATCTTGTTACTCAAGATTATTATTTCACCAAGTAGTACCAATTGGTATTTTAAGCTTTGATTTTTTGCAATAAAATGATAATCATAACAACAGCTTTTTAAGTAATTCAGACGCGCTCAATTTGTCAATCCCAGTCCCAAATAATTAACGATCACACTCGATTTTACTGTCAGATTTATAAATTCATTAATCGTATTGATAGGCCGAATCATTGCTTATCTTCTTTATTACGATTAAGATACAATGGAACAACACGATAATGATTGAAATCGTTCATCATTCTGGACCTAAATAAGTTTTATTTATATACAGGAAGTTTTTTTTTAATCACCATAAAAATTTTTACAGGGTGTTCTACCCATGAATATCAACAACTTTCAGTATGGGACCAACTATTTAAATCACGAAAAAAAAATCTGCTGTTTAATACAAAAGTTCAATACCTACTTGACCAAAATGTATGAAACAGCAGATTTTTTATTATTATTATGCTTGTTAATTAGCTATAAATTATTCAGTGTGTGATTCTTGTCGGATATCTATGTTGTCATGATTATGTACATCTTTTGGCCACATGAATAATTTTGTTGTGTCGCTTATGATTTGATATGCTCTGTACTTTATAATATTTTTGAAGATAGATTTAGATACTTCATTAATTTCAATATTGTGTTTATTTCGTTAGGAACTTTAACTTTTAGAACAAATTTCTATGTATCACAACTCTGGTATGTATCACAACTCTGGTCCCCAAGATACAGGCGCCGCCTCGTTTGGAGACCGCCGTAAAGATCCAAATGATGATCGCTAACAGCTACAGACCGACATTAGGTTAGTTAATTATAAGGTAATACTTGTAACATTGGTTTGTAACATTGGTTCAATAAATTTATTATTATTATTTATTTTCTTTTTTATATCTCGGGACCATTGAGTCCCGGTCCTTTGGAAGGCGTACGAGGGGCCGAAGCCAACTCGCAGAGGCCCTTTAGGAAATTTTAATGAAATGTGACACCAACCGACGATTATCCCTGTGTGCACTATGCAAGTGCACCCAAGGACAACCCCCGGTTGGTGTAGGACTATTGCAGCATATGGAAAAATAAAAAGTTGGACTATGGGTTTGGGTGGCTAAAGTGGACTGGTTGCCAAGAACTATGGAAGAACTATGACCCCTGCCTGATCAATGTTTAATATATACACGGATAAAATAGCAGGGGGTGACTTGCACACTCAATAATGGGCCCCCGGAAACGGTCGCTAGCACATAGTGACGTAGCGAAAAGGGGGCAACATGTCCTGAGGTGCTTATGAGAAGTGGAGAGGTATTCCACGGCTATCAGGACAATCCCGGAAGTACGGTCAAGATCCCTACCAGCATCTTACTGGAATACTTATTATTATTATAATTAAATACGTATTCCCTGTAGAAAAATACATTTTAACTTTAATCGTTTCTTTCTAATACCACTGAACGTAATTTAATTTTGTTTTCTAGTTACCTAATAGGCTGCCTAAATGTGTTAAAAAACAACAAAAAAAATGTTTTTGATTAAACTGAATACAACACACCATGAATGTTCCAAGCTTACCCGCATTTATTTCAGCAATTTTTATCCTTTTTTTAAGCACCATTAAACATTTTTGAATACCCCCATAATTGCCCTTCTTACATTGTGTTTGGAGCAGTTATAGGTACTAATTAACATCGTATTATAGCTATTTACCATTTCTACAGCATTGTGCGGTCACATGAAAAAGTGCTCTAAAGTACGGAAAATGTGTAAAGTTAAATGAAATTGTATTACTAGAAAATAAACTTACCTCTGCGTAACCCTTCGGGACAGCTTGCGATAAGTGTTTTATTTTGAAGAGAAAAGTTGAGTTTATTCGTTCACAGTTGTAGACCAGTCGTTTATAATAGATACTAATAATGTGTGTGTATTGGTAAACAGAAATGTTCTAAAAAAGTTTATAAGTACAGTCTGGGAAATTAATTGTTTATCAAAGTGACACACTACGTCCATTTTTCGTGTAATAGCCATTTCATACAACTGTTGAAGATTTATTTAAATATGTGGCCAATTTCAGTTGGTAAAAAATTTCATAAGCAATTCCCCGACTTTACATACATTTTTGGTAGTCAATGCGATAGACGTTATTTCATTAAGTTCAATTAAAACGACTGATTTGTTATAAATAACAGCATATCAAACTTTTAGCAAGGTTGAATACAGGCAGGAACATCGACGAAGATTTTGAACCCCCCTGCGATAAAATTTATTATCGGTTATTAAAAAACTACTGAATTCATGGTTCCTGGTTGATGTCCAGGTTGCGCTTCGATGTCCTTGCCTGCCTGTATAATTTGCGACGTATTCCACATTGGCCACCCGCTTAAATGGCACCTGAGTAAATGCACCTGAAACACAGCGGCACATACCCTCAGGTGCCATTTAAGCGGGTGCCCAATTTGGAATACGTCTAATTTGCCTTTCAGAAGTCTCTTTGAAATTATGTTTATTGCCTTAAATAACTTAAACAATAGATGATCGATTTCTAAATAAAATACTAAGGGCTGATTTTACCAAAGTCAGATAACTTTTATTCTTGGAATAAAATTGACGACTGACAGTTCTAGTATGGACTAACTGTCAAAAATTCAATAATTATTCTCAGGATAAGACTTATTCTAGGTATAAAAGTTTGGTCGAATGCGCCCTAAGAGTCATATCACATTCTGACAGAATGATGAATTATACATGTCTAAAACAAAATGAAACTTCGATCAATCATTTTCTTTCTACGTTTGCCGCAGACTTTATTGTGTTTATCTTACATGTATTAGCCCTAAAAGATCTATATAAGATACATTTAGTTTATGGTAAACGTTAATATTATTTTAGTATATAACCATACCTATATAATTATATCTGAGGGGGTAGGTAGATAAGTGGCAATCGCTTTTAAAGCGTTTCGTATTTCTAGAAAAGAACCGGAGTTACAGACATAGCTTGCGGAGTAAGCAAGCTGAAGTGGCAGTGGGCTGGCTATGTTTGCCGAAGGGCCGATGGCTGGTGGAGCAGAGCGTGAGTTCTGGAATAGAGATCGGCTGCAATAATAGCGTATCCCCGAGTTAAAAGGACCGATGACCTTAAAAAGGTGGTTGACTTTGTAAGAACTCAAACTATACCAATATAATAATTCTGGCGACTTTGTTTGTTATAACGCGCTAGACTCTGGATATACCAATCAGATTTTTTTTTAAATCTTTTAGCTTTTGATAGCTTTGAGGGCTATTTAACATCACACTACGATCCTTATGAATAAAAAGAAAAAAAGTCAGAGGGACACAGCAAAATCGATGCAATAGAGGGGCGGGCGGTGCGATGCGACGCGTCGCGGTGGTTCGGGGGAAAATGTGGTTATTATTTTAGTATACTGTTTACTTTATGACTTCTACGCGAACGAAGTCGCGGGCAGAAGCCATTTAATCTTATAAATGACTGTTTAATAAGCAGTAAATAGCATTCTTCTCTTTGCCACTAAAAACGCAGAATTGCAGTAGTTTTATGGTTTGTTAAAACAACTAGAACGAAACGTGATTGTTATAGCCATAACATTGATTTTAAGACTGATTTTATAGACTTCTGTGGCAGATTCTAGTTTTATTTAGCAATAAATAAGGTACGTTTTATGATTCGATTAGGTACCTACGGTTTATTTTATAATGGAACATGGCATTTAAAAAACCCAGTAAGCTCACAAAGCGTTTGGTGGGTATATATGCAGTTTTGAGTCACAACTTGAGCCTGTCCTATCGCCAGCGATTAACGAGAAGTAAGTATGGCTAGCAACTTGGGGATAACAGCCCCACGGTTCGATCTTGCTATGGTTGGTCCGTGGTTAGATAACCATTTCATTTACATACCAATAAGCCGTTGTTCCCGGCTGTCATTCGTGAATTATGACAGTTGTAACGGGTCGTCAGAAGCCCGAAAATCTGACAACCAGTATTACCTGGTAACTGGTTTGTGGAGGTCAGATAGGCAGTCAAGATAGTTGGGATAAGGCTAAGGAGATGACGTACAGCTAGAAACTAAAAACGAGTTGGTGAGCAACGCTGGGAAGACGGCGACGACCAATTCCTCGCAGGCATTAGTAATGTACCAATCGTGAGTCTCTCAGTGAGTGTTCGCCCTCAAAACGAGCGTTGCTAAACGAGTACCTATACTGTCTTTGGCAGCTCTTTGTCCCTGCGATAAGCGAGCACTCGCCGGAGGTGTGAACAGTCAGCGATCAACTATGTAACTCTTTTACTTACACGGAACCTACAATCTTTTATAACGTCTAAATCCATACTATAATATTATAAATTCGAAAGTAACTCTATCTGTCTGTCTGTATGTTACCTTTTCACGCCTAAACCACTGAACGGATTTCGATAAAATTTGGCAGAGTGATAGATTGCATCCCGGGGAAGGACAAATGATAGTTTTCATCTACATACCTCGCGGGCGAAGCCGCGGGCGGAAGCTAGTAATATATATAACGTATTTATGTATAAACGTTGATAGCTAGTTGGTTTCTAGTTGGCGACGGGATAGGTGCTTACAACGGAATTTCAGTTTGACAATTGAAGAACATGCATTGCGTCATTACAGTTGTCAAGAAGACGAAAAATAGGAATCAATGTATTAGCAGTTTCCTCCGAAGTCCTTCATGTGATTTGAAGAGGGGGAGGGGAGCTTTGTGACTTTACGGGGTGCAGGTATGACCGCTATTATATGCCACCATTTTTTACGTGTTTATCATTTCAATAAATGCCATGTCTTTCGTTTTGCTATTCCTGGGTCAGGTACTTATGGAAGAAAAATAAAGGAGAGCGAGGTATAGGTAATTCTCACTCTCTCCACCGTTTACTTCTACATTATGTTGGATACGTTACTTATATGCCACAATAAACATGTATGCATGTATTTGTACATACTCGTTGGTCTTGTGGTCGCAGTACTGCTGACCATGACGTCTTAGGTTCGATTCCCAGGTCGGGCAAAGGCTTATTGAGTTTTGCTATCTGAAATTTCTCAGTAGTAGCCCGAGGCCTGGATTTGATGTCAATAGGCTCGCCTTCATTACATTAACTGGCAAAATGTAAGTGGAAAAACTATAGGTATAACTCTGCCCAACCTTTCGGGGTAACAAGACGTGATGTTAAACAGTACACTACATTTGCCTATCTGAAATGCTTTTACATAAGATAAGATAAGATAATGATTTATTTCTACTACATTATTACATGCATCAACAGATCAAGAACAATACATAATAGTGTAAATTATACTGTAGGAGACTGATGCCTACAGCAGGGCGTAAGGTCTGTATTTCAGGACACCAGGTCTACACCCCTTCAGAAGCAGTTACATTCAAATCGGATCATGCACTCGTACACAAATGCGATAAGAAGATCTTCCGTAGAAGTTCACATCAATGACAGCTACACCATTATCCATCCGTCATAGATTACATACGGTCGTTTACTGATCGCCCGGTGACCGAAAGCACCATGAATTTAGGTACCACACCGACCTGAGTGCTCCATAAATTCCGAACAATTAAATTATGAAGAAAAATAAACCTCTCTCGAATTATTACTAAAAGGCGGAAGCCTTAGAAACTAAATAATGCTCCTAATTGAATTATTATTAGAACAAATAACACACCTCAATGGCGACGTGGAAAGAAAAACTTTTCTCCCACAAAACCGTCGTCGATTCAATTTAACTTGGAATAATATTTTTCGTTTAGCTTTTAACAAAAGTAATATTTGTTCCGTTTTCACAATGTTCCTTTAATTCACCCATCTTTGTTTGGTCTGAGCCGTAATAAAGATCGTAAATGGAAGAAAAATTCAAGGGATAAGACGCGTATTTCGGGCAAGTCGTTCTTTGATATTCAAAGCTGCGTGATGTAGCTTCCAATATTGATGTGTTGCTTAGTATAATCTTTACGTTGTGTTTTCAATAAGATTTTGAAGCAAATCTTCGATCATAATTTTTGTGATAATTTTCCTGAAACTTGACTTAATATGTTGTGAATATTTTTAAAAAAATTTGAAAATCCAAAGTGACTCATAATGATTATATAAGAAACCATAGATATTTTACTAGTTAGGTTTTTATGAATACTACTTTGAATAAAAGAGTAATTTTCAATAGGGTTCCTAGGATGGGTGAAACGAATATCTAAAAAAAAATTGACTCAAAAAATTGACTTTTTTCGCAAACTACAATGTTTTCAGGTTTCACACTTGATTAACAGTATTTTTTTTGAAATATATTGATGTTTTTTTTATGTTTACTGCATTAAATCTATTTTTGAAAAATACAGAATTAATCTCCATTAAATTATGTAAACAATAGTATGTAAATTAAGTAGGTTCTTTGTACTAACAGGAGTATAAGAATAGAAACAGTTGCAGAAAGGAGGAAAAACATTTTTCTCGATCGTGTAGCACTCTCTAATGCTTCGCATTATGAGTCGTGTAATACTGGTCTACCTGATTAGATTTGTTAGTGTCGTTATCATTATGTGCAACAAACTATCAACCTGTACCCTTGCGCAACACACTTTCCAGCACAATCGAAATAATTTTAAAGGATATTGCTAATCTATTGCTTCACATGTTTGAAAAATGTGTCTGCTCAACAACGTAAATAACGCAATGAATGTTATTGATGTGTCAAAATTAAAGCCATTGGTAATGTTAGTGTGTTACACAACTACCCCCCGGTTTTGTGCCTTTTCGTTCGAATTAAAACACAGTGATTTAGAAATCTATTTGTTCACTGTGACATTGACTGTGACTACTAACTAGCTCTATTTACCGAGAAGAATTAGGTACCTACTTTGATTTATTCCGGTCTGATCCCTGAGTCCCCCCCTCCACCCACCCCCTCCTCGATCCCCTGCTAGTTCTTCTTCTGTTTTGAAATCTTTCTTATCCTATTTTATCTACGTGTCTCTTTATGACAGGTAGTGAATAGAACTGCAACACTATTTTGTAAGAAGTCACTATCTAGTTCATTTCCGTATATGCAGCATAACTTCAGAATTATTTTCCACTACGGATACAGAATGTTACTGGAAATTGCGTTAACAGAATAGTACTGCGGTTCGCAAAATTTACTATAAAATTTAAAATTCTATTTATTACGGTTCATATAATATATAATATTTACGTAGAATTTATTAGAAAAAATATTCGCTAGATACATATTCAATCAACAAAAATAGAGTAATGATTTCTCGTGTGTTAACATAAATTTAATCCATCACTATATAATATCTACACATAATTATCTGAAATACCTCTAATTCTTTCGTATCAGCAATAATCACAATTTAGGAGCCCGTATACCAGGAAAATCCTTACCATTTCACCCCAAAGCTGTATTTTGACGATTTGCGATTTTCATGAATTTGACCGATTGCGAATTTGACCATACGCGACAAAACGATAAAAACATGTAATAGAGAATTGCTTCCAAATACCAATAGTATTTGCTTACAGAAACACGCGCCCTTTGTCATGGTCTAACATAAACCAGTAATGATAAATTACAGCGGTGATACCATTTTTAGGAAAATTCTAGATTTACTCCAAAAATTTCTAGGATTTTGGCATCTATAAATATTGATGGGTAAGATTGGGAATGCTACCTACCTAGATATGTCGCTTATACTAATCATAGTGCGTAGTACCTACATTATTGAAAAAATAAATGGGTCGTTATCAAAGATTTGTAAATAATGTAGTAGGACTTACGTAACTCTTTTATTGTTTTCTTTTCTTTAAGTGTAAACAATAAAGACTATAATAATATGATTATGATCGTTGGACAGTTCCCTTCCTACCCTTCTAAAATATTGTGTTTTCCTCCTTGGTTGCATCATTCTTTTTAATATTGAAAGTCGTGATCTCCGCAGAAATATCTTCCTTAAACTACATTCCGCCAAATATTTCACTATTCTACCTTGATATATTGCTACAGTGCTCAATACCTCTTCTGTGGTTCGACAAACGCATTATAGTGATGTTAAACTTAATGTAGGACATAATGTTACCGAAATGCGTTATGTTATCAACCGCCGTACATTTTGCATGACTGTTATCTATAGTGGTATAAGCTTTATGGTTTCCTCTAGGGTTGGAACGGAGGCCATCTTAGCAAAGCGGAGGCTTAATTTCCGCAGAAGCGGAGGTAAACGGAGCTGGAAAAATATGGAAAAAATATAATAAAAAAAATATGGACCTTTTGGTAATCAAAATTTTGAAGACGCAGAAACTATATTTCACAAAAACATTTTTGCGGTTTTATCACCTTGTAGGCGATTTCTTAATGGTTCATAAATTAAATCGGCTTTACTAAGCAGTTGTTCACTTAAGACTGAACCTGGCGGGTTATGTCTCTCCCATATTAAAGGGTCTTCGCTTAATTTTGGAATCGATTTTTATATTACGGTTACAACTCCGTTTACTTGCGGAGGCGGATGCGGAGGCGTAGATACGATTCAATCAGCCTGGCCTTTTTTCAACGATATTTGGGGTCACCTTCCAAGCTAACTGGATGCAGCTGAATACCAGTATTTTACATGCAACGACTGCCTATCTGTTCTCCAAAATCCAGTTACTGGGCAATACGCTACCCCTTCGTAGGGGTGGGTTGTTTCACGTACACTTGGCGCACGCGGAGACGCTAACTATCATCAAACAAAAAAAAAAGGGTTGTTTCAGAAAATTATGACCTTGAGTAATCGTTATTATTTGACGTAAGTATGTTACAGACGCTTCTTAGGCGTAGGTAGTACGATTTTGCGCGGAAGTTTCGCATTTGCTGAGGCGGCGGCGCGGCAGCGAGATTCCGACACAACCCTAGGGATGGAAGGACCTTCACTATGGCACGCAGAGCAGTTTATTATGTTTTGTATAAAGAGTTGTTTGGAGAGTCGGTGAATATATTGATATTTATTATGTGTTCTTTGTTCAATAGGCTTACTGGATTCTATCTGCTTGGGGAGGCGACTGGTCTAATGAATCGTGGGATCTTTTTATTATATTCAAAGAGTGTATAGGAATATTGTTGAATATTCATTTTAGTATTAACCTATAGCTTATATTATGTTTGGATGTTAATTACCTACTCTATCAATAAAAACGGCTGAACGGATTTGGATTTTCGAAGATCATCCATTTTGTTCGGCGACTTGGGATAAAATAAATGTCTGCGGCCATGAATGAATTATTTTTTATTTGAATAGTGAGAGTAGTAGAAACATTTATTTGTATGGCGACAACGCTGTTATGAATTTGCGAACTAACATAAGATTTTATCTTTCGATCGGCCTCTTTTTGATGACTGAACGATTGTAACACACACATCTTTCCATGATAAAAGCGAGGCAATGTTGTGGCCAGGCTATCCGTGATAAAAAGTAGGTTGCGAGTGTCATTATTTTCCTATTTACAATCTTGTTGCGATTTCTGGTTTTTCTACCCAAACCTCAGTTCGTCCAATAGAATTTTTTGTTCCATATAAGACACATGATTTTCTTCTGTTTTTTTTTTTTTAATCTGTGAATGAGGATCAAAATTTCTGAAAGAAATAAGAACAGTGTGCTAATATTGTTTTCCTGTAGCTGCAATGGTTAAGGTACCTACCTACTCTTACTGCCCCATCTCAAAAGTCCACCCTGTATATCTCCAAACCCAAATTGTTCTCAACTTTGTGTACTAAGTAGAAAATAATGTACTTCTTAGTGTACTTTAAAAATCATGTAATTACTATGCTAGCAAAAAAATATATCCGGGAATGGGTGATCTTCTTTGACACACATAGTTATACTTTACAACATAATTATAGGCTACTTTTTATCCTTGTAAATGGTCCACGCAGACGAAGCTGCGGGCAGAAGCTAGTAAAGTCTTTAAATCGATAGATAAATAAATGCATCTATTTATGTGATAACTTCTTGCTAGATAAAGTTAAACTAAATTAAAGGTCATGAAGCAATTAAACTTGCAAAACTTTGTAAGAAAAATAAGAAAGACTTTAATTACGGCAGAGTTCGTTTTAATCAAGTTATGACTAATGGTGGGTCCACTCTATACAGAATTTTAGTCATACAGATATCTGTACAGACTTTGTATTATAGTCTGAGAAAAAAATTCCACGAAAATCTGTAGCGTTACTAAAATTAATATTTTTTATTAATTAGTTAATCATGTATTTAATAATTAATGAATTGGCTCCGACAAATATGCAGACATATGTGCAGAATTTAGACTTTTCTGATACACCGACATCTGTCTGTATTGCTTTGTTGCACAGACAAAATTCTATAGGTAGAAGTTGATGAAAGTCTGTACCGTATGGACCCACCATAGTACTTTTATTTTATGGGAAGGTGCGTTCGCAGAAATATTAAAGGTTAGGTTTGATTTATTCAACAACTTGTGTTG
Organism: Gortyna flavago; assembly: GCA_963669345.1. Taxonomy (NCBI): domain Eukaryota; kingdom Metazoa; phylum Arthropoda; class Insecta; order Lepidoptera; family Noctuidae; genus Gortyna; species Gortyna flavago. The sequence goes on from OY770135.1 coordinate 13,612,667, forward strand.
TAACGTATTCATCATGATAATAATTCTTCTGCCCTTATCCCAATTTATTTGGGGTCAGCGCAACATGTCTTTTTCCTTAACATACTTATCTGATCTATATTTACACAAAGTAAAGTGCCTGCTTGGGTTCGAACCCACGACCTACAACTCGTAAGTCGCGGCCGTTTCATCACCACTGCTCTCAAAACGGTGAAAGAAAACATTGTGAGTTGGCGGTTTCTTTGGTCTTCACCTACTCGTATAGCCATCCACATTCAGAACTTTCCTGACGACGTTTTCCTCATTCATTGTGATCATCATCTCTCTAGCCTTTTCTCTACTAAGTTGGGGTCGGCTTTCAGTCTAACTGTATGCAGCCGAATATCAGTATTTTACATGGAGCTACTGCCTATCTGACCTCCATAACCGAGTTACTGGGTAATACGATACCCCTTAGTAAGACTGGTTGTCAGACTTTCGGGTTTCTGACCACGAATGACAGCCTGGACCAAAAGACTTAACGTGCTTTCCGAGGCACGGAGGGGTCTTGGTATGTGAAGGTTTCACCCATCCATGGACCAAACGCGGCAAGCGTAGCTTAAACTGATCTATCAACCCGTGTGGCTGTTATTACTTAGCTACAGGACCCACCATCATTCATTGTATTGTTACGTATTGTGGTATCTAAATTCAACAAACAATAAACATGTGCAAAAGACGGCAGCTTCACTTCAAATTATTTCTGCAGCCAAGTTAATAATTTATTTCCAAAAACAGCACTTTTAAATTAAATTGAGATCGTCCGTAATATCCAAAACTTGTTGAGTTAAGGCCACATTGCCCAACATTAATTGGAGTTCTAAGCCAGGGTATTAAGAAATGAGGCCTGAAATCTACTTAACTAGACAACCCGATGTCAACGGAAGTTATAATAAAGCAATTTCTAAACAAAAACGGCGAAACTGTAGCTTAAAACTGGTAATTTATGTATTCGAAATTTAATTTATTCCAATCGCATAAGACATAAATGAATCCGAAAAGTTTATTAATGGGCATTTCGAAGGTGGACGGTTGCTCTCCTGAATAACGTGTACTGAATTTGTAATAATACTAGTTCGTACTCCCGTTGTTGTCAGTGCTTTAAATCTAAAGTCAGAGAAATAAATTGCTAAGCAAACAGACTACCTACTTAAATTGTCCATCTATTCAAATTACAACTATCATTCTTTTACAGTAAGAATTGTTTTTATAAATTAAAAATACAATTAAAATTTACTGTACATAAATAACAACTTATACATAGTTAATTAATTAAATAAAAATATAATGTCGAAACTCAATCTGTGTGGTTCTTTCTTCAAAAGACCATTTCAGACACCGAGCTACATGGTCTTCACAGACTGTGACCTCTGAGTTTGTTTTGGCTTTCTCAGAGTAGTCAGATAGGAAACGACGACCTCATCTAGATTTTAAAATATGAATAACGTATAAAAGTGTTTGTACAAACGTACTTACAGAAATAAAATCATTTATCACAATTTTTTATCTAAACAGTTGACGTATGGTGACAATTTGCTTAACAATTAATTACCCCGGCTGTACTTGAGTCGTATAAACCTATTGTATATTGAGATCAATAGGTATGCTAGAAAGGTCTTAAAGTAAGTTGCTTCTGTAGATAAGAGCTAATAAACATTTTGGGTTACAAGCTACGCTTATTATCGTTTCTACAATATTATACTTAGCATAAGCATGGCAAGGTTTGGTTAAGGTTTAGGTTAAGGTATTTATCTATAGGCCTGCGTCGCCTGAAATAAATGAATAAAAAAAAAAATCAGCCCCCGACCCTCGCTCGAGCCAGCCCACGCCGCTGAGCCTGTAGTTTTAAATTCGCCCAAAATTAATACCGATCCAGCCTGTCCCTTGCTGTCCTCTTCCAGCGACGCCCTAAGCCGAGGTCCGAACCCCGTGGGGGTACCCTTAGCGTAGTCGCTTAGTTTTTAAGTTTTATTGTTTAGCTATGGCTGGAGGCCTTAATTAAGGTATCCACAGGAAAGTCCGGTTAAGCAGTAGCCATCCATCATATAGGATGAACTGCGAGATGCCATTTAAAAAAAAAATTGCATAATCAGCCTATGTGTGGTAACTAAGTGGTTTTAACATAAGATTCCTAAACAAACTTTGTTGTTACTTACTAGCTCTAATCTTTTCAGCTTCAAGTTGGGCTAGCTCGACCCATTCCTTTTAGAATATTAGGTTGTTTGGAAGCTGGATGCAAAGCTTTAAGGGGGTGATAGTTGACACCATTTAGACCATTTTGAGCCACACATGTCTTAGACAAAGTATTTTTTTTTTTACTGCAAACTTTTATTCAACTATTACCAACTTTAACTTTATCTTATAAACGACTTATATAATCGGCTAATTGAATTACGTACTTTTTAACCTTTTATGGTGGTACGGTGCGACATTTATTATGTTCTTTGCACTTGTTATAAGATTATTACTTGATCCTGCCCGCGATTTCGTAAGCGTGAAATTTAGTATTCCCCCGACCCATCCCGTCGCATTGCATCATCTGCCCGCTCTATTCCTTCGTTCTTTCTGACTCTTTATCTTTTAGGGTGAAGCCAGACGAGGGTATTTTTTTGAGTTATGAGTCGCGTAATTTCAACAACACACACAGCAACAACTCATTTTGCGTCGCCGTGTGAACGAAACAGCATTTTTGTATGAAACCGAATGTAGCAGAAATTACGCTACCGACATTACGCGACTCATAACTCAAAAAATTGCGCTCGTCTGGCTTCACCCTTACACGGCTCCTAAAGGTCCTATCGTGATGTCAATTACCTCAAGAATTGGGCTATCAAACGCCGTGACAGCATAACACGATAACCTTTTGTATGGTAATCAAATTTGTTCTAAAATAATGCATTATTTGCGAAGGTGTTTTTATAAACATGATATTAATCCTTATCCAAATAAATACGTTATTCATCTCAAGTAATTAATTTTGAAAAAAATTGTCTTTGACATCATTTGATTTCAATGAATATAATTATCTTCGGAGATATCATAGTTTTAAGATAACTCCATGAGTCGCTCCATGTAAAATATTGGTATTCAGCCTATTTGACGCAGCCGTGAGGTACAGTCAACAAAAGAGATAAGTATGCAGGATCCGTGGATATAGTTGATATATAAGAAACTGATGGATGTTCTCGAATAAAATTTAATTTTATTAGGTAATAGAAAACAAACAGCTCATTTGTCAAATTAAATTTCAGTTGACAATATCCAACGATTTCTTACTAAAACTCAACTATATGTGTGCGTTACCCTGGCAAAATTCCGAAAAATATTGTGCTTTAGAAAGGTGGGACTATAACAAATAATTAGTGTATCATGAGGAGCAATTTGTTTACTAATAGCAAAATTTGTTTGAATTGTAGTTTTAAAAATATTTGAGGGAAACAGATTTTGCTGGAAACGTTACCCTGGAAAAAATCGTTTTTCAAAAATTCGTTTTATCGCGGAACCAAATACATGAATAGACAGCTTTTGTTGCGTAGTAAATGTTTGTAAATAGCAAAATTTGTGTGCGTTATGGTTCTTAAGTTATTTAAGATTTTGCTGCGGTAACGTTTTGCGATTTCCTAGATCTCGAAAACGGCTCAACGCAGAAGTTTGAAAAAAATACCAATAATAGACCTTAATTTGTTTAAATTTGTTTAAACAATTGTTTTTGCTTTGGTTGACGTAAAACAAAGTAATTTAATGGTTTCAAAATTCAGAAAAGACGGATTTTCAAGTAAACCAATACACTTATAACCAAATAAACAGCTGGAATAAATACATGTGGTAGACGCTTATAACGTCAGGAATTTTAGATTCTGTAACTTTACACAATATGAAGATAAAACAAATTTGATTAATTTTAGACAGGTCGTACTTTAGCGATCGAATACGTAGTTCCCATAAAATTAAGAAACATGGCATACATTAAACAAATTAAAATGATTCATAAACATTCGTTCCTGTTAATTTCAGCTTTCAATTACGGCTTTTATGAAAGATATATCAAAAACAAGGATATATCAGCAATTCTCTAATAAGCCGACCAAATTGAGATGGTCACGTAAAAGCGACCGCACCATACATAAGCGCATCCATCTTAAATGAACGGGATAATATGGATGTTTTGTTAGTACAGTTGCATACAAAAGTTTCCTGGTCAGGTTAGTAAAAATAATAAAATTATCATGATTATTATTAATTTTTCTATTTGTACCAATGCTTAAAACTTAAAAAAAAATAACTTAAATAAATAACTTTTACATTTATGTACCTCTTACCTATTTAAAAAAATCGGGCAACAGCGAGTTGAACTCGCGCATCGAGTGTTCCGTTTGTACCAATGCTTAAAACTTAAAAAAAAATAACTTAAATAAATAACTTTTACATTTATGTACCTCTTACCTATTAAAAAAAATCGGACAACAGCGAGTCGAACTCGCGCACCGAGTGTACCGTTTGTACCAATGCTTAAAACTTAAAAAAAATAACTTAAATAAAAAACTTTTACATTTATGTACCTCTTACCTATTTAAAAAAATCGGGCAACAGCGAGTCGAACTCGCGCACCGAGTGTTCCGTTCCATCATGTGTTTTTAATTTTCATCGGCGAGGCCTCTATTAGTCAGAGAATTTTAATACTGCACGCTGCGGTGTAGAATATTGTAGTTTTAGGTCAGCGCCATCTCTTGACCGATAAGGGAACTAATGTAGCTTTTGTTGATGATTTCTGAACAAATGTGTTATTTAGATACGTCATTTTATTTTTCCTGTGATCTTTACATAAACTTCTATCACATAGATTAATTTCAGATTTTTAGAACCATAAAAACCAAACTTATAAATTCAATGGGACAAGATGAAGCACTTTTACTCATGGGTCCATGGGTATAGGATGCTATTTTGTCGGATTAAAGTCGATTGTTTTTTTTTAATTATATAATGAGATTATTACTTACCTTTTTAGTTGCTTTGACTTTAAATAATTAAAATAAGAAACTAGTAGAAATTGTGTAATATGGTACCTGCACTTAAAAATATTAAAAAATCGCCTTCACGAATAACATTTTTCTGCTTAACTGTACAAAATGTCGGATACTAAGCTGCTAATTTGCGAAGATTACCCGTACGTACGGTGCGATCGCTTTTACGTGACCTTTTCAATTTCGTCGGCTTATTAGAGAATTGCTGATATATCCTTGTTTTTGATACATCTTTCATAAAAGCCGTAATTGAAAGCTGAAATTAACAGGAACGAATGTTTATGAATCATTTTAATTTGTTTAATGTATGCCATGTTTCTTAATTTTATGGGAACTACGTATTCGATCGATAAAGTACGACCTGTCTAAAATTAATCAAATTTGTTTTATCTTCATATTGTGTAAAGTTACAAAATCTAAAATTCCTGACGTGATAAGCGTCTACCACATGTATTTATTCCAGCTGTTTATTTGGTTATAAGTGTATTGGTTTACTTGAAAATCCGTCTTTTCTGAATTTTGAAACCATTAAATTACTTTGTTTTACGTCAACCAAAGCAAAAACGAATGTTTAAACAAATTTAAACAAATTAAGGTCTATTATTGGTATTTTTTTTCAAACTTCTGCGTTGAGCCGTTTTCGAGATCTAGGAAATCGCAAAACGTTACCGCAGCAAAATCTTAAATAACTTAAGAACCATAACGCACACAAATTTTGCTATTTACAAACATTTACTACGCAACAAAAGCTGTCTATTCATGTATTTGGTTCCGCGATAAAACGAATTTTTGAAAAACGATTTTGCCAGGGTAACGTTTCCAGCAAAATCTGTTTCCCTCAAATATTTTTAAAACTACAATTCAAACAAATTTTGCTATTAGTAAACAAATTGCTCCTCATGATACACTAATTGTTTGTTATAGTCCCACCTTTCTAAAGCACAATATTTTTCGGAATTTTGCCAGGGTAACGCACACCAACTATATCCGACGATCCTGCATACTGATCTCTTTTGTTTACTGTACACAATACTGTTATAATTTTTTTACTGTATTTTTTTGTGGATATTTTAAAATAAACTTATTTTCTTTGTTTTTCGCATCCAGTTAGACTGCCGACCCTGACGGAAAGAAAAATATGGATCGGTCGAAGTATCTGTTTGAGCACCTATTCTTTGGGCACCTATGCATTCAGCACCAATGGTATTCCCATTTGAGCACCAATAAATCGATCGATTCATAATTCGTTTCATAGTTTCGTTAATAGTTGAAAATTAGATAATATTATTTTCAACTTTTCATCACATAATATATAAGAATGACAGCTTAGCATTTTTAACTATTACGTTGTACTGTCGGTTGCATATTGCAGAACAAAAATATAAGTAGGTGTAATAAGGTATTTAAATACTTCCTTGTCAGTAAGAACCACAGAATTACAACCACATAATCATTACTTCACTAAATGCTCTCACCAATATTCTCTTGTTAAATAAACTGAGAGAGATATTTACTCGTGCGTAAATATCAATGTTGAGGGCCGGGGCTCAGAATTTAACTATTGACTAACTCAACTAAAATTATAATAGTAGAAATTATATTGTTACAGAAAGTGGGTTGGACTGTTTTACTTTTACGACTATTTCTGCTTCATGAATACACAGAGATCAGTTAGGTAGATGAAGCTATGAGATTAAACGTTTTAGTTATTAACCTTCAAGTAGGCGCGCGGCGTCAAATCGACGGTACTACATTTTCGTTCTTAATATCGTTATTTTTTGTCGCATGTATTTCCCATCCCTAGTAGCCTGTCAATGTTTCACTGTGCAGGAAATAAACTGTTAACCTCCCCACAACTCAACAACTCGTTAGTCGGAGCCGATACCACTTCTTACCAATCTATCTAACGGTTGTAATTACGTGAATATTTTGAGGGATTAATAGTTTCAGAGAAATGCGTGGACAAACATACATACAAATACACCTATAAAAAAGTGCGTGTGTGCGGGCGACAAATAGAATCTCCTGACAAGTCTGCTCGCCATGTATAGTGCCATAGTACCATGCTTCACAAAATGTCCATTTTATCTGTGTGATTTTTTTCTAATCACAAACACTTTTGGCGTTGAGTGTACTTTTAGGTAGAACGGCTGTAACGCGTCTGATCCGAGAAAAATCACCTTCGTAACGCGTCTTCGTCAGTCAATAGTTTTGCACCATCTTTTGTATTGAATGGAGGTATCCATATTTAGGAGATGTATGGAATGATAGATGATTTTAATGTAGCAGATTCTGCTTAAATTACACAAGACTGATTGCAGATACATAAAAAAAAAGTTGGATTGTAGAATCCGCTGTTTTACAAAACAGCTCCTTTATATAAGTGATAATGTTACAACTGGAAGTCAACTATGAATAAAGTTTAGATACATTTCTTGTAAATGCAAAACGTTTAGGATATAGCACGGTACATTCACAAAAATGTTCCTGCACTAATATTTAGAATTTCATTTAAGTTCCAACGGGCACAGTGGTTCCGCTTATTTAGTGACTGGACAAAAATAAAATAGTATCAAGAAAAGTTGAGCTTAAAGCTTTATACTCGTACACTGTCGCCTGTGAACACTCAGTTTGTGTAGATTACAAAACAAATTGGTGCAGAAGTTCCACTTCGTACATTTAGCGCATTTATTAAAACAAGGCACGATTAAATGATGAGCAAAATGAAAATAATTATCTCCTTCGTTGGCATTTTTTTTTTCGCCTGTATGAAGTTGGCTTTTCAATGATTGGTCGTTTTATCGCGAGGTGTAAGGAATAGGTTTTCTGCAGTATTTTATATGATGTTCAGAATGTTAGTGACACGCCACGGATATTGCCAACAGTCGCGATGCGGATATGAACTTTTTCCAGCAAGAGATATTTTTAGAGCACTTGGCTTTAAATAGTATTTTAGAGTGTAGTGCTTGGCTATCTCATTGCTTAGCGGAGTTTGTAGTACGAGTTTGAATGCAAACATTTTGAGAGTATGAATTATTTTGTTTAGAACTTATTGTATGTATTTTGCCTTTTGCAGTGTCCATATTTTCGCGTGTAAATAAACATTAACAAAAACTTTGAATTGTATCTAACCAAAGTGTGTAGCGTCATATCAGCAGCACAGGTCGATTGATATGGTTACGTTAAGCTTGCAGCGGTCGGTCCGTGGATGGGTCACCATCTTTACATACCGATACCCCTCCTTGCCTCGGAAAGCACGTTAAGCAGATGGTCACGGCTGTCATTGGATCTTCGACAGTCGTTACGGGTCGTCAGAAGCCCGAAAGTCTGACAACCAGTCTTACCAAGGGGTATCGTGTCACCCAGTTACTGAGTTGTGTAGGTCAGATAGACAGTCGCTTCGTGTAAAATTGGTGTTCAGCTGCATCCGGTAAGTCTGGAAGCCGACCCCAACATAATTGGTAAAAGGCTAGGCAGAATGAATAAATGACCAGTACGTGCCGTCTGGCTTCCATCGAGATTTAACAACGGATTTTCTAACTGATTTAGGTTCACCAAGATCTATTATTAAATTTTCCATTATTTGCATACTGAGCAAATGACATTTAGTAGCTAACTGGGCAAAACGAAATTGGCCCTTATCAAACTGTCAATAACCGACCTTAAGTAAATAGATACAAAGATGATTAAGTTAGTCTCCTTTGCTCATGGCCTTTTAGAAAATATATTGCTTTTCCCTATGCAGGGACGTTAATTGATGAGGAGTTCTCCAGCTATTTCACCATCAGCTCAAGGTTGCCTGCTTATCAGTCTTCTACAGATTGTACTTCGGTGAGTGTGCCCAAGAACTCCACGACCTCATTCCACCGGCCCCCTACTACCATCGGACATCCAGACGCACTGCAAGTTACCATCCCTGCCAAGTTGCTATTCCACACATTCGAACTAAGCGTTTTCAAAAGTCTTTTTTAATGCGCACAGCAAAAGACTGGAACTCTCTACCTGCGTCTGTGTTTCCGAGCGCATACAACCCGAATCTCTTCAAAGTTAGAGTGAATAGGCTTCCTCTGGGTAAGCTCACTCCATCGTCGACTCTGTCTCTGTCACCTATGACCTAGGCTAGAGTCAAGAGCAAACCCATATCAAATAAAAAAAAAAAAAGATGATTTCCGAGAGGAAATGCCGAAGTTGCTTTAAAAAATACCTAAATCGCTATAGGTTTGCCTATAAAATTTGAAGGTTTGCCTCGATTTCAATGGGATCCTCTAATCAGATTGTAACTTGATGAAAATGGAACCACCTCGAGACTATACCCTTTCAAACAAAAAAAATAATAAAATAAAATAGGTCCACAATTACGGAGAAATCGGTGAACATAGGTACATATAAAAAAAAAACATATAAAGGTCGAACACATAACCTCCTCCTTTTTGGAAGTCGGTGAAAAAGTAAGAAAATACGTTTATTACAGGACCAAAACACAGTCATGAACTTGTACGTTCCTATTGAACTTCAACTAAGCAAGTAAGCATAGGGTCGCAAACAGTTAGTTGGTTGTGTACGTCACCCAAGACTGAATTGGCGGCTCATTGATACAACTACAAGTACCTGCGTCATGTTACCCGTATGTGCAGTGACCTGTGTTCCTTTGATCAACTGGTACTTAGTCAAGTACAAAAGAGCTTAGATCAACCTAGCAACACCATTGGTTCGCTCTGTTATTGGGTAGTTGACAGTGCTGTAATATAGGCATGAGAAACAAGGTGTAAAGTTCACTCATTCTCCATAGAAAAGGGAGGACGGGTGTCGTGTCTGGTGGGCAAATGCCCTACGATTGATGTCGGGATTTGTATATATTTTGCGTGACGTCAATATAAATTGCATCTTTAGGTAATTCAAAGTAGTCAGTACAAATTGTAATGTTGAAAATATTTTGTTAATATTACGTGAAACTATTACGAAGATTTAACATGTCCATGGCGCATCCTACTAATATTATAAAAATTTGTGTTTGTAACACCTGGTTTCTGATTTGAAGAAAGTAGCAAATCTCAACTAATTATTCTCAAATACAGTCATATTTCATACTTAGGTCATACTTAAGTACAGATTAAGATGTTCTCAACTTAAAATTCTCAATTCAGAAACTGGGTGTTAGTCAACCAAATACGAGTAGACGGATTAGAATGTCATTTGGCACACAGGTCGTTTATAACCTGGATTAACACATAGGATACTTTTTATCCTGGTAGTAAGTTTCCGTGGGATAATTTTTGACGATCACGCAGGGGAAGCCGCGGGAAAAAGCTAGTTTACCATAAGTCAGTATTGATTTTCTACTCGATTTAATTGCCATCAAATGTTCTAAACCTGTGCAAGGGCTGGATAAACAGAGCGCTGAATTAAAAACTGCCACTCAATAAATCGCTGCCTGCAAATCATCCCTCCTTACAACACATAAAATAAAATTTTCAGCAAAAAAACGCAAACTGCTTCTGTTTTTAGGGTTCCGTACCTGAAAAGGAAAAATCGGAACCCTTATACGAACACTTTGTTGTCCGTCTGTCTGTCTGTCTGTCTGTCTGTCAAGACCCTTTATCTCGGGAACGCGTGGATATGGTTTTAATATCAACTCGATAGTTGAAATTAAAACCATATCGACGGCAAAAAGGAAGTATATAAGCGACATTTTGGTCAAAAATGAGTTACATATGCCATCCTACGTAAAATTTTCCGCTCTTTCGAATGCGCTTACTCCCATGGCTCTACGATGGCTTTTTTGGCGTTTAAACCCTAGCAAAAAAATTCATAAAGGACAAAATACGTCAGTTTTTCTAAAATTTAAAACTTTGAACGGCTCTCCTGAACATTTAATTTTTTGTCGCTTATACCCTATTTCCTCTTAACCGTCGATATACTTAGATCTACAGTCCCTTGAAGCTGTGAAAAAATCAAACTTCTAAGACGCGGGCCGTGAGACGAGGAACGCAGATTCACGTATCTTCATTATTCGCCATACAAAATGAACGCGATGCTTTTCCATCTGTAAACTAATTTCCGCGTCTGCGCCCCGTCCGCGTCTCAGGTCCTTTCTGTGTGGCCCGCGTCTAAGTTAACGTCAAAAAAAGATACGGCCATTTGTGCCGCAAGAATCGTATATTTCAACAATCTCAAGGGATTCAAAATTTATAGGGTACTTCCCGTTGACCTAGATTCATGAAATTTGGCAAGAAGCAAGGTCATGTAGTACAAGTAAAGGAAAAAAAAAAACAAAAACCGTAATATTGTAGTTACATTTAAAAAAAAATACCGTGATAAACTATTTACATACCAACTTTATACGGAACCCTCGGTACGCCAGTCCGACTCGCACTTGACCGGTTTTTTTAACAGAACTCACAATTGAAATGACTGGCACTTCCAAATGCTAATTTACGAGCACAAAGGCTGTTGATTCGACACCTACCAGTGTAAGTAACTTGATCGCCGCCGCCCCTGTAAGTGCAGCAGTGACTTTATTTCTCTTTTCCAGTTTTAATGCCTTGAGAAAACTTATTTCCTAGTAGTAAACAACGTCTGTTAGTTCCAAAGTACGCTGGATTTTTTGCAAGGCAATTTTAAAATCTACCGGAATTCTACGACAGATGATGGTTTGTCTAGGTTTAAAATTAGGTTAGATGACAGACTCTTTTCTTGATCAAATCGTATTGAAATGCGTCTTGGGATTTTTAGTTTTCCTGTATTAAGATCTATCATAATAATTGGAGAAACGGCATTGAAGGCCCTGTCCGCCATATGTTTTTTCTAAATGGCGGCCACGCATTTATCCTTAAATCGATAGCTGACATCAATGCAAACAGAAAACATGGCGGTCGCTATTTTGAAAAAAAAAAATGGCGGACTAGTAGGTATACCACGGACCTTCAAAGCCCTTTCTAAAACGATTCCGCTTGGCAGACGAATTGATGACCACAGTTTCTTTGTCTTGGACACAAGGTACAAACTGAATAAACACAAAAAACGTACATCGATGAAAACAGTAATTGAGTCATTCCGTCTAAGTGTCGAGCTCTTAAAAAGAATAATGTGGCAGCTATTACCAACGATGTCTGTAGATTGTTCCTCATTTTAAGGACTTGGATGTCTGCTTTTAAAATTTACTTCTTTCAGACTGCTTCAGGTAGTAAAGGAATGAGAAGCAACCATTTCGTATTAAGGCGCTACCTCGAAAATCTAAAATCCTCGAAAACCTAGCTAGCGAATGTGATGCAATTACTTTTGAAATGCAAAAGAAGAGTGATGGCTATAATGTGCGTTCGCTCGGAACATAACGACGTATGTGCGAAAACGAATTTACTCCTTTTTTAACAAAATAAAAGAATTAAATTTGAAACTATTTTGAGTAAACTTTGATATGATAATTCTTTATGTTTTAAAGTAAATTCCATTGAATAACTCTTAAGCGTTACGCCGTGATGTCGAAAAAAGTGAAAACATAGATATACTTTTTTTTACTTTTTTCAACAACACGGCGGCGGGCGGTGTAACGTTGTAATTCTGTAAACTTTAACGTGTGAACTTCTGGTTGTTGTTACACTTAGGTACATAATAATATATAGTTGTATAGTAATCTGTGGAAACTGTTTCTGGATTGTGTTGAACTAATTGTATACATATGTTTGTTATTGCATGTGTTTGTTTCCCAAATAAAATAAAATAAAAGGGAAAATTCTAAGACTAATAAGAAGATATGCTAGAAACGTACCAGTCCGTGGAGAGCACATCCTTGACAAGTATTTAACCATATAATTCATTTTTTTAACAAAAGTTTCTTTTCTCTAAAATGGCATTTATGTTAGGATTAAAATGGTCAAGTACAGGACATTTTTCACCAAAATTCCGTTAACTGACTACCACATTCCACTTTTATTGTATATTCACTGTACCCGTAAAGCCGTAGGTAATATAAAATGTATTTATTTATTTTCCCCGGAGGGTCGGCGCGTGCGACCTTTTGCTTGTCACAGTAATGCCACAGAGTGCCTCTGACTCTCAAGGCAAAGATAAGTAATGAGGTTACGTCTGGCGCGGATTAAAAATGATTATTTTATTCGCTAATATTTTACAGATATCTATATTGTTATTTATTTATTTCTGTCTCTGCCCGTGACATCACAGCGGCCTATAAGAGGCAGCGCTGCGACATTTATTTTTAAATGTCGCAGCGTCATGATGAGATAGGGGCCTTTTGATCTCGTATAGTCCACATTGTAAATGAGGACTTGAATGATGACAGTGATATTGAAAGGGAGCGAAGAGCATGGTCGATCCGATGTAATATGCTGGCCCGTAGGTTTGCACGATGAAACTCACTCTGTTCAAGGCATTTTGCCAGTCTTTTTGACGCGCAGCCTGTAGGTTAGACATACGCAGAGGGCCTACAACGTTCTTCGCATATAGTATAATAATGCTTTTAGGGTGCTGTTGGGGCTCCCGGGGTTCTGTAGCGCATCGGGCATGTTTGCGGAAGCAGAGATAGATAGGTTTCGTGCATGCGAAAATCAATATCCCTGATGAGTAGGATTCGGGGGAGAACCAATATTTTAAAGGTGATAACACATAAGCCAGATTGAACGTTCCTGGGGCACTGGACCCGTATGACGGATAGTGCAGCGGGAAGCGGGCATAGTTATGGGTTCATGAATTAGTGTTTTTTTTTTATTTTTTTTTTATTTAATTCATTGTATTTTTATTTTACTGAGAAATGTTACTAACGTAGCTTTATAAGTGTTACGTGTTCGATTTCAATAAATAATAAAAACCGGCTGATCAGCCGAGATACAAAAATGTATACCAACAAAAAAAAATAATAATAGGAGTTTCTGTAATTTTTTTTTTGTAACTTTTTTATAATATAATTGTATAATTTGGTATTTTATTTTTGACGGTGTTTAGTTTAGTTTGTGATCTTCCTTTACTGTTCATTCTTTCTTTCAAATTGCCCTGTACCTGCCTGACCCAAAAGTCTAACTTGAACATAATTACATAACTTAAACTGCGAGGCACCCATTAGGTACGAATTGGTTCTCTAATAATTACAGGAACGTTGATATATATCTAAATTGCCGCAGTATTAGTTAATAGTTCTCAGACTAACGTATATATAATTATATTAAATCACACTAGAATACATTATTTAGCAAGAGTATTCTTAATTATAATGTAAATTGATCCTCATACATTCAGCGAGAACGGAAAATTATCTCATTTCGCTTGCCATTTGAATTTCAAGAAATCACGCAAAACTCGTCAGCATGTGTTATAAAAGGAAAATGATAAAACAGTAAAAAATTAAACTCTTCATAATTGCTGTTTGTTCATGATTTTTTCATTTGTTTTTATGGTGCCATGTAGTCTTTAGCCCTCTCCAAAAAGAATAAGCAATAATATCGAAGAGTATTTTTTCCGCCACGATATGTAGCATAAGTAATCCGCTTAACACGAAATATGTTGGCAATTTAATCGAGGAAAATAATAAAACAGTTAAAAATGAAAATCTTCATAATTGCTGTTTGTTCATGATTTAAATTTGTTTCTTTTTATGGTGCGATGTTGTCTTCAGCCCTCTCCAAAAATTACAAGCAATAATATCGAAGAGTATTTTTTCCGCCACAATATGTAACAGAATCCGCCTAATACGAAATATGTTGGCCATTTACCCGACAACTAATGTCGTAAAATTAAAGAAACCATTTCAGTGAGCAATTCAATGGACCCCTTTAATGGTTTTTACCTTAGAGTATGGATTAGAAAAGCTATCGAATGCCTCACGAGTACTGGTTGTCAACAGTAGCAGCTATCTAACAATAGAAAAGTAAGTAGTATTGTGTCCAGCAGAAATAAGCAATGATTTTATGCAATTTTACTTAGTTTCACACATATATAAGATATAGATATAGGTATATGTCTGTGCTTAGTTTGATGTATTCAGAATGCGTAGTTAATGGCCATGTGACGGGTCTTTTTACACCTTGTATATTGGTTGCATTTAAAACAAGTCGCTATTCTCCTACTTCCTATCCTACTATACTACTAATAATATATAATATAATATCCTACTTATTATAAACGCGAAAGTTTGTGAGGATGGATGTTTGTTACTCTTTCACGCAAAAACTACTGAACGGATTTCGATGAAACTTCACAGTAATATAGCTTATACATCAGAATAACACATAGGCTACAATTTATAAAGATTTTGTGTAATTTTTTTTTGGCCTTATTAGTAAGTCGGAAAAATTCCTGCCCTCTGAGAGCTATCTTGGCGTGCGCTCCCTAAACCGTTACGGCTACACGAAGATAATGTATCGTGGGACTGTTTGTCTTAAATAGTTCTAAATAAAAGTCCGCGACAGCATATATCTACCTTTTATGTGGAAGCCATTATATCCAAAATAGTGATCCATAAATACATTTAAATCGGATACTTTTTTTACAATGCACATTTTAGAGTACTTAGTTAATTCTTATGAAAATTAATACATTTATCGCTTTGGATATTTAATGTAGATAAACTTTGTCTTTTACACTAAGTAATTTGGACTAATTCTTTAAAAGTTATCACGATAAGATTGACCTGAGGTAGAGCGCCATAGAAATTGGCGGCGCGGCGGCGCGGCGGTCCCGAACGCGGGCAGGCAGACGCGTGAGGCACAGAGCACTTTTATAATACGTATTGCGTACCTATCACAGTATCAATCTCAATCTGAATCATTTTGAAGGATATCGCTAATCCATCGCTTTACCTGTATATGTTCGAAAAATTTGTCTGCTCAACAACGTAAATAAATAACGCAATGAATGTTGTTGAACTGCCAAAATGAAATGAATGAGTAGGCATAATTATAATTTTTAGGTAGTATATTTTAAGAAGGGCCCGAGGGGCCCGTAGCTAAATAATAACAGCCGCACAGGTCGATCGGTCAGGTTAAGCTACGCTTGCCACGGTTGGTCTGTGGATGGATGACCATCTTTACATACCGAGACCCCTCCGTGCCTCGGAAAGCACGTTAAGATGTTGGTCCCAGCTGCCATTCGTGGATATTTTCTTCTACAGTCGCTACGGGTCGTCGGAACCCCTAAAAGTCTGACAAACAGTCTCACCAAGGGGTATCGTATTACCCAGTAACTGGATTGTGGAGGTCAGATAGGCAGTCGTCCTACATCAAATACTGGTAATCAGCTGCATCCGATTAGACTGGAAGCCGACCCCAACATAGTTGGGAAAAGGCTAGGCAGATGATATTTTAAAAAGAAATATCAAATCAAATCAAATCACATTTCATTACTTAGATTATTACAATTGTTTTTTTTTTGTTAGTTTAAGATTAACGTATAGTTTTAGGTTTAGGTTGTGTTGTAAGTAGGAAGAACATAGATTCGTTTTCCTCATAATTAGCTAATGGAATTGTTTTAGTTAGTTTGAAAATTACTACGGATTTTGTGATTTTTTAAATAGTACTTACAATAATGACTCAAAAGCGTAAGTCTAATATATATTTCATAAAGCTCTAATAAAGCTCGAGCTATAAAAATAGCTAGACTTAACGAGACGTCTCAACAAACTGAGCTGCGAAGGTTTGAGCAGGCGGTGCGTGAGGCGCACACAGAGCTACTGAGACAGACACCAGAACAGTTCCAAGATTATCGTCAACAACACGCTGAGTATCTGGCATTTCAACGAGCTGCTGAAACTTCAGAACAGTGTCAACCTAGACGTCAACGGCATGCTGAGTATCTGGTGTCTCAACGGGCTGCAGAGACACCAGAACAGTCCCAAGATAGGCATCAATAGCATGCTGAGCATCTGGTGTCTCAACAGGCTGCATAAACACAGGAAAAGTCCCAAGATCGGCATCAATAGCATGCTGAGTATCTGGTGTCTCAAAGGGCTGCGGAGACACCGGAATAGTCCCAAGATCAGCGTCAACAGCAGACTTAGTATCTGGTGTCTCAACGGGCTGCAGAAACACCGGAACAGCCCCAAGATCGGTGTCAACAGCATGCTGAGTATAGTGGTGTCAGAACAGTCACAAGCTCGACGTCAGCAGCAGGCGACTTACATGGCGTCCCATAGAGCCACAGAAACCTTTACTAGGGCTGAATCCCGCAGATGCGCTGTTGTTACACTAATATAATGTATCGTGGGACTGTTTTTCTTAAACAGTTCTAAATAAATGTCCGCGACAGCATAATTATCTACCTTTTATGTGGAAGCCCAAAATAGTGAGCCATATCGAAAGTACCTCTTCCTGACTCCTGTATGTTACCTTTTCACACCTAAACCACTGGACGGATTTCGACAAAATTTGGCAAGGAGATAGATAGCATCCTAGGGAAGGGCATGGGCTACTTCATCGTTACTGTCCCGTGGGATAATTTCCGATATCCACGCGGGCGAAGCCGCAGGCAGAAGCTAGTATATAATATAATATTATAAATGCGAAAGTTTGTGAGGATGGATGTTTGTTACTCTTTCACGCAAAAACTACTGAACGGATTTGGATGAAATTTGGTACACAGAGAATTTATAATTCGGATTGACACAAAGGATACCTTTTATCCCGATATTCCTACGGGATCGAAACTTATGCGGGTGAAACCGCGGGGCGCAGCTAGTAATTAATAATTTCTTTATTTATTAGAAAACTGAACACAATTACAAAAATACTTACAATTCTAGATATTAGTAAACAATTTAACTTACATGCTATGTTAGTACTTAAATTCTACCATAGACAGAGTGGTGTTTATAAGATACCTCACATTGACATGGATGCAAACATGTCGTTTGCATCCCTAAAATTCAGGCATATCTCGCCAGTTACCTTAGAATTTGAACGCCTTGTCTCATTCATACTGCTCATCCTTTTTAATGGTCTATACAAATTATCTAGCGGTTAATGTACGATAACGTACTGTTCATAGGTTCAGTTATGTGTTCCTTGGCTTTTTGGTTGGCAGTTTAGTGTGCACAAGATGTGATGTACTGTTACATATCGATTATTTGGTGGAGTTATTCGTAGATCATTGACAATAGTCACGGGTATTCAGAAAAACTTTTCACCCAGTCTTACCAAGGGGGTATCGGGTTAAAAAGTAACTAGGTTGTGGAGGTCAGATAGACAGTCGTTCCATGTAAAATACTGGTATTCAGCTGCATCCGGTTAGACTGGAAGCCGACCCCAACATAGTTGGGAAAACGCAAGGCAGATGATGACAGTGCGGTGTGGGTCTCAAGGTTGCACCAAATGGGAGTCCAGCTCAGCATGTGTCAGGCAAATATACCTGACGCTGATATTCTGCTGGATCCCTGCAGTGACACGCGGACGTTGAGCAGACGAGATAAATTGCTGTTGTGACAGTGTTGTAATGTGGAGAGTGAAAATATGTAAGTATACCCGACACTTTAATTATGTATTCTACAATAAAGTTTTGCATTGGGAAACATTCATGTTCGTGGGTGCATGTGTTAATATTGTGTATATGTTACCGGTAATCTGTATAATTCAGGTATTCTATACAATACCTAGGCAATGTATAGAATAATACCTGAGGCGTCCAGGCAACGTATGAAATATTATGAATATTAGTGTCCGTTACATACTTTACCTAGGTAATGTATACATGTCCCAGGGATTGTATAGAATACCTGCTGGTTCATCGGCAATATGTAAAGTAAATAGATTTGGTCTGTTTTTATCAATGTTATGTAAGTACCATGGGAGAAACGAACATCTATACACCGTAAGGACTATCCTGCTTACAACACACGGCCGCTATAGTAACATTTGTAACTTCAGGTAAAATCGGTTGCATGGTTGCGATCGGTTGATACGTGACGTAGGATGCAAGAGCGAGTGAAGGGCACCCCGAGGTTAGGTTTGGTTAGGTTACTTTAAACCCTTTTCACAGAAATAGGGGCTCCGCGAAGCGGAGCTCCGTCGACATTGGATGCAATGGTCGTTCATTATACACATTGCCTGATGCGCTTCGGGCATTTTATACAATACCTAGGCAATGTATGAAATGAATCGTATTATACACATTGCCTGAACGGTTTAGGCAATGTATAGAATGCCTAGGCATTCTATACAATGCCGGATTATACACATTGCCTATAACATATATGAAATAACAATGTCACCAAATCTTGTCTCATTCTCGAAAAGGGTTCGTCAACAGAATCCTGTTCAATAAAACATACGATATTATTTTTATGAAACGGGACATGAATATAAATTTTTTATTTGAGGCACAAATCGAAAGAGGAATCCTAGTAAGGATATGGAAAGCATAGTGTTAGAGATTTCGAATTTCCTTGAATTTTATTCTGAAGTAAACAATTTTATAGGAATTCGATCAAAGTGTTACGAATACCTATTTATGGTAGGATTTTTTTACATCTATGTAACTTGGGGAACAGTTACATGATAATAATTGATTTATTGCTGATACAAGAATAAATAAGGAAATAAGTATGTTTTATTGTCACAGAAACAAGTGCAGATAAAAAGATGAGCTAATTCCAACAAATGATCCTTATCGATAATAATTGTCTGCTTAGGAATAACTAATATCTACTATGAAAAATGTGATGCGGATTTTAATTGCATGAAGGGTTCGCAACTTAATGATTTTTCAAGAATTGATCGAATTATAGTAGCGTTTACCAAACAAAGGTCATATTAGTCATTATTATTCATTACAGTAACAATAATACTGTAGGTTTGAACCTTTGTACAGAACCCTAAAAGGAGTTACGAAATATTCATGGATACCCTTTTACCTTTCGGATGTAACATGGGCCAGGTTTAAAAATAGTTAGAAGCCTCTTATAGAGGTGAAAACTTCCCTAGGAAAGAAACCTTCTAAGTTTGTCTTTGTACTATCTGAAAAAGCCTTTTAGAGTACCTCTTTATTATGATTGAACTGATGATCATGAGGTGCTGGGTTCCATTCTCAGGTCGGGCAAAGTGCTATTGGGTTTTTCCACCAGGAGGTTTTCAGTAGCAGCCTGTGGTCTGGCTTTGTGCCCGGATGATGGCGATATAGGCTCGCCCCTATTACTTACGACTTAAACAGAGGCCTTAGTGTGAGTTTTTTTAACTCAAGTTCGATTGCGACCGCGTTAGAATGTTGTATAGGAAATTAAGTTAATCCTAGTGACCACCAGGTGGCGCTATAACTTTTTCAATACAGGAACACCTCTGTCTAGTCTATCGGAGATTACAGGCGTGATGTTATGCTATGATTATTATGATTGTTACCGGATGCGATTTTATGTAAAGTTATAAGCTGACCGCTTAACTGAGACGTTGTATGAGGAGGTAGCTGCGCGGTGCGGGAGGGGTGATAGTTGTCAAAAGTTGACGAATCACTGAGCTCTCGCATCACGTCACCACACCCCTCCCGCACCGCGCTGGTACCTCAGGCAACGTCTCAGTTAAGCGGTCAGACTAAAGGTATGATCGTACTTGTTAGGGAGGAGGGAAAGTGCCTAAATTCTATCTTCAACATGAGAAATGGCCAAAGCACATTGCGTGCGGCTACATTGTCGCTATAAAGCGAACTATACTTCGCGCGCTCTGTGTTGTACAGCAAGACATGTCGAGCGGTGTACGAGAAAGAGTGCGCGAAGTGTAATTCGCGTTATCGCGTAAATGTAGCCGTAGCACACCTTGTAACTATCTCATTAAAAGCCCCGAAATCGGACAATCCAGCATAACGGCTTAAAACGTGAGCAGCCACAAGTCCGACGCGGTTTTATTGCGGTCGGCGCTTGATCAATTAAGCCTTTAATTAAACCTATAGCTTTAAAACTACGAGTTTCAACACTTCTACTGTTAAGCCGTTTTGGAGGAGTTCTATAACAAACACTGTGACACGAGATTTTTAAATAATAGGTTTATTATTATTAATTACTAGCAGCGCCCCGCGGTTTCACCCTCATAAGTCTCGACCCCGTGGGAATATCGGGATAAAAAGTCCCCGGGAGTCAAACTATGTATATACCAAATTTCATCTAAATCGGTTTAGCGGTTTAAGCGTGAAGAGGTAACTGACAGACACACTTTCGCATTTATAATATTATTAGTATGGATTGATTGTTTTGGACTTGTGAACAGCGTTTAGTGATGGCTGTTTACCAAGATTCTGCACCTTCGTTATCTACGGTTCAAAAGTGGTCAAGTGAATTTAAAAGGGCAGAGAGAGTATTGACGAGGACACTCGCGCGGGCGGCCCGGTTACTGCCTCTACGGAAGAAAATAGGACTCTAAGATAACATTGATTGATGTTCGATACGGTACAAGTGTGTGTGAATAGAGCACGTGGTTATGAATAGAGCAGATGAACGTAAACGAAACAAAAGCTGTAAGTAAGGATCGTAGCAGGTAACGTTCTGTAGTTTCTGGCGACCCCATAAGAAGAAGGTATTTAAGTATGTTTTCAGAAATATAATTAGAAAATTTTATTCTCAAAAATAATTATTGTTTTGCAAGCAGTTTTTTTATTGTTTAACTTATTAAAAAATTTTCCAAAACAGAGTCTTTTAACATGGCTCCAACGACATATTCATTTATTTGCGTTCCACAAGGTGAAATAATATGTTAACGAAAGCCTTAGAGCTAAGAGCCGTTGTAGACCCTCTCAGGGCACAGCTAAAATTATTGCTTGTTACGTAGATATTACTTAAAGTTAAAAATCTAAATCGTAGAAACTTCGAAGGACCTGCCAAACCGAATCTTACCTCAAAAGCAGTCCTTGATCTCAAACTACACTGCAATGCCTACACATTCAAATAAAATCGTGTCACCAACATAACGATAATACTTTTATCCCGTCAACCCCAATTCAGTAGTATTACACTTGAGACCCACACCTCGTTGTATTATATGGTCCGCTTACTTTCTATAAAGAAAGGCGAAATTTCACTCGGTGAAATAGAAATATTGACATTTCTGAAACGCTAGAAACTTTGTTATAGGATTTTGAAGCCGTTATTTTTGAACAGAATCTTCTTAGGCGGCGAGTCGATGTTTGAACGAGAATTGAGAGTGTAATTTCAAGTACGCGTCACATGACGTTACGTAAGACAAAAGAAAGACATAACTCTCTCTGACTCTAACACTAATCTTTCTTATTCTATATTTTTTAAGTAGTTTCACTTCGATCACGTGTATAACGGACGTGCGCTACACGCGCATAAATAAATAAAAGATACGTTTTTGTTAAAGTTTAAAATAAACAGTTTTGAAAATATTGGATTACTTGCATGTCGTCAGAAACGCAAAGTGGCCAAATACGCATTTCGTCAGAAAACGCATGTTGACAGAAACTCATCTCGTCAGATTATGTAAATTTCCCCTAACTTATCTCCAATACTTCTGAGCACACATAAAAAAAAAATAGAAGTTGTTCTTTACTTATAGATTACAGGAATACGGCGGTACTATTGCATAATGACTGGTTTTTAATGTTTTTCTGAATTCGTATTTTTGGCATGACAGCAAGAACATTTGATCGATGAGGACATTTTCTTTTGGTTTAGTTACTTGACAGTTGTTGACCAGAAGGCCAATTCTCGTAATTTAAAACGTTCAAAATCTAGTCGCAATCTCATCTCTGCGACAAAAAATTGTTAAAATGTAGGGAAATTAAAGGTTATTTGACAAATTGAGACTGAGATCAGACTGTGAAGTTTCTTAAAATTACGAGAATTGCCCCACTGGTTTCATCTGAATTAATTTGAATATTCCTGGTAATCTGTTCCCAAATTGTTGTTAATATAGTATACATTGTAGCATTTGTAGCAAAATTCTCAGGTATGGTCCAGTACAAAAAAAATATCACAATGACGGGGGTAAAACTGGTACAAGTGACTCTCGGCTTCGTTTTACACCCGTTATTTAAGAGTCGTCAGTCAAAACGATGTCGATTGGTCACATTTCTGCTTTCTGCTTTACTCAATTTAAATAAGAGTACCTATGAATACACTGCACTGAACAAAATACTACACTTAGTTTTCTATTTACAGCCATTACTCGTAAAGAGGCATTCGACAGCTTATCTAATCCATACTCTAAGTGCTTGAACACGTTGACTCGCGGGTGCAGTGGCGGGCGCGGTCACGAAATATCAAACACACAGCATGATATGCAAGTATTCACGTACAAAACGCAGGTGCGTTGAACCAAGTCCACCGCGCCCGCACCCGTCACTGCGCCCGCGCGTTCCTACGTGAACAGGCACTAAGGTAAAAACCATTAAAGGGGTCCATTGAATTGCTCACTGAAATAGTTTCTTTCATTTTACGACATTAGTCGTCGGGTAAATGGCACACATATTTCGTGTTAGGCGAATTCTGTTACATATTGTGGCGAAAACAATAGTCTTCGATATTATTGTTTGTAATTTTTAGAGAGGGCTGAAGACAACATCGCTTCATAAAAACAAAGAAATAATCATGAACAAACAGCGATTATGAAGAGTTTAATTTTTTTACTGTTTTGTTATTTTCCTCTGGTAAATTGCCAACATATTTCGTGTTAAGCGGATTACTTATGCTACATATCGTGGCGGAAAAAATACTCTTCGATATTGTTCCTTGTTTTTAGAGAGCACTTATTTAACCTCTGATTTTCCATAATAGTCCAAATTACAGTGACCTTTATTCTCATTCTAATAAGGTTGCTGTTAGGTTGCTGCTGTTAGAAGTAAAATAACTGCAAACGGACTGTTATACGGCTGTCATTTGTTTTGGCAATCAATATTGGGACCAATATCATAAAAACAAATGAAAAATTTATGAACAAAAGAACGAACGAACGAAGAGTTCCATATTTAACTGTTTTATAATTTTCCTTTTCTTAGCAGAGGCTGACGAAATTTACGTCATTTCCTAAAATTCAAATGTCAAAACGAATTCCCTAATTTTCCGTTCCCGCTGAATGTATGAGAATCAATTTACATTATTATGAGTATTCTAGTGCGATTTAGTATAATTGTCTAAATGTTAATCTGAGAACTATTAACTATTACTGCGGCAATTAAGATACCAACGTTCCTGTAATTAGAGAACGAATTCGTAATGGGTGTCTCGCAGATTTAGGGTTGATTTTACCAATGCCAGATAATTTTTTCCGAGAAAAGTTTTGAAGTTTTGACTGTTCTTCCATACAAAATCTGTCAGACGTCTATTTTGTTCTACAAATAAAAATTATATGTCGATTGAAAAATCAGTCCTAAGTTATATAATTTTGTTCAAGTTAGACTTTTGTATCAGGTACAGCCTAGGTAGGTACAGGGCATTTTAACCACCATTTTAATAATTACTTACATAATTGCCATTTTATTTCTTATTTCAAGATTTTTTTTCTAAATTTCAGCAGTCTCATATTGTTTTGTCTGAGCCTGATGAATACGAAAAATATTTTAATAATATGTTTTTTTTTCCATCAGTAAAAAGACATGATATGTTTAAATTCATAGTTCCCTTTGGACACAATTTTGCTAAATAAAATATTGAAGCATAGCTTTTAGAGCACAAACTCACTATCTAATGGCTTTTGAGCACACTAGGTTACACAAGCGCGATTTTTTCAAACGCCATTTTTCAAACGACTGTTTCTATAATCGATCACGATCGCTAAATCACGATAATATCAAGAATCTGTTTATCACGGTAATGTTCAGCATAAAATGGATTCGCCATGCTTATATTATTCCTATCGTCATCTATATACTTAAAACTAGCTTCTGCTTCTGTGGATGTCGGATATTATCCCATGGGAAGGTGCTACTGGGAAGAAAAGTATTTCCTTCCTCAGGATGCCATCTGTCTTCTTGCCAAATTTTATCGAAATCCGTTCAGTGGTTTAAGCGTGAAAAGGTAGTTATTTATATTCAATGATATCATGGGTTGGGAGAACTAATTATTAAAAAAAAAGTTGCCTGTATTATTTATTCCTTGTAATATCAGCCATCTGCTAGAGAAAATCCCTTCCAGTAAAAATCGAACCACCCGTTTCGGAGATTAGATGGAAAAATAGACAGACAAAAGGTGGCGCGGGAAAAGAGTTCCTGAAAGGATATGGGGAGGCCCAGCAGTGCGAGAGTATAGCCTAAAAAAAATTAAAAAAGCTGTTTGTGTCAAAAATTTTGACATTATAAACATACACTTTAATTTCATTTATTTGTCGCGGTGTTTTATTGTGTTGTTTTATTGTGTTATTTGTTTAACAATTTACAGAGTCAAATATAATTTTATCAAAAGTATGTGTATATTATATATATTTTTATTACCTCGTCAAAATATGTACCAAAAATATAAATGACCAGATTTACACCCGTACTCAAAACCCTAACATCCTAAGCACAATTTTCATTACTAAACCTCACTCATAACAAAGGTCTAACCGGCACTAAAAGGAGAATTCATAAAACACTAAGGTTGATGGCTAGAGCCAAATGAAAGTGGTGTAAACTAACTGAGGAGACGTTATGTCTGCTTCGTGACAAGACTCCTTCATAGTGGCTTCCACGCCGAGACACAAATTGTTCCCAAAATGTTTGCACCCAAATAAATAGAAATGTGTTTGTGGCCAATAAAGTGCAGTTCTTATTATTTAGTTAGGTATTTCTGCTTTTCTTCGCGAGGGTGAAGAAACTTTTGTTAAAGAAAATTAATGATACGGTTAAAACCTTGTCAGGGATGTGCCTCCACGCACTGGTATTTTTTTTTTTTTTGAATAACGTCTTTCTGATCTCGCAAAATTTTTTATAAGAATTTTCTATCTTATTTTATTTTCAGCGCAGCAAATCATAAACTCCTTCAAATAGTTCCTGAATTGGTGTGAGCATATAATTTTTCCTGGCTTTTGCAATGTGAGCTGCTTACCCAAATTAGTTACACCCTCGTCCACGGCTGTCTGTCTATCACATCGGAACATACGATTAAAAACATTCAAGAGGAGTAAGGGCCTTAATTTTGACTTGGTGCAACCTAGGTGATATCATATGTAAGTGTAAGGATTGGAGATGTTGTCAGCGCGGATAAAAAAAACACGTCTTTCGGAGTCCCCCAAGGAAGTATTTTAGGGCCTACACTATTTTTGATATACATAAACGATCTTTGTAATCTAAGTCTAGATCATGGCCAAATTGTTTCTTATGCTGACGACACTGCCCTTCTATTTTCGGCTGACTCAGAAAAAAATGTCTACAAAGTTGCGCAACGCGGGTTCAATATTGTTAATAAATGGCTTCAACTTAATTCACTAACACTAAATGCAGACAAGACAAATTATATTAAGTTTTCGATGCGCAAGCAAACATCAACTGGAACCATCTCGACATTATATGCTCATAATTGCACAATTCCTACAAATAACCAATGTATTTGTCCTAAAATTAAAATAGCAAATACAACAAAATACCTTGGTGTTATAATAGATGAAACACTTTCGTTTAAACAACATATAGAAGCTTTAAATAATAGAATTAGCAAGTTGATTTTTGTTTTTAAAAAATTACGCTGTATTGCTGACCCAAAAATAGTTAGACAAGTTTACTTTGCTCTATGTCAATCGATTATAACGTACTGTATTACCACATGGGGTGGAGCGGGTAAAACAAAGTTACTATCAATCGAGAGAGCTCAGAGGGCGATTCTCAAAGTGTCTACTTTCCGCCCTTTCCTTTTTCCTACTAACCTACTGTACAAATCTTGTGTAGTATTAACAGTTCGACAGCTATTTATTATGGGCATTGTATTAAAACAACACAAAGATTTACCCTACAGCTCTAGATATACAAATAAAAGACGTAAAGATATAGTTTGTCCACAAATTTCAACAAAACATGCTTTTATATCCAAATTTTACCTGTACCTCGGACCTCTCCTATATAATAGACTAAACTCGAAAGCAAACATTTATTCTGTGAACTATACAAATTGTAAGAAAATCCTCAAGGATGCTCTCCAAAGTATGTCTTATGAAGAAACGGAAAATTTACTAACCGTGTTAATGTAAATATAGTTATACAATTTTCACCTACGTTAATTTAGAAACTAAGGGTTATTATAAAACACCCTGCCCTGGAGCTGCATTGGGGAGGCACTCCGGTATCACCGGGTGCCGACCTACCTCCGTTGAATAGTCGGGGCGTATTTGACGGACAGAGCCGTCATCTACCCCGGTCGCGATGGGGAATGGAACCGGCGAGAGATGTCGTGCGGTGTCCCACAGGGATCGGTCTTGGGACCGCTCCTGTGGGACATCGGTTACGACTGGGTGCTGCGGGCAGACCTCCCTGATGGCGTCAGCGTAGTTTGCTACGCTGACGACACGCTGGTCCTGGCGCAGGGGAGGTCGCATCAGGCGGCGGCCGACGCAATGACACGCGGGGTTGCGATAGTCGTGGAGAGGATCCGGCAGTTGGGTCTCGAGGTGGCTCTGCACAAATCCGAGGCCATGTCTTTTCATGGGCTTCGGAACGGGCCACCATCGGGATCCCAACTGACGGTAGGAGGGGTTCGCATCGGCGTCGAGACGACGATAAAATACCTGGGTCTCGTCCTCGACAGCCGGTGGAACTTCGTGGAGCATTTCCGACGTTTGGCCCCCAAACTGGAACGGGCTGGGGCCGCTTTCAAGCGGCTCCTGCCCAACCTGAGGGGGCCAAACGCCTCCTGCCGGAGGCTTTACGCGGGGGTCGTGCGGTCCATGGCCGTATATGGCGTCCCGGTGTGGGCGCGTTCACTGCGGCTTCGAGCCGCCCACTACCTGAACGCGCCCCAAAAGGTGGTCGCCATAAGGCTGATACGGGGGTACCGCACGATCTCGCGCGAGGCGGCAAGCCTCCTTGCCGGACTGCCGCCATGGGATCTGGAGGCGATAGTCCTCGCGCGCCTCTTTGAGTGGCGCGCGGAGGCACTACGCCGGGGGGAAAACCCGCTTCCGCGGCAAATTGCTGCGGAGCGGACAGACCTCCGGCGCGATCTCATGGCGGCATAGAAAGCGCGACTGTCGCAACCCAGCGCAGGGCACGCCGCGATAGCGGCGGTAAGGCCCCTCTTTGAGGAGTGGCTAGAGAGGCGTCACGGCGCCCTCACCTACCGCCTGACGCAGGTCCTCACCGGACACGGATGTTTCGGGAGGTTCCTGCACATAATCAGGCGGGAGGAAACGCCCGGGTGTCACCACTGCGAGGATCGCCCTGAGGACACGGTGGAGCATACGGTGGAGGTCTGCCCGGCTTGGGCAGAGCACCGCCGTGTCCTCGTAGAGGCGATCGGCGGCGACCTCTCGCGCCCGGCCCTGGTCCAAGCCATGGTCCGGGGTGAGAGGGAGTGGGAGGCAGTCACCTCCTTCTGCGAAGCAGTCATGCTAGCGAAGGAGGTGGCGGGATGGGCGAGGGAGAGAGCTGAGAGAGCCGCCCGTCCCAGCCGCCGTGGTAGACGCTCCGGGCGTCGGGAGCCGCGGGCCTGCGGACGGCGAGTAATGGGTAGCTCGCCGTCCGATCAGGACCAGGCCCGTGCCGGACGGCGCGTATGTGTTCCACGCGCGCCTCAAAGAGATGTCAGCATCGAAGGAGGGGCCCGTCAGGGCCGAAGCCTGCCGGGGCAGCGGGATTGTCCGAAAGGGTTACCGCTGCCCCGGAACATAAAGGGCTAAGGAAGGAACACGGATGGGTTTTAGTCAGTAAGAGTCTGACACTCCCTTCCGCTCCACCCAGAGCGGGAGGGGTCATTTGATGACTTCCCATCCTTAAAAAAAAAAAAAAAGGGTTATTATAAGTAGTTATAATTATTTGTCTATTGTAAAATTTTGATTATTTATTAATTTTAAAAGACTATTTTAGCTCTTCTTGCCTGAAACACAGGATTACCTAGTTCAAGCACGTAAGTCTTAGCAATATAGTTTTTCTTTAAGCAAAAATGTAATAATTTTCACTTATAATTTTTGAATAAATATATTATTATATTATATTATATGATCGTAACACTGGAATCCATTGAAGAACGCTTTTATGAGTATTATTCCATTAAGAACACAAGATAACTTATGATAATGTCCACGCGTAAAAGTTTACTCTAACCTAAACATGTTATTTAATTATTAAAAGGGAACTCATACCCTTCACCACAGGAAGGATCAGATCGGGACACGTGAATAGAATTATGGGAGGTTATTTTAGGATTATTGATTCTCTTACGGTCGCAAATAAACTATTCTTCCCATTATCCCAGCGTCTGTTTCCTATAACCTGTCAAACTTCAAAGGAAAAGTCAATAGGCATGGTTTGGCTGTGCTCGTCCCATCCTAGACCACATCCATCGCTGTCCATCTGGCGAGACAAAGGTCTAGGTCGGTCCCATTATATTGGGTTCCTCTCACTATGAGTTTTCCGAAATACCCCCATGGAATTACTGTTTATTATTAATTATTTATAGTTTAGGAAAAAACTTAGCTCAAAGGGAAACTTTATTATTATTATTATTTTGTCCGACGAAATATCCTTAGGGTCTTGGCGAGCGGCTTATAAATAAAGTTTTGAACCACTGTAAACATCATTTTTTTGTATCCTACTGTTGAGAAAAGGCTTCCCCTAATTCCTTTTAAACCTTTATCTATCTTTGGCGATTTTTGGTCACCTCCGCTGTGCAAATCTGTTCATATCGTCACCTCACCTTCGCCGCGGTCGACCCGATCCAATTATTCATCATCTGCGTACAGTTTTTCCCAACTATGTTGGGGTCGGCTTCCAGTCTAATCGGATGCAGCTGAATACCAGTATTTTACATGAAGCGACTGCCTATCTGACCTCCACCACCCAGTTACTGGGTAATATTGTGTCGACTGCCAAAGATCCACGAATGACAGCCTGGACCATTCTAAGGCACGGAGGGGCCTTGATATGTAAAGATGGTCCAACCGCGGCAAGCGTATTTTACCCTGATCTATCTACCCGTGCGGTTGTTATTACTTAGCCACAAGCCTCTAAATTGGACTAGCCAATTATTATAATAAAATAAAGTATCCAGGGCATAAACATTTCAATCACTTAAATCTTCAGAAACTTTTCGATAATGATTTGGGTGGAGAATCCTTGTATTTTATGATCATTTTGCGTGGGTGTTCATCGTCGCGGCTTGTAGGCGATAATATCCACTTACATTGATGAGATACAACAAATTAGTTAGAGTAGCCTTTGACGCGTTCCTTTGACCTCATAAATAAATAAAAGCAAAGAAAATGTACACCTACAATATACTTTTCCTTCCATGCCTGATTTGGTAAACACAGGGACACAAGGATTAGTTAAACTGAGGCGAATCCCGCGGAACGTCAAAAAAGGTATGTCTAAACTGTCGGTAATCATTATATGAAGAAACCCTTTAATTCCTAATTATTAAAGGGTTTCTTCACGCGATTATTTCATGCCAGTATGAACAACAGATTTTTTGTGTCACACGAAGTAAAAAGATAAGTTCTCATTGTCTCATAAAGGTGCAGAAACGTATTTCTGTACACCCGCGAATAAATTGGTTAAAGGTACAGTAACGGGCAAAAGTGGAGTGTCAATCTCACAAAGGAATATATTGACACTTTTGTTTAACTTACGCCCTTTTTCTAATGAGTATAAAGTGCATCGATCTACATGGTCTTCAATGTTCTGACCAAGATTATGTCTGGACTTTAAAAGACACGTGACCTCTGAGTTTGTTTTTGCCTTTCTTATCAGAGTAGTCAGATAGAAAACGCCGACCTCATCTAGTTTTTATAATATGATTGAAGAGTGTTTGTGCGGACCGGACCTACTTTGATAAATAAAATCATTTATATTAACTAACATTTGGTATTTGGTGAACTGGCGAAATGTGAATAAACCTCCGCCTTTCTCTTGGAGGATTTAGTAATTTACCGCCCAGGAAGCCATGGAAACGCATGAAAATATGATTACCTCTTAAAACGTTAATTATGATGGTCTGTGGGGGAGCGATATTCTGAGGTTCCCGGATATTTCAGATAATGATGGCGAATTACATCTTTTAATGTTTTTATATACACCCATGCTATAAATCCTCCATAAAAGTTTCTGAAACAGTTAGCTTATTGCCAACATTAAAACAACCAGTGCCATAGTAACCATCATCCAAACGAGTGTTATAATGTTGTACTAAATTTCGTTATGCAACTCCTTTTAAAAAAAGAACATTTGTCATGCAGTATTCTATCAATAAGTGCAGTCATAAATAGGATTACCATTCTTTAAGTTTATTTTTTTGTAAAAAAACAACATAATTATGTAGACTAACAACTTTTTAAATCGTTCTTCACCGAATGATAAAACTCTGCAGTTTTCCCCCGTTTCGTGGATCAAATCCCGTTTACAAACTATACATCTCGGAAAATTAATACATTGTTTCTTATGGGTATCAAAACTGCAACACGTAGCATTACATAATCAGCCTATAATGTTCCCACGGCTAGGCTACAGGTCTCTCTTCAAGAGGGAGCGGGCTTATAATGTACCACGCGGGCCCAATGCAAGTTGATAAATGTCACATGTCTTCCAATTATTGGTCCGTTTTCCTCACGATGTTTTCCTTCACCGTTTTGAGAGCAGTGGTGATGAAATTACACAAAGTAAAGTGCCTGTCTGGGTTCGGACCCACGACCTCAAAAAATATGAGTTTATGGACAAATAACTTTATTTCCTACAAAATAAAGTGCAGTTTAAGCTACAACTTCAAACATTTCAATAGTGCTAGTCACTCTAAAATTAACTTAACAGTCATTATAATAAAGGTGATATTTGTTTAACTTGAAATAACATCAATATGAAACATAAAGACTAAGACTTCAGCTAAGTGATTTTTTTTAATATAGATTCTGGTACTGTCAAATAAATCATGTGTCATAAGCGTAAAAGTATTTTATCTACATTTAGTAGGTATCAAACTCTACAGACTGGAACAACATTTTCTAAGTTCGTACAGTGATTGCCTTTCATTCGAAATTATCATTAAAATGTTCATCAAATCAGTGACCTCGAAACTTTCTAGATTCAAAAACCGAAACTTTGAATCGAATCTTGTGACCAAAAGGGACCAAAACAAATTTTGGTTCACCCCGATTACTGGACAAACAGCCAACTTTGTTTCGCCTCACTTGATCCAAATAGACCCAAAATTATCTTCATAGATACTGATATCACAAAATAAATTGGTATTGAAGGTACGGTTCCACGCGGAGGCACTACGCCGGGGGGAAAACCCGCTTCCGCGGCAAATTGCTGCGGAGCGGACAGACCTCCGGCGCGATCTCATGGCGGCATGGAAAGCGCGACTGTCGCAACCCAGCGCAGGGCACGCCGTGATAGCGGCGGTAAGGCCCCTCTTTGAGGAGTGGCTAGAGAGGCGTCACGGCGCCCTCACCTACCGCCTGACGCAGGTCCTCACCGGACACGGATGTTTCGGGAGGTTCCTGCACATCATCAGGCGGGAGGAAACGCCCGGGTGTCACCACTGCGAGGATCGCCCAGAGGACACGGTGGAGCACACGGTGGAGGTCTGTCCCGCTTGGGCAGAGCACCGCCGTGTCCTCGTAGAGGCGATCGGCAGCGGCGGCGACCTCTCGCGCCCGGCCCTGGTCCAAGCCATGGTCCGAGGCGAGAGGGAGTGGGAGGCAGTCACCTCCTTCTGCGAAGCAGTCATGCTAGCGAAGGAGGTGGCGGGATGGGCGAGGGAGAGAGCCGAGAGGGCCGCCCGTCCCAGCCGCCGCGGTAGACGCCCCGGGCGTCGGGAGCCGCGTGACGACTCCCGGCCACCGTAGGCGCGGGCCTGCGGACGGCGAGTAATGGGTAGCTCGCCGTCCGATCAGGACCAGGCCCGTGCCGGACGGCGCGTATGTGTTCCACGCGCCTCAAAGAGCTGTCAGCAGACACGGAGGGGCCCGTCAGGGCCGAAGCCTGCCGGGGCAGCGGGATTGTCCGAAAGGGTTACCGCTGCCCCGGAACATAAAGGGCTAAGGAAGGAACACGGATGTGTTTTAGTCAGTAAGAGTCTGACACTCCCTTCCGCTCCACCCAGAGCGGGAGGGGTCATTGGATGATTTCCCATCCTTAATAAAAAAAAAAAAAAAAAAAAGGTACGGTTCCATACACTGAGTGAGACCAGACTAGCTTTTAAATGTCACTTTTTGTTTTTATTTGTCGTGCATACTAGGCCTTTGACTGCCTCGTTGGTATCATGGTCGTGGCGAAACTGCTGAGCGTCGTGATTGTTCTGGGTTCGATTCCCAGGCCGGTCAAAGTGTAAGTAAGGGTTTTTTCATTAGGAAATTCATAGAAACAGCCCGGAGTTTGGAAATTGGCGGTGAGTTACCCCCGTGCCTCAGAAAGCACGTTAAGCCATAGGTCCTGCGCGTGATCTTTCTCCGGTCGTGTCGTCCCATTGGACGGATGAGAGTGAGGGAAAAAGGAAGTGCACCTGTGTATGTGCACACACTTGTACACTATAATATCTCCCGCGCCGAAGGCTAGTCTCCGCTGAGATTGGCCGCCGAGGCCGAAATATAGTCTGGGGGTCTGTCTATTTCTTAAAGTGCGTCTATTTTGTGCAGAATAAAAAAATCTTTCTATAATAAAAAATAACATATTTCTTTTCTTTTCCTTTTGTATGGCGATCTCGGTCAAATGACAATCGCCAGTGCGCTTGCACTCGCTGTACGTGAAGCGTTTCTATGTGTACGTGCGTTTCCACTCGTTGTATGGAGCTGGCCTTCTGTGTCCACTATTTGTATTCAAACTGATATTCACTGGGTGGTACCCAGGTAAAAGTTATCGGATTATGAAAATTTTCCTGTGATTGTTGTTTGTCGAAGCGGGATGTGATTAGGCTGACCGACTTCCAACTGCCAAAGATTCCAGAACTTTCCTGTTTGAATGACCGACATTTTGGTTGTGATCGCGTCGTCACAATGTCACAGCGGGCGGTCAAACTTATGGGAGTGGGGACCGCTTTTCACACCGTTATCAGGATAGGAGGACAGAATACGAAATCCCTTTTGAATTTTGTCATCCCGTTCATTTACTATCCATTTTCAAACCTACATCAGGCAGATGGCTATTGTATTCATTAGGTCTCTAACCAATACATATAAGTTATACACTAGATTTAGTTTAGGCATAGTATAATATTTTTTCCATAATATTATTATGTAACTTTGTAATAATGTAACTTCTATGTAATTTATAATTTATATTTATGTGAACTTATAAATATTTTTTTTTTTATTTCGGTTTTTATTTATTTACACAAACAAATATGTTGGTTTACCACTTACGGTTTATTTAGAGGAACCAAACAAATCCTCCGTCTATACCAGGGCTTGTTAACGTTACCAAATAACAAAATAATAACCGTTAAGTAACGTTAATTTCAATTTGATACCTTAATAACGTTCACAAAAATGTAACGTTACTTGGTCACATTACCAGTAAAGTAACGTTAGCGTAACGTTACCGCAAATACATCAGTAACGTTATATTTACCGTTAATTTAGCTACGTTGCCGTTCCGTCTGTTTATATTTTTGTGCGCTCGCGCGGGCGCCTCGCTTAGCATTGGATTAGATGCACTGTTGCCGCTCCGCCACGCGCTAACCGCGCCGCCTGCGCCGTCACCACGTAATACGTGTCGCGGCGTAATACCATGACGTTCGACCTTCGCAATTTATCACCCTAAAGTAGGCATGCCTACTCAAATCCAAACGAGTATGAATGTTAAAATCGTAATTTGTAATTCGTTCGTAATTTGGCCGTACGAAGAAAGAAAGGGATGGATATTGAGATTGGCGATAGTGAGATAAAAATGAAAATCCAAGATGGCGGCTGCACATTTTTTTTTATCATGGGTTTCGTTTTCATAGTTTTTAAGGGTGCTGAAGCCAATAGTGAGGTCAAAATGAAAATCCAAGATGGCGGTTGTAATATTTTTTTAATTTTTCATCATGGGTGTCGTTTCTATGGTTTTCAAGGGCGCTAAAGCCGATAGTGAGGTCAAAATGAAAATCCAAGATGGCGGCTGTAATTTTTTTTATTTTTTCATCATGTGTGTCGTTTTTATGGTTTTCAAGGGCGCTAAAGCCGCAAATTCCGTGGTAGTTAGACGTTGGACGTTGGCGTTAGACTATTAATTCCTGCATGTCTAAACAACAATTGTAATAACCATAAATAAGAACAATTAATTACCTTGATTATTGTCTTCTGCATGAAGTACGCCACATCATAAATGTAAAACATAAAAACACAACAGCCGCTACCTTTATTCTATGTAGATCTTGAGCACAAACACAACAACAAAGAAATCTTTAAAATCAACAGAATGAATTACGTAAAAGTTTCATTTGAAGCACCATACAAAAAGCTGGACATTTTACAGTGTAAAAGATGTCAAAGATTCGGACACGCAAAAAACCAATGCAACAGACCATTTAGATGTGTAAAATGCGGGGAAGAACACTCAACAACAAGCTGTTTAAAAAGACCGGACACCGAGGCAACTTGTGCCAACTGCCAAGAAAAACATCCAGCAAGTTACAAAGGCTGCACAAAATACAAACAGTACAAAGACCTACTTACGAAAAACAAGACAGGAAAGGGCAAAGAAACTAATGAAAACACAAACAACATAACACAAAATCAATACCGCAAAACCCCAACACAAACTGTACAAGAAAAACATCAAACTAAGAACCTCTTCAATCACTCGAAACCAAATATCACATACGCACAAGCGACAAAACAAGAAAACTCAGCAGGATCATTAACCGACATCAAGGGCCCAAATAATTTTGGGGAAGTACTGGACGCCATGTTCAACAAATTTCAAAACATAATAAATATTATGTTAGACAACATGATGGATCGTATGATCCAATTAATCACAAGCCTTATAAAACACCCCTAAACCTTAGAATAATCACCTGGAATGCCAACGGGCTGACAGAACGTCGACAGGAACTTGAACTGTTCTTGAAACTTTAAAGAGTTGACGTGGCTTTAATCTCGGAAACAAGGTTCACGCAAAAAACCCATTTCAGACTTAAAAATTACATGGTGTACGCTACAAACCATCCTTCTGGTAACTCACATGGAGGAACTGCAATCATAATTAAAGAGAACATCAAACATTATTTTTTTGGGGAAAACAGAACTGAAAAAATACAAGCAACTTCAATCAGGATCCAGGATAACAATATAGAAACAACAGTGTCTGCTATCTACTGCCCACCTAGGCATGTTATTACAAGAGATGAGTTCAAGAATTACTTCAACACTCTAGGAAACAGATTTATTTGCGGTGGCGATTGGAACGCAAAACACGCCTCCTGGGGCTCCAGACTAACCTCGCCACGGGGTCGACAACTCTATATAGCCACGAACGAACTTAACCTACATTGCGCTTCACATGGTATTCCTACATACTGGCCTGCGGACCCACAACAGGTACCAGACCTATTGGATTTTTTCATCACCAAAAATATCCCGCTTGGACAAATAAATGTAGAGGAATGTACTGACCTGTCGTCAGACCATACACCAGTAATTATCAATGTTCACTCTAAGGCCATTCTAACTGAGTACCCACAAAGACTGTATAACCACATAACAGACTGGGGCAGATACAGAACCAAAATATCAGAATCCATTAACTTGAACTTGCCATTAAATAATGTAGATAGCGTTGAAACAGCTATCGAAACGCTCAATAAGCTTATTCACATAGCGGCCAAAGAATTTACGCCTTTTTCAAGACCAAAAACAACACAAATTGCCCACTATTCTAAAGTAATAAAGGATAAAGTAAATGAAAGAAGACTGCTGCGGAAAAAATGGCATTCTACGAAATATCCCCGTGACAAAAAAGTTTTCAACATGGCCTCTGAGGAACTTCAACAAATGATCTGCCAAGCAGAAAACGAGCGTCTACAAAAACAATTAGCAGAACTTACTCCTAATAAAGACACCAACTACTCTCTATGGAAGATAACAAAAAGGCTGAAATGACCGAAAGAACATATACCACCCATAAAAGCTCCTGATGGCAAGTGGGCAAAAACAGATCTTGAAAAGGCCCAAGTATACGCGCAACACTTAAAAACTTTCAGCCCCTTACCAAGCAAAAATCCTAAACACGACAAGGAAGTCTCCGAATATATGGACGCACCACTGCAAATGAACCTACCACTAAAAAGTGCAAGCCCCAACGAACTATGGAGAGAAATCCTAAAACTAGAAAAGGGTAAAACACCAGGCTATGACTTAATCGACGCACAACTTCTCAAGCAGCTGCCTAGAAAAAGCATAATTCACATCGCGGCCATCTACAACGCCTGCCTAAGGCTAGCAATTTACCCCGCTCAGTGGAAAATTGCGCAGGTTATAATGATACCCAAACCAGGCAAACCGCTCCACGATGCAAGCTCCTACATACCAATAAGCCTACTCCCCGTGTTGGGTAAACTCTTCGAAAAAATATTGCTGAACAGGATGCGCCCCTATCTACCGGAAGTTATTCCTCTTCACCAGTTTGTCTTACGAGAGAAACATGGAACTATTGAACAGATACACCGTATTACGGATACTATAAGTCGTGCACTAGAATGCAAACAGTTCTGCTCTGCTGTCTTTCTTGACATTAGCCAGGCGTTCGACAGAGTGTGGCACGAAGGACTTCTCTTCAAACTTAAAAAGTTACTGCCTCACTCTTTCTTTCCGATTCTACGATCGTACATACAAAGTAGATGCTTTGAGGTGAAATTTAACAATGAAGTTTCTTCTTTAAATGAAATTTGCTCAGGAGTACCACAAGGAAGCATATTGGGACCCATCCTATACTTGCTTTTTACCGCAGACCTTCCAATGCACGCTGATACTATAACTGCCACCTATGCAGATGATACAGCCCTTTTGTCGGTACATGTGGATCCGGCTATAGCATCAGCCAACATACAAACCCACATCCATGAAGTGGAAAAGTGGCTAGATAAATGGCGTATTAGGGTTAATCAAGGAAAATCTGCTCACGTGACCTTCACCCTGAGAAGGCAGACTTGTCCCCCAATAAGACTTCATAATGAAGAGGTTCCTCAAGCTGAAGGTGCCAGATATTTGGGTATGTATCTGGATAGAAGACTCACCTGGAGAAAGCATATCTGGACCAAGCGTAAACAGCTGGATACGAAAGTCAGATCAATGAACTGGCTGATAGGTCGCAAATCAAGCCTGTCACATGAAAGCAAGATAGCTATCTATAAGACCATTCTCAAACCAATCTGGACTTACGGAATCCAGCTATGGGGTACTGCTAGCAATAGCAACATAGAGATTCTTGAAAGATTTTAAAGCAAGACACTGAGAACCATGCTAGATATACCCTACTATGTAAGCAACAAATATATACACGAGGACCTAAGTATCACTACCGTCAAACAAGAGATCACTAGATATAGTGAAAGCTATCAGACGAGAATATCAACTCATGTCAATGAACTGGCATCCAAACTAGAAGGCACAGGAAGTATTAGACATTCCCGATTGAAACGGCATAGTGTCTCTACACTTACCGTGAGATTTGGTGACATATGATAAAAGGGATTCATAGGAATTCCTTACGCTATTAAGACATAGATCGAGATACCTCATCTGAATGGCTTATTGTGTTAACACAGATTGCCAAGTTACTGTATTCATAATAAAAAAAAAATAAAAAAAAAATTGTCTTCACTCATCTTGATGTTGGATAAATTATCTTATCAGTTAGGTATCTCACTTATTACTTCTCACGCGTAAGAATCGGCAATGTTTTGATCGGCACGGCATCACAGAGCGGGGCGACGGCGGGTGGCCTGCCCCCGCGCGTCTCGACCCCCTCTACTTCAAACTCACTAGATTAACCGTTCTAAAAGTATCGATAAAATTAACGTTAATAAACAACTAACGTTAATAATGATTACCGATAAAATGGAGCTAAAATAACGTTAAATCCATTAACGTTATTTTAATATTAACGGTAACGCTGTCAAATCAAGGAAACGTTATGAAAATTTTACCGGTATTTAAAGCCCTGGTCTATACGCCCACTGCGTACGACGCATGAGCTACGCCGTAGCTTTGTAGCGCGTAGCAAAATGTGCGAACCATACGAATTTTATTGTTATCGATTATCGCATAGATGAAATAAAAGTGACTGAAGGACTATACATTTTATAAACACAATATTATTAACTTAGAGAACTACTACTTGGTACTTATTCCATGCAGAGCACCGATTTCAAGGGCACTTGACCGAACGGCACCCGAGCTTCATTACGTAGGCGGTCTGTATCTTTAATAATGAAATAATAAATTAACAATTTATTTGTTGAAAATTAAAAACGAATTATAAATTATCTGTATTTCAGATATAAGCGCTTTTCTCTTGTTCTAGACGCCACTTTGCCAGAGAATTGTACCATGTAGGTACACACTTCTAATCCTCTAAAGTTTAGCTTAACACAAATAATTTCAGTATAGTTTAAAGTTGTATATAAGCATAGAACAAACAATCTTAAGGCTAGCTTAAGGGAGGCAGAATATATATTAGGCTTAAGGCTGATTTTTCAATCCGCCGATAATTTTTATTCGTGGAATAAATTGACGTCTGACAGTTTGTATGGAAGAACTGTCAAAAATTCAAAAAGTATTCCTCCGATAAAGTTATCTGGCGTTGGAAACATCAGCCCTTGGTCGGTTATGAAGACAGACACAGACAGATTTAAATTAATCAGATTAAGGTGAACTGAAGGTGAAGGTGAAGATGAAGGTGACTCTCTGAGCAGTGGTGGCCCAGTGGTAACGGCAGACTTATGAGTTGTAGGTTCGAACGCTGGTAGGCGCTCCACTTTGTGTAAATAATTTCATCACCACTGCTCTCAAAACGGTGAAGGAAAAC
Source organism: Gortyna flavago (assembly GCA_963669345.1). Classification (NCBI taxonomy): domain Eukaryota; kingdom Metazoa; phylum Arthropoda; class Insecta; order Lepidoptera; family Noctuidae; genus Gortyna; species Gortyna flavago. The sequence goes on from OY770135.1 coordinate 13,652,770, forward strand.
ATCGAAACTAGCATGTCCTTGAACCAACCACCTGTGTCCCAGCAGTGGGAACATTATAGGCTGATAATAATTGCCAAACTTAAGTGGCAGTGGGCAGGGCACATTGCTCGCAGAGCAGATGGACGATGGGGCCGAAATGTTCTGGAGTGGCGACCGCGTGGCGGAAGACGTAGCCTTGGAAGGCCTCCCACAAGGTGGACCGTCGACCTTGTGAAGGCCGCAGGAACTGGTTGGATGCGAGAAGCACAAAACTGGTCGAAGTGGAGGTGCTTGGGGAGGCATATGTCCAGCAGTGACGTCTTTCGGCTGAAATAATGATTATTCCGCCACTTGCCACCGGAACGCACAAAGACTAAGTGCAACTAAGTGATACTAACAGAGTTATTAGGTTTTATTTACTAACACAATTGCTATTATATTATTATGTATACTTAGGTTAAGGTATGTATCTATGGGTCTTTGTTACCTGAAAGTAAATGGTTTATTATTATTATTAAAAAGATACTGACTGAAAAAAAGAAAAAAAATACTGGAAAAGCTTTTAAATAAAAGAAAATACCCTGATAAATCATTATTTACTTACTAAATACTTAATTATAATTCTTCCGTCAAAAATGAAAACCGTTGTTCCACGAAATGAAAAGGTGCGTAAATGATATTATTAAAATACTGCGAAAAGAAAATTATTATTTTTGTACTTCAAAGGTAATTGTGAATTTTATATAAATATTTGACTTCATGAACGTAGATTTTAGTTAACTAATTAAATTAACAAAAGTCAATAAAAGGCTATCCTCATACCGTAATTTGTTATCAAAATTCTGTGAAAATCCGATTACACAAATAATCCTTTTCAAAGTAATGGCCGCTGTAATATTAATTAGCTTTAATTCGGGGTGACAGCCTGGTGATCCGTCACACAGGGTATCCTAGTATGGACGCCAGTCGAGAGACTAAAAACTAAAAAACTAAAACTTGACTCAATAATCCTTTGTGGTAACAAAGGATCATATTTTGTGCATTTTTGTCTAAACAATAAAATTCTTGTCTTTTGTCTATAACTACGTGAAACATTGTGAAGAAAAAAAAAATAGATGATGTATATTATATTTTTTTTGACAAAGGCCATACTCTCTTTCCACTTCTCAATATTTAAAGCTGCTTCTTGTTGAAAGAGTTGAGCTCATCCCGCCATCTCCGTCTGGACTAGGGCTGCCAACTTTTTTATATTTAATATATTGTTTTCGAAGCCATTACCTATAAAGATATATTTCATGGCGAAAAACATAGAAATATATAGTACGAATGTAAAAAAATAAATTGTTGCATGTTTTTGCTGCTTTGACTATAGTGTCCTAATTATTATAAATTATGGTTACAAAATACCTTTATTTCACCTTTTACGAGATTAATACTGGCCTTATTGCTCTCATCTCGCCATTTTGTATTTATCACTCAGTAGGTAAGCTGGTATTTATGAGCTATGTAGCTATACATTTTTAGTCAAAAATACCAATAGCCAGAATTTTATTAAACTGGTTTATGCAGAATACAATTTTCAAAAAAAAAAATACGGCTACGTTTCGTTTTACACTTATTTTAATAAAATAAGGTTATTCAAATTTTCACCTCTAGGTGTATATTTTTTTAATAGAGTATCTTTGTCTGGGCCTGCCGCGATATCACAAAAATGTATTATTGCATTATTTTTTTAATGCCTGTCGTACCTCAGGTATTGCAGATGTCCATATACGAGTATGGCGGTGACCAAACCAAATCATTATCATCATCTGCCTAGCCTTTTTCTCAACTATGTTGAAGTCGGCCTCCAGTCTAACCGGATGCAGCTGAATACCAGTATTTTACATGGAGCGACTGCCTATCTGACCTCCACAACCCATTTACTGGGTGACCAAACCAAATGTGCGCTTTTATAAGTTTTAACATGACTATATATATACTATGAACGTTCACGTCTTAGCCTTGCGATAACATAGGGAAGTAAAATGAAATATATGAAGACGCTTTTAAATGTCCGTCCACGACAACACTTTGACGTCCACGTTTTCCATACTTTTTATAGACGTCCACAATAGTATCGTGATGCTAGAAATAATAAAAGCGGAGATTAACCCAAAAAAACCTGAGAAAATTATTTTTACCATATTTTCCTATAAATTGTGTAAGATTGCATCGCGTGTGTCACCTTAATTCACAGTATAATTTCCGAGTGCTCCCACTTCCGCAATGAAATTTTGCGACACCCAAAATTTAAATTTACATTATTGTAGCAACTTTAATTACCGCACAACAATGGGTTTAGAAATTACGCAATTACAAAACAGAATTGGGGTTGTTTGGTACATATGGGGTCGTATTGTGTTTCGCAAATATTGTGGTGTCTTTCATGTGACATAATTGCTATTTAGGTATGTGAGGCATCATCATAGGTCGCGTGGTCGCGAGCGCGACCTCTGAGCTTGAGGTACTGGGTTCGATTTTCAGGTCGGGCAGAGAGTGATTTATTTCGTTGGATCCCACTTTTGAATGCCATTTTTTAGGTATTACGAAGGGTCCAATTTACCATTTCCATTGAATCCCATGTAATAACAATATGCGTACTTTTCAGAAGAAAAGTGATTTACCTTTAACAAATATTTAAAAAGCAGCGTTTGTTCGGCCCACCTACTATTAATGATTTTATGATTGAATGAATGAAAGGCAGAAGAAACATTTTATTTATTGGGTTTTTTCAATAGGAATTTCTCAGTGACAGCCCGGAGTTTGGAAGTTGGCCGTGCCTCGGAAAGCACGGGTTCAGCACCTGATTTTTCTCTGGTCCTGTCGGATTGCCGTCCCTTCGCAAGTGTTACGGCCCCGGCCGGCATATTGTAAAGAGACAGTTATTTGAATAAATTCTGTGAAGGACACGAATCTTTTTCGGCTATGCCAGCGAATAAAATTCCGTGTTCGTGTGGTTGTGGCTAAGTCATAATAGCCACACGGGAGATCGATCAGGTCAAGCTACGCTAGCTGCGGTTTGTCCGTGGATGGGTGAACAACTTTACATATCAAGACCCCTCAGCGTCTCGGAAAGCATGATAAGCCGTTGGTCCCGGCTGTCATTCGTAGATCTTTGACAGTGGTTACGGGTCGTCAGAAGTCCGAAAGTCTGACAATCAGTCTTACCAAGGGGTATCGAATTACCTAGTTACTGGGTTGTTGAGATCAGATAAGTAGTAACATTTTAAAAGAGTAACGGTGGAGTTTCTTGCCCATTCTTCTCCATACGAAAACTACCTTTTGGAAGAGGCGACTAGAATCAATTCTATTTCATTGTAATTTTTAATGTTCAAAAGTGCCTTTTATGTGCCTATTTGAAATAAATGGTTTGACTTTGACTTTAGTCACTCCATGTAAAATACTGGTATTCAGCTGCATCTGGTTAGACTGGAGGCCGACGCCACCATTAGGGAAAAGTCTAAGCTTTTAATTTTATGATAAGGTAAAGTTATAAGACGTTTAATGGGTTCTACAAAATGGCTATTATACCTATAAAAAATCTTTAAATCTCCTGTATTCATGGCTGTACATATTTATGTATCTAAAGGTAAACCAGCTAGTCTTAGAAAAGCATTAAAAACTTTAAGTTTATTCGTTAATTCTACGTAAATAAACTAACTTGTGTAAGTCTACCTAAAGTTGAGCCTCGGTTTGTTAAAACTACTAAATCTCGTATCTATCCACCCGCGCCATTTCATTGCACTCTCCATCTAGAGAAAACGAAGCTCCTATGCCTCAAAATGGACGCAAGTCAAACCAGGATCCCACAATAGCAGACTAGAATCAAACACCCCAGTTGCCTGTCACACTTTCTGTCAGAATATGAAAATTTTTTTTAGGAAATTCCCAATCCATTGCTTCAAAATTCTTTGAAAATCGTCTGCTCGACAGTGTAAATAACGCAATGAATATTGTTGAATTTTCAAAATGAACAGCATTGCTATTTTATGTGTGTTACGCAATTATCCCGGGTATCTTTCTTTCTTTCTTCTATGCTATTGTATTCCTAAAGAAGTATAATCTACATTTTTAAGCATGAGCGCACTCTAGAAAACTCCATTACTATTTTTGTTTCCAGAAAAGTTAATTCACGGTAGGACTATACTGTGCCAAATAAACATTTTTTTTTTTTTCTTAAACGCCTTGTTTCGCTATCGTCAGTGAAACTAGGTAAGTACCTCAGCAAAAGATAAGACTGCGACACTAATTTACTTAGAAGCTTTAAAAGATCCATTCAAGACGTGGAGTAATACAGCTACTTACAGCGTTAATGGATAATTAAATAAAAATACGAAGGTGAATCGTAGGTACTTAGCCTAGTTTTAAATAGAAATAGCCTCAAGGCGTATTCGATGGCGTTGTGAAGCTATAAAATGAGAAAATTCTGGAGTACTAGTTTTTTTTTTTCCTATAAAATTGCTTTGTTGTGACTTGTTATTCGGTATGGTTGCCTTATTTCTAAATAAAATACTGGCTAAAGCTAATTCTATTATTCAGAGAATTGTTTTTTTGGGGTAATTTTAATAATACCAGGATTTATCTTTCTTGGAACTTACAAAAGATAGAATGTCACCTCACTCTTAACTTAAAATGATGACAGTCGATCATGAATGATACAAAATCAAGGAAATCAATCAAAAGGAGCTGCTTTCTTACGCTTTCACGCTAAAACAGCAGCTGTGATCATGGTCGCCATATGTAACATTCGGCACATGGGTAGACTTAGGACATAGGATACTTTTTATCCCGATATTCCCACGGAATCGAGACTTATGCGGGTGAAACCGCAGGTCGCAACTAGTCTCATATAAATTCTGTTCCTGTTAAAATAAAGCTTCTTATTTATTGAGCAATTTAATCCATTTTAATTCTAACGCCAGTCAACGCTATGCTATGCTATGCACGCCGCCGCACGCTTTCTGAATCCAGACAGTTAGGATTACTTTTCAGATGAAAACGCGCTTTATACGCAGCCGCACTAGTTGAGCAACAGCGCAGATTAAACGATCCATAGATGAATCTACATACCGAAAAAAAAAATAAGCTGCCTATAGTACAAAATTATTTGATTTGACTTGGTTTCTGTACGTCCTTTTCGGGTAACCAATGAAAATCAGGGCTGTGCTGTAGGTCCCCAGCATAGCACAGCATCATGCTGAATGGAAGCCTTCTTGTTACAGTCATGACGTGCAGCCGTCGACTATTCCTGTTTTGTGCTAGTGATAATAGACATATTTTGTTTTTATTTTCCCTATTATTAAAGGAGGTGTTTCTTTTTTCATACAACTGTGGCCAAACAATGTACCTTAAGAACAAAAGTACTGAAATACAGGAAAAAAATTGCAGATTCTGAAAAAAAAAATATTGGATTTATTTATACATTTGTACCACATGAAATTGTCGTTCAAAGATATTAATAACTTGCAACCCATGAATTAATTTGGCAATCTCATTTTATATTTTTCTGATGATGCGTTTCGTTACTTCATGTTATAAAAGTAACATGAAGAAATTATCCTAAAAGTATATTGAATATTATCTTATTATTGTATTAAAAAAAGTTTTTTGGTTATATAAAACATTATTTTTGTGAAACATTTAGCGAATAAGAATTAAAAAAGACATTAATTGATTCAGATATTGTATGCGTTTGGTTAGCTTTCTGAAAGGCCAAAAGACTGTGCTCCAAGGCCGATAATTATGTATTTTTTTTAATTAGTTGTTTTGTTTACCAATAAATAACATCTTATCATAATTCCGTTTCGGTTCCTCGGCTCGTTCGTTGGTTTCCCATCTCTTGGAGTGCTATTTCGTGTGTGATTTCATAATTGTTGATTTGGCTATTCTTTCCTTAAGGAGTTTGATATTTATAAACCAACTGTTTAATACCTAAACGGCGGTTTGAATGTTGATGAGCAGAGCCCTTGAATACCAGATACTTAACGTGTATTTATCGTAGAATCAAAGAGTAGATGGAATGGGTATGTAGAACGAACAAATACACATTTTAGGTCCCTTGGACTGTCATACAACATTTTATAGACCGATGACCGTCACTGATAGGAGGTCCATGCCTAATATATGGTACAATTCCATTCCATTTTTATATTAATGGCTCCATCGTTTTGTCGATGATGAAATTTATTCGCTCGGGAGTGAGGACTGATGTGATCACAGACTAATTAATATAAAATGCATCTATAATATACAATATTCAATATTGTAGTCTAAAACAACCGGAATCATAATATTTATTTTGACAATTGGAATAGTTTTACACTTGACAGCTGTCACTGCTGTTATGAACGTTTCGTTGAACGCAGTTACGATGTGAGGTAGTGATTTTTTACATTCTCTTATTTCTTAATCAATCGAATGTTGGAGGATTTTAAATACTGCTACTATCACAATTTATTGCAAGGAATTTCATTTGTAATTTGTACCTCGGGACAAGTTTGGCCGAAAAAAAAACACATCCTTTGTATGCACTTGATTCTGTGTCAAATAACCCTATTTTTCGTTCGGTCGTAAAAATAGGGTTATAGACCCAAGGTCTATAGACCTTGTTGACCAAGTTTGAGTGAGTAGTTAATTGCTTAAGTATAATAAATGTTAATAAGATGGTACAAGGTTGTTAAGATACAATAACGGACCCTGTAGGGCACAGCAAAAAGTAATGAATAAAATAAAATATCGATAAAATTAAGATATATTTAATAAATTTTAGATAATAATAATGTAGTTTAAGTACGTTATCTAAACATTGAATTTATATTAAGATTAGTTCTAGACCTAGAAAATGTTCATAGTTTGACAGTATTTTAATCGATTTCTAAAAAAGGAGGAGATTCCCAATTCGTCGGAATGTTTTTGTTTTCATAACAAAATTACGTTTTATTCTCACACTTATCAGTCTATATCCTACATATTATACCTAAATATTGAATCCCCTTTTAATTTCCAACACAAAAAAAATACCCACACTTCCCAATCAGCTTTCTCATTAACCCAAATGTTCCGCTATACATGCCCAATGTTTTCTTATTTCGATAAAAAACGCGAAAAAAGGGATTCGAACGAGGGTAGCAAAAATTGGAACAAGAGTTACTACCATGTTTTCGCATTGGAAACACCAACTTTTTTAATAACGTGCCATTATGCGAGTTTGGTATCACTTTCGATTGCATATCAGACCACCCTCGTATTTTTTGTAACTTTTTCGTTTTTAGGACGGAATTACTCTACCGATTTAGTTTTGGTCGTGTGTATTTTTGTTAGACAGTATCTTGATAAGAATTTTAATTATTTTTATGGCTTATATATTGAATTTGCGTGATTGTATAGCATCAATTAGGAGATAAAATAAAAAAGCCACATCTTGAGAAGCGTGTTAGTCTCACTGGGGATGATGTGGCTTTTTACCTATTCGAAATTCCATGGAAAATATTCAATTTTTACTTCTTTGCAAAACTTGAAATATAACATGCAAAATATGGGTGTATGAAAATAACTTTATTTGCGGTAAACGTAATTTGTTCGCAGAGAAAAGAATACAAACACAAAAAAAGAACAAATTGGGGGAAAATAAATAAGCGTCACATCCACGCATAACGGCCAAACACAGGAATTAAAACACCGGCGGCCTAATACACGTCTACTGATTTATTGGAGAAAAAAGTCGTGATATTATTATGACGCCATGTTTTATAATTCTACCGTCTCACTTGCTCCTCCTGTGTTTTTTTTTTAATCATCATTATCTGCATAACCCTTTCCCAACTATGTTGGGGTTGGCTTCCAGTCTGACACGGAGCGACTGCCTATCTGACCTCCACAACCCAGTTACTGGGTAATACGATCCCCTTGGTAAGACTGGTTGTCAGATTTTCGGGCTTCTTACTACCCGTAACGACTGTCAAAGATCCACGAATGACAGCCGGGACCAACAACGGCTTAACGTGCTTTTCGAGGCACGGAGGGGTCTCGGTATGTATAGATGGTTACCCATCCACAGACAGACAGTTTTTTTTTTTATTAATAGCTTACTAAAATACAATAAATAATCTGACAAACAGTAGGCCCGTGTTTGATTAATAACACCACACTTGAGTGAACTCGATACCTTCCCTACTCCTGTTTTTAAGATCCATCGTTATTCTGTTTCAAAAAAAAATACAAACCAAACAAAGACGAAAGTTTTTGCACAATGGCGGAAATAATTTTCGGATGTTTTGCGTTCAGAAATTGTTGAAAAACAATAAACAGACATTTATTTGGGTTGAGTAGGTACTTATTGGAGTTTTGAATGGGACAGTTGATTTTTTTTTCATGGGTCTTTTGGCTAAGTAATAACAGCCGCACTGGTCGATCGAACAGGTTAAGCTACGCTTGCCGCGGTTGGTCCGTGGATGCTGACCATCTTTATATGTAAAGAGCAAGGAGCAAGGAGCAAGGAGGGACTCTGCCTCTGTCACCTCTGACCTAGACTAGAGTCAAGAGCAAACACATTTCAAATAAAAAAAGGAGAGGTCTTGGTATGTCAAGACCCCATGTAAAATACTGGTATTCAGCTGCATCCCGTTAGACTGGAAGCCGGCCCCAACATAGTTGGGAAAAGGCTAGGCAGATGATGAGTTGATTTTTTTTCGTGATTTCTGTGTTGGTCCCATGGAGAATGTTTTTGAGTTTGCTGGTCTGTACTTCTTCTTCATGCTGTATATTTTTTCTAGTGGCATGTTGAATAAATAAGTGTATGAAAAATATGCAAATCTGCTTGAACACATTGAAAACAAAAAAACACATAATACAATATTACATTAAATAAATGCTTAATATAAACGAGCTATTCGTCAAATCAACGTCAATAGACCGCTAATTATTTGCAGTGCATCTGTAATTATTATTATTTCCTGACACTGAACTGCAAAAAACGTCAGAAAATTGGAATTTCAGGAACTACTTTAGCGCTTTAGCCCGATTGTCACACGGTAGACTTTTTATACCTTCAAAACGATTACTTGTTTGTTTTTGAAAAACACGACTTCTTATTAAACTTTCACAGTCTAACTTACAGGATATTACGTGACCTGAAAGGAAATCTAACTTGTAAGTACAGGGAATAATAAAACGTTGCCAAAGTTTCTAACTCTGAGGTCACATTAATAATTAAAACAGCCTAGTGTCCCAATAATTGTTTCTTAATAATTAACTTCATCAATTTACAAACTAACTAGGTTATAGAATAACCAGAGTACAGCTGACAGTACCAATTAAAAGTTCCGACACTCTGATAAACTTTAATTAATGTGTTGTCACTTTCACTACCCTTATTAAAGGTCAGCTCGGTCTTCTATCTCACACTCATGTAGCCGTCATATAGTTAGAAAGAGAGGTTGTACGGAATGCTAAAGAGCAATAAACATGTCTCGAAGCATATCAGTTCTGGTCGGAGTTTTCGGAGTTGTAGATCGTTACTTGAGATTTAGTGCATTTACGTTTGAATTTATTTATGACCCAGCCACCGTGTCTTTTAGGAAAATGTTCTTTAACATCATCTTGCGCTTAGAACACAATCGAATGTCACCATTGTAGCTACAACAATTACCACTTCGCATGGAGTAGGATGGAGCAGTTGTGGACCAGTGGTAACAGCCGCGACTTACGGGTTGTAGGTCGTAGGTTCGAACCCTGTCAGGCGTTTTACTTTGTGTAAATTATTTCATCACCACTGCTTTAAAAATGGTGAAAGATAACATCGTGAGGGAACCGGCATGTCCTACAACCAAAAATTCGAAGACATGTGAGGTCTACCAATCCGCACTGGGAACGCGTGGTGGGTTAAGGCCCATACCCTCTAACAGAGAGGAGGCCTGTGTCTCAGTAGTGGGAACTTTATAGGCTGATTAAGTTATGCAGTAGGATGATGACAGGCATATTTCAGGGCTGGGGGCAAATAGCCTGGAAGCTAGGGTCGACTTACTTACTTGATCCAATAACCTATTTTCAGTTAAAGACAGATCGGTACTGATGATAGCCAGTAGGTATAATCATAACTGCCAGAATAATATAATCATACAGATCGCTACTGGTATAGATTATTGGAATGTTAAAAACAGAGATAGATAGGTGTTTCTACCTCACCAATATGCCAAAACTGGTGATAGATAGGTAATTGCGTTCGGCCGTTAGACAGTCATGACAAAGATAATGTAAACACTCCAGCGTTATAGTCATGTTCCCGTCTCTATCTTGCATTTGAGTTTGATAGTTGTTCGACAGTGACAGGAATCAATGTTTATTGTCTTATTTAATAGAACATTACTGCAGCGGCCAGCAAGAGGCATTGATGGACGAACGTGTAAATGTCGGCCGAGGCGAAGCCGAGGCACACATACGTAAGTCCATCAATGCCTAGTTGTGGTCAAGGCTTGTGCATAGTACTTTTCCCCAATAATGCGCTGAAATTAAAACAAAGTAGTACCTAGGCAGAACTTTTTATTTGAAAATACAATTAAGATTTTTCAAAATCAATGATGAATAACAATAATGTATCCCGCGTTCATTCGTTTTTTTTTTTTCAATAATCAGCTTTCTATCTGCAAGCCAGTCCGAAATTTAAATGAAACCTTTGATAAGTTACCTCCTTGGTTGCCATGTTTCGGAGTAAAACATCGTTCCATTTTTTAAATTACACGACAGATATGAGTTTACTATGTTATTTATTTGGCCGCTAAACCACGACATATATGGATTTTCATACAAATTTTGCCGGCCGCTGCTAGCATGTATTGGGCCAGTACAGCAATTTCGATTTATCTGGAAGAAGGTTGTCAAAATAATGGTCAAATTTCCAAGCATGTTTGAGAAAAAATACACATAACTCCCTCTCTTTTCGAAAGAAATATAACATCCATAAATATACACACACAAAGTCCTCTCGATCAAAGGAAAATAAAAGTGTGGATTTTACTGTATTAAAAAAAACATCTAAAAATACAGACACGTAAAAACATTTTAAAGCCCTCAGAATTCATTTTAATCCCTACAGTATCATGGGTGCTTTATTTTATTCTCCATAAAAGAATATCTCTGGGTAGCTAAATTTAATTCTATTAATATGCTGTGTCATGCTTCTTCTAATTTCCTAAAATTCCCGTGGGTATTATCAGTTGACTAAGACGTATAATATTTTAACACCGTTTTTTTAAAGTTTAATTTGCTTTAATCTTAGGTCAAGTCATTTCATTGGTTGTTCTTTTTTCAGTCAACTAATTACCGCAGTTGAAATGAAAATAGATCAACATTTCCGACACCAGGTGGCAATTTAGACTTCACTAGATAGTTACTTGTCGAACCTCCCTTTCTGGTAAGCTTACTTACTTATGGTTCTGTGTGTGTCCTGCATTACCTGACTCCTCCTCCCTTCTTTTTCTTGTTTGTAAGATTGGTCAGATAATGTAGGGCACTATAACGTACACTTGCTAACTGAAACATTTTTGAAAGCGAATTGGATACGGTCACGTTTGAGTACTATATCTCTCCTGTTAAGCGATGATGAGTTCGACAATGGTGCTCGCTTGCTTGCCTACGAGTTGCCTTATTATATAATATTTAGGTAGTCGTGACTTGAGGGTTCCTAGATATTTTCTCACAGTGTGCTTATCTCACGAAGCGACGCGCGCTTTATTTGTGGTTACCAAGTTTGTAAACACGCTGTGAATGTAAACTAAAAGTGTGCAGTGCTGCAGACTTTTAGTTACACATCCTATTCCAAGTTAAACAAATATCAACTTTATTTCAATGACCATTAAGTTGATATCAGAGTGACTAGCACTATTAAAAAAGTTATAAAAATGTTTGAAGTTGTAGCGTAAACTGAACTTTATTGTGTGGGTTTTAAAGTTATTTTTTTCATTAAATCATATTTGTTTACATTTTTCGCAAATAAATCGCGATCGCAGATTATGGAAAAACAGGCTTTTGCTATTGTCCGAGACAATGGCAAGATTGGAAATGTCTGTGTGTGTTCGTGTGGTCGTAACGTGCTGACGCTACTCGTCTGCGCACATATTCACAGCGTGTTTGTACACTTTGTAAACACAGGTAAAGCGCGCGTCGCTTCATAAAATAAAAATAGTATTAATTGGAATGGACTTCAATACGTCTGAATGGCAAAATAATAGAACTACTCCAAATGTGTTGAGTTCCACCTTACCTTTACCCAGCTACTGACCTTTTATAGATACCAACCTTTTTTAATTCCTGTACCCCTTAATTGCCTTTTTAGTGGAAAGTCGAGGGTGAATGAAAAAAGGCTAAATAAATATTATTATAAGCCTGTGTGCCTATGTGCCTAAAAGTCAAACGTAAAAATTCTGAACATTACCTCTATCTTAACAGACAACCCTTTCTGTATTAAGTACCCACTTTTAAATTCCAGGGCACGTAAAAACTCCCTTTTATTAAAATAATCCGTGACAACCTTTTATTGCTTTTGCTTTAATTAATTCCAGACTTTATGGTTTTAATACGAGCCTTAAATTGAAACCCGAAATAACCTTTCATCCTAATTAAGCATCATTAAATTTCAGGCAAATAAAATTATACCTGCAAATAAAATTATCTACCTAACGAAGTACAAACACACGGAACAGCAGTACTAAAGCCCATTTAAACGAAAGAGGTCCTCGTCCTGTTTGTGGCTAAAACACGCGGGGATTTACACTTGTCGATTTTCGTCGTGCGGTCGCCTGCGACTGTGCATTTTCACGGTCGATTTTAGTAGTCTCGCCGCATGCGACCAGTCGCCGCATGACAAAAGTCGAACTAACTCCACTTTGGAACTTGCTATTTTAGTCACCTGCGGTCTAGTCGAATTGGCATTTGGACAGTCACTTTCGGCGTGCGACGTGCGGCAGAAATTGTGTGGCTGTAGTGATTTATTTATCACCTTTGTAAAGCCCACATTTGGGTTTCTAGTCAGTAAGAGTCTGACACTCCCTTCCGCTCCACCCAGAGAGGGAGGATTCATTTGATGATAACCCATTCTTAAAAAAAAATACAACAATAATATCAAGAGATTGTTGTTGTGCCTACTGCTCATAAATGCTGCTGTCATCGTATTCCTAGTACCGCTTGACGACTCCCGGCCACCGTAGGAGCAGGCCTGCGGACGGCGAGTAATGGGTAGCTCGCCGTCCGATCAAGACCAGGCCCGTGCCGGACGGGGCGTATGTGTTCCACGAGCGCCTCAAAGAGATGTCAACATCAGAGGAGGGGCCCGTCAGGCCCGAAGCCTGCCGGGGCAGCGGGATTATCCGACAGGGTTACCGCTACCCCGGAACATAAAGGGCTAAGGAAGGAACACGGAGGGGTTTTAGTCAGTAAGAGTCTGACACTCCCTTCCGCTCCACCCAGAGCGGGAGGGGTCATATGAAGATTTCCCATCCTAAAAAAAAACGTACTCATAAAATTAAAAATGTAGTAAGAGTGAACTCACGTAAGTGACAAATTGGTTTACATACACCCGCATACATACTGACTGTCTATACTAATAATAAAGCTGAAGAGTTTTTATGAAGGCGCTGTCCTCTGGAACTACCAGTCGAAATTGAAAAATTCTTTTTGCATTTGATAGCCCAATGTTGAGAAAGGTTATAGGTTATTTAACATCACGCTACGACTTTTTTTCTTTTTCTTTAAAGAAAAAAAGTCAAAGAACGCTAAGCGAAAACCAACTAATAGCGCGGGCGGGCGATGGTATGCGACGCGGTGGCTCGGGGGCCGAAATTTCAAGCGAACGAAGTCGCGGGCAGAAGCTAGATAAGCAATAAATCGAAAGTTGGCTACAGTTAGGAAAAAAGATAAATAAAAACCTTTACAAATTAAAGCTAATATTATGCTGTTCGAAGTTAGCGAGCGAACAAGAGAGTGTAAAAGGACACTTTGATTCGCTTCGTGCAACCTCGGCACGTCTCGGGCAAATTTTGATCGTTGCCGATTTTTGCTCCTGAGTCAAAGGACTCGAATCATCCCGTAGTTCTTATCTTGAGTGTTTAGTTACATACTTCGGACTTCGGTCAATTTTGAGCAATACTTCGTCGAAGCAACTTCGTGAGTGGTGTAGTGCAGGCTTAAGAAGCAAAACGTATTTCTCATAATGCACCTTATGTCCCATTTTACGACCATTTAGCTTTATAAAACGAATACATACATACATACATAACCAGCCTATAATGTTCCCACTGCTGAGAACCAGGCCTCCTCTCTGTGATAGGGAGTGGGCCGTAATCCACCACGCGGGCCCAGTGCGGGTTGGTAGATGTCACATGTCTTCGAATATTTGGTTCTAGGACATGCCGGTTTCCTAACGATGTTTTCCTTCACCGTTTACGAATAAATAACCAAAATTGAACTTCAACCTTTACGAAATTCGAATTGCATTCTTCAAGTTTCATTTCTTAATTAATATAATATTTATGGAATAAAAACCTATGATGTCGTAAAATTGATGTAATAAAGTTAAACTGTAGAGTTACCGGCTTCGCCAGATGTTACATAGTTATTATACTTTAATTAATTGTTTCCTTAACAAATGTTTCGAGTTTAATATCACTTACAAACGAATAGGGATGGTGTATCACGTGTTGGAGTTCAGAAATAACTTCCGTAGCATTAATAATTTTGTTTCAAAGTATTTTGGTCGACTCGTTAATTTTAGATGACAGGTTAATTACTAATCATGATTGAGGTGCTTATTGAAGTTAATAATGTCATTTATTTCTTTTTATTACCTTGTCATCGTAACAATATTTCAATGTTACACGTATGGCTTTTTAATTTTAATAGTTAGCTAGTTAGCCAGTTATGCGTTTGGCTCGTTTACATAGATTTTTTTTTTGATTCAGTTTGTTTTGTGGTATAGTATTTTATATCTTCACGCAAACATTCGCAGTAGCTTTGTACACTTGTTACCACAAGTAAAACGCGCGGCGCTTCGTGAGATAACAATACTGTAGTTTAATAAAGTACTAGTAATTCCTTTCTTTTTTATGTTCTAATTATGATATTTACTACGGAATCCCAAACTTATGCAAATAATCCATCAACATTACTTTCATACTATTCGCAAAATTTATGGTACCAAGTTGTAGACGCAGTTTTCTCAAGTTTCTTTTATACGAACTTGTTAAAATCAAAGTATTGCCATTTAAACAGATTTGTGCTTATCAAAATATATATCCCAGTCGGCTTTAGGTCATTTTAACAGCTGGTTTTACGCTCCGTAAAAAGTTATGTAGGTAAATGTAAGAATGTTAATATTATTACAGACTTCAATCAAAGGTTTGCCCTGTCGCGTCAAAAGATGGTCACGTTTTTGTTTCAGTTTGACACGTCTGACACTAGCAATGTCGCAGAGACTTGATTTAATTTTCGTGGAAACGTCATATTTGTGTAAGATAATTTTTCTCAGTATGTACACTTTTTCGGGCGACCTAGTACGATGAGTACATGTAACGGTTTAAATCTTAGGTTTGGGTTCGATTTAAATCAAATTGAACAGGTTCTATTTGATGACAAACAGACGTGACTAAATAGGTAATATCTCAATGCAAGAGAAAATCACTCACTTCACTTAAACCCTTGTGTAAATTGTGTGTTTACATATCATCATCATCATCATTTCAGCCAAAAGACGTCCACTGCTGGACATAGGCCTCCCCAACGATTCCTTTAGGGTGTCTGAACGTGTAAGGCACCGTTTATGAACCAACCCCCTATAGTTTATGCAGGTTGTCAAGGATCGCAACTCGCAACTTGTTACCATGGATTCAATACCATGATTCGTCAAATTTTGAAATTTTTTGTCAAAAATTTTCAGTGCGGGGTTTTGAAATTTGTCGTAGGTTATTAAAAAAAAAATGCTGTTCCATACATTTTGACCGCGTAGGTTTTGAACTTATGTAGGAAACAGCCGATTTTCCTGCCAGCCTGTATATCACTTTATCGAAACACGTTTCTAAAGAGACGCATATTAACATGTTTAAGAGCCTTTGAACTAACTAACTAAATCCCTCGCGGATTTAGTTACTAAAATAAATAATTTCGAAGCACCTCCACTGCGACCGGTTCTGTGCTTCTCGCATCCAACACCCGTTGAATGCGAGAAGCACAGAACCGGTCTGCGGTCTGCAGCCTTCACAAGGTCGTCGGTCCACCTTGTGGGAGGCCTTCCAACGATACGTCTTCCGGTACGCGGTCGCCACTCCAGAACCTTTCGGCCCCATCGACCATCTGTTCCATCTGTTCTGTTACGCATTGTTGCGTAAAAGCAATCTACATGCGTATTTAAAACTAATTATAGAAAAATCTGATTAAAACATGGGTCATTAGTAAGTATTTACCAACTCGTGTGGAAAGGCCCACAAATGTTTTTGCTGACATAGGGCCTGGAATATAGGGTCAAAAGTTATTATTCCTTGTTACACCACAAATTTTTTGTTAACGAGGAAACCCGTTGATTGCGACACGATATAGAATTGTTAAAGTTTGGGGGCAAATATTTCATTTTTGTTCATACATACATAACCTAGCCTTTTGCCCTTGGCACTTGTAATTTCTGCCTACCCAGGCAACGAAACAACGCAACCTGCCACGATCCTTACATACTTCTTTCACTTGGTTTACGTTTATAACGTCACGTGGTCATACACACACACTTCGCCGGTTGCGAGTACTGCGTACCTGACCTGTCTGAAGAAGATCACCAACATCACCAATAAGGTCACTATAATTATGTGATCATTTTAGGGCATATCTTCCAGCGTTTTCATTGACATCTAGCTTGCATTTTTGTTAATTTTTCGGTTTCATTAAGTTTAACGAGAGCAGTGGTGGTGCAGTGGCAACGGACCCGAGTTGTAAATCGTGGGTTTGAACCCAGAGAGGAGCTTTACTTTGCTAATTTAATTTAATCACCACTGATCTCAAAACGATGAAGGATAACATCGTGAGGAAACCGGCATGTCCTAGAACCAAAAATTCGAAGATCTACCAACCCGCACTGGGCCCGCGTAGTAGATTGTAGCCCCACTCCCTCTAAAAGAAGAGGTCTGTCCCAGCAGTGGGAACATTATATATTGTGTTGAATGACTATCTATTTCCTTTAAGTTGTTGAAGTTTAATTTCAAGCTTTCACATAAATTTACACAATAAAGTAAAATATGATCATACTCTACAAAAATGTTTTAAGTACAAAAATATTAATAAGGATATTCTGTAACGGATGGCCTGAAAAAAAGTTATTATATTCTACGAAGCATTCTTGCGGTAAGCCTGCGATTTTTGAGGAATAAATAGAGTTTAATTATTTATAAATAAATTGCCCTTTTAAATTCTCGTATGTTTCGAGTATTTTACAAGGCTTTTATCACGGATGCAATTAAGGGGATATTATTATGTTGAAAAAAATTGATTTTCGAGGTAGCGCCTTAATTGAAAAAATATGATCTTTCGTATTAATTAACGCTGGAGGAAAAGTACCTAGTACTTTTATATTTTATATAAGAGGGGCTTGTGGCTAAGAAAAAACAGCCGCAGGGTTCGATCGATCAGGTTAAGCTATGCCTGCCGTGGTTGGTCCGTGGATGGGTGACCATCTTTACATATCAAGACCTCTCCGTGCCTCGGAAGGCCCGTTTAGCCGTTGGTCCGGCTATCATTCATAGGTCTTTGACAGTCAGAAGCCCGAAAGTCTGACAACCAGTCTTACCAAGTGTTATCGTATTACCCAGTAACTTGGTTGTGGAGGTCAGATAGGCAGTCGGTCCATGTAATGGTGTTCAGCTGCATCCAGTTAGACTGGAAGCCGATCCCAACATATGTATTTTGACATACTGACCGCCGATTGAGCCAACGAAAATTAAATCTTACTCCAAGGCAATAAGACTCAATTTAAAATGCATAAAGTATTGTAGGGTCAACAAGATATTCCTAATAAGAATATTTAGCTTTAAAAAAATAGTTTTGGTCATTGTATTATGCTTTTAAGGTGCATTTCTGCCTTACCTTTTGGGAAATACAGGCGAGGTGTTATGTTAGCTTGATTCAGGCCTATTTTAGTACAGCTGTAACTCGTTACACAAATTACAGTTCTTTATAACCCTTTTCTTTCATAACAAAACATAATAAAATAAAAAAAAACGACCGCCATTAACGATCACGCGTAGGATATAAGATAAATCTCGATACACAAACACGTCCTGGAATAACAAACAGTTAAATTGTTCCTTGATGGCAACATTCAATGACGTTTTAGTAGCACTGAAATAAATTACAGGAGTCTTAGCTCTATTTTCAGGTTTACCGGAATTGTTTTATTATCTTGGGGCTATTGTTTATCGGTCTTGCTATTAAAAGTAATAGTGAGCTTCATTCTGACGGAAATTGCGTTATCATTAGTCATATTCATTTATTATTTCAGTGTCTTTTTGGATATAGGTCATCAACCGATTACACTTCATTATTTTCACATAAGATTTGAACATATGCCCGGTTCAGACGAGTCTAGTTTATCTAGCTAGGTATCAAGATCTAGTAAACTAGAAAGCTAGTCACTCTGGCCTCGTGTATTCAGAACTATCCTCATTTTTAGATTAGTAAACTAGTGAGAAAGCTAGTAGCGCCCCCCACCACTGATTTTACTATCTGGTTTTTGTACTAGCCTCGTATCCAACCGAATAATTTTATTCTACGGACTAAGATACTGCAATGATACTGGCTTAAAATTTCCTAGAATAGTTTAAACAGCTATAACATGAGCTAAGTCAGTATATTACCTACTTACTTGCTATCCTTGCTTCACAAACTAGCCTCCTGGTGGCGCCTAACACCAAATACTTGGGGGGAAATATAATTTGTTAGCGTTTTGCCCAGACGCAGGGAGCTGGTTTGATTGAATAGTGGACTGTATTATTGCGGGGGTTGAAAAAGTACGTAGGTAGGTCTGACCTTGCAAATGCGACACGAATTAAGACGACGAACTTGTGAATATGGACAAAGGAATTAGGCAGGAAACATGCAGCACCACTGACCTGTAGATTCGCCGTCTTCAATATATATCCTCCACGTCGGTCGGCAGAGGGTTCGAGTCCTTGCTGGATTCAGGGCAGCGCACGAGGGGGCGCACAGACGCCTTTCACCACATAAACACGCACCTTCCGTAGTGTTTCAGACAATACTTCGTAAATGCACTCGCGACAATTCGCAACCGTAAATTAGTAATAAATTAATAAGGGAGTATGTTCTTGGTAACGCTACTCTCGTTCAAGACACCAGATTCAAGTGAGCGAGAATCTTCACACAGTCACCGTCGGCGGTGACGAGGACAGCGGTAGTCCAGGTGTGCATGTGGGAAAAGGATGGGATAAGATAGGATAGTGACGCATTTTGCAAGTAATTTTTACTTCTACCCTACAATGAAAATTATGAACGAATATGAAATCCAACTCCTCCTGTAACCCGGGATAACTTATACAAAAGAAAGCATTAAATACAGCACACTGGGTTAATGTTTTCGGACATAACCCAAACCTTTTTCGAACCACATTGCGATGGGTTTGTTTGATTTTAGATTATGCTAATGCTAACACACTGTGCAGTGATTTGTGGTCGGACACAGTTGCAGTTTATACTGGCTGTTTTAAGACCCACTGACCGTATTTCAACGTCGAACGTAGAACGGAATTTGAATGATGCGAACTGTGACGTCGCGTCGTCGGACCAGTAGTTATTAAAATTTTGTCGCATGCCAGTTATTTTCATTATAAATTTAGGGTCGTTTTTTTTTCACCGAAAATGTGGGTGTTTTGCTCTTCATTCTAAGCTTCTTAGTCCTTGCCCAGTCCTAACAAATTAATCACATGGGTAGATACGAATCGAATTATAGGGTTTTCGAAAACTAAGACCATTTCTAAGCTTGAGGCAATTTAGAAAGTTCTGTTTTCTTTTATAATAATTCTGTGCCAGATATTTACAACAATGGCTCGATAGGCCAATTTTATTTCTAGATAAGCTGTAACCCGGCCCTTGAGCAGTTTACAGGAATTAATAAGAAACAAGATGTTGATGGTTTCTATTGGTATTACACTACTCACCACCGTGCTAAAGTAAATTTATAAGGTATAATCTGTTAGGGAAAGATTCAATTAAACAAGTACCTTCTTAAACAATTAAAGTTTATTGTTAATACATAGAAATAGGTAGGTACACAAACAAATAATGTGGCGAGCCACTACACTATATACCTTTCCACCACCCATACAAATAGTCTCCGTTCCTACTTGTATTGGTGAAAGCCTGCAATGAGACTTATTACAATTTCTCAGAGTCGCTATATCGAGTCCGTGAGATGAACCACTTAATAACTTCTAGCTCAACCGTTCAAGTATTGACCTTTTAGGATTGTGCTCATAAAGGGAAAATAACGATTATGCAAAGCAATACCCGAGACACAATACTCTATAACACCTAGTTCCTACAAAGGCCTAACTCTCTCATATGATAAATTATGACACTATAGATTAACTCAGCGTTCTCTCAGTATAACAAATTACCTCTCAGTTAACAATCGAAATACCGTCAGTTGACGATTGAGTTACCCTCAGTTGGCGGGATTAAGTCCCTTGGCTTCGTTCACAGGCTAAACCTGTGAACACACGAATAACGTGGCCTACGGGCATAGAAGGTGACGCTGTCGTTACCTCGAGTGGCGAACTTCCCTCTTCACCTGCATTCGGCTAGGTAAGGCCTTCCTTACTGCGGATGACCACACCACAGGGGGTAGACTAGAGTCGCCTGCACCCGGATCGATTTCCTATCACCCGATCACAGGGCCGCACCGAGACATCACGAATCGCTCGCGCGTAGCTTCGCACAATAAAGAAAGGCTAGCATGTAGCCAGACCTGTAACAACGTCCTTGTGTCAGAACAAAAATGTAAGACCCAAAGGTTGACCAACAGTAACAAGGAAAATGGTCACAGTGGCTCACAGGGTTCAGCTTCTGCTGTACTTATAAATACCCCAGAGGGTTATTAGGGCACATCCCGATACTCCCAGGAATACGTCCCTTCAAGTCAACCTCTTGGCTCGTGTCCTCGATTGTAAAGGCCCGTTAACACTCTTGTCTTTTCCAAACCGATCTGACAGTTTCGGGAATGTTCTGTCACAGACTAAAGAATATCATATCGATTTCATAAACCTAGCGCCATCTAGTGACGCGTAAGCTACACTAAACGACTGTACAGACCCACGATAGACGTCGCTACCTGTTGCGACAAATGTCTATTTTGCAACGTCACAAAGCGTTTCTTTTAGATGAAAACAAAGGAATAAATATGCAAACAGAATTATTGCCACTTATAGAAATGTGCCTGTGGCTTGCTTAATGCTACCTACGTAGATAGTCATTTTTGCAATCCAAACTTTTATTCAGGATAAAGGCATAGACTTATAAAAAAAGATAGACTCCGCGCCACGCATATCGAAAGTGAAGCACAGTAAGTACCGTAAGCACAGTAAGACCGCTTGTACAAACACGCCTCACGCTCACATTTACATCATAGTATGCCGACCGGCCGCCATTACGTACACGACAGCTTCAATCATCAATCACGCACACATAGATCGACACGGTACTTCACTTATGATATGCGTGGCGCGGAGTCCATCTTTTTTTATAAGTCTATGGATTAAGGTCACGGAAAAAGAATATCGGTTCGGACACCTACGCAATTGATCAATGATCTATATTTTGAATTACACATTTTTGAAATTGGAATCACATAGGTCGATAGTAGATGATAGTCCTTTCACTGAGGGGCAATTCTGGTAATTTTAAGAACGTTCACAGTCTGATCTCAGTCTCAATCTGTCAAAAATACCTCAAATTTCAGTACATTTTGACAAGTTTTTGACATTTGTTTGTCGCTGAGATGAGACTGCGACTAGATTTTGAATGTTTTAAATTACGAGAATTGGCCTTCTGTTATTTTACCTTTAATTTTGCATCACTGTCAAAAACAAAGTGATCTTTCAAAGTCGAATCATTTATTTAAATTAGGCACATATACGAGTACCACTCAACTAAACGCTCTAAACGCACGACGCCATCGCGGCAGGCCAAGACGAAGATGGCTGAACGAGCTTGACTCCTACCGAAAAGACTGGACGGCACTCGCAAAAGATAGAATTTTGTGGAAAAGAGAGAAGGAGGCTTGTGCCCTGCAGTGGGACAATACAGGCTAGTTACATTAGATAGGCACATAAAAGGCACGACAAAATGTACAAAAATAATTTTATTGATTCTAATCTCCCCTTCCAAAAGATAGTAAAGGTAGTATGGAGAAGAATGGGCAAGAAACTCCACTTTATTTTCGTTGAAATAAGGTAGCAATTAGGTTGTTGCTACTCACAAGCCTGTCAAAATCACAGTGATCTTTATATCCGTTACTATAAGGTTGCTTTGGGCTGCTACCTTCGGAGGTAAATAACTGTGATAATAATTTGAATTTTAAAAACAGAATTCAAAATTGAACTCGCATTTTAGTCCACATGTCAAATAAATAAGAATACTTAATTTACTTACTATAATTGAGAGGGTAGTCAACAAAACTTTTTAACGTAAACTACCTTCTAAATTACATTTTTTTTTAAGGTAGTTTACGTTGGAAACACTGGAAAATATAGGAAGTGCACGACAGAATGTCTTTTGTGTTCATTTCCTTCTCATAAATGGGTACTCTTGGCAGGCGTCCAAGCTAAGGGTAACGGATACAGGCAGTTATTGTGTCAGCAACGATTTCTGCTTTCTTGCTTTTTCTTACGTTAGGTAACTTGCTCGTACTATAACATAAGAATGTTTAGGAGGCAAAGGTTGCAACATTGCAGCATAATTTTAATGTTGGAAAGGTCGGTTTGCACGACAAATCACAAAAAAGGTTTAGCGTTAAACGAAAATATAACATCGTTTTGTTTCTGACAGTCGTTTGAAGATTACTGAGACAGAACGATGATTAAAGTACGTATTATGTTTAGCGCTAAACATAATTAATGTGATTTGTGATGCAAGTGGACGTTTTTTATTGCTGAATAGGCCCGCTCTTGACCTCGATCACGCCTGATGGAAAACGATGAATGATGTAAACAAGCGTGCTCAAAAGATGCCCGCCGCGGGAGACGCCCCGGGCGTCGGGAGCCGCGTGACGACTCCCGGCCACCGTAGGCGCGGGCCTGCGGACGGCGAGTAATGGGTAGCTCGCCGTCCGATCAGGACCAGGCCCGTGCCGGACGGCGCGTATGAATTCCACGCGCGCATTAAGGGCCTTACTCGCGTTTAGTACCGTAACACGGTCACTTTATGAAGCCTACTTCTCATTAACGGCTTGGTTAGAAGTTCTGAAAAAAATATATTTTTGCTATAGATTCATGTACAACATTTCTGAAACAGGATTTTTTCGTACGGCTAATACTTTTGCTTTAAAAAAATATTTACCAAAACGCTATTTTTGGCTAATATTCGCTACTACTTCTAAACGGCTTTGATGTTTGGAAATCTTTTTACACTAAAAAAATTATGGTTAGAGGTACTACATAAATGAAACAGCTTTTGTAAATCAATCAATATTTGCAATGAAAATGTCCCCACTTTGAGATAGAGGTTCAGACGTGCTCTGCGCGGGCGTGGTTGGCAGTCGTGCGTTAGCATTGAGACGGGATGGCTGTGTCGCTCGCTGCTCGCCCCGGCTATTGAACGACTACGCGCGTTTGTTTGTGTTAGTGCAAATATTTATGAACGAATTGAATCAGTGTGCGTTTATAGACTAGCTCGCTGCGGAGGGCCCATTTCTGTTGTGCGCGTGGACGCTTTATTAGTTTATTTGCGGTGCCATTTCTAAATACTGTTTTTGTTTATATTGTATATTGTGTAAATTATAAGATAATTTGTAAATAAATAACAATGCCAAGGCTAAGCAAGTCAAGAAAAATAAGAGTCCAAAAGGCTATGAAAATGCGTCTGATGACGTAAGTACCTACTTACCTATATTTTAAGTATTTAACTTTATGATTACTATTAACTTTTTTAATCATCGATTGATCATTCATTCATTCTTTCATAATTGGAGTTAAATAATTACGAATTGTTCCAGGAAATCCAGAAAGAAATCATCAGAATCGAAAGGCAATAATCCGAGTAGATCTGCTGATATTATAGAAGACTCTATTCAGGTAAATTATAATAGTAATACTATAGTCCGCGCGGAACTAGTTGGCCGCTGAGGTGGGGACAGGGGTGAGGCGGCGGTTCGCACAATAATTCGCACAATAAAGCACAAAAGGGTGAAAATCAAAATAAAAAGCAGAAGACGGTTACTGAAAATCAAAATGTACAAGTTTTAGCAGAGCTAAATTATGAAAAAGAATTAAAATTTACAGATTTTTAGAATAACCTGTGTTTTATTTTAAACCTCATTACGACGGAGTACAGTCAATCGGGCGTCAGTTTCACAGTATAAATAAGTAACAGTAATAAGGTCTATTCAAACCTAAGCGGTATTCGCTGCCGCTGTGGGTAGAAGTTCACCTTCCTGAGTGAAACTCTTACTTAGTACCCACAAAATAGCGAAAACCGCTTTGATGTGAACAGTAATATTACCGCATAACAACTCGGTTTTCTCTACCGCGAATAGCGAATACCGCTTAGATTTGAATAGGCCTTTATGTCTTCATAGAAAACGGCCAAAATGACGCGCTTCGAAATCTCAGAGGATATCAGTGCCTACTGATATACTCTGGGATTTCGGGCGCGGCAGTTACGCACGAACGCGGAAGGTTTATCTACTGAGCGGCCGTAGGTAATTATTCCGAGGTCACTGAGACATGATACTGTTACTTTAATATACTGTAACAGTGGTAACAGTTTTCGTAATTCAACTGTTACTTCTAACTTATGATTAATAGTAAAAACCTTTGGCCCAAAAAAAAAAAAAACAACCGACTTCCAAAAAAACAATACTAAGTGAAAATTACATACACATAAATGCTAAAAAATAATATCTAATAAAAACTTAAAATATTCGTAACATATAAGTATGTATCTATACAAAATATATATTAGCCTTGCATCCGCCATTCCCTTCTGGAAAACGCAACAATAGCGACCTACGTGCGGCATGTCTGCGCCTCTGCATATTCTTTGATATAAGCTTTAGTGTAGCGCGCCACCGCGCGCGTTTTACGTATCCAAGAGTAGGGCGCTTAGCTCCGCCCACATGCACAAGGTCAGTGAGCCCTCTATACACCTTAAAGAGATGTCAGCATCGAAGGAGGGGCCCAACAGGCCCGAAGCCTGCCGGGGCAGCGGGATTATCCGACAGGGTTACCGCTACCCCGGAACATAAAGGGCTAAGGTCCGTGGTCCTTCCACGGATGGGTTTTAGTCAGTAAGAGTCTGACACTCCCTTCCGCTCCACCCAGAGCGGGAGGGGTCATATGAAGATTTCCCATCCTACAAAAATCGTATTCATAAAATTAAAAATGTAGTAAGAGTGAACTCACGTAAGTGACAAATTGGTTTACATACACCCGCATACATACTGACTGTCTATACTAATAATAAAGCTGAAGAGTTTCTGTGAAGGCGCTGTCCTCTGGAACTACCAGTCGAAATTGAAAAATTCTTTTTGCATTTGATAGCCCAATGTTGAGAAAGGTTATAGGTTCTTCTTCCACGCATCGACGAAACAGCAAGCTGCTTGACGCCGGGCTCATGAAATGATATGATAAAAAAATTGTTTTACACTCAAGACAATTATTGTCATAACATTGTAGACAATTGTTGTTATTCAATTGGTGTCAATATTTTTGTTATAGAGTTTATAGTTTATATGGACTAACAGCTCTTGAACCTAGTTTATATTTGCTGACCGCGTTCAGTTTCATTAGTGAACTTGGCACTAAGTTGATAGGACCGCTCGCTCCCCTCAAATACACAAAGATCAAGATTAATAGCTACTGACAAATTCCAGATGGAAAAACCCAATAACATTATGCCCGAACTGTGAAATGAACCCAGGATCTCATGCTCAGCGACCATGCCATGCTATCGACCACTAGACCAATAAGGCAGTAATTTTATTAATAACTTTTTTTTTTAAAGCCAAAACTGCTTTTTTAAGAAGTTTTAATTTGATCTTGTATTGATTCAAGAATTTCTTTATGTTGTTTTTAGATAGAATATGCATAAATAAAGGCCTATCTATGCAGGGTCAAATTAAATTTGTTAGCGAAACTCGACAGACCGGGTTCGATGAAGACTCGTTAATTTAGACTCCCTAGACTTTTACCTACTTTCTTTTTTACTAAATCTATGCGTTATTTAGTAACAAAGAAAGTTCTTATTTTTTTTATAAGTAGTGAAATTTTCTGTTTATCCTATCCATATTAGAATATTTTTTATATTTTTTTTCTAAAAAATTTCTCTGTAACATTGCAACATTGCAGAGAAACTTTTTAATGTTGACCAACTTTATTTGCTAACCAGTTCAGATTACTACTCCTCTATCTGCGAACTCGTCGATCCTTATCAAATAGTAATAATAGCTATTCACGATCGTTCGACATGCTTCCGTGCCGAATCGAACATCAATCAACGTTATCAGAAGAGTCCTCTAAAGACTGTTCACAAATCCAAAACCCGAAAATTTGTCAATTTAAATCAAATAGACGCCCGCCATTCTTCCCACAGCTATTTGCTATCGAGGGTAAGGCAAATTAGTAATTGAAAATGTTCGATTCGACAACCCCTCGAATGGTTGTGAATAGCTATGAAGCTGCCCTTTGTAATATCTGTCGACGACTTCCTTAAAACTGGATATCTTCTGCAGATATGATAATATTGACTTCACGTCATAAGATACGATCAATGGTACAGTAATTGTATTACCTCTGACAGCAACAACCCAACCTTAGCGTAACGTAAATAAAGATCACTTTGACTTTGACAGGCTTTTGAGTGACACCAACCCAACTGCTTATTTAAACGAAAACAAAGTGGAGTTTCTTGCTCATTCTTCTCCATGCGACTGATTTTTACTGACTAGTCAGTGGAAACAACCCAACAGTAACCTTATTATAAGGAGAATAAAGATCACTTTGATTCAGAGGTAAAATAACTGAACGGGCCTACGAATAAGTAATGAACGGGCCGTAGCTGAATGTATTAATATCTTGTTTAGATATCACCTAAAATGAGAGATAGACTCTTTGAAACTATAAATAGGACAGAGCAGAGTCTTAGCAGGTTAAGCTTTTAGATATTTTAATCATAGCTAAAATTTTGAACTGGATACTTAGTAGTAAGCAACATTTGTAAGTAAGAAGCCTTTAAGGAGCTGGTAAAAAACACTTGTCTTGAACAGACGTGTTTCCATTAACCATACTTCAATGGGATTGGGTGGGTCACGTCAACCGCATGCATAGTGACCGCTGGGCAACAGTCTCCGCACGATGGGTGCTTGATGATGGACGGTGCCGCCAACGCTGGCCCAAGAGAAACGACCTAGACGCTTACCGCAAGGGTAGGATCGAGGTGGCTATTTTTCGAAATTACTTAACTTCTCCTCAAAAGATGCTACTTTTTTGAGTAGATTACTACGGTACAAATTGTTGTTGCATTGTTGCTAGCAAAACTGAGACATCAAACGTTACGACTTCGTCACGTATGTGAGTGGATTAACTAAAATAGATGAGTACAAATTGCTGTTGGATTATTGCTAGCAAGATTGAAGGCCACTTGATGAGACAACTATGCGCATCGCATGTATTGTTCTCAAAAAAACGGCATAATAGGTAGGTATATTCTTTGTATATTTTTATTATTGTTTCTAATTTGTATATATTTCCGCATTAGTTAATTATACTTACATAAATGTAATCCTAATAAAATTATGGATAATGTGCCTGAAATAAAATAGAACAAATAAAATAAAAATACACATGATAATTATGTTCAAAACATTTATTATTCTCTGCTTTCAATGTTGACACAAGTTTACTAATCCCCACTTTACCTCGGTAAAGCTTTAGTAACACAAATTACGAGCAACATCAAATTAAAATATATATATATTTGGTTAAGACAGGTATAGAGATAGAATATTCAAATATTTTGTGTAACTAAAATATAGAATTTATAACACAGAACAAGAAACAAATTCATCATGTTTTGGTCGGAAATGTTTTTCGCAGGTGACAGTAGGTAAATAGAGACTTTTATAAAATTACAGTAATTTTTTTACAAATTTGATAATTCCTAACATATTTTATGCATCTTACTTATTAGAAATTGAGACGCTTAAGGCACAGCAAAATTACAACTATCTAGAATATACAACTATTATAGACACTCTTGGTAACAATCTTTATTCTATTTCGCAAATTGTGATATGTACAAAAATATTTCCATCTTTAAAATCTAGCATTATTATTATTATAAAATTGAAATTAAAACGTTCTGAGTATACATTGTATACATAATTACTTAAATGCATTGGTGTGTGATGAAAGTAATAAATAATACAGAAATTATAAATGAAACACAGCTAAATACAACTAAACTTCCCGAACAAAAAGCAGATTACACAAAACGATACACTGAACAGAAATACGTCTTTTGAACTCCACTCAATTATTGGCACAATTTCACTATATTTAGTCTCAGTGTCAATAAGCATCGGCTCCACTTCTAGAACCGATATTCCTCAAATCAGGCATGCGTGTTGTCTCTTCGCTGCCTCTCCAGCTGTTTTCTATGACTGTGGCGTTTTCTCGCTATTATTGCTATTAATATCACAACGACTGCCAGAGCTACCGCTATTCCTATCCACCAGTAAGTATTATACGACGCCTCCTTCGTATTTACTTCTTTTTGGTCCCCAGCTGCTACAGGATTCTTTATCTCCAAAACTCCTACAGTAGACGTTTCGACGCTAAACTTAGAATTGGATTCTTCACCTGTATCGATTACGTTATCTACAATATCTTCGTGAGTTTCTTTATTTTCTTTAGTTTCTTGGTTATCTGCTGAAGAAGATGGGATCTCATTTTCTTCAGGCACCGGTTCTACGGCTTCAACATAATCGTCGGAGCTACCGCTGTCTGTTGACGGTTCTAACTGATTGTCTAGGTATTCATCTAAAAACTTGTAGTAGTCTGTTAGCCCCGTGTATTCTAGGCCGTATTCTCGCTTCGCTAGTAGATCGCTGACCATCTCAGGCCAGACGGTGCCGTAACCTTGTATCATTGCGTCTCTGTAAATAGATTTTGAATTATAGAAATTGCAAAGCAATATTTGGAAATATGAAGGCTAAGTTTAAAAACAAGAAATACTTACATTAATCGATCGTTATTTTCAGCTACATGTTCTATTAAATCCGATTCATCCGACACTAGTTCTTCAGCAAAAGACTGATAGATTTGGTACTTTAGTATTAAACCCATGAATTTTCTGTAACAAAAAACAAGCATTAAGACGAGTTTCAAGGTAGCGGTACTGTTATTCATCAGTTTCTGTTTTTGTTCAATTATATTTTTACTTTCTCTAGTAACTTACCCAATATAAGGTTTGTTAAACATCATGTAGGGGTCTCCGAGGAAATCACTGTCACCGGTTTCAATGTTGGAGAAATTCTTACGGAAGTCGCTCCAACTACTTGGTATTTTCGCGTACGGTATAGCTCCCATTAAAACTTTTATTCTCCATTCGTCGGCTGCCAAATAAAAGTTTAGTCTGAAAGAAAAATACTCCGATTAAACACCAGTACGTAACATAAGACAAAGTTACACGCTAAGGTAATAAAAACTTACTTTGGTAAATCTCTCAGAGCCATAATCAATTGTAAGACAAGACGATGGTGGTTCGGATTGTTATTGAAAGTTTCTGACGAGAACAGGCCGGCTTTGCTCAGCGCATGAGGGTTCAAGGAAAGCAGCGACACGAAGCCAGGGATAGCTTCATACACAGCTGGAACAAACAACGCGATGAGTTGTGAAGTTCTCAAAGAAGTAACTTCAGAACTGGAACGGAATCTTACCAGAATAGCGGGAAGCCTCTCTTAAAATATAAGTATTGTTGCTATGTAAATTAATGGTCTGCTTGTAGACTATCTTCATGACCGCTTCGTGGGCTTCAATGAAGTTGGCTATGCTGACATCTTTACATGTTATTGCTCTAACTTTGTTGGGTTTGCACCAGTCGACTAAGGTCGGCGGACAAGTACTATTGAACACCGATTCAGTCCAAATATGTGGGTCTGCGTCTCCTAAGTTTAGCGCTTTGATGAGTTTTGCTGCTTGTTTGAAAGCTTCTACCCCGCCCAAGTTCTGTGAAATAGATTTATCTGTTTATACGTAATACACATTTCATCCTTGTTTTCCTGTAAAAAATGTTAAAAGCAATGAAACGGAAAGGTCACATTTTCCCGTTCTTAGAAGAAAGGGCAACCCCTTTTAAACAATGACAGGAAAAAACAGCTTTAATTTGTGCTACTTCAAAGGGACTCCATTTCCAATACTTATTACGTTATAGCGTCAATATTCTAACAATAAAGTGAACTCACCTTTAACTGAAGATTTGCGTGTACTTTCTGGTAAATACCCGCATGTTTTGGTAGTAGACTTTCTATTAGATTGGACCAATCATCTCCCGTTAGAGATCCTGGAAATAAGTTTGACATTACCGTAGTTATTAGTTGTTGTTAGGTTAGTTTGTAAGTTTTACTAACATATTTTTTATGTTGTTGTTACTAATTCTATATCGATTGCGTGTATTTTTATATGTGATCCGCAATAAACTATATTATTATTAAAAATATACATCCATGTCTATTACATTTAATTTTGTTGTTAGTCCGTCACTTACGTTTTGGATAGACCTTTATAGAAAAGAGGTAGACTTTTAGATAATGCCTTTGACCCAAAAGTAGACAAAGTACACTCAAAAACTAACATTTGATTTAATATCACAAGGGAGCGTAAGTCTGAAGGAGCCACAAAGGACCAATAGTTTCTCAGAAAAACTTTACTAGTCCTAAAATAAAACTTTAGAGTATGTAACACTTGAGAAAGGGTTGTACAGTTCTCAGGGGTACCACATGGCAAACAATTTAAAGTTTTCAGAATGTGGTCTCTAGACATTTATGAGTAGCATTATGGCGCTACCGCGAAAATCTAAAATCCTCGAAAGCCTACTCAGTGATTGAAAGTGATGCAATTACTTTTGAGACGCAAAAGAAGAGAGATGGCTATAATGTGCGTGCGCTCGGAATAAAACGACGTATGCGCCAAAACGAATTTACTCCTTTTTTTACAAAATAAATGAATTAAGTTTAAAACTAGTTTGAGTATACATTAATATGATAATTCTTGAAGTTTTTAAAGTAAATTCCATTGAATAACTCTTAAGCGTTACGCCGTGATGTCGAAAAATGTAAAAAGTAGATACCTAAATAACTTTGCAATTTTTTTGTATCGAGAATAATTCATTGAATCTTGTATTCCTTTTTCAGTCAAAAAACATATACCAAAATGTTAAATCCCTATTCCACATACTTACCAAGTTACACGAAGTAGAAAAACGACATTTTTTTCAACATAGAGCGCCCTTAAGAGCGTTTTCGACGTACGACATTTCATACAAACTTTCAAGCCCTTGTTTTTCGAAATGAATGAAGGATACAAAGGTCTAAAAAGTTAGTTAAAAACATTTTCGAAAAATAGTGTTACAGCCAAATTAAACCGATTTTAAAATTTCCATAGAAACAGAGATTTCCAGTTATCTTTTTTTAAATAAGACATTTCGAAAATGTTCTTTGCTAACTTTTTAGACCTTTGTATCCTGCTTATGCGTAGAAAGTTTCATTAAAATCTGTTCATTCATTTCGAAAAACAAGGGCTTGAAAGTTTGTATGAAATGCCGTACGTCGTAAACGCTCTTAAAGTCACAAAGAATTTTCATTCAATATTAGTTGAAACTTGAAATGAATTATTCTCATTTATCTGGCGTCAAAAGCAGAGAATTTGATTTGCTTAATTATTCTTTTATGATGAAAATTAAGACTGTGCTTGTGTGCTTCCCGTTATTCTTTTTTATTAATTGCGTTGTTTTGCGTTGTGGCCGTAGTTGGTTCATAGGCTAGAGATTCTCGTTACTAACTGAACAAAACAAGTACAATTGCTTAGGTTTAAGTTACCGCCCGACCATTGAAACTATTTATTCTGTTCACCGGCTGCAACAACTTTGCTGGTTTTAATTTTAACTTCGACGCAACTTTTACTGTGATGTATTCAGCATGTGTGTTTTATTTAAAGAGGCTTTGTTTTAACTTTATAATCTGAAAACATAGCCCTGGGAAAGTGCTTTTAAGTATTTTATTAAAATTTCGTTAAAGTTCACCGTTATGTTTCACATGACTTTTCAATTTTATAAAGGTTAAATATTCTGTAAAACACGTACAATATTTTTCTGCCGATATCAGAAAACAAAATACTGTGAAATTTTAATTCCCTCACGCATATATTATTTCGCTAATGGAAACTTAAGTCTATGAGGTACTTACTCAGTAAATGTACCGGTAGGGGCTTGCCGACAGCGTCAGAGCCCTTGAGCCTAAGTGCAATATATTTGTGAAGCTTCAAGTAAAGAGGTTTCACATTTTCCCACAATTCTCGGGCCTTTAGTATGGCACCTTCGTACTCGCCCAAGGCATCCCAATATTCTTCCACGGAGTTGTAGTCTGTGGAAGAGAAATGTTGTTAGTGTTTGTCAAGGAATCATATCATTTGAAGGTTAAAAGACAGGGAAATTAATTGTTTATCGAATTGACAATTTGCCGTGTTATAGTCATTTCCTACAACTGTCAATGAATGACAATTTGCGGAATCTTTAAGTTGGTAGTTATTTTGATAAACAATTTACTTCCCTGTCTTTACCAAGAGAATGATGAGGATAATTCTAGTAAGTGTATCTTTTACGTGTCATGATCGTGAACGGGCGCTGTCAGTAGGGACTGGTCATCTCTTTACTGCCATGGCTTATTTTAATTTAATTTATTGTTTGAATATTTTTTTTTACGTCTTTTCATTACGGACGCTTTTAAAGTTTTACATCGTTGCACATGGATAATTTTTAACATGAATGGTTACAAAGACTTGGTTACATACCAAGTCTTTGTAACCATATTATATGATTTAAGGAGGGGCATAAAGCCAGAAAAAAATCAAATTTCACCCGCGCTTCCTTGCCTACCCCTCTCATCAAACACGACAAAAACAAAACACAATCCCTTCCCGCCAGCAGAAACTTTTCGCCCGGCCAAGTAAGCCAGAGATTAAAACAGAAGAATAACTAGCAGGGGATCGAGGGGGGAGGGGGGGGGGGTTCTCAGATCGGTATAAATCATATTATATTTGTGTTTGAATTTCCATCTTCTGTAATAAGTATATGCAAAATATTCAGATGAAACGGCTCTATTCAATGTACCTAAGTATTATAGCAGGCTGTGCAAGTAGATATCTTGATAGGGCAATATTATTGTATGTCCCTGAATCTGTTCCGATGCTGGTAACAGATTCACGGACATACATGTAATACAGCCTATCTATGAATTTCCAATTCTGGATTGAAGGACTAACTTTACTATACAGTAAAAAAAAAAATCTTATATTAGAGAGCAAACCGAGTTGAATGCCTATACATTTTCGATTCCGAATGAAATTACAAATGAACGATTTTTGGATATTTTCCTGTACCTATTTATGCTGTGAGACCTTGCTTCTTGCCAATTTTCATTATTCTAGGTCAACGGGAATAATTAAAACGTATAAGGTACACCCAAGGATTTAAATTTCAAAACACGCGACATGAATGGCAATTTATGCTAGCTTCTAAGTCAGCGTCTTTGAGGCTTGATATTTCTACAGCTCCAAGAAACCGTAGATCTAAGTATTTGATATCAATTTCAACTTGATACGTATTCCTGAGAAAAAGGGACAGACGGATGGACAACGAAGTTATCCTGTATCTAAGGTTTTCGATTTTTCCTTTTGAGGTACGGAACCCTAAAAAGCAAAAGCACTTCCATCAAAGTATTATATTACATACTCCTAATCATAAATCATGATGAAAACAAACTCAACTAATTTGTTTTTTTAACAATATAAAGGCCAATGTAATCACATCGCTTATCTTATGATTTTTTATTTTGAGTTATATAATCAAGCCTTTTTAGAATGACGACGTTGTAATGGTCATATTAAGGACAAAGATGATTGAAAATATCTATCAAAAATCTTAGAAAACTTGTCGCACCGCAGTGATGAGCAACCCTATTTAATTTTCTCGTATTGGTTTCTCAAATTACAATATCGAAATATGATCATTGTTCATTATTTTCCCTTTATTTTCAATGCAATTCTTTAGTAAGTAAAAACATCCGTTTATTTTGCATATACTTACTATACGCTAAGTTTGAATTCAGAATCTAAGAATCATGTCTTAGTATTTTTTTGGAACTAGAAACTCAATGTTGATGTGACAAAGTTCAAATTCCAATGTAACCAAATTTTGTTTAGGACCTACAAGTTGGACGTCACCACATCTTGATGAAAAACAGTGTTGACCAAGAAAAAAATTATATTTGTATATCGTGGATTTTTCTTTGCAGGATCGTGCAAAGTCAATAAATTAGCAACAGTGATACCCAAATAAAAAATGATATTCGTATAGTGGATTTTGCACTGTATTATGCAACGTCAAACGGCATGTGTCATAAAAGCCTTTCCTGCGCGAAGTGCGAGTAGGAAAAAATCCCCACCGAAAACATTTGTGGAAAACGAGGCTAAGTTCGGAACAAAAGAAGTACATGTTTGTCGGATTTACCAATATGGCATCTATGTAAATGGGTTCCAAAGTCTAAAGTTCATTAGGTTCCTCTTTTGTAACTGTTGAAACTTTCCAAGTTTCCAACTTGCCAAGTTATAATATGAACTGTAGACTTTCTCTCAACTCTATAGAACTTAGCACCCATTCAGAGCTTAACTCTTTTATCGGCGAAGCCGACAATCCCAAACATGTTGATCTGTCACAACCTTTACTCATCCTCACCATAAAAAGAAGGCTAGTCATGAGAACACTATCTGTATGAAATATTTTATGTGCCGTTTCGTACTTTTGTCCACAATAAACTCATTACGTATTTAATTTCCGATATTTCTTTTGTATGCTCCAATAATAATATACCCTTTACGCTGAATTTCGAGTTTCAACTTGATTTAGGGAATAGTACTTACTAAAACCTTATACGGAGTTTGTCAAGAAAAGTGGAAGAAAACGAATTTGGATTTTGAGTTAATCACCGTAAGGTCTAAAATCTCCAGCACGAACTTTCAAATGAACGCTAGTTGGCTATGTTGCAAATTTTCTCCGCAAGAAAATGAACCGAAATGCAGAACAATGGCGCTAGTGGTACTATACCAGTCAAAAATCTGTCAAATAAAATGTATGTCATCTTGACTTTTCAAATATCAACATTGAATTATTTCAATATTTTTATTTTATAGTTTTGCCTCGGTATTTGTTTAGTTTATCAAGTCTTATTGTTTTTAATAATCGTTTCGGGAGTGGTTTTAGTTATTTTTCCATGTTTTCTGTTTCACAGTGTCTTTCCTACAAAGTGATAAATTACGAAAATATTGTTTACGTAAATTAAATAATAGCAGCGCAGCCGAAAATTTGAGCGCAGTCCTCTCGTCTCAACAGAGCGGGGGTGACTGATTTGTGAAACATATATATGTTTGAAGTTCCCGCAACGTGCGACGGAAGATGATTTCTTCCACGAACTAAGAACGTCGTAAGTGCTATAAGCTTATCGTCGTAATAAAACCACAAATAAAAGTAATAAAATAAAATCCTTCCACAATCTAAGTCGCTTTATATTAATAAATTAATCATCAAATTTTCATTCTAGTAGTCATTAGCATATTAAGTACAAATCGAAAAGTCGTGAAAATTGGAGGTAACTTCGTGATGTTTTTTATTACAGAAAATTTTACTATTTTGTGATTTGTTGCCACAATAAGTTTGGAAATATCATGTAGTTATTCGTGTTATTTTTATTTTATACCTAACTCTCATCAATTTCATGAAAAATCATATTGAAGTTAGGCTATTTTGGTTGATACCTGCTCTTCTTGCCCGTTCTTCTCCAATTCTCCATAGGTACCTACGCTTTGGAATGGGCAACTAGCTTCATATTTTCTGACTGACCGACCCCTTGACAATTTAAAAGTGCCTGTAATTGGTTTAATTGAAATAAATGCTTTGAGTTTGAGTTTACTTTAGTTGACTTTGAGCTATTACCCAACTAACATTTTGGTGTCAGTTACAGGTTTTTTTATGACTTTAAGTGATATTACAGAGTAACAATTATCTCAGTTCTAACTAAAGGCGACATAGAGGAGTCAACAAACAAGTTTAATCCCATCGTCGGCACTAGAACTTTAATGGACGGTGTAGGACAGCTTTGACAGTTAAAATAGTGCTAGTAGCAGCAAGTATACTTAAGATGCTATAGCATATATAGCATATATAGATATATATGCGATAGCTTTAACCTCTATATAAACCCAAGTCTTAACAACAGTGTTCGCTGACTCCTGTTAACGCATATTGTTGTTTAGTTATTGCCATGAAGTGTCTTATATACCTTAAGGTTTTATATTGCCTATTATTGCTGACACAGGTTATGAAATAGAGTTTGTCGAGAGTTTTGTAACACGAGATATTAAAAGTGTCGAACAACTCCTATAACTAGTTTTAACCTGTAATAAAAGAATTTAACTTAAGCTTATTGTATTAGGCAGTTTTCTTTAAAGACGTTCTAAAGGTCTCGGTGTCAAACAACGCATCGGACAGTGCCGATTTTGCTTTTATGCCCCTCATATTAGGTATTTAGTGTAGATGAATCATTCACTAGTTCTTAGAATACCAGAAAACACTAGAAAATATTTTTGTGCGATTACGTAGGTATTTGTAGGTTTTCATTATTTCGTTGGAGAACCCTAATTGAGTCGGTTTGTAAAACTTTTAGCCAGTTGTATTGTCTTCACTGTAGTAAATATATTTAGCTAAGTCTAGTATAACACTGTTAAGTGCACCAAACGCAGCACAATATTCTTGACTAACGATGTTGTAGTTCAAAGAGTGGAACAAATGAGTTAAGTGAAGATTTAATATTTAAAGTAAATTCGCCATTGTTTTGGTAAACTAACTATAAATATTACTTTGAGTTATTCAACATTTAACTACAAAATACTACATTTCTTATATTATTTGAAGCGTTCCATGAATACCACTTAATTTTACATGCTACTGCTCAGGATTCAAGAATAAATAATAATATTAGTTTGAAGCGTCTATTTTTTTGTCATAACTTTTCTTTTAAATCTTTAATAAATCCTAGGCGCATTAAAATTGAGATGAGAAACATGGTAAACATTGACCGTGAAATCACAAGGGCAGTCATTTTTCACTTCCCCAACTTAAATAACTAATACTTAAAACGGCTACCAGTTTTATTGACATAATTCAGTGTTGAATGATGGATGCCATGATATAGTCACTTTCACTACAAACGTCAGATCTAATTTTATTAAACCAACAGGCTTTTTCTAACTTGACGTACGCTAAAAATTATACATTTGATTAATAATGTACTCAAGAAGCGGTAACAAACTTACCTGAGTCCATTTTAGATAACTAATACGAGTCACGGTATCAAAACACTATTCTTAATAGGTCTAATAAAGTTTTTAGTGGCAAATCATTCTAATCCGAAGCTTTCCTACCTCCCGTAGTGTCAACCAACCCGACTATTACAACAGTAATACCGATTAAAGTAGTAGCTGACGATGACTAAACGCTCTTGTGCAGTTGCTTTAATACCTTTGTATCACCGTACTATAGGCTTTCTATAACTCTTACCTGTTAAACTGTGGGCCTCTTTCGTGGTTATAAGTGAATTAGAGCATGCTCTAACTTAGTTGTACAGGTATGTGTTAACACTTTTATGTTCAAATGGAACTGATATACGAGTTATATATAGGTTTTTTTAACGCTATGGTGCTAGTTGGGTAGGTACCTACATCTAAAATGGTACAATACAAGTGTCTAGAACTCAAGCAGAGAGTACAGAGAATCGTTTAACAATGGCTTTTTTTTTCTCCTCTCGGGTATTATTTAATGGTAAAGGTCTTAAATGAATACATTTAGATCTTGAAAGCCTTACGATAAATTGTAATATGCATTGCATGTTTGTATATATTACTAGCTGACCCGGCCAAGCGTTGCTGTGGCTAACGTTTTTGTAATTTTTTTTTTTTATCCTATCTTTCAAGTTGGATCAAACTGCACACGGTGTACAAATTTGATAAAAATCGGTTAAGTAGTTTAGGAGTCCATCGCGGACAAACATCGTGACACGTAATTTATATATATTAAGAAGATTATATTTTGGTTATACATCCATTTTTACATTTTGAGACCACCAAGTCCAAGTTTAAACCTCAACTCCACGTTTTAAATAAGTAATCAGCACATATATTTATTCTCTTGCCAACTTTGTTTTCAACTTCAGCATTAAGCTTCTCAACAAAATGCCATTCTCTCGCAGCTTCATGGCCGCCGAAAGTTTCTAATTTTGCTTAGTTATGTACTTATTGACAAATTCTAAATGGGTTTCAACGAAAACTCCCAGGGACGGTGCGAACATAAATGTTAGTTTAATTATTACAAAATTAAGATTTATAACAGAAATCCGCTTATATAAATACGCTTACGTAATTAATTAGAAACATAATTTCCTTTAAAATCTAACTGGATTGGTCCAGTTATAATTTCTTGTTTTATGAGATAATCACACTAATATTATAAAGGCGATACTTAGTTTGTGAGTGAGCGTGTGTGTGTGTGTTTATATGTTTGTTACTTCTTCACGCTTCAAACGGCTGGACCAATTTTGATAAAGTTTTGTATGGAGGTAGCTGACACCCTGGATTAACATATAGGCTACTTTTTATCCGGATATCCCACGGGATCGACATTTACGCTGGTGAAACCGCGGGGCGCAGCTAGTTAGGTATAGATAATTACTTCGCCCAATAAGACAAAACACAAAGACTATTGGAAAAGCATGAGGTAGCCCAGCAGCAGGACAAGGTTAATAGGCTAATTAGTTGATTCGCATGAATTTACTTGCCGGGCGAATCGTCTATTTTAAATAGCATAATTTTTTCTATAGGCGACTCGTACGAAGTTATACTATACTTTATAACATAAAATTCAAAATGTGCCAATTTCCTAATTCATATTTCTGGAGTTGTCGCCACAAATAAACTTACATGTTGCTATTCTTTATAAGTGACGATTCGCCCCTTTCGGGTGAATAAATTCGTGCGAATAGATTAATAAAATAAAATTATTCTTCAACGGTTCCTCTCAAAACCATGATTTAGTTATCGTCATTAAATAATCATTAACAATGTCTGTTGGCATATCAATCACTATAAATATACTTCAAAGTTTATATCGCAGTTGAGTTATCTTGGAATAAAGTTTCAAACTTCTTGCAAATCTTACATAAATTCAACGTTATTTCAGCAGCTAAAGGAAAAAGCTGCTACCTAATGGCTCATCATATTCCGCTCTCGACTATATTGTAGCCTCATAACATAGTTATCATTGGGAAATATTTAACTGACTTATCTGAAAGTCAATTCAAAAAATAAATAAAAACGTTCAAAGGCTAGATGGCGACTAGCCATCTCATCTCAGCGACAATCAATGTCAAAAAAAATTCAAAGATGTAGGGAAATTAGAGGTATTTTTGACAGATTGAGACTGAGATCAGACTGTGCAAAACGGTGAACGAAAACATCGTGAGGAAACCTATCCTAACTGATCCTACAAGCAAAAATTCGATGACATGTAACATCTACCAACTGCACTGGGCCCGCGTGGTAGATTCTGCCCACTCCCTCTCACAGAGAGGAGGCCTGTTTCCCAGCAGTGGGAAAATAATAAGCTGATTATGATGTATATATTATATACAATAAACGTGCTTTTTTTCGACTTTTTTTCCCTTGTGGTACGGAACCCTTCGTGTGCTAGTCCGACTCGCACTTGGCCGGTTTTTGAATGTACCGCTACTAATAAATAACGCCATTATAAACCATAAATTAATGTTTTTGTGTTTTCAACAAAATATCACAACAAATGACTGTGATAATGGTGAAATATTTTGTTGGCAATAGTAATTTCTTAAATAGATATTTTATACTAATAGCATTATATTAAATTAATGAAATAATAA
This sequence comes from Gortyna flavago, assembly GCA_963669345.1. NCBI lineage: Eukaryota > Metazoa > Arthropoda > Insecta > Lepidoptera > Noctuidae > Gortyna > Gortyna flavago. The sequence continues at coordinate 13,693,313 of OY770135.1, forward strand.
CGGTGGCATTATCGCTAATAAATTATTGTTCTATTTAGTTATTAATTAATATTAGGTACAGCTAGGTTAATTGAATAATTAATCATAATGTTAGCCCGAAATGTTATATATCATGTATGAGCCATTACTGTGATCTATAAATAAATCACTAGATATTAATTGGTTGTATTGTTGTCCCATTATATTTCTTATCGTTTAATATTAGCTAAATGAGAGTTCCAATTTATGTGTCGTCGAGTGCTTATATTATAGTAAAACTAGCTGATCCCTCAACCGAAGTCACGCAAAAAAAAAAAATTGCCTACGACCTATTCTCAGACCTATCAAATATACAAAAAAAAGTAAAATATCGGTCAGCCCGTTTCGGAGGAGTTCGATAACAAACACTGTGACAGGATATTTTTATATATTAGATCATAAAAATCGGTCAAGCCGTTTTGGAGGAGTTCGATAACAAACACTTATGGCACGACATTTTTATACATCAAATTATATTCTGATACAGGATGTCAGGAACATCAACGCACAACCTTTTACCATGGATTCTGAACCCACCCGCGTTGAAAACTTTCATCGGTTATAAAAAAAAAAAAAAATGCTGTTCGGTACATTTTGATCGTATTTTTTACACTATTCTATGAAACAGCAGATTTTTTTATTGATAACCGTAAAAAAAATAACTACGCTAGGGTCTACAATAATTTGCTGAATCAATTGTTACAATTTCAGCCACCCTGTATTTGAGGCACGCTCTTTCAAATTTCTTGCAATTTTATTTAAAATATTTAAAGTTATTTCCACAGCTAACGGAAAGAACTGCTACCTAATGGCTCATCATATTTTTATTCCGGTCTCGTAACAGCACGAACTATATGAGAATTATAATTAGTTCTTAAACGTCCAATATTGAATAGTCGATTAGGCTTAAATTAAAATCAAGACTAGCTTCTGCCCGAGATACTGCTTCTTTCTGACTTTTTTCCTTTTTGCTCGGCTACTAAGGTTCATAGCGTGATGTATTAATATAAATAGCCTTCCCCGAGAATTAGGCTATCAAATGTAAAAAGATTTTTTCAAATCCGACTGGTATTTCCAGAGATTACCCTGTACATACAAACTTTAAAACTTTTACCTCTATATTATATTTTAGTGTTAGTAAAGATGAGAAAAATATTAATAAATATTTTTCAACCATCCAATTATTATTGTTTTATTTATATAAAAACAAAAATATTTATTAATATTTAAGGCAAGGTATTTTTATATACAGGGATAAGGTATATATATAAAGTATTTTTTGACGAATTATGCTAACATAAATGTAGGGAACAGCAGATTTTTTTTTCGCGATTTCTCTTTTGGTCCCATAGTAAAAGTTGTTCATAATGGTGAGTACCATCTCCCATTTCGATTTGTCGCATGTTTTCAATTTCACCCTGTATATATAAGGCACGCAAACAACACAATAATGTCAGATGTAGCAAAATATATCCTGCTGAAAAAGGTGCCCAGAATTTTGCAAAAGAATTCTTTACATAACTTAAAACAAAAGAGTCTAAAAACTAAGTACTTGTTACTTCATTATTTTATTTCATTGTACAGCGCTTCTCACAATACACCTCCTAGCTTGAAGTGAAACTTAAAACCTCTCATCGTAGTCTAAAAGGAAAAACTTGTCCTTTGTCCTTTTAAACAAACAAAATGAACTAGTATTTTTACAATGCTTGAAAGAATTTTGTTAATGAATTTAGGAGTACACTGTAAACTGTGTAAACTATACTCGAGCGTTCTTTTTTGCTTTTTTTTTTCAAAATGTTTGTCTGTTTTAAAGATTTTCTTTTTAACCGACGAAAAAAAGGAGGAGATGCTCAAATCTACGCGTATACATATACAGTGCTCTCCAAAAGTTAGTTGATAGCTGTTTTTCACATCAGCTGTCATATATGCCACATCTTTGATTATACACATGTCTAGATAGAGAGTTCGAGCGTCAAAACGCCAAAAAAAATATCAGCCAACTGTTGGCTCATAAGCTCGTCCCGCCCGCTCAGTGGTGTCACTGTCATTGTACGGTAAACACGCGTTCAGTGACATAAAAAATGACGATTTGCGCTATAAAAGTGTGCAGGAATTACAAAGGACGATTGAAAACAACTAAAAAAGTTACCTATCATCGGTAAGTAAACTTTATATAACTATATTGTAAAGAAACAATTAAATTAATAAAGTGCAAAGATGTAATGCCATTTGACAGCCATGTATACGGGGTTGCCTGTTAATTGAATGTAAAATTTCCCATTTTGAGTGAATCATGATCCAAAAAGTATATTTCGAGATTTTATAGTAAAAGTTGTTCATAATGATGAGTACAGTGACCGCTTAAGAGATTTAGTGTATGAATAAATAGACCTTATATAATTTAATAATAATTTGGTTATTAAATAATTATAACTATAATATTAAGAATAAATAACCTTCAATAGCAATATATATTCATTACAAATAATTTTACCTTGTAATTCATATGCACAAACTCCTAATAATTATAGATATTTAAATATCTCACAAGCAAAACATATTTTTTTCCCACCTTCAATGGGAAATATCCAAGGGCTTGTTAAACAGTAGAAGCTGCGCTTACTTGTGTGCGTAACACGCACACAAGCGCTTCAAATCTGGCCTGTTGTTTTTGTTGCGATTGCAGCGCAACGCTCTATCTAGACATGTGTATAATCAAAGTGCCACATTTATTTTTATTGCTGAATGCCCCGCTCTTGACCTCGACCAAGCCTTATGGAAAGCGATGGATGAGGTCTGTGATAAAACGAGCGTGCCCAGAAAATGCCTAAGGCACTGGTACTACGAATTAAAAATAAAAAAAAGAATCAAGTAGGTACTCCTAAGGAATTACTAGATGATTTATGATAAGTCGAAGGTAATTAATAAACACGTTATAGCAGTTCAAGCATTTGTATCATTACAATCAAATTTTAAATCATATGTGGTGTGTCACAGCTAAAGTGGAAAAATGTCAACTAACTTCTTGAGGCCACTGTATATTTTTTTTTTATAACTTTATACAGATTTTAGTTTTTTTTTAATTGGAAAGCGTACAGTTTGAAGTTGGTCCCATTTATTAAATCTATCTACATCTCAATGCCTTTGTGTCTATGGGCGAATAACAAAACCTTTTTCCAATATTTTCGTAATATACCTTTTCTTATAGGGGTAGAAAATTTTCATAAACTTTGGCCTTGACCTAGCGTAGTACGGAGTTTCAATAGAATAAGAAGCGACCTTAGACTGGCAGTTCGGCCGCTGAGAGAATATGTTCTTGATACCTGTCAGTTTCATACAAACGAATACGTGTTTTGCGAATTTTATCTTTATTAGCTACAGAATTGTCGAACAGACAGGTGTCAGGAACGCATTCTCTCCACGGCCGGACTTTAGTTGCACAGCAAGGTCAGCAAGGTATAACATCGCTTGACAATTTACACGACTCCCGACTTTTTGACACATTCTGTCTAGACCATAAAAATATTAGGTCCTTACATATGAAATTAGCGTTTTATCGTACTGACCACTTTGATCTGAAATATCTCCTCTTTGGTTAAGAATTCCAAATTCAAATTTATAAATTCATTTAGCTCGTTTTTTAGTACATTTGAGTTTTGAAATCCGTCATTCATTTGTTTTTTCCTCATTATTTTTTTCTTTGGCGTCGCTTATTACCGCACAATGGAAAACATGAAATATCGGTATATTTACGAGTACGAGTTCTACCGTGGCACCAGTGCTGCAGAAACAGCTCGAAGGATTAATGATGTGTACGGCGCTGGTGTCACAAAAGAAAGCACAGTACGTTTTTGGTTTCAACGTTTTCGTTCTGGAAATTTCGACCTTCAGAACCAACCCCGTGGACGGCCGGAGACCAAAGTGGAAAATGAAGAATTAAAGGCTATTGTGGAAGCGGATCCATCACAAAGCACTTCAGAGATAGCTGCAAGCTTCGGGGTAAGTGATATAACTGTATTAATCCACTTGAAGCAAATCGGGACAGTAAAAAAACTTGAACGATGGGTACCTCATGAATTGAGTGAATCGAACTTGCAAACACGCGTCGACTGCTGTTTTACTTTGCTCAACCGACACAATAATGAAGGGATTTTAAATCGAATCATTACTTGTGATGAAAAGTGGATACTGTACGATAATCGGAAGCGCTCGCCGCAATGGCTGAACCCTGGAGAACCAGCCAAATCCTGCCCTAAACGAAAATTGACTCAGAAAAAGTTACTTGTGAGTGTTTGGTCGACTAGCGCCGGTGTCGTTCACTACAGCTTTCTAAAATCTGGGCAAACGATTACGGCAGATATCTATTGTCAGCAACTGCAAACCATGAAGGAAGAACTAGCTGCTAAACAACCGAGATTGGTCAATCGCTCTAGGCCACTGCTGCTTCACGACAACGCACACACTGCATAACAAACAACCACCAAGTTAGATGAGCTACAATTGAAATGTCTGCGACATCCACCATGCTCCCCGGACCTTGCTCCAACACCTTACCATTTTTTTCCGGAATTTGGACAACTTCTTACAAGGAAAAAAATTCAACTCCGATGCGGCAGTCCAAACCACCTTCAAAGAGTTCATTGATTCTCGCCCCCATGGTTTTTTTAATAAAGGGATCAATGAACTGTCTATAAGATGGCAAAAGTGCATAGATAACAACGGTGCATACTTTGATTAATTAAATATATTTTACAAAAAAAAAAATATATATATTCCTCCCGTACAAAACGCCAATTTCATATGTAAGGACCTAATAATAGTAAAAAAAGACTAACATTGGTGCTATTTATAAGTAGTACTCACTGTTTTGCTTTGAGGCGTTCCGCAGTAAAGGAAGTATGTGCTCCAAATAGTCATTTAGGTCTGGCAAGTTCTTTTCCCAAGACTTTTTCATACGATGTAGGGTTTCCTCATCTTGCTGCCGCGCCAAGTTGTAGTGTAACTCTGTGAAAAAAAAAAGTTTTATTATTAAAAACGAAATATCCTCTTAGCTTCCTTTTTCTACATGTAGGTCACAGATGTTTGTCTAAGGGCCTGCGCCCACTGGCGGCACGGCACGGCAGGGAATCGTTGCCGTTGACCTTGCCGTGCCATGCCGCCAGTGAGCCCGGCCCCTATCCACAGTCTAAGTGAATACCGACAATTGGTGTTGGTACTTGGACTGCTATCTGAGGGGTGCTATACACTTATGTACACGTATGGGTCCACACATTTGATTCGGCAGTATCTGTTAAATATCAAAGCCGACCCGACATTCTACTGTTCAGGTGGTCAGACTCGGGATTCCGATTACTCGTAACTACTATAGTAAATACCTACGTAAGTAACTTACGGGAGTGTACCAGACCACCGAGACTATACGTGCTCTCCATAAGACGGAGTGGCCTCTTAGGGCAATCGATCTGTTAACAAGCCCCCTACCCCTAACCCCCTTAATTACAAAGACAAATATTAACGATGTTACAGAGAATTTAAACCAGCAGACCAAATAGCAGCAGGTACCTTTAAGCCTAGTTGTATTCAAAGACTTTGAAAACGGTAGGCTGTTGATTCTGTTAAACATAAATGGTGCTAATTACGTGATTACAAAGTAAGCATGAAATATTTGAAAGGCTTAAGTTATTTATTAAATTAGTAAGTAACTGTAGATAATTAATTGGTGGCTAAAGTAGATGCTTCAATAATTATGATAAAATTTTCATTAAATTTATAATTTCATTATAGAAAACAAATTAGACTTTCAAGGAGTGAAATTATAAGCGCCTACAGGCCTTCATAAAATGATCGTAGATTTTTTACTTTTTATTTATCAAGAACTGGAAAATAATTTTGAAATAGCTTAACGACTAAACCAAATGTGGTAAGCTCGTTTTCAACCAGCATTTCAATGGATGTTATATCCAACTACACGTTTTCAAAATATGGCTTAGACTTAATGTCACTATAATTCATGTTTGCCATAAAATCTCTTATTTCCGCTGCAGTAGCGCGTTTAACTAGCAGTTGACTTCTCATCGTATTATTTTTAAAGCAACTACACAGCAAAACGTAAGAGCCATTTTTATTTATACCAGCCCAGATGCGTCGTGTGCGCAATTTATGGCTGTTTCCAAATTTAAAATCTGTTTATGTATTTTTCTATCGTAAACAAGGTTGCAAAAACATTAGCAATCGGTGAACACCAGGTGTTTTAGAGGCTGCATCTTTATAACTTGACTTGAATTAACGTTCAACACTCTCTGATTCTCAGCCTAATTTGAACAAAGGACTTAGTAGTTCCTTCAAAAGAACTGCTAAAGGAACTAGTGAGCACAAAGGAAAAAAACAGGGTATAAAAGGTAAACGGAGTGGCACAGCAAACTCGTTTTATTCACAAAATTAAAAAAAAAAACCCTTTTGTCCAGACGGTAAAAAAGTCAGCCAGTATATTTTTTGAATTTGAAAAGACATGCTTTTCCTTCCCAAAATCCTACAGTATTTAAAAAACGACGCAACGCAGCTCTATTATTCTAAGCATCTGGAAATATTACATGGGCACCATTTATGTGACTCCATTTATATTCTTTTGTATGTAAGTATAAAAGAAAATTCTGGAACTCGACCTCTCAGGAGTTAATTCTTTGAATGAATTTAAGAGTTAAGTACTTTTTGTGCTTACTCGAATCGTCCTTTAGCCGAACACTCATCCTTTTATGAGAGCATAAAATCTTCACCGATGTATTTTTTCTTCATAAAAATTACAAAGTGTTGTTACGAAATATGAGAAATTAACTTTTTTCAAACATTCGTTTCTTTTTCCGTTATATTAAAAGTTCCTATTACTTTATGAAATTCATAATGACTTGGGATTTTATTTCGTGAAAAGTGGTCGTCTTATACTCGTGTTTGTGTTTCAACTTTCGCCCTTCGTTCGGAGTTTTGAAGCCCTCAATTTATTTTTAAATTGGGTATCCATTTTTCTTATCTTAAATAGATTGTTTTCCTGTCTAAATTGTTTCAACTCCAATGTCAACTATGGTATTTTTGGAAACACTCTGTACGTTGAAGTTAACTTACAGGATTGTTTTTGAACATTTTTTTTAAAGCCTGTGATTCTGACAAAATTTTCCTAAGTGCCCAATTTCTATCCACATTTTAATACCTGGCTAAATAAAAACGTAGGCAATCTAAATAGATCAAAACAAATAAATTGCTATAAGTACCTACATCAACATCTGCCTAGCCTTTTCCCAACTATGTTGAGGTCAGCTTCCAGTCAAAGCGGATGCACCTGAATATCAGGATTTTACATGGAGCGACTGCCAATCTGACCTGACCACCACAAACCAGTTTCTGGGTAATACGATAACCCTTGGAAAGACTGGTTGTCAGAGTTTCGGGCTTCTAACGACCCGTAACGACGGAGGGGTCTCGGTATGTTAAGATGGTTACATTGCTGTACCTACATATAACAATAAATTAGCCTTGAACTTAGGTATGTACTAAATAAAAAAATACCATCCAGTTAAGCTGGAATTTCTGTATTTTTATTTTACAGCATATATTGATAAAAAATCTTACCTTTTAGCGTACAATTAGTGGTGGTCCCACAATCGTAGTTGGTTCCGAATCTTATCCTATTGAGAGCGTTATCACCAAACGTGACGAGCTGAAAAATAAAGACTCATTAGAAATATTTCGATACTAACTTTTGGTCGATACGTAAAACGAACGAACGATAGAACCCACGACTAGCATAGCAATAGATAAACTTCAGCCGGTTAACGGAACGTCAGATTAGAGAAAAATAAAAGCAAAAAAAGGGATAATAATGGTTCGTTATAAAAATTAACGAGGGAAAATGAGTATAAGGTTACTGGATTGGGGCCCTCATTAATTTACCTAAATTAAACTAGTAGATTATTATTTTTTTACAATTCACTTAGAAACAACCAAACAACAGCTATTCCATAAAGTATTAAAGAAGGTAGCTCGGGCGTAAAAATGGCACAACGACTTTTAGAAAAGTTCATTCATTGTCACACTAACCATCCGTCATTTCTTTGGTCTGCATTTTTATTATAGCCATTCACAATCAAATTGTAAACACTTTGTTCTTGCAATATGCAAACAACATAGGTTAACACAGTGCTCTTAAACTAATCATAATCAAAAAACAATAAACCATTTTTTTTATTGTTTTGTTTTATTGTATTTCATAAAAGTAATTTTAATCTTTAAAAGATTACAAATGACATTTAAAATTTAAGTATGTAAATGTCACAATAGAATGTTATTGTTATATTTAATATATTTATAATTCAATTATGTATTCAGAGCATGTGTACTCGATAATGGATTACCAACATACAATTATCTTAAAATTATCTTTTACCAATAAAGAACTTGTATAATATACATTATCCTGTAATGCACACTCTGTTACAGGTAACCGTAATTGACTGTGTATTACAGGTAACCGTAATTGAGTTTGCATTACAGGATAATGTAGGTATATTATACAAGTTCTATAATGGTAAAAGATAATTGTATAATAAATAAACCTAATGCAGTACACGCAAGTTTACCAAAGAAACGGCTCTCGGTAAGGTAACGCTTCGCTCCGTGTCTATAACAGCGGTTAGAATCATATTTCACGGATAAGACCCCACAACGGACGTCATAAATAAGAGCAAAGATTTATATCCAATTACTTCCCACTATCTATCGTAATAAAAATAACTAAATGAATTTATTATCTCTCAGGTGTATATTGTACGAAGCTGAGGAGATTTCGTTCTCAGAGCGGTTATTGTTACCCTTTCTTGGTAGCGTGAAAAACCGTTATTTTATAGGGCAAAAAAATCTGTTTTATACTGCAATTACTTAGGATTTGTTTTTTGTGAGAATATTGATATTATTATTGTATTGCCTATGGAATTTTCGACGTATTCCACATTGGGCACCTGATTGAATGTGCCGCTGTGTGTCAGGTGCATTCACTCAGGTGCCATTTAAGCGGGTGCCCAATGTGGAATACATCGAAAATTCCCTGATAAAAATACCCAATCACATTTTTCTGGACCGCCACTCTATCAGGAGATAGACAACCAAATCCTTCTTATTACTTCACTTATAACAAATCACTACCTACAACACTCATGACATTTTTATTCAAACAACCCATAAACCCCTTAGTTACATCATTCTCCTGCCTTACCTTAATTTATTTAGGGTCGGCGCAACCTTACTAACCATATTATCATTCACAGTCACTTAGTTAAATGACCTCGGCCATTTTGATCCCACCACGAAGGTCTGCCACCACGTTCTTCCATATCCTTTTCCCTAACACCTCTAATGACATATGAATTTATTCTCACCCTTATCCACTGCTCAGTGTCAAGCAAAGTGTCTCCAGGTTGCAGTAGCAGCTTCACCTTGCGCCGGAGGACGTTGTCATCGGCGGCCAGCGCATGTGCGGTGAGCGCGCTCTTTACGTCAGTCGTTTGTTGACAGACGAACATGCCGAACGTTTTGTCTCGTTCCAACTGTTGAAATAAAATTATGTAAATTAAAATTTTGGTCGCTTTTCGTGGCTTTTCTCTGTGACCGCTTCATCATTTCAGTCGATAGACGTCCACTGCTGGACATAGGCCTCCCCCAAGTACCGATTTTGAAGTTCTGATGTGACCGCTTAGTGCTTCTAAACTACGCAACGAACTTTGATACGGTTATCACGAATTTATTTCGGAATGTTTATGTGTATAATATACTAGCTTCTTCCCGCGACTTTGTTCGTGTGGAAGTCGCAAGTCGTAAAGACCCGTGTGAAGTATGGACGGGTCGCTAGATCATATTATAAAAAATCAAGTTGTAATAAAGTGGTAATATTGCGGTGAACATAGATGAAAATTAAACAACGATATTTACTACATTTTGAAAACTTTCTTGAACAACAATAATTATAGCCTAATTCGCTACGCTTTATCCGTTAAAACGAATTTTAAGCATTGTATACACTGTCATTACAAACATTTTATCATGTATTCATGATAAAATGTTTGTAATGACAGTGTGTGACGAACTAATGTAGTTTTTATTATATTTTATTTTCATAGAAATGGATCGTTGATAAAAAAAAATTTGTAATTATTAATCAATTCAACATTATCAACGAGAAATTGTCAACACAATGCGAATAAATTAATACCTATTACATAAACAGTTTTACAAAATAAAATTAATATCTTTGTTTGACATGTCATACGTACCTACTGATTGTTGTTGAATTTAAAACCACGTTAAGCATCTAATTAAAACGGAAGCCATATTTGAGTTCCGAATTGGATTAAACATTTGACAAATAATTAATTTTGTTATTAAAATAATTAAATACGAGATTTAGGTTTATTCCCAAATATAAACATTTGAAAAATAATTAATTTGGTTATTTAAATAATTTAATGCGAGGTAGGTACTGGTACTTAATAGTGTGGTTCCCGCTTTCTGTTATTTTCAAACAGATTTAAATTTATTCACAAATATAGACGAGCTACGAATTATTAAATAATGACCCTGACGTAAAGTCAATTAAACGGATAATTATTCTTTTCATGGAAATATTATATTTTCAAACAATCGAATTATAGGTACACATAAAACACAATGGCAATGTCATTGCTTTTGACAGTTCAACAACATTTATTGCGCTATTTAGGTTGTTGAGCAGACGAATTTATTAGACATGTGAAGCAATGGATTAGCAATTTCTTTAAAATCATTCGGCTTTTGATTGAAGGTGTTACGCAATTAGGATGCAGCTTTAGTTAACTTCCAAAACAAAAATAAATTGATATTTAGCTGCGTCCAATTTTGTTTAAAATCAAACTTTAATCTCTTTGTTGGAACGGTTCAGGTTTTAAAAATACCTGTTTAGTGCACGTGTAACACCTGTTCGTGAGCATACTTTCCAAATGTCTGTACCAGACCTCATAGTTTCTATTATACTGTGCGCAGCCTGTCATTCATTTATAAAACTGCTTAGGACGCATTCCACAGAACTCTTTTATCTAGAATAAGTAAGAATTTTTGACAGTTTTTCCATACTAGAACTATCCAGTTTTATTCCACGAATTAAAGATATATATGACTTTGGTAAAATCAGCCCTTAGTGCTTATTATATTATGGTGGCATCCTCAACCTTTGCTTTTTTTTTTCAAATAAGTTTTAAATTCAAATAAATCGGCCGCCATCTTGTTTTGTCAATACAATTTATTAATTTACAAACAACGCCCCCATGTCAATGTTATTCAGGCGCTAAAATATCCTTGTAGAACTCTACCGTTTGTAACACTACAATCATTGATATTATTTCCAATACCCAATGCAAGTCGGTGCTTATAAACAGACCATGGACCACTTGTTGGAATGCCTTAAGTGCCCGTTCACCTACATCTTGGAGGACTTATAGAATGCCACTGATACCGCAGTTAACGCGGCCACCTACTGGTCTCAAACAAAATAATACATCAAAGAAAAGTACCATAGTCACGAAAAGAAGAAGAAAAATTATATAAACTCAATACCAACCTTTGCCGCCAACCCTTTACTATTCCCTGTTAGTTCATTCCACGCAGCATTGGCCCTCTGTTCACAATGGTCCACATAGTCCAACTCTACCAGATCCACTAGGGACACCAGCCATCTTCTGTCATCAGCACTGGAGGAGGTGCCGCATTGTAGAGGAGACAGAAGAGCGTAGAAGCAGATGAACAAGAGTGGGATTGGAGGCCTCATTTTTGATCTGTGGAAGAGAAATGAGGAGTAATTTTTAGTAAGAAATGATGATTCGCAACAGTTTTGTACGGGTGCAAATGCGTATTATACACGAAAATCTTCTTGAAGAAAGTCTCTAAATGATGGTGAATAAAAACCGCATTAAAAGTCAATTAAATCGTTTTGAAACGCTACCAAAAAATCAAATCAAATGAAGCATGGGGGAAGGACCAAAAATACAACAAAGGTTCCATACAAGGTTTACGTTGGAATTTTAATTTTTTATTTTTATAAATTAATTAGGTATTAGTTATTATCTGGAATTGTATCAAGCAAAGGTTCTGATGCCCGCCCATAGCAAATCCTGAAATATATTTTAAAATATTTTTTTTTTAAATGTTTTAATGATTGTTCAAGGACATTTTAAATGTAATAAATGTAAGCATATATTATATTGTACAGAAAAGTTTATCTTTAAGCTTACAACTTGTTTCTTAATTATTATTTTCAGTAACACGTACGGCACGTTCAAATTATCAGATCGCACCTTACGGCCGTCCCATTAGAAGGTGATTTGATGAAAAACCCACTAATCTATATTGGATTTAGTGAAATCCCTTCGCATTGAGGAAATCCTCCCTTCATTACAGTACAGACCATCACATAAATGGTGAAGTAAGTAGAAAAGTAGCAAGTTTCTCTAACAGGAAATTTTCCCGTGTCCTATTTTATAGTTGTCATAAAGTTAACAGGTACCCCTAACCTATGTGACATACATAAAACAACACTTTTCATGATTACTTGAATAAGGACTTCGGAATTGTTCTTTTTGATGTTATTTTCATAGCATTTCAGTGTCGCGTGTCAAAATATCAGACTTATAAATTCCGTAAACGAAAAAGTATAGTGAATTTATTAATTTTTGCGAGTCAATCCCAGGAAGGATGAAATTCAAATCATTTTACTGTCAGAAATTTTATTTGTATTTTTCTTTTTTGAAGTTGTCCTCTGAGATGGGATTGAGGTATTTAATAAAATAAAATCTTAAAGAAATACTTCTTTTATATTTTGAATGAAATCTAACTCATGAATAAACATGTTTAAATTATTATATAGTATTAAATTTTATTCCTTAAATGGGAACGTAAGTAACTGACTTACGTTCCCATTTAAGGAATAAAATTTCAAAATTTGCAATACAATTGCCTGAACACACAATTGAGTTTTGAACCTTTCATCTATTAACTCATTATTATAAAGGCCAAATTTCGTTTCAACAACCTTCGCAGTATCAATTATCTTAGCAATAAGGGAGAACCCGAAAAGCGAGAATTAATGAGGAAGCCGCAAAATTGAAGATTTTTTTTTTACTTTCAACCGTTAGAAACGCGGAGCTGTTCATCCTTTATTCGTCTGAAAGGGTCAAGCTGATAAAAATAAAATTAAAGACCAGCCGCAAATAAAGCGATTGTTGCTTCCATTGCAAACGAGATATTAAAACTACATCAAGTGAGGAGAGGAAATGCAAAAGATTTTTTATGCAAATTACATCCTGAGTTATTGCTGCAAATCCCGAAGAGAATGCGAGCTTTAGAAATTCTGAAATTAAATCATTTGTTTCACATGAAACGAAAACATAAAGCGATTTAGCGGCTGCGCAAATAGGGCAAGGTTTGTGATTACTTTTAAAATTTGGACTTTTAGTACGCATGAGATGAAAAATTCCGAGCATTGTGGCGAAATTGTGAGCATACCAACCAACATTTGATTTATATTTTTGACAGAAAACAAGAAGACTGAAGTAAATTTCGCTAGTTTATGTGCCTAGCTGTCATTCGTAGATCTTTGACAGTTGTTACAGGTAGTCAGAAGCCCAAAAGTCTGACAACCAGTCTTACCAAGGGGTATCGTGTTACCTAGTGACTGGGTTGTGATGGTCAGATAGGCAGTCGCTCCATGCATAATACTGGTATTCAGCTGCATCCGATTAGACTGCAAGCCGACCCTAATATAGTTACGAAAAGGCTAGGCAGATTGAATGTGTATCTGATTGAAGTCATATTTACGTCATCAGAGTAAAGAAAAACATTAATTGGAGTTCTATTCAGACTTACGTCGTCTCTTTATTTTATTAAGCAATAAAGGTCTCTTTCTCATTCATGCTAATGTCCCTTAACTTTCTTTGACAAACATTTCGGGTATAATAACTCAATTTCCCGGACTCGATCCGGTTGAATACCGGTGTCAAGTTGTGTGACCTATTTCAACAAAATTTACGTATTATACGCCACGTCAAGTTTCCAATGAAAGGCAGGTCAATTGAGCGCAACGGGAGTGCGGAAGCCGACCGTCCTATCGATGCGACTGTTCCTATCAGCGGCGCCAGTAACGACCAGACTGCTTTCAGATCATCTATTTAAATATCCTCAACATAAGACTCAATTTCGCTTGTTGAAGAACACGCTTTTTTTTTGGGGTAACGTGTTATACTTGACCGCATTTCAGATAATGGTTGGTGTGATATGGGGGGCACTAACATGATTTCAGGAAGCGTGTTCAATTTGGTTTTACTACAGTATGGAACATGAGTCTTTAAGGAGTGTGAGAAGAAAAAGACATAACCTACCTAAAACTGCAATAGTTCAAAAATGTGAAAAACTTTTAACCACTGAAACTATTAATTTTTATTATTTGATTATGATTTATGTATTTGTCTGCTTTTTATTTGCTGTTTTGACGAATGATCATTATATTATGTATGTTACTGTAATTTTCCTGAATTAATCTTTTAATGTATGATAACTGGTGTTCCACACTATATTTTTGTGAATTTTATGACTAATTTTATGAAAATGTAATTTTGATAATTAATTTTATGGACATGTAATCTTGATAATTATTAATAAATTAACTGAACTGAACTGTACAATCTTGGATGATCACCCAAAATTGTCACGTTTACAAACTTTAGTTGCAAAGATGTTTGTAAGTTTCGAACAAGCTCAATCTCTGACGAGGGAACATTAGCTAGACTTCACATGACTTCAAAGTTTTACTTGAAAATGCGCTAACAGCTGATGCAGATGGCATGCCATTATCTTTAATGAAAAGTACTGTTCTTTGTGTACTTAGTTCGCAGAAAGATTAATATAGTCATAAGTTTTGGCATCTGTAACGTACTCAGACTTGAGATCAAAGTTTTAAGTTCAGTTATTTTTTTGCTACTTATGTTTTTGTTTGTCAGTCGCCATGATTACGTGAGCTTACGTACATTTTTGTTACAACTTTTTAAATTCTATGAAGTCGCAACATCCAATCTATTTGATAAACGCTTTCAATTTAACTTCATGTTATCAAAAGCTATTTCATGCATTTAGTTATTCTCTTTAATAATTGAACTAGCTTCTGCCTGTGACTTCGTCCGTGTGAAATTTCTTGTTTCCCTGACCCACTCCGTCGCATTGCATCGCCTGCTAGCGCTATTACCTTGTTTTCGCTTAGCACTATTTCTAACTTTTTTATTTTTGCTCAGCTCCTAAGGGTCCTAGCGTTATGTTAAATAGCCTATACCGGTAGTTCCAGTAATTAGCGCGTTACTACATAATACAATTCTATTTTTCATCAGAAAAATTCCATCAAAACAAACAAAAATCCTCGAAAAAAAAAAACAACCATAATAATTATTATCAGGGTTCCCCGCTATTAATCTTATATTAACTTCCCTCTTAATCCCTCTTTTCCCTTGCACTACATAATTTGCATACTTGTTCCCTCGTTGTATTAATTTTTCAAAGGGTTCTAACTTTCCGAGCGAACTCATACGGTTTCTCCGTAACTGATCCCTGCATTCATTCCCTTCTTCCGAGATATTCCAATCACGTATGATCTTCAATTACTTTCTTCACGGACGAGTGATCCGGGGCTTTGTTATGGCTTATTAAGAAAAGAGGGAAAACAGTCATTAGTATACCAACAAAACTTCTATTTAGAACGGATAAAGTAAGATTTTTTGCAATTGAAAATTGTGCAGTCTTGTGTAAAGTGTGGGGTAAATTGGAAAATAAATTGGTTTGTTACTCTCTGGTGGAGATAAAGTTTACTAGGAAATATTTTGTATTGCTGCTTTTGAAGTTTAGTGTTGATAAGAGGATTTGGGTCGTTAGTTTGAATATGAATATAAGGCTGCCAGAAATAGCGAACTTGAGAATAGCTAACAAACAGATTGGAGGATTAAGACTAGGAGCTTAGCTAACTAGGAGGTAAAACTGCTTTTATCATTCAGTTAGTAAGTAAGTAAGTAAATTTTTATTTGTTTAAACATGGTATACTCGTACATTGCATGCAGCATAATAATGCGATACAGAAAAGTTCTCACGCTCAGCCGCATATCGTGGCGTACAAATTGGTAGGACAGATGGTGCTTAAACCGTGATAATAGATATCAACATTACAATTCGACATTATAATTCATTAATGATTAGGGATAATTACAATTCAATTAGTACATTTTTAGATACAATTCAATGTCAAAGTAGTCATTAAATAAATTGGTCAATTGGTTATTAGGTCTTATTTGTACAGATCCACGTCCAGATCCAGGTCTTTCTTTTTTTTGTTCTTTTCAGTGTTATGTTAGTTTTATTCTTGATTAGATATTTTTTATTAGATTTACTTAATAGTTTTTTTTTATTGTACTTATTCATGTTTTTGTTTTTTTTTTATTGTTTGTTTTCCCCGTGCGTTACAAAATAAAATATTTTTCTTTTTTTCTTTCAGATGTTCGTAATAGTTATGAGATGTCTTCATCATAATTCCAATCATATCCATGCAACATAAGATAAATGAGAATATCTATGTAGTCTGTCTCTAATGGATGCAATATAGTTACAAACCCAACCACCATTTCTGCATCAACTCATGCCATTACCATAAAACAAGAAACAAAAATTCATATTCATGAGAAAAAACCCCGGAGTCTTAATAACTCCTATTACACGAACAGCACAAATGTAAAAAGATTATTTTACAATTTGCATATACCCTTCTTAGCTCCCATATTATAGAGTCACTTAAGCTTTTGTCTGGAACTCGTCTAGAAATTCTGAGTGTACTGAACCCGCGGTGAACCCTATTAACGTTTACAACATATAAAGGTATTTGAAGGTACCTAGTCCTTCTAACTACCTATTAACTTTTAAGAACTTTGTAAATGAAGTCAGAATGTTGTTTAAAGATGGTGTTTAGTCTTGCGGTTGTCAGGATAGTTAAGAATTCATTGCGCAGTGACTTCAGTGCTAATGGATCATGAGAAAACTAATTATGGCGGTATATGATAGTAAAGTACCGGCTTTTTAATATGTATTTAAGAATAGCTGGAGGCTCAGAGAGATAGGGAATTGAAGAGGCCTTAGGCCTTTTGTACACGACACGGTTTCTTTACGGTACGGCATATAAACTGCGCACTTGAAAAATGTGTCCGTCAACAAGATTTCACACTGTTCCATACAACAATGACGACCGTACCTACTCACGGCGAAAAAAACGTAGTTTTTCAGGGCAAGAAAAATGGTCTTAGGTATTTAAAACAGTGGATTGCTGTTTGAAGGTGATGAAGATTATGTTAAATTGAAAAAGATAAACCCTCTATACAGGTACAAGATTTTTGTTTTGATTTGTTTTATTAACATCATTAATTTGACTACTGATAATGAGGCAGATATAAATGTTAACAATTTTAAAAACAAACACTACAAAACAGCAACAACAACCGATAAAAAAGCATGCAGAGGCATACAGATAGTTTTAAAAGCTACATCTGTTTACTGAGATTTTCTTATTTGCGGCTGAAGTCAACAAGCGGTGTGCGGTACATTAACAATGTTCTTGTTAAACCATCCGACTAGAATGTGTGTGTAATGCAAACTGCAATGCCACAGAATAATACAGAAGGCTAGCTCAGTACAACGAGCAATAACGCACACACACAGACACGCACCACGTACAGGGAATGCGAGTGCTCTCGCAGCATGCATTCGGCTGACATGTTCTCGGTTTCCACAAACAAAACCGAATCGTTTTGCTTACCAATGGTAGGATTTTTTATTCCCAAACTAGGCGTGTAAATAGATTCGTAAGTAGCTATCACAGGTAAAAGTACCTGTGATAGCTACTTCCATAGGGGGATCTACTATGCAAACCTATGTGATCTTTGCTTCATTATTGGTAAAGAGATCTTATTTTTTAACCAATATCCTTCCGTAAATTATAGTAATTAGCCAGTAGTCTACAACGCTGTACCGCATCTATCCTGCGTCCGCAATTAATTTTCCAAACAAGTAAGCAAATGTGTTTTTGGAAAAACGACTTTAACAGCCACAGATAAAGTTCAGTTTGCGCTACAACTTCATACATGTTTAGGACTTTGTCAATAGTACTTGTCATTCTGACTAGCATTTTGAGTAGACATAACTGTTTTTACCCGTTGTATGGATCCAATTTTCTGTTTTATTCTGTGGTGTAATGCTTGCAGAAATGCCACGGGTTTAATTCAAAATCCCGTGCCACCATAAAGGACTCTCATTTAGTCTCAACCATTTTGTACTGTGCCAGAGACAAATGAGGGTCGCACATTCATTTCCTGAACATTTATGTCATGATTTTTAATAACAATGTAGCTCGCATGCGTGCAGTGCGTTCATCGATTTATAAGACGTTATCACGTCAAAAAAACGTGATATTTACACATACAAAGTAGCCAAAAGCCTCTCCAACTCGCGCAACCAGGGACCAGGGACCAGGGACCACAGACAATACACAAATGAGAACAAACAAACAACATTCAAAACAAAACAAAATGCCAATTGCTGAATGGGAAAAATGGACATCTGGTTTTGGTGTTTTAAAATAGCCTTCACTGTGAAAAATTAAATGACGGACTACCGCAAAGTGAACTTTTCCAGATAACCTTCGGACTGAGTTTAACTTTTACCACGGCATAAGCTCTTTTCATAATGATTTTAGTTTTTGGTGCTTGTGTAATAGAAGTGAATTTTCATCAAAAGTACTTTTACGAATTACGTTTGAAATTACAATCATACGCTCCACAGACAATTGCCGCTTATACCTATTATGCAAGGATAGGAGAATATTGCATAATTCAATTGGGCAATCACAAACACCTGATAACTATAAAATTACTATAGCAATATACGCCAGATTGGAATCGTAGTGTTCAGCAAGCCAATATCCTCTATAGGTGCATGCAAATTAATGGAACGATTAGGTGTTCATCAGCAGCTGATGTTACCATCGGCTAAATTTCTATTCTGTAATTTTTTAAATTTCTATTACACGATAGGAATTTAAAGGAAAACATAATTTTAAATATAAGTATGACTAAAAGCTTAGTGTCAAAGCCGTAAAGAAAAATTAAACTTTAGCAGTAATGCAATAAAATTGAAGTGTCTGTTTGTAATGTCAAAATCAACTTTTTACAAAAAAAATGCATATGAAAGTAAATACGGTAGTTTAAAAAAAAACACCATTGTTTAAATTGTTGTCCCTCTGTCTGTTTGTTACGGCTAATCTCCGATACGGGTGGACCGATTTTGACAGGACTTTCACTGACAGATAGCTGATGTTATAAGGAGTAGGTACTTTACGATCTTATACTACTATTGTAGAAAAATAATTAGAGTTCCGCACAAAAAAATTAAAACGCTTGATATCCAATTTGTTTTCCGACATGCACCAGAATGAAGCTAGTATTTTCTATAAAATATATCAGTCTCTAAACCTCTAAAGTCCAACTAAACAGTACATTTTGCGACACATAAGCTGTATAGGTATGGGTAGTGTACTCACGCCTACATTTTGTTACGAGATTAACGCTATAAACTCCATACAAAACTGCGATAAACGACCCTTAGCGAGCACTAAATTAAGGCCTTTGAGAGGGTGTATTGAACTACGCTCAAATCCTCCAATATATAAACAGGCTGGTTAAGCGTACGCTTCAAGTAATAATGGCCTGTCTATCGGTACGAGGAAATTTAATTTGAAAGGGTATTGTGTATAGTAGCTGGCTTGCGGTGAAGCAATTATTGTTGTTTCTTCAAACTATTGCCTGTGCTCTTTCAAGGGGCTTTCAACGGCTTTGTGTTGTGACACTCTTAGAATGAAACCAGCAAATTATGTAACACATTTTTAATTTGAATTTGAATTATTTTGAAGGATATTGCTAATCCATTGCTTCTTATGTTCGAAAAATTTGTCTGCTCAACAACGTACCTATATAACGCAATGAATGTTGATGAACATTCAAAATGCTACTGTTGTGTTACGCAATCGCCCCACTGTTTTCAAATATATATATTTATGTGTTGAAATGCCGTCAACACATAAATGTAAATTGTAATTGTAATACCCTAACCTTTTATGACACACATGGAAGAGATAAGGAGCCACTATTAGGTATAGTCAAGTGGCTTAAAACTTTTCAGACATAATATTTCATTTACGAAAAGATTTAAGTATATTCGACCTCGTACTTAATTGCTTTATTTATTTTGAAAACCATACCTAGAAAATTTAAACATCAATTAAATTTAAACTGAGCAGTGGTGGCACCTATCGGCAAGTGGCCACAGTTCCTCCCCTCACACGCCCCGACAAAACGGTCGCTTTCGAAAACCTCGAAAAGGCCGAATGCCTAGCCGACAGCCTAGAGGCTCAATGCACTCCCAGCTCTCAACCAGTAGACAGAGCACACCTCGACGAGGTGAACGCTGAAGTCGAACGGAGAGCCTCCCTCCCGCCAGTCGAAGACCCTGATGATCCTCTGCCTCCCGTCACTCCCGACGAAGTGCAAGACATCATAAAAGGGCTCGCAACCCTCAAAGCCCCCGGTTCAGACGGTATCACCAATAGGGTGTACAAACTCCTCCCCGCCCCCCTCATACTGCTCATGACCGCCATCTTCAATGGCGCCCTGAGCAACAACATCTTCCCCCAAATGTGGAAAGAAGCCACAGTCATAGGCATCCCTAAGCCAGGCAAGCCCAAGTCTGAGCCCTCCAGCTACCGCCCCATCAGTCTGCTCAATGTTTTCGGCAAAGTCTACGAGAGGCTTATTTATAAGCGCCTCAAAGACTATGCCGAAGCAAAGAGCCTCATCCCCCCCGAACAGTTCGGTTTTCGCACGAAGCATTCGTGCATCCACCAGCTCCACCGCATAGTCGAGCACATTAGCGCTGCTTTTCAGCGAGGTGCTTCGACAGGCGTCCTGTTCTTCGATATAGCGAAGGCGTTCGACAAGGTCTGGCACAATGGCTTATTATATAAGCTGTACCTGCTAGGTGTGCCAGACCGTCTCGTGCTCATCTTACGAGATTTTCTGTCGTACCGCACTTTCCGCTACCGTATCGAGGGCGCTCTCTCTCCCCCTCACCCCATCCGCGCCGGAGTCCCCCAGGGTTCCGTTCTGTCTCCCCTCATTTTCACCCTGTTCACTAGTGACATCCCGAACAGTAAAAAGGCACAGTTGGCGCTCTTCGCCGACGACACTGCCATATACTGTTCGGGTGTCAACCAGTCATCCATAGCTCGAAACCTCCAAACCTCCGCAAGCGCCTTGAGCGATTGGTTCCGGAAATGGAGAATCGAGGTCAACCCCGATAAGAGTCAGGCGGTCATCTTCTCGAAACCGCGCAAACTACCCCCCCCCCCTCCCGCGCCCGATCTCTATGTATGGCAAGCCGATCCCCTGGGGAAAGCGAGCCAAATACTTAGGTGTCATCCTAGACCACAACCTCACCTTCAACGAGCACATAAAGACGGCGCGTTCGCGCGCCTCTTTCGCTCTCGGTAGGCTCCACTCCATGATAACTGCCCGCAGCAAATTGTCACTCAAGTGCAAATTGCGCCTCTACACCGCGGTCATCCGTCCCATCATGACCTATGCTTGCGTAGTCTTCGCACACGCCAAGCCGCGATTTCTGCATAAAATGCAAACCCTCCAGAACCGTTTCCTCCGAAAGGTCACGGGAGCCCCCTTCTATGTCCGAAATGTGAATCTGCATCTAGATCTCAGACTCCCCACCATCCAGCAGTTCATGAAACGCCTCTCCAAGCGCTTCTTTGACTCTGCCATAAAGCACCCCAATCCCCTGATTGCGGCGGCCTCCCGATACACTCCCTCCCGCATAAGTAGGATTCGCCGACCAAGGCATACCCTCACTATCCCCGACGACGCCACTACCCTCCTCCAGGAGAGCAGTAAGGCCACGAGTACTCTCAGTCGACAACACAAACACAAGCTCAGACATCCGTCCTTCCGTCCTCGCCGCCGAGGCCCGTCGCGACGTCCCGCACCATCACCGTGCCCGCCCCGACCCTTGCTCGAGCCAGCCCGCGCAGCTGAGCCTGTAGTTTTAAATTCGCCCCTAAACACTAATAATAATACCGATCCAGCCTGTCCCTTGCTGTCCTCTTCCAGCGACGCCCTGAGCCGAGGTCCGAACCCCGCAGGGGGTTACCCTTAGCGCTGTCGCTTAGTTTTTAAGTTATTGTATGCCCTGGCTGGAGGCCTTAATTCGAGGCATCCACAGGAAAGTCCGGTTAAGCAGTAGCCATCCTCATAAAGGATGAACTGCGAGATGCCATTTAAAAAAAAAAAAAAAAAAAAGCACCTATCGGCGCGGCGGCGGCGGCGGCCCAGTGTAACAGCAACGACTTACGAGTTGTTGGTCGTGGGTTCTAAACCCAGGCCCGCGCTTTACTTTGTGTAAATCATTTCATTAATACTGCTCTTAGGCGCGTTTACGACGTACGGCATTTCATACAAATAAAACTTCGTACGCATAAGCAGGATACAAAGGTCTAAAAAGTTAGTTAAGAACAATTTCTAAAAATAGTCTTACAGCCAAATTAGACCGATTTTAAATTTTCCATAGAAACAGAGATTTCCAGTTATCTTTTTTTAAATAAGACATTTCCTGATCAAGATCACTAAGATTATGTCTGGACATCAAAAGAGACTGTGACCTCTGAGTTTGTTTCGGCTTTTCTTATCAGAGTAGTCAGATAGAAAACGCCGACCTCATCTAGTTTTTTAAAATATAATTGACGTGTAAAAGTGTTTACGCAAACCTAACAAAATAAATCAATTATCTTTACCTACTATCCTCTGCCCGCGTCTTCGATCGGGTGAAATTTTCCAGTGATAGTTCCAGGGATTAACGCGTTCAAACAAACAAACTCTTCAACTTTGTTATTAGTATTTAGATTTATCATTTTGATGTGAAAACTACACTCTAACTTTCAACAGTCAAAAATCAAAGTTTTCATATCGGGATTCTTGTAAGAGTTTAATATGAACATGCACCGCCGTCACCGCTCTACGAATGTTCAAAGTAAACAGCATAAAGTCAACCCAATTGAAATTTACTTCACACTTGCTTTCCGCATCGCCGTGTCACTGGGACCGCTCATGCGTTTGGCAAGTCTACCCGCAACTGCCTCGTTCAAAATGTACAATTGTACATTCAGAACCACAAACGCATTCGAGTACGCCTAAACGCACCAAACACGCAGTTCGCATTGTTAGTCTGAACTGGCTCTAATGTTAAGAGGCCTCTATTAATTACACGAATTTCGACATACGAATTTCATGATTTTTTGAGCCTCATTCTTGTCACAGGCGTGTCACATTTGTCTGACCCCTCATGTGACGTCACATATTTTTCAATCTATTCATATACATCTATACAAATAAATAAAATTGTGTCTGTTTGTAATATCAAAATAACAGCTTTTTATTAAATGCATATTTATAAAAGACTAGCAGCGCCCCGAGGTTTCACCTGCATAAGTTTCGATCCCTTGTGAATATCGGGATAAAAACTATCCTATGTCCTTTCCTGGGACTCAAACTATCTCTGTACCAAATTTCTTTTAAATCGGTTCAGCAGTTGCGTGAAGAGGTAACAGACACACAAAAACACTTTCGCATTTATAATAATATTGGTATGGATAACAAAATTACAATTACGGTACAATTTTTTTTTTCTGTTTATTCCAGCTAATCTCCGCAACGGCTGGACCGACTTTGACGGGGCTTTCACCGACAGATAGCTGATGTTACAAGGAATAACAATAGGCTAAAATAGAAACAGAATTAAGAGTTCCGCGTAAAACATTATAACCCACAAATTTTCGACAACCACGCCGGCCGCGGGCAGAAGCTAGTTTTAAACAAAAACTTATATAATATTATATTAATAGAGTTGCATACTTAAATATATTTTTTCTTATTTTAGGTTTAGATTTTTTAATAATATAAATATATAGGTACATGTGACATCACGAAGCTTATCAGTTCCCCTCCCCTCTTTGTCACACGATGTCACATTTTATTGACCCAATCCCATCCCCCGTAATTTATTGATGGCGCCTAAGAGCATGTTATATGGTTAGACCATTTGGTAATGGCTGCTGAAGCATCGTCTCAGTATAGGTACCAGCATTGTTTCCTCATTACGCCTAGGGGAGGCAAATTAGAGATTAATTGGATGAAAATTCCTTACCTACTGCATTATGGAGTTTAATTGTAACAGAGATATTACATCTAAAAGAGATTTTATTTAATGTTTAAAGCGAAGCGAACATCAGCGAGTAGATATTTGCAGTTTTGTAAATCCTTTTATGAAACTAAAATCTGTGAATGTTGATAGGCAATCGGATTTTTGTTATTTATTTATTATACCATTTATGTACACACATATTATAAACAGAAAAGAAAAAACAGAACAGAAAAATAGGAATAATAATAAAAGAGAACAAATTATGAGGCTGCGTAATTGGAAAAAGTCTATGACGTGCAATATAAAACGAGTTAAAATGGGATATAGAGACATCAATGCGCAAACTAAAATCATGAATTCAGCACTTGAAAAAATCTGCTTTTTCATAGAAAAGTGTAACACCTACGTGGTATTTTTTAATAACTGACCACAAATTTCAACGTAGAGGGGTTACAATCATGTACTAAATCCATGGTAACCTGTAGATAAAAAATTATATACAGTTTAAAAG
The DNA here is from genome assembly GCA_963669345.1 of Gortyna flavago. Classification (NCBI taxonomy): domain Eukaryota; kingdom Metazoa; phylum Arthropoda; class Insecta; order Lepidoptera; family Noctuidae; genus Gortyna; species Gortyna flavago. Next base: position 13,718,241 of record OY770135.1, read on the forward strand.
ATTCGCCGTAGCCTTCTTGTGAAAATATTTGTCAAACTTTCCAAGAGATTTCTTCACGTTCGGTACATCTGCCTTTCTCATCGAAAGAACGCAACAAAATCCATTTCAAACACCAATAATTTTCGCTAACACGACCACAAATTCGTATGAGAAAATGCATATATTGATAAGTCACTCGCAATCCTTCGCAGTACGTTACCGCCATGAAATATGCATACCGATGCTCGCTGGATGCGAACCTATTTCCATTTGAGATTGCATATAATGTGGATGCTAGACACTGGTACTAAATATGAAATACTATCCATAACTTGTCGTTTGTAAAGCTCTGCGTACTAGTCTAACTAAAAAATTTAAAACTTTGAAAATTTTTTATGACCCTTTTTGCTGACTATCCGAGTAGTAAGTGGCTATATTGCTGTAGCGTTGATAGCATATTAAATATTCGTGGACATATTTTGTTGCGAATAGAAAATTGATATTTCTGGGGCACTCACATGAGACCGTTATTAGTGGCCGATACGAGATAAAATGGGGTATTATTTGACCTGTAAACAGTAAAGTCTAGATCACGAAAACTGGGATAAACTAAAGGCCATCATTTAATGCTTAATGTATAATATGTAAAGAAATGTAGTGTAAATAAAGATATTTGTGTACGTTTAATGTAAAAGATATAGATAAGATATAGTACAAACATTGACAAGCACACTTGTCAATGTTTGTACTATATCTACGTATCCAAACAGCATTTCAAAGAGACCAATTAAAAAATTATTCATACTGAAAACGAGTTATTTGAGGATAATTATGTGCAGTGTAGACCAAAACCGAGAAATTCCAATGCAGTCAAAATGAAAATTAGTAATTCGGATACGTTGCTCGCCTTTCGTTAATAGTTGTCGATTTATCATGGTTGTTCAGTTTTAGAAATTTTGAGCATTTCTTATAGGAATTCAGTGAATGTTATGATGCGTAGCTAGATATTGTTATTTGTAATTCGAAAGTACTGGCAAGCTAGGCATTGCAATTCGAATAAAATGGAATTATTCAACGCAACACAGAATTTTGGGCAATAAAAGGTAAAATGCTAAACACTGTTTATTATAAAATATACATGATGATCAATAGAAAATAAATAATATAAAAAAATGGATAATATTAGCACCTAATACCCAATTTATTTACCGTGTGGCTGACCAACAGGAAAAGTCGGACCAAATACATCTCAATGTTATCGTATAAGGTAGCCAAGAGATAATATCATAGAAAAAGGACAGCGACATACATCTGTATAACAAACAAGATAATTCCGGTATTCCTAATCCGCTTAGCAAGAGGGATAATTTATGACATTACCATCCCGAGCCGTTCACAATAATAAATAATATTGGAGAAGCATTAGCCGATCACAATATAACGCTGTAACATAAAGCTGAAGTAAAAATAACAAACAAGAAAAATAAAGAGAGAAACAAACGATTGGATGAAAACGAAAAAATATTGACTTAACCAACACACGACAGAAAGGCTACACAATCCCGTAGTCAAAAAAATAACTTTAATATTGACACGGCAAACGTAATCCAACCTCGAACCACATTAATAAAAGTTCAATATGTGTCCGAGAGGCCGAAGTAGTCAACACGAATAGCAAGCTAATCGTATCAAGATAAGTATGTATAAACGAATAAACTTGGCACAAACAAGAGTCGGAATTCGTAAAGAAACTTTCCAACTTCTGACGGAGCGAACGTAAATTCGAAGCGAGTTATCGGTCGACAGTTATTCGCGGTAATGAGTTAAGAACTTACCTGTGGTGTCAGAGTTGCAAACTTTATACACTGATGATCTCATCTTGGCTTACAAGTCTATTAGCAATGCTTTGGACTCAAAGGACACTGTGTTTGTGTTTATTGGCTTCGTAATTTAAGATTGGTAAATGTGTGTTTGCAAAATGATTATACCGTGATTTCAATATTGTCAAATCAAAATGTTTTATTTCACATAAATCTACATGGGCACTTATGAAACGTCAGAAGCTACGTACACGGTTCCAATTGGTCGTTTCATATGGAGAAGAGCCGAGAAGAAACTCCACGGTTACTCTTTTAAAAATACACACATCAAAAGTGTCTAGGGATCAACATATATTTTTGCAATAACTTTTCTCCTGATTGATATTAATTAAAATTTTCTTTAAGGGTTCATCAAATAAAGTGTTTTCGTTTGTCACAGTAACGATAAACCAAGTCACCTTTGCATTAATAAAGAAATTTGCCATTTTCCTAATAAAGGGATTTTTGACATTTGAACCACTAACACAAAAGTTCGAAAAAAAGACTGAAATAACAGTTTTCTTTAAAATTTTATTGGGTAAATTAAACAATTAATAATCCGTGTTTCTACCGCGAACACTAACAACACAAGAACATCGGTTTGGCATACTCAAAATGAGTTCATCCAAATCACGCTGTGGAATGGCCGCCCATGTTCGTTGCAACAACAAAAAAAGGTCTTCTTGCGACTGGATACCCTCCATATTCGGCAGAGCTCTTCTCTGTAGCATATCCCATGCATGCTCAATCGGGTTCAAGTCTGGCGACTGAGCAGGCCAGGGCAGGACATTGATGTTAGCTGCGGCGAGAGTCTGTCTTACAACTCTTGCGGTGTGCGGTCGTGCATTATCATGCATTAACTGAAATAAGGGACCGATTTGCACTTGTAGAGGAACGATGACGTCTGATACAATCGTCTCAGCATAAATTTGAGCGTTGAGGTTGCCTCTGATCCAAATCAACTCAGTTCTTCCGCCGATCCAAATACCCGCCCATACCATGATGGTTCCACCACTATAAGGATGGACTTCCTGGCAGGATTTTAATCGCTGTTGGCGTCCAGGGGTTCTCCAGTGTCGTATACGTCTTGTATCCGGTCTCATACCAAAACGAGACTCATCAGAAAAGCACACGAAACGCCATTGTTCTTCTGCCCAATTTCTGTGTTCAAGAGCCCATTGATATCGAATCCTACGATTGTGCATTGCTATAGGTGGTACCCGTAGCGGTCTTCGGGAATGAAGGTTCACTTCATGCAAGCGGTTTCTGACTGTTTGGTCGCTAATTAAGTTCCCTGAAGAGTGATGAAGCCTCACGGCTAACATCATGGCGGTTATTGTTGGAGCTCTTCGAGTTAAGATTTTAATGTATCGGTCTTGTCTCCGTGTGGTGCAGCGATACCGTCCTCCATGGCGCTCAGCCACGGTACCAGTGCTTCGGTAACGTGTCCAAAGTCGACTGATAACACTCTGACTTGTATTCAGAGCTAAAGCCACAGTACGTTACCGGGAACCAGCTTCTATCATTCCCACGGCTCTGAGCATTTCTTCCCTGCTTAAATGACGTCGCCGCTCCATAATAACGTTGGTTTTAATCAGTAGTAGGGAAACAGTAGCACTAATAATGTCTTCAATGCGTTGTATGTTTTTATAGGGAAAATATTGACAGCTGATTTTCATCTTTTACTCGAATTTGATTCACAGTTCCTGATTCAAATTATGAAATGCACCAAAAAGGATCCATATAAATTTATAAAATCATAAATTTATTACAAAGCCACATCTCAATCTCAAGAAATCCGCATAAAAATGCTTGATCCCTAGACACTTTTGATGTGTGTAGTTGGCTTTTACAATGTTTTCAAATCAGTGTTAATAGATGTGGGAGGACAGTTTATGCCTGACAAACAAGTACCACTTAATAAAATAGAAAATAGTTCACAAATCTAAAGCTACAGAGCCTTTGTGCCTTTTGTGCCATTGTGTCGCAGGAAGTCGAGTGATCAAAAGCTGAATGGTTAAAGTTGAATGGGACAAGGAGCTTAAAGTATATATTGATTCCAGGCTTTAATGAGCACCATTGCGAGATGCACATGATAAAACAATTAATGCATCGATAGCTTTAAGTTAGAAAAAGACGAACAGGAACATATTAACGATGATTTTAACTACCAACCATGACACAAATCTTTTAAAAAGTTTCATTAGATTTGTTTGACTGTCTAATAGAGTGACACTCTCATAACTGTTTAAAACTCTTGGTAATGATCTCACTAACTCACTCAAGCCAGTAAATTGACACTTGAGAACAAATCCATTTGACTATTCATATACTACTTACCAACGTTTGGAAATAATGAAATTGTCTTCAGTTAAAGATTGATTGCTTTTCTTCCATCCATTCTTTTATAAAATGAAGTGAAAAATCGTCAATTGAAGTCAAAATTTACTTTACCTACAGACTTTAATTAAACCGTCTTCACAAGCCAAAGACCTTTAACGAGACACTCGGGATATCTAAGTTGTAAGAAACTTAGTAATAGACACTGTACTTTGTGTCTACGTAATTAATTTACCGACGTGACATTGTTGTTTTCTAACACTAAATAAGTTAGGCATAAAACTTCCTTGTATTTAATCCCTGTGTGGAAAATAGATGAGAAAAACAAAGCTGGGAGTTTAAAACAAACAACATTTAAGGTATTAGAATACAAAGGTGTAAATGTGAAACTTGTTGTAGGTACAATACTACAATATACAGTGTTTAAACGGAAAATTTGTCAACAGAAAAATGCAGTAGAATGTAAAATTGTAATTGAAACCGTAAACAAACAAAGCTATAACTCTGCTGTCATTCTTGGATGACAGTCGTTATTTGTCGTCAGAAGCCCAAAAGTCTGACAACCCGTTTTACCAAGGGGTATCGTACTACCCAGTAACGGTGTTGTGGAGGTCAGATAGGCAGTCGCTCCATGTAAATGATAAGTGCTTGCTGATATTCAGCTGCATTCGGTTAGACTGAAAGCCGACCCCAAGATAGTTGGGAAAAGGCTAGGCAGATGATGAAACAAATAAAATTATAAGCTTTCTCAAAATATTATCCAAAATTAATCTTGGCATTGATGGAGCAGAGCCTTAACAGATGGTTGCCTAGTAATGGTAGAAGGAGGATGGCATAAAAGAGAAGCAACTATTACACGAACTGTCGTGTAGGTATAGTTTGTGGCCAACAATACCTTAATCGTTAATTATAATACAGTAAACACTTTAGAGTGTTTTCTGGGCAACAAACTATATTTTATTATTTCAATGTTAAGGAGGCGTTTACGAATCTAACAAAAATAAGCAGTTTTTCGGTACATTTTGCGGGAAAATGATACGAAACCAAATCTAACTAATAATTACCACAGATAGATTGCTCCTTCATCTTCAAATATAGCAAAATTTTTATTCGAATAGTTTGGTTTATAATATTGTAAAAAATTATTTCCCTTGCCTCTTCACACAAAATTGACGATATCGTAATGACTTTAGGTACATTTTTCTTCTATTTATTAACATAAATTTATGTATTTAAAAATATTTTATGTAAGCAGACATGTTCAACTCAAAATGATTGTATAAAGAACTATCAAAATGTTACCAAATGGCTCAGAAAAAAAATAAAAATCGAGTCTAATTTTTCAGATATTTAGCTGTAACATGTGAATCTTAATGCACTGTATTAAGGGTTATTTTACTGGTCACTGTCTTGCTTTATTACACAAAAATTTGTAATGAAATATTAGTCTGCGCTCAGCCGCCGTCGTGGGTGGACTCTGTGTCGGTTGTAAGCAGCAGCTTGTGCGGAAAAAGATCGCTGTACGGATAGAAAATATTTGACATACCAAACTTGATACTTCACGCATTCTGTATGACTATCGTATGAAAGATTTTATTCACAGTCTTATATTATTTTTTTAGAAGTAAGTAGGGATTATTCATATTTCGTTTCGGTCATGATGGAGTCACCTGAAGGTGTACTTCGAAGACTGCTGCTGGAACTAAAAGACGAGCTGAGCTAGGTGTGCCGAGTTTGGGCTCGTATTGTTAGTTATGTTGAGACCTTACCTCCGGACTTGATGAAGTGACCTGCAGGTGTACTTCGAAGACTGCTACTGGAACTAATAGACGAGCTGAGCTAGGTGTGCCGAGTTTGGGCTCGTTTTGTTAGTTATGTTGAGACCTTACCTCCGGACTTGATGAAGTGACCTGCAGGTGTACTTCGAAGACTGCTACTGGAACTAATAGACGAGCTGAGCTAGGTGTGCCGAGTTTGGGCTCGTTTTGTTAGTTATGTTGAGACCTTACCTCCGGACTTGATGAAGTGACCTGCAGGTGTACTTCGAAGACTGCTACTGGAACTAATAGACGAGCTGAGCTAGGTGTGCCGAGTTTGGGCTCGTTTTGTTAGTTATGTTGAGACCTTACCTCCGGACTAGATGGAGTGACCTGCAGGTGTACTTGGAAGACTGCTACTGGAACTAATAGACGAGAAGAGCTAGGTGTGCCGAGTTTGGGCTCGTTTTGTTAGTTATGTTGAGACCTTACCTTCGGACTAGATGGAGTGACCTGCAGGTGTACTTCGAAGACTGCTACTGGAACTAATAGACGAGCTAAGCTAGGTGTGCCGAGTTTGGGCTCGTTTTGTTAGTTATGTTGAGACCTTACCTCCGGACTTGATGAAGTGACCTGCAGGTGTACTTCGAAGACTGCTACTGGAACTAACAGACGAGCTGAGCTAGGTGTGCCGAGTTTGGGCTCGTTTTGTTAGTTATGTTGAGACCTTACCTCCGAAATAGATGGAGTGACCTGCAGGTGTACTTGGAAGACTGCTACTGGAACTAATAGACGAGAAGAGCTAGGTGTGCCGAGTTTGGGCTCGTTTTGTTAGTTATGTTGAGACCTTACACCCGGACTTGATGAAGTGACCTGAAGGTGTACTTCGAAGACTGCTACTGGAACTAATAGACGAGTAGAGCTAGATGTGCTGAGTTTGGGCTCGTTTTGTTAGTTATGTTGAGACCTTACCTCCGGACTAGATGGAGTGACCTGCAGGTGCATTTCGAAGACTGCTACTGGAACTAATAGACGAGTAGAGGAAGATGTGCCGAGTTTGGGCTCGTTTTGTTAGTTATGTTGAGACCTTACACCCGGACTTGATGAAGTGACCTGAAGGTGTACTTCGAAGACTGCTACTGGAACTAATAGACGAGTAGAGCTAGGTGTGCTGAGTTTGGGCTCGTTTTGTTAGTTATGTTGAGACCTTACCTCCGGATTTGATGGAGTGACCTGAAGGTGCACCTTCCAAAAAGTTATTTTTTACTTTGTAGTGTTTTTTTTTTTGAAAGTCCGTTGTTTTTTTTTTTGGAAAACAATTTTTATTTTTCATTTTTTATTTGTACCTGCCCAACACAAATTTAAATTACTTTAAGCAAAATTCATAAAGCTATACCTTATAAAGGTATACCTTATCCTGAGGCATACCTAATATTTATTCCTCAATTTTCATTATTGCACCTACCATTGTTTGTCTCTGCATCATCCAAAGGTTGACTGGTAGAAAATGCCTATGGCATTAAGTCCGCCTCTGTACATTTTTGTGCTTGAAGTATTAAATAAATAAATAAATACCTTATCCATTAAAAAATGAGAGAATTTGCAAATCCGTCTATAGAGATATGACGGAGCTATGCCCGAACATACATAAAAAATAATTACTCCTTTGTTTTTGAAGTCGGTTAATTATTAAATCAATTCATAAACTTTTGTTTGAGAGAATTTGCAAATCCGTCTATAGAGATATGGCGGAGCTATGCCCGAACATACATAAAAAGAAATACTCCTTATTTGAAGTCGGTTAATTATTAAATCAATTCATAAACAAAAGTTATGCCCGAATTTACTTGCAAGATTAGAGGTACTCCAATAACAACTTTGACAGAAATGAGGGTGTACCGTGGTATACTAAACACATCTGCGTACCCCTTTAGAGGGTACAGGCGTGATGTTATATTGTGTGATTGCGTAAACAATGCATACATATGCGATAGCAGCAATCGCGGTTGATTTGCTGGCATTTATTGAAGCCTTCGGTTGTCTGTCTCCGAAACTCTTCATCACTCTTCATCACTTTATTCCGGAATGGTCTATTTCGGAATAAAGTTAAACCTCTTTCGAACAAAAAAAGATTTTTGCAAGTCCGTCTATATATTATTATGACGGAGTTATCTAACCTAACACCCTTACATTAAAAAAATATATCTATAAGCATCCGAATTGAGAACCTCCTCCTTTTTTGAAGTCGGTTAAAAATACTAAATAAAACGAATATAAATAAGCTTTTTTTAAATTATATGTTTTCAAAAAGCTTGTCGCGCAAATTGTTAATACATAGGTACTTTGGCATGTACTTGCTTACCAATCAAGTAAGTAAATGGTATCTACTTCTATGAACATTTCACGGTACAAACTTTTTGACAACAACGCATAGTAAGCTTAAAAAAATACATGCCTAAAAATTAAATGAAAGTAGGCTCAAGTATCAAGTCGTGTCAGTTTACTCATAATTTCGCCGCTTCGCGCATGTCGCTGTGTGTGTGAGCCGTGCACGTGTAGTAGTAAGACTCAATACCTAAAATTGAAGCGCGTCAATTCGTAAACGCGTCCTTAAAATTCCTATTATGTAAAGTTTCGTCCCGATTCACCCCTGAATCCCTATGCACCCCGTTTGACGGTATCAAAAATTTTGATTATTTTAATATTTTTTAAAGTTATTTGGAGTACGATATCTTTCAGTTAGATCACAAACTTTTATTTTTAATACAAAATTGTTCAGTAAACAAGTTAAAAAGCTAATTTCAAACATTAAAAGGAACAGATTTTATAGAATAAAAAAACTGTATTCGCTCTCAAGCAAGCAGTTAAGTCAGGTCTGACAAAAAATCTGAATGATTGTATATACCTATGGTTATTATTGTAAAAATAAAGTTTTGAGAGATATCTTCATGATTTTTTTCTAAAGTATCAAATTAGTTTTATTATGTTTTCAACACACTATCTACCTAGCATATATCCTGAATAATATCATATATTTTTCTGATTTTGTTTACTGTAGTCGATCATAAATACTTTTAGGCATTACGAAACTTACGTTTTTTGCCTTTTAGGTCCTGTAGTCCCCTTAAGCCCAGGTTCGCACGGGTGCGTTTCTCCTGCGGTTTTCACTGCGTTTTCCTCGCACTGCTTAACACCGAGAGTTAAAAATCCAGAGTGTGATAAAATCCCGCCGCGATATTTTTACGAGCGTGCGAACGTCGGCTAAAAATTGAACAACTAAACCGTTCCATGTTTCGACTGCGGCGTCGAATCGAATAAACTTTTTATCTTTTAAAGAATAAGTTTATCTGCCAATCTTGAACCTAACAAAAAGAAAGACCGTGTAAACTATCTTTACAATTTCGCCAAGACCCAAAAATATTGTCTTAGCTGACAGGATCCTTGTACAATGTTATTTCAAGCAACACCCAGTTTTGCCTATAAGTAAATTAGAATGTTGTAAAAAGAAAAGGAATAAATTCCGACGAAAATAAATTGGTTTATTCACGTCTTGATAATAACAGTCATTTCATTTTATTTGACCTTGGGTTTGGCAATTTTACTTGGTAGTTATTCGTTTGCTTTCATTAAAATATACATATTTTTACAACAGCGTTCAATGGACCCGTAAGGATACAGTTTATTACTGTATGTTATTATTAATATTCCTTTTTCAGACGACATTGACCCTTAGGCTGATATTACATTTTACGCGCGCTGTGCAGTACACAGCGCGCGTAAAATGTAATATCAAACCCGCACGCGGCACGCGCGGTGCGCGGTCGCGGTTGCGTCCGCGCTGGTATATAGAGCCCGGAACGCGTCCCGCCTGCGTTCGTAAAATGAAATCAGCCTTACACTAATAGACAAGCAGCGGGATTGCCCAAAAGGGTTACCGCTACCCCGGAACATAAAGGGCTAAGGAAGGAACACGGATGGGTTTTAGTCAGTATGAGTCTCACACTCTATTCCGCTCCACCCAGAGCGGGAGGGGTCATTTGATATTTTCCCAACCAAAAAAACGAATAGACAAAAATAACGTTTTATGCTGTGAGTTTTCCATTTATATTTTTTTTCTACCCAATCGTCTAAATATTTTCTATATATATCTAGGTATTGTGAGGTTATGGGGGATTTACACTAGGTCGATTTTCGCTGTGCAGCTAGTCGCTTACCAAATCGCCTCACAAGCGGAAACGCCACCCCATTACTAACTAGTTCATTTTGCACCAAAATGCCATAAACCTTCATGCGGCGGGCTATGAGCCTGAGCATTTTCACTGTCGATGTCGATTTCACGCACGACAAAATAATGTCGAAACCTACTTTGAAACTTGCGATTTAGACAGTCACCTGTGCAATAAATAGCAACCTATACAATAGCGATTACAATACAATTGCCCTACAATAGCCCTCTATTATCATAATAACGTTATTGTTGTTTTCCTCGGGAACAGCACTTTTTTTGGTATGAAAGGTACTTTATGTCCGTTTCTGTACACCTGACAACGTTTAAGCAAAATTTCAGGAAGATCGGTTGAGTGGTTTAGGCGTGAAAAGGTAACAAACAAACAAACTTACTTATGATGGTGTCAAAACTAGTGATTTTCATGATGATATGACGTTTTCCAGGAAACAAAAGCTTTACTTGAGTAAGACTCGATGGGAATTTTACAAAATCGCAACATTTGGATTCGTTTTCATTAAACTTCCTACATAAAATAATAGAGTGTCACGCCATATTAAAATCATTGGGGAGGCTAACAAATTATCAGGGAAGGTTATTTCCTTATTATTAAATTTTATGTTTTCCTGTTATTAAGTTGGCTATCTACCAATATCACAAGAGTAGCTGTTTATTACTTGCCTGCCAAATTTTTTTTTACGAATGCTTTTTAATAAGTAATTATTTCAGCGACTTTGCCTGCCTTTTAAAATTAATTCTTTCTTCGAAGGTTTTTTGAAATTTTAATAACAAATAATTTCTGCGACGAAAATTCGTGCATGAAATATATATTGTAACAAAATTACAAACGTAATTGTATGTTGTTATATTGCGAAAAATAATATAATTATGATTTTTAAACGTTTTTTGTCGTTGATTTTTAACTAAGAAATCCTAACGTAATAAAGTTGTTGTAATTAATATTTAAAAATCTTTCAAGACTTTTATATCAAGTCTTATGAAGCTGGAAAGCTCTCTTGCTCATAAAATATAGAGGAAGCCATTATAAACTTTAAAACTTAGTTAAAATTATACTCCTATACGTATTCTTACTTCTTATTTCTCAAATAAAACCTCGTTCCAGTTACTGACCCGAATCATATTTGATATTCTGCCAAGTTTAGAGTCTTGGCATTTTCGGGGCGTAAGCGAATGTATGAATGGGATAGTAATCAAATGATGAGATCGCTATTTGTTGTATTACTATATTCGTGTTAAAGTAACTTTTAGAATATTGCTTTTGTATTACCACAGTGGAGTTTACTTTAAAAGTTACAAAATTTCATCATAATGTAGAAACTAAATACGTTTTTGAACAATTTTAATTTGCGTGTAAGTTTTTAAGTTACCCTCTGAGTATTGTTTTATTAATTTAAAAATAAATTACAACCAATTTGTCTAGCCTTTTTCCAACTACACACATCAAAAGTGTCTAGGGATCAACATATATTTTTGCAATAACTTTTCTCCTGATTGATATTAATTAAAATTTTCTTTAAGGATTCATCAAATAAAGTGTTTTCGTTTGTCACAGTAACGATAAACCAAGTCACCTTTGCATTAATAAAGAAATTTGCCATTTTCCTAATAAAGGGATTTTTGATATTTGAACCACTAACACAAAAGTTCGAAAAAAAGACTGAAATAACAGTTTTCTTTAAAATTTTATTGGGTAACTTAAACAATTAATAATCCGTGTTTCTACCGCGAACACTAACAACACAAGAACATCGGTTTGGCATACTCAAAATGAGTTCATCCAAATCACGCTGTGGAATGGCCGCCCATGTTCGTTGCAACAACAAAAAAAGGTCTTCTTGCGACTGGATACCCTCCATATTCGGCAGAGCTCTTCTCTGTAGCATATCCCATGCATGCTCAATCGGGTTCAAGTCTGGCGACTGAGCAGGCCAGGGCAGGACATTGATGTTAGCTGCGGCGAGAGTCTGTCTTACAACTCTTGCGGTGTGCGGTCGTGCATTATCATGCATTAACTGAAATAAGGGACCGATTTGCACTTGTAGAGGAACGATGACGTCTGATACAATCGTCTCAGCATAAATTTGAGCGTTGAGGTTGCCTCTGATCCAAATCAACTCAGTTCTTCCGCCGATCCAAATACCCGCCGATACCATGATGGTTCCACCACTATAAGGATGGACTTCCTGGCAGGATTTTAATCGCTGTTGGCGTCCAGGGGTTCTCCAGTGTCGTATACGTCTTGTATCCGGTCTCATACCAAAACGAGACTCATCAGAAAAGCACACGAAACGCCATTGTTCTTCTGCCCAATTTCTGTGTTCAAGAGCCCATTGATATCGAATCCTACGATTGTGCATTGCTATAGGTGGTACCCGTAGCGGTCTTCGGGAATGAAGGTTCACTTCATGCAAGCGGTTTCTGACTGTTTGGTCGCTAATTAAGTTCCCTGAAGAGTGATGAAGCCTCACGGCTAACATCATGGCGGTTATTGTTGGAGCTCTTCGAGTTAAGATTTGAATGTATCGGTCTTGTCTCCGTGTGGTGCAGCGATACCGTCCTCCATGGCGCTCAGCCACGGTACCAGTGCTTCGGTAACGTGTCCAAAGTCGACTGATAACACTCTGACTTGTATTCAGAGCTAAAGCCACAGTACGTTGCCGGGAACCAGCTTCTATCATTCCCACGGCTCTGAGCATTTCTTCCCTGCTTAAATGACGTCGCCGCTCCATAATAACGTTGGTTTTAATCAGTAGTAGGGAAACAGTAGCACTAATAATGTCTTCAATGCGTTGTATGTTTTTATAGGGAAAATATTGACAGCTGATTTTCATCTTTTACTCGAATTTGATTCACAGTTCCTGATTCAAATTATGAAATGCACCAAAAAGGATCCATATAAATTTATAAAATCATAAATTTATTACAAAGCCACATCTCAATCTCAAGAAATCCGCATAAAAATGCTTGATCCCTAGACACTTTTGATGTGTGTATGTTTGGATCGGCTTTCAGTCTAACCGGATGCAGCTGAATACCAGTATTTCACATGGAACGATTTGAGGTGAGACCTGTCCAGCAGTGGACGTCTTTCGGCTGAAATGATGATGATAATTGTGTCTGTTTTGCAAATCTAGGATACCCATATAATTATTTAGTAAAAATTTGTAATTTGGACTTCATCGTATAAAGTTTGACCTTTATTTTGATTGAAGACAAGTTTACCCAGCTAAACAAGTAGCGATGAACCTCATAGTAGTTAATGAAACCACCATAGGTACATTTTCCTTCACGACAAACTTTTGGCCAAACAAAGCTCTTTTGTTTTCAGAGATTCTTTTAAAAGAAAACTTTTACTAGAAACTTTAACTTTGTAATTTTGTAAGGGAATTCTTCGCTTCTAACTTTCTTGTGTGTTAGCAACGGTTTTCCTGATATAATGGAAATTGTTTTGGTCAATACCTACATCCTTACTAATATAGTAACTAAGCAAAAACAACTTGTAATCGTATGACAAGATTATTATTGATTGCGTTTTTTTAACTATGGAGTTCTAGCCCATTCTTCTCCATCCGTAACTTCCTTTGAAAGGGGCACCCAGACAAATAAATAAATTCTTCTTCATTCTTGTAAGTTTTGATTGTATTCATACGTGCTTTTTATATATCTTTTTAAACTAAACAATAAGAGTTCGAATTTGACTATGTAATCTGCTTTCTTTTATTTTTTTCGGATGAGGTGTTTTTTTTTATTAATATAGTCTACATTTTTATTACTCTCACGTAGCGAGCACCGATAAAATAAATATATCAAAATTCTAATAAAATAAACGACTAGGTCGTTATTTTTTGTAGCTATGAAATATTTTATCACTAAACAAAGTTTCAAAAGCGAAACAATTGTCACTCCATAAAAGCCGACGACTCAGTTAAAGCTTCAGAAGTTTTTAATTTAATTGAACGGAACAATCATCTCATCTCTTCTTCAAAACTTCTAAAAGAAATATCCTTTTATCCTAAAAGTATTCACATTTCGGTACAGCATCAAACACATACATCTCGTTATTTGTAAGAAATTTTTTTTATAATGTCTTGGATTTACTTTATATTCTTATAAACATAAGAATATGAGAAGATATTGTGTGTTTGTATTAAGTTAGGTGGAATGTTATGCTTTATTCTAGTAAATATTATATTATGTCTTTATGTAGGGTTTCAAGATAATTTTGTAAACAAAAAACAATAGATAAGTTTATTTTAAAAAGAAAACAGAAAATAGCAACTTTCAGTTTAAAAAAATAACAACTTAATTAATGCCCCTGTACCTGAAATTGTGTAACACACTTCACACGCATCCGAGGGTTTTGAAAGAAATTCCTAATCCATCGCTTCATAGGTTTGAAAACTTTGTCTGCTCAACTACGTAAATAAAGAAATGAACTGGCTGAACCGTGAAAATGGAAGGTGTTGCGATTGTCAAATTTTTTATATTATGATGTGTTAAACAATTACCCCGCTGCGCGCAGCTCTCATTGGCGGGATCGGCGCAGTATTTCCTCTTTTGCCATACATTTTTATACATAAGCCATATATTTCTTTGTTCATTTTTACCTTTTTTTTGTCATAATATCCTTAACATGACTTCGAAGCAAAGGCAAATCTTCCAAAAATCTTTTGTTAAACCAGCATCTCTTTTTACTTTCCTTTTATTAAAAATCACAAAACAACCTCCCATCATTGTGTATTCTCTCAATATTAAACCACATAATACAATAATCTATAAAATAATTATGTAATTCTGAAAAACTAATTTCGGTAGGTACTTGTCCCTTCTTCTAGAACCGTTCAATCATATTATCCCCTATTGTGGAGAAAGTGTCTTTCATACAAAATCATTCATACCACAATACAAGAAAATTCTTAAGAAAATAATTGAACAATGCTGATTCGTTTTTATTGTGACTTAAATTGTCTTTTTTAGGTTCCATGATCAACAATTTAAGGAACCCTTACAGTTTCGCCATGTCCGTCCGCAGCTTAGCTCAGAGACTCTTAGTACCTACCAGAAACAATTGATATATTATATCAATGACTAGAAAACTATAATTTGGCGTGAAGATACTATTAGAATATAATATTGTCTACCCCATGGAGAGTATTATATTATCTGTGCCCATGGTGTGGTGTGGGGTATCGTTGAATAGGTCTTTCAAAAATATTGCGGGTTTGTACTAACAATTTTTCGATTCAAGGATTCGTTTGTGATATATTAAGCTTTGAAGTGCTAATTTTTGTTAAAGTCAAGTGTCTAAATGGTTGTTTTTGGACATGTGAAAAAAATCACGAAGTCATTTTTATAACGAAGCTAAAAGGAAAACTATCACAGCTAAGTAGGCTTTACAAGTTTACGAATAATAATCGACCGACTTACATTTGCAGTTGCAATGTAGGTACAGGAGAACATGATTTTCAACTACAATATTAAGTTTTTTCTTGGGATAAATTCATTCCTTCTACGGAACCCTTCATTGTGCGTGGTCCGATACGCACTTGCCTGTTTTTTTTTAGAAGGTCTTTATTGATTATTTGGATTTGTTGTTTTTATAGTTTTGCAGATTAGAATTCGAATTAGGAACTAACAAAAAATATCTGAACTTCTTGGTTATAACAATGCATACAAGATACAGATGTTCTATGTCACGAAGTCCGTTTAGCTATGAATGTTGTCAAGCGTGCACATTCACATTGTTTTTGTGTGCGTAACCTCGAGAGCGCTCAGTGTCGTGTAACACATACAAGAGCGCTTGTCGGGATACGTCACTACTACAATCAAAGTGGAACGGACTTCGTAAAATAGAATATCTGTACCTGCTTCGTTCACGTGACATTTCTTGTTATAGCACTCGGCAGTACTGTAGCTTCCCATTAGTAAGAGAATTTTCGGAATCATACCAGTAGTTCCGTAGTTTACCCCCTACAAAATATATTCTTTGCGTTATATCCCAACGGAACATATCTTGTAAGATACAAAATTAATGAGTTTAATATTATTATTGTTTCTGTTAAATATAAACCAACTTCTAAATACATCAGAGAATAATTTAAAACAGACCTCAAAATGAAACCAAAAAGCAATTTCCTACTCATTTCCAAGTAATCCTTTTCAACAAACTTAAGAGCGTTTACGAAGTACGGCATTTCATACAAACTTTCAAGCCGTTGTTTTTCGAAATGAATGAACCGATTTTAATTAAACTTCATACGCATAAGTAAAATACAAAGGTCTAAAAAGTTAGTAAAGAACATTTTCGAAATGTCTTATATAAAAAAAGATAACTGGAAATATCTGTTTCTATGGAAAATTTAAAATCGGTCTAATTTGGCTTTTACACTATTTTGCGAAAATATTCTTACGTTACGTCAAACAAGATAAACAAAGGTAGTAAGTTACAGTCGTTTTCAACAAAAGGGAGATGTGTAATCTACTCGTAATTAGGTATGTATTACTATGTATTCAAACGTATTTAGCTGGGCGTACACCTGCGTCAAGAATATCACTTTATATAAAATAGCGCGCACACTCGCAACATCAAAACATTAGGGATCATAGCCAAGCACGTTAAGCCGTTGGTCCCGGCTGTCATTCGTAGATCTTTGACAGTCGTAACGGGTAGTCAGAAGCCCGAGTCTGACAACCAGTCTTACCAAGGGGTATCGTGTTACCCAGTAACTGGGTTGTGGATGTCAGATAGGCAGTAGCTTCATGCAAAATACTGGTACTCAGCTCACCTCTTTAAACAAGAAACTGCCCCACCATGGTTGGAAAAGGCTAGGCAGATTGATTGAGTCAAAGTTGAATTGTTTATGATTTTAAGTTTTTTTTGTCTCCTTTACTCTTTCACCCTCTGTCTACATCTCTCTCTATCTACTGTCCTATCGTAGATATGCTGGAAAAGATTTCTTATCAAATAAGCGTCACCTTTGTACCTATTTTTCTGTTCTATTTATTTTTTTGTTTATATATGTGTGTACATAAATGTTAAAATAAATAAATAAATAAAAATATACAGAAAAAAATGTTTCAAAACAAAACAAAATAAAAATGATCTGTCTTTTGTTGTTAAAACTTTTGTGTTGTGATTTTTTTAAGCATTTGGTATCCAACGGAAATAGTTTTTGGGATTCAACGGCAATTCTCTTGCATTTTTAAAATTCGGGATCCAACGGAAATAAAAAATAATGTTTTGTGGGATCCAACGGCAAAAATATTAAACTGGGATTCAAAAGTGGGATCCAACGAAAATATATCACTCTAGTGTTATACTGTCTAAATATAAACAGTTACATAATTTTGAAGGATTAGGGATGAGAAAACACATTTTGTGTCGACGAAGTTTCTCTCTTGAATAATTATGATGAATCATTCACAAATACACCACCACGTAAGCAGACATTTTTTAATGAATTTGAATTACATAGATGCTGCTAGGAAAGAACATAATAATAATCATGAAATACTGAATGTGATTGTTGAAGTGTGTTTTTTTTTAAATTGGCTTGTGTTTCTTTAATTTATTAAAATTAGTAACGTATAAGATAATAAAATTTTAAGTAACAAAAAATACTTTACAGAATTTTCTTTCTTTCAAGCTTATGACGCTCGCAAAGTCCTTGAGGGCAGATCTTGATATGTAAACATTGTTATGAATCACAAAACGGTACATAATCATAAAACCCACTTTTCGACTGACTCCGACAACTGAACGTTCTAGGTCTAACATTACCAACATACTGAAGTAATAGACGATAATGTTCAACATGTTGAATTTTTAAAGCTTCGTACCTGTTAACGGTTCACTCACACGATCTCTTTGAATATTTAACAGAAGTCCTCACTTTGCTACCGCCCTTCAGTATAAATGATTCATGACTAGGGACCATGACTGTCAAAATGACGCTCAGTGTTGTTGAAAGGGCTGCAAAAGAGCTGTTTAAATCAAATACAATGTTCGGCGGTATCCTCAGAATGTTGGCTTTAGTTTTTATGACATGATTTTGCTTTTTTGAGGGTCTCTGAGGTTTTTTCTTTTGAATACAGCAAAATTATGCACTTGATGAAGTGTGTATAATATACTTTAAAAAAACATTAACTGTCGTGAGGAAGGAAACTTAAAACTATGAAATAATAGTGTCTTTTTAAAAAAAAATAATTAATTGTAGTATCCAAGTCATAATTTGTAAATAAAATTTATTAATTATAGATTTTTTTTTTCGCTGCTGGCCAAGCGCAACATGTCATTCTTATAGCTACAGATATATTCGCTAACGCGAACGAATAAGATTTTCCTCTACCAAAAATCGCTCAAGGCGCCTAAAGAAGATTTCATTTCATAAATCTTTTGTAGGTTCGTCTTTAAATTCATTATTACTGCAAATGCCTGTCCTCATTTGCAAATGGAACTACTTTTCGTCCTTGAGAGGAAAATACAAGGTACTTTTACAATTTGTTATTCTAGTTTTTCTCTATTATGCAGATTGCTCCAGCACAGTCGCAAAATGGAGCATTAGAAAGTAAAACTCCACAACAATAACAGGCACGTACGTAGTTGTATTCATCTTTTGTTATATTTTCTTCCTCACTATAGTTTTGCAACTAGAACGCCAAGTAATCTGGAACCACCTTATGCAGCTAGATAAATTCTTAGATAATATACATACTGTTTTCTCCACATACCGGGTTTTATAATCTGCAAAAAATAAAATGTTGAAATTAGTTAAACGTGAGACAGTTTAAGATGATGGATAACATCGTTAGGAAACCGGATGTCTTAGAACCAACAAATCGAAGACATGTGATAATTACCAACCCGCACTGGGCCCGGGTGAGTCCTTCTCACAGGAGGCCTGTGTCCGCAGTGGGAACATTATAGGCCAGAGGTGCCCTACGGATGATTGCGAGAGGCGGAAGACCACCAATGTCACGCTTCGACATCAGCATTACGATCATTTTTCATTTTTAATATTGTAGCACTAACATTTGAATTTCTTTTTGTAATTCTGGATGATTAAAATTTAATACAGATTTGACACCTTGCACCCAATGTAGGTAGTTTTACTTACGCAAATTGATAAATATTTGGTGGATAAAATTTAAAATGTCGATATCTTAGCCATACATTTTTGCTAGGTCGATCTCCGTAAGAAAAAGTATGGGCAACGCTGTTATAGGCTGATAATGCTCAGACACTTTAAGTAGATACATTCCATCATAGTAAATACTCTTATTGGTACTTTTATAGCCTGCAAAAATGTCTCGGAAACGTGCGCAGTCGTTTCTTGTACAAATTAATTCGCTGTCTCAAGTAGGCTTGAGCTGTCTTTACAATTGCGATCCACACATAATCCTGTTCAAGAGTATACGACAATCTATCATCCAATTAGCACTGCCGAGCTAATCCAAATAATGAACAACATGTTATTTTAGCCAATCAACGGGCGTCAACCAGCTATATGTACACGTATCGATTCGTAAACCAATCAATCCAGCTCAGATTGTCGCACAGACATACACATGGTATGAATTCGGATTAATTAGTTGTATTATTAAACAACGCTGATAATATGCTAAAATTATTCATATTAGTTCTAATGCCATCAATTTTGGTTGTTGAATCCGGTTGTGGCGTTAATGTGTATAATTGGATTTAGACTATTTTGATTCGTTAATTGATGATCTGTTACATGTTAACCATAATTGTTGAGCTCATCTAATCCTAGATTTGCAGATAATTCACAATACGTTATGACAATACCGTCATAATCTAGAGATAAACTGGGAAGCTCGTTGATATATGGGGCAAAACTTCCTGATCCGTTTTAAAGTTCCGTAAGTGCCAACGGGAGGCACCGCTGTCCGTCCGACTGTAGGTCTGTCACAGGGCTGTTAGACACTTGAAATCTTCACAGAGTGTGTATTAATATGGCCGCTATAACAACAAATAATAAAAATGGATAGTGGTAAATAATTTACGGTGGTACGGAACCCTTCGTGTGCAAGTCTGATTTGCAGTTGGCAGCTTTTTACAAAACTGATGGTAAATAGGTATACAATAAAGTCGTTTCCTCCTTAAATCTCGACTCTCAAATTATCCCTTTCAATTGGTAAAATAAACTCAAAATATACAAGATCCTAAGCTGGATTATTCCGGTTTTCACAATCAAAAGGCAGTTGATCTGTCTTCAGAAATACTCTTGGAAATCTATGCTCACGATCCTGGTTTAGATTCCATTGTTATGAAATCTCTCTCAGTGCTTGGCTTAGGATCAGAAGCCAGTTATTCAGAGTGCAAGCTTAAAGTTTGAATCAACAGTCAAGTCCTATTCTTGGGAGTGAGAATTCAAAGTGAATGTAATAGTGTACCTACAGAAGGTACGGTGAGCAACTAACGTCGATTAACATTGATATTTTTACAGATCATCTAAATTGTCACAAAATAATTCAATTAACTGCTTTTAGGCTCAACGATTATAAATTTTATAATTAAATTAAATTAAAATAATCTAATTTCATTTCATAGCCCAATTCATGAGGAAGGCTATAGGCTATTTTAACATGCCAGGACCCTGAAGAGCCGAGCAAAAATAAAAAATATCTGAAAGCTAAGCGAAAACGAAATATTACTGACGAGGTGAATCGGGGGAAGAATAAATTTGACGTGGACGAAGTCGCGGGCAGAAACTAGTTTCTTTTATAAAATTGCCAGCATTTTTGACACTAAAAACTCCTACCTAGTTAGCTGGGGGCAAAATCTGCGAGCGGCAAAAGAGACGCAATTCACACCAATGCTAATTTCAAGCAATTTGCGTCAGCTAACAAGATATTTTTTGACGGAGCAAACAAAACTTTATTTGTTTGTTATTTACAAGAAACATCTTTTTGTTAAATTTTCTTTGCTTGAGTTATTATTAGTCCTTAAAGAATATTGCTTTTTTATATCCCGAAAGTTTGACAACCTCTCTTGCTAAGACAAGGAGGTCAGTTAAGAAGTCGCTAAATGTAAAGTAAAACTGAAGTGGCAGTGGGCTGGCCAGGTTTCTCGAAGGACCGATGGCCAGTGGAGCAGACGAGTCCTA
This sequence comes from Gortyna flavago, assembly GCA_963669345.1. NCBI lineage: Eukaryota > Metazoa > Arthropoda > Insecta > Lepidoptera > Noctuidae > Gortyna > Gortyna flavago. The sequence goes on from OY770135.1 coordinate 13,739,551, forward strand.
AAGAGGCCCCCAGCTAGATGGACCGACGACCTTAAGAATGTGGCTTGGACGGACTGGATACGGAAGGCGGAGGACGGGTTGTCACTGCGCAGCCTGGGAGAGCCCCATTTTCAGCAGTGGATAGGATGAGTTGATTGACACGTAAAGTACTGGGTATTAATAATAATAATAATGGCCTGATGGCCGAAAGCCTCGATCAACATCTATCGAGGCTCTCGTTAGGCGGTTGGATCAAGGGCCTGATTCAGAAGGCAGTACTCCTCGATACGGCTCGCATTGTGAGGAGGTTCCTGTCTCTGGAGCCCTAACCACCGGTAGCTTGGACCCTGCTCCCGACACCGGCGGATAGCTATTTTTCATATTTATAATTTTTTTTTTTTTACTTATTTTTATATTCTAGGAAATATTTAAAAATGTAATAAAATGAGATATGTAAATAAATAAACGAAATAATAATAATAATCTCTTTAATTCAGAATAAATCCATACAATTACAACAAGTACCAAGATGTTAGTAACATAAAAACTAAACTAAGTTAGTAGACATAACCAATATTTACAAGAGCATGCAGCTGACTCAAGTACCAGATGAAAGGACAATCCAGTTTGTTGGCAATAACACTCAGGAGACTGTTGTTACTGGCACGCACCCTGTGCAACAAGGACGCTGCTCGCTTGCGCCTGATTACAGCGAAGCTGTCAATCCGGGCGTCCACGAACATCCCTGAGGCACTACAGAAGCGTGGCAGCCCCAACAGCATCCTGAATGCATTATTGTACTGGACACGACGAGCATTAACGGCCTTTAGAGTGAAGCTAGACCAAAGGCTACACGTGTAAAATACTTGACAGTATGCTTTAAAAAGAGTTCTTTTAACTGAACCTGTGCAGCGTGAGAACCTTCGGATCAACATATTACACCTTACCGCCAATGCTCTTTCTTCGCTCCCGGTCCACATCTAGATTGTCCTTCAAATCCTCCGTAATAATATGCCCTAGATATTTAAACTGACGAACACGGTTCAAGACACAACCACTCAAAAAGACAGCTGGGTAGCTCTCAGTAACCTTGTTAGCCGCCTTAAAGATCAACAACTCACTCTTGACCGAATTGTATCTCAAACTGTGCTCCTAAAAATGCAGCACCAGCAGTAATAGCAGGACCAGCAGGACTTTATGCTCAGCAGTAACCCCTGCGACCAATAGACCAACGTTGTGAGGCAGTCTACAACCTACTCCAATCGAAGGTGTAAGGTACTTAGATGTTGCGATTTTCATAGACAATCGCAACACCTTATTGTACTATATTCTTACAAATAAACTGTTCTTTCTTTCTTTCTTTTTACTCCTTTATACCTAAGCTAGCTTCTGCCCGCGACTTCGTCCGCGTGAAATATCACACTCCCCCCATTCAACTACTCAGGGGTGGAATTTCGAAAATCCCTTTCGTAGTGGATACCTACTCTTCACAAAAACACTCTCTCCAAATTTCATGTCTCTAGGACAAGCGGTTTAGGCTGTGCGTTGATATATCAGTCAGTCAGGACTTCGAATTTTATATACATATCAAGGTTCGCATAAAGCAATATTTTATTCAAACTAATATTTTAAAGAAATAAAATTGTTTCTTTATCTTTGAATAAGAAAATATTTCACTGATAGAAAGCTATAGTATTTCTGAATGCCTTAGGATATATTTTTGGGTTTAGTTGACTTCATCGCGGATGAAGTCACGGGCTCAAAAGAGTTCTGTTTGGGTACTTTGTCCTTTTTCGGGTTCAGAAATGTGATTAATATTCAACAAAAGAAAATCCTGAGTGAAAAGATGAACGAGATTCCAATATTTTAAAATAATTTTATATTAGGTATGAGGGCGATTATTTTCATTGCGAGGTGCACAATATGAATAACGTTCCCAAACTATAATATTTCTAATTTGTTATTAAATCGTTGGGTAAATTAAAAAGAATACAAAATTAAAGTTTTGCGAGAAAACTGGTATTCTAGAATCTCATCAGCTGCCTAGCTTTTTCCCAAAATAATGTTGGGGTCGACTTCCAGCGTAACCGGATGCAGCGGAATACCAGTATTTTACATGGAGCGACTGCCTATCTGACTTCCACAACCTAGTTAGTTACGTAATACCCCCCCCCCCCCCCCCTTGGTAAGACTTGTTGTCAGACGTTCGGGCTTCTGTTGACCCGTAACGACTGTCAAAGATCCACAAATAACAGCCACGACCAACGGCTTAACGTGCTTTCCGAGGCACGGAGGTCTCAGTGTCTAAAGATGGTCACCCATCCACGTACTAACCGCGGCAAGCGTAGCATAACCTTATCTATTTGCGTCGGTTATAACATAGCCACGAACCTCTTGTCTGCTAGAACTGATACATAAAAATGCTTGTTTGTTCGCTCTTGTCTGCTAGAACTGATACATAAAAATGCTTGTTTGTTCGTGTTTTATGCGCTGCCGCCATATTGTTAATCCGATTGCGATAAAACTCTGTCAGCTAATAAGTTGACAGAGTTTTATCACTTGCACACTTGCTTATCACCTGCACGAAGGTTATAGGCATAGTGCAATCACAAAGAAATTTCACGCATACCGAAATCGCAGACAGAAGCTAGTTGTATATAGCGACAAGAAAGCTCTCAGATTAATTAAAAAATAAAATACATTAGATATCACTTTATATAATCTAGACACAATTTTGTACCACAATTAATGGTTTCACATTATTTCTTAGATGTTTTCAAAGCTAATATCTAAAGTGAAGGTATCATTTTAGATATTAGCTTTGAAAACATTTAATTGCTTATATTCCTACAAAAGCAAATTCGTAGTACTATCGTATCTAATAATTAATTCCAGAAAATCCGAAACGGAAAGTCAAGTTAATTTGGCTAATTGCAAAGTAACATGCTTCTTCCTGCTTAGATGACAACTTAAAACGACCTAAATCATTCGCAATAAGGACATCGGTAAGCAATTTATTTTTACCAAAAAGACCGTTTCTGCGAAGCTTATGATTGTGCCGATTTCATTGTTCTTCATTACAGTACGAGGGAGAAAATTCGTCTATAGTAATTATTTTCCATCAAATCTAAGAGGTCTTAGTGGATGAAAGGAATAAATTAAATTTTGAAGAACTGGACGCCCTCTCGATATTCATAGCGCTTATTGGAGACACTTTCCCTATGAAGTGTTTCATTATTTTATACGTACTTGGAACTGAAAAAATTTAATTACATTTTTCTTTGCGATAAAGTTACGCTACATAATATTTTCAGAGGCTCTTTTAATAAATAAATTTAGATGAGCTTTTAACACTTTTGAATGTAGATAGTATTTTTAACCATGCCGAACCCAAAAGATACATAATAAAGACTTAATATTTTAGTAAAGTGAGTTGAGCTAAATTATTCAAGTGTCCATAGTGTCAAAGCAGGGATTTACTGGAGCAATGAGAAAATATTTTCGTAGCTGTGTTTAACTTACGGGAGAAGGATAGCTATTTTTCCTTCAGTTTCAGCCTAAAGATAATTTTCTATCCTAAATTGGAGCTCCTCATTAAGCCTACTTAAAGCAGGTTAGATCTAAAATGTTATCTCAACTGAGACGAGACCTAAATAAACCAGCGAACTTTGTGGACTGACAAACTGTGAAGGACTCTTTATTAAATGTACTTAGTTTATTCATTTATTATCGTGCCGTTTTTCTCTGTGGATTTTAGCGAAAGTTTGACCTTTGTCTGCCAAATAGTTACAACTTTCGCTAATAATTAGGAACACACATCATACAGTTAAGGTTTAAGACGTATTCAATGAGATAAAACATAATTATTAATATAAACGACGGTTTCGCTGGGTTATAAACTAAAATTAAGTTATAAAAAAAAACCAGAAAAACTTATTAAAAAACAGTAAAAACCTAAACAATTTGGATGATTAAATCTATTGTAACCATTTTACTGGGGTAAGCTTTTCTTCAAAAGACTGATTGGATATGTATATTTAAGCGCACTCAAAAATCATTTATACAATAAATCATTATAAACCGATAACCACTAAGATGATGCACTTAATGTCACATAGACACTGGTACACAGCACTAACGACTATAATAAAATCAAATTCATTCCCAGATGACTACTTCCATCACCAACACTGTACCACTATACCATTATGATGATATGCTTATGCGAATTAGGCCCATAATATCTATTAAAGCACCATTATTTAAAGTTTAAACAGCGACATGGTTAACTTAACAGTTCTTTGATAGCCCAGAGCACCGCTATTGTATTACCCGTTACCCATTACCCTTCAATTGATTTTCTAAAGTTCCGTTGAAAGCCACAAACCCACATTATTTCGGCTTGTTCCTTTTCTCCGCTTTAATAGTATCTCTTTGACCGCCTCGCAACAATTTTCCAGCTAGAGTTTAAGCTTTACTTTGAAATCATTAAAAATGTGTTGTATAGTTCCACTGGGGTTAATTTGAAACATAGGGGTTATTTCATTGTTCACTAAAATACCAAAATGACTGCAAGTCTCTGTCTACCCCTTCGGAAAATAAATTCATATTTTTAGGTTTTCAAAATCTTATATTTATCATATTCAATCTAATAATTAGATAGAACACATACCTGAAGAGTGTTTGGTATGCCACGTTGATGTTGCGTCAGTCCTACTGTAACAGTTGGTTATCGTCTATAAATTTTAATAACAACATATTTGCGAATAAAAGGCTATAACGTCTTTGAACAATGCGCAGAAAATCTCCTGAATATCTTTTCCCAAACAGCTTTCAACATTTACACAGTCAATGTCAAACAACAGTACTGAACGTTAGCACACATATCATTCATACATAATTTAAACGAAACTCCATACATACCTATATAGCTGTAAAACTGAAGAGCTTCAGAAACGCAGTAGGTACTATGCGCTTTTCCAGCTGTTTTCTATCTTTTGTTTCTCAACGGAAGCTCTTAGCAATTCCTGTAATGTATTTAATGTGCAAAGGGAACGTTAAAATTGGTACTGCAATGTTGGAACCATTATGATATATTATGTGAAGTTAATGGATCCCTCTTAATGGCAAGCGACATCGTGGCAGGCCCAGACGGAGATTGCGGGATGAGCTGGAGTCCTTCAACAAGAACTGGTCCTTAGGAGCTTTGAACAGAGAGAAGTGGAAAGAGAGTAGGGAGACCTTTGCCCTGAAGTGGGACGTCACAGGCTGATAATAACAATAATAATAGGAAATTGTTAATAGTAATTTACACAATCCAATATCTAATCAAAGGGAAGCTCATCAAGTGGAGCACTACTATTTCATACTACTTCAAACCAAAATAGCCCGAAAACAGATCAAACTAAAATGCGCGATGACAATAGAACCGCTCGAGCTAAAACTAAACGTCCCATATGTGCCAGTTTATCTGACATTGCAATTAATATCGATCCTGAAGTTGGACAATTTGTAGATGGATTTCTATTAAAGGAACAAGAGGGGCCCGTGGCTAAATAATAACAGCCGCACAGGTCGATCGATCAGGTTAAGCTACGCTTGCCGCGGTTGGTCTGTGGATGGGTGAACATCTTTACATATCGAGACCCCTCCGTGCCTCGGAAAGCACGTTAAGCCGTTGGTCCCGGCTGTCATTCGTGGATCTTTGACAGTCGTTACGGGTAATCAGAAGCCCAAAAGTCTGACAACCAGTCTTACCAAGGGGTATCGTATTACCCAGTAACTGGTATTCAGCTGCATCCGGTTAGACTGGAAGCCGACCCCAACATAGTTGGGAAAAAAGCTAGGCAGATGATGATTTCTATTAAAGGAACAAGTTACCAGTTTGAGTTTATGGCAATCTTTTGCGGCTGGGACAGACTGGATGAGAAGGTGGAGATTCGGCTGAAGTGGTGTAACTAGATAGTTGACAACAGTGAACAGTGATAGGCTGAGTTGATTGATAGACAGTCAACAGTTAAGGCTCTTCTCCATAGGCGCGTCGTTATCGGTCGGTAATATCGGATGCGATATTGCGATATCTGTTTTTAGTACATTTTGTATTAGGACGGCCACGAAGTTACACACTGCTGCGATGATTACAACGCAATAGAAGTAGGACGCTTGAGTTCCTCCGTCCTGCGATATTCGATATGAGTTTTTAGAATATTTTGTATTAGGACGCATATGATCTTACACAAACCTGCGTTAATAACGTAGTAACGTGTAATGTGGACCTGTAGTGTAGGTGACACGCGCACCATAGGAATATCGGACGATAAAACGCAGTGTGTGGCAAGAAATCAGAGCGCATTAGCGCAATAACCCATCCGATATTATCGATCGATGAGCGGCTGTGGGGGAGAGCCTTTATTAACTTTTTTGAACCTTTAGAGATCACAACCGTAGGTAATGATTATGAACAACACGTAACAAAGAATAAATTAATAGCAGGTCAAACACGGATATCTACGATACAATCAGACCCGTCAAGGTCACACACAAGGAATTTCTATAGAGCTCGCACCAATTGACCTTCCAATCATAAATGCTAAACACTCAATGAACTCAATCATACAAGACCTGACACAGATCTTATTGCAAATAAAGACGTATCATTTTGCCCGCATCTGGTCATTAAGGGAACGTTATCTGATTGAGATAGATGTAGACAGAATATTAATGAAAATGTTCTTTTTGTAATAACTCCTAGCAAATAACAACACTTGGAAACTTCTAGCAGCCTCTATTATTGTTACAATATACATTGATTAATTCGCTGGAAACGAATAGTTAAGTAGGTTCATCTTGATTAGCAATTATTGAGACCTAAAAGGGCAGGAAATCAGTCACTGAAATCTAATGATTTCAAAAGAGTAATATATATGTCAATGCTGAAATCCTATTCCGCGAAGGTAGCCAATCAATTTCCTCTGAGAGTTATCATCATCTGCCTAGCCCTTTCCCAACTATGTTGGGGTTGGCTTTCAGTCTAACCGAATGCAGCTGAATACCAGTATTTTACCTGGAGTGACTGCCTATCTGACCTCCACAACCCAGTTACTGGGTAATACGATACCCCTTGGTAAGACTGGTTGTCAGACTTTCGGGCTTCTGACTACCCGTAACGACTGGCAAGGATCCGCGAATGACAGCCGGGGCCAACGGCTTAACGTGATTTCCGAGGCACGGAGGGGTCTTAGTATGTAACGATGGTCACCCATTCACAAACCAACCGCGGCAAGCGTAGCTTAACCAGATCGATCGACCTGCGCGGCTGTTATTATTTAGCCACGGGCCCCTCCAACCAATTTCCTCTGAGAGTAAAATATTAATGAATTCAAACACAACAATAACGCGTAAAGAGTACCAGAGGTACCGTAAAATATTAGTAGTACGTATCCTTCGATTCGTTCCCCAAGGCAGAGCTACTATCCAGAGAGATTACTCCGGATTTTTCTCGGTCCGAAAACTGGCGAAGTTGGAAGTTTGCAACCTATCGAGCTACTTTACTTAGAGTGTGACGGCAAATGTATGTGTTCGGAAACTTTTAAAAAAGCTCTTTGTGTGAAAATCTATTGGTCGGTGCGTTCTTCTCTTTTGGATTATTTTAACTGCGCTTTTGAGTACAGGAAGTGTTTGGTTTATCTCGGCTGCTATTTCACTTTGTGGATTTAAAAGAGATCTGCTTTCAACTAGAGCTATTTTGGTCCGTGATCTATCCGTCGATCCAAGACCAAAGACCAAGTCTTAGAACCCTCCGTACCTCGGTAAGCACGACTAATGACTATGCATCCGGTTAGACTCGAAGCCGACCCAAATATAGTTGGGGAAAGCATAGGCAGATGATGATGATGATCTCTCCGTCGATCAGGATAAAGTACCTCTTATGGATAATTTTATTCTTTGAAGTTTGATTTTTAGCCTAATCACCCATTGGTAACCTTAAACTATACTCATAAAACCAACAAAGCGGAACTAAGGATTCTAAAGCCAACAGAGAAAACAAGTTTTCCAATCTGCACACAATAAACTTTAAACTGCATGCTATTACAGTATCGCCTTTACCTTTCGACTTTCAAAGTCCAGACTATGTCGTGTTACTTCCTGAAGTTCTACTTACTCCACGAGAGATACGATACGAGATACGAAGTCAGAATTCTCCACATTGACTTGGAGAATTCTAAATGTTTACATTAAAGTTCTCTTTTAGGTAGTTTAAGTCTGTTTTCTGTCTTGATTTAGAAGCAAGTTAATAGTTGTTCTACCAAAAATTTGGTTCGCTCTTATGCTCAACTAGCTGTGCCCGCGACTTCGTTCGCGTGCATGGCGGAGAACAAATTGGATTTCATGGTTTTAATTTTTCGGAACCCTAATTATTTTTAAAACTAAAAGACGGCTGATTTACTCCTTATAACATCAGATATCTGCCAGTGAAAGTCCCGTCAAAATCAGTTTAGCCATTTCGGAGATTATCCGGACTAAACAGACAAGCAAAAAATTTTTTTTAAATAAAATGTTATAAGTATACTTTCAAATGCATTTAGGAAAAAGGTGTTATTTTGACATTACAAACAGACATTTAAATTTTATTTATTAGTATGTAATATGTATATACCTAATATATATTGATTACTGAATACTTACCTAGTTTCTGTAAAAGATCCAAGATGCGTCTGGTAAGAATTATTTGGTATGATTTTATAAAGCTGTTTGCATATTCTGCGAGATGAAATTCATCACAGCAAGACATGTTAATGATAGGTAAATTCATTGCTGCGATGCTAAATAATTGTTGCTGTGTAAAACGGTTGTTATGAACAAAGATTTATGTTTGTACTACTTCTGCACGCGACTTCGTCCGCGTAAAATTTCTTGTTCCCCCGAACCACCGCGTCGCATCGCATCGCCTGCCCGCGCTATTAATTCGTTTTCGCTTAGCGTTCTTTCAGTATTTTTATCTTTTTGCTCGGCTCCTTAGGGTCAGCTCACACCGAGACGCGACGCGACGCGACGATACTGAAAGAGGCCAGTGATTAGTGCTGCGTGGTGCAACGTATTCTGAATTCTCACAATGAAATGTGTAACTTTTCGTGTAGTAAATAAAGCTATATTTTGAGTCGTCTCGGTGTGAGTTGACCCTTAGGGTGGTGACGTGATGTTTAACAACCTATAAGCCTTCCTCAAGAATTGGGCTATCAAAATGCAAAAAATATTTTTCAAATCCGTCTGGTGCTTCCAGAAATAAGCGTAATCAAACAAACATAGAAACTCTTCAGTTTTATTATTGGTATTACTTTAGATATTTATAATATTTTTGGAATGTGGTTTTCCATTAGCTAATATAACTTTGAATGTACATTTAACAAGTTCTATATTGGACTTATACATCTGAGCATTCTTAATTAGTGCGATTTTTCATTATATGAACGTTCGATATTCAGTTCTCTATTAATAACAACCGCTATTCTGCAGCATGGTATAAAATTGTTTCAATGCAATTCAATATTACTGTTTCCATTGTCCATTCCGAAGCTATCTTGGCGAAAGGAAAATAGCTTTTATGAACATTTAATGCTGTGCGAGTGTTGGTTTAATACGAGTTACTGTCCCACAAGTACAACTGAGCCTAGAGCGTATTCTTATTAGAAAAGGACTAGATATTGATTTTTTATTGTTCATGATTCTGGCCCATTCAATCTAGCTTGGCTTCTATCTGGCGGTGCTTGGGGGAGGCCTATGTCCAGCAGTCTTTCGGCTGAAATGATGATGATGATGGATTGCTAGCATGTCGTCAGAAACGCAAGTGGTCAAATACGCATTTCACCAGAAAACGCATGTTGACAGAAACTAATCTCGTCAGATTTGCACTACGTCAAAAACGCAGCTCGACAAACACGCAACTTGTCAGATGCGCGTCTCGACAGATACGCAACTCGACAATCAATAAATAGGATTTAAACAGTTTTTTTCAAAAACAGAACCATTAGCTAAGCCAATCACAATCTAATTCTGCGTCATGAAAATAGCTGGCCGCAGACATTGTCGAACATTATAAAATTGGAAGGAAATAAGATAGGACCAAACAATTTTCAAACTCCACCCGAATGATAGCCGTCGAGAACGAAATTCGATTAACACCTGGGAATTTGTGAACTTTTTCCGACGCGGCCGGTGTGAACACAATGAGGATATCAGCCGACAATACTCCTCGAGTCTCAAACAAAGTTGCCAGGTTAACTAGAAAACTGGGATGTTCCTAGAATTTTAATAGTTTTGACATTTAGATTTGAATTCGTGTTTGAATTTGGAACCAATACAGGCAGGGACATCAACGCGTAAACTGTAACAATGAACGCCGCACATGATTCTAGAATAGATTTATTTTATTAGATTTATTAATTTAGAAAAAACTGCTGTTTCATAGAAAAGTGCAATAGCAAATCGGTGAAAATGTATGGAAAAGCAATTTTAATAACCTACTTTAAATTTCAATGCAGGTGGTTTCAGAATCATGTAGGTCACCTGACACCATGTAGGTTGTGACAACTGTCGTTGGCAGTTGCTGTTAAGGTGTTTGTACACAAAGCACTAGCGTAGATGTACAACATGAATCGTTTAAACAACGCTAGTGGCATTCGCGCTGCACCTTTTCATGATCAAGTAATTAGCACCGATGTTCCACCACCTTTATTTTTAACTATCTTCAGACCGCGACTTCGTCCATCTGAAATGTCTTATTCCTCGGACTCACCCCGTCGCACTAACCGCGTAGCCCACCCGTGCTATCACTTCGGTTTCGCTTCTGATTTTTTTTTTCTTTTTCTTGGCTCCTAAAGTTTATAGCGTGATGATAAATAGCCGATAGGCTTCCTCCAGGATTGAACTATCAAATTTTTCAAATCCGACTGATATTTGCAGAGATGAGCGCGTTAAAACAAACAAACTCTTCAGCTTTATTAATAAGTATAGATTTAAAATTCGATTACACCTGTAATAGCTTCATTTAATATAATCCATTATTCCTTTGTTTGTTAAAACAACAGAAGGCCAATTCTCGTAATTTAAAACGTTCAAAATCTAGTCGCAGTCTCATCTCAGCGACAAACAAATGTCAAAAACTTGTCAAAATGTAGGGAAATTAGAGGTATTATTGACAGATTGAGACTGAGATCAGACTGTGAACGTTCTTAAAATTACGAGAATTGCCCCTCTTTTTTTTTTTTTTTTTAAGGATGGGAAATCATCCAATGACCCCTCCCGCTCTGGGTGGAGCGGAAGGGAGTGTCAGACTCTTACTGACTAAAACCCATCCGTGTTCCTTCCTTAGCCCTTTGTATTCCGGGGCAGCGGTAACCCTTTCGGACAATCCCGCTGCCCCGGCAGGCTTCGGCCCTGACGGGCCCCTCCTTCGATGCTGACATCTCTTTGAGGCGCGCGTGGAACACATACGCGCCGTCCGGCACGGGCCTGGTCCTGATCGGACGGCGAGCTACCCATTACTCGCCGTCCGCAGGCCCGCGCCTACGTTGGCCGGGAGTTGTCACGCGGCTCCCGACGCCCGGAGCGTCTACCGCGGCGGCTGGGACGGGCGGCCCTCTCGGCTCTCTCCCTCGCCCATCCCGCCACCTCCTTCGCTAGCATGACTGCTTCGCAGAAGGAGGTGACTGCCTCCCACTCCCTCTCGCCCCGGACCATGGCTTGGACCAGGGCCGGGCGCGAGAGGTCGCCGCCGCTGCCGATCGCCTCTACGAGGACACGGCGGTGCTCTGCCCAAGCGGGACAGACCTCCACCGTGTGCACCACCGTGTCCTCTGGGCGATCCTCGCAGTGGTGACACCCGGGCGTTTCCTCCCGCCTGATGATGTGCAGGAACCACCCGAAACATCCGTGTCCGGTGAGGACCTGCGTCAGGCGGTAGGTGAGGGCGCCGTGACGCCTCTCTAGCCACTCCTCAAAGAGGGGCCTTACCGCCGCTATCGCGGCGTGCCCTGCGCTGGGTTGCGACAGTCACGCTTTCCATGCCGCCATGAGATCGCGCCGGAGGTCCGTCCGCTCCGCAGCAATTTGCCGCGGAAGCGGGTTTTCCCCCCGGCGTAGTGCCTCCGCGCGCCACTCAAAGAGGCGCGCGAGGACTATCGCCTCCAGATCCCATGGCGGCAGTCCGGCAAGGAGGCTTGCCGCCTCGCGCGAGATCGTGCGGTACCCCCGTATTAGCCGTATGGCTACCACCTTTTGGGGCGCGTTCAAGTAGTGGGCGGCTCGAAGCCGCAGTGAACGCGCCCACACCGGGGCGCCATACACGGCCATGGACCGCACGACCCCCGCGTAAAGCCTCCGGCAGGAGGCGTTTGGCCCCCTCAGGTTGGGCAGGAGCCGCTTGAAAGCGGCCCCAGCCCGTTCCAGTTTGGGAGAATTGCCCCTCTGATGTTATCTTTACATAACAAATCCAGGATTCATTCGGCAATTTGTGTCCTATGAATTTGTTCGAATGTTTTGGCAACGATTTCCATTACACAGTACCTATACCTGAAACTTTTGGTCTTCGATCATGATAAAAAAAAAAACTTTAGTAATATCCGAGGAATTGTTGTACAAGTATTTCTATCAACGTTATTCGTAGTAGTACCGATGTACTGCATTGACGTCATTTTATGTCACAGGTCGAATGGGGTTGCGTGATACGAATTGGAAAAACCTTTTATGAATGAATGGATCCACTGAGATGTGTACTAAGTAATGGTTTTCACATAAATGTATAAAGAGATTTCTGGGTGAAACGGATGTTTTCTTTGATGAAATGGAAGATTGCGCTGGAGATTGCTTGAGTGAAATAAAATTATGAAGCGGGGTAAGTATTACATTTCTTAGTTATTAAGTTTAAAAGGCTTTATTTATTCCTTAGTTATTGATTTTTAAAAGACTTCAATTATAAAAATAATAATATTCAATTTATTTAAGCATATTTCTTTTGAAAGCCATTTGAATCTTGAATAAAATTAAGATTGTCTTCTCCTAGCAAGGAGACCAAGATGTACAGTCAACAAAAGAAATAACAAAAGATATAAGTATGTAGGATCGTCTGATATACCTACTTGAAGTTTAGTAAGAAACCGATGGAAAACAAACAGCTCATTTATCAAATTAAATTTCAGTCGACAACATCCATCGGTTTCTTACTAAACTTAAACTATATCCGAAGATCCTGCATATTTATCTCTTTTGCTGACTGTACATTAGACGAAAAGTTTACTCCTAAACAAAAACCAAAACCGAACAGCATCCGAAGAAGATTTGGGTTACTACAAACAATAAATAAAATAACTTTTACATTGAACATTCGGCACCAAAAGTATATTATATATGGCCGGAAGATAAGCAACGATGGATGATATTGCAAAACTTGGAACGCAGCTGTGGAATAATGCTATGCAGATTCTGTCCGTGTGCATGAAAGTTCGATTAGGCTGTCTATACAAAGGTAATAATAGTTCCCGCATTGGATTTGCGTCCTACTTCTAACACAATAAGAGTAAAATAACGTGAGATGTGGTAGCGAAGACACAGTATATTTCTGGACTTATAATATACTAGCTGTTGCCCGCGACTTCGTCTGCGATCAAGACAAAAGACACGTGGTGCCATCTACTATAATAATAATGTTATTGTTGTTTTCCTCGGGAACAGCACTTTTTTTCGGGATCAAATACCTTTCATCCCGAAAAAAACTGTCCTATGTACCCTATGTCCGTTTCTGTACACCTGACAACGTATATGCAAAATTTCAGGATGATAGGTTCAGTAGTTTAGGCGTGAAAAGTTAACAAACAGACAAACAAACTTACTTTCTCATTTATAATATTAGTTAGGATATTAGATAAGAAGGATTAGGATAGGCGTGATGCATATTTCTGCAATAAAAAGATAGAGCTACTATTGAAGATAGTTTTAAACACCTACAGGTGGCCGATGGGTTCGAAAGGTTCTGAAGTGGCGACCGCATACATGTATGCGGTATTCATGAAGAGATAGCGTTGGAAGGCCTCCCAACAAGGTGGACCAATGTCCTCAACAGGAAATCGGTCCGGCCGCAGGAATCCGCTGGATGCGAGAAGCACAGAACCGGTCGAAGTGGCGGTGATTGGGGGAAGCCTATGTCCTGCAACGTCTAACGGCTGAAATGATGATGATGATGACCTACATATAAATGTACAGGTAAAATAGAGTCTAGATTTTTGGGATGCATGAAGAAGCCTCCTTGTGTTGCGCAGGTTGTTCCGCCAGTTACTCAACTGAACCGAGCGCTTGGCGCATCCTGGACAGTCACACCCAACACCTTATTTGACTGGCCAATTCTTCCCTAGCTGTGGTAGTGCTTACGCCCGCCTGGTTTGCGACCACTCTCCCACCGGAGTCTGGCGTCAAGCAGCCTGCTGTGTTTCGTCGATGCGGGGGAGTTCCAGTGCCTTAGGCAGCTGCTGGCCACACTCGTTCCATCAAAGACCTCGTCCATCGCTTACCATCAGGCGTGATCGAGGTCAAGACGAGCCCATTCAGAAATAAAAAAAAAGGTGAGATCTTTAAAATAAAACATACGAACCAAGTTACAGGTACCTGGCTGCTCATGTTTCACAATATGAAAAAAATTACCAAAACACACAGTTTCGTGTTATTATTTTATTAAATGTTCTGAATATTCAGTTGTAAAAAAGAATAATTCGATACAAATTTTTATATAGAATAATGCTATCATGCAATGAAATACATGCCTCAAAATTATGTAGTGAATTGAACAGCATTTCAATAAAATGAATGTTATTCATTTTTCCCTGAAAATAATATTGTTTCGGAAAATGTTTGCAATAAGTTTGTTTCAGGAAATATTTAATTGTAATTATCAAAACAATACAAATCGATGAAACCTTGTTGTTTCATGAAGATTATTTTATTAAACTAAAATAATAAAATTAAAAAAACCTTGATTTAACTGAAAGCAAAGCCTTTAACAGAAGAACACATTAGAACTCTCTGATGCACGATGTGTTTATAAAAGAAACATCGTCATATGAGCTGATTACAACGGAAACAAATACCAGGAAAAACGTAGCACAATATGAACACACACATGAAAATACTAGAAAGTATTCCAGCTGTTTCATAGAAAAGTGTCTAAATATACTGAACAGCAATTTTTTTAATTTTATTTACCGATGAAAAATTTTTACAGAGGTTCAGAATCATATACTGGATCTGTGGTAACTGGTTGTGCGTCGCTGTGTCTGCCACCGTATATATATGTCATAGTGACTTCATTGGTGATGTTCTTCAGAAAGGTCAGGTGCGCAGTACTCGCAATCTGAACCTGAAGGCCAATTCTCGTAATTTAAAAGGTTCAAAATCTAGTCTCAGTCTCATCTAATACCAATTTGTACGCCACGATATGCGGCTAAGCATGAGAACTTTCTGTATCCCATTATTATCTTGCATGCAATGTATACCATGTTTAAACAAATAAAATTTACTTACTTACTTATCTCGGCGCCAAACAAATGTCAAAAACTTGTCAAAATGTAGGAAAATTTAAGGTATTTTTGACAGATTGAGACTGAGATTAGACTATGAATGTTCTTAAAATTACGAGAATTGCCCCACTGATGTATGAACGTAAACGAAAGAAAAGGAGTAATTAAGGATCATAGCAGGTGGCGTTCTGTGTGTATTGCTACCCCAATGGAAAGTATTTAACCCCTATTTATGTATGTATTCCTGTAATGATTGACGGCTTTAACACCATTGAATGATAGTTTTATTTATATTTTTTTTTGTGGGAATATCGGGATAAAAACTATCCTTTGTCCTTTATGATAAATGATAAATGATTTATTTTCTGTAAGTAGGTTTGTACAAACACTTTTACACGTCAATCATATTTTTTTAAACTAGATGAGGTCGGCGTTTCCTATCTGACTATTCTGAGAAGAAAGGCCGAAACAAACTCAGAGGTCACAGTCTCTTTTAAAGTCCAGACATAATCTTGGTCAGATCATGTGAAGTCCATGTAGATTGGTGTCTGAAATGGTCTTTTGAGGAAAGAACCACACAGATTGAGCGGACCTGTCCAGTCAGTGCTAGCATTTGTCAAAATCGTGCAGCTCAACTCAGAAGTTGAGGAGCTCAACGATTCGACGAACAATACCAAAGAAAGGACATTTGGGTAGGCCGCGTAATTTACTCAAACTGCCAGATCATGATTAAAACTAACTAAGAAGGAAAACAGTAAAAAAGAAATGACCCACATAGTCCTCACATTCACAACAGTTAAATAAAAAAAAAAAAAATACTTTACAAAGTAAATATTCATGTCATTGTATATACAAAAATCATCAATGTCAAAGTGTATATAAAAATTCGGGCATAATCTTTGAGGGCCATGTAAATTGGTGTCTGAAATGGTATTTTGAGGAAATAACCACACAGATTGAATGGACCTGTCCAGTCAGTGCACGCATTTGTCAGAACCGTGCAGCTCAACTCAGAACTTAAGGAGCTCAACGATTCGACGAACAATACCAAAACAACAACAACGTTTGGGTAGGCCGCATAAACTACTCAAACTGCCAGACCATGATTAAAAACTGAAACAATGACCCACATAGTCCTCACATTCACAATAATTAAAATAATATAATACTTTATACAGTAAATGTACATGTCATTGTTAAAGAAAAATATATATTTTGAAAAAAAAAATAAAGTGTAAAATAGCAAAATGAAAAAATAAAAACAACAATTACAGTCTAAACCTATTGGAGCAGCTCAATCCCAAGCCTTTTTGTCCTCAATATAGTCTTTTACAGTATAATAGGCTTTCTGGCATAGTTTTCGCTTTATAAAAGATTATAATTTATTAAGGCTTAGTTCTTGAATGTGACTAGGAAGTTTATTATAAAAACGTATACATTGGCATCTAAACGAGACACCTATTTTCTTGAGCCTTGTTGTAGGAACAAAAACTTTGTGTTTGTTCCTAGTATTTATGTTATGGATATCACTGTATTTTTTAAACAGATTAATATTTTTATGTGCATACAAAAGATTATCATAAATGTACTGAGAAGGCACAGTCATTATATTAATCTCTTTAAATTTGTCTCTGAGGGAGTGTCTGGGACTTAATTTATAAATGGAACGAATTGCCCTTTTTTGTAAAATAAAAATTGTCTGAATATCGGCGGCATTTCCCCACAACAGAATACCGTACGACATCACACTATGAAAATAACTAAAGTAAACTAAACGGGCTGTCTCAAAATCAGTTAAATCACGAATTTTCCTAACGGCGTATGCTGCAGAGCTAAGCTTTTTTGACATTTTATCTATCTATCTTTCTCGGGACTCAAACTATCTCTATACCAAATTTCATCTAAATCGGTTCAGCAGTTTAAGCGTGAAGAGGTAACAGACAGACAGACACACTTTCGCATTTATAATATATAACGTATGCATGACGGAACGCCACGATTCACTGCAAGGCTAAAATTTACGCAGACATTAATAGACACGTAATATTTGCGTTGTGTTGCGAGTTTGCCTTAATTGTGATTCTACGCGATTAATGCAGTCCATTGGATTGTTTGTTAACAAAATAGCTCTTCCATAGCTAAATCAGGAATATTGTTGATAGTTCAGAATGTTTGGCGATGATTTTCATTTACACCATTTTGATGGTACATTTTTTCCTTTGTTTATTCAGTTAACGTTAATCATAACGCCTACAGCTATTTTGAATTTAATGTCGGAGTTGGCATTCTAGCAAGACAGTGTTATTATAATACCAATCAGCTGAATCCAAGGCTTCCGCAGGGCGCGAAGCGACAGCGCGACGCGAATCATCATTTCAGTCGAAAGACGTCCACTGCTGGACATATTCCTCGAACGAACGACGTGACTATAGTAGAAGAATATCCATGAAAACTTCATGAAAATTGTTCTACCAGAATCGTGTCACACCGTCGCGTCGCGCCTGTCTGCGGGAGCCTTGACTTGGAGAAAGCTTACTTTCAGAAAACAGTGAACGCAAAACTTTCCGACAGACCCTCTTTTATAAAATTGTACTAGCTGGTAACTATGATCACAAGTGTCAGCATAGAATAAAAATCTAACAAGTTTCAACAAATTTTACTTTAATTATTACAGTGCCATCCCCAATTAGTCCTAATTAAGAAACAAAACAACACAAACGATCGGAAATTAAAGACACAAGGTACGGTTTACATCTAAAGAAGCCTGTTTACACTCAAGGGATATCTGAAGATTGGACTGTTGCCAAGGGGCTTGTTTTGATGAACAACAAAGACAACAAGGCGTCATGCTGAATTGGAATTACTTTCTGACAGCCCGGCTTTGTTCAACCCCTGACCGGACATTGTTACTATAAGATGACAAAGTAGCCAATTCCTTAAGAAAAAAACCTTGCGAGAGAGAATGTAGGGATAAAGATGTGCTTATATCGATAAGTGTAGTAAAAGTTAAGTTAAGTGTTTACACAACTCTCGTAAAGGTCAAGGGTAAGAAATGTTAATAGAAACAAAGTAGCTATGATAATTAATTGAGTCTGGATGGAAATAGTGAAACTAATCATCTCATCTAACTAGCCTTTTCCCAACTATGTTGGGGTCGGCGTCCAGTCTAACCGAATGCAGCTGAATACCAGTCAACCAGTCTTACATGGAGCGACTGCCTATCTGACCTCCCCTACCTTGGCTAATACGATACCCCCAGGTAAGACTGGTTGTCAGACTTTCGGGATTCTGACTACCCGTAAAGACTGTCAAAGGTCCGCGAATGACAGCTGGGACCAACGACTTAACGTGCTTTCCAAGCCACGGAGGGGTCTTGGTATGTAATGGTCACCCATCCACGGACCAACCGTGGCAAGCGTAATTTAACCTGATCGATCGACCCGTGCGGATAATCCCCGACCCTTGCTCGAGCCAGCCCGCGCAGCTGAGCCTGTAGTTTTAAATTCGCCCCTAAACACCAATAATAATACCGATCCAGCCTGTCCCTTGCTGTCCTCTTCCAGCGACGCCCTGAGCCGAGGTCCGAACCCCGCAGGGGGTTACCCTTAGCGCTGTCGCTTAGTTTTTAAGTTATTGTTTGCCCTGGCTGGAGGCCTTAATTCGAGGCATCCACAGGAAAGTCCGGTTAAGCAGTAGCCATCCTCATAAAGGATGAACTGCGAGATGCCATTTTTATAAAAAAAAAAAAAAAAAACCGTGCGGATAATAATACTTAGCCACATGCCCCTCAAATAGTAAAACTAATGAGCAGCATAAATAACTAGAAGAGAATTAAAATATGCTAATATATTCCTAAAAAATCTTACACAGAGGCTATCAATATCATTGCCAATACATTAATCAAAATTTATTCAAACACAATTTTCGATTATTGCAGACAAAAATACTAATATGTAATGCAAACAATGTACTCTAAACAACACCGCAATTTGTTTTTACCGACTTCAAAAAAGGAGGTTATCAATTCGACACGTATGTATTATTGGAACTGCGCTAAATTCACATATGACAATCTATTAGGGCTTCCAAACAAACGTAGAAAATTTTATAGATGTATGTATGTATGTAGGTATGTTTGTCCACGCATTTCTCTATTAATCGGATCGTGACCATTTTTTTTTTGGCTTACATTTACTTCTACTTAGGGAACAGTGCAAGTTTCATCAAAATCGATTCAGTAATTTTCAAGATTATGGACCAATACGTGTAAATGTGACGGCCTGGTTTATTGATACGAGCTACGGGTGTAGTGTTAAAGGGAAAACATCTCAAAACCTTGGTCAAACCTACTTAGTACAAATAAATATTCCAGTTTTTACTTAAAACTAAAAACTACGAAATAAAAAAGTAATTAAAAAAAAAAAATTACTTTTTATAAGAATGCCGCTAACTTACAAAGGGTGTAAAAAGGTCACCTTTACTAAAGTGCTAAATTCCATATAAATAAAGAGATGGAAAGAAATGTGGCGTTTTTCTCCAACCCATTACACCATTCGTAGACATTCATTCGAGTGAAATAAAAAGCAGGTGCGTTAATTTCGCTACAAAAGTACAGCGCGGTAATTGCGTAACGCACCTATAATGGCAATGCCTTTCATATTTTGACAGTTCAACCACATTACGTGCGTTGTTTCAGTTGTTAAACGGATGAATTTTTGGATTAGGAATTTCCTTCAAAAGCCTTCAAATTCTGATTGAAAGTATGACACACAATTGTGAGAAAACAAAAAATTTTTTTTTTGTTTTTTTTTAATATAACTGGCGAAATGTGGGTTTATCTATAGGTAGGTACACCTCTGCCCAACCGTTCGTGGACACAAGGCGTGATGGTATGTTATGTGAGAATATTTATTTTACAAAAAAAAAAAATCCCAAAGACGTTAACATTTTCAGCACAAAAAACCAAAATGAAATGATTGAATATAAAGGATTTTGAAATGCCACATTAATGAAGATACATTACAAGTCCCTTAATTTTAATGGCTTCTGATATTTTTTCATTATTCCATTAAGCCTGACGTTTGTTGTAAATAATATTAATGTGTTTCGAGTTTTCAATGCAATTTATTTATTACTACTCGAAGTAAATTACTTTACCTACATAGAATAATTTATTTGAATTTATTTTTAAGGCAGATGTAACTGGAAATGAAAAGAATATGCGTAGATAATGTGGTCATGTTGAGAGCATAAATACAAGACTACTAACAAAAGGTATTTACAAAGCATATGTGAGAGGAAACGCCGGGCGGACGCTATGAAGGACATTATTATATGCTCTTCTGAAAGGTCAGATGCGTAATACTCGCAACCGGCGTGCATGTCCAGAAGTATGAACGTAGACGAACCAAAAGGAGTATGTAAGGATCGTAGCAGGCAGCGTCAGCCTGCCACCATTGTATAATGCGTGAGTTTATGTATGTTTAAATAGCTGAAGATTTCTCTTAATAAAAATTACTAATGAATGTTACTTTTCCTTTGGCTTTGTTGTTTTTCATCAAGCATAACAAAAGAGGTTCTTTTAGAAAGCTTCATAGCTCTCCAAAGCGACTGACGTGACATGTGTCAGACTAGCTCCCTCTTCACCACAATGTTAGTTAGAACAAAGGCTTCTAGGTATTACAATAATTAATTATTATAGGTAAAACGGATGGTACAATTATGAACTAGGCTAGATATTGATCAAGTGACTGTACAATAGGTATACCTACTGATTTAATCCACAGTACTATGTAATAATCTTCTGGGTAAGCTCACTCCATCATCGATTTTGTCTCTGTCATCTCTGATCTAGACTAGAGTCAAGAGCAAACCCATTTCAAATAAATAAAAATAAAATAAAAAAGATGCAGATTTTTCTTAAATTTTTCAGTGTAAGCAATATTTAAAAACTAACGATTTTAGGTATAATTAAAGTGCACGCATAGTTTGTTTGTAGTACCTAGTAAAATCAAACACATAACATAAACGAAATTCTTGAAATTGTGATAATTATAATGCAGCACAGTGTTCCCACTGCTGGGAGACAAGCCTGCTTTAGATGAGAGGGAGTGGGCCGTAATCGCTCATGAGGGCCCAGTGCAGGTTGGTAGAAGTCACATGTCTTCGAATTTATGCTTCTAGGACATGCCGGTTTCCTCCTTATGACCGTTTTGAGAGCAGTGATGATGAAATAATTTACACAAAGTAAAGTGCCTGTCGTTGGTTCGAACCTACGATAGACAACTCATAAATCGCGGTCATTACCACTGGGCCATCACTGCTCGTAATTATAATGTAGCGCTCCGCGGTTTTATCCGCGTTAATATCGATCCCGTGGGAATATCGGGATAAAAATATCCTTGGTGTTAATCCCGGTTACAAACTATCTGTGTACCAAATTTCATTCAAATCCGTTTAGCAGTTTTTGTGTGATTGAGTAACAAACACCGAAACGTCTTCACAAACTTTCACATTTTGTAATATTAGTAGGATAGGATATGTATGTAAAAATATCGAAAAAATCGATCGATCGTCGAAATTGTAAACGCCGATTGCTTGAAAGGAAGCCGAAACTCGAAATATTCAATATACGCGCAGAAATGATTCACATTATATTATGAATGGCGAGCAACGAGCCAGACTATTAATAGTTTTAAAGATAGTTTGATTTGTTTACTTGCACTTGGTGTCTCAGATCTGACAGCATGTCAGGGTTGGGTTATCAATGCAGCTGGAGAAATGATAGCAGTATCCTGTCTCAGTAGTCTTCCTTTACTTGTTAGTACGAGTAAGATGTGGTGAATACAAAATGTGATAAGTTACTGGTCTAGCTAGATTATGGTGGGTTTTATCTCGTCGAAATCCTTAAATAAATAAATAAAATTGTCGTGTCTGTTTGTAATAATGTCAAAATAACAGTGTTTTACTAAATGCATTAAAGTAGACAATATACGGTAGGTACTTTAGAAAAAAAAAAAACAATTTATAAATTGTTGCCTGCCTGTTTGTTATGGCCAATCTTCGAAACGGCGGGGCCGATTTTGCAGGACTTTAACTGACCGATAGCTAATATTATATTATTCATGGGCGTTTTATTTTAGAAAAAAAAAGGGTGCGCAAAAAAATATATCCACGCGGGCAGAAACTAGTTGGTGTAAATAATAAAGAATTCGTATTATATTTATTCAATCATATTTTTCCTTATAAATAATTATATTCTTTAAGCATACTGCGATTGTTAATTATTATCGCGGTGTAGCTATAAATTGTTATAATTACTATAATTTTTAGAGCACTTTTTAGAGTTAAATTAATTTTCGTGCCACCAGCCACCACCTAGAGCAGTGCCAAAAGTGATTGTTTATCTAAAAGTGTCTCGCCTTTTTGGGAGCCAACGTTTCCACTCCGTGGTTTCACCTACCTATTCTACATCTAAATATTCGTAATAGTATTCGCCTCAATTGAGATACTACATTCAGTAATCTGAATCATTTTGAAGGATATTACTAATCCATTGCTTCATATGTTCGAAAACTTTATCTGCTCAAAAACGTAAATAACGCAATGAAAGTTGAACTGTCAAAATGAAAGCCTACAGTTACACAATTACCCCGCAGGTACTTTATGTCCTCTTACAGAATTCTAATCAAATTATTATTAAGTGAATAAACCATAAGGGAAAAAAAGCCACATATGAGAAGAACTGAGGCTTTTTATCCTGAATTTTGGACCCATTATAAACCACCTAAAATAAATAGAACCCGTTGTCCTAGTTTCAAAATATTTGTAACCGAATTTATAGCACAAAAAGGAGCATGACGCTACGCTTGCAACTACGGAGGCAAAAGGTCAACACAACTGCAAGTCACAGAAGTGACTAATAGATTGAGTTTTGACACTTGACACAAGGGCCAAGCCTAGAGTACGCTTCTATTACTTTATATACAGTCAAACAAGCTATTATACATCCAGCTAACTAGCAATTAATTTTTAATAATGTTGTGAATGTGCCAAGTAGTCAATTGTTTTAGCCATCAACGATTTTCTCGCTCAAGAAACAAACAAAAGATTGTAGGTCTCGTGTAAACAAAACAGATACATATTATGTTAATAGTTGATCGCTGACTGCCGGCGAGTACTCGTTTGCCGCAGTGACAAGACACGCTCAGCGACGCTCGCTTGGCGAGCAAAACTGAGAGACTGACGCTTGATACATACTCATTCCAACGAGTTACTCTCGAACGAGCAGCGTTGCTGTCTAACTCGGTTTTAGTCGCTAGCTCTACCCGCTTCTCGTCAATCGCCGTCGGTGGGACAAGTGCTACAGGCTTAAAAAGTTGTTACAGACACACAATAAAATTGAATATTTTCAGGGCAGTTACCTCTGTTACTGTTAGACTGCACATTCCCACTTCTGGGCAAAGGCCTCTCCCCATGAGTTCCAGCTCTTTTGATCCGGGGCTTAAGTGGCAGAGTAGTAAAAAGATGCCTGATGAGATGTGGATTGCCTGTACCCCAGAAAGCTTGTTCAACTGTACATATTATAATGGTATGTCATGTGCTGTGTCATTCAGAACGCTCAATGTAATCAGATGGTCAGAGTTTAGCTATACTCGTTTGACAGTTTGAAAGGAACTAGTTATAGAAAACTTTTAAGTTAAAACTACACAGTTGGTTCATTTGAATGACTATTGAGTGACTTGTTTTTAAGAACATCTTTGTGAATTCGCTCAACTGATATTTACTTCATTAAGGTCTAATTTTTCAATCGACAGATAATTTTTATTCCTGGAATAAAATTGACGTCTGACAACTTTTTTATGGTAGAACTGTCATAAAATTCAAAATTATTTCTCCGATAAAATTATCTGGCGTTAGAAAAATTTGCTCTTATTTTAATTTAAGTGACACTTCACAGCAAAAAACTGTCACTTTTGGACTGACGTTTGGTCACAAATATCTTGCTGGTTGAACTAAACTGCTAGCTGTTAGAGCTGAATGCATTTTGGCAAATTGCGATATGTCCTTGTGTAGATGTGCTGGATTAATTCTGAGAGCAGTTTTAGAAGCAATTTGTCGGAAATACGTCATTCGTTTTACTGATCGGGACGCCAGCGCCATCTGGTGGTGCTTGACAAGTCTAGCCTGAGTTCGTGAGAGTCGACGAAACCGCTACAAAGCGGTGTGAACTCACTTGGGCACCGGACATCAAACAGACAACATGTGCTCAGAAACTCTGATTCGCTAAATGTGATTCGCTAGTGAGATTAATTTGTTCGTAAAATTATAATCTGATTCTGTCGGAAAATACAAGCATGATAATATGTTATGTTATTATAGAGGTATGAGGAACAGGGTGTAAAGTTCACTCATACTCTATAGAAAAGAGAGGATGCTCCGACCAGACGGGTGTTATGTCTGGCGGGCAACTGCCCGATGATTCATGTCGGACCGTCGCGTTGTATATATGCTGGTTGCGCGCTTAACTCTGCTTGCGCGATGCAGGATTTTGCGTGACGTCAGTATGACGCGTTGTTCGCATGTGGCGTTGTAGATACCGCTACATTATAATTTCTAGTTCAAACAATATCATCAGTGGTTCAAATATATAGCTAAAATGTGTGTTAGTTGTTTGTACTGTTTCTGGCAGCTGTGTGACAGAATGTTTACGTTAAATGCTAAATAAATGTATGTCAGTTTAGTTAATGAATATTTTAGTAGCATAGGTTTGAAAATTTGATTTATTTAAAATCTGTTCGTGGTAGGTAATAAATTAATCACCTTAGTTTCGATGCTGTGTATTGATAACTGTTTTATCTGTATGGTTTAAATTAATATGTTTATCGTTTAGATTAGAAGTTTGTAACTAATAAATCATTTTAATACAAATTTTCAAAATTATAGCATTTTATTTATACAATACCTGGAATTGCCAAAATACAATAAATACATCGGGCCGTTGATAAAAACATTCAAAATCCAGTTTAAATTACATTTCAGCGACAGTCAATGTCGGAATCTTGTCAAAAATCTAAGAAAATTAGAAGTATTGGTTTATGTTTTTAACTTACCCACAAAATTATGATTTCTGTTTCACATGAATCTTTTGCTGCTACCTTCAATGCCTTATTATGTATTTGCGTTAATTTTTGTTGTCTTCTTTTAATATTTGTGCGTGTCTATACTAGCTCTGCTCATGAATGTCATCATTATATGTTAATGTTGACGTTCATAAGTGTCTTGTGCCTATTTTTTTTTAAACATTACGTAGTCAATTCTTCTGACGTGAACTTCACCACGCTTACAAAGGTGTGCCTAATACCATTGTACCTACGCTTTTGCGAAACCCGTGCATCCATCATTTCCCTGAACAAATTTCCGTTTTCATAACCCTGGAGGCTTTAAAGTCTTGCTGTTACGCAGTATGCATAGCCAGCCATTGTCCATCTCGCATCTTGCATGCAGTCTCCATAATAGAAATGCGCCTTCAGGTAACCATTGTTGTTGGACAAGCAAGCAAATTCCGCCACTTTTTATTCCCTTTTCAGACACAATACCCCAGTTTTTTGCGCTGTAAAAACAAAACCAAGGATGGTAAATAACTGCCTGTTCGGTACGTGGAGTTTTGAAGAACAGACTGAGTTGGAATAGTAGGGAATTTGATCGCTTACTGTCGAGAAATGTATTTATTGTATCCTTTTAAATATTGTTTTAGTTTCTTCCTGAACTTTGATATTTTGCATTTATTTATGCAAGCGACTTGTGGCATATTCTGGAGGAGTACTTGTAGGTGTACTCGGAATGTGACTGTTTCTTTATGCAAGGACATATTTCCTTCTTGGTTCTTTTAATAATCTATGCTAATTTTGATCAGGGCCCTAAATCACTATGACCACTTAACCATTCCTTACTTCGAAACCACGTTAATTCCTTAGTTATATGGCGTGGTTTGAACTGTCAAAATACATGTTGTCCGTACGGCTAATATTCCGATTCCTTGCCGTTATCGAGACACCAGTTCAGTTATTTTTCAAAACAGTTAATCCCACACTAAACACCTAAAGTGTTGCCATTAAGCCAAATATTATGACAATATGACTTTATTACGCAGATTAATAATTTTAAGTGCCTATTCTACAAAGCAATTTTAGCAACCACATAAAAACATACGCTTTCATAAAACGGTTATTACAGAAGCAAACATCGACGCTCGTTAAAATCCATAACAACAACGTTCAAAGTGTAAAATAATTAACACGGTAGGTACACAGCTATTGTCTTTTTAATTAAAATGAATGCTGATAGTACCTACTCCCAAATTAAATTAAAATTAAGGTAAAAAATCGGTGCGAATTAACGCCAACTGGGAAGTTGGCGTTAATTCGCACCGATTTTTTGTGGGACTTACTTTTACTACGGCCATTTGAACTGAAGTGGTTTTCATTTACATTTGATTAGGACTATAATTTGGCTAGTCTTTGAATGGCTGCGAGAGAGGAGGTCGTGGCTAAATAATAACAGCCGCACGATCGTAGGTTAAGCTACGCTTGCCGCGCAACTATTATCGATTACACTGTAACTAAAGGATTAAATAATCCTTTATAAAAAAAAAATTATGGTTATATAATAATAGTTTCAGAAATATATACGGCTGTATGTTCGAAAGTTTAATATTAGGGTTAACATCTGAATCATTTTGAAGAATTTTGCTAATCCATTGCTTCATAAATGTTCGAAAAATGTGTCTGCTTAACAATGTAAATAACGCAATGAATGTTGTTGAACTGTCAAAATAAAACCCATTGCTACTGATAGTGTATTAAAAAAAAAGAGCCCTACGAAAAGTAACCTTAACACGTAGGTGTTAAGCTTACTTTTCGTAGGGCTCTTTTTTATATTTCTTCTTTTAATCTCTGTTTCATTGATAATTCTTCTTTTAATCTTAAACGCAAGTGCCATATTCAAACTCAATCTGACCCGGTTGTATCTCCCCACCTAACACTGATAATGAAATGTCAAACCCCTCAACGTCACTACATCTAATAGGCGTTCAGTTTTCGACTGGGAATTTCAGACCGGACACGCATATATACCTACTGTTAAATGGAACAACGATTAGGTTCGGATACTTGATGAGTCAATTGCGTCAGCTGTTGGAGCGGCAGGAATCTGACGGCAGCATGCGGCTTTTGGCGAACGACTACTGTACCAAACGGCTGCCGAATGAACGAGCCGCATCTAGTAAAGCTTGGGTGTTTGAGGAACGAATATTTGGAACGTTAAGCTAAAACCATGTAGTCCCACTATGATCCATTGCGTATATGCGAATATTGAGGGGAAAAAATCCTCAAAAAACTTTTACACTGGCTTATAAATCCAGCTTATCAATATTTAGGAGTAATCTGCAATGAGAGAATTCAAATTGACAGACAGCAATTTCCCACTTCAATCACTGGGTCAAAACAAACTATAAGGATAAATTTATTCACACGCTTTAGATTTGACCGCTTAATCACCGCTAATGAGACTCAATTGATTTTCTATTGTAATGGGCCGATATCGTACCACGCCGGAATCGAGTGGTTAATATAAGTCAAAAAGACTTAAAAAATACGTCACAAAAACGTTGTGGAGGTACTACATTTTGTTTGGGTACAACAGGAATTTTTGTTTATTCTTAATATTATGGCTGTATAATGTATATAATCAGACTATAACGTTGCTCTGTAAGAGGGAATGGGCCATCATCCACCACGCGGGCCCAGTGCGGGTTGGTTTACCTATATGTCGCAGGATAATTGTAAAAATCAAATATTCGGGAAATTCGAAAGCAAAGATTTAATTTTCTGCCATGTATAGGTTACCTACATAATTATGTGTGTATAAGTTTTATTTAGCTAATTAATGGGTAAACATTTTCAAGACATGAGAGGTAAAAGAGATAGGTAAATAAGTACCGTATTTTTTTTATACAAAACTTCAAATTGACGTGAAAAACGCACAAGAGTTTCCAGACGCACACAGCTCGTTAGGAAACTCAAAGAAATGTTTTGGAAAAAGAAGATACAAATTTTGTTATGATTGTTATGGAATTACGTTTCAGTGATATGCCTATGTGATGTTAACAAATATAGCTTCACAGCTCATTAAAAGGTCCATTCAAATTGTGATGAAAGTAAACAAAATACACAAACATAATTATATTTGTAAATATTTTTTCGACCATTTGGAAAGCCAAATCTCTTAAAAAAATCATTTATTGGCAAATAAATTCATGTACTTAATCATTGTATATCACCGTATTGGTACCACCATATTTAAGTAGTATATAAAGTAACTATAGAAAATACCAAAATAAATTATTATCATTTTACATATCTCGGGATCATTGGGTCCCGGTCCTTTGGAAGGCGTGCGAGGGGCTGAAGCCAACTCGCAGAACCCCTTAGGAAATTTTTATGAAATGCGGCAATGGAGTTGGACTATTGCAGGACATGGAAAAATAAAAAGTTGGACTATGGGTTTGGGTGGCTAAAGTGGACTGGTCACCAAGAACTATGGAAGAACTATGTCCCCTGCCTGAATTATTATTAAGATTGAGATCAATAAAACTAGTTTAAAATAAAGTATCAAAATAAATTCTATAGTTTCTCCTGCAAATATTCAGATACACTATAATAATTAAGAGCATGATATAGCTTCTAATCTCAACCCAGACAAGTCTAGAACCAGTTTCTAGAATACCAATAACTGTGAATGATAGTGTAAAGAAAACTCAAGCACGACAAGCATAAACATGCAACCATTTAACTTCACATGAAGCCTATGAAACAAGACAGCCAATTTCAAACACCCACCCCATTTCAAAACCCACTTAACAAACACTTATAAATAAAATTACTTTGCCCTAGAAGATCACAGGGTGATACCGTCTTTGAACCGAGGGCATTTATTGCAGTGCTCATGAAACTTCAAAGGAAAAGGTAAAAATAAATAAAACTTGATTCCCTCAGTCTACCAATATTAGATATCAATTTAGTACATAATACCTTTAATGTAATTTAAAAAAATAGGAGCGGGATTGTATTACTGTTTGATAATATACTTCGGATAATCTAATACATGCTGAAACAATATTATTCGGATGTTCAGTATCGATTTCGCATTATAGCGTTTGGTGGTAAACACAGCGATCTACTATTAATGTTGAGATTTCAGTGTCCGATCCAAATTTCTGGCAGGAGTATAATATAATAGTTTATTAGCGACCCGCCCCTGCTTCGCAGTTTTTACGACTTGGCTAAATACCAAGATTTATTTATTAATAGCATAATCAGCCTATAATGTTTCCACTGCTGGGACAGATGCCTCCTCTCCTCGAGACGGAGTAGGCTAGAGTCTAACACGCGGGCCCAGTACGGGTTGGTAGATGTGTCACATGGCTTCGAATTTTTGGTTCTAGGATATGTCGGTTTCCTTACGATATTTTCCTTCACCGCGCACCGCTTTGAGAGCAGTGATGATGAAATTATTTACACAAAGTAAAACGCCTGCCTGGGTTCGTATCCACGACCTACAACTCGTAAGTCGGGGCTATTACCACTGGGCCATCACTGATCGTTATTTATTATAATTATGTAAGTTTATATTAATCTGGGGGCACGGCAGTGCCCCCGCCAAGTCGAGCATAAATGATAAATGATTTATTTTCTGTAAGTAGTATATATTATACATGTAAACCTTTGGTCAGATAGGCAGTCGCTCCATGTAAAATACTGTGCTCAGCTGCATCCGGTTAGACTGGAAGCCGAACGCGACATAGTTGGGAAAAGGCTAGGTAGATTATACATTTCTATTAATTAATTTATTTATATAACAATTGCATGTTGCACTTACAAATAATAAACCCATTGATAGAAATGTTAAATGTTGTTGTTGTTATAAACATAGTATTTTCTCTATCTAAAAGAGCGAATCGCTTTTGAATCTCGCGTAATTGTAAGGTATTTATGCTAATTGCGTTTGAAGTACGAGTGGTTGCGTCATTGCATTATATTTATCATTTTGAAATTCTAGATTTGTTTAACCTGCATAAATTTGTTGCTGCTCTGCGAAAGTATTTTGGGACTACAGGATTACTATGTATGTATTGGATTGATATTTGATATTGTATGTATAGCATTTCCTCGTATTGATATTGAAGGAAGCGAAGCATAGGCAAATTGTGTGGAATATAAAGTAGGTGGCACTGAAGACCTGTAGATTTTTTGGCATCAAGAATTTTCAAGGACCCGTCTACAACATTTTATGTCATATCTATAAACAATATCTTGTTCTGCAAGATCGAATTAATGATCTCAGAGGTTTTACAGGTGATACAATAGCATAGATCACATCTCGAGAACGCCTGCAGTAAATGCCAAAGCAACTGGCAGCCTTGATAAGACTGTCTTACGCAAGATTAGGCATATTCCCATGCATATGATTTATGTGTTGGCATTAAAGCAAGCTATTCAAACATAGATGTGCCTACACAGTTTGTAGGTTTGCACGACTATACGAAAATGGCTATTAATAGACCAAAACAGTGCAAATACACACAATACTAATAAAACCACAAACTGTTTCAGGAGCAATTATACCTAAAATAATGCATATAGCTTACTGAATAAAATAATAGTCCCGCAAAATGGCAATGAAAATTGCAAATGCGTAATACAAACTGAATTGAATAAGTTTGAAAAAAACGAAGAAGTTAGAAAAAAAAAGTTCTCAGAGTGAAAATCAAATTATGGAACTGAGTTCTGCAAGTAAGACAATCACCAATTAAAACTTTGCTTCGATTCTGTAGTCGCAGAAGAAATATCGATAAAAAAAACATGCAAACAATATTTCGATTTGTAATTTCTATGCAAGTACTTACCTATAAGATGAAGGAAAAGATTTTAATATTGCTCTCTGGCTTTTGTGATACAGGAACTTCTAGTATAAGAGTCAGGGTTACACAGATGTCTGTGTCCTGACGTAAAATAAATAATATTACCTATATAATAATATTATTATATAAATTATAATATAACCTACCCGAAACTGCCAAATTTTTCCAATCAACCTTAAACCTAAACCATTCCTAACCTTCACCATTAGTGATAAAGTTGAAAATCTATTAAAGAAATTTGACAGATTGTAGTAGCTTGATGTGCCGCGGCGTCTGTACGTTGGAAAAAAATCAGAGAAGAATAAAACAAAATCGAAGTGGTCACAGTCGGCTTTACTAATAAATAACCTGTATTGACAAATAAAATATACAGTATCAAAATAATGGATACACATCTCGTTAATAGTATAAAGCCACTATACACATAATGGCGCATTGAGTTAAACGTATCTACATGTTTCACAAGAACTAATGAACGCGCGAGTTGCGTGTTCGTTAGACCTAATAGTATAAAATTGTGTGTTGTCTGTGTGTACATGATGGGTTTTAAGTACAGGCGTTAGCGGGAATCACAAACAGAGATATGAAATAATTGTATTACATGGAGATAAAAATAAGCTTTAAATTAACAGTATTATTGGTCTAAACATTTTTGGAAGGCAAGTGCCTTCCGGAATCAAGTGATGTGATGTTACCTCCTAAATATTTTTGTATGTTCCCCATAACGTCGATCTGTATCTAAAAGGGAAGGGGGAGGGGTCCGTGCCTAAATAATAACAGCCGCACAGGTCGATCGATCAGGTTAAGCTACGCTTGCCGCGGTTGGTCTGTGGATGGGTGACCATCTTTATCCCGGCTGTCATTCGTGGATCTTTGACAGTCGTTACGGGTAGTCAGAAGCCCGAAAGTCTGACAACCAGTCTTACCAAGGGGTCTGACCTCCACAACCCAGTTACTTATTACCTAGTAACTGGGTTGTGGAGGTCAGATAGGCAGTCGCTCCATGTAAAATACTGGTATTCAGATGCATCCGGTTAAACTGGAAGCCGACCCCAACATAGTTGGGAAAAGGCTAAGCAGATGATGATGATGAACATCGGTCTGTATCGTTTTCATAAAATTATTATTTACTCAGGCTCTACTGCTACCAATTAAGAAGAAAAAACAGGAAATAATCCAATGTATATACTAGTACAAATAATCTTATACGTGTACTGTACCTGTCTTCAAAAAATTTTTGGGATTTTATCTCTAAGCCTTAGAACGTTACAGAAGACCCGAAACACTCCGGCCTAAAAGTGACCCTCCAACACGGCTCAATAAAGAATTTATCCCTCTCTACATTTGTCCGTAAACTCAACACTTTATGGGTATTTCTCGAACAAAAATCTCTGCACTTTCCAGATTGGACAACGTGTAAGCTTTGTATAAACTCTGTTACAAAATCAGCGAAGCGACAAAACAAACTACAAGACTGAATGTCTCAATAACTTATATTTATTTGAAGTGTTCTACGTTATCGGATTTCCGAGTTCTGACTTTTTCAACAAAGACCTTGTTTGAGGCAGCCTTGTTAGAGTTAAGAGTAAAAACCTCGGCTAAATGCAACAGCTTTGCAAGTTCCTTGAAGAATATTGAATTGCATTGCTTTGATACTTGATAGGGAATGAGGTTTAAAGGAGAACGGCAGGCTTGTATGGGAATTTCGTACAGCTAATAAAAGTTCGTGTTTTGGAATACTTTTTATTTTAGTTGGTAGTTAATATGATAAACGAGCCCTTTTTAAATTCTTAGATTTTTAGAACTTGGGACGTAAAAGTTATAACCAGTTTTGTTTTTTAAGGTTATGTACTAGTGTATCACTGAAAATTGATACTTAGAGGTCATAGACTTGTGTGCGTGATTGACTGTTGACGCTGTCGTGTCACGTAATGGCGGCATAATAATAAATTGCTCAGACGCAGTCACAAACCACGATCCAAAACAACAGCAAAGAACTGAACCATAGAGTAAAGTAATATATCGGAACTGAACCGAAAGACAGAATGATTTTCTTTTCCTGTCAATAAAATAATTGCCATATGAACAAAAAAATATTTTTGACGAAAATCATTCCTATCATAAAATCGTTAAATAATATGATTTAATGCAACAATTATACATTCATACGATTATTATATAAGTGTTTATTTATATTTACTGTCATTTCTATTTCTAAATAATTAGTTATCATTTCGATATTTGTGTTATTTTACATATGGCAACTTCTAAAAAGATAACTGCGTTTAGTTTACGTTTCTATTACGTTTATTTATTAAAATCTTTTTATTCATATTATTAATTAATCCGAAGTTCTACAAATAGTACACTTACATGAAAATAAATGGCTTAGTTGCCTTAATAAGTGGTACAAATTCTGTAACAGAACAACAAAAAAAGTATCCTGT
The DNA here is from genome assembly GCA_963669345.1 of Gortyna flavago. Lineage (NCBI taxonomy): Eukaryota > Metazoa > Arthropoda > Insecta > Lepidoptera > Noctuidae > Gortyna > Gortyna flavago. The sequence continues at coordinate 13,773,516 of OY770135.1, forward strand.
ACCAAATCTGCCGTTCACCTTTCTTTGCACAAAATAATAATAATTGTCCTGTATTCTTATAATCAACGTGGTTATTGTATTTAATGCTGATACAAATTTTCGGGTCTCAAATTATTTTGTTTTAAAACGCAAACGGTCTACAACATGGCAAGTAAAGATGTCGAAGATGTTGTTAATATCAACAAACGTAGGTACATTTAACCAGATTAGATTATGAGAGGAAGTAACGATAGAAGCGGTTTACATAAATTACTTCTGGCACAAATCCAAAATATATACGTCATAGGAATTTATTATAATTTCTATGAACTGACATGAACATGGCTACCTTTGATAGACAAGGCGATTAGCGAGTTTGACAGACTGACGAGGTTTTTATAATAAAACAGTTTTTAAATAATGAAGGCACTTTCTGATAGCTAGGCCAGAAGTTGAAAAAAAAATTGTTCAAATAAAAGTTGTGGGACATGAATTCAGACTTCACACGAAATCCTTACGTCTATCATCGTTAAGTGCCGAAGCGACTACGTTGATTTTCCTCAAAGATTTAACGTTATCGTACCTGAAAATGTATAAAATTCTTTAGAAGTTCATAGGTATATCTCACACCGGTGTGAAAACTGCTTCAAGACTATGCTTTCACACACACAAAAAACGTACTATCATTAGCGGTAACACTCGCGGCATATTAAAAGCAGAATCTTGGTCTAAATTTAGGTAATTTAGACCAAGAATCTGCTTTTAATATGCCGCGAGTGTTCCCGCATTATACTTAATACACTTCCATCTAAGATAAAGAGTTCCACGCTTTTCTCTCTCGTCTTACATCGAACATTCGGACAAGATTACAAGACATTACGCTGTTCTGTGACTGCAAACATTTTGCTTAGATTACAGCCGCAGTTGAACATCGACCGCTGTAAGCTTGTGACTTGAAATTATGATTGTTCTTGACCTTTTTGTTGTCAGTTCGAAAAAAAAAATTGCTAATAGAAAAGATTTGATTATGTGCAAACATGCGCGACTACTTACGGGGACCTGGATTTACCTACTTGTTTGTCGGGAAATTTCTACACAATACAATTAGTAGCATAAGCATAGTCAGCTTATACCTAATGATCCCACTGCTGGGACACAGGCCTCCTCTCTGTGAGAGGAAGTGGTCCGTAATCCAAAACGCGGGCCCAGTGCGGGTTGGTAGATGTTACATGTCTTAAAAATTTTGGTTCTAGGACATTCCGGTTTCCTCGCGATGTTTTCCTTCACCATTTTGAGAGCAGTGGTGATGAAATAATTTATATAAAGTGCCTAATTGGGTTCAAACCCACGACCTACAACACGTAATTCGCGGTCGTTACTATTGGGCCAGAGAGGAGGCCCACCCCAGCAGTGCGAATATTATAAGCCGATTATGTTATCTGATGGCTACAGGCTATTAAACAGGCATGGCATCAGTAAGCAAGGTCCTGCATCTAACTTGCAAAACAGAAACAGTTCTAACATGAAGCAGCTACACAAAGGATATCTTAGTGGTCCTTAACCAAAAGACTCCTCGCTTAAGTAAATTAAGGTCAGGAGCCTTTCAGAGAAATGCACTCGACCTCCTATCTATATACTTATGCGTACCTCTCCCTACTATCAAGCGAAACGCTTCAAACACCACCTGTTTTCGAATGTACCCTACGCAAACAACGTTCAGGAAAAAAAATATTCGAGAGAAAATACATATATAGGTAGACACTTATCTATGTATATACTAATAATGCAGCTGAAGAGTTTGTTAGTTTGTTTGAACCCGCTAATCTGGAAGTACCAGTCGGATTCAAAAAAATCTTTTTGCATTTGGTAGCCCAATTTTTGAGGAAAGCTATAGACTACTGCACGATAAGACACTTAGGAGCCATTAAAAACAAAAAATGTCAGAAACAACACAGTAATAGCGCGGGCAGGCAATGCGATGAGACGGGTTGTAACAAGAAAATTTACGCGGACGCTAAAATTTCTTGCTAGTTGAAACTAGTTAGTAATATAGTGAATGCCAATATCTAATATTTCAAGCCACAGTAAATTTATAAAAAAATTCAATCGGATTATTTTTGACTCACCAAGGCATAACTGTCGATGTTTAATTGACAATAACGCGATTCGAACCAAACATTTTTTTTCATCTATTTTTCTAACTAGAACACGCGTAACATTTTAGTGTTTTGAATACTTGCCAAATGGGTCAATGACAACGCCGACCAAAAAACTTGTGAATATATCGGATTAACTCTTCGCATTTTTGTCCGATTCTCCTTTTACTTATTCGATTGTATCTACCTATAAAATTTGTATGTAATTTTGTATTCTAGCGCCTTTCCGTTAGAAGGTCTAGTTTTTCGGAAGAGTTCGGTAACCTTATGAATTTTTCATCGAGATGTTTGTCACTATGCCCGATTGTATGTCTAGGTTATATTCTGTATTCTTTCTTTTGTTTGTCCGTTCTACTTGGTAGGTATAATACTCAATAGACTGGCTTTGGTACATTGACTGTTGTTGAAGATAAAAGATTATTCTCGTTCACTTAGATGCTGAGCATTGAATGCCACAGCGTCTGGTTGTTGCATCCGAAGATAACTCAAGAAAAATAACGAACAACCATTGTTATATCTTTGGAGGATATAATGGTGCCAATCAAAATCCCAAGAATTGCAAAAATATTTATTGTAAAAAAGAATGTTACACGGACGGTGGTTATTAGGCAAGTGAAAATGACTATACATTTTGCTTCAAGAAAAAGTTGCGCCTACTAGTTTATTACAAGTTTCATCACCGAACGCAACGTGTGGTTGCTATTATTTTAAAGAAGGCGTTATGGCCTGAACATATTCCCGGGCATTGAAAGATCTCTTTCAATCCTTAAGCTCTTCTGCTGTGGGAAGTCTGCAGAGCCGTACTAGTGAACGTCGCAAGCAGCCCTTATTGGTGTGGATGTCTGCTACTCTGGATATCCCATCAGATCCGGATATAAGGCGAAGAACGCGTCCAAGTTTCCATGCAAGAGGGCGCGCGTTTTCATCTGCTAGGAGTACCATATCTCCAACATCCAGCTTTGACGTATCTGTTCGCCATTTGCTCCTCTGCTGCAATTCGCACAGATATTCCTTTTGCCACCTTTTCCAAAAATGCTGCTGTGTCTTCTCTAGGCGCTGATACCGTCGCAGCTGGTTTTCCTTGACTTCTACCAGGTTAGGTGCTGGCAGGGCGATCAACGGCCTCCCAATGATGAAGTGCCCTGGAGAGAGGGGAAGGAGGTCGTTAGGACTGGATGAGAGTGGACATAAGGGACGGCTATTGAGAATCGCCTCCACTTGTGTAAACAAAGTTGAAATTTCTTCGAAGGTGAAGTGGCTATCGCCAATAACACGTCTTAAAAAATATTTGGCCGACTTAACCCCGGCTTCCCATATGCCACCGAAATGAGGAGTGTAAGCCGGAATAAACTTAAATGTAATTGATTGCTGACTCGCAAAATCAGACAGAGGCTCGTGGTGATCTTTTATGAACGCTCCTATTTCTTTCGCGGCAGCCACAAAGTTGCCTCCGTTATCGCTGAATATTTCCGTTGGCTTACCTCGACGAGCTATAAACCGCCTGAGTGTCATTATAAATGCCTCCTTTGTTAAGTCGCTGACAGCTTCTAGATGGATGCACTTATAACGCAAACAAACAAAAAGACATAAATAACATTTAACAACACGGCCTCCACGGCCTTTACGATTTATAATATAAAATGGTCCAGCAAAGTCCAAGCCAACAGATATGAAGGGATAGTCAGGCGTTATGCGCTGGGGCGGTAAATTACCCATTTTGGGTTGTAACGTCACGCCTCGTAGTCGTCTACATCTTACGCAATTATTGACCGTGCGCCTCGCAAGACACCTACCATTAATTGGCCATACCGCTTCTCGCACAGACGCTAACAACAGTTGCGGACCAGCATGCATATTACTTACATGTTCTCTTTCGAAATATAATTTAGTTAATCTATGTGAAGCATGAAGTACAATTGGATGTTTCCTTTCAAAAGAATGTCCTGACATATCTATACGTCCACCGACTCGAATTAATTTATGTTCGTCTAAGAACGGCGATAACGATAATAACTTACTGTTAATATTTAAAGATTTACCTTTTACTAATAAATCGCATTCAATAGGGAACGTCTGACCTTGAGAGATAACGCATAGCGAGTAGAATGACTCACGTAGCTCATTAGCTGACAATATACCTACGCGTTTATTATGTTTGTTTTTAAGGTTGAATATGAATCTACGAACATAAGCAAATGATCTTTGTAACATCGTTAACGAGGAATGTTTGTCAAAGTCAATGATGGGTTGATCCATTATTGTCGAATGATGAACTTTTAACTCTGGTAGTTCTTCCGAATCATTGACGTTTAACTTAGGCCATTCAGATTCATTTTTTAATAAAAAATTAGGCCCTGTCCACCACAGTGCCATTGTTATAAGACGTTTAGCATCTACTCCCCTTGATATTAGATCAGCAGGGTTAGAATCTGTCGGAACATATCGCCACGCTGAAGTAGACGTTAGTTCCTTAATTTCAACAATACGATTAGCTACAAACACTTTTAATTTATTGACATCACTACGAATCCAACACAATACTACTGTCGAATCGCACCAGTGCACTAGTTTATCCGGCTTGCATCGAAGTGAGTCAATTACAGATTTTGTAAGTTTAGCAGCAAGTAAGGCCGCGCACAGTTCCAGGCGGGGTATTGTGGTAGGCTTCAATGGAGCCACCTTTGACTTCGCGCACAATAATCTGACTGTGACGTCACCATTAACGCTAATCGTTTTCATGTAAATACACGCACCATACGCATGTTGTGACGCATCGCTAAATGAGTGTAACTCGATGTATTTAAATGAGTCACCTAGAACTAATCTTGGCACTTGTAAAGAAGGCAAGTATTTTATATTTTCAGAAAACTTAATCCAATCGTCTGTTATCTCCTGAGGGACTGGCTGATCCCAGTCCAGTTTTTGTTGCCAAAGTCTTTGCAACATTATTTTCGGTATCACTACAACTGGACTTAATATACCCAACGGATCAAATATCTTGAAGGCGTTTGACATGATAAATCGCTTTGTTATTATTTGATTACTATCATGTGAAAATCCCTTTATTGGAAAGTGTAAGGTATCGCTAGAAGGTGTCCAGCCCAACCCTAGTGTACTTGAAGACTCACTAAAAATTAACTTGTCTTGTTCATTCATAATAACGTTATCAAAAATGGAAGGATGATTTGTTTTAAATTTTCTTAAATTGAAACAACTTGATTTTAAGGCTTCAGATACGGCTTTGTGTATATATATTAATTGCTGTGAATCATTCGAACCCGTTATCAAATCATCAACGTAGAAGTCCTTTTGAATAATGTCCTTAATGAGGTCATTATTCTGTTCTTGCCCTACCTGCCACAGACAGCGCGTGCTTAAGTAACTTGCGCTCGCGGTTCCGTAGGTCAAAGTATTGAGCATAAGTGTCTGAATGGGTTCAGATTCCTCTTCTCTCCATAGTATGAGCTGTAAATGCCTATCATCTTCGTGTACCAATATTTGGCGATACATCTTTTCTATGTCTCCGGTGAGTAAATACTTATATTGCCTAGACCGTATCAAAATAGAAAACAGAGTATCCTGTACGTTTGGACCCACCATTAATATATCATTCAGTGAGCAACCGGAAGTGGAGGGAGCGGAACCATCGAACACTACACGAACCTTAGTAGATTCGCTTTCCTGTTTCAGAACTGCGTGGTGACATAAGTAATAACTTGGGCTTAAGCTACCACTTAAATTACCATTTAACACCGATAAATGGCCTAATTCATCGTATTCCTTAATGAATTTGGCGTATTCTAATTTTAAGTTGTGGTTTCGTTTTAACCGTTTTTCCATATTAATGAAGCGTCTCTTAGCTAACTTGTAAGTATCGCCTAAACAATCGGTAGTATCCTTAAGCGGTAATTTTACACAAAATCTACCTGTATTGGTTCTTGTTGTGTGATTGAGAAAATGTTTTTCGCATTCACTTTCATTTAATTCACTCGTAATAATTGACTTTCCAGGAATTTCTTCCAGATCCCAGAATTTAGCTAACATTTTATCAATGCTATAATCACCACTAGGACATTTGGAAACTATGCTGTGATTACAGTGAACATTTTTAAGTGGCTTCACAGATTCCATGGGACCAGATACAATCCAACCTAATTGTGAACTTCTTATCTTAGGATTTTTGACACCTAATGAAAGTTGCTCATTACCTAGAATGTCCCAGAATAAGTCAGCGCCTATCAAGACATCTATGTCGGCTGGTTTATGGAACATGGGATCAGCCAGCTGAATATGTTCAGGTAGCTTCAGAGTACCAATATCTATGGGGAACTTTGGTAGTCTACCTGTCAATTCCTTCAACACAAGACATGAACAACTTATGTTGAAGTTACTATTTATTGATTGTAATTTAATATTACAACTTTCAATGACATTATTTGTTAATGTGTTGCCTATGCCAATGACCTTTAGAGTGTCAATGGAATTGGACTTTAATGATAGCCTGATCTTTAGGGATTCAGTTATAAAAGATGATTGGCTGCCACAGTCCAATAGTGCACGAACTTTGACCTTTTGCTGGCCAAATGGATTCGATACCTCCACCATGGCTGTTGACAGTATAATTTGACCTGTATTATTAGAACAGTGTGCTACAATCTCACCCGGCTCATGAACCGTAGCGAGACTGGCCGGCGTTTGCGGCTGGTGCAGCAAGCTATTATGCCTCTCAGTGCAGCCAGACTCTTGGCATGACCGGAATCGACAATCCTTAACGGAGTGACCCTGTCTCAAACAGTTAACACAGAGTTTATACCTCGTCACATCCGTCATTCTATCACCAATACCCTTAGCTTTAAATGTTGGACAGTCATAAATTCTATGACGTTCGTCGCAAACAATGCACGAATAACCTTTCTGTCCTTTATTCTTATTATTATCACTAGTGCTTGCAAAGGACTTAACATTGTTATTCTGATTCTTTCTTTGACTTTGTTTATGTGGAGTCGAACGTTGAGGAGTTGTAGGTTTCTTTGAATCAATGTTAGCAGAATTATTATTAATGCGATTTGCAGATTCTAGCACACTAGCACGATCCATAATAAATTTAAAAAACTGCTCCAAATTTGGTAGTTTATTCCCTAAACTATTGCGATATTCCTCCCATTTCAACAAGGTTTGACTATCGAACTTAGCTGATAACATAAATATAATAATGACATCCCAATTATCAGTTGATTGTCCCAAGCTGGCCAAAGCACGTAAGTTTTTAGTAATATGATCAACTAAATATCTTAAAGACTTTTCTGATTCACCTGGAAGCTGTTTTAAATTCAATAGTGAATCAAGATGATAATCAATTAAGATTCTATTATTATCATACCGTTGACAAAGCAGCTTCCAAGCTTCAGAATAATTCTTTGTAGAAACTTCAAGATTGGAAACAATTCTGGCTGCATCGCCTTGTAAATATGAATTTAAATAATAAAACTTATTAATTTCAGAAATATGATCATTTTTATGTATTAAACTTTCAAACGTATCTCTAAATTCTAACCAACGGAAATATTCACCATTAAATTTAGCTATTTGTATTTGTGGGAGCTTTAATCCTAAATTGTGATGATCCTCTGAACAACATGAAGCGTTATGAACAGAATTGCGTCTTTGTTCGCATTCATTTTTTCGAGAAAACATGGCACTCAAATTCTTAGCAGTGGCTATGTTCATTATTATTTCTCTCTCAATATTATCGCGCTCGTCAATTTCAGCCGCAATGTTTTCAGGATTCAGAACCTCTATTTCATTTTGCAACTCATCAACCCTAACAGATATTGCCTCAAACTTTGCAATTCTTAGGGAGATTTCGGCAATAATATGCACGAAAAATGTTTAATTTACACAAATGGAATGCTATTCTCAATATGATAATAGGTATTATGGGTATTTTGGGTGAATGGATGGATTTCAAACAAAGGATGGGCACTTAACTTTGAGGCGACACGTCGACGCTCTGCTCGATGTGATGCTTTAGCTGCACCACTGCTCGAGTCCTGGCTCCTTGTATTGACCAGGCGACAGTCCTCCATACGCTGGAACCCGTGGCTTTTGTACCTCCACTGCAAGGCTCCAAATCTTGGAGTTCGTTGCCGGTGCGCGCGTGTCGTACTCGTACCAATTTTATTAAACTTTATTTCTTTATTTACGCGGATTATTCTTAGTTCCCCTCATGGGCCACCATGTTATATCTTTGGAGGATATAATGGTGCCAATCAAAATCCCAAGAATTGCAAAAATATTTATTGTAAAAAAGAATGTTACACGGACGGTGGTTATTAGGCAAGTGAAAATGACTATACATTTTGCTTCAAGAAAAAGTTGCGCCTACTAGTTTATTACAAGTTTCATCACCGAACGCAACGTGTGGTTGCTATTATTTTAAAGAAGGCGTTATGGCCTGAACAACCATCCCATTTTAACAAATAATTTCATATTAATTAATAACAATAAATGTATTTATTAACAATTTGTACGTAGTTACAGATAAAAAAATAAAGACTACTAAAAGTAGAATGAGGCCATTTAACAAACATTTCACTTAAGTACAATCAGAAGTTTTAGATATATCACATAGTAAAATTCACAGTGTATATTCTGTTCTGGTTCCGGTGAACCCAGTAGCGACTATTTGCGTTACAAACCGTTGTGCAAACTGCTTCACTGTTTTAATAAAACTTTTGAATCTATCGTCGCTAAAACCTACTCAATGATTTTCCTTAACTCAAGTAGCGAATTGGAACAATAGAAAGAATTAACGCAATAGCAATCAACCACATTTGACGTAAATAAGGCCCAAAAACAAACTTACAGTTAAAGTTTTAGCCTAGCAACCTAGCTAGTTTGGCAAAAATCAACAAATTAAAAAAAAATCCTGGTGTTGACTCATTATCAACATTTCAGCCGAAAGACGTCCACTACGGGACATCCTTCTGACCTCCACTAAGCACCGCCACTTTGACCGGTTCTGTGCTTCTATCATCCAGCGGATTGCGGGAGGCCATCCGGTACACGGTAGCCACTTCAGAACAATTTCGGCTTTTGTGTAGACTATGTTAACTTTTCTGCAAATACTAGGTACGTAAATGAATTCATGCTCGAGCATGAATTCATTTACATATGCAACATGGTATTGATAATAAAATGAAAGCGATACCAATATTGATTTGCCTATAAACTAATCATTTCAAAACGTTTCCTCCACGTAACAGATATGCGAAAAAAAAAATCAAACAACATTCTTCGAAAAAAAATTCATCAATCCCTTAGCTGATATTACAAAGCCTGAACTAAGCGTCCGTTTCACCGAACTTTTACCGTTTTCCCGCAAAGATGTCATAATATCTAACCCAGAACGTGGAGGCGGGGAAAGAGATTATGTCACTGTCATGTTGAGAACCGGGATTTTATGGAAAAATGCTTAAAAGGAAATATCAGTATTACGGAGAAATGTTTCACAAGCACTTCTGTGTATGGAATATGGCGCGAGTTTGGTATTTTTTATTATTATAATGGTTCGGGAATGGAATGGGAAAATTTCTTGTTCCGCCAACCCACCCCGATCACATCGCTAGTACCTCGTTTTCGCTTAGCGTTCTTTCTGACTGTTTTTTTCTTTTTGCTCGGCTCTTGAAGGTCCTATCATGATGTTAAGTAGCCTATAGCCTCCCTCAAGAATTGGGCTATCAAATGCAAAAATAAGTATTCAAATCCGACTCGTAGTGTCTTAGATTAGCGCGTTCAAACAAACTCTTCAGCTTTATTATTAGTATAGATATAGATAAGCAGTCGTGGGAGTAAGTAGGTAGGTAGGTTACCTAACTATTCCATATTTGACTCCCACGACTGCTTATCAAATAGTAGTGTGCGAAAATAAAAGTACATATTTTCTAAACTGCAGACATTGACAGTACTCATAAATCTCATCAATAAACTATAAGGTTTATTCCGCGAACAGCAAACTATAAATACACAATGCAAAATAGAGATCAAGGCCGAAACAAAAGCGTAGGAGCCAGCGGATACTATAAAAAATTGGATTAAAGATGATGATTCATGATTGTATCGGGATCCGCCATTTAATACAAAAGAAATAAGCTTTCTCTTTTATTTTGCTAAGAACGAAGGATAAATTGGAGATGTTTCGTCACAAAGTGGAATGGCAAACAATTTGGATTTTACGAAAAGCGATATTCTTAACAATGGCTTGTACTCTTTCCCTTTTTAAAATGATTCGGGCATTCGTCATTGTTAGCGGAATTGAGAGTTATGGAATGATACTTCAATTACCGAAGTCGCTTGTTCGGACAATGGCAATTGTCTATTATTGAGTACTTAAACTGTGTCGTCCAATAATGTTCTGTTTTCCTTTTTAGGTTGCGCAGGGCAACCGATGATGCCGAAAACTAACCTAATGCTTTAGGTGTTAGTAATAGTTACGATTACCTTCATCGTTAATAAATACCAATCTGTGTGCAAATTCTTAACATGTGCCTAGTAGATTTATTCATTACTAGCTGATCCGACAGAAGTTGTCTTATCAAAATTTCAATAATTTATACAAAAATCCGATAAAAAAAGGGACATAACGCACCGCACCACGAAACTTTTCCAATTTTTCTTTCCACAAAAACCTAATTCGGACTGTTACGGACATTTTAATAATAGCGAAATCGGTCCAGCCGTTCAAACGAGCAGCATTACATTTATATTTATAAACATTTAAATACGAGTATATTGTTAGTAAGTACATGAGTAACAACTTGTACCTAATTAATTAATAGATATAAAATAACAAGTTAATGATAATGATAGAAAGTATATCCTGAGGAACAATACATGTAGCTGACAATGAAAAGGTTGAGAAAATGAAATGATAGGACAAATCACAACGATTTACCAAGACATCAAAAGGTTATCAACCTCTTGCAGCAATAATATAATTGGCATTGCTCACTCTGTTACAAAACAGTTTTTCATCATAACTTCAGACTTCAGTGAATGTAGTTGAAAAGATTAATTTTACGAAGGATGGCATTTAATATTTACACTCGAAGTGTTTTCTAGAACTTGTAAGAGTCATCCGTTGTTTTAGCTGTATTCTTTAGTAGTGTTAATGAGGTCTTGATTAATGAAGTGTGAAGCGATTTATCATAGCACTTAGTAACTAGTGGAGTTAATTCTCATCGTTTAAGATTTAATTTGAAAAGTGCATTAACTATTGAAATAATCTCTTTTGTTTGTAAGTTACCTAATCAAATGTTAATATTGGATTAACCCCTATTGAGGTAACATAAAGACAATTCACATAAACAGAAACACAGATACGAATTTCATTTCATAATACGAATTTCGTTAAGAAAAATATTACTATATTGAAAACAAAGTTCACGAGATATTTTCTAAACCATTCCTGTTAATAATTTATATCGAAGCACATATTCACAAATTTTACCCACATACCAAACCATGGAGGTTATCCAACCTTCAAGGAATTCTCATATAATTCAAGCTAAGAGGATTTCTCATATCACAAGTATATTATTAAGGAAAATTAGGTATATTTCCTCCAGGCAAATATTTTGTTCGTATAATATTTAAATTCGCCAACATTACTTGATGTCTACCGAAATGGCATATTTACCCGAGTAACTCAAGCAAAAAATTTAGCAATTTACGATATAAGTAATTGCTTAGAAAAAACTAAGTGGCAGTGTTATGAACAATCATTATTCTGAACGTGTTTGGTTCGGAAAAATTTTGTTTCGGATGCCTAATAGTCACCATCTGCCTAGAATTTTAACAACTATAATGGGGTCGGCTTCTAGTCTTGCTGGATGCAGCTGAATACCAGTATTTTACATGGAGCGACTGCCTTTCTGACCTCCACTTTCTAGTAACTGGGTAGTATTTACCCCTTGATAAGACTGGTTGTCAGACTTTCGGGCTTCTGACTACAGGTAACGACTGTCAAAGATATACAAATGACAGCCGAGACCAACGGTTTAACGCGCTCTCCGAGGCACGGAAGGGTATAGATGTGGTGGTCACCCATTCGCGGACCAACCTCGGCAAGCGTAGCTTAACCCTTCGGATGACCCGTGTGGCTGTTGTTACTTAGCCACGAGCCCCTCCTTCGGATACCTAATAATGAAGCAATATTTTGTAGCTTTAATCTCCCTTTCTACGTAGAAGCAGCATTTTATCCGAGTCATCATCTTAGTCTTCAATTGATGTGTGTGGTTAATTAGAATCTTGTTCTAAAAATGTCTGTATGTAGGTTAGGTATGAGTGGACGCTGTTAAATCAAAACAGCAATTTTTTTTTACAACATGCGAAATATTTCGGCGCTAAAAATATGTGCTGAACTCATAGTTACAGTCTGCGCATCGATATTATTGGAAAACAAATCAACACTCATTCGTACAAAAATACCACTTTTATATTAGAAATAGTTTGAGAAGTTTGAAGTTTCAATACTTAATCAGGTATGACAAGCTGATAAAATACATTGATTAATACGTGGGTCGCACTTAAATACTTTTCCGCCTTTCACATTAGCCGCCGTGAGGACCTTCAGAATGTCATTACACTTGACTACGGACATTCTGTACGTTTTCCTTTACGTGACCTTAATTTCAAGCATCTCTCATTGCTAAGACATGTCCTTCTAATAGACTGACATATTTCCTTTAAAACATTTAAACATAATACATATTATATTTATTAACGAGGTGTAATATACCTACTCTGGATAAACTTCTTATACTAACTAATAAAATAAAAATATTATAACCTAACCTACCTAGAACTTCTTAGCTATCTAAAATAAGGCGTCGAAAAATTCCTGGAATGTACCCAAGAAACTGGCGGCATAGCCACGTTGTATTGCAATGCTTAGCCTTTGGCCAAAATAAAAGCAAGCCCTTGGGTCACGGGAAGCGTCACCCAGCCGTTTCGAGATTTCATTAAGGGGTTACCTCGAAAATCTAAAATACTCGAAGACCTACTAAGCGAGCGAAAGAGATACAATTACTTTTGAAACGCAAAAGAAGAGAGATCGCTAAAATGTGCGTGCGCTCGGAATAAAACGACGAATTAGGCAAAACGAATTTACTGATTTCAAAAAAAAAAAATTAAAACTACTTTGAGTAAACTTTGATATGATAATTCTCTGTTTTAAAGTAAATTCCATTCAATAACTCATAGTGTTTTCGAAAAAAGTAAAAGTACTGCAATTTTTTGTATCGTGAAAAAATCATTGAATTGTGTATTCCTTTTACATGATACTAGAGCAAAGGCACTCTGAATTTGAATTTCAAGTAAAATAATGAAACGCTATCAGTTTGTGATATATTTTCAACCGGCATTTTTTTTTATAATGCAGCTTTTCTAAGTTTTCATCGCGAAAATAGACCCAGCTTTTATATTCAGTTACCTAAAAACGTAAAGAGCCATGTTTCTATGAAATCGTAATGACAAAAGCAAACTCTATAAATAGTCCGAATAAAAGTCGTTAATAAAGCTAATTTTATTAAAGAAAAAATGGCAAACTATGTACCGGATGATTTTACAGTCTCGAAATTTTTATGTCCCATAATGAAACTTGTTCATTTCATGGGTAGAAAACCCTGTAAAAAATTTCAAAGTTCAGAACTGTCGTTTCTTAGATATAATTCACAGGAGGAAAATATTATGAATATTTTGATGCTTAATAGGCCTGTAAATAGTGCCAATTATAAGTTACCAATTCCTAGTAAGATTTTTTGATTTATTCCGGTATGATCCCCTTTGTAGAAGTGTGTAGTTTCTGAAATAGGAACATTCGCTTCTCTTTTGATAAGGTTTACAATTAACATCAAACAAGGGTCTGGAAGTGGAAATTCTGCAGATACGACCGCGTTAGTACTGAAAGGCACAGCGTTGGAAGGTAAGGCGAACCAATGACCAGCCGGTCGATGTGGCAACCTAAACAGACTATTCCAAAGGTACGCGACCGAAGTTCGGCATGATTATGCCTGATATATGATTACTGACCATCGAAATTACGTTGCGTTAAACAGCATTGCAGGCGTAATCATGCTGAACTTCGGTCTAGTACCTTCGGCATAGTGTGTTTAGACACTTAGAGCCCTATATTCAGCAGAGGACGTCCTTCGGCTGAAATGATGACTGGGGGTTATGAAAGTATTATTTTTGCAACTGCAAGTTCACGTCATCGCTCAACGCATAAGCCTTTGATAGTTCCGCGATCAGTCATAAATAAATGATTATTCAATATCGAGTACATTCATGTCAACTGTGTCCACGATAGTAGCTTTAACACTTGGAAAAATGAAATGAGTTTCTAGTTCAGGGAATTACTTCATCATTGTCGGTTCATCTGCTTTTTTTTAAATCCTATGTTACTTTGTACCTGTGTGGGTGACACCAGATAACAGCTAGAAGGCGACCTATAAAAGCTCACGGGAAAGGCCAGGAAAAAATTCGCGCATACCAGGGAACCATGGCACAAAAAGTAGGAGGCCTGTACTCATCAGTGAGTGGAACAAGGCTGCAGATGATGATGCGTATGATTGAGCATAGACGATTATTTATTCTTTCGTATAGCTATCTTATTGTAGGGTTCCCATATATCCCCTCTTATCCAAGTACAAAACTACCCTAACTTGACTCTTAAGCTTACCTACTACAATTCCCGATTTTCCTTATAGGGGATAAATATGGTAAACTCGCTTCGACACAAACAAGCAGCTCTGTATGCAATCGTTCGGTCAGAATACATAAATAAATTATCAGTCAGTATCGTGTACAAGTGTGAATCGGAAAGCATACATTTTGGACGATTTCGTTTGTCGATGCTCGGGAATATTTATATATCGGGAAAGGATTTTTTTACCGGAACTTTGATAAGTGTCACGACTGTGACCTACGAGGGTTCAGAAAACGATTTAATATCAGGGGACATGAAAACATTAATCACGAAGTTAATTTATGATTCTGGGGTTCCGTCAACGAAGATATGGGTCCGTCCGATAGTAGTCGATCCGTCAAAACAAGTGTCGAATTATTTTTTTGGGACGGACAAAAACACATCGGGCCTAGGGACAGCTGTCAAATCGTGTTGTCATTAATTATTAGTTCGGAAACCGAACTAAACATATATCCGTAATGATACGGAGTAGGGAATTCCCGTTACGTCGGCCTATACAACAGACTTCGTGCATATGGCGTAGACCCCCTAGTCCTCAGAAACGTAACCCGCACTAAAGCGTTTTGTACGAAAGGAAATAACAATACTGTCTTCACAATCTACAAAATGGTCTTATCCTTATCTTCAGTGCGTAGAGCCACACGACATGAAAATGTACGTCGTAAAAAATATCTCGAAGATCAAACTTTTCGGAATCCCGGAAATGGAATACCCGATGCTATTTCCGCTTCAAATGTTAACGTCTACAGTCAAGACGGCGCCATTTCTCATCATTATAGTATAATTTTTTGTTGTCAGAATTATTTCGTTTCAGGACAAGGGACTAAATGCTTTATGAAATTACAGGCTACAAGAGACTCTTTTACACGGATATACAAATAAAGGGGGTAGGAAAACACTTTCAATTAACATTCAAATAAATACCTGTTACACAAGTATGTTAAAAGAACAAACATTTCGAAAGAGAAAGAACATTATCAGGGTCCATTACAAAAGCTATTTCAGTCGTCAAAGGAAAAAAACATTTAGAGGTTTCCGATTCGACACGGAATATTTAAAAATTTTTTCGTTGGTGACAAAGAGAAGGATTTAAAAAAATGGTGAATGACAAAATTCTAGCTAAAATATGGGGTGACATCCTCACATCGACGCACAACTTGTTACCATGGATTAAGTACCTATGTGATGTTTAACACCCTTGAGTTAAAAATTTCGTTGAAAAGCAAATTTTTTTGAGAGCACTTCACTAAAAAGCATTTCACTATGAAAAAGCTGTTTTTTAACCGACTTTTTTTATTGATAACCGACGATAAATTTCTATGCTACTAGAATCACGTGCTGAATTCATGGTTACAGTTCTGCGTCGATGTTCCCTGCCACCCTTTATAGACGAAAGCTAAAATTATTTCTTTACTCCAAGGAAATGAATGAAACCCAGTGCTTATTTTATCGAATGGTACCGGAAAAACACAGTGAATTGGCACGTCTTTAGACTTTGAATATTCCATACTTTTTCAGTGAGAAGCAAAACTTCCCTCTTGCAACTTGAGCGGAAAATGTATAGCACATCTCAATAAGTCCACACAGTACAAATATTGAGAATACCGGGTTTTATTAAAACCGTGCCTTGAATATTCGGTGAAGACGCGTCGCCATGTATTTACGTTTGTAATAAAAATTGTGTTTTACAATCCGATTTTGGTATGAAAGTCAAGTATGACGTGCTTACTTCCTAAAAGTTTTAAGAGTCTAATTTCGTTACACGTGTTCTGTCTGAGTTCCTTTGTTTGTTAGTCTAGAAAGTTTTAAGCTAAAGTCGAAGGTCTTGGCACTTTCGCATATACCCTCTCATTTTGTTTAAAGTACTTGACCTTATTGAAATTAATTAGTAATGTTATAAATTCATTTCTTTAGAAAGCCTTGGAGCTTAAAAAGGTCACTTTGGCAGAATCATAAAACAATAAATTTATATCACGCAATTTCTTCTAAGACAGTTTTGTATGGAGATTCGTAAAATGCTATAGGTACACTTCTGCCTAACCCTTCAGGGATATATAGGTGTGAAACTGTCAAACACATGAATTGCGTGATATGAATTGTAAATAAATAAATAATTTTTGTTAATGCTTACAATGCAGACAGTAATATAAAATAAATAATAATTTTTACAAAATAACAGTCGGTTTACCATCTGTTTAAAACAGAAGTCTTTACGAAGAAAAACCATCATGTTGTGTGTTAACAGAAAATATAACATAACTAATTAACATATATGTACCTACATATTTTTTTCAGAAATAGTGGTTTGTTCTAAAAACTTATTTTTGTTTTTAACATTATTTTCTTCGTATTACAACACATACACATTCTGTAGGTATAGTAGCTAAGTACAGACGCCAGCACATCAAGCTACTACAATCTGTCAAATTTCTTTGATAGATTTTCAACTTTATCGTTAAAGCATAAGGTTCAAAGTTGATTGGGAAAATTTGACAGTTTCGGGTAGGTTGATGTGCTGGCGTCTGTACAATAAAACAAATTTACATTTTTAGAATCGAGGAGTTATTACGCCATCACTGGCCTTATATTAAAGTCGTGCCCTGAATATGACGAGTGATACCGAGAAAAGTAATAAATAAACAAAAATAAATTATTTATTCTGCTATGAAAATAAATCTCATTGACAGAGAGCTTTGTGTGATTTCGCTGAGAAAATTTTAAAATATGTACCTACCTGATAAATCTGATAATCAGCCTATAATATTCCCACAGCTGGGACACAGGCCTCCTCTCTGTGAGAGGGAGTGATGGGCCATAGTCCACCACGCGGGCCCAGTGCGAGTTGGTGGATGTCACATGTCTTCGAATGTTTAGTTCTAGGACATGCCGGTTTCGTCACGATGTTTTCCTTTACCGTTTTGAGAGCAATGGTGATGAAATTAAATAACACAGAGTGAAGCGCCTGCCTGAGTTCGAACCCAGGACCTACAAACTCGTAAGCTACAGTGCTCCTAAGGAAAGAATCGACCTCTTGGACTTACGAGTTTCATGACTTTCTTAAGCTTTGGATCTATATTGTTATCTATATTGTTACTAATCATTGAAACTATTATGATCCTTAATTTATAATGATAAAAAACTGAAATATCTTATTTTTCCCGAACGTAACGAATCATCCCAGCACTCAACATGCCTTTTTTAAGCAAAATATTCGACGCCTAAAAAGTAATAAAAAGCTATTGATAATGTCAAACGCGACCCACTGTGCTACCATTCGTTAAAAGTGACAATGTGAACGCGTAATTTGTCACAAATGTTTCATTTGGTACACCTCTATTTTTTGATGAAAACAAGCTTGACAAAATTGGAGGAACAATATTTTTTGCTTTAAATATTTTATATCTTAAAATGCCCATGCAATAGCAAATTAGCTTACAATGTCAATGCAATTCGGTGAATAACTGGAGGTATTTTCCACATAAGCGTCACTTTATTTTAAAAGATTATCAAGTACAAAGATGTTACTTTACTTTACGGTAAAAGTTATCGATTTTGTTAATGTTTTGTTATAGGCACACTAACTTTTGTCAATGTACTTCTAAGGTAAAAATAAAGTGTTTTTTTTTTTGTTTTCTTTTAATGAAGCACGCATAACAAAATATTCCACACAATAGCAAAGTGGGTCAGTTTGAAAAAGACTGGCACGTCGTTGTTTTAAATGAAAATGTTGGACCTAAATTTTTATACTGCCATTAAGGCCTGGTTTGAATAAATTTAAAAAAATCAAATGGAAATGTTACAACGTTTTGTTTAGACTCATGCTAAATAGTCAAGCATTTTACGACTTATTTAACAAAAAATTATACATAAATAATTTGAATCCAGCTGAATAAAAATATTTATTTTTAAGAGAAGATTTTCGACAGTTGTTTGGCACGTGAAATTCTGGTTTCATATCATGTTGACCAGAAATGTAATCACGAACTTTTGCAAGAACATTTCTTGCAAAAGTTCATGCAAATTTTTGGGAAGGTATCGTGGACCGCAAAATGGCCATGTGTGCGGCTGTATGAATATGTTTGTAGGTCAATTTGCCTCTTGTTTAAAGAGTCCTCGTTCAAACAAGGTAAACGAAAAAAAATATTAAATCCTGACCTAGCTCTTTATCACACTAATATTATAAAGGCGAAAGTTTGTGAGTGTGTATGAGGGTGTATGTGTTTATATGTTTGTTACTTCTTCACGCTCAAACGGCTGGACCAATTTTGATACAATTTTGTATGGAGGTAGCTCTGACACTGGATTAACATCTAGGCTACTTTTTTATCCCGATATTCCCACGGGATCGATACTTATGCAGGTGAAACCGCGGGGCGCAGCTAGTCTTTTATTTAAAGCCTTTGTGAATTGAGTGTATTGTACCTAATATTATTCAAATTACTTTATCCGGCTATGTTCATAATTTCATTGAAATATCCGAACAAAACTTCAGACAATATTCAAGCGTCTAGGATAATGTACTTCGTCTACAGTATTACCTTACTACAGAGCCCGCAAGATTGCCCTAAGACTCGTATTAATTTCACCCCAACCGCAACGTTGCAACTTGCAAGGATACCATAATCCTTCGGTAGATTGAAAGCACTAATATGGCATCCTTTAAGAATTTCATATAACCAAGGGGGCAAGGAGTAACGATAGTAATGACATACCCATTTGTCTTTTTAAGGCTTCACCAAATTGTTCAAGTAACGACGTTCTTAAGCCTTGTACACACTTGGAGATACGTCGCGAGACATGTCTCAGTCGCCATGTTTGTTCCGAGACAACCGTCCACATTATCGTCGTGATGTCTCAGGAAGAAGGGTCGGTGCAAGATTTATTTTTCTTTAATACTTCCTATATATTTTTCGTCATCTCGGTAGTCACTAGTCATGTCATCTTTCACACAGTCCATCCATCGTTTCTTTGATCGACATTCATACTTAAAACTTTCCTAACGATATTTTCATCATTCCTCCGCATCATATGGCCCGCATATTATTGCTGAGCACGTCTGCACCCAAAAGTCCCGTGACAATGACTAAATTTGCGTTTCGAGATATTAATGTCCCGAAACATTGTTAGACTTTATGTGACTGTGTCTCGATACAATTTCGCGAGGCAATTGTCGCCTAGTGCGTACAGGGCTTTATGAAACTCTGGCACGAACTCGGCGAAGCGGGTGAAAGCATCAATTTTCTACTAGGTCCTGATTTTCAAGCTGACAGACACCGGTAATGAGCCGTTTGGAGAATTTCATAAAGGAATCGTGAATGAGGTTTTGAAAGTGATGGTAATGTTAGTAGTATTTTATGAAAAGGTTTATCAAGTTAATGGGGAATGTATTTGGGTCTGAGATATTTTGGGGAGGTAGGTAGCCTTGGTGTCAAGGACGGTGGAACCTTGTGATTTTACTGCTGCTGCTGCAAATGAGGCTCACTACGCTACGTAAGTCACCTCAGAAAATAGGTAGCCATTTAACACCGTGGAAGCTCACGCAAACGTAACGCAAAGAATATTTTAGTTCGTAACAGGGGCCTGTGGCTAAATAATAACAGCCACACCGGTCGATCGATCAGGTTAAGCTACGCTTGTCGCGGTTGGTCTGTGGATGGGTGACCATATTTACACACAGAGACCCCTCCGTGCCTCGGCCCGGCTGTCATTCGTCGATCTTTGACAGTCGTTACGGCTCGTCAGAAGCACGGAAGTCTGGCAACCAGTCTTACTAATATCGTATTACCCAGTAACTGGGTTGTGTAGGTCAGATAGGCAGTCGCTCCATGTTAGAATGGAAGCCGACCTCAACATAGTTGGGAAAAGGCTAGGCAGATAATGATGATGATGATGAACAGGACATTTTTTATCCCACTGAATGTTCAAACATCATACTAAGTATCTCGTTCAATACTTCAGTTCACTTTCCGTTTTATGTTTTACAACCATTGTTAGTAAATCGTAACATTATGAGCATTTTATAGGTACCTCAACAGGGTATAAAGTCTATTTACGATTGGAAGTAAACTGAAAATTGCGGTCCTTACACGAAGTCGTAATATCATAGCTCCATAAAATATTTTATAATTGCAAACCATTATTTCGAAAATGACGAGTAAGGGATGGGATTACTTTGGGAGAAATAACGCAGCGTTATGTTTTATAGATTTAATAATAAAAAGTACTTATACCTACTATTTCCTAATTTCATCTTTTTTTATAAGTACACGTATTTCTGTAACAAATAAACCAATTTTTCTTCCTTCCTGTTTTGTTTACCAAGAGTCCTTTCATGTGAACACATAAATTAATGAGCTTTTATTTCCACCCTAGGGAAATACAGATTACACCTTCAGTGTGATCAATGTGCTTCAATGTAATCGATATGATAGATACACAGGATTATCAGTAGAAAATTTTAAATTAAAATCAAGCACTCGGCTAAAACACACAAGGTCAACGGTCAACGCGGAATCCAGGTCGTCACAGAAGACCCCTATACATCTAAAACAATTTACATCAATAAACATCACCCATACAACTCAACGTTTATATTATTATGTCGAAAGGAAACATAAATGTGAAATGTTTACATTTCTCTAGATAAACCTATAAAAGTATAAAGGCCGCTCCTATAAAAACTGTCGGCAAAAACATATCGACATCCGAGATCACATGGGAATTCGGCTTGATGTATCCCTGGAGTACGTATTCATACGTACCTACGTATTTTATACACAATAGATGTTTTTTTTGTACTTTGCATAACAGCCATCTACTGTTTTGGCAGTATGTCCTTCTTCAAGCAAGTTTATTTGGGAAGTTTGTTTGTTTGTTTGTTTGGGAGAGCGGAAGTTTTATGTCAAAATGCCTTCGACAATTTATCAAGTAGGGAAATAAGGTAACTAGACATTCATCATTCAAACGAAAACAATGTGGTAGTTGCGTAATACACTGTCAGTAGCATAATTTTATTATAAGTCCATGGTGCTATCTCACTCTTCCCTTTTGCACGTCCACCATTGTACAGTTCACGTGTGCCGCTCTTGTATTTTTACTACTTTCAATATACCACTGTTATTTTATCAAAAACCTCGTTTAACCAAGATAGGCAGTTGGTAAAGGAGAGGATTTCCTTTCTACAAAGGAACGTTTTAATTGTTACGTTACGTGCTTATATTAAGATTGATAAATACAGATGAAATTGAAACGCAGGTTTCAGCTTCTCTGAAGCCAGATTTACATAACAAGACTAGTTGTGCAAAATTAGTTATCCATTGATGGTTTCACGGGTAAATTATTTCTCAATTTACACCTGAAACTATCAATGAATATCTAAGTTTGCGCAACTAGTCGGTCATACAACTAAACGGTCTTTTGTTTCCGGATACCTACTATAGAAAGACATGAAAACAAAATTAAAAAAAACTCGATCATTTTCTACCAAAACCTCTATCGTCTGTTAAACTTTCTGCCATATTATTAACATGTTTAAATCAAAGCCAGAACGGTTTAGATAAATAAAATATATTTGCATCATAATTTCAGCCGAAAGACGTCCACTGCTTGACATAGGCCTCCCCCAAGCACCTCCACTTCGACCGGTTCTGTGCTTCTTGCCTCCAACGGGTTCCTGCGGCTTTCACAAGGTCGTCGGTCCACCTTGTGGGAGGCCTTCCAACACTACGTCTTCCGGTACGCGGTTGCCACTCCAGAACCTTTCGGCCCAATCGGCCATCTGTTCTGCGAGCAACGTGCCCTGGCCACTGCCACTTAAGTCTGGCAGTTCTTCGGGCTATGTCGGTTACCTTGGTTCTTCTGCGGATCTCTTCAATTCTGATTCGGTCACGCAGGAAAACTCCAAGCATATCCCTCTCCATCGCCCTTTGGGTGACTTTCGGCCTTCTAATAAGGACCTTTGTGAGCGCCACGTTTCAGTGCCATAGTTGCCGTAGAACGGAATGAATCGTACCTACTGACAACACGCACTGACTTTCTTTTTGAGACACTGCGGTATGTGGGATGAGAAGATATTGCGTAGCTTCCCGAACGCGGCCCAGCCGAGTCGGACTCGACGATTGACCTCTTTCTCGAAGTTTTACCCCAACTGGAATTCCTAAAATTTTCTACGTAAAAGGTTGCAGAACGTTAGGTCATGCAAAATGCACGGTTTAACTCGGCGAATCCAATATTTATTTTGCTATGCTCAAATATTATTTTAGAAATCCGATGTATAAAATAAGGAGACCACCGTATAACAATTAATTCTATGTGAGGTTTTATGAAAACTGAAACGCAAAGACTGAATTTTAGTTTGCGTTATGAAAATACACTCATTTATCAATTAGGCACGCCCACTATGAGTTGCCAAAAACTTGATGATGTTTTCATAGATATCTCGACTTGAATGTTGTTCAGATAACTTCAACAAACAACTGCCAATCGGCAGTTGATTTTAACTTCGTTGTTGTTTTTATTTTGTTGATTTTGTCTTGATAAAATCAGGGAGAAGGACGTTGAACAATAACGGAAAACAAGTTAAAAGTCAAACATACCGGAACTTACACAAGAAACTGTAACTACGTTTAAAATACCGGGCCACCAAGTAAAGAAGCAGTAACTTACCTATACAAATAAATTTATAGCGTCTATATTGGTTACTTAATCACCGCATACGCAACCATAAATGGGAGTTATGAACGTTTTTATTAACCCTAAGAATAACTCTATTTGAATTGGCGCGGGCAAGGAACTCTAGTATGTAATGAACTATTTAGAACCCATAGCTTTTTATTGGGAATAATATCGAGTAGAAGGCAAAGCAGTAAAAGATTGGACGATGTTTCTACGACAGTAAAAACTTTTTGTAGCAAACTTTACGAAAACATCCATACAAACTATAAATAACATCCATACTAATATTATAAATTCGAAAGTAACTCTGTCTGTCTGTATGTTACATTTTCACGCGTAAACTACAGAACGGATTTCGATAAAATTTTGGCAGAGAGATAGATTGCATCCCGGGGAAGGACATAGGATAGTTTTTATCGACATACCTCGCGGGCGAAGCCGCGGGTGGAGGCTAGTACATTTCTAAACTCACGCATTCATCCCAAGGGGGGATTCAGAAATGACAGAATCCCACCTACTAGGATCGTTTACGTTCATACATCTGCGAGGTAATAGCGTAAAACACCATCAGTAGCAATGGGTTTAATTTTGACAGTTCAACAACATTCATTGCGCTATTTACGCTGTTGAGCAGACACATTTTTCCAACATAAGAAGCAATGGATTAGCAATATCCTTCAAAATGATTCAGATTGAGATTTATAGTGTGTTACGCAATTGTGTGTGTGCCAGTCATACACGCACACCGGTTAAGAGTAGGTACTATGCACCTCACCAAAGTATACGAAAACATTGAATTAAAAATGGGCTATTAAAATGTCTTCTATCTTTAGAAAGAGTTACCGAGATGTCGGACGAGATTCAGCAAGGTGATAAATTATTTGATTTTATAGCCACGCCAACAAAGGGAACAGTATTCTCCTGCTGTTGATAACAGTTAAATGTTTATAAGTGCCTCGTTATTCGTCATTATCATTCTCAGTTGAAATTAAATAGGTATACATTAAATTATTCGAATAATTTAACCAATAAATAAGCACTGCAGATAATTTCTTGAGATTCTAAATCACTGGACCTTTGTGCTTGAAAGTATCACAAATTATACTATTGTGTTGCTGAATTAATTTCTAAATGTGCATATAAAGGGGTTTTTAGAACAGATTTATGTTACGAAATTTGGACCGTTTTGCGCTCATTTTCAACAGTAAAAAGCTTTAGACCTGAATTCCTGTTACGCTGACGTCGGTCGCGTACGTTGGTCTCGCGTGAGAATATATATTATGTTCTCTAAAGCACCATACTGGGACGCTGACGTCAGCGGCGCGTATGTTGGTACTTAGTACTGACCGTACGCGACCGACGTCAGCGTGACAGAAATTATGATGAAATTAAATACGCTTTGACAGAAATCACAATTTTGTCGATTACATAGAGTGGCAGGGACATCAACGTGTATCCTGTTACCATGGATTCATTCAGTACAAGATTCTGAACGCCTGCGTCGAAATATTAAAAAAAAAGGTGTTCCATAAATTTTTACCACTTCTGTATTGCACTTTTCTATGAAACACTTTTTTTTTAAAACCGACGAAAAGTTTCTCCGCTTAGGGGTCTAGAATTATGTGCCACTCAGAATTATTAACTTTTGTTTTGAACTTACATAAGCAGGTACTCGTAATTAACGTTATGGAATCAGACAATGGCTAATGAATACATTACGTAAACGAGGGACATTCATCAAGGGAGTGTAGTGGTTGGATGGTAAAATTGGTTTATTTTTCTGAGTAAGTAAATTCCCATAGTGAATGTCCCTTGTATCACCTAATCGAAAGAGATGTCAGCATAAGAGAAGGGGCCCGTCAGGGGCGAAGCCTGCCGGGGCAGCGGGATTGTCCGAAAGGGTTACCGCTACCCCGGAACATAAAGGGCTAAGGAAGGAACACGGATGGGTTTTAGTCAGTAAGAGTCTCGCTTCCGCTCCACCTAAAGCGGGAGGGGTATTTTTTTGATTTCCCATCCTTAAAAAAAAAGCCAAATTGCTGAAGGTTGGTAAAATAAGTACAAAAGTCTTTTTTAATTGTCATAAATTTTATTGTCTAAACTGTTTCGGCAATTCTTGTCTATATAAAACTACCATTTAGAAGGGGAATTACAAATTCTTTAAAAGTACTTTTATTAAATTATTTGACTTTGACTTTGTCAAAGCTCGTGTCGTAGCTTTGTTTGTTTTGTTAATTGCTCGGTATTGTCGTGACGTCATACGAGTACTTGCAACACCTTTAAAGGTACCCATGTAAGCGCACCTTTATATTTAAGTTAAATGAAAGTTTGGCGTGCATTAATTACAGCTCGAGAGAATGCAGTATAAACTGAAAAATAAGTGGATCTATTTAATTCTGTTGAGTCAGAAGAAAGTTATGCTTCAGAAAATTTTTATGTTTTCATAGCTCTTTTATAGCGTGGTTATTAAATCAAGATTTGCAAGCGAATCATTTGCATTCAATTCTAAAGAACTTATGATGCTTTCTGTCTCTTTTTACGACATTGTGAGATGAACTGTCTCAGGAAAAGAGTGAGAGAGAGAAAGATATAGATCTACTACATAAATCATCGATCTTCTACTAGTTAATATTTACTTTTATTATTTTACTAACTATTTATTAAAAGCAAAAACAAGAAAAACAAATCGTGTTTCCAGCAGTAGGAAGACATATTCTAATGATAGAATTTACTTAGCAGAACTATCGCAGCAAAACCCTAAGATCACAAAGTGAATTTGTAACCTCATCAACTAGTAACGTTAGTAACTTTGCCCCGTAGGTACTTAGTAATTGTGTAACATGTCAATGTTTAGAGTAATGTTGTAACTTTGTTAGGAATATGAAACATTTGAATTACAAAGCTATTACACAAGTTTCCTTTATCGTGGGAATTGGGATTACCTGCTTAATTTGCTCATTGATATGTTTTGCTAAAGGGAATAGGATATCGTGCAGAGAAACCAGGTTTCGCTGACATATATCATGATACATATCACGATATTATATCAATTGATATTCACACTAATATTATAAAGGCAAAAGTTTGTGAGTGTGTGTGTGTGTGTTTATATGTTTGTTTCTTCTTCACGCTCAAACGGCTGGACCAATTTTGATAATATTTTGTGTGAAGCTGACACCCTTTCTTTTTTGTTTTAGGATGGTAAATCATCAAATGACCCCTCCCGCTCTGGGTGGAGCGGAAGGGAGTGTCAGACTCTTACTGACTAAAACCCATCCGTGTTCCTTCCTTAGCCCTTTATGTTCCGGGGTAGCGGTAACCCTTTCGGACAATCCCGCTGCCCCGGCAGGCTAGCTGACATCCTATTAGACATTAATTAGCTGCGCCAAGCGGTTTCACCCGCGTAAATGTCGATCCCGTGGGAATATGGTGATAAAAAGTGGCGTATATGTTAGCTGACACCCTGGATTAACATATATGTATGTATATAATTTAGCCACCGCAAAATAACTAAGTATTATAACTATGTTGCTTATCTCTAAAATGTGATTTCATTATAATTAAAGTAAACAATTGTAATATTAATGCTCAATCTTGACATGTTAACTCTTAATAATTATTATTTTCCTCTTTCAATATTATTTCTCAATTTTTATTTTTATCCAGCCTACACCATTTGTAATATGAATGCTCAATCATAATATTTGATAAAAAAAAAATTTCCTTCTAATTTTATAATTTGTACTCATCATTCATAATTTATTTTCTCTATTTTTATCGTGTTTACACCTAGTTATTGTATATGCATGCTGTGGTCTCCTGTAATTGAAGGAGCACACGTGAAGAACTTTTGTTATTATTGTAAGTTTCTATTGTATATGTGTATCCTTTGTTGGAGATCCTCAATAAAATAAAATAAAATATGCTACTTTTTATCCCGATATTCCCACGGGATCGACATTTACGCGGGTGAAACCGCTTGGCACAGCTAATTAATCTCTAATTATTTGTTGCTTTTATAATAAAAACGACAAAATAATCAAACAAAAACTATTATTCTACAAAGAAAACACATATAAACCACTTACAGAATGAAAATCGTAGGTATATTTTTATACACGATATAGGTACCTATATCCCATAATCTATCGGATATATATCAAATAAGGGATATTTTGATATTTATTATAAAATATCGGATTTTTACGAACCCTGCTTGTAACAATACAATGACTCACATCTGAATTATTTCAATAGCAATTTATTGCAAGACCAATAAATACTACAGCCGTATTAATGACAATCAAAGCTTCGTTGGTCCACACATATTTCCTCACAGTGATAGAATAATTTAATTTCAATTATTACTATTCAAACCCATTCCGTTTCGGATATCCTTGGATACGAGCTTAAGCCTTAATCAGTGATTGACTACATTGACATCAGAAACTTAGTAACAGACAAAGCCCTACTAATACACACACAAATAGTACTAATTATTATAACACTCTTAACGTAAACTAAGTAATTACGTAGATACAATAATCCGCATCAATCTAAATCACATCGCCGAAACAGTGCACGATCCGTCACAATTCCATTTGTCGGCCAGAAATCATCCTGTCGTAAATGGTCACTGCGACAACGTCAACGGTATGTATTGACGTTACACCGAACTGTAAACGTCACAGCTGGATGATACTAACATGACGTCACGTTATACATGACAGAAATCCGTGGCTTTTCATGGATATCCTGAACGTTGAAATGGATATTGTGGGTCAGATCACTGATTGCTGGGGGCTAAGGTGTGGTACAGACCATCAAACTGATAAACTTTTTCTATAGGACCAACTTCGTACATAATGACATTTGATTACTGACAATAGTTAGTTCCCTAAATATTTAATTTCTTGGAAATGTTTTTGGGCGTTATTATGATTTGTTTATTTTTTTTATTTTAAGCATTTTATTTTCTTGGCATTTTAATTTTCGGTCTTTTTTATTTTTGGACATTTTTATTCTTGGACATTTTTTTTTATTTTTGGTCGTTATTGTAATTTGGAAATTATTATAGTAATCCGAACCGTGTGCTGTGACGCCGTCCTTTTAACGTCTCATCTCATTATGTACCCACACCAACTTTAGCTCTGTATATCTTTAGTCGCATTGTTTCGATATAATAATACTCGCCTATCGTCTGACTTCATTGTAAAATGTATATTTCTTTAAGGCTCCAGGCACGACACGACAACGCGACGTGACTCTAGTAGAACAATTTCTATGAAAACTTGACCGAAACAAACTCAGAGGTCAGTCTCTTTTAAAGTCCAGACATATTCTTGGTCAGGCCTTATGAGGAGATGGTCTTTTGAGAGAACAATACAAATTGGAGTGAGCATTTTGTCTAGTCAGTGCCAGTTAGTTATAACTAGGAACATGTCGATGTGCATAAAAAATGTGTACCTAAATAGAAACAAACTTCATCAAGTTTGTTTCTATTTAGGTAGACTATAAATAGTATCTTAAAGTGAAGGTCAACAAGTCATCACTTGTTGACCTTCACTTTAAGATACTATTTATAGTCTCTGAGATATAAGACAAGTTGCTAGCTAGCCCACCAAAGAGACACGGTAACAAAGTCACCCTATATGTGTAAATCTTGAAAACTACTGAAGCGATTTTAATGGTCCGTTTATCGCTGAAGTTCGTTTTTTACGGCGGGTTCAAAGTTGACAAAATAACCTTGTGATAACTTGTGTAACAAGAAGGAGCTGTTTGCGAAAATGTTTTGAATTAGTTACTTCTGAAAGACTGACTATATAAAATCGATTACGAAGTAACCATTTTTAACAACATTGTAGAATTTTAGTATCTTTTCAATGACATAGAAATGTGCCTAACTTAGTTACATTCGCTGTAGATAGGTAACAATAACTTTATATTTATCTCAACTTCATAACTTATTATCATCTGCCTAGCTTTTTCCAAACTATATTGGGGTCGGCTTCCAGTCTTACAGTATTCAGCTAAATACCACTATTTATATTCAGCGACTACCTATCTGACCGCCACAACCCAGTTACTGGGTACAGGATACCCCTTGGTAAGACTTGTTGTCAGACTTTTGGGCTTCTGACTACTAGTTTTGTCAAAGATCTACAAATAACGGCCAGGACCAATTACTTAGAAGTGCTTTCCGAGGCACGGAGGGTCTCGGTATGCATCTAATGGGTGGTCACCTATCCACGGACCGACCTCGGCAAGCATTGCTTAACCTTGAATATCGTCCCGCGGCTGTTATTATTTAGACACGAGCCCCTCTTCGATCTCAACTTCACAAGAATCTAAAATTAAATTTGGGCTAACATCCTAACCGTGTAATAAATAAATAGAGTAATTCAATATTAGTTATGAGTTACAGAAAAATAACCTAAAAATATGTTGAGACTATTTATGACGATTAACTAGAACGCACAATTTTATTGGAAGCAATAAATTAGGAGATCACATCTATATAGACTATGGTAATAAGAGAATAAAAAACAGAATACATTTGCTTATTTTTACGTACAATACGAAATAAGGCAGCATTAAATACCTAGTATTATAAAAGACACTAAACTGAAGTACGCTCAAATTCAGGAAGAAATGTTACATGATAGGTCTGTACCTATCATGTAACATTTGGTACGTCTTTTGTGTGGAAATAAACTTCTGTACAAATATTATCTGAAAGCCATTGATTAATCCTGAGATACATGATTCACATAAGGGGCTCATGGCTAAATAATAACAGTCGCATGGATTAATCTAAGGGTTTAGCAACGCTTGTCGAGGTCGGTCTGTGGATGGGTGGTCCCTTCATGCTAAGGAAAACACGTTAAGCAGTTGGTCCCGGCCGTCATTCGTAGATCTTTGACAGTCGTTACGGCTAGTCAGAAGCTCGAAAGTCTGACAATCAATCTTACTAAGGGTTATCGAGTCACCCAGTAACTGGGTTGTGGAGGTCAGATAGGCAGTCGCTCCATGTAAAATACTGGTACGTAGCTGCATCCCAAACGACTAAAACTACTAAGACTAAAAGACTATTTTAATTTAAAAGAAAGCGATACTGGCACAAATAGAACAAATCTTTTTAGTGAAAACACTTTAAAGGTATCCGTAAAGAGATGTGAAACAATTCCATTGAAGGAACATCTAAAATGGTACATAATACTGCACTTTAGTGCCAGATATGAGGGTGTATATTCAAATAAGTAGATGATACAACAAAACAATGAAACTACTAACATTCATCGTTAGGTTTTTTATTGAGATTTCACATTGAAAGGATAATTATTATATAGACGTTTGTTTTGAACTACATGAGATAAAGATATTATGTTGTTTAAATGTAATGGGAGAAGCCTGATGGAGCTGATGGTGAGGCTATAGAAAACTAAATTATAATACATAATCAGTCATAATGTTCCTACTGCTGGGACACATGCCTTCACTTTTCGAAAGTGCGGGTTGGTAGATGTCTCATGCCTTCAAATTTTTGATTCTAGGACATGCTGGTTTTCTCACGATGTTCACCGTTTTGAAAGGAATAGTGATGAAATTATATACGTACATAAAGAAAAGCGCTTGATTATAATAATAATTGATGCAATAACTAAGAATAATAATATACAAAATAAAGCCTTAGAGATGAATATAATGTTAATGTCAAGCTGTCAGCTCATTTCTTATTTGCGGTTGCAAGAAATAACAAAGACGTAAAACTGAAATTAGGGTCTCTCAAGTTTTATGAGTAATGGTTGAAAAACAGCCATTTTAATGTTACATCTAAGTCAGCAGAAACTTTTACAATGCAGCGAAGAATCCAAATGAATTATTGATTTCAGCTGAAAGACGTCCACAGCTGGACATAGGCGGGGAGGCCTCCACTTTGACCGGTTCTTTGCTTCCCGCATCCAGCGGATTCCAGCGGTCATCGGTGCACCTTTTGAGGGGCCTTCCAACGCCACGTCTTCCGGTACGCGGTCGCTACTCCAGAACCTTTCGGCCCCATCGGCCATCTGTTCTGCGAGCAATGAGTCCTGCCCATAGCCTCTTAAGTTTGGCAATAATTCGGGCTATGTCGGTTACCTTGGTTCTCCTGCGGATCTCTTTAATTATGATTCGATCACGTAGGGTAAGTCCTAAAATAAATTATGATAAATATAATTCTGTTTATAATACAAACCGTGGAGATACTATAAAATGAAAAGAAAAATCTTAAAAGAAATACCTAATTGAAAACGAAAATGAAAGGAGTACTCATAATAAATTTATTTATAGAATACGAGCATCTTAGAAACGTCCACTGTTCTTTTATGCAAACACTTTACAATTATAATAAAATAGTTTTGCAACAAAATTAAATGGTTACTAACGACTCATACTTTTCAGTACCCGATTCATTTTATTTACATTTCTTCATTTAAATATAACAGAAATCGGCTTACTCGTATTATACTTGTGAGTGAAATGTACATCTATACATGATCTGTACTAATAATAAAGTTGAAACGCGCTAATATATGGAACTACCAATTGTTTTTTTTTTTGCGTTTGATAGTTCAATTCTTGAGGAAAACTATAAGCTCTTTTACATCACGCTGGGACCTTTAGGAGCCGAGCAAAAAGAAAAAAGTCAGAAAGAACGCTTAGCCAAAACGAAGTAATAGCGCGGGCAGGCGATGCGATGCGACAGGATGGGTCGGGGGAACAAGAAACTTCACGCGGACGAAGTCTAGTGTGGATACAAAAAAATATATTTTCACTACGACCTTCATCACAAAATTATCCCTTTACAAAAGAGGTCAAAACTGAAGATCAGATCGAACGATTTAGGCTTTCAAACCTTACAGACATCAAATAATGTAAGTATGGGAGCTTTTTAGGGTTCCGTACACAAATGGTTTGACCCTATTACTAAGGCTGTTGGACGGACAGTGCTACAGACAGACATCTGTCACAGGGCTGTATCTGTTGACCCGTACTACTAATACGTTTACACTTGAAATTTTTAAGTAAATTCCCATAAAATCCTCATAAAATTAACGGCTTTTTTCGGTGTTTTTTTTTGCTCGTTACTAAAGTTTATTATTAACTATGTAGTGTTAAGCGGTGGTACGGAACCCTTCGTTTGCGAGTCCGACTAGCACTTAGCCGGTTTTTTTCACACATTTCAACCCACGCGCACATACTTATTCACTAAAAGCTTTTGCACCCGGCAAATGTTCACCGACCCGATACATCCTCGTAAAATGTATTTGACATCCGAAGATGGGATCAATTGACTCAAATATTCCTTGTCTTTCCCAAAGAATCGTTTTGAATATCTTTAGTGCTGAATAAAATCGAAGTTTCAAAAACAACTGAGAGGGACGTTTTGTTAGGCAAAACTCTCGTCCGTTATTTGAAATTAAAATATTCTGAAAAGCCATGTTATCTTTGCAATTATTAGCCTGGCCAAATGTTGGCTTGGAAGCGAAATTGGTAATCTACAAGGTGTAACGGAATAAGCACAAGTGCTGCACATAATTTGTTGATAATTGACTATTGAATCGATTTCAGTATACAACTTTTAATACTTTTTTTTTATTATGTGTTTTGTCATACTGACCGCAGATTGAGCCAAGGAAATACGTTTATAATGCATAAAGTAATGCTATCACGATTTTCTTAATAATAATAATTAGCTTTATAAAAAAATGCTTTTAACTCAATAGGTACTCTAATTGGGGTGTATGAGGTCTTCTGTTAATTATGTTACATATCATACATATATGTTGGGAAATTGACTTGGGGCCAATGTGTGTACCTATCGCAAGCCGTTCGCTGATCCGGGTAATTGAATATCCATTAAGACTTATAGTATGAGCAACAAAATACATAACAGATATCGAATACCTAAATACTAAAGTTTAATCATTCCTGTTCAATAACTGGTGAAATTCATGGATTTTCCGGATATGATGACATCATCTTTATCATTTTCTTTCTTACATCGGACTTTACACTTTTTATGTGATTTTTATTTGTTTTTATCTGATGTACTTGTTCTGATATACAGGTAGGTACCAGGTACCTATGTATCAGAAGGACAATTCTCGTAATTTAAAACGTTCAAAATCTAGTCGCAGTCTCATCTCGGCAACAAACAAATGTCAAAAATGTAAGGAAATTAGAGGTATTTTTGACAGATTGAGACTGAGATCAGATGGTGAACGTTCTTAAAATTACACAAATGGCCCCTGGATATTAAATTTTCTTTCTTTCCTTCATTATTTTATTTACACATTTCTTTGGTCGACTACTTAAAGGTTTATTGTATTAAGTTGCTTTGCTTAACGAATTATGTTGCTAACTGTACCTATATTCTCGCAAGCTTATAAGTTCACGTTTTAATAGAATATGAATTTATGAAAACCCGTTACTCTCTGAGCTTCAAATTAATTAAACGTTTTATTAGAATTGCTTAAGTTAGCGTGATTTTCATTAATGCGCTAGGTAGGCCACGAAATTCAGTCAGGTTGTAGGTAT
Organism: Gortyna flavago; assembly: GCA_963669345.1. NCBI lineage: Eukaryota > Metazoa > Arthropoda > Insecta > Lepidoptera > Noctuidae > Gortyna > Gortyna flavago. The sequence goes on from OY770135.1 coordinate 13,807,668, forward strand.
GTTGATTTAAATATGACTACAGAATAATAATAATCATTAAAATCATCTACACAACCCTCTAAGTTCATATAATCGCATTGCTTGGTATTTCATGAACACACTGACACTGACCTGCAAATTGCAAAATAAAACGTAAAAAAATGAATTTCGCGGGCTAACTTACCGCATCCTTTAAGTATTCTGTTAAATCCTTACGCAGAATCTTTAGCTTCAAATGAAGTTTCGTATCGACATGAACATCAGTAAACACTTCAATCAATCAATCTTCTTCAATCTGCCGAAGCCTATTTGCTCGTATTTTCCGTCGAAACCTCAATCATGTTTAATTTAGTTCGAGAAGCTCATCAAGCATTCCAGTCGATGCGACCAAAAACCGGGAATCACATCACGATTTGCAAACAACCGGTTCTCTATGGGTAAATTGTACCTATGTATCTGTGTTGTGTTGTGTACGTTTAACGTGTGTATGTACTTACAGGTACAATCAGCTTGATGTGTGCCACTCGCAGTCCTGCGAACAAACGGAGTTTGGATTAGTTATATCGGTAACGTGAACGATTTTCAGTCAAGGCTGCCGTGCATGCGGTTCTGTGAGGTTCTCATAGGTTTCTTTTATCAAGCTTGAGGGAAGGCACAAACTGCACCGCATTACGCGGCGGGGTGCGTGAAACGGAGCCAAATTCCACGCGCGGAAGCGCGTTTTTATTGAACTTGTGTGTAAAAATATACGTGTCGACCATCATCTCCTCCGTTTGTTCGTCGGTTAAAAAATCACGCGTGGGGTGCACGTTATCTGCGTCCCGCTACGTGATGCGGTGCAGTGTGAGAATCGCCTAACTCTTATCTCTAAGTTTACCTTTTCAATCTTTGTTTTTTCACCTTTTCTGTTGTTTGTTTAATACCTGTATTGTGTCTTTTGTTGCACTGAATAAAAGTTGTATCTATATATCTAACTATCTTTGATGTTTGAAGGAAGATGGAGTAGCTGACATATTTTGACGGCAAAGGATCTTTCGTAAGTGTATTGATAGATCAGTGGGTCGTCTATATTGACAGCTAATATTCCAATAGAAGATCTAACGTCAGTTTTTGCAAAATTAACACATAACATTACGCCTGTATTGTCCGAAGGGTTATACAGAGGTGTAGGTACCCACATTTCAAGTTAGTACACCCACATTTTGCCAGTTATGTTTAATCAACCGGGCACAAATCCAGACCCCGTGCTGCTGCTCAGAAAGTCAACCCAACCCAATAACGCTGTGCCCGGCCCGGGAATCGAACCCCAGGACCTCATGCTCAGCATTAGCGCTTGCACTTGATGTATATTATGTTTATGCGGGCACCAAACACTGCGGTACCGTGCTTTTTGTGACAGATCTCAGCCATAAGCGTAAGGCCCGGACTCCACTGAAGCGGAGCGGAAACGTGCAGGAGTCATCCAATCACAGACGAGACGAGTGACGCGATGAGGATTTCAACCATTGTAATTGGTCGATTCCTGCACGTCTCCGCTCCGCCTAGCTCCGCTTCAGTGGAGTCCGGGCCTCAGTCCAGGAATGTGTAACCGGCTGCACGATACAGGAACTGATGGACGCTAGTGATAGCGCCAAACACAAAATTCTGAGCAAAGTCCATTTAGATTGCCATCGAAACGCTAAAAAGAAGTAGCGCTTGGGATCACTAGGCAAACGATGCAGTCGTTGATGCAGAAATGATAAGTGAAAATAATGATGTGTCATAAAATATGATCATTTAAATACGAAAAGTTTCGCTTTCGTTTAAGACTGTTTTTAACCGATTCAAAAAAGGAGAAGGTTCCCAATTTGAATGTATATACATATTTTTTATGTATGTTCGGGGATAACTCCGTCATATACTTAGGATTTGCAATTATTTTTTTTATTGGAAATAAAAAGAATTTTGCTTTGGTTGGATAGTTTTTGAGTTACCTACAATAATACGATTTTTTTCCACTTAGTTTATATTGATGATGTTTTAATAACTCCCTGTCACTGATATTTACATAGCAAGTAGGAAGAGTTATATGAGCTTGTGTGGGGTAGGTACAACTAAAAAGTGAAAAATAAAAACTTTCTCAAAAAAAAAAAACAGTGCAAAGTGAAAAATTACGTTAATTACGGCAGTCGGTGTCAAAAAACTGAAATGCGTAAAGAACGACACCAAATCGCTTCTATAAAAAAAAGGTTTTTTCTTCAGTTTTCAACTAGCAACATCCGAATCGATTTTACGATGGATTTTAAACCAGTGAAACGGAACTAGGAGTAAGCTTTAGATTGGAAAGTCGGAGTTTTCAAGCGTGGAATTGACAACAGTAGCGCTATTTCAAAATGTAACGCGTTGGTGACGTTATTCTTACCAAATACTACAACAATCCTTTCTTAAATCCCGTCTATAAAACGTCCAGGGCCCACATTCTGTATTATATGTACTACTCGCAAACCACGTTAATATCGTGTCTTGTTAACGGCAAGGAATGGAAATGTCAATCATACGGGCAACATGTATTTTGACAGTTCAAACCACGCCAATGTCTCATAGAGAATATCAGCAAATGTATAAAGAAATTGACGTGGGCGAATTAGGGCCGGGCCGAATTAATGCCGCCATTATTCCATTGCAAAAATGAGATGGTGCTATCGGCGTTCTATAGCTCCGTCTCTCTTTCATATTGGAATAACGGTGGCATTAATACGTCACCCCTGTTTATCTTTATTGTTCTGTGAAAAATATTCTAACTAGCCCAAAAGTCGGACAACCAGTCTCACCAATTATTAGATTTTTGCTATCACTGCACTGGAACGACTAGATACTATTAAAAGTGGGCTATTCGCCTACCGATTCTATACCACAGCGCGAAGGACCTTTGTAGCAAAGAATCTCTGAAATATCAGTAGCAAGGTCCCTATTAATGATATAATATTGGTAATAAGGAGTATTTATGTAGTACCTACCTACTTGACATCGAAACTGCTTCAAGAGACGCACGCATTCAAGACCGTTTAGTCCACTCTCGACCCCTCGACCCCCAAACTAGGTGTAGTGGGGGTAAGTTTCCATACAGGCTACTTATTAAGAGGACAATTTAAATTATATTCAGATCTCGGAGGGTTTGTGGCTAAATGATGACGCCCGCACGGGTCGATCGAAGGTTAAGCTACGCTTGCCGCGGTCGGTTCGTTGATGGGTGACTGTCTATTACCTATCGAGACCCCTCCGTGCGTCGGTTTGTCCCAGCTGTCATTCTTAGATCTTTGACAGTCGTTACGAGTACTTAGAGGCCCAAAATTCTGACAACTGGGTTGTGGGGCTCAGGTAGGCTGTCGCTCCTTGTAAAATACTGGTATTTAGCTGCATCCGGTTAGACTGGAAGCTGGTCCCAAATTAGTTTTGAACAGTCTAGGTAGATTGATTGCTTTCTGAAAAATATTCAGGTAACCAACCAAACCATTTTAAAGGATGTTGAATTTACTTTCAAAAGACATGTCTGAGGCAATAGAAATCCGATGTGCTACAAATCAAATAAATCAGAATTCTATAGTTGTACAATAATCTTAATTTCTGAAACTGCAAGAGCCAATACACGTAGTTGAAAGCCTTATTAGGCATTCCTAACACATATAAAATGAAAGATTAAGCCATAAACTTGTTCTGGCTGTTAGGAAAAATCTGGCCGCTTGTTTGTGTAAATCTCCAGAGCATCTTCTTTCCCACAACACATTTATGTAATCAGGACAAAAAATACGAGCACCAATAAAAATACGTCATTCATATGTCTTGTGTTGCGTTAGTGTTTTGTTTTTATCTTGATGCTTCCAGTTAAATAGCGTTATTCTATTTCGGGGCTTACAATTTGAGGAATCTCGTTCGTCGGTTTCCGGAAATTACTATTTTCTAAAGTATGAACAATAGTTTCTAGCAATAAACCGAAACTTACTCCAGAGGACGCAAAACTTTCTGATTCCAGGAAGGAAATTTTAAACAGTCGCCAAATTATTAAGCTGTCAAAGTATTTTGCTCGGTGCTTCCGAAACAAGAATTTTCTCCACAGGTACTTGAGAAGCGGAAAGCATTAATTGGAGCAGTTGTTACGTGTAATTAACAGAAGAAGTATAAGTGCCTAATTAACGTATCCACAAACAAGTCTTAATAAAGTTCAAGGTATGATCGTGGGTTCATTATTTACTAATTAGTCGGCGTTAACAGAACTGTGGGACCTTGGAACAGTATCGAATAGGTACTTGCTGAATTATTAAGTCTAGCAACGCTCAGGAGACTAAGGGCCAAGATTGAATTATTTATGTACGTAATGATTACTGAACAATATGGAAGCCAAATTCACTTTGATACTAACCAATTTTGAAGTTGGGAAGTCCAATTTAAGTCTTTAACTAAGTGGCTTCTGAGTACTGACCCAAATATGAAGAGTTACAAAGTTATCTTCAGAAGCAGGGACACGAAATAATCTCAATGCCAACAATAGCATCAGATGGCAAATTGGAAAAGGCCCTTTAAATATAACAAGTCGTAATCGTAAAAGTTCTTAGGTATTAATGGTAATGGCTCGTTTATTTAAGGGCTTTTTTATGAGGCTTCGCTACCGTTGATATTATTTCTGTAGAAATTGCCAAACTAAACAAGGACATCAAGAATTCCGTGATTTTAAATTGGAGTTTTTATCCATCGCCGTACGATGGATAAAAACTCCAATTTAAAATCTATTCTTTTATTTATCTAATAAAGTAACAAAGCAAGAAGAAACGGTCTCACAATAACGACTGTCCAAATGCAGAGCATGATACCTTAAAGTCAAATACTGGTGAAAATGACAGATCTACATAACAGCCTTTAAGCAGATATGACGGCCATTGCACTTCTAGAAAACAGTAGCATAAAACCGTAGACAGTATATTCTCAATTCTTTAAATAAGTACCTACGGAAAATGAATTTAATATTCTGAGCATACAGTTCGTTAAACTGAAAATTACTTTTCATTTAACTTTCTACCGTGTGCAAAAATATCTTTCGAATATTTAATAATTTCATCTCTCATTTCTTTTTAACTTCGTAAAGTTTCAGCTCCATCGCAATTTCTATTTTCTTACTTAAAGTCTAAGAAAAATATGAGACAGCAAGATTAAAGAGGTTTTAATCTTCAACATTTATGAGCATAGAAAAACAGATAATTCGCCAACTAAGGTCAAGTTTAATCAAAGTAATGGTTTTCTGTGGAAATTTATTAAAACCCTTGATTGGGTCCTTGATATAGATGTCTGTCTTAAGACATAGGGGCTGTTCAAGGGTAGGGTTGAATTACTTATTACTAAGTACGGGTACTAGGAAATTTTATGATGGCAGTTTGGTTTTTGTTCAATTAAGGCGCTACTCGAAAATCTAAAATCCTCTAAAACCAACTAAGCGAGCGAAAGTGATACAATTACTTTTGGATCACAAAAGAAGAGAATTTGCTATAATGTGCGTGGTCTCGGAATAAAACCACGTAGGTGCCCAAACGAATTTACTCCTTTTTTAACAAAATAAATGAATTCATTTTAAAACTACTTTGAGTAAACTTTGATATGATAATTCTCTATGTTTTAAAATAAATTCCATTGAATAACTCTTAAGCGTTACGCCATGATGTCGAAAAAAGTTAAAAAATATTTTTACTTTACTTAATAATTTTTTTTGTATCGAGAAATATTCATTGAATCGTGTATTCCTTTTACATGATATCTATTAGAACAAAGAGTCAAAAAACATATACCAAAATGTTAAATCTCTATTCCACATACTTAACAAGTTACACGAAATAGAAAAACCACATTTTTTCAACATATAATATACACAGTATATGGTTGTGATGGTGCGGAAAGTCTTATGAATGGGGGTTTAAGGTCTTAATTGAAATGATTTGTTGTCTGAAATCTTCTACCTATATTAACTCGATATATATAGGTACTTCTTAATTTATACTATTTCTACCTCTTGCTATCATTTGACGTCTTTCACTTCAACTTTCTAGCAGTGTTGTTATTACCAATCGTCTTTAATTTACCATTCTGATAAAGTTGCCAATCGTTCAACCTCTCAGCTATATTTCTTCTACCAATACGCACCCTTTGCGTAGATAGGGAACCCTAAAAATAAAAGTCATCTTAAAACAGTAAAAGCACATGAGGTTTCTGTTTCACTCAACCCAGCTAAGTCCCAAAACACCGTCTATAAATAATTACTCTCCAAACTTCTCATCAACGACACTATGTACCTGAATGACGATAGTTTAAATCTCTTCCAAGCCCAACTTATCACTTAGAACATGTAACTATCAGACTAAAGTTCCGATGGATAACTCCCATGTTTCACACCTATCCATGTAATCGATTTGCCGACTAGCTGAACGGTAAATTTACTAGGAAGTTAGATACCCATCGCAGTTGGTTGCATCCTTGATATATAAAAGGAGGAGTTACAGTTGTACGATAGAATTAGAGCGGTTTATCGGGGTAAGTTTTGTTTAATTATTTAGCTGTTCTAATAAGCAGTGATGAACCGTTTTGTGTATCGGACCTTAGGGCATCCAGACGCAATGTAAGTTACCAGCCCTGCCTAGTTGCTATTCCACCAATTCGCACTAAGCGTTTTCAAATGTCTTTTTTAATGCGCACAGCAACAGTGGAACTCTCTACCTGCGTCTGTGTTTCCGAGAGCATACAACCCGAATCTCTTCAAAGTGAGATGAATAGGCTTCTGGGTAAGCTCACTCCATCTTCGACTTTGTCTCTGTCACCTCTGACCTAGACCAGAGTCAAGAGCAAGCCAATTAAAAAAAAACGAAATTCTTGGCGGTGCAAACTTTTAGTCTTAAAACGAAAAAAGAAAACATATAATATAATCTTATTACATAAGTGAAAGAGAGTGGTAGTCCAGAGGTAACCCCACTTACGAGTTGTAGGTCGTGAGTTTGGATCCAGGCAGGCACATTACTTTGTGTAATTTATTTCATCACCACTGCTCCCACAACGGTGAAGGAAAACATCGTAAGAAAACCGGCATGTTCTAGAACAAAAATTCGAAGACATGACTGTGACATCTACCAACCCGGACTATCCCCGGGCCTCCTGAGTCCTAGCAGTGGGAACTTATCAGTCTAGCTATGTACCTAATTATAAAAACTGAAAACCTCTGACGTCATTGTACTAAGAAGAACTTTTACTATGGGACCAAACCTGAAATCGCGAAATAAAAACAGCGGCTCCATACATTTACGTTCGCATAACTTGACAAAATGTAGGGAACAGCAGAAATTTTTTTCGTGACTTCTATGTTGTTCCCATTGTTAAAGTTGTTCGTAATGTAGTTGGTAAGTACTAAGGGATACAATACAATACAACGTTCTGGGACGGAAAGTAAGTAGGTATGTCCCTATTGACGGTTCATTAGACCTACTCGCTAGCCAGGGTTTCTTAATTGAGGTGATTTTTAAGGTGAGATTTTTACAGAATAGCTCTGCAGTAACTCAACCCTCACACTCTGACACGTGAATTTGTTACGGCGCGTTCCGAACGGCCATAAAGTTGGAATTGGGCTGTACCTATACCTAGGGGTATGGAATTCGCTCACAAGGTTTCGGGTCCACTGCTCTCTTCATGGCGTATAGAGAGAGAGAGAGAGAACGAAAAAAAAATTATTTATTGTTTAAGGTGAATGCGCAGTGGTAGACCGCCAAATGCAATTTTTTTTACGTTGTTTTCAATTTGCAGGTCAGTGTCAGGTTGTATCTTGATCAAAGTATGATTTGCGACTATAATAGATATATATTTACAGAATTATAATCTTTAGAATCATTAATTAAAATTACATTAAAAGAACAAATCTCTTATGGAAAAGTGCTTATGGTACAAATCTAACATGATGAGATATTTTAATGACTACAACTGCGCAACTCGCCTTTATCGGAACAGGGAAATTAATTTAATGGGAACAGCTTAAAGTGCTGTCTGTACGGGATCATTACGGATAGGCGTAATGATCCCGTATGTTAATTAATTTCCTAAATGTTCTAAACAGTTCCAAAGAAGAAATCTCGCCTATGAATTTATAAATAAACACAAATTATAGCGTTCACGTCTTCCAATCTAATGATTCAAAGTTGAGGGTATAGAATGTATTAACATTAATACATTCCCATACCCAACAACCAACCCAACCAACATACCCATAACCACCAACCCATACCCATACCATACCCTCAACTTTCCAATGTTCTTACGTAGGTTCTTTCCGACTTAAAACTCGTAAGGCAATTTTATACCTTGTCGTAACCCATTACGTGAAACGCCAAACTTTTTCTTAAACTTTCCTTTTGTTACCGTTAAAGGATTTACACAATTAACAGTTTAATTCTTCGTAAAGCTTGTATCGACTATTTCTTGGACACAATTAATCCTGACTTTACCTTAGAAAATTTAAGTTAAACAAGTTTGTTGACATGAATCCAGCTTAACAGGTTTAGGTACATTGTTATTAATAACGATTTTCAGCTTAGTCAGTTACCGTGATATTAACATTGTTAAATTTGGTTATTGAAATTAATTGACGGACGATAAAGACAAATAATATTTCAATTGTTAAGAGTTCCATAAAATTTCATGCTTTTATAGAACACCTTGTATGAGATAGGATTATACCGCGAACTAAAAAAGGTAATTGGAAATATCTGTTTCTATGGAAAATTTAAAATCGGTATAATTTGGCTTTAACACTATTTTTCGAAAATGTTCTTAACTAACTTTTTAGACCTTTGTACAGACGCCAGCACATCAACCTACCCGAAACTGTCAGATTTTCCCAATCAACTTTGAACCTTGTGCTTTAGCGATAAAGTTGAAAATCTACCAAAGAAATTTTACAGATTGTAGTAGGTTGATGTGCTGGCGTCTGTACCTATCCTGCTTATGCGTACGAAGTTTCATTAAAATAGGTTTATTGATTTCGAAAAACAAGGTCTTGAAAGTTTGTATGAAATGGCCATACGTCGTAAACGCTCTTAACACGCATAAAGTTTGACTAAGTTTTGACAATTTTACACAATCATGCTTGGTGTTAGTGTGTGGCTATGGGGATTCTCTAGCACATAACAACGTTAGTATTCGTCTGGCAATACGCCATAACTCACTTTTATATTCGGCGACTTCGTCCGAAGAATTATACGATAACTTTTCATAATCTTTGGTAATCCCTCATAGTTTCAGCTGCGTCTGATTAGAATTATATATTCCTACTTATTCACCAGTAGACATGACTGTGTCAGTAGCAAAAAGAACGATATGTAATAAAGAAAGAAAAATTGTTTATTCTGCACTAACAAAACGCATATACAACGTGTCTCAAAATTCAACGTTAAGCGGGCACCAGAGGGTGGACCTGTTCATGAATACTCGAGAAAAAATAATGAAAAAAAACACTACATTTTTGTAGCACCATAATTTTTCCAATATTTCTGTTTTTTTTTTTTGTATCGGCAGCATAAGTAGCACTGCTATCCACCACAACCCTTCAAAATCCCGGAATGCCTGTGGTTTTTACACAAAAATCAATCAAAATTATACCTTCAGTCCACTTTGTAATTAGGTACCAAATCAACCAGGAAATCGTAGAGCTCCTTAAGTTCTGAGTTGAGCTGCACGGTTCTGACAAATGCGTGCACTGACTGGACAGGTCCATTCAATCTGTGTGGTTATTTCCTCAAAATACCATTTCAGACACCAATCTACATGGTCCTCAAAGATTATGCCCGAATTTTTATATACACTTTGACATTGATGATTTTTATTTATACAATGACATGAGTATTTACTTTGTAAAGTATTTTTTATTTTTTTATTTAATTGTTGTGAATGTGAGGACTATGTGGATCATTTCTTTTTTACTGTTTTCCTTCTTAGTTAGTTTTAATCATGATCTGGCAGTTTGAGTAAATTACGCGGCCTACCCAAATGTCCTTTCTTTGGTATTGTTCGTCGAATCGTTGAGCTCCTCAACTTCTGAGTTGAGCTGCACGATTTTTGACAAATGCGTGCACTGACTGGACAGGTCCGCTCAATCTGTGTGGTTCTTTCCTCAAAAGACCATTTCAGACACCAATCTACATGGTCTTCACATGATCTGACCAAGATTATGTCTGGACTTTAAAAGAGACTGTGACCTCTGAGTTTGTTTCGGCCTTTCTTCTCAGAATAGTCAGATAGGAAACGCCGACCTCATCTAGTTTAAAAAAATATGATTGACGTGTAAAAGTGTTTGTACAAAACCTACTTACAGAAAATAAATAATTTATCATTCATTTATCATTCACCAAAAAATTTAGTTTTTTTTTTTCTCGAGTCGTCATGATCAGGTCCACCCTCTGGTGCCCGCTTATCGTTGAATTTTGGGACAATATTACGAAAAGACATAAAATACACATACAAAGTAAAAAAAAAGTTTAAAGTTTGACAACTTGTCCATTGCTTGATGTCAGGGCCAGAAACCAAAGACAGTAGGCATTGCGCATTAACTCAGTCCTCAACTCAGTCGGAAAGTCTGACAGATCTTAAGTGTCTTTTCAAATAACATGTCACAGCAACTTGACTATATAATTTGTTTATTGTGAAGTTATTGTGTCTTCTTCGATGTTATCTAAACAAACTTTAGTGTTTTATTTAGAACATTACTTGCTAAATAATCATTGAAATAGTAGCTGTGACTGACGGCACCAAGTAAATTCAATAAGAGAAACACCCAAAAACCACCCCCCATTCATCCAGATCATAATTTGATCATGTGTGTAGGGAAAACATGGCCAGAGATCGCACAAGGCAGGTAGGTTTAAAAGGAAAAGGGGGAGGCCTTTGCCCAGCTGTGAAAAAAGTAAGGCATAATACAGGTAAAAAAAAAATTTGCATATCTTTACTCCCGTGAATACCATGGGGGATAAGTTTAAGTACGAGTATATTCCACAAGTTCTGTTAACCAACTCTAAACATGACGAAAAGTTTCTCAAGGCGAATATGGGCCAAGCAACTATTCCTTAACATATACGAGTATCATTGTCCTAAAGATAAAATATTTGCGGAGCGCAGTAACCTCTGCTTGGCAAAGTGCCAACATACTAGTAAATACCGTGGTTTCTCTCGCTTTTTCTATTTATTTGGCAGGTGTTTAATCCGCTTTAGTACTGGGAATGAAACAGAAGCGGTGGATCCGATGAAATTTAATTTAAAAAGCTGTAATGGAGTGAAAAGGTAATCCCGTGTTTAAGTGGTTTTGGTGAAAAGGAGTGTAATATATGACTGCTGACTGGGTTTTCGATTCACCAGGGTGAGCTGTTCTCGTACTATTCGCATCGATACTAACTTTAACTAACTTACTGTAACTCCTGAACAAACAGGTAGTGTTTAAATCATAGGTTCTCAACCTTATTTTGTCCACCGGTCCCACCCATTTGAGATTTTTTTTTCTAGAGCCCCCCAATTATTTTTCCTTACCATCTGTTGCGAATCTGAAACAGCTATTGCCACGATTATATTTTAACGACGATTTTATTTTATACTAGCAGCGCCCCGCGATTTCACCTGCATTAGTTTCGATCCCGTGGGAATATCGGGATAAAACGTATCCTATGTGTTAATCCTAGTTATAAACTATCTGTGCACCAAATTTCATCTAAATCCGTTTAGCAGTTTTTGCGTGATTGAGTAACAAACATCCAAACATTTTCACAAACTTTCACATTTATAATATTACTAGCTGCGCCCCGCGGTTTCACCCGCGTAAGTTTCGATTTAGGGGTATGAAAAATAGATGTTGGCCGATTCTCATAGATACCGGATAAGCACAATAAATTTCATCAAAATCGGTCAAGCCGTTTCGGAGGAGTATGGCAACGAAAACTGTGACACGAGAATTTTATATATTAGATAGTAGGATTTTAATATTATATAGTTGTAAGATAGGACTCTGGACTGTGGGTTTTCTATTGCCCCCCATAAGTCTCAAACACCCACGAGGGGCGTTACCGCCCACGTTAAAAACCTAAATACCAGTTTAAATGAGTAGGACCTCGGAATATAGTTACGTCCATTACTTACGAGGGTAGGGCTAGACCCATTAATATAATGCCCCAATCCCGTCCATCCATCCATTTAAGCCAAACTAGATGATAATATGAACTAAGTATTCTTAATTTTCTCCAGGTAAAATTTACTCAAACAATTCTCAATCATCACTGCGCTGCTATTCTCATCATAACTACACAAAAACCCACTAGGTCAACGTCGGAAACTAAAGGTAATGAAACCCCATAATATTCCTTATATCGTTGAACAGTACGTCTGAATATCAGCTGTACCCACTGACAGACATTCGGTTTGATTAAGTTAATTCGCCAATAAATAACGTTCGTGTTGACGTTACGTTTTTATGAGCGTGAGCCAAAAATCGAGTATGTGGGAACCTACGAGGTCTTTTAGCCTGTATATGTATATCGTGATACTTTCTGCATTAGTATAATTAAATCGTCAGCGGTTCAGCAGAGGGTTTAATAGTAATTTTAAGTCATAGTAGGCGGAACCTCGATGAATCTGGCACAGGAGCGGGAGCGTGAACAATGTCGCAAGTTGTATAGGCATAGGGCAGGACATAAAGCAGTGGGTAAACTCGGACTGTGGATAGACCACCATTTTAAAAAATATTCGAAATTCCTGACAAAAAGCAGAACCTTATTTAACATTTTAATCTTTCTTTTTCAGTATTAATTAAACTTTTTAGTTATAATAAAAAACCCATAAATCGAAAATCCTGAAAAATTACAAGGCCAGACAGGAAAAAGGAAAGAAATTACGATTATTTGCGGTAAACATGACAGAAAGTACACAAACACAAAAAATAACAAGTTGAGAGAAAATATACATTACATCCACGCAAAAAGGCCTTCGTTCAGCGCAAGAGCCCTAGTAGTGGACACGTAGATGGGTGGCCAAAAAGACATACGGACGGTTGGTAACCATCTGTGGGTGACGACAACAACAGCTAGTCCGGACGGATGGTAACCCTATCTGTGGGTGACGACAATAATGAATAACAAGCGGACAAAAGGAAGGCCTCCCACAAGCTGGACCGATGACTTTGTGAAGGTCGCAGGAACCGGTTGGATGCGAGAAGCACAGAACCCCTCGAAGTGTGGGTGCTTGGGGGAAGCCTATGTCCAGCAGTGGACGTCTTTGGGCTGAAATGTTGATGATGAAGAAGCGGACAATGTAATATTTGACATTGGAACTAAACAGAGATCGTCAAGCAAGGCAGGCATCAAGGCATGATGGTGATACAAAAAAATTAAGCAGGTAGGTCAAATGTAGTCGGTAATGTAGTAGGTATACAGCGTGGCAGGGATGCTCAAACTGTAACCATGAATTCAGCACAATGACTCTAAGTCTACACCCTATAGAAATTTTTCGTTTTCCTCGGTTTATCATAAAAAAATCTGCTGTTCCATACATTTTGGCCGCGGAGGTATTGCATTTTTATATGGAAAAGCTGATTTTTTTAATGATAACCGACGAACATGTCAACGCAGGTTCAGAATCATATACTGAGTCCATAGTACCAAGGTTGCGCTTTGATATCCCTGCCACCCTGTATTTTAGGCTAAGCTTAGTCACATCACTCAATGCGCCTTAACCAAAGCTTCCGCGAGTTTTCACGATCGTTCTAAAGTCTTTAAGTACTCAGTTATAAACAGCTGCTACCTACGCTCGACGCTCGTGATAATCCCTTAGGCGCCTGTATCGACATCCATGAGATTATTATACAAGCTTACCTTAAAAGAGAATTTCTGTAATTTAAGTCAGCTTAGTCTAATTTAATCACTGCCTACGATTACCTTGATTATCTCTATTGCAACATTTGTAACTAATTTGGTATTGGCAAAGATTTAAATCGTTAGAGGCGCCTTTATTTTACTTAGGTCGCGCGAAAAAGTGTTCACATCGAGAAGAGTGACCTTACACAAAACTTATACAAATGTGAAAGAAACAGAAACGTGACCACCTTTTGGCGCGGTTGGGCGAATCTAACGATTTAAATCTTTATTAGTACCATTTATGTCATCATAATTTTAGCCTAAAGACGTAGCTCCCACTGCTGGACATAGGCTTCCCTCAAGTACCTCCACTTTGACCGGCTCTGTGCTTCCCGGCTTATCCAGCTGGTTCCTGTGGCCTTCAAAATGAGGACCCCATTGTAGGCTTGAGTCGAGCGTGATCCCAAGGAAAACAGTTTTATTGACGAATTCTAGTTTCTCTTGATTCAATATTATCTCACAATCACTACCCTTGACATTTGGTAAAGAAAATCTTACGCACTTAGTTTTTTTTCCATTTAATACTAAATTATTAGCAGTGAACCAATTGTGGACCAGCAGTAGGGCATTATTTACGTCGTCAAAATTTGTAGCACGTCTATTTATCTTAAAAATTAAGGAAGTGTCATCAGCAAATAACACCATTTGTGGTTGATTTTTTAATAAATGGAGTAGATCATTAATATACACCAAAAAGAGGAAAGGACCCACTATCGAGCCTTGTGGCACACCCATTTTTACTGTTAAACTAAGCGAATTGACACCATTTATTTGAACTTGCTGTTGTCTATCATTTAAATAAGAATTAACTAAATAGATAGTAGATAGGCTTAAGGAACTACTACGTCAAAATAAACCCAACCAACCTCCAAAATCACTATCAAATCAACGAGCAAATCCTACCGCATCCCGCTGACCGCCAAATTACAAGTTTCTGGTCTGTTGCGATGCTATCACCAATATTGAATGAACGCTATCTCGCTAGAACCGTCTTCATGTGGGTCCGACAATGGTTTCCAATTAATTGCTAACTATCGACCAAATTCATTACTTGGACACTGTGGTCAATTTCTTATCTTAATAGGATGAAAGTTTTTGATATTACACGGAAGTTGTTCGTGTTTGTGCGAACTTTTTTTAGATGAGTAAATCAGGAATAAGATTAGATCTCGCTAAAAGGACTAGTCATCATTTTTGTACAATCTTTGGAAAATCATTGAGGCAGAAATATTTGTCGATTTTGTGAATAGAACTAAGTTTATACCCTATTTATATCCTTGTGTACCTATTTTATTTATAATTAATTAGGATATCATAAAAATAAAAGTTTTTCGTCTTAAACAGAGCACCTGCCACCATATATCTTCTCATCACCCTTGGTTGAATAGCAGAGACTTCCTAAGGACTAATTCCGCCTTTGTATCTTTTAGTGTGCTAAAAGTTTAAGCAAATAAATAAATAACAACTCAACTGAAGCGCAAATAGTTAATCGTTAAGACACATCACCATTCACTGCCACTGATTACTAATACCTACTGAACTGTCAGAGATAAATGCACTATAAGTTTATTTCCATCCATGACCCGTGAATTAGGATCGTTCGAATTCTAACATCATCCGAATCGCGTCGTAAAATCCGGATATATTCCAATAACATCTAGATTTTACGATCGATCAAACCCTAAACAAGAATTCTACACATCCTGAACGTTCCCAGAATATCAAACGCCAACGAATTATGAAAAGTATTTGGCAAATTACACTATGATTACAAATACGCAACTATAGGATTACTGGCGCCCTTAGAACGAAGGAGATTTAGAAGCGAAAGTGCCGCTCCAAAGGCATTCTAAATGCCTACAGTTTCGAGGCGAGTTATGTATTCAACGTTCAAGGTTGTATCGTGGATTGCGGCGCACGTTACATTATGGTGGGTACTGAGGGCTACTTCCTAAGCACGAAGCTCCGTATTTACAGCGAAGTTACGGCGGTTTCCTATCCCGTATCACTTAAGGCCATAAGACTAGTTCGGGGCCTGAACTAACAATTAATCACAACATGATTTGACAGTTGTCCCTACTCCCAGTGTATTTTTGACCGTCCAAAAAGTAAATTAATCTTGTGTAAGTTTAACTTCGAAGTTTTGAACTACTTTCGGACGGGGCCTTATCTTCGTTGATGGACTTAGAGAGTAAGTCCCCCGGGTTCGTATGTGAAACGTAACATAAAACACACACGTTGAAACAGAATCACCTAGTTGTTGTGTAACATTTCTGATTTCATGTTGCATTGCAATTAGTTTCAACGTGTGTTACATTTCATTTTTGAAGTTTCACTAACCCAACATTACGTGCGCTCATTTATCGGCAATATTGACGAAGCTTTTTTGACCTGAACGAGCGCAGGTAGTAAAGTGATAGATGCACAACTATTACAGCGCACAAAGGAAATTACAAGAATTTCGCTTCTATACGAGTTTCTTAACCTATGCCAGAGCCGCCAGAGGTCTGAGATATGGCAGACGCTAGACCAATCAACTTTATCAAACATATTCTTTGAAGTGGGCAGCGTCTGTCGATAATTGCGTACGTCGTACACATCTGGTATACGTAAGTTGACCTTTGGACCTAAGTCATTGATAAATGCAAGATAAATTCACTGAGGCTTTACTGTGTGATTTGTTGGACTTGGCACAGAAGTGGGTTATGTTAGTTTTAGAATCACTTGAGTTAGATATTAATGGCACGTCAGTCTTTGGCAACATATTGATTAGACGCCATTTTATCGCTCGCTGTCCCTTTCGGTTTTCTTTTCTATATCAAATGCGACTGCGTTTGGTAGAAATTATCATCCAACGACCAATATACCTATCTATAGAGGCATGAGGAACAGAGTGTAAAGTTCACTCATCCTCCATAGAAAAGGGAGGATCCTCCGATCAGACGGGTGTCGTGTCTGGCAGGCAACTGCCCGGGGATTCATGTCGGGCCGTTGTTGTATAGTTGTTCGGTAAACTCTGCTTGCGAGATGCAGGATTTTTGTGTGACGTCAGTATGACGCGCAGTTCACATCTGGCGTTTATAGATACCACTACCTACTATCGTAAACCCTATATCACAATTTCTTTATTTTTATTGTGAATGTTCCTGTTACTATTGCATATATTCGATTTAGAGCTGACACATAACTTTGATACATAAGGAGCAAATTACAGAAAAAAAAAACTTTACATAACATCACGTCTGTATTCATCAAAGGGCAGAGGTGTACCCGTAGGTCACTCATCCAGACTCCGGGCTGCTACTGAAAAATCCAGATGGATAACCACTAACATTTTGCCTAACCCTGAAACCGAACCCAGGACCTCATGCTCAGTATAGTAGCGCTTGCGACCACTAGACAAACAAGGCGGTCGTTAAATAAATCACAACAATTATGAAATAGCAAATAAATAATACCACGATAATGGTAACATTACATACAAAACAACGGAATAAAAGGAAAACACGAAGAAACTGGACAAAAGATTGAACGAGTCGATTTGTGCAATAAATGGTGAGGGATAAGTCGAGGTGGAAGAGAAAGGAAAAATAAATTATTCCTCAAGTAATATTTTCAGGATCAACCATATGGCATATTCTATTAAGGCATGACCCAAACCGCGGTCTTTGTCGGACTGCATAGAACAGAAAGAGAAGCGCGACGACAACGCTGATAATTTATTGCAAAATATGAAGCAATTATCTATTTACAAAAAAACTATTGTTTGGACTAAAAAATTAAAACTCTAGTGTTTTAGTACGTTGCTTGTAGAATAATCTGAAAAAAAATCATAATGATTGTATTTATATTGGTATGGTTTTTATTGTAAAAAGCATGTTTTTAGAGGTATCTTCATGATGTTTTTCTATAGTATCAAATTAGTTGTATTAAGTTTTCAACACACTATCCACCTATCATATATTTTTCTGATTTTGTTTACTGTAATATACTTTTATTGTTTCTAAAACTTGCGTTTTTTGCGTTTAGGTCCTGTAAGCCCCTTAAGACTTAAGAATGTCACTTTCCACATTGTACTTACATGTACATTTTCCTTGACTTGTTTAAGCTTCATCTTAAAGCCAGATTTAAAATATTTTTGCGTGGGTGTGTACTGTTTTCTTTACAATAATGATAGAAAAATATTTCGACCTAACGTGGAAGCTATAAGCCAGCAACATACAATAAACCGGAGTTCTTTGAATGACAAAGTCAAAAATTAAAATTTCCGGAAAAAAACCAGAGGTACCGACATGCTTGCAGAGTGAGCAAACTGAAGTGGCAGTGAGCTGGCCATGTTTGTCACCAACGGTTGGTGGAGCAGACGACTCCTGGAGTGGAGACCGCATATCGGCAAGCGTAGTGTGGGACGCCTCTAGCTAGATAGACTTAAAAAGGTAGCTGGGACAGACTGGTTGCGGAAGTGAAGGACAGGGTGTTCTGAGATAGGTCTATGTCCAGCTGTGGACTGCGATATGATGAGTTGATTGATTGATGCAACATTTTTTTTTATATAAGTATGTTTATCAACCTAATTTAAAAACAGGTTCTACGCGGCTAATGAAACAACAAAAATACCCACGAAACATTCGATTCTAAATAATAATTAAACTTCAAAAAGGGCCAGTCATTGAACTCTATTCAAAGATGAGCCAAAACAAAAGAAGTACTAACCTTTGTAACCTACTCTAACTGTCGTGTAATAAAAGCCTATACAGATCTGCAAATCATTCTGTAATAAAAGTGTACATCAATAGAATGCCGCGTTAGGTAGCGATTGAGTGTTATAAGCGAAGCGGGTTTGGAAACGCTTTGTGCGATTTTTAATACATCCAAATTACAAATTAGTTACTGTTAAAATACTTTTTTCAAATTCTAAACGATTCAGGATCAATACGTTTGTAAAAAATTTAGTACAAAAATTACTGTTACTGTTAGCCTGCATCATCCCACTGCTGGGCAAAGCCCTCCTCATGACTTCCAGCTCTTTCGATGCAGTGCTAAAGTACAAAAGTATTGAATAAAAATTAGAGATTTTTTTAATAAATAATCCCAATATCATATCAGCCTATAATGTTTCCACTACTGGGACACAGGCCTCCTCTCAGCGAGAGGAAGTACCTATTTCGTAATCCACCATGCGGGCTCAATGCGGGTTAGTAGATGTCACATGTCTTCGAACTTTTGGTTCTAGCTCATAGCCGGTTTCCTCACGATGTTTTCCTTCAACGTTTTGAGGCATAAATAAATCCATAAAAAAATCTCAATCAAAACTAGATTTCGTTCCCCGATTATTGTTGAATGCAGATTAAGTGACAGAGATACTTACTTCAAAGATTTTTTTGAATAAATAATCACGCCTCTGAAGAAGCCAAACAGCCGTAACGTGACTCAAATCATTCCCAACTTACAATAAAACAATATGAGATCTTCATAAATTATTTGCATAGGTATATTTGCACTGAGTAAATACCCAATTCAGCTGTGAAATAACAGCAAATGGAAATGAAGCTTTAATTAAAATAATTTCATTTTCATACAACGTGATACCTAGGCTAATATTGAAATAATTTTGCTCCGGGGTTGAATACTGGGTTAAGTGGTATTAATAATGGGAGAACGTATTATTTTATATGAAAATTTAATGTTATTTAATTAGAACTCTAAGCAGGTGTTGCTTAGTGTGTAAGCGATAAGTTAAATTGTGCAAGGATTAGCAATGTTGTAATAGGACGTTTATGAGTACCAATTTTTTTTAATATTCTTATTTAATATTCTTATTTTTGTATTAGAAAATAGTTCTTTAAGTACAGAATTATTATCTTTTTATACCTACTCTAGACAATTTGACTCGCACTATTCAACTAGATAATTTTATACCACTTAGCAATCACAAGAAACTCTCAAAACCGATCACTGTTTAAAATAATTTTACCCTTATGGTGAGGGCCACAAGGACCAAACAATTTCAAACTGAGCGGCTACAGTGGTTGCAGCGGGGAGAGGTACGAAAAAGACAAAAATATTTCGACAACCCGCTCCGCTTGTCACTAAATCGGTGTCCTAACACCATAGGCCAGATGCCTCGCATGGCACAATACCGGTACGGTACGCGATACGAACACCCACTATCAACTTACTACAGACATGTTGGTAAACAACTCCGTCTGTAGCATACCTTTGTTCTTTTAGCCTTCCTCGTTAACGAACCTTTAATGGGATCATAATAATATAACTAAATGAAACCTGAGTAAACATTGCATGGATAAAATGGAAAATATTATGCCATTTAGGGTTTCGTACACAAAAGGTGCCTGCAACGTAACCCAACGTAACCCTATTACTAAGCCTCCGCTGTCCGTCCGCCCGTGTGTCGTCCGTCTATCTGTAAACTGGCTATATCTCATGAACCGTAATAGGTAGATAGTTGAAACAGAAAATTTTAACAGAGTGAATGTACATTTCTATTCCCCCTTTAACAACAAATAATAAAAATAAAATAAAGTTAATAATTAAAGGGAGATCCCCTTTAATTATTAACTTTATTTTATTTTCGATTTCGTTCCAAGAAAAGTGTTTTTTTCGGCGTTTTTTGCCTTGTGGTACGGAACCCTTCGTGTGCGAGTCCGACTCGAACTTGGCCGCTTTTTATTACTTTTAGAATTCCACACCCAAATTGGAGATTTAGTAATCTGTATAATCTTTCACAGTCTATTTTTCTTACTACAGAAAATTGCTCGCCAGATTTTTTTTTTGTGGCACGTGTTTTAGAATGAAATTAAAATAAGTAGTAGAATTATTAATTTGCCTTAAGCATTCATAATTTCCAAAACACTACGTAATCACAACACGCCTGTACACACATCAAGCTATAATTTCCAGGTTTAGCTGACCTCACATTATATAGGTTTTTCGTACAATTAGAAGTCAGCTTATAATGGTTATTTGTATAGCTTGATGTGCCGTGCGTACCTAATCCGAGAAAGGTTAGGCATTGTCAAAAAACTATTTGATACATAATTCATGTTCCAATTAAACAGTGGCATTCGTCGTATTCTTGATTTAATTGAATATAAACTTATCACTTGATCAAATGCCTCGAGGGTTCAATGTAAGTCTAACATCAAATCCAAAGTTCTATTTTCAAGGGAAAGGGCATCATTAAACATGGATCATAAATTAATAGTTCAATCTATATTCTAGACCTTTATCGGATCTTTGCACTCGCCTCAAGTCGTAACGAATATCATCGTATCATATCATATGTTTTTGAGAAAAATAGCTTAGCTAAAAGCTAGCATAATAAGTTTTTTTTTTTATGACATTGTATATTTTATACTAGCTGCTGCCCGCGGTTTTATCCGCGTGAAATTTCTTGTTCTCCCGACCTATCCACCAGCACCTGCCCTTGCTTGCTGACATCGCCTGCCCTCGCTATCACTTCGTTTTATCTCTCCGCGTTCTTGCTGAGCGTTTGCTTAGCCCATCCTCAAGAATGGCATAGATATTTTCAAATCTAACCGGTAGTTGAGATTATCGCATACAAACAAAAAAACTCTAGTTTTATTTCATCAAATCAAATCATTTATTTTTTGCCAACATGGGTAGGGGTATAGATGTTACATATGTTTTGATAATGTTCTCCATGCTCTGCCGTCACTTGGGCATGCAAAATTTAGATATAAATTACAACCAACTATCAAAATACCATGCCGAATAATAATAAGTATTACAAAATTATTAAATTGGAAAAACATTTTAACCTTTTTATTTTTAATTTTTCAATTTCAAGGAGTATCCAGTAGTCAATAACTAAAATGTCACAGTAAATATTAAAATGTCATAGTAAATAGTAAAATGTCATAGTAAATAGTGAATAATTAAATAAGTCCTAAATAAATAATAATTGTGAGTTATACATGTAATTTTTATCATAGAATGTCTCATTATTGGCCATAAGGATTCCCTTTTAGATACTCTTTCACACTGTAATACGCTTTATCAGTTAGAAATTCCCCTAGCTTCCGCTATAGTATTATTATTAGTTATAGTCTATATAGCCTAATTATTATTAGTATATATTTGTTTACCTATCTACTATAAAAAGTAAAATAATATTTTGATGTTCTTTTTACCAGCTTGCATACAACTGATACCTACAGCTCGCGTATTCATATACATACAAAACGGATTGCTAAACAGTGGAAAGTTTTAGATGACCATTATTTACAACCTTGACGTTAAGAAAACAATAAAACTGCTTAAAATTCACATAAAGGACGAATTCTTTGTTACTTCGCTTCTAAAGTTACGGACTTACTACCCTTACTTTTTTACTCAAAGTAATGGCCATTTTGCTAGACAGTGATATATTGAACCACTATTAAAACTAGTTCACTGCCTCGCGAGGCACGCCCACACATTATTGCCCTGATTTTTTTGACTTGTTTGAATTATTCCCCATTCACGAAGGTGCTCCCTAAGTCAACAAAGTCTCTTTACTATGTTTTAAACTACGCCTCACCTATTCCAAACTACTTTAAAGAAATACGAACTCTATTTTGTGAACAATACAAGCTGTTCTGGAGAATAAAGAAATGGTCGTAAAAGTTCCATTAGAATCTGTTGGGTGAGCAAATAGACATTTGTCAAAGATTTTAAGTTAGTTTCTGATTGTCCCCAGATACTCCTGATTCGTCACAACTTTATAATTTAGGCACGAGCCTCTATATCTGAACATCATTTTATTTTCCCTCTTAACAAGTATGGAATTGCACCCACACTACACCTACCCTTGATTACCCACGTGCGTATAAAAGCAGTTTACTGCAACATATCGTTAACAGGGGCTTTGCAACTAATATTTCAGAGCTTATTGCAAAGTTCCTTCGCGTCGTGATACAGAATCGGTTGGCAAAAAGCCCACTTGGAATAGTAGTCGTTTCAGTGATATCAAAAATCAAATATTTGTTGCTGAAAAACTGATAGACGATTTACGGAGTACGGTGGTAGAATTTTATAACCTTGAAAGAAACTTAAGAGAACTGAATATGTGTTTAATTCCCCTTTATGAATAAATAACTCATCCACACTACACGTAACCTTGATTACGTGCGTCTTAAAGCAGTTTCGATTTCAATGAGGTACCTATTACTTACTACAAAACTACTTCCACGTATTACTAACATATCGTCAACAGTGGCTTTGACGTCAATATTTCAGAGCTTATTTCTTTCTTTATTACAATACCTTAAGGCGGAGGTTTCTTGAAAATGGTCAAAAAGTTGGTTTTTAAAGCAGTGTATCTCATAAAACGTAAATCATTTTTACCAAAAAAAAAAGGCATATTTTCAAGTCTTATTTTAAAACAATGATGGAACACAAATCACAATTAAACGTACATTAATGCATCAAAAAAGTCTTCAAATACACCTCTGACATTTCTTTAATAGCAGTTTATCCCTTCATTAACAATTTTAATTATAATTAAAAATATACCATTAAATTGCTAATGCCAAACTGCATTCAGTGATGGATTATTTATTATTAAGTAGTTTGTAAATAGATGATTGTTTCATATTTTGCATTAAATTACCAGCGTTGTCATCGCGCTTCTCTTTCTTTTCTATGCAGTCCGATAGTGACCGCGCTTTAGGTCATGTAGTCGCCTTAAATAGACTTTGTACCCAAGTAGGCCACAGTAAGGACAACGTCTACAAGAGGGGGTTCATGGAACGCGGTGTCTCTCCACAGACATTGGCTCACCTCCCATATTGCACCATAATGCAAACGTTAGGACCTAATAATGGCTGCTCAGTCACTGGTATTCGCGTTGCTGAATTTTGGACCAAATAAAAAAGTCGATATTTATTTTTTCGTGCTATTTATGCTATCGACCTGCTAAGAAAAAGGCTACATGTGCGCTGTGCTATAGAATAGGCTCAGAGGTTGGCAAATAGCGCACTTGTAATAGTAATCGTTTCGGTACCTACTAAGAAAAGTCAAATAATTGTTGCTGTGAATTCAACTAGCTGATTAACAATGAAAGAATTTTATAGCGTATTTTAAATAAAGTTGCACGGATTGGATCGGATTTAAAATACTTATATTCAGTAAAAAGAGATGTTAATGAGAAGGATAATCTTACTCATCGCATCTAGGTAGCCTTGAGCCTACGGATAACCCAACAAACGATCAAAAAGAAATACGTATCTTGTTGTTGACTTTGATACCAATATTCCTGTAAAAGCCTAAGTTTTCCAACCACAAAGGCCAGACTCATTCAATATTTATACTAAAACTTTCCGAGTAGCCAAACACATTAGCGTCATAAGTTTCATGTTTTCTCCAATCCCTAGATCGCGAGCCAAACAGGCATTTAAGTATTCTGTGTTCCAATAGTATCTGATAAAACATAAACAAAGCCTGTTTAGCGGGGTAATTGCGTAACACACTAACAGTAGCAATGGCTTTCATGTTGACAGTTCAACAACATTCATTGCGATATTTACGTTGTTTAGCAGACAAATGTTTCGAACATAATGAAGCAATGGATTAGCAAGATCCTTCAAAATGATTCAGATTGTAATTGAACGAGTTTGAATTAGGGTGCGGGTCAAATTCCTACATAGGTACTTAATCACTCACTAAAGGGAATTAGTAACACATTCATTTGTAATTACAATGTTTCAACTTTATAAATATGTCACCACTTTTTTCAACAGTTATTGTTTGAATAACATTATTGAATTGAAATTGAAAAATCATCGACGATATTAACCTCAATTGTCAAATGAAAAAAATCATCATTAAGGTTAATTAAAATAAAATTTTCGGGATTAAGTATTCAAATAAACAAATCAAAGCACTCAAATTGTAAGTGGCACTACACATTGGCATCTACAGGAACGTTTTATGATCCATTTGTTTACATTTTCATTAAGAACATTTAGAACAGACTATATAATATGCAACATTATTTTTAGTATATGCGAAACCCGAAACACGTGTATAGTATTTTTATGTAAAGAATCTATGTACAAAATTTAAAAACTGTATCATGAGAAATCACAAAGTTATAAGCTTGTTATGTTACCTGGTTGTCCGTTCAAAAACATGCTCACCACGCGGCGCGGCGCGGGGTGACCATGTTTTATGTTCCTCCAGCATCGTACGCTCATTAATAATAGTTTGGCAGTAGGTACCTAACTGAACGGCGATTTTATTGTAATTAACTAGTGATTTAATATTTTTGGGACAAAATATATCATGGTGTAAAGATTATTGAAATCGATTCAGTTACTTATTCGGAACAAACTATATTCAGGTTTCGCATATACTAAAAATAATGTTGTATATATACATCAAAGCTTTCGTTTCTCCTGATCAATTCGATTCTTCCTCCGGTCCAATACTAGTCACGATAAACTGGCTTTTATTTACTGTACCTATAAAGTGTTTTATAGCTACTATTTATTTGGACGGTACAAATTTATTGTCTGTAATATCATCCCCACTAATCAAAGGAGAGTAATCGGTGAGTGTCGTCATCTGACACGTTATTAGAAAACACCGAGTGGTAATCCGATATTTTAATGATGAACCTGATAGCGGCTGTGAGATAAAATTGCCTTGAACTCAAATGGACAGTTATTGAGATTGACATATATATTACCGTAAGATAGATATCAGAAGAATTTTCGGGTAATAATTTTCACATTTCTCCGTAGTTTAGTATACTGGGAATCCTACCTTTTTCTGATTGAAGCACTTCGTAGTGGGCGTTGGTAATGATACGCCCACTATTGACCATGGCAGGTGTTTGAGTTCTTAGTCGTAATGACACCAAACCAGCCTGTTGACACATCAATTATATACTCAAATTGGAATGTGAGATATCTTTTTCATTTGCAAATACTTTGAACCTTTCATGAAAGGTTACACATACACTATGAAATTTATTTACAAACGTTGCTTAAAGTAAACTAATGATTAGCGACTGTTAAACCACACATTTTTGTCTCTTAACTTTGAGTAACGTTTAAAAATAAAGCGTATACTTACTTACCTTTTAACTTTATACAAAAATGCCCAAAAACAAAATAATTTATGTAACCCTAGGGATATACCGCATGCTTGCCAAGTTGTTTAACCGATAAAATCGAGTTCATGATTCTATAACTCGATATCGATATTGCTGCTGGCAAAGGTCAGACGACCTCCTGAAATCCGATAGGATCTAAATACCATCAGGACCATTTTTTTATTCAAAAGACCATTTTTTTATTCCGAATAATCAATATAATCTGGGCACTGTAGAAGATAATTATTTTTTGCATTGTATTGGACACAAGATTAGATTTTTTTAATTGGCAAATTTAAATTGAGGCGTTGAACTTGAGTGGGTTATAATTGGAAACGGTAAAACAGGCTAAAAAAATGCCTGGGTACAATATTTTCAATCGAAATCTTGATAGCATCTTAATTTCGTTTTTTATACCCTTCGTCTATTGACTTGAAATGGCGATCAAAGATTTTAATTATTTAAAAGCTCCAATATTTCTTTTCTACATTAATAGGTGAAAATGCTAACCAAATACGATAAATCCATTGATTTAACGTATTTTGTTAGTCTTTAAGTCCTCGTAGCCACAAGCGATTTTATAACGCGGAGATTTCGCGCACTTTCCTGCTTATTAACGCACTGCTTGACGCCGAGAGTTTAAAATTCAACAGGGTACCTACTTTTTTGACGCGCAAGGATGCATTCTGTTGGATTCTCAATGCTCAGCTCGACACCGAGAGTTTAAATCCCCATGCGCGATAAAAATCGTCGCGTTAAAAATACACCCGAGCGTGAGGGCCTAGACGTTTTTGCTCTGTGAGTCTACCAACATACAGGGCAAAAACGTATACTTACGTACGTTGATTTGTCAAAAGAGAATGCCCCAACAACTTATAAAAAGGCTGTGCCACAAATAAAACAAAAGACAAACTTTATCAACAGATACAGGCTTAAAGTTACATTCTGTTAGCAAATATAAAGTTTGTTGCTATTTCCTTAGAAGAGAGAAGTATAAAGATTCTTCGCGCATACTCATTGGCATGTCTCCATAATCCGGATACTGAGTGTAGTAAGTTACTGTTGCCTTTGTTTGATTCAACTATATATCTCTTACCTACAGTAAAGGGGTAAAGTAGGGAAAGAGTTGTGTGATCGGAGGAGCTTAGTAGGCATTTCGGCCGCTGAGTTTACTTAGTCGAAACAGGTAGGTATTACATTATTATTATTATTTTTGAGTGGTGTAAATAATATCAATTTTACTTTGTGGCCATGGATAAATTATAAAAAAACATTAATGAGTGATCTCTCACGGGTCGGTTTGTTAAAGTTTTTTATGTCACTTGGTGGCGGTTTTGCTGAGTATGAGGTCCTGAGTTCGATTCCGAGGTCGGGTAAAGTGCTATTGGGTTTTCTCCATCAGAAATTTCTTAATAGAAGCCTAGAGTTAAGATTTGTGCCCGTTTAATCATAAATGTGCAAAATGTGGGTGTACTTACTCTAATTACAACTCTGCCTATAACTTCGGAGATTAAAGGCGTGATATTATATGTGTGTTGATGGCCAACAATCAGGCAGCTTACGTCAGTCGTCATCGCAGCTTAAGTTAGTGAGTGTATTTGTATGTTTGTTACTTCTTTACGCACAAACAGCTGAACGGATTTGGATGAAATTTGGCACACAGATAGTATATAATCAGGATTAACACATAGAATACTTTTTATCCCGATTTTCCGACACATAAGCAGGTGAAACCGCTGGGCGCAGCTAGTGGATAATATCCTAGAAACAACAATAAAATGTCTCATCCGCCTGTATCCATACATTTCAATATGTAACACTGCAACCTCCTATCATATTCTTGTTGAGATCGCCTTCCAGTCTAACCTAGCTGAACCCAGACTTTGTTTCGCCATTTCTTCTCAAGGGTAGTCAGATAAGAAATAAAAGTGATTTGATATCCAAATCACTTTGACGGAATAAACAATTTCATTTCATTTCAGCTGAATTTAATTAAACTGGACGGACAGTTTTTTAACGTTCAAAAGCCAATGACTGAATAATACAAATACCTTAAGGGTTAGATCACACCGAGAAGCGATGCGACGCGACGCGAAGATACTGGACCAGTGATCAGCGCTGCGTGGTGCAACGTATTCTGAATTCTCACAATGAAATGTGTATCTTTTCGTGTTTTAAATAAAGTTATATTTTGAGTCGCTCTATTAAAATGTGCGCGCAGCGTCGCGTCGCGTCGTTTCTCGGAGTGAGCTGACCATAACAGTCAGAATTTTCGAGATTCTCATATTCCGATTATAACTCGATGGTATTCGTATAAGCACTGAGGTGTCTACAGAGGGGTCTCGATTTCGACATATTATCCAACCCACAACTTCTTTCGCGTGAAATATCTTGTTTTACCAAAAAATATATATCTAGGTACTTAAATATGAATAAATTCTTAAAGTGAATTTTCTAACACCTACATACTATTATAGTTACTCGGCAATACCGTAGCTTCACATTAGTGAATGAAATCATATTCAAAATCGGATCAGCATGGCTATTCATAACCATGCAACAGACTATCGTTTCGAAAATTACACATTTCGATAACCTGGTTTACCTTGCCCCCGACAGCAAATAGTTGTCGGAAGAAAAGGGGTAGTCTATTTGTTTCGAACTGACAAAGTCTCCGGGTTTTGGACTTGTGAAAAAAAAAAAAAACCTATTTACAACCTAGTATAGACATAGACAATAAGGTTTCTTACTCCACTAGTAAACGAGGAAGAGTTTCTTGGCAAAACTACATATTAGACGAGACAAGAATGCGAGATACCCATGGTATTACTATTTTGTAATATTATAATTATTAAAATTCCGTCTAGACTGAATTCTCATTATTGTATAATAAATTCTTCGTCAAGGCTGACGGATAGAGGACCGAACCATTTGGAAATGTCAAAGATCTCAATAGGATCGCACAGAACCTTGAAATATTCGGATCATTATAACAGGATAAGGATGTCGACACGCGACGTTTCCTTACAAACGCTAGGTCAGCGATTGTGAAAATGTAGGAAATAAGTCTGTAGAACAGTCAACCGGTGAAATCTTTGCTCGATTTATTTGCCGACTCTGCATTTTTTTTTTTTTTTTTTAAGGATGGGAAATCATCCAATGACCCCTCCCGCTCTGGGTGGAGCGGAAGGGAGTGTCAGACTCTTACTGACTAAAACCCATCCGTGTTCCTTCCTTAGCCCTTTATGTTCCGGGGCAGCGGTAACCCTTTCGGACAATCCCGCTGCCCCGGCAGGCTTCGGCCCTAACGGGCCCCTCCATGTCTGCTGACATCTCTTTGAGGCGCGCGTGGAACACATACGCGCCGTCCGGCACGGGCCTGGTCCTGATCGGACGGCGAGCTACCCATTACTCGCCGTCCGCAGGCCCGCGCCTACGGTGGCCGGGAGTCGTCACGCGGCTCCCGACGCCCGGAGCGTCTACCGCGGCGGCTGGGACGGGCGGCCCTCTCGGCTCTCTCCCTCTCCCATCCCGCCACCTCCTTCGCTAGCATGACTGCTTCGCAGAAGGAGGTGACTGCCTCCCACTCCCTCTCGCCCCGGACCATGGCTTGGACCAGGGCCGGGCGCGAGAGGTCGCCGCCGCTGCCGATCGCCTCTACGAGGACACGGCGGTGCTCTGCCCAAGCGGGACAGACCTCCACCGTGTGCACCACCGTGTCCTCTGGGCGATCCTCGCAGTGGTGACACCCGGGCGTTTCCTCCCGCCTGATTATGTGCAGGAACCTCCCGAAACACCCGTGTCCGGTGAGGACCTGCGTCAGGCGGTAGGTGAGGGCGCCGTGACGCCTCTCTAGCCACTCCTCAAAGAGGGGCCTTACCGCCGCTATCGCGGCGTGCCCTGCGCTGGGTTGCGACAGTCGCGCTTTCCATGCCGCCATGAGATCGCGCCGGAGGTCCGTCCGCTCCGCAGCAATTTGCCGCGGAAGCGGGTTTTCCCCCCGGCGTAGTGCCTCCGCGCGCCACTCAAAGAGGCGCGCGAGGACTATCGCCTCCAGATCCCATGGCGGCAGTCCGGCAAGGAGGCTTGCCGCCTCGCGCGAGATCGTGCGGTACCCCCGTATCAGCCGTATGGCTACCACCTTTTGGGGCGCGTTCAAGTAGTGGGCGGCTCGAAGCCGCAGTGAACGCGCCCACACCGGGGCGCCATACACGGCCATGGACCGCACGACCCCCGCGTAAAGCCTCCGGCAGGAGGCGTTTGGCCCCCTCAGGTTGGGCAGGAGCCGCTTGAAAGCGGCCCCAGCCCGTTCCAGTTTGGGGGCCAAACGTCGGAAGTGCTCCACGAAGTTCCACCGGCTGTCGAGGACGAGACCCAGGTATTTCATCGTCGTCTCGACGCCGATGTGAACCCCTGCCGACTCTGCATTACAGATTTTTATTGAAATGTTCATTCTTGTTATCGTTTAATGAAACAATTGAATTTACGATTCAAAACGATTTGGTTCTACGAAAAAATCTATACCGAGGATTCTTAGCTGATCATGAATATGATTGTACTTACAAGGAAAACTCGTAAAATGGTAAGTAAATTGTTATAAAAACGTAAGGTAGGACGCCCTCAGGCTAGGTGCAGTGACGATCTGCGCAGGGTGGCTGGTAGCACATTAATGAGAGATGCCAAGAATCGAGCTGAAAGACGTGCAATTGAAAGACAGTAGTAGACTTCTGTAGGCTGATGATTATGACGACGTGGGTCAAGAAAAACTCAAGCCTTGACACTATACCTACAATACGACAGGTTTACATAATAATAATTATATATACTTAACTAAAGAATCCTAACGTCGACAGCGAATAAAAAAATGTTCGTCAAAATTTTTTTGTTAAATCTAGTTACGACCTGGTGTCAATGGACAGTGATTGATCGACGATAATCGCGTTTGTCTCACTTGAACGAATATTTTTTGATAAAAATTATATCGCCTATCACAAAAATTCCAGAAAATTCCAAGTTGTTTAGCGTTCTTCTATATAGGTAGGTACACTAGGCCGGAAGGCAGTGGTGACAAAACCAGTAGATTTAAACTGGCCTCACTAGGCTAGTTCAAGGTCAAATTGTTACCACCGATGCGATGTGTGGACTGTTCCATAATTTATTTGACATAAAAGTTATACCCAAACCAAGACCATTCCAAACATTTCTAATTTCTAGATCAAATACCTACAAGGAGGAGAAACGAAAATTTTATCAGCCTAGGGTAGTTTAGGAACTGTCACTGTCTGTCACGTACTCCTATTTAATAACAAAATATTATATTTATTTTGAAACCAAATGACTCGGGCCACTAAGGAACAGTCACTGTATCAACTTAAACAGTTCCAGCAAATAAGACACTTAAAGGACACTGGCCTTTAATTAAATTTCGTAATAAACATGAATATTCAGACAACGCCACACGGAAACTAAGCAGAGTTCTTACCCACAAGTTCCTCATCGTTGGCACGAAGTAACGTTTGGTCCCAACGGTGGGTTGGGACCAAACATTAGGACATTTTAATGAAAACATTTAGCATTTTAGACGTCCTTCGACTCCCGTGATTAAGTTGATTGGCCACGTAGGACCAGATAGGTGTAATTTTATGACTCATTTCAAACAATTATTTCTATTCTAGATTCTTTTTCGTATTTTACGGCCCTGACTTCTCGTAAATGTTTACGAGTAGACCGGTTAAACCTGTATAATGCGGACTATACTTAAAGGGGGTTATTTTCAGTGTTTTACATAAATTGTGTAAATTAATTATTTTGAACGGTACGTGCGTGTAGGTATGTACGTGGAATTGTCGCACAATGTGTGAGAACGGGAAGCATTTTTTTTAAGTACATAATTTGGTTGTGACCTTTTTCTAATGTTACTCATGTAAACCCACAAACGAGGAATGAGATATCGTTGAAGTTGAAAGTCGCCATTAATAGAATAAAGTAAGATGCCTATGAAAGGCAATAAGTACCTACTAAAACAATTGATCATATCTGCTATTAACGTGCTGTTATTAACGTGACCACCTACTGGGCCCAACTAACCTAAAAAGAACCATCGATTTGAAAATATGAAGCACGTCTTTCACTTCACAACTACGGGGTTTATTTATGAACGTTGCTTAAAGTTAATTAATGATTGAATGATTAGTGACTGTTTAACCATACATTTTTGACGTTTAAACGTCTCTTAGATTAAGGCGACGTTTATAAATAAACCCCTACATGTCTAACTGCAAGCAATCTTAAAGCACAAGTTTAAAATAGCTGCACTTAGATACTGCTAACATTAGTGCACGTAGTTAAAAGTGTTACAAGTAACAGGACTTAACACCACCTCGCATTACATAATCTTAATAAGTATCACGGACTAGCAGTATAACATGTACGTCCCACGTTTATTAGCAAACGCAACAGTTTGCAAGCTCCCAGTAATCTTCACTAGTTTCAAACAAGAATAGCTGATGAAGGTTCAACCTCAGAACAAACAAGTTTCAAGGAAAATAGGATAGATACCCCAACACTTGTACGTTGTAGATAAATTACGGTCAGTAAACATGAGACTAGGTACAACGACTACAACGTAAGCTTTTGAATAATTTTGCTACCAAGGACCAAATGAAGTTTGGTCTTTGGTCAAAAGGACCGGGACCGCAAACATAAATAACCCTTCTGTTGCTGTGTGACTGTGTGTGTCATAATTTTAAAAGACAACATTGTTACGCTCTTAAAACTTTTGCGGGGTATTTTAGATGTTGACATAAAGTGGAGGATTTATTATACGCAGTGTGTGAGTGACGTTGGGACGACTAGGTATATTTTATGACTCTTTACTAGGGACAATGTTTTAATTTAGTTTATACATACCTATTTATTTATTTAGAGACAAGTGGATAGTAGTGTAATAATAAATAAACATAGGTTAGAACTTAATAATAGAGGTAACAAAATAATACATTACTCACAACGTTATCCACATATTACTAAACAGATCTACGCAGAGCTGTTATCGTCTGCTTTCAGGTTCCCCGAAGACAGGCGCGTCACGACGGTGCAACGCAATTCTTGTAGAACAATTTCCATGAAGTTTTCATAGAATTTTTCCTACTTGAGTCGCGTCGCACCTGTCTGCGGAAGCTTTAATCCTTTAGGTACTTATTTTTGACATTCTTTCGGTATAAGTACAAAAAGATAATTAAATGATGGTCACAGTGAAAAAGGATGAGCTGTTTACAAACAACTGTTAAAAAAAATGTTGCAAACACACTTTACTCACTCAATTACATTGCAACAGAAATAATCGCAACCCCACTAAACCCATCATCAACTAAAATTCTGAATCCAACTACGATGGAACGCAATAAACTTTTAAAAGCGGAACTGCATAATAACTTCATACCTAGTAATTTCCATTCGTTCAAACTCAATAATAATAAATCATTCAACCCATCCCATCACTACTCGCCGCTGTTTTATTTAACTTGCACCCACGTGCGAGAGAATCATTCATTCATTTGAGTTAACATAGCATTCATGAGTAAATATAGGATTTGTTAATTTGGCTTGAATTAGCACTTGGCTTTTTTTTTATATTGGTATTTACCTACTTCTTGTCTGGTTTGTTTAGGCGTTTTATTAGAATAAAAAACAAAAGAAAAAAAAAACAAGTTCAGCATGGCTATTCACAGCCTCGATAATGCCTTGCCCTGTCGGAAGAACAGCTGTCCTCTATTTTGCACTTGTGAAAAGCGTTAAGAGGACTCCGATAACATTGAGTGATACTCGATACGGTACGGAAGCGTATAGTCTGGTTGTGAAAAGCTATGTAAGTTAGCGCATACGTCCGTTAATCATCATTTATTATTAATAACAAACATAAATAATGAAATCACATTCACATTGAAATGACAGATCAATTAAATAAACATTTCATTCTTACAGACACATCATTTACAACTCCGTTCATTCATCTCTATGACATAAATAGAACGATAGTGACCGCCACGAGTAGGTGCGTGGGTTTCATTCAACTAAATTAATTATAGTAGCACTGCACTAGATACTAAGGCAGTGCACAGACCTGAGGGGCTTGTGGCGAAGTAATAACAGCCGCACGGGTCGACGGATCAGGTTCAGCTACGCTTGCCGCGGTTGGTCGGGGATGGGTGACCATCTTCACATACAAAGACCCCTCCGTGCCTCAGAAAGCGTGTTAAGCCGTTGGTCCCGGCTGTCAAACGTTGATCTTTGACAGTTTTTACGAGTAGTCAGGAGCCCGAAAGTCTGCCAGCCAGACCCACCAAGGGGTATCGTATTACCCAGTAACTGGGTTGTGGAGGTCAGGCTGTCGCTCCATGTAAAATATAACTGGTATTCAGCTGCATCTGGTTAGACTGGAAGCCGAACCCAACATATGTAGTTGGGAAAAGGCTAGGCAGTCAGAAAAAAATAAACGGTTTCTCAACAAAAGTAACAATTAAACTGTAATACATTTCGGACCTCTCAAAAAATAATTAAAACTCCTTGTTACTTTTTACCTCTTTATTTTTTTATTGTTCAGAGACCTAGCAATCTTGTTTATACGGACTTCCTAAGAGCTGAATAATAGCAATCTTCATAAAAACTCGTGGTTGTAAAGATGTAAAGTCAACAAAATAAATTGCAATGTATCCGACTTGTAGTAATTTATTTTTTACGTCCTAGCTCATTATCTTGACGCCAGTCTACAGACTAGACATGAACGGAACGACTGTTGAATTTGGGTTCATTACAATAAATCACTTTGTTTCACTTAGGGCGAATTTTATCAATGAAGCTGAACATGATCAGCAAATCTATACCGCGTTCAAGAGCTGTCAGAGTCCATGTTCCACAAAAATGATCTGATTGACAGCTGACTTGAACGAGTTTTAGACGAGAGGATCGCGTTCAACTCCATTAGTCAAATTCGCCCATATACGCGTAAGAAATGTGATATCAATTCGCTAAAGGGATGGTTTTTTTTTTCTTAATGTTATTTGTTGCCACTGTCGCCTAAGGTCATAATAATAATACATAGAAGCATCCATCCGCTCAGGGGCCATGCTTTGCCAGAAATAAATCTAAAATGCCTCATGTCGGTAGTACCTTAATTACACTGTCAGTCGGCAGCTATATCTTAACAACTTTAAACTACATACAGCTTTACAAAGCGCAAGTCCGATCCTGCATGGAGTATTGCAGCCACCTTTGGGATGGCTCAGCGAAATACCAACTTGCCGCGCTTGACTCGGTGGAACGCAGAGCTAAGAGGGTCATTGGCGACGTAAATCTGGTGGATGCCAAGCTTCACAGCTTGGCTTATCAAATCAAATCAAATTTATTTCTGAACTTTAGATTATCGCCGCAAGGTTGCCTGCTTATCGGTCTTCTACAGATTGTACTTCGGTGAGTGTGCCCAAGAACTCCACGACCTCATTCCACCTGCCCCCTTCTACCTTCGGACATCCAGACGCACTGCAAGTTACCTTCCCTGCCAAGTTGCTATTCCACAAATTCGAACTAAGCGTTTTTAAATGTCTTTTTTAATGCGCACAGCAAAAGAGTGGAACTCTCTACCTGCGTCTGTGTTTCCGTGCGCATACAACCCGAATCTCTTCAAAGTGAGAGTGAATAGGCTTCTTTTGGGTAAGCTCACACCATCATCGACTTTGTCCCTGTCACCTCTGACCTAGACTAGAGTCAAGAGCAAAACCATTTCAAATAAAAAAAAGCTACTGTGGTTAGCGGCCGGAATAGGTAATAGTAGGTATTTTCCTACGAACTTCTCGACGAGCTCCTTTTCTAACACAGAGCACCGAATCCCTGCTTCACAGCGTCTAATAAAACACAGACATCAGTAGTAATAAAATTCGTTGTACCGAAAGTGCGTTGAGCGCATTGCTTCTGTCATGGTCGCCTTTTAAAGCCATCAGCTTCTAAATATCATAAGTAAAAAAAAATATATATATATAATTTACAGAATAACTTCGAACAAAGGAGCAGCTAAATGTCTAAGGACAGATTGTTTCGTTTAGCAGGACACTTTCCAAAAAAAAAAAATATATATCGCACATAAACCTACATGGGCACTTATGAAACGTCGGAACTCAGAAGCTAGATGCACGGTTCCAATTGATCGTTTTCTATGGAGAAGAGCCGGCAAGAAACGCCACGGTTACTCTTTTAAAAATAATTAGCTTTAATAATATTTTCAGATTACAGTGTTATTACATAGGTTATTAGTATCCTAATTCGAGTAAACAGTGACACGCTTGGTTTGCATGGAATACCGCCTCTACCAGCCTTCGCCAAGGATTCTCCATGCTCTGTGAAAAACCGTAACTCAGTAAGTTACATACTTTCAATGTTCTCTACCTCGTTTTATGCCACACGTCCCCACAGTACATTTAATTTTTTTTAAACTTAGTGCAACAACATTTGGCCACTCGATCAGTCAAAGTCTCAGGAAGAAGTAGTGCCGACCTATTTACCGACTTAGAAAAATATGTGATACTCAAGACTTATACCGGAATTGGTATGGATATTTGATGAATATCCATCAGAATATCCTCCTTGAATTCGCTGTAGAATATCCATATTAATGATATTCTACAGCGAATTCAAGGAGGATATTTATTTTATCAACAGTTGGGTTTATTTGAATCGAAAGTATCGACTCTAATTTTGATAATATTTATGCATCTAAGGTGCGGTTATCACAGAGGCAACGAGACTCGAACAACAGTTGTGGTCGAGGCAGGCTGCACAAACGTTTATCCTAAGCATGTCCATTTCATGCAAATAGGTTGGCGCAGGAAATGGCGCAACGCATACAGAGGGATGCAGACAGGGTATATAATTGCAGGCCCGCCTTTGTAGGCATGGTGCCTTTGAGATATTGATGACAATTCGTCAACAACGTAAAGTTTATAGTAATTTAATACTTAAAGACTTTATTAGGTACCTCCTTATTTATAAACTTTGCTTAAATTGAACTAATGATGATCGACCGTTTAATTAATAGTTAAATTAAGACAAGTTTATAAATAAATCCCTAAATGAGGTAGTAAAAAATATTTTGAGACCTTTACCTCCTTGCTATCAAATAGGTTAATTTTCTGTCCAGGGGGTAGCTTAGGAATGGATGGGGTCATCTATTCTTAGTCCAAGCCTTGTAGCAGCAAACCCCTTTAATTAATAAATCTGTTGCTATAGACGTACATTATGTATAAAAAAAAGGAAAGAAAGAAAGTAAATACGTTTATTTGCGGTAAACATGACGCATAAAAAGAATACAAAAAATTACAAGTTAGGGGAAAACATGCGTCACATCCACGCAAAACAGTGTATCAGGACTCTCTTGAAGAATGTCTCTCGTTTACGTACTGTACCCATTAGTCAGTGTTGCCGATTCCCTTGTTGATTGTTCACAAACTAAACAAAATTTAAGTTCAGTTCAACGCAGTGTGGTCCAGAATCATTTATTTATTTTATTTTATTTATTTATTTATCCTCACACTGGAACGCCATTCAGCAATTACACCAACGGAGCAAAAAAATTATTTCATGTCAATGATTTCATAAGTAGGTAGTAATATATGTCAATGCTTCATGTGTTGCTTTCCATCCATCCTGGTGGAGTTCGAATGGGCGGCGATGGATCATCCACACTCACGCATCGTCAAGACATTTCCCCATAGCCCCATCATTCCTTCCATATTGCGCACATTCCTTGCGGATTTTTAAACTGAATGTTTTTTTTTTTTTCAAAATAAAATTCATTCATAATTTTTTTCATTTAAATTGAAAAACGGAGAATTTTAAGGTGTCATCCTGACATAAATCACTCTTATATTTCATTTTGCATGCCAATGTGCACCATTGATCGATAGGAACATTAAAAAAAAAAAAACATCATGTACCATCGCAGCCTTTTCCACCTGATCACAAAAAAATGTTTTCGCCTAAATCCTGCAGCGGCGCCAAAACACGCCCCCTTAAAGTTTTCGCTTATTAGGAATTGCAATTCGCTTTTGCAAGACGCATCCCGTGTATTGTGAATTTTACGGACGAACTATTTGACCTTGGCGCGCTTAGGTACTACAGAGCGCTTCTATTTTTGGAGTGCAAGCAAAAATTAACTTAGTGGTGGTCAGGCGGGAGTGTCCGCGATAGTACCTACTGAATCTATAGTAATAAGTTCGCGTAGATGTCCCTACCACCCTGTTTAAATGTTAATCCTGCCTACCAAACAGTTACATTACTGTATACATAGATAATCAAAACAAGGATGGATGGCTAATGAATCAAACGACCATTTAGTTAATTGGCTAAATACAATGGACGGCTCTCAGTCATTCAACAGGTGTAATTAGGTGATTTCGTGCGAAATACGTTTCAGAGATGTCTGTCACAAATGGGATACAGAAGCCTAATTGTAACAAAGATCTAATTAATTTTACTAATTGTGGCTGCTCAAAATCTATTTTAGGTTTCAGGTGAGAGCACTCACGCAATAAAAAGATCACAGAGAGAGCGAGAGAGAGAAGCAGCTTAAGTGAAAGTATGCGCACGATGTGTATTCAAATGTTCTTGAAGAGTAGTACAGATGGCAGTACATCAAGCTACTACAACTGTCAAATTTCTTTAATAGATTTTTAAGTTTATTGCTAAAGCATAAGGTTCAAAGTTGATTGGGTAAATTTGACAGTATCGGGTAGCTTGATGTGCTAGCGTCTGTACTTTCACTACCTACCTACTACAACAATTGTCCATCTATTTTGTGAAATCTCACCGTGAAAACTTAGGTCAAGTGCGGTTGAGCGAGCTGTCATTAGTGTCAATCACATGGTGGAATGACAGCTCACTCACCCCACACCTCATTCACATCTCACTTCACCAAAGTTATCTGTGAATTTTTTTCAGAATAGATTAAATACTAGGACTACAAGCAAAGGATCCGGCTAAACTTTTCCATTAGGCAGAAACATATACTTTTATTGGGCTTCTGTAAATTTATATTCAGTGTAGGCGAGAATTATACTCATAGTGAACCGTCATATTAATAATATGATACGCTTCCCTTTCTTGGTATCATTGAATATGGCTTTTTATAGATAAGTTACCAATGGATACGTGAAAAATATAATGTAATTTATATTTTTTCGTTTAATGGGCGTAGGTGTGGTAAAGTTAATTGAAAGAAGGACCAACAGTGGATAATTGAAAAGTTTTATTTATAGGACGATTATTCGAATAATAAATAAACTGTCTTCTAATCTCTAATCCATCAAATCGATAGGAATTCCGGAAGCCTGAAACCCTTTACGATAAAATGGCTGCAAGAATTCAAATTAAAGCTATCACGTTTCACCCGACATTCTAAACTATAAACATTGAACAAGCAAATTCTAATTTAGTTATTTGTTAGGAAACGGTTATAGGAACGCCCTTAATGGAAAGATTCGTAGGCATACCGCACATTCTCGTTTTAATAGAATACATATCGGATCCATCCAAACATGAAAGGTGCCTTACCTACACAGGTGAATATTGTGACGGAACTTCATTATGGTCTTATATGTTCGAGCCGTTTGGGGTTTAAACACTAGTACCATGGAGACCGAGTGCCCACTTAGTTTTTCAGTTTACCGACTCTTCACGTGACCAGAGGGCTGGCCTATTTTTTGGCCAAAGAATCAGCATTGCCATGCAACATGGTAATGTTGCCAGCCTTTTGGACACTTTTCCTATTGACATCGATGCGGACGAATTTTTTGATACCCTTTGATTATTTCCACTACTTTTTATATACTTGTACATACTTATATTATTATTTTAAGAAAATTTAGGTTCTTTTGGACCTAAATTTTCTTAACAAAACAATATAAACTTTAGTCTAAGGTATATTTTTTTTTACTTCGAACTCTATTCGACAATGTTTAAGCTCTAACAAAAAATATCTTCAAACACGTACCTATGAGTTGTCAATTCCTTAGAGATTCTGGCAATATCATGGTCGGCCTTCTTCTTAAATTTTTCTCGTCAATGGCAGCTTATCCTAAACAACACTACTAAGATCGTTTATGCGTTCACCAATCCATTCGCTAAATGTTTTGTATATCCGTACCGGGACACAATTAGGCTACCCTAATTTTCTATTGTATCTCTTTTGTTTAGTCACAGCTTCAGGCGCAGCTCATCTATTACTCTTTGGGCCTATGTATAAATAACAACATCAAAACTGTTCTAGTTGTTATATTTTAAAGAGAAATAGAAGTGTCGAAGTATAAGACAATAAGATCTGAAATACAGCCGTGCCGGCGACACGAGGAAGATGAAAAGAGATTGACATTGACACAGAGAGAGAGACATTATAAAATATTATATGTAGGTATTGTTTAGCTCAGTGGGGTCCACAGATTATACGCACCAATATGAATACTGAACACACACTCAGTGT
The DNA here is from genome assembly GCA_963669345.1 of Gortyna flavago. Lineage (NCBI taxonomy): Eukaryota > Metazoa > Arthropoda > Insecta > Lepidoptera > Noctuidae > Gortyna > Gortyna flavago. Next base: position 13,848,235 of record OY770135.1, read on the forward strand.
TTGTAACAAAACAATGTAAACACTGCGGCTGAATGGAAAATACCTTGCATACTTAACAACAATACATAAAATACTTACGCATCGGTATTTCCATGGCAACCAGTAATTGGGAATCACTCATTGTACAATAAGAGCATCCAGGCAGCATACCTTTGTCAGAACACTCATTGTGCTCTATTATTGGAAGTTATGAAAGGATATACACGTGAAATAAGAGACAAATTCGATCATGATGATGGAGTGACTTAAGTTTTTCATCCGTAAGAGCCCACTTTTAGTTGAGGAATGATTGTGAAGCTTATTTATAAAAAAGTTTGTATTCGACCAAGATAGCACACAAGAAATTATTTTTTTGCTAGAACAAAATGTGTTTAGATTAGATTGTTTTTAGATTTAAAAAAAATACTTTTTCTATCTTTCTTTCAACTGAAAAGAAGAAGATCGAAAAAAAACTCAGTATAAACAAAAGAACAATAACGTTTCCCAGTTTAGAGTAAAACAAGGACGGAGGACAGTAAAAGAAATTCAAAAGGTTCTCTAAAAGGGTGTACCTGACAACACAATACATCCTCATGGACAATTCATATGTGGTTTTCATGGGTAAGCGGATTCTAATTTGAGGAAAACTTTTTATGCGTAAGCAAGGTCAAAACAAAAGGTAGTCGCGTCGACCCCGAAAGGTAAAATATGTCATTGGTAGGTATACTGCACCGCATCATGCAGCGGGGTGCGTGAAACGGAGCCAAATTCAAAAAGAATTTGTATGTAAAAAATTACGAGCGGGGGCACGTTATCTGCGTCCCACTGCCTGATGCGGCGCACTGTGCCAATCGCCTAAGTCTTCTTTTCACAAGTATTACAACATCATCATCATTTTAATCTCCTCCCAAAGCTGGGCTAGGCCTTCTTTTTCTTCTGGAATACTTGCTTACGTCATTATTTGTATGTATAGGTAGACAATTTTTGTTTCATTTGAATATTTTGGTTTCCGTACAGCTATAGCGTCATCATCAGTCACAGCTAACTGGAATCCAATTACAATCTCACTAAAACACCTACACTTATTAAAACGAGTTTATACTACATTTAACAAAACTGTGTATCAACATTAGTAATTCATATTTCGGATACCTACAGCAGGATTTGTAGCAGTTAAAATATTATCTCATTTCACATCGGTTTAATGAACAAATATGTACATTATGATTGTCAATCAATTCATTTATATTTTAATAATTACATTCGTTATCTCGAGCACTGGTCATTAATCAGAAATAATGGTTTTACTTTATGTCAGAAACTTTGAGAGATATAAACGGTTTGATGGGAGATGGGATTGACAAGGTATGATTTAGGTAATAAGAACGGACAAATTGAACCGGCTCCGTTCCACGTAGCATAATTGACCGCATAATTGATTAGTTTTGGTTTTCAGCGAAACAGCCCTGAAATATCACTACAAGTACGTGTTGAAACTAAATATTGATGAAGGCTAGACAGGTTAGGGAGGAGTAGACGATATTAATCATACAAATGTGAGTAAAGCTGCAACAGGCAAAGTAGAAGTACGTAATAAAATCAGTCATAGCAATTAGTTTATAGCCGGAGATAATCCGGTGTGTCGACAATACACGCTAAAACAATGTGAGAATTAACCAATATCAATTAGTCATACTAATCCTGAAGCAGCAGGCCTGAGCGTTTCGTTCAATTATAGCTATGAACTTCGCTATAATTGAACGAATACAAGGCTGAATAAAATACTTCCAACAAAATTTGACATTGAGAAATGGACTAAAATTACTAAAAAGATTTCTATAAATCATCTTTTGATGAATATCAACATTTTGCTTAAAATGAAAACGAAATACACAACAATCGATAATGATGAGCATTCAGTTAAAGAAAAATTTATAGTTGAAAAGGTTTTTGAAACATTATTTTGAAAGTAACAATCTCGTTTATTACGAACGAAATTCAATTTTGGATTCAATGATGAAAAAAAGTTCCAAATAACTTGTAACAAATCCAGTCGTGCATTCTAAAGTAAAATAATAGGAACTGATTCAAAATATAATAATAACAATAAATTTATTGAACCAATGCAAATGTTACAAGTATTATTACCTTATAATTAACTTAATGTCGGTCTGTAGCTGTTAGCGATCATCATTTGGATCTTTACGGCGGTCCCCAAACTAGGCGGCGCCTGTATCTTGGGGACCAGAGTTGTGATACATAGGTAATGCTATTTACTACTGCAGTTTATGTAAGAGAAGGTAAATAATTGCAAATCATAATATGATAATACTTTGCCTTTTTTTTAAGGATGGGAAATCATCAAATGATAACCCAACAGACACCAACCCCCCAACCCCTCCAACCCAGATAATACTTTGCCTGGTTCCAAATACGTAATTGACGTTACATGAGTAAGAAATTGTGTAAAGAAAGTTATTCGTTTCACTCGTCCTTGTGTTATCCATGTAGCTACAAATAAACGTATGTACACTAAATTATTTATAAGCTAACTCACTCACGCCAGTCAGACCAATTAATCGTGTGATTCTTGGAATGAATTCATAACGGCAGAGGTCAGAACGTTCTAGACGTGATTAGCATTTAACATAAAGAAACTGACATAAGGATAGTTTAAACCAACTCGAAAGCATTCAAATTAACTTATAGAGGAAATAAGAAAAACTTTAGAGACATCGTGACCACATAGACCATATCTAATGTAACGGAAGATAATTCATCATTCACGAGCCGGCGACCGCATAAAATCCCATAAATATGAGCCTAACCACGAAAGCATCTGTCTAATGGTACCCCATACTTAACACTGCGTGTGTGTTGAGTTTTATTTACGAACAATACACTTGGAATAATGTTAAAACAGTTTTCGTTAGGAGCGTTTACGCCGTACGGCATTTCATGCAAACTTTCAAGCCCTTGTTTTTCGAAATTAATGAACCGATTTTAATAAAACTTCATACGCATAAGCAGGCTATAAACGTCTAAAAAGTTACTTAAGAAAGTTTTCGAAAAATAGTGTTACAGCTTTATTAGACCAGTTTTAAAGTTTCCATAGAAACAGAGATTTCCAGTTATCTTTTTTTAAAATAAGACGTTCGAAAATGTTCTTAACTAACTTTTTAGACCTTTTTATCCGGATTATGTGTATGAAATTTCATTAAAACCGGTTCATTCATTTTGAAAAACAAGTGCTTGAAAGTTTGTATGAAATGCCGTACGGCGTAAACGCTTTTAAAAAAAACACGATATAACAACACGTTTTTTTTGTGAAGTAGACACTACTATTATTGAGGGAGGAGACGAATTGGCAACCTAATTGCATAACACACTATCAATTAAATCTGAATTATTTGAAGGATCTTGCTAATCCGTTGCTACATATATTCGAAAAAAATTGTCTTCTCAGCAACGTAACAAATGTTGTTGAACTGTCAAAATTAAATCAATTGTTACTGTTAGTGTATTACGCAATTACCCCCAGGAAGAATCCAATTGAAACGAACCAAAAAGAGGCATAAAAACCAATATGTATCCACAAAAGTGGGTGCGGGCTTAAAAAAAATAACTTTAAAATCACCCGTGAATTTGCAAGCCATGACTTTTACACGAGCGATTAAAAAATTCAGCTCCAAACCGTGTTCTAAAAAGTGTTTTTTCGTGTGTCGGTGTGAAATAGCTGCAGGCAATGGCAGTAATTTGCCAGAATCGTAGAGCTACCCAGTGACCGTGTGAGTTGATGGTTTCATCCTGTGGTAAGTGCCTTTGAGAGCCACTTTTACACTTTAGGTGTTATGAAGCTGGTGCAATTCAGTGCAACAGTCATTGGGTTATTTATTTGAACAAGTTTCATCTTATTGTTATACTAGCTGAACCCGCGACTTTTTTTTTGCGTGCATGTCGGAAAACAAATTTTATTTCATGGGTTTTTTTTGCGTAGAACCCTAATTCTCTTTCTAAAATAAAAGCAGTTACTCCCTACAACATCAGAAGGCCAATTCTCGTACGTTCAAAATCTAGTCGCAGTCTCATCTCGGCGACAAACAAATGTGTAAAACTTGTCAAAATGTAGGGAAATTAGATGTACCTATTTTTGACAGATTGCGACTGAGATCAAACTGTGAACGTTCTTAAAATTACAAGAATTGCCCCTCAGCTATCTGCCAGTGAAAGTCCCGAAAGGTCCAGCCGTTTCGGAGATTAGCCGGATCAAACAGACAGACAAAAATTAAAAAAAAACGTATTTTTTTTGTTATAAGGACCGTTTATACTTTCATATGCAGTTGTAGTTGTTTATAATGTCAAAATAACAGCTTTTTAGCACACTTCAATTTTATTTTTATTTGCATAGATTGGGGTTCCATTACATTCAACCTTGGAAAGCAAGAAACTTTAGAACAATTACAATACTATTCATGGTACTCAGTACGCCACTACCAAAGGAATAATTTATTGGAAAGCAGGAACACTTAATGAGAATAGCATACGGGTATTACGAGTAGAACCCATCCCGTACGCCGATAAATTCCTTAACGTAGGACCTAATGACAGGAGGCTTAAAGGGACGCTCCGGTGGTATTTTAAAGATATTGCGTGACCTTCGGCCCGAAGGTCCCCGGGTTATTACTTGTCGGTAAAGTTAGCACGATATCTATTATATAAATAAAATCCGTTAATGTAGATAAGTAATTAAAACACAGCGCAGCTATGAGGCACACTTTCCTGCTAATTTCTTACATCGGACCTTTGATATATTTATTTTTTCTGATGTACCTATCTCTAGTGTACCTACTGTATGTCTTTTAGTCTGTGCTAAATAAATGTAGTTTCTTGCTTTAAAGGTAGGTACCAACGGCTTTCTAGTAGAGCGGTGGCCGTCATAATAAAACGACCGTCATGAAAATCTGTCGTTTTCACCAGAGTATTTGACCTGAAGGTGTCATAATACTAGGATCGCGGGTTGTTCGAAAAAGTTACCGTGACCCCTGGCACATGCAACTGAAAGAACACTGGTGGGTTTTAGTCAGTAAAAGTCTGACATACCCTCCCGCTCCGCCCAGAGCGGGGGAAGTTATTTGACAATTTCCAACCCAGAAAAATGGTGTCATAAAACGGTCTGTGTTTGGACAGCCGTTGTTGTGCGACCGTTCACCGCTTTATCCACACTAATATTATAAATGCGAAAGTGTGTCTGTCTGTTACTTTTTCTCCCTCTAATTTTACCAAAGTCAGATAACTTTTATTCCTGGAATAAAATTGATGACTGACAGTTCTAGTATGGACTAACTGTCAAAAATTCAATAATTTTCTCAGGATAAGACTTATTCTAGGTATAAAAGTTTGGTCGAATGCGTCCTAAACCGATTTAAATGAAATTTGTTATAGAGATATTTTGAGTCCCGGATAAGGACATAGGATACTTTTTATCTCAATATTCCAACGGGATCGAGACTTATGCGGGTGAAACCGAGGAAGCTGCTAGTAAATGATAAATGATTTTATTTCTGTAAGTAGGTTTTAACAAACACTTTTTACACGTCAATTATATTTTTAAATAAAACTAGATAAGGTCGACGTTTCCTATCTGATTACTGTGAAAAAAAAAGGCCGAAACAAACTCACTGGGTCATGTCTCTTTTAAAGTCCAGACATAATCTTGGTCAGGTCATGTGAAGACCATGAAGATTGATGTCTGGAATGGTATTTTGAGGACAGAACCACATAGATTTAGCGGAACTGTCCAGTAAGTGCACGCATTTGTCAGTAATCATGCTGCTCAACTCAGAACTTAAGGAGCTCAACTCAATATCTTAGGAAACCAAGGCTTTAGGCAATATATACAGGTTTGGAAAAATCAATAGGCCCTGAAGGGAAACCACTTTAAATCCTTAAGAGCGTTTACGACTTACGGCATTTCATACCAACTTTCAAGCCCTTGTTTTTCGAAATGAATGAACCGATTTTAATGAAACTACATACGCATAAGCAGGATATAAAGGTCTAAAAAGTTAGTAAAGAACATTTCAAAAATGTATTATTTAAAAAAAGATAACTGAAAATCTCTGTTTCTATGAAAAAATTTAAATCGGTCTAATTTGGCTGTAACACAATTTTTCGAAAATGTTCTAAACTAACTTTTTACTGCTTATGCGTACGAAGTTTCATTAAAATCAGCTCATTCATTTCGAAAAACAAGGTCTTGAAAGTTTGTATGAAATGCCATACGTCGTAAACGCTCTTAAAATAGATTATTTTTCAAGAAAACATTCCTTTAGGTATTTTTAAAAAGAAAAAAAAAACTACATTCGCAGATTTCTCCACAAGCTTACCTACTTACTACTATACTTAACTTTAAGCAACGGCCACGGTTATGAATAAAGGGGTTAATGTTATAACATAATTTATTCACGGGTTGAATTTGTTGCAAATATAGCTTGATCTTTAAAATGTCTCTTTTATCTTTTCTACCTACTGATGAAAATACTCCTACGACTGATATATGAAAGTGAGTTGCGATTTAAAGTTTTGTTTGAAAGGTTGTCTAAAAGCAGTCGAGGCTTTCTTCTTTCATTCATTAAAATATACCTTATTGGTAAATGGACTGAATATTTGATCAGATTTAAATTTCATAAAGTTATTGTTTGATGTTTTCGGAATATCGTTATGAAAAATTTCTTCAGCTACTTTTATTGTATACAGTTAAGTACCCATTATTCTATTCTTCAATCTGTATTTTTATCTTTTGCTTATTAAACTTTTTTTATAGATGGCTGCAACATAATCGTCTTTAGGTCCTTTACAAACCTAAAAACTTATTTGCCAATTAAAATGTTTGTTGAAAATAGGCAGGTAGTTAAAAGGGACTTGTGGCTAAGTAATAACAGCCGCACGGGTCAATCGATCAGGTTATGCTGCGCTGGTATGGCAGGGGTCGGTCCGTGGATGGGACCATCTTTACATACCGAGACCCCTCCGTAGCTCGGAAAGCACGTTAGCCGTTGATCCAAACTGTCATTCGTGGATCCTTGACTGTCGTTACGAGTTATCAGAAGCCCGAAAGTCTGACAACCAGTCTTATCAAGGGGTATAAGTAGCGTAACCCAGTAACTGGGTTGTGGGGGTCAGATAGGCAGTCGCTCCACGTAAAATACTGGTATTCAGCTGCATCCGGTTAGACTGGAAGCCGACCCCAACATAGTTGGGAAAAGGCTAGGCAGAAGACGGGATACATAGTTTAGTACATGTTTTCCTGTCACGGTAAGACTTTTTATTACAAGTTTAACGACTCAGAAAATAAATGTTGAGATTTTATCAAGGTTGGTATGGTAATAGGTACAACGCTAATCTTGAGATTATGCGATTAATCATATCATCGATTCTTATCATCTAACATTCTTTGTAACTTCTACAACTGCAAAACGTCAATTTAAAAAATATTATGGAAATAATTTTTGCTTACAATTTTTTTTTTTTTGTGAAAACATTATAGGTAGGGATAGTGAAAATCAACAAGTAGGTATTCTGTATTTTGCTATGGATTCAATCGTTTACATAATAACAACAAAGAAAATAACTGAACTGATGAATAGTTATTGAAACCCAAAATTTATTATTAACGAAATCGTTTCATTTGTTTTTCAGTTTCAGGAAATCATTCGTGGAAGTAATTGAGTAGACAATTTTCAGCCTTTTATTAAGAAATTTTAAAGAAGTTTGATGAGCTGATTGGTATTTTTGAACCAAGAAATAATATCTAGAAATAAACATATTTTTAATTAATAGTATATTTCAGAATCTACACAGGCCTACACTGAACAAAATAATGTTCAAAAATCAAACATGCATGGGAACTTATGAAACGTCAGACCAGTGCATGGTTCCATTATTTTATTTTATTTGGGAAAATAAACGGTTACAAATTACCAACAATATTACATAAAATATAAGCTACAGAGTGAGTAAATGTATAACCCAGGACATTTTCCACATACATAATATTGGTCATTTCCTATGGAGAAGAGCCTGCAAGCAACTTTAACGGTTAGGCCGTTTGTCCACCGGCACCGTCAACGGGACGACAACGAGATGTCCTGATGTACTGTGCCGAAGCAACGATACATACATTTACTATAGCCGCACACCACCGCCGCGTTGGGACGTCACGAGAACGAGATGTACTGATGTACTGTGCCGAAGCAACGATACATACATTTACTATAGCCACACACCACCGCCGCGTTGGTACGTCACGTTAGGTACGTATAATCTTGTTGACGGTCTTGTTGATCTATATTAGGTACATTTACAATATTATTTATGCCAATCTCAAGAAAATGTGTAAGCCAAGAAACACAAATGTTAATTGGTGATACTCGTATTTCATAGAATGCAATAATTACGAAAAATTTTAACTTACTCAATCAATTGATGAACAGTAAAAACGAGCGTCCCTTTCCGAATTAAGGAGAAGTAAGCTGTTAATTTGAAAGCAGATTGATTGAAGAAATTTGGTGGCAACCCCGCCTCTTTCCAATTAAAGATTATCTTACTTCAACACCCTTTGCCCTCAGAAGGTTGGGTGCCGGTCGACTTTTTGGTCCGAAGTTAATTTTTCCCTTTAGTTATCTTTGAGATAATTATAAGCGAAAAAAGACAATGGATTAAATATTGTCTTATTCTAATTTTAATCTTATCTTGGACTTACAAAAAAAATACGCGGTAATTAATGAAATGTTTTGTTCCTTCTCTCGAAGCTGGAAGTATAGTCGACCTCGTAATTTCTTTATGTCCCTATGATAGAATTACACTTACACGTCATAAAACGACAAGGTTTGATTGTCTATGTGACAGTTCAAACTTAGAGTGCATATACACATGGCAGAGGTAACCGAGAACCGACCGAACTCAAATACACGAGAGCGGCACGATGTCGACACTTAATAAAGTTTTAATTTACTGGGAATTGTTGTCAAAAGTGGTTTAAGAATCACGAGGTCGAATACACTGCTATCAGCCTCTTTGACGTCACAACATAAGCTCGCTTTTATGAGAAATAATTGTGAGAAAATATTACCGCAAATCTTATCGGATAATAGGCCGACCACTTAACTAAGACGTTGCCTGAGGTAGCAGCGAGGTGCGGGAGGGGTGTAGTGACGTGATGCGATACTCGAGAGCTCAGTGATTCGTCAACTTGTGGCAACTATCACCCCTCCTGCACCTCACTCCTGCGTCTCAGTTAAGCGGTCGGCCTATAATACCCCATAGGATTGTTATTTAGGTAATACAGTAGCCTTTCTAACTCTGAAAGATTCATGACAAGGTTCTGCCCTAAGCCTAATGAGAAGACATCCAATTACAAACCTTACCTACCTTTATAAATAAAAAAGGGGACTATCCGAATCATGGAAATGATAAGGTAAACAACCAGGGTTTTTGGGCTTATTTAAATCGGGAATAATCGCCCTAAAGAAAATAAGGTTTTTAATTTGCATAATCCCATATTATCGTCCTCTTGTTTAAAAAGCAGTATGACGTAGTTTGTTTCCCGGTTTTCCGTTTTTTTTTTTACCGTTACCGTGAACCGTAATACCTGTAGAGAAGGAGTAATGTACCGTTTCACACCGAGTGCTTTAATTTAAACTTGGTCTACGTTTTTAAACAAGACAGGGAAGTTTACGGCCCACGTAATGGAAAGTGGTTTCGAAAACTTTTCACATTTCTTCATAGTTAGAAATTCAATTTACCAAGGACTTCTATGGGGCTATAAATAGGGGATACCGGAGTAAAGCCGTATAGCTTAGAATTTAGAGCTGCAGCGCATTATTTTTTTAAAGACGATTGTATCTAACCAACGTTTATAATTATCTAGTCTCATAAGGCCATCGACATCACCATAACTCAAATAGTTATAATATTTATGAAAAAAGAACAGAAAAACAAAATCTCTACTTATTACGATTAAGGGGAAGCGATATTTGTACATTGTTACGTTTTTTGAAATTTACAGGTCAGTGTAAGGTTGTATCTTGAACCAAATACGATTCGCGAGCGTAACATGTTTGTACGTATTTACAGAATTATAACCATTAAAATCATCAATACAAAGGGTTGTATTGATGATTATAATTCTATATGTGAACTTAGATTATACATGAACTTAGAGGGCTAATTTCATATAACATAATTATAATCCTATTAAATTACTATTCCATGAAATATCAATCAATAGGATTACATGAACTTAGAGGGTTGTACTTATTGATTCGCACGAGCGATAAATTCGTGCGAATCGTCTAATAAGCCACTATGTCATGATAATGAAGAACTAGCAGGGGATCGAGGAGGGGGGGGGTGGAGGGGGGGCGACTCCGGGGATCAGACCGGAATAAATCTGACTTCCACCTGACGTCTTTGCAATTTGTAGAATCTTCTCCACTTGAATTACATTAATTACCACTACTACATACACTTATACACGAATAGTGAAATTTATATACCATAGATAGTGTAAGACTAATAAATTATTACCATTCTGTTTACTTAACATCTTTTAAGCGTTACTGATAATCTTCAACTACGAATTTCTGATGAATTTGATCAAGCTCAAACGGTTTAATATAAATGTTAATATTTGATTTTAACAAGGCGCGAACGTTGGAGATTTTGGTATTAAATATTATGATTAGATTAGGTAATTAGTTTCTTTCGTCAGATAAGACACAATTAATTAAAGGTCTAATTAATGATAATATTATGGTTATCAGTGTTGAAATTACATTAACGTTTGGTAATTGCGTTCATAAAGAGCTTATCAAATTAAAACCATAAACTTTACATTAAATACTGAGTTCAGGAAATATTAGGATTGCATTTGGTAATACACATCTATTTATTTTATCTAACCCTCAAGCGTCAAGTGTACACCAAGTGTACACCAAGTGTACATAAGTGACAGTGCTCGAAACGTCAACGGTACACCAAGTGTACACAACAGTGTCATGACTTTACTGAGCCCATTCAACTACTCCGACGCGTATTTCGACAGGTAGGCGGCCAAACGTGCGAGTGGTTAATGTCAGTTAATAAATATTTTTGTAGTAGCTCGTGGGTAAATGATTTTAGCCGCACGGGTTGATTGAAGACTTGCTGCGGTCGGGTCGTGGATGAGGGACCATCCATTACATAATAATATCGAGGGCTCTTGTTATGTAATGCCTGCCTCGGAATGCACGTCATTCGTAATTTGACAGTAGTTACGCGCGTCAGAAGCTCAAAAGTCTGACAACCAGTCTTACCAAAAGGGTATCGTGTTACACAGTAAATGGATTGTGGAGGTCGGATAAGCAGTCGCTCCATGTAAAATGCTGGTATTTAGCTGTATCCGGTTAGACTGGAAGCCGACCCCAACATAGTTGGGATAAGGCAGCCCTCGACACCCGTCGACGTCGACGCGTCCCATGTTACTTGATTGTGACGTTGACCATGGCGTGATTTTTAGAGGAAACACCGGCAGATCCAACTAATTTCCGAACAAAAATTGAACCAGCTACTCAGGTCATACTCATTCAGTTGTCTCTACCGTTGACGAGACACGAGTCGCTTTGTGTATACACTAACCCCTTTACTAATAAACGTTGTAGTGCGTCTGTATAGTTACACAACGCATTATCTTCTTCTTTCGAAAGACAAATTACTGACGACTGAAAGAGAGAAATCGGTGTGTAATTCATCTGATATAATACGTTTATTAAGTAAGGGGGTAAGTCTTTCTCGAAGGGGTAAGTATATAAAATTATGAAATTGTTTAGGACCAGATCCACTCGAGTTGTTATTTTAGGTAACGTGTTGTATTTACAATAACCAAAACTTTACACATAACACTAATAGACATTTCGCAAGCTCCCATCGATATCTTGCCCTGCTGCCCTACAAAGCGGCTATAACCGATTTACCACCCATCTCATTTTAAAGAACACACACGTAGATACATTAACCTAAATAAATAATGTTTTATTATGTATTCTGACGCAGATTCGTATAGGTATTCGTATTATGTACTCTGAAAAATGGGTGCTCTGGTTGGGTTTTAAGTAGGTACTTTTTTTTATTAGTCGTTATTGGTCAAGACCACTTTAGAATTAGAGCGTGAAGAGATTAACTTTTTATCTGTGATTATATAGATTTCATTGCAGCCATAAAGACGTCTATTGCTGTACATAGGTCTCCCCATATCGTCAGCTGCCGGTCTCACCGTGAAAACTCATGCAAATTGAACTAGAAGTGAGCTGTCATTCTACGAACTGGGGGCCTAAAAAGGCCACTTTGGCATAATCATAAAACAATTCATATCACGCAATTCATCTGTTTGACAGTTTCACACCTATGTATCGCTGAACGGTTAGGCAGAGGTGTACCTGTAGCATTTTACGAATCTCCATACAAAACTGTCATACAGATGAAATTGCGTGATATGAATTGTTTTATGATTCTGCCAAAGTGGCCTTTTTAGGCCCCCTGGTCTATTCTGCAAAAATCTCACTTTGAAAACTTAGGGTACGTGAGTTTGTAGTGACTTGTCATTCCAACATACTGGCTGATGCCAAGAATTGACACTATTGATAGCTCACTTCAAACGAACATCAACTAATTTACCACGGTGACATTTTTAGAGAATTATTGCGATACAGGTCACACTCAGCCATTGAACTAATTATTGATCCATCTTACAAAAAAAACATCTGCACACTGAGTCATTGTTTAAAAAAATTAGGACTAGTTGAGTTAAGTGCTACTAGATTGCTCGTAAATGCTTTTATTGAAGATCACCACAGAATAATCGTGAAAAGATAGGCAGTAAAAAAAACCTTTTAATTTTGATGTTCAACGGTTTAGTAACACAAAATCAAGTGTGATATAAACTGTTGAACGAAAGATTTCTGGGAAGAAGATGGTTTCGTATAAATAGAGTATTTATAAAATTCATTCGACTGTTGTTTTTATAGTATCCAGTCAATTTCGTGTTAGTCTAAACTCAAAGTTGACTTACAACCTGAATAGTCTCCGTTAAATTGAATATTTGACTCCGGCAGTGATAAATTCTAATTACTCAACAAAGCTGGAATAGCTTGCTTTATTACAAGGTATATTGAATCTGTAGTTTATAGTCACTTATTTGAATTTGGATGATATTTGAATGGCACCTTTTGCTGAAAGGATTTGATGGCTACAAGGGTATCGAAGTAGCAATATGCTAGTCAAAGACTATCTATACAAATACTTTTTGAGTTGATGAAAAAAGTGTACCTACCAACCTAAAAAAGCCCTAACTGTAACGAAAAAGTTCAAAACAAGAATAGTCTCCTCAAGAATCCGCCATTCTGGTTTTATTTTAAAGAAAATGGTGGACACCTCATGCATTAAAATCTATCCCGCCGTTAGGATGCTTCAAGGGTTTAAAATAATCCCACGTATAGATGTTCTATGTCACGAAGTCTGTTTGGCTATGAATGTTGTCAAGAGTGCACATTCACATTGTTTTTGTGTGCGTAACTTCGAGAGCGCTCAGTGTCGTGTAACACATACAAGCGCGCTTGTCGGGATACGTCACTACTACAATCAAAGCCGAACGGACTTCGTGAAATAGAATATCTGTACAAATATATGTACATAAAAAATAGATAGTACGCGTAAACATAATAACCCTGTCTTTGCAGTCGCACAAGTCAAGTAAAAGGACCAGCAAGCAAAACTATTTCACAACTACATACATCATTCAAGACAATTCTGCCGACTCGACTATCTGAATCAAATAATACAATTAAATTGTATCGCCAAGTCGCCTTTGTCCAGTCTCTCGACAGTCGATATAGCATTATTGGTAAAAGTCACGTACAGCACTAGCGTTTGCTTAGCTCGTTATTGTGTGACTTCGTTATAGCTATTGAAGACTTTATAGTTTAAAGTAAGCTTTTGTTTTTGATTAAGTAAATACTCGATTCTGCAGCGATTATACTAAACAGAGTAGGTATTTGAATATGCATGTGTACTCATCCACACATTTTCAAAATACTCTGATTTATTTTATGATTAGCTGTGCCATGTAGTTTTCGGAAAACAAATTCGATTTCATGGGTTTAAATTTTTTGCGAGAACCATAATTCACTGTCTAAAAAAATAGCAAGAAAAAAAGTTTTTTTCAAAAACCGCTTCAAAACATTTCGAAAAAAAAATCATGGGACCATTTGGGAAGTACACCCTTTCCAACAAAAAAAGAATTTTTCAAATCGGTTGGCAAGCGACGGACTTATGCGAGAACAAATATAAAAAAAAAAAAATACAAACATCCGAATTGAGAACCTCGTCCTTTTTTAGAACTCGGTTAATAATTGTAGCCTAAGTTGTTATAAGGAGTAATCCTTATAACATCAGCTAAGATGCCAGTGAAAGTCCCATCAAAAACGCTCCAGAAACATAATAATTCAGACAATTAATCTGCTTATACCTAATGACGTTCCCAGTCAAATATACAAAAAATCAACCAAATATATCCAATAGTTCAGTCACTATAGCTAATCAAAGTTTGGCAAAACCCATTTCCGGCCTATCACTACTATTTGGATTTTTTAATAGTTCCAAAATACTCCTATGCACAACTATTGCCAGTTTTTGATTTATTGTCTTCTCCACATTATGCACACAAGGGTTGAAAGCGAAACTTAGATCCACTAGGCTAAGTGCACACTGCGACGCGATTTTGTTTTCAAATAAAGTCGCTAAATGTAATATTACAAGAGATTATTTACCGCAGTGCGCAGACTACTTGGTATATTGGTATTGCTGACAGATTGACGATTATATTTTGTGGTGCGCGCTTAGCCTTAATATTATTGTCAAACAAATTAATGAGAATGTGTAGGTAATAAATTTTTTTATGTTCAATAATTAGTAACAAAAACTTTTCTCATTAATTTCAAGAAAAATAATAATTTTCATTGAAAAGTATAAAGAAAACTCACCAAATTTGACCGTCATTACTTTAATAGTAAAACTATCTTACAAAGCCTGGAACTTACCTGAAAAGAAAAAAATACATGATTAATATCAAGACAATAATTGGACTTTAGTACTTCGTTGTTTGTAATTTCATAAACAAACAAAGCTGCCAAATTAAAATATTTTTATGGATCTATTTTGTTTAAGTAGTTTAGCCGTAATGTTTAGTGTTTTTGTTTTTAAATGTAGGTATTTATTAATTCACGCCGTAAGGTCGGCGCGCCTGCGACCTCTTACTTGTCACAGCGATGCCACAGAGTGAACAGACCACAATAGACAAGTAGTGAGGTTACGTCTGGCGCAGATTAAAAATTAATATTTTATTTATTTATTAATATATTTTACTTTTAAATCTTTTTAAATATTTATTTATTTATTTCTGTAAATGCCCGTGACATCACAGCGGGCCCTATCAGAATACCAGCGCTGCGACATTTACCTAGTTTTTTAAGTGTCGCAGTATCATGCTGAGATAGGAGCCTTTTGGCCTCGTACAGGACTTTGTTTTATTTCATGTTTTTGTTATTGTTTTTTATAACTTGTTTTTATTTTTTACTGTGTTTAGTTTTTAGTTTATTGATAGTTTGTGATCCTCCTGTACGAGTCGCAATAAATACTTTTTCTTTCTTTCTTTCAAATTATTATAGTATTTTCAAGCTTTTACAAACAAACAGTTTCAGATATTATGATAATTGCCAGATGTTGCCCGCAACTTCGTCCGCGTGAAATTTCTTGTTCCCCGACCCACCCCGTCGCATCGCATCGCCTGTACTTCTTTGCTCTCTTGCTCGGCTCCTTGGGGTTCTAGCGTGATGTTAGCGTATCTACTTTACACTACACGTACCGTACACTACCTTCCTCAATAATTGGGCTATCAGATGCAATAATTGGGCTATCAGATGCAAAAAGACCAAAAGATATTTTTAAATCCGACTTGTAGTTTCAGAGATTAACGCGTTCAAACAAACAAACTCTTCAGCTTTATTATTAGTATAGATTATTATACATTTATTTATATTAGTTTATCCTCTCGTCGGTTAGGCAAGATTATTAAGTTCGGTACCCAACAATCTTAGAAAAAATAATTGTGTACAGGGCTTATACAGGGTTACTGGTAAAAAAGGACAAAGTTTGAGTTAAATAGAACAACGAAATCTTGAAGGTTTGTTTTTGGTAAATGTATTTATGTTTTGTAAAAAGTCATAGAACAAAAGTTGTTGTTTATGATGTTAGTAATACAGTCCTGGAAGGTTGTTAGTGTTTTACCAATAACCCATACCTACAGGGTTATTGGTAAAACACTAACAACCGTATATAATTTAATGTCTCTTACCTTAAAAAAACGAATTAGTGGGAAAAAACCCTTCCAATATCGTTTGATATCATCCAAAGAAGCCGTGCCCTTGGTATGTACGAGTATATACCCTTTCCGTTACACCCTGTACAGCAATAGTAGGTATAGCGTAACATGAGGACTAGTAGTCCCCGAAGAGGTCGGCAGGCCATGCACACACATTTCGCTACGTTAGATGTACGTATATCTGTTACGGCTAATAGCCGAAGTGCGGCTACACCTAGTTTTAGCCGAATACAACTAGATGCAGCATCCTACGTCGACGGAGTCCCTCATTGCGGGGCTCCTATTTCTGTTTAAAGGGTTTAAAGTAACCTAACCAAACCTAACCTTGCATCCTACGTCGCCTATCGACCGACCGCAACCATGCAACCGATGTCCCCCGAAGTACACACGAACCGCATATGGCCGGCTGCACCTAGTTATACCCGGCTAAAACTAGGTGTAGCCGCACTTCGGCTATTAGCCGTGACATAAGTATCTACAAAGTTGTATTTCGTATCTGACCGCGTTGTTCTTTTGAACTACGACAGGTTTTCATCATCATCATCTAAACCATTTGTTTTAGATGTTTACTTATGTACATATTAATTGTATAGTTTATTCTACTTACATATAATTAATACATCTTTTTGTTTTTTTTTTTTTTGTCAAGTAATACAGCGTATAGCAGGGGTAGGTCGCTAGTGATTTATACCTGGAAGCCTGATTATTGGTTTGTAAATGTACGAAGATGTTATTATATACAACCAACATCAAATAAGCCTATTATACTTATCAATAAAAATATCACGTCTCTCTAATACCCACCTGAGTCCCAACAGGTAACCTAACAAGAAAATTCAATTACTTACAGAACGTGATCCGCTGTTCATTTATTAATAACCGAAATTGATTTGATATGTATCTCGAGCATTCGTTGAGAGTTAATGAAAAAGAAATATGGATATGAGAAAATACTTTTATCATATTTTATCAGGCCGACGATATGATGATGCTCTTGACGCTGATGCGTGGTTATGAGTTGTTATGTTACCGTTGGAATACGGAATACGCATTAACTAGGTAATCTGCAAATTACCGGGTACAATCCGTTACCTAAGTGACAAATATGTTACCGGCATAACCCGATTTTAGGATGAACTAGTCTCGCCTAGGCTACATTCTCATTCGCTCGCTCTTGCATCTCATGTCGCCGGAGCCCAGCTTCGCGGGGCTCCTATTTCTGTGTAAAGGGTTTAAAGTAACCTAACCAAACCTAACCTCTGGGTGCCCTTTGCTCGCTCTTGCATCCTACATCGCCTATCGACCGACCGCAACCATACAACCCCGTATAGGGAGAACTGGTTTGGCCTATGCGAAACTAGTTCATCCTAAAACCGAGCCCGGGGTTAGGCCGGTAACAAACATTTTGCTCCACTTTAATGGACTCAACCAGATAAACTTGCGTTTTTTTGCGTTTAGGTCCTGTAGTCCCCTTAACCATGTCTTTTAATAGTTAATAGTCCAATTGAAATAAATGATTTGAATTTGAGTTTGTAGTTATGTCTGCTGTAGAAGTAAACATTACCTAAAACCTGTAAATCGGCAAAAGGAAACAATTTAAACTTATTAAAGATCTATGTAAGGACGGAGTGGGTTCAACAGAACCTACGGGATTAGCCTTTTTAACAAGACTGTCGTATCCAGCACAGTAATGTTATTATAAGCTTTTCTCGATTATCTTCTGTTGAAAAGGTTAAGAAGGTATCATGATGATTACCTACATTATTTATAAATAAGTATCCGATTTACAAAAGCTATAAGATATCATATTGAGAAAAGAATAATTAAGAATATCCAGGTTATTGAGACAGAAACCAATAAATATTAAGGTTTAATATTTTCTAGGGATTATCTGCCCCGGCTACCCTAGCTACTATGAATTGTATCCGCTATAACTTATTTACCAAAGTACCAATAAAAGTGATAAAGTATGGGCCAGAAATCCTGCGATTTATGAATTAGAATTCCTGTAATGTATCGGCAAAGGTGATCGTAGTTTAAGAGTAATCTAGTTGCGAGCTCGAACTCACAGGTGGGCGCGGCTAAAAAGCACGCTGTCTCAACTCGCATCGTGTCTGACAGAGATGGTATCAGTGATGAGCAGTTAGACGATAGTCTACACGCACAATGTCTAGTTCAACACACACAAATACCGTTCCAAACTGAAACGACACGTTAGACGATGCACACATGCACTATAACGCTAGTACATTCTGTTTGACATGCACCGCCATTCAACTGAGTCATCGGTCGCCCGACGCTCAGCCGGTCGGGCGGGGTGATATTATTATTACCTACTGTTTATGTTATGCCGCATTACTTAGTAATTGACTACCTAGATATTGTTTTCAAGATTATTTACCTATCTTATTTTTTTATCAATACACAAAAAATTTAGGTACCTAAATGTAAACAATCTTGACACATCTTTTTATTTACTGTTTGAAAACCTAGTGTTTTTTACAAACGAATTAATAATAATTTGAGTAAGTTCTAGAGTTATATGAATTTCAAGACGTGACACATCAATATTGTTTGCATATAGTATGTAAGTACTTACCTAAAGTTATTGGGGTATAGGTATGTAGTGGTGGGTAGGTATGTAGGTAGGTATCAAACTCGTAACTTTGAGTGAGTAGCGGCAGATTGCAAGGGTTGTCAGTTGCTTACTCAATTATTATAAGGGTGATTTTGTAGTGTGTTAGGATAGGTTTAGGTATACCTATTAATGAAACACTACTATAAAATAAAATAAAATATAAATGTTTATTATCAATAATAACAAAAATGCGCGGCGTGAAAGGAAGAAAGAATTTATGGCATGCATTGGCGTTGAGGTTTGTAGCGGACTGGCGAGGGCCCGAGGGGCGCGGTCCGTGCGCAGGGGGACGCGCCGGAGCGGGCGGCGATCCGTTCCGATCGTCCTCGCGTCGGTCTTCGGCGGTAGGTAATTAGGTATACCTACGCAGCTACGGTACAATTCTCCATTCACCAATTCTCTTTTGGATCTGTTTCATAAAAAAACCAACATTATATACAGGGTCAAATTAAATTAGCAAGCGAAACTCTGCAGACGTGATGGGTGTCGATATTAACCATAATAAAACAAAAAAATAAAATAATTTTATGACTTTTTAGTGGAGTCAATGACCGAACTCAGTGTAGGAGACACTTGTAATATTATTAGTTTAAATTTACAGTTTTTTTTATTTAAACTTCACGACGTGGTTGGTATCGATTTCTCAATACGATAAAACAAAAGAAAACAGATTTTTCCATCTCATACTAAACTTCAAGTAACAAATCTAGAAGTGGTCGTTGACCCCCAAAAAAATACATCAAATCTTTTTGATTTTTATTTTATAGTGTTTAGGGAACGATACCATCACGTCTGCAGAATTTCGCTAGCTAATTTAATTTGACCCTGTAATAATAAAGTAATATATTTTCCTACACACCATTATTTATTTATTTTATAAAAGTAATGTATTTATTCATATACCGTTTTCATTTTTTTTGTACTAGCTTTTGCCTGCGATTCAGTGGTTTAGGAGTGAAAAAATAGCACAAAAAGGTGTTTTCGTCTTTATAATAAATATTAATAAAGAATTTTCGTCTTTATAATAAATATTATTAAAGAATTACTAAACTCTATCAACAGTCACATAATAATTTGTGACAACCCATTGTGACAACCTTCGTTCTCGCGCCACACGCGCCTTAGACGCGAGCGCGTTGCGCTCCAAAGGCAATGGCGAATAGCGATGCGACGCGACGCGGCGCGGCGCAGGTATTTTGCTACCTCATAAGATCAGCTGCTGCCAGTTCGTAGATTTAGTAATCCATAGGAAGAACTTAATTTTATTATATCTATAATGTGGCATAGTACTATATTATTATATAGTACTTACTATAAGTACCTACCGATATAAATATTTTTAAGTACCTACCTACTAATATTAAAAAGCTGAAGAGTTTGTTTGTTTGAACGCGCTAATCTTACAAACTAGGTACCAGTTTAAGCTTTTTTTAGGGTTCCGTGTGGATAACAACAAATACTAAAAAACAGAATAAAATAAATATTTAAGGGGGCTCCCAAAAAACAAACGTGATTTTTTTGCTCGTGTATGCTCGATATTGATAACGGCAACAGGTAGACGCTTGAAATATTTACAGAATATTTAGTTATATATTCAATATATATTTATTTATATATTCACTTTAAAAAGAAATAATTAAATTAAAACAAAACATTTATCTAAGGGGGGCTCCCCTAGAACAGACATGATTTTTTTGCCGTTTTTATAGAAAATGGTACGGAACCCTACGTGCGCGAGTCTGACTCGCACTTGGCCGACTTTTTGTGTTAGGTAGCCTATAGCTATTGAGAAAGATTATGTTAGGTACAGATAATGAAACATCACACTGCGACTCATGGGAGCGGAGCAGTGGGATAGATTCCTACGGGCCTACGGGAACGGGGGTAAAAGCGTGGGGAAAAGTACAAGTATGCCTATATGAGTACTTAGTACGATATAAAAACAGGTACATACCTACATACGTTATCAAAAGGCCACCGTTTTCACCTGATTCACGACTGCCCATTGATTTTACGATAAATTATGTTATAAACCTCACTTTATACATAAGTATGTATGTATTATACATTTTTGTTACCTACTTAAAATACAAACAACACGAGTTAGGAATAGGTAAGGGATAGTGGTTAGATATAATTATGTATGGATACCTACTAAATACTACTCGAGCACTCCTCCGCCTATTTCCACGAGCACAAAATAAAAGTTACTAGCGCGCCGCTTTCTGAGCGGGCGTCTTGCCTACGTAAGGTACCTTGTGTGTGTACGCCGCCGCCGCCACTGAGCCCGGCCGCGCGCCGCGCCGCCGCCGGTCTTCATTCAAGCCACAAGCCCCAAGTTTTAGGCTCTTAGCTGTGCAGAAAGCCACAAAGTGTATTAGCTAAAAGATAATTTATTATATATAATCTATTATTAAAAAGCTGAAGAGTTTGTTTGTTTGGTTGAATGCGCTAATCTCAGGAACTGCTGGTTCGAATTAAAAAATGATTTTGGTGTTCGATACTTGAATAGTCCATTTATGGAGGAAGGCTATGCTATATAACATCACACTACGATCAATAGGAGCGGAGCATCAATGAAAAATGTTGCAAAAACGGAAAAAAATATATTCCTTTTGTGAGCTTCCGTTGCGTGCGTACGCTGCGTAAACGGTTAAAGTTACTCAAAAATAATGTTTGACGGATTTGTTCCCTTTTAAATGTACAAAAAAAAAAGGCCGCGACAGCATATGTCTACCTTATAAGGTTGACTCACTATAACCTTTTTTATGGTAATCAAATTTGTTCTAAAATAATGCATTATGTGTGAAGGTGTTTTTATTATCATCATGTTTTACCTTATTGAAATAAACACATTATTCATCACAAGTATTTAATGTTGAACAAAATTGCCCTTGACATCACTTGATTTCAATGAATATCTTAGAAGATAATTATCATAGTTTTAAAATAATACAAATAATAATGCTAAAGAGTTTGTTAGTTTGAAAGCTCAAATCTTTGGAAGTATCGGTTGGATTTATGAAAATCTTTTTGCATTTGATTGCCCAACTCTTGAGGAAGGCTATAGGACCCTTAGGAGTTGAGTAGTAATAGCGAAGGCGATGTGATGCGACGGGGTGGGTCGGGGGATCAAAAAATTTCACGCGGACGGATACGCGGGCAGAAGTTAGTTACCTATATTATAACAAAAAATATGCTCAAGGAGGTCCCTACCTAAATAGGTTAGTTATAAGAAATTGTACGACTTACCCATTGTTTATTTGTAGTTGTTCACAAATCACACCAGTTCCTCAATCAACCAATACAACTTCACTGACACAGCGTCCACTCAAACCAACAATTCCAATTTCAAATGAAAATACGAAGTCCAAATTGTAGTGCGAAGTCAAACAGATAATGTAGGTAGTATCGAAATCCAAAGTTCAAGCCAGGGGTCAATGTAGTGTTCACGTGCGAATGATAATAATTTATAGCGCAAAGGAGTTTAGTCTACATACATACGAACGACATAGGCCGCAGCCGGCAGCAGCAGACTGAGTCCAAATAGTTCGAAACGTGCGCAAGACAGTATTGTGCAAGTGTGCGTGAGCGTCTTCCCCCCGCACCGCGCCAGGGGGAACATTATTGAGTGAAACGCACGATAATTCCATAGTAAAACGAGCGCGTAAAAATTACGAAACTTCCTTTGGAAGATAGAGTTTTATGAAAAAACCACTAGATAAATCAATTACAAATAAAGCTTATTGAATTCTTCGATAATTGATCTTTGTCGGGACGGTTTTTGTTTTTCAGATTTTATCCTTCTTTTATTACTTATTTACACCCAAAGTTACGTTAAAATTAGCAAGAAAAACGAATCTTTGTTGGCTCATAACTTTTTAATGGCTTTTTATTTTACAATTCTGCTACCGTACAGACAAAATTAATAATAAGACAAAACGATAGAATGTTTAACTTTGGACGTACATAGTCAAACAGTGGAGTAAAACACTCCCGAAATTTGTATGGAGAAACTTCGGCAAAGTGTACCCTTAAGGTTATAATATACCGGATGATTTTTTTTCTAGAATTTTTTACAGACTGTTCTACTCATGAATATGAACAACTTTCATGCTTTCCGAGGCACGGAGGGTAACGGTATGTAAAGATGGTCACCCATTCACAGACCAACATCGGCAAGCATTGCTTAACCTGATCGATCGATCTGTGCGGCTGTTATTATTTAGCCGCGGGCCCCTCTAGGCTGTAGCCTCTAGCCCCCTATAGCCTGGAATGGTCTGGATTTAAAATGAAACCGATCAAAGTACTTAGTCGTGGAGACATGGACATAGTATTCAACAACTATTACGTGATAAAATCCATACAAAACAAAGCGGATTCCTGTGATTCCATCGAAATCCAATGCCACTAACACGTAACTAAAAATGGTCTAGTTTCAGAGTATGTAAAATAAATATAAAACAGCAGTGCCCACTTCGGTCCGAGTAATCAATCAGCTTTTATAAAATATTTGCCAATCAACGGCTTAAAGCTTTTTGATAGAGACTGAAATATTTCACTAATGCCTTGATTGATTCGTTTTAGTTAGTTATTTTTACTTTGATGCAATTTTATTACTAACATCTATTGTATATCGCGTTAATCGATACTGAAATTTGATAAATGTAATGTACAAGCAACCCTACTTCGTACAGCTTTTACGACTTGACAGAACATCGACATTTCTTTATTTTAGGTAAGTTTAATATTAATGAAATTATACCCACACATAAACCTTCCGGAATAAAACCTTTGAATGGTGGAAACCGCATCAAAATCTATTCCGTAGTTTAGAAGAACAACGCGGTCACACAGCCAGGCACGAAATTTTTTATATTTAAAATAGAATTTAAGATAATTTATATTATTTATAAAAAAATATATATATAATTTGTTATGAATAGAAGACGAAAAAGTTATAAGGCCGGTATTCTAAACGATGCTAGATTTGAGTCGAGATTGTACGATTGCGAAACCCACGCGAATAATGCCGCATTTATCAGGTATCTTGTGCCCGTTGTGTCCACCACCTGTACCTACCCGGGAAACATGATGGATACGATAAAATCTATCACTATGGTCAAAAAAATTTAGGCACCGACACGCAATAAAGTGTTAACGCTATCGAACGCCTGAGTAGAGGTACTTTATTTGAGATACTTTGGAATCAGACAAAAAATAACGTTAGTGTTGGATACACTGCCATTAGCTTATGGGGAAGCTTATGGCCCAACGTTGGGGCTTAGGACGTTCAAAGGTCCGTCAGTATTAACAAACATACATACATAAACTAACGGGGTAGGCAGAAGCTACAGAACGTAACCTGCTACGATCTTTACATACTAAGGGCGGCCGTACACGGACTGCTTCAAGCGGCTGAGACCGACTGCTTGAAGCCGCGACCGCGCGGTGAACTTTAGTCATCCATTCGCTGCCTTACACACGACTGCTCGAGCAGTCGCGACCGCTTCATAGTTCACCGCGCGGTCGCGGCTTCAAGCAGTCGGTCTCAACTGCTTGAAGCAGCCCGTGTACGGCCGCCCTTACTCTTCTTACTCTTTTTACTTCGTTTACGTTCATACATCAGCATAGCTATTCATAACCATCCCACAGGCTATCGTATCGAAATAAAACACATTTCGATAACCTAAATTACCTTGCCCCTGACAGCCAACAGCTGTCGGAAGAATAGCGGTCATGTATTTGATTGAAACTAACAAAATTTTCGGGTTTCGGATTTGTGAACAGCGTTTAGTGGACTCCAACGATATCATTGATTGATGTATTCGATACGGTACGAAAGCGTAATTGTAATGCCGTAATCTACCACGCGGGCCTAGTGCGGGTTGGTAGATGTCACATAATTATCTTCGAATTTTTGGTTCTAGAACATGGCCGGTTTTCTCACGATGTTTTCCTTTGCCATTTTGAGAGCAGTGGTGGTGAAATTATTTAGGTACACAAAGTAAAGCGCCTGTCTGGGTTCGAACCTACGACTTACAAATCGTAAGTCGTGGCCGTCACCATTGAGCCACCACTGCTCACCCAATGAGCCAACACTGCTCGCACGTCCGTCAGGATCATATAGGTATTTGGTATCCTCGTGGGCCTTTACGATTTGTACACGCCTACGATGTTCATCGATTAGTAACAAAAGCCTTGTTCTTACATAGATAAATAAGTCTCAAGGTGTAAAGCCTTATTAAATCCCAACTTCAGCGGAAGATAATCCAATTAACACCGCAATTGACGCAGGACTAAACTTGACGTACTTCACGTAACAATAGAACTTCTGTGGTTTAGGCACCTCATTAACGTTTCAACCATTTTGTGCTAAGCAACTTGTGATCATTTTGGAAAAGATAATGGATGGATTGTGTGAGGAATGTGAATTATTTTTTAAAAGAGTAACCGTGAAGTTTCTTGCCGGCTCTTCTCCGTAAGAAACAACCAATTGAAACCTTGCGTGTCCTGCACCTTGATCCGACGATTCATGTGTCCATCATAGACTTATAAAAAAGATGGACTCCGCGCCACGCATATCGAAAGTGAAGCACAGTTAGTATGCCGGCCGGGACCGCTAGTACAAACACGCCTCACGCTCACATTTACATCATAGTATGCCGACCGGCCGCCATTACGAGACACGAGAGCGTCAATCGTCAATCACGCACACATAGATCGGTACGGTGCTTCACTTTCGATATGCGTGGCGCGGAGGCCAAATTTTTTTATAAGTCTATGGTGTCCATGTAGGTTCATGTGAAATAAAATATTTTGATTTGAATGAGAAAGAAAAGAGAGTGAATGATAGCGTGACGGTTGACAGGGGAGAATAGAAGAAGAAAACATGTTGCACCGACCCCGTGTAACATGGGACCAGGGCAGGAAGATGATGTTGATGGGCTTTTGATTATTATGGATTATCATTTCGGCATACAGACTATGTTTTCTATAGCAGCCTGTAACTGCAAAGATTATGCACGTTCTCGTAAAAATATGATGAGGGAAGAAGCAAGTCAATTTCAGAATGATATATCAAAATCGGATCATTAATTTCGAAAAACAAGGGCTTGAAAGTTTGTATGAAATGCCGTACGTCGTAAAAGCTCTTAAAACTTGTAAAAAGTTTTTAATAATGATGAGGTACAATGACCTCTCATTGTACTCATCATTATTAACAAATAATATCAGACCAATTTTGACATAACATTGCAAAAAAAAACAGCAGTTCCCTAAATTATGTCGAGCAAGAGTGGTTTCGCACTACATCCGATCCGAATCAAAGATCGGACTCCAATCCGAATTGGGAATGTTCTAAATTCGGACGGTTAGAGTTCCGATCTAGTGCGCAACCCCTCATACCAATAGGACTATGGTCACTTCGTCGGACCGACATTTCTCGGATTCGGATCGAATGTAGTGCGAAATCGCTCTTATTATAGTGTGTATACACACGAGTGGCATACATAAGTGTCGACGGACGACAGATGTATGGAGCAGCTGATTTTTCTTCAATGTTGTTGCCAAAAACTTGTTTAGGTATATGATTGAGTACGTTTTCAGGTTTTCAGTTATTTCAATTACATCTAGTTGTACCTAAGTATTTAACTTTAGAAGTTTTCTTTTCTAAGCCGTTTGAATAGAAAATCTTTACTCGAGATATTATCCACTCAAGTGAAATATAGGTAATAGGTGTCTTATTTCTTCGTTTCAATAACATTAATGAAGAGTGAGAATCTCAAATCAACATCTCTAATGCCCGGTTTCTGAGGTACATTTGTCGGTGGTTTATCTATTCATTAGCGCTATTGGTTCGATAACTTGTGAAAGTGCGTTTCCGAACATCGCAATGTAAGATAAACTCCGTTTAAACTCAAGTTAACTTAAACTGACCAATGTGCGCCGTTTATCGGTTCCATAACTATATTTGACGTTTAATTTCATAGCAAACTACACATCAACAACGTGTAACGTGTGAAAGCTAAAGAAAATTATTTAATAGAGAATACAATGAGTGTTAGCATCATGAATACAGAAAATAATCTGTGACAGAAGTTTCGTCCGTTTTTTTACTGTCGATCAGGTATATAGTCAAATTCATTAGAAACTTCGATAATAAGCATCATTACTCTTTCAGTAAAATTTTTACAACGTTTTCCAGATTTCATTATGCTATTTTACAAAATAATGCTTAATACACTAACGATTGGAAAGATAAATAGACTTTTAACTTAAAATGAAACGGCAAACCAAAAATAATACCACACGAAACAAAAACAATGAAGTGTAAAGGTCTCTTAAAAAAAATACAATGACGTCGTTCACACATCTGCCGAAATCTGCCCCTAAACAAAATTTTTTTACGCGAACTCGTATACAGACAGACCCATCTAGCGGCAACTAAGGAACTAGTTATCGGTTTCATAGTTATTGAATGGTTTATTGCGTATCCAGAAACGCAGTGACAGTTAACCGACGTTTATCTTATGCATAACTTTATTGAACCAATAACTAATGAGAGTTTATCTCTGGACTTCAGAAACCGGGCATAATTAACTCAAACTCAAAGTTACCCAATTATTAATAATAATAATTACCTTGATTAAGTTCTCGTAGTTCACCAAAATAATTGATTTCAGAGAACTCGCGCAGATCTTTAAGTAATTAATAATAAATCAATGACTTTAAGATTACATTGACTAGTAAATTAGGTACGAGCTGATGATTTGAAAGGGAAACTAATTGTTAATAATTTTTCATTAAATCATCAATCATGGGAGCAGCGGTATCAGCCCCGACTGTCGAGTTGTGGATCGAGAGTTTGATTTCAGACAGGCACTTTACTTTGTGTACTTAGTTTCATCACCACTGCTCTCAAAACCGTGAAGGAAAACATCGAGAAAACCGGCATGTCCTAACACCCATTCGAAGACATGTGATATCCACTAACTCGCATTTACTACACCTCACAGAGAGGAGGCCTGTGTCCCAGCAGTGGGAACATTATAGGCTGATTGTGCTATGGTCATTAAATCAAAGGGAAATCAGTATTTGATTGACGGAAATTAGGAAAAGTAAACAACAAAGTCCAACCAGTGTGACAATAATAAAATTAAAACAATATACAAAACATTAAATCGGATGAAAACAGGGACAATAACAAAACAGCTAAAAGTAACAAAACCAAAACATACAAAAGTGTAGCTACAAATAAAAAGTTTTCATCTGAGATACCTGCAGGCGATGTCCGCTGATCGCACCGGATTCCGAGAAGTGAAATATTAAATTATGGTAGTTACTAGAACTGAATTATAGCTGGCGTTGGTGAAGACATTTAAGAACTGTCAAGGAGTTTCCACTTACATTAATGCTCTGTCAAATCAGGGTTTTTCTAATGTGTTGGGAACTTTTCTTTAATCAAACTTATTTGATTTTATTGCATTTGTACACCACGAATGGTAAATAAGTAGTGCCTTTTGAAAAAGCATTAGCTCTCTCGTTGACAACCGCGGTAGTAAACAAGAGAGACCGTAAGATATCCATACTAATATTATAAATTCGAAAGTAACTCTGTCTGTCTGTCTGTATGTTACCTTTTCACGCCTAAAGTACTGAACTGATTTCGATAAAATTTGGCAGAGAGATAGATTGCATCCCGGGGAAGGACATAGGATCGTTTTTAACGACATACCTCGCGGGCGAAGCCGCGGGCGGAAGCTATCGTCTATAAATATTTTCTTGGCTCTTTAAAATAATGAAACATCTTCAACAATGTTCTCTAATTAAAGACGCGGTTTCGTAGTTTCGAGTCAAAGCTGTAGGCCTTAAATTTGACCAAGGCTCCCTTTAATTTAATACGATTTTCAGCCGTGTCTGTGATAAAATATCTATACCTTTATTGTAACGAAGACTGAAAGTAAATTAAACTTGAACAAATACTTTCTCACAAAAGAAGAAAACTCTTTTGATACTCGTAAAGTTATATTATTTTATGTTTGTGAGTTTTTTATCATTTTATCTTTATTTTCGAATCCTTTTATGTATTGTTCGGCTGTTTGTAAGCTTTCCGTGGCCAATAAGCTTGGGCTGGTTGTGTTTATTTTCGTTTAACTTTTGTAAACGAAAACTGTGTAACTGGAATCGAAATGTTCTGTAAACATTTTTATTTTGTCCCATTACTGAAGACTGTAAAAATAATGCTCTTAGATATTGTGATCACTGTTACCAGCTCCCTAATTGCATAACACACTACTAATCAAAATCTGAATTTTGAAGGATATTGTTTATCCATTGCTTCATATGTTCGAAAAATGTGTCTGCTCAACAACGTAAAAAACGCAATGAATGTTGTAAAACTGTCAAAACGAAAGCCATTCCTACTGTTAGTGTGTTACACAGTTACCCCACAGGTTGTCCTATTTATAGCCACGCACCTCTTACCACACAGTTTGTTCCATAACTTTCTCTCTAAAGCCTTGAACTTGAGTGATAAATTAAAGTAATCGATGACGCCAGAAAACACCCCTCTCAAGAACTCCTCGACAAATAGGGGCTTGAAGTCTTAAAGCCAGGTTTAATAAATATGTAATAAGTGAACGCCCAAATAGGAACAAAGGAATAAATACAACGGTAAAGCGCTCACGGAATTCATTCATAATTTTCAATATCCTAAAAACAAGAGCGTAGGAAGCGGACTCAAGTTTTTACGAGTATTGGTACTGGGCCAAGATTGCCTGGTTTTAAACCTTACTACCTACGGAACCTCCCACGATTTAGCACTTTTACGATACCCTGTGACGTAATGCTAGTAATATCATGACCTCGGCTTATACAGACTGACGGAGTCGAGTCGTGACTCACTGTGTGTAAGGACTGTTGATAATATATTATTTCTTAAAATCACCCAGTGCTTGCTTTGGCACGAGTCACTGCCATTTCTAGCAGCAAATGTCACAACAATAAATAACGTTTATTTATGCTTAATACTTTGTAGATTTGGGAATAACCTTAGGGCTCCCGCAGACAAGCGCAAGGAGATAGCGGGACGCGAAATAATATAAAAACTTCCAAGAAATTGTTCTACCAGAATCGCGTCGCAGCGTCGAGACGCGCCTGTCTACGGGAGCCTTTACATATGAATTTGTGACTTAGGCTGCGGTTACACTGGTGTGTATTGATTGCGACACGACGACGATGTGTCAAACTAATATCAGACATTGCCCTTATGTCATGCGCACGCCGCCATATTGCGTTAAGGAATAAGTATGAGTTTGTTTTTAACAGATTGCACCTTTCTTCGTGAATGCAACGAAAATAATCATTATCTGCCTAGCCTTTTCCTAACTATCTTGGGGTCGGCTTCTAGTCTAACCGGATGCAGCTGAATACCAGTATTTTACATGGAGCGACTGCCTATCTGACCTCCACAACCCAGATACTGGGTAATAAGATACCCCTTGGTAGGACTGGTTGTCAGCCTTCAGGCTACTGACGACCCGTAACGACTGTCAAAGATCCACGAATGACAGCCGGGACCAACGGCTTAACGTGCTTTCCGAGATACGGAGGGGTCTTGGTATGCGAAGGTCACCCATCCACGGACCAACCGCGGCAAGCGTAGCTTAACCTGATCGATCGACCCGTGCGGCTGTTATTACTTAGCCATAAGCCCTCCAATATCGATAAGAATAATGTTCCTGTTTACCCAAACTTATCATATATTGTACCCAACATATTCGATAGTTTGATACCCAAACTTCACTTGTTTTTTAGCCCTATCACCTTGAACAAATCTTTACTACCTTTATGGCCAAACTATTTTATGGCTTGTCTTCATGATTGACGGCTGTTGGAAACACGCCTTCCAGAATATAACATTTTGCGGAAGTAAGTATCCTTCTAGCTGTTCGAGATCAATATCAAAAGAAGCGTCTAATAATTCTTAGGGGGCTTGGTGTTGAAGTTAGGCATGTTTTTTGTGATGAAGAAGATAATATTGAAGAAGAAGAAGAAGAAGATTACATTGTATGTTTTGTATTAATAATCGTATTTTTTGTTATTTATTTTCTGGTGTACAATAAAGTATATATAAATAAATAAATAATAATATTTAGGCTGACATGTTCTTGGTACAGATCAGTGTTTATCTGCGAGTCAGAATGTAAAAACCGTAACCTAAGCCAAGATTACGTAATTAGCATAAGTTGTAATTTTCGTTCGTACACTAATATCGTCTTATCGGCTAAGAAAAACTTAAGCATAATCATGATCAGCCTATTAGTGTTTCTACTGCTGGTACACAGGCCTCCTCTCTGTGAGAAGGATTGGGCTGTAATCCACCACGCGAGCCCAGTGCGGATTGGTGGATGACACATATCTTCGATTTTTTTGTTTCTAGGACATGCCGGCTTCCTTACGATGTTTTCCTTCACCGTTTTGAGGACAGTGGTGATAAAATGAAATACACAAAGTAAAGTGCCTGCCTGGGTTCGAACCCAAGACGTACAACTCGTAAGTCCCCCGTTACCGCTGAGCTACCACTGCTCCAGAAAAAATCTTAAAATTTCAAGAGTTTAGCGAGATTCTCTTTTTAGATTACTGGATATTTGTCTTGATAGATTAATTAGTCAACAATTCATATAATAAGGCAAATTATCTCTGTTCATATTTACACGAACACTATCTACGTAAGAGTAAACATGACCTGCAATTAGGAATTTCATCAACCCCTTATCAAACTACTTAAACAATCTTATCTGCCCCATTTCAGGCATGAAGCAATAGTGTTCTGGCATTTTAGAACGTTATCAAACATTGGACATACCTCGCAAGTGTGCAACTGCCACCACCACAGTAGGGCGAAGTTATAAAATTACCCAATCTCACGCTTGTAAACATTGCTTTATGGGTAAACAAAAGAATGAAGTAACTGGAGTAGGTAAAATTATTCCGGACTTTTTATGTAGCGAAGATGTTGCTATTTATTTGTATAAACTCTGCACTCGTGAGGAAATCTTGAATGAGTTTTCGTTGAGTGTGATGAGATTTTTATGAGCAGTTACTGTTGTAATTCAGTACGAATTTTCAGCCATCACTTAATCAACCTATAATGTTCCCACTGCTGGGACACAGGCCTCCTCTATTCGAGAGGGACATCTGAGTGTTCCTAAATTTCCCTAAGCTGATAAAATTTTAGATTTTCCTGATTTTATTAATTTTAATATTAACAAAATTAGGAAACCTAATTATCTACCACGCGGGTCCAGTGCGGTTAGTAGATGTCACATGTCTTCGAATTATTGTTCGTAGGACATGCCGGTTTACTCACGATGTTTTCCTTCACCATTTTGAGAGCAGTGGTGATAAAACGATTTACACAAAGTAAAGCGCTTGCCTGGGTTCGAACCCACGACCTCGACTCGTAAGTCGGAGCCGATAAAACTGGGCCACCACTGCTCTGCATTTTCAGCCATGATTAACCGTAATTATCTTAATAAACAAGATTATGTCTGTCAGTCTGAAACAAGAGGTCTTTACAAAGGCCTTCAACAATAAATCATATGAAATGGAATCAAAGTAGTTTGCTACACGTTCGTGAAAAACAAATTTGGGGAAGAGTCACCTAAACTTACATAGCGGGCTTTGTTTGGTGTTCATAAATACATCCAATCTTAAAACTTTACACACTACAACAGTCCTAATTTAACCTATATCTTTCACATTCAAAACACTTCTTTTTCTAACAATATAATGAATAAGAGTCTGCAAACCACGTGCTCAACTGAAGGGCTATGAAAGCGGAGTCGAGCGAAACGTGTAGGACCCTCCGCTTTAACAGCTAAGTGTTCTGCATATAGCGTGACAATAGCTTGGGAACCTTGGTGTTTAGAGCGAGTGGGAAAGGAAGATTGTTGGTTTATTTGATGATACTTCTGATTGTATGATTATGGGCTGTGAAATTTGTAGGATGTATCATGTATAATGTCTCAGGCCGCGTTGGCCGCTGAATGTGAAAACGTATGAAAAACAAAGAACAGTCAATCGACACTCACAATCGACTGCCGATCATAGGTTTTGGTGTGGAAGCGGCCACAGTAAAGTGTTATGCATGTAGCTTGACAATTTCTTGGGACCTTGGTGCTTAGAGCAAGTGGGAAAAGTTAATTTGTTGCTTTCTTTGAATATTTTTTTGATTTATTTCGATGCCATGGTCTGTCTGAGCAGCTAGACCATGCTTAGGTACCCACTACTATCCAATTACTAGATTTTTGAAATGCGCAAACATGAAAATAATAAATTGCATTTCAATATGGCTAGTATTTAAATATCTCTTCAACCATTCTAGGTATTTATTTTTTTTGAGATGCCTCATAAAGCGCAGTTTATTCCGTCAGTTACTCAACTGAACCGAGAGCTCGGTGCATCCTGGACAGTCACACCCAACACCTTATGTGACTGGCCAATTCTTCCCTTGTGGTGGTAGACCGCCTGGTTTGCGACCACCCTCCCACCGGAGTCCTGCGTCAAGCAGCCTGCTGTGTTTCATCGATGCGTGGGAGTTCCAGTGCCTTAGACATTTTCTGGGCACGTTCCATCATAGACCTCATCCATCGTTTTCTATCAGGTGTGCTCGAGGTTAAGAGCCACTCAGCAATAAAAAAAAATCATGCATGATTCCACAAAATTATTAATAACTGAATTAATCCATCACCTCATGCCTCAACTCAGCTTACCATACCGTCTCATGCTTACCTCCATGGGAAGAAGGCGTGAGTTTATGTATTTAATACATCAGTTAATAGTATTTCAATTTAGTTAAATTTATGCGGTTACATCTTTCAGCTGAAATGACGCACACAGGGTGTGTTTTTGGAACGAAATTACTTAACGGGCCTTGCTTTTTAGTAGGAGATGACTGGTAGAAATGGTCAAGTAAGGAAAAGGCGTTATGCCCCTCTATGCGACTTTCTCTCTCTCTCTCTGTCTCTTTCTAATATTTCTAATATAGCGCGGCCAGTTGTAATTTTTGAAAATTATCCTTACAGAACTTCGTTTCTGACGGGGGACAGCTCACGTTTTTAGAACGAACGACTTGCAGTAAGAGTTGACTGGTAAAAATCGTCACAAAAGGAAAAAGCATTATCTTGTTTGAAAAAGACAATGCCTTTTTCAAAAGAATTGTTTTTTTTTTTTCTTTAAAATCGAGACCATAATTTGATTCAGCATTTTTCATAAAAAAAAAGGTTTTTTTAATGAAATATATATTTATGTTTTTAGTTGTTGGTACAATATGTACCAAATCAGCAATAAAACATAAAATCTTAACTGGTTTAAAATGAATATCAAAACCCTTCAACAGTTATTAATATACAGCTATACTTACATCACATACTCAACTAAAAGGCTTAAGGCACTAAGGCACGCCCCAAAACTTTGCTTTGTGTACTTCCAAGTTGTTTGCAGAGGTCCAAACAACGCCTTCTGGGAGCCCTACTTTGTGTATGTCGGTAAGTCTGTATGTTCACGCTTCCAAGGTTTCGGGGTAAGTAGAATTAAGTAGGTTCTTAGTAAGAACGGTACAAGATTAATTACATGAACGTTTATGTACTTCCTATTCTCTGTACCCGAGAGGGTTCATGTATTATAAATTACTAGTTTTTACTTTAGTGTATATTGTGTTATGTATTAAATGATTCAGAATCGAGTTCCTAAATGTACAAGAATGCCTTATGAATGAGATTCTGAAAGCTAGACCAAGTCTTAGATCGATAAATATGCTACTGGGACTGGTTAGCTAAAAATCTTTCGACGCAAACTCGTATTGATGATAAATTAATATTTATTTATTTAGTACATGGAGGACTTACAGCTAATAAAAACAGACAAAAAAGAAAAGGTAACCATAGAATTAGACTTTTATAAACCGAGAATCAATATGCGATTCTTAAATAAAACTTCGTACTTGCCTATGCCTATATTTTATGCACAAAAAAAGAAAATCTACACATACTTCGTGCTGTCTAATTGCCTTGTTTTCAAAAGACCGGATTATGTACCTACTGACACCCTGTCTACTTAAGTACTATCGTAATAATCATACGGCTAAATATGAGGCTCAGTTATAATTACTTCTAGAGCCATTCTAGAAGTATTTATAACTGAGCCTTAGAATTTTCGTTTGAAATCTACACGGTACACGCCTCCTACGCTTGGTTAAAAGTTGGTGAGCATGGGCTTACCAACTTTTAACCAACCGATGACATAAACAATTCTTAATTTAGAACGTCCTTAACATTTTTTGTACACTTGGAACCGATTTTTCGAGCGTCGGAAAACTTTTATCTAAAGAATAAAAATCGCGGCTTGACTGATTATTTTCTATTTAAAATACGAGTAGGTACTCATGTCAAATATATGGAAAAGTCTGCCCTTAAACAACTGTTTAAGTAATTACCAAAAACATCATCAACTGTTTAACTGCCCCGTTGGCCTCGTGGTCGCAAGTGCGACTGCTGAACGTGGGGTTTGATTCCCGGGTCGGGCAAAGTGTTATTGGGTATTTCCATTAGGAATGTCTCAATACCAGCCCAAAGTTTTGTAGTTGGTGGTGTGAAGTCCCCGTGCCTCGGATAACACGTAAAGCCGTTGGTCCTGCGCCTGATCTCTGGGGTTCGTGTCGGATTGCCGTCTCATCGGACTATGGAGAGTAAAGGAACAGAGAGTACACCAATGCTTGCGCACACACTACTTGAGCCACCGTAGCTGAAATCGGTCGGGATATTAAGTAATTATCATCATTCTCATGTCCATGATGATGATGGGACTCCCTTTTCCGCACTTAGACTCCCATTCGGTCCGTTGTGCGTAGGTTCTCCTGTCCATATCCTAATTTATTTGAGGTCATAGCAACATGTTTTTTCTTCCATATTTCTCTATGTATAAGTCATCATCTCGGTAGTCTTTTTAACCAACTACCCTGAACACGAGCCTAAGAATTTTGTAAAACAATCCTTTTCATTTCTCAACAATATACACTTAACTCCAAATCGCCTTACAAAATACACGTTTATGTCAACGGAATGGTCCTAAAATCCTTACCCGTCGGAACAAAGTCACAGCGAGCTATTCCACTAAACCCCCCTCAATTTGTCATAACTAGCCAAGCTATTTGACTTGCTATAACCGTCCACCACTCACTGTAAACGCTTCCTGTTAACCGGCAATTGTTTCACACCACAGTTCAAGTTTGAGAATTTATAGAGGATTTCTTGTTCCTTATTTTGGGATTTCTAAATCAAATTGTTAGGTTATGTTCTATTTCAATTGTAGGACTGATACTATGTTAATATTCTACACGAAAGAAAGAAATTACGCTTATTCGGGGTAAACTTGACGCAAAAAAGGAACAGAAACAAAAAAAAAACAAGTTGGGGGAAAACATGCGTCACATCCACGCAGAACTGCCATCGCTCAGCATAATGCTACGACCCTATGCGAGACAGAGGCCCAGCGGCGCTGGTTTTCAGTGACAGCCGGCGTTGGCGTCATGACTTAACCGGTGCAGTATACGAGGAGATATAATTACCTAACCCAATAAAGATGATATAAAGAATAAAATAATGACACAATGCCTAGTTCCAGTGTGTCATCATCTTCCTGCACTTGTTACCTTGTGAATTGGGGTTGGCGCAACACGTTTTCTTGTTCCATTTTCCCCTGACAAGCGTCACTCTATCATTCACTCGCTTCTCTTTCATATCTTTCCTCACACAATGCATCCTTCTATTCTATTCTATAAGTGAGTAAGTGTATTCTAGTTGTTTTAATTTGTTATCGTTTTCAAAGAAAGAATCGCTATTACCTTTGGTACTTATTGACATCAATTGTCTCTTTTATTTGTATTTTCTCACTACGCACATGAAATAGGTCAACTACATTAGCAATTCGAATTACATTTAAAAATCGTCCGACCAACTGTAGAACATTCAGCGTTCGATTTTTACGATGACAAAGCTGTGATAATAAAACTATTTCTAAGAACCTACAGGCTTTTTGGGTTCTGTACCCAGGGATGCCAACGGAACCCTAGTACTAAGCCCGCTGTCCGTCCGTCTGTCAGCGGGCTGTATCTCATGAACCGTAGGTAGACAGTTGAAATTTTCACAGTGTGTATTTCTATTGCCACTATAACAACCCCTCCCCCCTTTAATTTTCATTACATTTATTTTATTTTCTTCGTATCTTAATTTTTTTTTTCTTAACGTCCATATAAGAAGCGTTTTTATCAGCGTATTTTGCCTAGTGGTACGCAACCTTTCGTGCATTTGAGTTTTTATCGATACCTCCTCTTTTTAATTGAAATTTAACGCAAATTAATGTCTAGTCATCCCGCTGATAGATTACGTTGTTTAAGATTTCATTGCTATGCAAATCGTCATCTGCTATCTCGAAGTAAAATAAAACCATGAAATGTATTACTTAGCTGCTTGACAAGGCTGTCGTAAACTCTGAGAGAAAGGATAACTGTTCTAGCTGATGAGCAAGCAATCTGACAGAATGGCATTATTCAGAGACGATTGATTAACTTTGCATAGAATGTTTACATTTTATGTTTGACTCAGTCATGGATAACTTAAGTTACGTTGTACATGACCCCTATTTTATGGATTCTCGCTGGTCAAAGTAGGAGACTGTCGGGTGCTTCAAAAAATCTGCTTTCAAAAATTGAGGCCTCCAGTCAGGGTAAAACTTTTAAATATTTTTTTATATAACAACATTAAGGAAATATACTGCAATCTATAACCAGCAAATATAGGAATAGGTAAAGCCTTCTTATAATGGCAACATAA
The DNA here is from genome assembly GCA_963669345.1 of Gortyna flavago. NCBI lineage: Eukaryota > Metazoa > Arthropoda > Insecta > Lepidoptera > Noctuidae > Gortyna > Gortyna flavago. The sequence continues at coordinate 13,886,216 of OY770135.1, forward strand.
TTGCTGCAACATAATTGTTGGGACAGACGTGATCTGGCTTAAGTAGCTATAGTTACCTACCATTTTAGCAAAATGTAATTATCGTTAGTTAAAAATTAACGATTATAATAATTACATCACCTCCGCCGCATTAAAATGATTAGGTACTCCATAGCAAAAAGTAAAAAACCATAACTTGAGAATTCATGCAAGGGTAAAGGCGGAGTTACATGTGACCGCACATATGAATTAGCAATTAAACATACTTCGCACAACAATCGAAACACGCTTTTATAGGAACAGATTGAACGGAGTCACTCGATTTGTGCACGAGTTGCGATTGTTGCGGCCGGTGTAAAGCCGCTTCGATGAAAGGCTCAGAAAACTATTCAGGCAAAATAAACACTCACTGTATAACATGACGTTTATATACAAACCAAAGCAAAGGCAGATGTTGTCAAGGCATAATATGCCTTGACAACATCTGCCTTTGCCGAGACCAACAATATATTATATTGTTGGTCTAGAACCAGTACTAGTAACATTTGAGGAAGCCATTCAAGAAGCTTCCATGCGTGTCATTGGGTCTAATTCGAACCGGGCAGGAATCGCTGAATCGCTATAAGGACCACATGTAAAAGTTTTTAAAGTTTTGTAGGTAAGGAAGTTTTTAAAATCTTTTAACATAATATTTGTGTTTAAATTCTTTTAGATGTAATAAAAACACTGAGTTTTCTTAATTTAGCGATTACGATTTAATCAAGATTTTCTGGTTTTATCTAACCTATCAATTGATATAGAAACAGTAATAACCATTTCCATATGGTCCGATTATAACATTGACATTGGAAAAATACTATACGCACAACCTGTTTTCATAGATTCATCCTGTATAAAAAAAAAAGGTTCACACACGAAAAAGTTCATAAAAATACCGCCATAAAACGTCTCAAACAAAAATAGACAAGACCTGAACCAATCTCAGTAATATGAATGAATAATATCCACGGAGCATCACTATCAATAAATCATTGACCGAAATTGTCACCACAGATGCAGAGGATATAAATAATACCGCGTGATTTGCTTGTGTAGATGAGGAACGGGTTCACTGTATAAGATGTAGCGGGAAGCCACAGAGCTGAGAAAAACAGAGATCTAGATACGGCAGTACTAATAAAATTTTAGGCGGCGAAAGTGGGTTGAGCGCTTATTTCAGTCACGTACCGCTAATAAAAATAAATTTCTATATAACATTTTTGTGTCTTAAGCTACTGTTTTTACTAGAACAGCGGTGACCGCCATAATTATGTGGCCGAAATGTCCAAATTTTAATACAGTGCGTTTTCTGACACCTTAATAAAAAAAAACGGAAAATACTACTGGTAAAAATGTATAACAAACTACCTACCCGAGGTACTTAGAAATGAGAAAAAGATTGCTATTTTTCAAAAAAAAAAAAAAATATACTAAATACTTAAATGTTATTATAACATAAATGATTAATTGACAAATCCATAGAACAGACACAATAATATAAATTAAAATAAAATTTTAATTTTAATTAATAAAATGTTACCTTAAATTTTACTTAGAATAAGTTAGTATAAATAAATAAGTCCTCTTCCTTAAATTTTTTCTTTTGCTGTGCCCGACGGGGTCCACGATTGTTACAACAAACGTTTACATATCACCTAAGCATGTACCATCGCGGACACTGGCGGTGGACCACTTTTCAGCCTTATTGCCAGTGTCCGCGATGCGGCGATGGTACGTTGTGGAATGCAATAAATGATTGAATATTAAAATGACAGATTTTCATGACGTCTGTTATAAATTTCACGGAAACGCTCTTCTAGGACATCGTAGATGTAGTGCGAGTTTACGGTGACACGCTTTGTTCAAATTTGTAAAGTGTTGACATGCTGCTTCGAGTAGCGACCGCTGACGCGACTCCAAGCTCTGTGCGGGAAACGTACAACTTATGTTTTGTAAAGTGCTTTCAATAAACTAACAGTTGTGTCAAACACATAATATTAAGTAAGTATAATTTTTCTAGGAATCTAGACTATGATAATAAAAATACACAGGTTGATTAAACAAAAGACTCAATAGAAACCGTAGCCAGACCGGAAAATCAAAGACGAGAACGCTAAATGAAAGCAAACATTGATCAACTTCAACAAAAAAAAAAATTGCCAAATGCAAAGTAGACATTTATTATAAAATTTAAATGTTTCCGTCAACTTGAATTGAGAGAGAGAAAGATGAGTCCCAAAAAGCAAGAGACGTGTCAAAAAATGTGGCCTCTTATAACTTAAACCAGTATAATGTCCAAGTGGTCGTTGGCTTCAAGTGATGGATACTTGAGAGTAGCAATTGAGATCGCTGACGCAGATTCTCGGCGAAGATAAAGTCGTTAACTTAGAATTACCTCCTAACTTATGTTATCTTTTCTGGGGCAATTTACGGAAAATATTGTGGCTGTTGTCTGTAAAATATTCCCATACTACCAATATATAATTACTATAGAATAGCCTAGAATTTTGGGTAGGTACTTTGACGTCATCTGAAGCATATAGAGTGGCAGGGAAATCAACGAGCAATCTGCGTTGCGTTGCAGTGCATTCAATAGGCTATTTGACTAATTTTTGGAAATCGTTTTAAAGTATTCTTTATTACATAGTAAACACACTACAATTATATTTCGGGAAGATCTACTGTTTTATTAATGAAAATCAATGTTAAAGTTTGAATTTTCAAAACTGCGCCAAAAACGATGTTTCTGTAATGGCGCTGGTCACATGACACGTGTGACGTCACACGCTAGTATAGTAAACCTGCTGCTCATTCACAACCACAAGAAAAGAGCACAGCTGAAGTGAATTTCATATTTTTTCTTTAAATTTATTGAGTAGAATGGTGTATAAATGGTGTGTAGTGCCATTTTTGTTGTTTTTGAACTTTTACTTCATAGCATGGTTTTTAAAAATCACTTGATTTCAATCAGTGAAAAACCTTATAAATAATGTAAACTTCAGAACAATAAAAAAAAAATACAGAATAGTTTTTTTATTTAATAATTATTATAGACTGGTGCTACGACATAAAATCGGATAAGTATATATTAATTTTCCAAAAAATAGCTAACTTTTGTATTAAGTTACTAACATAATCACTGTCATAATGTCACTAAAATAATGTCCACATCTTTCGTTTCTTCAAAGTTGCTATCAGCAACACAAAAATAACACTTTTTTACACCAGTTGCATACATTTGCAGTTGCACCTGTGCCTTACATTTCTCTGTAATAACACCATTTTTTAAATAACTGTCCTTTGCTTTGGCCTTGGTAGGGCATTTTATTTCAATAACGCCATCCTTCATCAAACCATCAGGAGAAGCCGCTATCATGGGATTCTCTTGGCATATATAAAGGCCACATGTAGTGATTTTTTTTTTAAATTTATTACCAACTCTCTTACGGACGGACAGTTCCAAATTTCTACCTCTTTTCATTGCAGCTGTATCAGGTATTTTTGCACCCATTATAGTAGCAACCAACGATCCATCTGGTTTATTACAAACACTTATTTCATGCGCCTTTGACGCTGTGATACGGCCATAACGCATCTCGTACCACAAGCTGCTTTTGTTCTGCCTTCTTGTAGCTACTTCTATGGCACTTATCGCAGTTTCAGTGAATGTTGCTTTCATAACATCTACAAGTTTATCTACATCTGCTTTCATTTCTGGAGATTGATCCATTATGAAACAGTGCAATGAATACTGCATCACATCACTATGTTTAAAATCATGCTGATATTTTAGCAATTCACAGTTGTTAATTTTTCTCTTTTTCCCTTCTGAAATAAATTCAGTATAAAGTGCTGATCTACTTGGTCTATGGGGTACTTCCTTTTTAGACATCTGCTGCACCGTGATATACTTCAGAGTAGTCCCTACTCTGGATAAAGTAGGCTTTTTCCAGTAGCACTCTACGGACGTGCATGCAGGTTCCTCAGTGCGACGATGGAGCCACATCAAAAAAGCAACTGCATGCTTGCATCCTCCAGCTGAAGCAGCACATGGCACTGACAGTTAATAATTTCGCTATCACGTTCGTTAACAACCATCGTCACATTATAGGCTTTGGTTCTTCTTTTATGCTCTGGGCACATTTTACACTTAACTGTGCAAACCCCATCCTTCCGTTGTAGTTGTACATAACCAGTCGCATCGTCTCCATAAGATTCCCTTGAAGACCTGTGGAACAAAACAAAAGACCATGACGAAGAGAATTGACATGAAATTTCTCAACATTTATAAACATAACCTAAAATGAGACTACAAAATTTACACAAAGGTTTGTAAAAAAATTAAATCCTATGTGGTACTTACACTGCTGTTTTTACATTTTTCAGTTCCGCAGCATAGTAATCAGCGTTATTCTTAAAGAAAAGTGCAACCATAAATGCGTCTATCTTCGGTAGGTTGCTGTTATCGGCTCGCACAAAATTTGGTTCCATTTTGACATTCGAAACGAATATATGCCACTGTTATCTCAAATTGTCAAAAAAGTTATTCAGAAATAGCTCACAGATCGAATATAATACTCAGTAGAACACAAAACGTAAACATCAATCAATCGAGTAATCCATTTTTACTTGCATGTGACGTCACCAGAGTTGCCACCAATCACAGGGCGTTCCGGTCACAGATCAAATTTAAAAAAATATTATGTTTTATTTTGTGTAATTTGCAAAAAATATACATAATTGAGTTTAAATAAAGTGAAATATGTTTTTTTTAGGCTATTATTTGATAGGATGACCACAATTTGTAGTATATTTTCAAAGTTGTCAAATAGCCTATTTTTTGGTTCAGAATCATGTACTGAATCCAATGTGTTACAGTTTGCGATGCGAAGGATACATAATAATTTTGCAACACTCGAGAAAAAGATAGAAGAAAAGAATTTGTCTTATTTCTTCCTCTATAAACTTGACAATGATTAATATCCTACCTAAGCCTAAAAAAATCACAAAGTTAACCACAGAAGAGCAACACATTTTCGACTCGTTACCGTCTCGCTAGAGTCAACTTCAATCAATCTCAATTTCGACACGTAAATGTCCGGATTCAACACGGAGTAGATAACCAATGGAGAGGTAACGTGTCAGTAAACGGTTTGATAGACATCTGTTCAAACGGAGTCACTAGTATGAAGTACGCTCAATAACTTGACATCGGCTGTCAGTTCAGTCAAGAATACTAGCGACTAAAAGGGTGTAAAATGGATTTCCATTTTACACCCTTAGACATCTCATCTCCATCTCCTTATACACCTCTCTTTTACATCTTATCATCTTATATTTTTTCCTGTTCGTTTTCCTGTGACTTATTGTAGACATAGATTATTGATGTTGGCCGGTGTTGCATGAATTTAAGTTTTTAACACCTCCGTAGACGTGACGCAAGATGAATGTACCCCCTGTGATGTGAGTCTATGACGCTCGAAAGTATTGCTTAATTATTTGCCAGCTGATTTATTTCGACACAAGCATCAATCTAATGTATGGATTTAAAATACGCCTCGTTAGAACTCCAATTGCTTACTGCTCAATAAACTTCAATCTATCACTATCTTATAAGTCTTACACATTCAATATAAAGTATTAATCTCAAGAACTATTAATATTTCTGAAGCGTTCCTATCTTTAGCAGAAACGATGTTCAGAATAAAATATCACTAGAGCTTAAAATGGATTCGTGAAGATACCGACTGAATTGTTATTAATTAAAGTAGAAAGGGAGGGATTGGCTGTCATTACTGAAGTGATTTTTGATTCAGAGATTGGTAGTCTCGGGTAAGTTAGTAGAATCTGTGAACATTGACGAGAAAATGTGGCGTCAAGCTTACGTTCCTCTAAAGGTCTAGTGGGGATATCGAACCGTGTGTCAGTCAAACTGAAATACTCGTACGAGTATGTCTGACATTTAAAGTATTCGGGGTACGCTTTTATATTTATTTTGCTAGGAAATCTCCTCCTTAGAGCTTTCAATTTTTTTTTATACTACCTTAATGCTTTTGTTTTCGTTTATCTTTATTAAGCCGAATATCCACGATTGTATATTTGCAACCTTAGATATTCGGCTTAATAAAGACACGTTCCTCTGCATCCTTACGTATATTGCATTTGATAAATAAATAAAAACTTTATTCAGTTCCGAAAAACACTGTACAATATTAAAAAAAAAAAAACGAGTAGCAGATTATAAGGAGGCTTTGGTGCTAGGTTTTTACAAATGCCCTGAATTACACTAGGATTCCCTGTCGTGTAATCCAGTGACGCTATCCTCTTTATTCTATATCGTCGCCCAAACACAAAAGCTCAAACATTTCTATTCTATATTCACAGCCTCATTTACGAAAAATTTACACCAAGTCCTCATTCCCACAATATTTACCCTTTCAAACCTAAAACAAAACACCAACTTGTTCTATATTATTCGAACTACTGTTGTGGAATATCCTATTGGCCCTCTTTCAACCCCGACTATCCATTTTCCAAGTATCCGTCTTTGTAAACAGTCGTCCTAACAAACCTGAATACTTTCGGTCCAGTCCCATTGTTAACGGATTGTGAATTCAAATCCCTGTCAAACTATACGGCTTTAAAGGGTTGAATAATTACCGTTGATTTCGTTTTTCTTTTTTACGTGTCGATGTCGCGGGGTTCGAATAAATGAATTTATTTTCGGAATTAGGTTTTCCAAAACCATTGACTAATTCGCTTTAAGGCGCAGATATACGACTTCTAATGATTTTAAATTCAACATCACGTCTAATCGACTGGACTGATTTGTTTGAAAAAAATAAATGTTATACTAGACCATTTGCTTCGTAATATGATATGTGAATATTTGCAATTATATTTTATTAACATAGTGTAATTAATTTGTAAAGTAATGTCTACCGCGGACATAAAAACGATAATCACGCAAACACTATCGGGTGTGTTTTCATAAAACTTTCATCAGATAAAAGACAATTTAATTCCCCGAATTTTAGTATACGGTTTTTATTTGTTTGGTGTTTGATAAATCAACTATAGATGATTGTTTCATATTTTGCAATAAATTACCAGCGTTGTGTCATCGCGCTTCTCTTTCTTTTCTATGCAGTCCGATAGTGACCGCGTTTTAGGTCATGTAGTCGCCTTAATATGTATCTAGTACCTTACTGATATCTATTTATTCTCGGTGCCAATAAACAAAAACGAATCGTTTTGCTTACCAATGATAGCGTTTTATATTGCCAAACTGGGCATAATAAACAGATTTGTAAGCTAATTTTACCCGTGATAGCTACTTCCATCAAAGTCAAAGTCAAAGATTTATTTGCAGATAAATATGGTTACAAAAGTAGCTTAACATATTCAATCATAACATAATGACATGAAAATTTTTTTTAAGTGTAATTATATCATTTAAACTTTTAAACTAAAGGAATTCTTTTATAGTATAGAAGGGATTCTCAATTAGCCATCTGTGTAATGCCCTTCTGAAGCGGACCATTGGAAGTTCTTTAAATTGGTTAGGAATCTTGTTATAAATCTGAGCACAGATAGGATAGCAACTTCGTCTAACTCTATACAGGTTGAAATTGAATACATGCGACAAATCGAAATGGGAGATTGTATTCATCATTATGAACAAGTTTTACTATAGGACCAAACATGAAATCGCAAAAAAAAATCTGCTGTTTCCTACATTTATGTTCGCATAACTCGTCAAAATGTAGGGAACAGCTGTTTTTTTTTTCGCGATTTCAGGTTTGGTCCCATAGTAAAACTTGTTCATAATAGTACAATCTCCCATTTAGATTTGTCGCATGTTTTCAATTTCACCCTGTATAGTTCCGTTTTCGTTCCAGGCACATTAACCTTTTAGGATATCTAGTGTTGAACTTACATTTATCTCCCAGTTTTTCAAAAATCTCATAATTTGATAAATTTACATATTTCCTCAATATAAATACCAGTTAATGTAAGTATTCTAAGTTTTTTATATAGTGGTTTACAGGATGTAAGTGGGTCTACATTACAAATCGCACGTCCTTAAGAGGGTCTACTATGGAAAACTATGAGGTCTTTACTTCAGAAGTTTTAATTTTAACTCCGTAAATTATAGAAATCGGCCATAAATCGTTATCGATTGTATTGTTTATATACAGACCAGATATGGAAGAGGTCCTAATTTGCCTGCATCCAGTCTTGGAACAGCTTGAAGGTTTACTCACCCTGGAAAGAAAAGAGCACTTTTATAAATTTTTGAATGAGTCGGTGTCTAAAAAATAAAACATGAAATCAGAGGATCAAAAGAAGATTGCTTTTATAAAAAATTTGGTAGCCTGGATAAGCGTCTATTGGGAAAAGGACTCAACGCTATAAATAAATATTCAGCTAATTCTTTTTTTTATCAAATATCAAGTCATTTTCCTGTTAATCTTTCTGCCAGGATTTCTGAGGTATAAAGAATTCAACTAAACGATGCGCGTAAATCAATTGCAGATAGGGTTACCAACTTTTATATGAAATATAGTATTTACCAAGTCATTGCCTGTAAAAATATAGTAGAGGGCGAAAAAAATTTTTTTTTATGTGTTTATAGCAATTTTGCTACTTTCAGCCTTTATTAACAGGTTTTTTTATTATGTCCCAAAACGATTAATCATAACACTCTAAATTAAGGTTACAAAATACCATTGAGATTAATACTGGCCCTATTGTGGTCATCTCGCCATTTGTATTGAAATGCAAATGTGTCACGGCATGTAGGTACATCGCTACATGCGAACTACGCATTACACTGAGTCACGCAAAATCCTGCATCTCGCAAGCAGAGTTCGCCGCGCAACTAGCATATACATATACAACATCCCGATATCAATCGTGGGGCAGTTGCCCACTAGACACGACACCCGTCTGATCTGAGGGTCGAGGCCTTTTCTATGGAGAATGAGTGATCTTTACAACCTGTTCCTCATACCTCTATAGTAAACCTATTTTTTTTTCTTCTAAGAAATATAGTATTAGGCCTCTAATAAAACAGGATACTATATTAAATAGTAGGGTTGGCAACCCTAATTGCAGAGTAAAACTTGGGTACAAATACTACGCATAAACATCTTTTGCTAGGAATGGCTTACGCCTATCAAAGGCCAAAATAACTAAAGATGTCTAAAACAGTACGTACCAGGGTGTCAGAATCACAAAGGAGTTGAACTAAACGTCACGTGACCACACGATGCGTAACCCGCGTCACGGGTTCCTGATTGAGATTGATTCAATCCAGTTCATGGTTATATTATAAAGTCACATGTCTCTTGTTCATTGTCATTTATATTATTGTATCGCGTCCTTTTATTGTTGTTGCGAAGATCGATTTTTTATTGACTTTTAAGTTGTTGACTTTGAAACATCATAGTCTAATTGAAACCAGATGGGTAATTCTCGGAACGTTCACAGTGTGATCTCAGTCTCAATCTGTCAAAAATACCTCTAATTTCCCTAAATTTTTTGACAAGTTTTTGACATTATTTGTCGCTGAGACGAGATTGCGGCTAGATTTTTAACGTTTTAAAGTACGGGAATTGGCCTTCTGTTCTAATATTTGGAAGATAGAAGTGGGAAACTTTTTTATGAAGATTTTGGCGGGATGAGCTGGACTTTAATAAAAAGTGGTGTTTAGTAACCCTAGACAGAAAAAGGTGCAAGGAGAGTAAAACCTTCACACTACAATGAATGTGGGCTTATAAAAAAAGATTTTGGAGAATGTGAGCGACTGATCTGATTTAATGTGGTTACTATGAAAATGGTTACTGTGGTTATGATGAATCTGATGGAATGTGGTTACTATGGTCTACATAATATATGCGCTTAGAATAGGTAAGGGGTTCACCGATCTGTTGTTAATATCATAAGATTTTCATCGCTCGTAACTGAACAGGCACCTTTCCAACCGCAACATGGCATTACTGCAGTACAAATAGAGCTTCTAATTAACATACATACATAAATACATAATCAGCCTATAATGTTCCCACTGCTGGGACACAGGCCTCCTCTCTGTTAGAGGGTGTGGGCCGTAATCCACACCGCGGGCGCAGTGCGGGTTGGTAGATGTCACATATTGTCTTCGAATTTTTGGTTCTAGGACATCCCACTTTCCTCACGATGGTTTCCTTCACCGTTTGGAGAGCAATGGTGATGAAATAATTTACACAAAGTAAAGCGCTTGTCTTGGTTCGAACCTACGGCCTACAACTCGTAAGTCGCGGCCGTTATCACTGGGCCACCACTGCTCTCCTAATTAACAGCTATGTGTAACAATTTGTTAATCCGATTACGAAACCCAGCTAGTGATCAAGGCCCGGCCATTATTCGGCTGCAATGGAAAAGGCTTTCAATTTTCATTACCGAAACGAATGAAGTGAAAAATCCATTCCGAATAACTGACGCATGAAGAAACAAAGGAATTACTAGGTAAAAGCCTGCACATTCGGCTTTTGAAAACCACGGCCACATTTATTTTATTATTACCTATGAGTCTTTGTGTACCACTGCAAGGCAAAGGCTTACCTTCCCTCTTGCATATCCTTTTCCGTCACGTAATGCAATGTTAGCATTTTTTATAGCCAAACTGGGTATATAAATAGCTTTGTAAGCTAATTTTACCTGTGATAGCTACTTGTATATGGGAGGGTCTACTATGCAAAGCTATGAGGTCTTTGCTTCATTATTGGTAAAGATACAAGAGTCTTAATTTTAACCAATAACAGTCCGTAAATTATAGGAATCGGCCATAACGCAAATTCTGCGCGGAATTCTGGACGCGACTTTTCTAATGATAAAGTCAAGCAGCTATTCGCACCAGTTTTAACACCCATTCATGTTAATTGGCACAATCATCGCTAGTGAATTTCGTCCCGTATCCCGATTCACCTCAGTTTGGCCACAGCTTAAAGGCCGCTGCAACTTCAATTGACAAGTAACGAGTTTAATGAGACAAAGTACAACAGTATCTAATCAACGTTTTTATAAGGTACACGCTCGGAAACATTGCTTAATCTATAACCATTAGCACTGTGTCAATCCCTATTAAAACTCAAAGACGCCGATTGGCAAGGTTAATTAATTATTATTTAGTGTGAAGACGGCATTAAAACCAACTAGCGTAGCTGAAACAATTTGTCTTCAAGGACTTTGAAATTTTGTTGATACTTCCTGATTTCATCAATTAGTTGACGGTATTTGTTCATTTTGATGGTGTAACCAAATCTTAGGATATTGTCACGTTGATTTTAGGATATCGCTATTGTTTTAGAGATTAAATTCCAGTTTCAGCACATTTCAGCCAGTATTGGGCAGCTATTAATTCAAAATTATGACCAAATTCAGATATAGGTACAACATGTCCTTGACACCGTCATCAGTTCACCACCTACTACCAGACCTACGGCCACGAGTACTGACTGATTATTTACACAGTGCTACTCAAAAATATTAAAGAAACTAGCTGACCCCGCGGTTTCACCCGCATAGGTATCGATTGTCGGGATGAAAAGTATCATAATATCCTTTGTTGTTGTTTCATTCAGGCCATGGTTCACCCATGTGCCAATTCATCCAAATAAATAAGAAACACAAAAAATAAAATATATTCTCTTTATAATATTAGTTTATATAACAAGAAATATCTACCAGAGTTTTCTTTCCCTAGCTTTTTAATTGACAAATGAAATTATTTTCTGAAAATTGCATTAAAAAATTCGGAATCTATTAAGGTTAAAAAAGCAATCGAGGCAGGATTTCAATTAGGTCACCCGCAGAATAACGGTAAGGCCTTAATTCTATAAGGCGCCTACTTTTCGCACTCCCACTCAAGAACTAAGTTTTACTTGGCAACCTGCCAATCACACCCGGGAATACTGCAGACGATTTCTTTTTCTGAAGGAGCGTTTACACAGCCAGCGACTGCTCAAGCAAGGTCAAGGTGGATCTGATTATTGGCGAGAGCTTTCGGGAATGTAGGTCTCACTTAGGCGCATACCAGCATATGCTCCCGCTTACTTGGAGCAATTTTTATTGAGATACCAATGTCACTACGCTATTCGTAATGGAATATAAAGTTATGACAGTGCTCGATGAAAATCGTTAAGTTCAAACGGACTCGCCGAGTATTGTGTAAGATAAACGGAGTCGTGGGTAAAATATAGTATTAATAAATACTGCAGAAATGGAATTGAATGTGAAAGATTTCTCTCGTACTTTCTTACAGAAAGAAAGAGGTTTTTGTTTCATTCCTGTTTGTTATTTCGTTGTTATTTTCTGAAAGTATTTATTCTTCAGATTTTAATTAATAAACTAGCTTCTGTCCGCGACTTCGTCCGCGTACAATTTCTTGTCTGGCATTTTTGCTGAACTGGGCCTTTTTGGTGCAGCCACACTTTCCTGTTAATTTCTTACATCGGACTTTACACTTTCTATTTGATTTATATTTGTTGCTATCTGATGTATGTATCTGGTGTAGTGTGTCTTTTCTAAATAAATGTATTTTCTTTCTTTGGTCCCCCGACCCACCCACTAGCAAAGCCTGCGCACTCGCAAAAAAAAAAATCTGCTGTTTCCTACATTTATGTTTGCATAACTCGTCAAAATGTAGGGAACAGCTGTTTTTTTGTGTTCGCGATTTCAGGTTTGGTCCCATAGTAAAAGTTGTTCATAATGATGAGTACAATCTCCCATTTCGATTTGTCGCATGTATTCAATTTCAACCTGTATAGACAAGGGTTTTCTTGTTCGCTATTCCTGTCACATTTCACGTCGACTTCACCAGAAATGCCAATCTGTGATTTTTTGCTTACTTAGGTTTCTACAGACACATTTTTCTGCAAATATAGGTATATCTTGGAATCCCGACATTATTTGTAGTTCCAACAAAAATAAAATCGTGAACCGAATACTTACGTCTAAATATGACGTACCTAATCTAGATTTTGTCATAGAAAAATATGTATTACGAATCGATGTATCACGTCGGGGTCACCACGTTAGGTATATGTATGTTGTAAGTGAAAAGGCGAATAATGATCTGCTACAACGGCTTACAGAGAAGTTTCAAGCAATTCTGACTCTCGAATATAATTCCGATAGATCGCCATTGGAATTGTCAGTCAAACATCATTGATTGGCTGGACTCACTGAGTCTAGCCAATCCCTGACGTTTAACTCAACCAACTGACGTTTGACCAATGTCGATCTATCGGAATTATATTCGAGAGTAAGCACCCTGATTAACATTTCATTTGAATTTCGTATCTGTAAAATAAAGACAAATGCCTATAGTGTGCGTTTATAACTGCTAACGTGACGATATTATCGTCCACGTCAATAAAATTTATGGAAATACGTGCACGTTGTAACGTTAACGTGGACGGAAATTTAAAAGCGTCTTCATATAATATTTCCATACATTTTGCTTCCCTCAGTTATCGTTATCATGATGCCGTGACGTGGACGCCGTCGATAATATTATCGTCACGATAAAAAATATAAAAGCGCGTAACGGATAAGTCGATAAACCAATTATGCATGTCGAAAACGATCCACAGGTCCATTAGATAATCTATCTACCGTTATTGCATTGGCTAACGTGGGTTTTCCATGGTCTTACTCAGTATACTCGATAAGTGACATCAACCAACCCACTCTGGGCCCGCGTAGTGGATTACGGCCCACTCCCTCTCACCGAGAAGAGGCCGAAGTCTCAGCAGTGGAAACATTATAGGCTGATAATAAATGACCTTTGGGCCTGGCACGAACGTGAATTCGAACGATTTTAAAATTGAAAATACTCGCAACGCACATATTAATTAGTTATAAGACTGTACTCATTTCTTTGGGCGATACTAATTGTGCTTGTTGCAAAAATGTTTACCTAAATGATATTCTATTTTTTATTCGAAAATCGAGCCAGCTTACGTTACGTCCATGCTAGGACCTAGTGCAGACGAGTACGCGAAGGTGCGACGCGACTTCGGTAAAACATCCCATGAAGTTTTCATAGAAATTGCTTTACATGAGTCGCATCGCACCGTCGTGTCGCGCCTGTATGCGGGGAGCCTTTAAATTCAAAATGTCCAATGCTAGCGGCCAAATATCGTTCCCTGGGAACTTTTGACAATGAATGAAGAAAACTTTTGCCAAGTTCTCATGACTACTGAAGAACTGCTCATAGTTACATAGAAAGTATAGATGACTGTAGATAATTAGTTTGCAAAACTGATTAGTCATTGCTTTCTTCTCCCACAAATTAACGCTCATTCTGTCTTCACAAAGACCAACTAAGTAATATTCAAAGCAAAATAATACAACAAAAGCCATTATGTGTCACTATTCCACGAATTAAATAAAGATGACACCACAATCTGAAGTTGTACTGTCGTATCATCATCAAAATAGCTCAAAGACTAAGTTCTTTTTGGTGACAAATCGCTCGTCTAGACAGTTTTGTATTTGGCGTTGTTGTTATAAGTTACAAATTAACACATGTGTTGAGTTGATATCTTATTTAGAGTTAATGTGGTGTAATTTTTGTCACTCGACGCGTCTGTTGATTTATTGGAAGGGCCAAGTGCGAGTCGGACGCGCACGCGAAGGGTTTCGTATCACCGTAAACTATCTACTTAATAGTACATAAATATGTTTACTTACACTTCAAAAGATACAGGCCTGCGACAGACGGACGGACAGCGGAACCTTAGAAATAGGATCCCGTTGGCACCGTACTTACTCGACACATGTTTTGTAAACTACGAATCATATGTCTGTCTTGTAATCAGAAACGGAATATGTTATCATATTATATCATCATTGTTTTGATCTTGGATTGGATTGATAAATGTTCTTTGCACGATGTTCATAAAATTTTGTAGGTACAGTACAAGTCAGTGGTAACAAAACCAGTATATTATGCTGTACTCCGTACTACACTAGGCCCGCTCAAGGTCGAAGTTTTATCAGAGAGGTGCGTTCGACTGTACCTAACCCTAAATACAATGTTGTTTTAGGGTCCCTAACAACATTGACACAATACTTTCAGCAGGGATATAAAGTCAAATTTAAATATTACTAGGTTCAGGTAGTCCTTTCAAAGTTTTTGTACCTCTGACTGCAACAAACCAGGAACCTTATAAAAACGAGAACAAATATCACTTTAATTTTGACAGTGACGTTAAATATCTATAAATCAAACAACGTCGGGTTGGTCACCATTTATAACTCAAGAACGGCTGCACCGATTTTTATGATCTTTGATTCGTTGGATTACCCCGAATAGCAGAATGACTATTAAAACATGGCCGCATGGGGGCAAAACTAAGATAATCTGAGGCGGTACAAAGTTAGCCGGGTTAGCTAGTCAGAGATAAAAAATAACTGTGGAAGGGCTACTCACTCTCAGATGCTTCAGGCATCACTAAGAGTAATCATAATCTACACCCAATGTTTAAAAATGTCACTGAAAATTCTACGGAGCTTCATGCGTATTTCAATCTAGTCCAGCGACGCCTTTCGTGTGTTCTTAATTTGTATGCCTGCATGCATGCAAACTGCACAATTCACTGCCTCAGTATAAATACATTTAAATCCTATCTAAAGTTACATAGGATATTCAACAGTGTTTTCAATAGAAACACAAATCCTTCCAACTACATTTGCAGCCCAATTAACGGGCATTAAATGTATTAACCACAAAATACATAATATATTTAATATTAGGCATAATTACATACCTACATAATGCCGACGATTCAATCAATCTACTTAGCTTTTCCCCAACTATGTTGGGGCCGGCTTCCAGTCTAACCGGATGCAGCTGAATACCAGTATTTTACATGAAGCAACTTCATATCTGACCTCCACAACCCATTTATTGAGTAACACGATACCCCTTGGTAAGACTGGTTGTCAGACTTTTGGGCTTCTGACTACCCAACTATCAAAGATCTACGAATGACAGCCGAGACTAACAGCTCAACGTCCTTTCCAGGCACGTAGGTGTCTCGATATGTAATGGATCACACAGGAACCCATCCACGCAATGACCGGAGCACCTTCTATCGACCCGTGTAGCTGTTATCTTTTAGCCACGAGCCGCACAAATTCACAAAGTTACTATACAATTGAATGATGACAACCAATTAAACAAGACTGCAAAATTTTGGTACCCTCTGTTAGCAACTCTTTGCGATTCGACGTGATCCAAACACTAACGAACGTAGTACGGGAGACAAAAGCTCCAAATATTATTCTCGAAATCTTTTAAATCCCGCAGCCAATTTGAATCTGCATCAGATTTTCTTGGTAAAATGGTAAGCTTTTTTTTTGCGGCAACGCTTTTTACATACACACATAATCAGCCTATAACGTTCCCACTGCTGGGACACAGGCGTCCTATCAGTGAAAGGTAGTGGGCTGTAATCCACCACGCGAGCCCAGTGCGGGTTGGTAGATGTCACATGTCTTCGAATTTTTGTTTCTAGGACATGCCGGTTTCCTCACGATGTCTTCCTTCACCGTTTTGAGAGCAGTGGTGATGGAATAATTTACACAAAGTAAAGCACTTGTGTCTGGGTTCGAACCTACGACCTACAACTCGTAAGTCGCGGGCGTTACCACTGGGCCACCACTGCTCGCCAGCGCTTTTTGATCGTCTGATATTAAAACATGATTTCGTAGTAAAATTCAAATAGATAAGTAGTCTCCGTCAGAAAAATAAAAACCGAAGGAAAACCTTCGGTTTTTCTAGTAAGTACAATTCGAATACTTTTATCATAACAAAAGCAGGAAGTAGCCGTACATCCATCTAATCTTCAGGGATGAAACCCACAGGACAATTAAATGTTTACACAAAAAATCTACACAATTTGATCAAAAACCACACGTGAATTAACCAATCCTTTTAAACGAAACCGAACAGAGTCAATTTAATGTCCATTTAATTTTCTGCAAAGCTCCTGGCATACCGAAAGTGAGCAAAACCAAAATGGCTAACGCACGTCATTTCGTTAATTGGGATAGAAAACCAAGGCCAGATGTGCAATATCGACAGCGATTTTTTTCATAATTGCAGGGACAGACCTAACGAATTAACCCGAATCTCTCGACGCCTCCATTTAGGAACCCTCATATATTACAACCTTATGAACAATTTTCTTCGTTAGTTGTAGATACCTCCCATTTAATCTTATGGCGTGTAATCTTAGGTATATTGAAGAGAGAATTTGTTGCAAATAACCGTTTTCCGTACTGTATATTTACAGTTTGATGATTTAGAAAATTGATGTTACATTTTTCAAATTAATTCTTGGCATTTTAGTACCTATCATTTCAGAACCACTCAAGAAAGTACCAAAACTGTTTATGTCCGTCAATTTCTAGCCTTGAAACCCTTAAAGCAAATACCGTACGCAATAAAAAAAAATAAAGAAATCAAGATTTTATAAGGCCATAATTTCCGGACATTATTTTAAAATCTGACGTCAGACAATTCTCATTCTTTTATCGTACTCAGTTCTATTCGACATAATACAGGGCAATCCACTGCAGTAGCAATTTATTTAACAGCTATTGAGAAACCTTAATCATATTTATTGTCCAGCTACATGCGTATTCTGTATCTCAGCTAATGTTCTTGGCACGGGACCAGAAATAGCTAAATTACAAGTTGTGGCATAATTTGTAAGAACGAAAAGTAACGCGGTTTCGTTTGACGCATAGTCATATTTTTTTTCCTGAGAACAGTTCGGTAACTTACTGGTCGGTTTTTTTTTTTTTTTTGATGTAAAAGGCGTCTGGTAATTTTGTTTAGATCATATTTTTGAGTAAGTATTCGTCTTCGTTTTTTGAGCATTCATTTAGTTACTTGAAAACGAAGAAATAACCCTGAAGGCCTTCAAATCAATCGGCAACCATTTGGTCGTAATTTATTTTTTATTTAAATACAAACATAAAACCTTAATTACATTATACAAGCCAACACCAAAATATCTATATTATTATGTACAAGGAGGAGTTCACTGGGCATATAAAAATACGTCCGCATTGCTCTCAATGGGATAAGTGTCCAAAAGGCTGACAGCATTACCATGGATGTCAATGCTGATTGTTTGGGCTAAAAATATGACAAGGTCACGTGAAGAGTCGACTAAAATAAATGCTGAGCGAGTTGAAAACATAATTTGAGTGATAGTTAATGAGTCACAATAGCACAGATAATATTTCAACCAAACTTTGTCAATACCTTCTTCATACACTTGTTAATCGATTTTCGATAAAGACTTTACACTAGCAAAAGGTGTTAAACAAGAATATTCTGAGATACGGTTGCCTATCTGTGCGAGACTATAAAATACGAAGCAGTGACGTTCATAAAGACGACACTTAGGTGATTGATCGATGCCGATTGATATATTGCCGTGCGGCTTGCGTAGATATCGATACATTACAGAATACTACTATACTGGGAATTTGAAAGGTGAATGTGAAGGTGTGGGTGGACGCTGTTGAGAATAACTTTTGTAGCCCTATTACTAATGTAGAGAGCAGTGGTGCCTAAGTGGTAACGGCCGCGACTTACGAGTTTTAGGTCGTAGGTTCGAACCCAGACAGGCGCTTTACTTTGTGTAAATTATTTCACCATCATTGCTCTCCAAGCGGTGAAGGAAAACATCGTGAGGAAACCGGCATGTCCTAGAACCAAAATTTCGAAGACATGTGTCATCTACCAACCCGCACTGGGCCCGTGTGGTGGAATACGGCCCAGTCCCTCTCACAGAGAGGAGGCCTGTGTCCCAGCAGTGGGACCATTATAGGCTGATTATGTTATGTTATTACTAATGTAGTACCATTTGTTAAGCAGGCAAACTTTAGCACCCAACCTACTGCATACATTGATCCTAAGGAACAAAAAGTAGCCATCAAAATTATAATTTGTAAAAAAAAAAAGTTTTGCAACTTTGTTCTTCTACCGTAAAAGTTGTGAAATCCACGTAATACCAAGGCCGAAATACGGTCAAAAAAAGTACAATCGGTCGGTACACACAATCTCAAGTGAACTGGTTTTCTGGTTTTTGAGTGTCCAGCTCTTCTCGGGAAGTTGCATTCAATGTAACTTGAGACAATAATGTGTGTGAGGTTAACTTAGAAAAATTTAATAGGAAGTTTATCGTCTCTGACCAGGCACGGAATGTGTTGCCTTGTTTTTAATAGGTACGAGTAACATGATAACACCATACATAATTTACCCCGATCGATTACCTAGCAAACAATTAACGATTTATTTTCGTTGGATCCCGCTTTTGAATCCCATTTTTTAGGTATTACGCATTGTAAATTGTTCTCGGAAACATTCGAATCGTAATTCAACAATTAATCTGCTCCACTTAATTTTAATTGCACATTAATAATATCATAATAACTGCATATTACGAATCTTACAGCTTACCACCAAGCTTGAAAAATGTTTAAAAATAATATATTAAATCTTCCTAGCCTTTTCAAAACTACGTTGCGGGTGATCCAGTATTTCACATGGAGCGACTGCCTATCTGACCTCCACAACTCGGTTACTGGGTAACACGATACCCCTTGGTAAGACTGGTTGTCAGACTTTCAGCCTTTTGACTACCCATAACGACTGTCAAAGATTTACAAATGAGAGCCGAGCCAACTGCTTAACGTGCTTTCTGAGGCACGGAGGGGTCTTAGTATGTTATGGATGGTCACCCATCCACGGACCAACCTCGGCAAGCGTTGCTTAACCTTGAAGATCGAAGCGCGACTGTTGTTATTTAGCCACGAGCCCCTTCCCTTCCCTTTTAATAGTAATATATTAGACACCTAAATGTTTTATCTCTCTACCATATATCTTCCTAATTAGTAACATTAGTTTGACCTTCACAAACTAATTTTTTTCCGGTGCCTTGTTATCTGTTTCTTTACGATGATTGCCATCATTACATGGTCCCTCTTCAAGCAGATATTTATCTCAATTTAATGAACTTTAATGTCTTCTATATTTTCTTTACATAATTACACTAGTTTATTTACTATTAAAACATTCCTAAGATCATTATGTAGATGATTAATGATAAAGCCGTTTGATGATTAATGTCGTTTCATGGTAAACTAATTCATCAGTGAATTTATACTAAGTATTGATTAACGATTAAGATTTGATATTGAAATCGTAATTTGTCATTAGAACATGAGTAGGTTGATAACCTAATAACCCAATGACTTGATTAGTTTTGATATTAGCAACTGTAATTTCATCGCTAACATCTTCCAAAAGCATTTCAAATGTCAATCGTCAGAATGTCGTAGGAATATCAAAATAGGATATTATTATCAACTCAGCCTATAGAAGTCCACTGCTAGACATATGTTTCTCACAGCCTGCGCCACAACACCCTGTCCTCCGCCTTCCGCATCCAGTCTGTCCCAGTCTCCTTCTTAAGACACGTCTGCTCCACCGGCCATCGGTCCTTCAACAAACAGGGCCAGCCCACTGCCACTACAGTTTGCGTACTCTGCAAGCTATGTCGGTTACTCCGGTTCTTTTCCCGTGCAAACCCATGTCTATGTTTAACATGCTGTTTGTATGGATCTTACACTATAAATCAAAATATCTTTAGCAAGCCTTTGCCTTGATATCTCCGTGACGTCATTTGTTTGCCAAACATTAGCTAATCAATCATGGCTTCCAAAACATCGAGTCACTTCATACAAGACAGTATCGTCATCGCATTCTTTGTTAGCAATAAATGTCATAATGCTCTTAATACTCTATAAATATTTAATCCCTTATCTGCCGGATGCAGATATATTATCATTTTGCTGATTTTATCACGTGTGTCGTCAACATGTGTTTATCCCTCTGACCTTGGATGACCTGGTTATGAATTATCTTTATCATCAACATCGTAATCGGGTTCCGCAATGAGATAAGAAATTCTAATGCAGTAGTTGGAACCATGCATGTGGGTGTTCTATAAATAAACACGGTACTTAATAGCTGATAGTTAGCACTATCGTTCTTACGTTACATTTTACAACGTGTCGTACCTATCACAAAAACTTTATTTATCTCGAAAAGTCGGAATACATTCAATACAATTCCATAAAAAAATGCAACAAAGGACACCCTCTAGAAATCGAGATTTGTAGTTCTGAATGATGTCAACCTGATTGAATTTGATGCAAAAGAAGAAAGAGCCGTATACTTTGAGAGGCATATAGTCGGATGAGATTGTACGATTGTTTGAAAGATCATTATCATGGACATCTCTATCACTTTCTCGTGGATCACCTCTCTCGCCCCCGGATCTCTCATAGCCTAATTCACTATTACCACTTAACGATTCCTTACTCGAAACCACGTCAATTCCTTTGCTAATCGCGTTAATTTCGCGCGCTTTTGTCCGTTGTGTCATAGAGAATAAGGCCCAAGGTTTGCCAAATATTATCTATCCAAATTATTGCTATCTCGGGGAATCCAAGGAAATGATTCAGTATCTGATAAAACATTAATTTGGACTCCGGACATTAGGAAAGTATTATCCTTCTCTAAATCATATTCATATCACGAGATTGATAGTTGTCTTGCAATTTTACGCGCAATTTAAGTAGATATAACTAAGTCACGACATTTAATTTTAGCATTACACTTACTAACTTGCTTCATTTCAATTTTGAATGTCTTTTGATGTCATATGAATTCTATGTGTTTTAATTTCAAACAAGATAATATTTACACAATAAAACCTAACAGAATTAAAATAAAAATATGTATATATGTATACACAAAAATATAAGAAGAGGGAGAAAGAATTATAGGGCAAAAAAAATCCGTCCGCATTGCTGTCAACAGGAAAACTGCCCAAAAGGCTGGCAGCATTGCCCCGTTGTGTAACATTAAGTATCATAAAAACACATAATGTTGAATTATGTGGTTTTAACATAATGTTTGGTAAAATAATGTCGACGTCACGCTTTTAACTCTGTAATGAGGAAAAGTTTCCATATATCTTACTTTCATAAAGCACAGCAAAGAATTACCATAATTGTATTCTAAACCACCTCAACTTCACAAAACAGAACACAACAAACATAAATCCTTTGTTACACGGGGATACCTACTCAAAAAGTTCCGCATAATAACTTCGGTATACCTGGGCGAAAAATATCCACACATCTTATCTACTGTGGAGTAGTATGGAAACCATTAATAATGATAACACATCCGTTCCACCTATTTCAGCACTCCGGATGGGCCTGTCCGAAGTTGGGGATCCGATTACGGAATGAATGTTTCACCCCATATCAACCTTACATAGTTCATCCAACTTTCAATGACATGCAGGATAAAATCTGGTTTGAATTTGAATTTTTCGCAGCATGATGCGAATATTTTTGGCTGGCGAAATTAAAAAGTGGTCCGCGTATGGTTGTTGTTTTGGATTGTGTGTGTATGAATGGAAATGTTGTTACATTTATGATTGAGTTTCTTGAGTTTCAAAGTATGGAGACTACTTCGACGCCCAGTTAGTTCAGTTGTTTATTTCAAAAGTTGAATTTTGCTTTTTGATTGAACGCCTCCAGTGACAAGCTGCTAACAATGGAGTTCTGGGTTCATCGAGGCATAAATGATTTAATTCCTGTAAGTAGGTCTGTACAAACATTTTACATATCAACAATAAATTATGCTTTTTGAAACTATATGAGTTCGCTGTTTGCTATCTGATTATTCTGAGAAGAAAGACCGAACCAAACTCTTTTAAAATCCAGACATAAGTCTTGGTCAGATACTTTGTTATATCAAGATACACAATAGTGTGCCTATGTCGTTAGGCGGTGATGTCATACGCTCAACTCAGAACTAAAAACTGTAAGCGGTGTGTCAAGATTCAAGATTCCAACCGTAATACGCTTCTTCCTTTGTTATCCTTTTGAATTATTTACCAAACCATTCCTAACCAAGCGTCTATTTAACGAGACACTTAACCGCCCACACAGCGTACATAACACGCCCGTATTTCATAGAAAACCATCTGCTTGTCTGTTTATGCAACTGCGCCAACAGACTGCGCCGATAAGTTCAAATATTTGATCTAAGATTATTCCTACGAGCGCCATACTACGGATATAAATTTAATGGATGTCTCATTGTACGTTTTAAAGAAGAAAAATAGAACACGGTAATAAATCGAATGACTTCGCTTCTTTGGCTTTTGCTCGGCTGTCAGAATTTGAAGTAGGATCATCATTTATGCGGCAGCACTTCGATTGCAATGTTTGCGCTTTCGAGATTAGTGTTTGTTGACGCACCTACGAACGATAGAGTTGAATTTCCTAGTAGTTCTCACAGCTTATTCTGTATTTCGAAACAAGAAAGTTTCTCGCTAATTGGATTAGCTTTTTTTGTGTTAAGCTCGTACATACATGCAAAGTTGTTTTTTCTTATGTTGACCGCTAATTATTTTACGAATAATTTTCTCTTATTATGCTTGCGTACTTTGTGCGTAATGCAAGGCGATACCTAATCGCGGAGGCTCGCACAGATGGTTTTCATGCCATCATGCCAAAGAAAGCGGCCTCCTTACTGCAGCGCTTGCATGTTAGTGACAACAGCATCATGAAAATGATAGCTGCCAGACCGGACTGTCCCTTTCAGGGACACTGGGTGAGGACAGTCTTGGGTAAATAAACTATTTGTATAAACTAACAATACTAACCTACTTCCGTAAGCAACATTGTTACTAACACCAAAATACTAACTAAATTATGGACTATAGTCTGAAATAA
This sequence comes from Gortyna flavago, assembly GCA_963669345.1. Classification (NCBI taxonomy): domain Eukaryota; kingdom Metazoa; phylum Arthropoda; class Insecta; order Lepidoptera; family Noctuidae; genus Gortyna; species Gortyna flavago. The sequence goes on from OY770135.1 coordinate 13,910,129, forward strand.
AGTTTTTATTATTATTATTATTTTTTATGCTTTAACATATCTCGGGACCATGGGGTCCCGGTCCTTTGAAAGGCGTACGAGGGGCCGAAGCCAACTCGCAGAGGCCCGTTGAACGTTTTTAATGAAATGAGGCACCAACCGACGATTATCCCTGTTGGCACTATGCAAGTGCACCCAAGGACAACCCCCGGTTGGTGTAGGACTATTGCAGGATATGGAAAATATAACGTTGGACTATGGGTTTGGGTGGCTAAAGTGGACTGGTTACCAAGAACTATGGAAGAACTATGACCCCTGCCTGATCAATGTTTTATATATACACGAATAAAATGGCAGGGGGTGACTTGCACACTCAATAGTGGGCCCCCGGAAACGGTCGCTAGCACATAGTGACGTAGTGCCAAGGGGGCAACATCTCCTGAGGTGCTTATGAGGAGTGGAGAGGTATTCCACGGCTATCAGGACAATCCCGGAAGTACGGTCAAGATCCCTACCAGCATCTTACTGGAATACTTCCTTCCTCCGAGCACATTTGCTCTTGCGAATCTCCACTCAAGCCGGCCAATAAAGGCAAGAATGAGGTGGGAGTTCTGTTCCTCGTCATTGTTCACTCCAGCCGGCCAATAAAGGCAAGCCAGAGGTGAGGAACAAACTTCTCCCGGGAGATAGGGTCCGTGGGGTCGCTACTGCCCAACAGCTCGCCACATGCTGCCCTGCGGGTTTCTGTATCTCTCTTGGTCTGGCTCCTCACCTTAGACCTGTTCCGGCAAAGTAAACTCTTCCGGCACAGGCCTAGAGTTTGGAGCGCGCAAGCCCCACCACGACGTCAACGTAGAGATACGGCGATGGGGTTATTATTATTATTATTATGATTTTCTTTTTTATATCTCGGGACCATTGAGTCCCGGTCCTTTGGAAGGCGTACGAGGGGCCGAAGCCAACTCGCAGAGGCCCCTTAGGAAATTTTAATGAAATGTGACACCAACCGACGATTATCCCTGTATGCACTATGCAAGTGCACCCATTTTTTTTTTTTTTTTTTTTTTTTTTTTTTTTTTTTTTTTTTTTGTCGCTGAGAAATGACATTACGCATCTCCGCTCGTCGGGGGACGAGACGGAGTATGTGGGACTCCCTGCCAGAGTGGCAGTATACCCACTAAAACTCAGCGGTGTTCCCTCGGCGCCGTGATGGGAGGGTCATGGGAAACCGGCTCAGCCTTTACTTCCACGACCCTCCCGGCGCATGCCCGCCTAGTTGGCGGGCCCCGCGTGCCCCCCGAGCGGGAGCTGGGGGGCGACGGGAATGGCCGAGAACACCTAGCCATTCCCGTCCGACACTGGTGGAGGCGCGTGCGATGCAAGCGAGGGTGCCCCCGCACCCGTCGCCTGCTGGCCTCCACCTGGGAGGAGTCGGAGATGACCGTCATACTGACGTCTTCTCCGACCCCTCCTCCGCCTTCGGAGCGGCGCCGCGAGAGGGTCTTCCTCCCGCGCGCGCTCCGCCGCCTCCTTCTGGGACATGACGTGTTCGCAGAAGGAGGCGACTGCCGCCCAGGACCCCTCGTCCCTCAGCATGGCGTTGACCACGCCGGGGAGCGAGAGGTCCGTTCCGATCGCCGCCGTGAGACTGCGGCGCGGCTCGGACCACGACGGGCACACCGCGAGAGTGTGCTGCGCCGTGTCCTCCGCCGCGCCACAGTCGTGACACGACGGCGTCTCCTCCCGTCCGATCCGGTGCAGGTACGATCCGAAACAGCCGTGCCCGGACAGCACCTGCACCAGACGGAACGAGAGGAACCCGTGCCGCCGCTCGAGCCAGTCCCGCAGGACCGGCCCGAGCGCGTCGAGGGTTCGGCGGCCGAAGGCTGCGGTGGCGAGGTCCGCCGTCCAATGGACGACGATGGCGTCCCTCGCCTCCCGCCGGACGGCCTCCCGCTCTTCCGGGGCGGGGCGTTCTCCTCTCGCCCTCCGCCCCGCCGTCCATTCGTGCACTCTGGCGAGCACCCACGCCTCGAGCTCCCAAGGCGGGGTGCCGGCCAGAGCGCACGCCGCTGCACAGCCGACCGTGCGGTAGGCCCGCGCAACCCGCTGAGCAATGGCCCTCTGGGGCGCCCGCAACGCGGCGGCGTTCTCCCTCCTTCGGAGGGAGTCCTCCCAGATGGGGGCCCCGTACAGGGCCATGCTCTTCAGGATGCCGGCGTAGAGTTGCCGGCATCGTGCGCTGGGCCCCCCCAAATTGGGGAGAAGCCACGACAGCGCCCCCGCTGTCTTCAGCAGGCGCGCCGACAGCCCGCTAAAATGCGGGCCGAAGCGCCACCTGCTTTTTTTGTAAAAAAGTTTTTTATATCTCGGGACCATTGAGTCCCGGTCCTTTGGAAGGCGTACGAGGGGCCGAAACCAACTCGCAGAGGCCCTTTAGGAAATTTTAATGAAATGTGACACCAACCGACGATTTTCCCTGTGTGCACTATGCAAGTGCACCCAAGGACAACCCCCACTTGGTGTAGGACTATTGCAGGATATGGAAAAATAAAAAGTTGGACTATGGGTTTGGGTGGCTAAAGTGGACTGGTTGCCAAGAACTATGGAAAAACTATGACCCCTGCCTGATCAATGTTTAATAATCGGATAAAATAGCAGGGGGTGACTTGCACACTCAATAATGGGCCCCCGGAAACGGTCGCTAGCACATAGTGACGTAGCGACAAGGGGGCAACATGTCTTGAGATGCTTATGAGAAGTGGAGAGGTATTCCACGGCTATCAGGACAATCCCGGAAGTACGGTCAAGATCCCTACCAGCATCTTACTGGAATACTTCCTTCCTCCGAGCACGTTTGCTCTTGCGAATCTCCACTCAAGCCAGCCAATAAAGGCAATAATGAGGTGGGAGCTCTGGTCCTCGTCATTGTTCACTCCAGCCGGCCAATAAAGGCAAGCCAGAAGTGAGGTACAAGACTTCTCCCGGGAGATAGGGTCCGTGGGGTCGCTACTGCCCAACAGCTCGCCACATGCTGCCCTGCGGATTTCTGTATCTCTCTTGGTCTGGCTTCTCACCTTAGACCCGTTCCGGCAAAGTAAACTTTTCCGGCACGGGCCTAGAGTTCGGAGCGCGCAAGCCCCACCACGACGTCAACGTAGAGATACGGCGATGGGGTTATTATTATTATTATTATTAATCCGTCATCTGCCGAACTATGCTCGTACGCCGTCGGCCGAACTCGGTTAATCAAACCACTCGGACGATGTCGGTTGAAGTAGTATATTCGTGTATTCGTCTAAAAATCATCTATGCATTCTAACACCCGTTTCCTGCAAATTAAATTGTTGCCCCACCTATTTATTGGTGCGTTTACAGACACAAATCTCATATGTGCAAACACTCGGTAGAGGAACAACTATCTGTAAGCCGAACAAATATTGGTACGGCAGAAGCCAATAGGTCAGCTTGTCTGACTGTTTTTGTTCTGTAATATCCTGAAGTACAGGCAGTTACAGCTTCATCAATTATCAGCAGACTATTTAATGTTATTTTTTGGCAATATGTAATCTTCTTCTTAGCGTGTCGATAGCAATCTAAATGAACTCGGCCCAGAATTCGGCTACTTGTTTGGCGCCGTCACCAGCGTCCATCAGTTCCTGTAACGTGCAGCTGACAGGACACGCAGGACACGATGTTATGTGTCCCATCGTTTGTGGAACAGCACCACATATACACTCCAAGGCATAGTCGTCTATGAATCTCCACCTGAACAGGTTTAATGTAATGTAGGTGTAATGTACTACGTAAACTTTATTACCAGCCATATATAATTTTAAGACTGTATTGTGATCACATTCGAATCAATACCTACGAGTATATACATTTTGGTTGATTGACTGATGAGGTCCTTTAGAATTAGTTAAAATACGGTGTCAAAAAACGCTCTAAACACGCCTACTTACTTTCATAAATGACGTTCACGTTATGTGACGTCATTCGCCGGTAAAATGCAAACGCTATAATTATGGCGGCCTCGCCTAGCAAACCGTAGCTTTAGAACTTCATCATTTAGCAGCAAATTTGTTTGTTTAATGAGTTCTTCCTTTGCATTAACACATTATTTCCAAACATTAGCCTCCAGTATCCAAACATTCCCGCAATTTTCCAATCCATGAAACTGGATACATACAAAGGCTAATCGAACTATGTTATTAACTAATGTTTGGAAACACGTGTAATAACAATGTATTTAACAAACATTATTATGGTTAGAAATGAGCGCTAATTAGCTTTTCACACTTAACACAATACGCGGTTTGTTTGTATCGATTTACACTTATCTGTGGGGTACTGTGTTTACTTTTGTGGGGAAATTATCATTAGCTGCATTTTCAAATCTACGAACAACTGCCTAACTCGAACCCCCATGAACTTGCTAACAGCTAATTTCAACACATAAATTATACCAACATGTGCAACGTTCGTCCAGAACTCCAGACTTTTACTTGATTAATTAACCCTGTAAACGTGCACGAAGGATGAATTTTGTGGGTCGTGTCACTGCATACATATATTAAAGGAGTTTACATAGGTTACCCGGTTTGTGCGGAAGTGTTTCAGGTGGAGTTACGGCGTCTTTTTAGGGTTGAATATTATGTTGAATATGAAGTACCTAGTCGGCCCGGTTTTTCATGTTTTAGATATTTTTTGTGAGTTGTTGAAAACGTAGGTTTAATTCTGTCTCGCATTCGTGGGTATACTTTATGGAATTAAATGTTACTTTGCTGTAGGATATATTTTCTGGACTGTTAGGGCTCGAGAAACACGGACCGCACTTTGAATTTAGTTTATTTTGCTAATTAAACTACACAAGATCAAACTAGTTGCTTATTTAATTGTAAATTTATTCTAATTTTTTAGATATTGTTTTACATTCTGTAGTTGCTCTGACTCACACCCTGACTTATTACTTGTATTTTTTTTTGCATGAAAATCGTTTAATTTTACCATATTTGTAAATATGTGAGCACCATGTATCTATCAGATAATTTATTTATGTCATGGTTTCTTTTTTAATTCTTTTACCTATCGTGGTATAGTAATTTTATTTTAGGTGCATCGTCTTCACATATTATTTATTATATAATTGATGTACTTATGCAAAATATTGTAAAACATTTTAAAAGAGTAACGGTGGAGTTTCTTGCCCATTCTTCTCCATACGAAAACTACCTTTTGGAATGGGCGACTAGAATCAAATCTATTTCATAATAATTTTTGACGTTCAAAAGTGCCTTTTCTGTGCCCATTTGAAATAAATGCTTTGACTTTGACTTTTGCAATCCATACTAATATTATAAATTCGAAAGTAACTCTGTCTGTCTGTCTGTCTGTATGTTACCTTTTCACCCCTAAACCACTGAACGGATTTCGATAAAATTTGGCAGAGAGATAGATTGCATCCCGGGGAAGGACATAGGATAGTTTTTATCGACTTACCTCGCGGGCGAAACCGCGGGCGGAATTATAAATGAACATTACTTTTATTGACAGAATAAGGTTCATTTTCGTAAGAATAACTTGTTTTGCATGACAATAATTCTAATATTCATTTGAAAGTAGCTGGTTAGTAGTATCTCGCAAAAATAGGTTTAAAAAGATGCATCAAAGTAATAAAACTAATTTAACTATTAAACAGCTCGTATAACCAATAGAGTACCAAATTATAATAAAACAACGGAAATCGACAAAACACCAGTATTATTATACGAATTACGGAGTCATTCTGCGACGTAAATATGCGCATAAATTTAAGTTACAATAGAACGAATGAACACTGTTCTAGTGGGAAACGTTTAAATTATGCTTCAATTTTAGTACATTGCTCGATTAATTCCACATAAGTAGTGGTAGTTTAGGGTTATCTAGTAAGATTTTGACATAATAATAGCCTCGAGACCGAATTTCGGCCATGGCGTCTAAACCGAGCGGAGACTGGCCATCTACGCGGGAGTAATATAGTGCACAAGTGCAGGTCGCGTCGGATCGTCGTCCCATCGGACTATGAGAGTGAGGAAGGAGGGGAGTGCACGTGTGTCTGCGCACACACTGTCTTGTGCAATATACGGGCGCCGTCAGTTGGGGCTGGTCATCACTTAGCTGCCTTTTTTTTTTTTTTAGAATGGGAAATCATCCAATGACTCCTCCCGCTCTGGGTGGAGCGGAAGGGAGTGTCAGACTCTTACTGACTAAAACCCATCCGTGTTCCTTCCTTAGCCCTTTATGTTCCGGGGTAGCGGTAACCCTTTCGGACAATCCCGCTGCCCCGGCAGGCTTCGGCCCTAACGGGCCCCTCCTTTGATGCTGACATCTCTTTGAGGCGCGCGTGGAACACATACGCGCCGTCCGGCACGGGCCTGGTCCTGATCGGACGGCGAGCTACCCATTACTCGCCGTCCGCAGGCCCGCGCCTACGGTGGCCGGGAGTCGTCACGAGACTCCCGACGCCCGGGGCGTCTACCGCGGCGGCTGGGACGGGCGGCCCTCTCGGCTCTCTCCCTCGCCCATCCCGCCACCTCCTTCGCTAGCATGACTGCTTCGCAGAAGGAGGTGACTGCCTCCCACTCCCTCTCGCTCCGGACCATGGTTTGAACCAGGGCCGGGCGCGAGAGGTCGCCGCTGCTGCCGATCGCCTCTACGAGGACACGGCGGTGCTCCGCCCAAGCGGGGCAGGCCTCCATCACTTAGCTGCCTCGGCTAATATTTAATTATTTTTATTTTTTGGATTATTGTTTTATTGAGTACTATTTGCTGTAGGTACTCTGGACACTTAATGCGTACGTATTTTTTTTTTAAATCGTTCTCACATATAATTATAAATTCAACATTAATGATGTAAGTAATATTTTTGTAAAATATAATTTAAAAGAGTGTCCATGGAGTTTCTTGCCCGTTCTTCTCCATAGGTACCTACGCTTTGGAATGGGCAACTAGCTTCATATTTTCTGACTGACCGACCTCTTGACAATTCAAAAGTGCCTGTAAATGGTTTAATTGAAATAAACGGTTTGAGTTTTTTTTTTTAATATCTCCCTCGCCAAACGCTGGTCTCCGCTGAGATTGATCGCCATGGCCGACATTCGGTATGGAGGACTATATAATCAAAGGGAGGACTTTATTTAGTGCTTTAGCTTGGAAGAAGAAAGCCTCCCCAGCAAAGTTCATACTCAAAAAACATAAGCTAAAGGACGTGTCTCCTATACTTGGAATCACTATTTAAATATTGATGTAACATTATATTAATATAATATGTTTTGCTACTTACACTAACTGCTAATACACGTGGCTTAGGTCACTGCCACTGCCATTATACAATTACGTCATGTTATTATCAGCTACAACACAATACCTAATAGGTACCTACCGAGCACCGAAGAACGTGCCTGATTTCACAATTGTATCTTTTCTGTATCCCATCTTTTTGTAATTCATAATTTGTAATTGTTTGTTTACCCGAATAAATAAAATTAAATAAAGAATCGTAACGCTGCGTACAAAAAAGAAAATAATAAAACAACTCTCAACGTCAGATCCGACTGGTGTCTTGAATACTGTGATGTTAAAATTGTCTCCGGAGAATTGGTTACGTCTTTTCTGGGCTTATCAAACGTTTCCTTACGTGTTAGGGATAAAATTCAAGCAGAAAATGGATTTCGGAATTTAAATGCGAGGGGTTCATCATCTCTCGACAACTATACAACGGGTGTGAAAAACTAGTAACGTAGCCGAGAGTCACTTGTACCTACTCCCCGTCATTGTGACCACTTTTTTTTTGTCCTGTACCATACCTGGGAACCTTCTGGTTACAAATATATTCAAGGTCAAAATTCCAACCTTTACTGACGTTTTTATACGAAAACAATGTTTTAATGTTATAAGTTTGTAACACATCTTTAAATACCCCCACGACCCCTGTACCGTTGCTTGCACCCATAAACACAATGTTTGGCGTGCTTTACATTGTGCACTCGCTCAAACAGCAAATTTTCGGGTCGATCGATCAGGTTAAGCTACGCTTGCCACGGACGGTCCGTGGATGGGTGACCATCTTTACATACCGAAACCCCTCCGTGCCTCGGAAATCACGTTAAGCCGTTGGTCCCGGCTGTTATTCTTGATCTTTGACAGTCGTTACGGGTCGTCAGAAGCCCGAAAATCTGACAACTAGTCTTACAAGAGGTATCGTGTTACCCAGTAACTGGGTTGTGGAGGTCAGACAGGCAGTAAAATAACAAAATATAAAAATAAAAAATTTATAAATACGTAAAATAATGGTATTCAGCTGCGTCCGGTTAGACTAAAAGCCGACCCCAACATGGGAAAAGGCTAGGCAGATTGATCACCGACGAAACATATCTACGCTAGGAGTTCTAGAATCATGTGCTGAATTTATGGTTACAGTTACTAAATTTCAACTATATCCGACGATCCTGCATACTTATCTCTTTTGTTGACTGTACCTGCAACCCTATTATCTTCTATACCTACATTCAAATAAATAAAATTGGAGTGTATGTTTGTAATATTAAAATAACCGCTTTTTACTAAATACATATGGATGTATACACGGTAATAATCATACCAAAATATATTTTTTTACAATTTTTGACTGTCTGTCTGTTTGTTTGTTTCGGCTAATCTCTGAAACGGCTGTACTGATTTTGACGGTACTTTCACTGGCAGATAGCTAGCGGATGTAATAAGGAGTAACTGAGGCTTTTATTTTAGAAAAAGAATTAGAGTTCTGCGAAAAAAAAATAAAACGTTTTTCGTCATGCACGCGAACGAAGTCGCGGGCACAGCTAGTAATTATATATTTTACCAACAAAATTGTCTGTCATAGGTAATCTAAATTAATTTAGACCAAGATATACTACGGTACCTACTTACGTGGACTTAGGAATTGTTTAAGTAATTAAGGAGTCGTTCTTAACGGGAATTAAGCGATTTATTTAGTGGAAAAAAACAATGGCCCTTTCTAATGCGTGCATTAAATCTCATTCGTTCCGGGTTAAGAAAGTTCTGGTGAATAAATTTTTTGTAAAAGAACAATCAGATTGAATATTTTTAAGTTTTAATTTAAACAGAATCACGATTACTTTAACGTCGGCTTCCAGTCTAACCGAATGTAGCTGAATACTTAGGTACCTGTATTTTTAACCCCCGACAAAAACAAAGGGGTGTTATGAGTTTATATTTATTTTACATGGAGCGAAGACTAGTTGTTAAACTTTCTTTCCGGCTGTAACGACTGTTAAAGATCTACGAATCACCGCGCTTTCCGAGGCGAGGAGGGGTCTAACAATAATGAATGGGACACAAGAAAATAGCAATAAAAATATAAAATAAAATTTTAGTTTTAAAGGCTCGTCGTTCTGAATTTAAAACTGTTAATACCAGAAGAAAAAACATTCAACGTGACACCATTTCAATTAAGAATAACAAAAAAAACCTCAACATAATATTCAGTCAACACTTGATATGACAACTCCTATTACCATCAATACAATGCCTTCTTTATGTAAAAGCCCGTTGACAGCGGACACATGTGAATTCATAATATTATATGAAACCCGACACCTATCTTCGCGTGTCACAATTCCATTGAGAAAATTGATAGCAGTTAACACGACCGAAACCGGCCTGCCGGTATAGTAAAACCAAAACAAAGAATATTAACTTATTGGAGCTACCAGTCGGATTTCGGAGTCGGAAATTTCATAGCCCAATTCTTGAGGAAGTTATTTACCATCATGCTTGAATACAGGCCTAGCAAAACGAAAAAAGTCAGATATAATATAAGGCTAAGCGTAATTTCTATTAAGCTTAGCCTTATATTATATCTGACTTTTTTCGTTTTTACGTCTGTAAGAGCGCGGGCAGGCGATGCGATGCGATGGTGTGCGTCGGGGCAGCAAGAAATTTTACGCCGACGAAGTCGCGGGCAGAAGCTACTTGACAATAAACAAAATTCCAAAATATTATTCAGTTAACACTCGATATGCCAAACCATCAATACAATGCCTTCTTTATTTAAAAGCCCATTGACAACGGACACACATGAATTCATTACATCTTTACGAAACCTAATATCTTCGCATCTCACGATTCCATTGATGAAAATTGATGGCGGTTAATGCATCTGTCCCAACGTCGGCGATTGACGAGAAGCGAGTAGAGCTAGTAACTCAAAACGAGTTTACGATCAACGAGCAGCGAATGGGCGACGGCGACGAGTGATTACTCGCTGGTAGCCTGGTGAGTCTCTCAGCGAGTGTTATTCTTGCCAAGCGAGCATCGCTAAGTACTCTCTTTGATAGCTCTTGTCTGAAAGAGTACTCGCCGGCGCGGCGGCGGTGTAAATATACAGCGATCCACTATTAACCTATCTAGTGTTCCCACTGCTGGAACACAGGCCTCCGCTCTTCAAGAGGGAGTGGGGCTGTTATCTACCACGCGGGCCCAGCGCTGGTTGGTAGATGTCACAACATATCTTCGAATTTTTGGTTCTAGGACATGCCGGTTTCCTCACGATGTTTTCCTTCACCGTTTTGAGAGCAATCGACTATTAGTATTTTAGTTATCTCTTTTACTCACACGGGATCTACCTACAATCTTTAGTACGTTTCTTGAGCGAGAAAACGTGGATAGCTAGTCGCTTCTTCGTGATCGGTGGTGAGATAGGCGCCTGACACGACCGGAACCGGCTTGCCGGTACAGCCGCAGTATTGTATGCTAATGCGTCCATTGAGAACGGATCAATCAAGCGAAATGAATATTATATCGGGTACAGACCGACCGGTTCGGTTGGACCGTTTTTTTGCGGATTGTATTTCATTTCCGTGTGTTAAATGGACGACGTGTTGATATCGATGTTTTTTTGTTTTTAATTGAAAAATAATGAATAAAGAGCTCAGTAAATGAGAGTTTAATGTGCAGTGGAATTCTATTAAACAGAATATTTAGTATCGATTAAGCTGTGTTTTTATTTAAGGCTCCTGCAGGTGCAACGTGACTCTAGTGGAACAATTTCTATAAAAACTTCATGGAATTTGTTCTACTTACCAGAATCGTGTTTTTGCTGTTGAATTAAACAGAGTCGGTAATCAAAAACCAATAGGCACCTGATAGAAATAGTTTTTCCTACGTAGAGACCGATGTGGTATTTTTTCAAATGGTAGATAGGTACTACTGGCACGCATCGACATAGTTACGTACTTAAAGTGTGTATTATAAATGCTGTCTTGTTTATAAATGACAAGGTTTTAATTAACCTTACATAATATTTAATTATGTCTACTTAAACAAGATATACCGGCTGCCTTCGATTTAATTACCCACCTGCACGTTTGTCAGAAAAACTATATTTATTTCATATAACTTGGCGGACATTTTTGCCAGTAGCGCATGGAACGCATTTTATTAAAATAAGTTATTCAGTTATTCGTTCCTCTGGCACATAGCGATTTTATTATCTAGGAATAGCAGGGCACATATTTTTTTTTCGTAAAAAAATCCATTACAAATTAATGTGTGTGTATGTAAAGCAAATTATGTAGGTAATGGGTCGGTAGATTTTTTGTTGTAAGGAGCACTTCCATATAGAAGGCGATATTGGTCGACCGGTCATTATTTTCATAGATTTATTTATAAGCCAGTCGTGTTACTGCGGTCTGTCATTGCGATTGGGCGTCGTTGAAATTGCGGTTTACAGTTGCGGTCGGTTTTGCAAGAGCACCTTTATTCCTACGTTTTTAAATCGCCTATCTGCGCACGGCATTAGACGTCAAATGGCGCTAAAACTTTAAAGACACAAAGTGAACTTGACACAATTGCCAATTTACATATTCGTGAACAGCATGTGTATGTACAATATAGTTTTATTACTTACGGAAACGGAAATCCGCCATTTAAGACATACGGCGTTAAACTTGTACCAAAATCGCGTGTGAAAACACCAGTTTTATTGCCTTGCTTTATAAAATAGACGCGTGATCGTGGGTTTATTGAACTCCCGTGAACTTAGGTAGAGAAAAACACCTATAGTTGTTCTAATAAAAACATCTTTACACACATTATGTTTACTAAATATTTTGTGATTATTAGGTACGTCACATTTTCGAATAAAAATAATTGCGTTATAAAGACCTTGGACCTTTACAGACAGTAAAGAATTTACAACCCATCCCGACTCAAGTCTAAAATTAAATCCACACAACAAAACTACAAAATTATCAGAACACAGCATCATATCAACAAAACCGGTACAAAATAAGTCAAAATAAAGTGAAAATAAGACGAAGCAAACAACAAGTCAAACCAGTTTTAAAGGAAACCGTAGACATGGTATAGATATTAGTTTCAAAGGCTTTGCCACAAGACCTAGCTGTGGTGCGGCGATAACTGAGAATGCTGTGCCAAGTTACGGATGTGTGTATGCCCCTTTAGGAGTAGAACAAAGCTGGCGTAAGATATTATGTTTGCATGCGACGTTAAGAGTACTATGAAGTACATGCTGGAGAATTCTGTGTAAGATTTTCAGGCTTATGAACGAAAAATATGTTTTATAACATAGGGTCATTGTTTTTTGATTGCATAATCAGCCAAAATTATAGGCTGATTATCTGCTGGGACAGAGGCCTCCTCTCCTCGAGAGCGATGGTGGGCTGTAATTTACAACGCCGGCCCAGTGCGGGTTGGTAGATGTCACATGTCGTTGATTTTGTTGGTTCTAAGAATTCTGTTCTAGAAGTCTAGAGTTCTAGTACTAGGAGTCCGTTTTGAGAGAATGATGAAATTATTTACACAAAGAAAAAGCGCCTGCCTGGGTCATGCAATCAATACACAATGATGATGTTTTTTGATTGTATGTCACGTTATTTAACTGGATATCATTTGTTTCATTATCTTATCACCATCATATTAGAAGACTACTTAGCTATCGTCATCATCTGATTAGCCTTTCCGAATTATGCTGGGATCGTATTTTACTTGGAGCGACTGCACTTCCTGCTAATCTGACCTCCAAAACCCAGTTACTGGATAGCACGATACCCCTTGATAAGATACTGGGCCATCAACATCTGAAAAAATCTCTCAAATAGAATGAAACAAACCTTTCTATCAAAGATCGTATCAAAAACAATCTTAACAACGTTAACTACGTGTTTCCAATACAATTTAATCAGAGGAGCCGTAAAATTAATACATACAACATTTATTTAGGTACTCGTATCTTACACGCTAACCAATTTGCAGTTACCGCAGTAATGAACGAGCGGAATGGCAGAGTGAAGAATATATTCAGTTTATGTTACGTTCTGGCTTCGTCCCATGTATTTGGAAGGCTGCTGAAGTGAAATTCCTTGCAGAAATTTCTAGGACACACGTCACGTTTGGTTGGCACTTCCGACTACACCGATGAGGTTTACTTAAATTTCTACAAAATTGAGAGTCTATACATTGGGTACCTGATTATGGCCTACGTGACGAATGAAATTACCTTTAAAGAGCCTTTACTTTGTAAATAATTTTATCGCTATTGCTCTCAAAACGGTGAAGAAAACGATACGTCCTAAGACTAAAAATTCGAAGACATGTGAGATCCGCCAACAGGGCCCACGTATATGGCATTACGCTAAAAATACTTTGTAAAATCCTAATACTAAATTACTACAAAAGACAAACCCCTTTTTTCATAAACTTTGCTTAAAGATAAGTAGTGATTTTACCCATGCATTTTTGAGGTTTGAACGTCACTTAACTTTAATAATAAATTTGCTAATCCTACTAATATCCTACTATAATAATATTATAAATGCGACAGTTTGTGAGGATAGATGGATGAAAAAAGAAAAATTGTTTATTCTGCACAAACAAAACGCCAAAAACATAAAAAAATAAACAAAATATAGGAAAACACAACGTAGACAAAAGTTTGACGAAAGTTTGGGAGGGTGGATGGATGGATGGATCTATATTACCTACTCTTTCACACAAAAACTACTGAACGGATTTTGATGAAACCTTACAGTAATATAGCTTATATAAATATCAGAATAACACTAGATACTTTTTATCCCAATATTCCCACGGGATCGACTCTTATGCGGGTGAAACCGCGGGGCGCTGCTAGTCGTTTATAAATAAACCCCTTAATGGATACAGAAGAAAATATACCCACTTAGTAACAACAGTAATTACGAGTATCAAGTTGTACGTATAACAATAACGGAAACAACAAGTGTAAAGAACAATGTCCGATTAAGGAACCCCCCAAGGCTACACAAGCGAGAACTTCTTCAAGATTACGCATATTACATACACTGTAAATTACGTGAAACACGTTGACCTGAATACTAATTCTGTTGGCACGTCAAACACACGACGCTCGTGTCCCGTTGAAGGTCGGTAATTATATGCATATCTTGTGAAGGTTTATTAGCCGATTCGTCGTTCGTCGTCACTTTTAAATCATATGAAAAAAGGACTATAACGCGCAGAAGTGATAAGCTGATAAGAGTTAAATATTATTATAAAACGTATACTTTTTTTAACTTCATTGCATAAAATTCAAAATGTGCCAATTCGTGCGAGTCGCCTATAGAAAAAAATTATATTATTTAAAAAAGACGATTCGCACTTTTCGAGAGATCAAATTCGTGCGAATCGACCAATAAGCCCTCATGAAAATCGACAATGACCCAACGACAAGGAAATCAAGTTTATTTTCTGTAATGAATCCCACTTACGACTTAAATGCGGGCAATTAACAGAGTAACTCCTTTATAGCTTTTCGAAAAACTGGTCTTACAGAATTGGTAAGATTGTGAAAGAACGCCTACCTACAATAAAAGTTCCTTGGAAGCAATGATAAATAAATAGGTATTTCTTTAAGGTCGAAATCCGAGACATTGCGGAGAAAAGGACAAAAATTTAACAAATATAGCTGGCCGTCTCTTGGACATATATAATTTTAATCATTTCAGTAGGCTGACACGTACAATATTTAATTTTAAGGAAGAAACTACGAATTTATCTCATTATCTTTTATTACGAGATTTCTCATCGACAAAAATGACGGACTTCTGTAAAAGCTTTCATCTTCTATTCAACTATTTACAGGATGAATTTTAGCGCTCAGTTTCAGTTTAAAAAAACTTGTTAAAAGTTTCATGCTTCTAACCCAGCGGGATGAGGTGGACTCCTTTAATAAAGATTGGTCCATGGCAGCTCTGGACAAAGATAGGTGGAAAGACAATAGAGAGGCCTTTGCCCAGCTGTGGGACATTAATGGCTACTTATGACACTATATATAATATGTATTATTATAAAGGCGGAAGTTTTTAAGTGTTTGTGTGTGTTTATTTGTTTGTTACTTCTTCACGCTCAAACGGCTGGACCAATTTTGATAAAATTTTGCATGGAGGTAGGTGACACCCTGGATTAACATATAGGCTACTTTTTATCCCGATATTCCCACGGCATCGACACTTATGCGGGTGAAACTGCGGGACGCAGCTAGTGATAATATAAATAGCGATTTAGTCTGGACGTTGTCCGTCAGTGAATGAATGAATTTATGATTTATATTAAGTACAGACGCCAGCACATCAACCTACCCGAAACTGTCAAATTTTCCCAATCAACTTTGAACCTTATGCTTTAGCGATAAAGTTGAAAATCAATTGAAGAAATTTGACAGATTGTAGTAACTTGATGTGCTGGCGTCTGTACATTATTAAGTAGAAAATATTATGTAAGTACCTACGTCTACCAGGCCATACATTTTACAAATAACTAGTTTTTTATAACAGCCAGCTGGGTTGTGGCAATCCCAGGCTTTGTCCAGCAGCAGGTTTTCGGCTGAAATTATGATGATCATTTCAGGTAGCAATTATCCCGTTGTTACGAGTAACTGGTTGTGTTGTATTCCGTGTCGGCAATTACAAGCCTGTATAGCTTAGCATCTGAATGATCAAAACAGCCCGGCTTTTGTCAATCCAAGCACGACCAAAAGATAGCACTATATTTTATCTCGGTGAACATGCAGGAATCCCACACGAGCACGATAATGTAATTAATTCTACACGCGTGTGGGATTCCCTTTAACTGTAAAAAGTTAAGTTAATTGTCGAGTAAGTATTTAGGGTAACGTAATACCTACCTGAAGCGGTAAGCATTTTACGGCGTCGAATTAAGTACGCTTTGTAATTTGAACAATAGCTTAAAACTGATCAGAAAACACACACGATGATCCACTACATAGATCAAAGTACATACTAGCTTTTGCCCATTGGATGGCTTCACTCGCGCGGATGTCGGTTTTGTGACAATCCGTCCGGAACATACTCGTACATCCAGACAAACGGACAAAATTTTCTAAAAACTATATTTCCGGCATCAGACTCGTTCCCAAACCTCGCAGCAATGATTGTTTCTTTTTTTTTTTTTCAAAAATATTCAATATGTACCTACTCGTAGTTTTGACTTTATCACTATTTTATTAGGTAAGTATAACTATTTACTATACTAGATAGCGATAATCGTCAGATTAGTGTTTAATTCATACCGATAAGACTCGAAGCGGTATTGAGGTCATTCGAGAACGAACAATAGACGGAATATTAGTAGGTACTGCAGGATGTTTTAATTATCGACGCATTTTCTTGGATAATAAATACCTTTGAAGATAATTTCGACTATGACATAATAAACTTTATTAAATGCAGGTATAAAGTCAATGAAGTAGGTACCTAAAAAATAAAGTCAAAAATTCAAAATTATTCCTCCGATTATATTATCTGGCGTTGGAAAAATCAACCCTTAAACTATTAACAAACTAAAATCGTCGTAAAATGCTTCCGCATCGAAAAAAATCAGCTCTTAGTCTTAGTTAGGTTAGGATATTATATTTTAATTTCAATAGTTTGTCAGTTTATTTAATAAGTATTAGAAATTTGTCCAGTGTAAACCAAAACGAACTAAGTATCAGAAACAGTAACTACCTCTAACGGCCTTACCACAATAGCGATTTGCGAACGTGTTTCTATAATAGCGAGTTGATTGTTTAACGCACTCACTGCGTTTGCTAGCACGCCACGGGTACGCAACGTGATCGCCACGTTTGAGTATCGAGAGCGGTTGACGTGAGTGTATAAGAGAGAGCGAGATAAGGGAGGTAATAATATTGTGAAAACGCGGAGATCACGTCGCAGGCGTAGACGTAATTAGCTCGCTTTCCACCCGCGGAGAGCACGACCACAACTAGCGCTTCGCTGGAAACACGCTGGGAAATCGTCAGTATGATAACGTTCTAACTGTTCTTGAATGAATTGCAAGACTCGCAGAACAATTTCCATATAGACCAGTAGGAAACATCGTGAGCAATTTGCACATTCACGTAACAGTTTAGCGGACGACTTTAATCATTCTTTCATAATGACGTCATTGGTTCGCCGTACGGATGTACGTAGCAATATTTATACAACACGACAGACGGTAGTGAAATTCTGACGTTGGTTGGAGAAATTCCAGCCTTTGTTGAAAGTTATATCGTGGAAAGACAAAGCAATGGTCTCCACTCTTGCCTATTGCGTTCAGGCGAGTTCAGAGCATTCTAATGTCAAGTTCACCTATGATGTTCCTGTCTTGCAATAATCACTATGCGCTATGTACCACTCTGACTCCCAAGATACATGCAAATGTCTAGTTTGGGGGTCACTGTATATTATATTCTTGTACAAATTGTGATTGTTATTAATAAATAATTTGAATTTGATGTTTTTCTTTGCTTCACTGTTTGCCAAACAGAGGGGCAATTCTCACTAATTACGAGAATTGACCTTCTGGTCTCATGTAAAATTTATAAAATCATTGGGTTCAAGAATCCAGCGGGGTTATTGCGTAAGACACTATCAGTAGCAATGGCTTTTTATTTTGACAGTTCAACAATATTCATTGCGTTATTTACGTTGTTGAGCAGACAAATGTTTCGAACATATGAAGCAATGGGTACTTAAGCAATGTCCCTCAAAATTCTTCATATTGAGATTAATAGTGTGTTTGGCAATTATTGTGCAGAACCTAGTCAGCAGTAGCACTTGAAACTCGACGAAAGAAGTCTAAGAAAAGTCGAAATTCTAGTGCTGTGACATTCAAGCTTGGTGATTTGAGTTTATAACACGTTACTTTTGAGTAGCGTTGTGGACGATAGGCTTTACAAAAGACGTCAGCATAATATCTGGCTGAGAGAAAAGTAAGTAAATATGTATAGTGAAGCCCAGTTTTCTTATCACTAAGTAGAACGTAAGTACTGACAACAGTTATTTATTTAGTTTGTAATGGTTTTAAAGTAAAAGGAGTCGGAACTGGTTCTAGCAGTTGGTAAGAACACATTACGTGTAGATAAATGATAGCAATAGAAGTTAGTTGAGGATTTGTAAGGAAAAAACCGTTAAGAGCTAGGTGTGAAACGACTCTTATTTTACTTTTAAAATTAGTTGAATAGTATGAGAAACCTTTAGTAAGTTCACAATATTATAGTGATTTTTATCGGCCGCTAGAATTTAGATACATTATTGATATTTTACCAACAAAAATGCCTTTTATTGCTGAAAGCCCATTTTCAGATATACACTTTTAACACTTTTCCGCCTGTTACCACGCGTTTTTATCGCGAAACCAACTGAAAGCTTTGTCATTAACTATTTAGTAGCATACTTAACTTCAACCAGTTTTTTTAAGTCCCAGTTATTTTTGGCCAGACAACATACCTGTGGGGTAATTCTCGTAATTTTAAGAATGTTCACAGTCTGATCTCAGTCTCAACCTGTAAAAAAATCTCAAATTAAAGTTTTTGACATCTCTTTGTCGCCGATATGAGACTGCGACTAGATTTTGAACGTGTTAAATTACGAGAATTGGCCTACTGATATCTTAAAAAGATATATACTTGTAAGGTCATAAAAAGGCGTTTGAGAGGCTTTCGTCATACGAACAAAACCCTACAGCCTGTTACCACACCTTTAAAAAACATAAGTGTTGCTCCTCAAACATGCAACAGCGACGCATCTGCAACACTTAACTGGGATCCAACGAAAATAAATCCATTTTATCATAGTGTTAATTCCCAGGTACTCGTATTATTGCACAGACAACATACTTAAGATTTATTCAAATTTGTTTAGAATTGATGCTATTTCATGTTAAACAAATATCAACTTTATTTTAATTGTTATTAAGTTAATATGTACTTATTATATAAGATTATTTGTCTCTCCACAAAGGTTAGCTTATAAATAACACCTTAGGACTATAACATTCGTACAAGACAAAAGCTCCTTTGTGAGAGACGGAGTACGTGCTAGGGAAACCCTGTGTTACGGATAAGTTGATTTCAGAGTGACGAGCAATATTGAAAAAGTTATAAAAATGTTTGAAGTTGTAACGTAAACTAAACTTTATTGTGTAGGAATTAAAGTTATTTTTCCATGAACTCGTATTTGTTTACATTTTTGGCAAATAAATTACGAACGCAGACTAGTTACTTTTTTATACTTTTGCAGTCATAAAATCCAAAGGCCTTAATCATACCTTTCAGTCTGTTAACATAGGTAGTACATAAGTGTTGCTCCTAAAACATGCAACAGCAACGCAACAGCAACACTAACTCCATTTAATCATAGTGAGTCTCCAGCGGTTCAGAGCGCGATAGTAGTTAACGCTACAATTTCTCACTAAAACTTCAAATTAAGCCATGAATCCGCGTTGTAATTGCGGTTGCGAGACCGCGGCTTTTCGAATTCAAATTACTTTGAACTTTATTGTAAAAGGTATTAGTGGGGACACGAACTATAGTGCATTATCAATGGAAGAAGGCAAAATCTTTCGCTACTGTAATTAACTACCTATCTAACAGACCCTAATGAGCTTAAGTGAGCGAGCATAATTATTAATTAGCTAAAGGGAGAGGAAAGCGTGTAGGAAATTATATTAACGACTAGCTTCCGCCCGCGGCTTCGCCCGCGAGGTATGTCGATAAAAACTATCCTATGTCCTTCCCCGGGATGCAATCTATCTCTCTGCCAAATTTTATCGAAACCCGTTCAGTGGTTTAGGCATGAAAAGGTAACATACAGACAGACAGACAAAGTTACTTTCGAATTTATAATATTAACTAGTATAGATATCTTCTTGTCTTGAATATTTAGCATAATCAGCCTATAATGTTTCCACAGCTGGGACACAGCAGGCCTCCTCTCGGTGAGAGGGAGTGGGCTATAATCTACCACGCGAGCCCAGTGCGGGTTGGAAGATGTCACAAATGTCTGCGAATTTTTGGTTCTAGGACATGCCAGTTTCCTCACTATTTATTATTATATTCTCATTATTTATTTTTCTTCACCGTTTTCAGAGCAGTGTTGATGGAATTATTTACACAAAGTAAGGCGCCTATATGGGCCCTTACCACTAGACCATTACTGCTCATTGGGCACCATTGCTCTTCAAGGATGAATATTTAGAGAAAAGTATTAATAGAATATATTTGCAATACCTATTGCAAAATTTAGTTGCCAAACAGGTGCATAAAATAATGTATCTTGCGGACTGAAGACATTAAGGTTCCCTGCAACACCTTACTTAAAATACTGTTAAATGTCTCAACTTTACTAACCAATTTGTAAATTAAAACCACTCTTCATACATTGAGTTAGGAAAGAGAATTCAGAATACATTGAATACAAAGTGTATAAATCTACTTTGTAACATACTTAGCCAAAGGCAGGCAGAATATGAAATAAACCTTATTTTATATTCATCTCAGAACTTTACCAACATTCGTATCTGTTTAGAAATAAAACCTTTGTTTATTATAACTTCTGAAATAATTTCGTTGAACAAACTGTTTTTCGAGTTTGGTAACACTGAGGAATTGAGTAAAGTTGTCTTGACTTTCTTAGAAACTTGAAATAGCTATTTTTAGTGCGTAGGTAACTATAAAACCTAGATATTCCTAAATAATAGATTCTGAAAAAAATAACCCCAGTAACCTATACCTACTATACCCATATAAAGAAGGGCTTGTACAAGGCTAAGTAATAACAGCCGCACGGGTTGGTCGATCAGGTTAAGCTACATTTGACGCGGTTGGTCCGTGGATGTGTGACCATCCTTACATACCAAGACCCCTTCGTGTCTCGGAAAGCACGTTAAGCCGTTGGTCCCGGCTGTCATTCGTGAATCTTTGACAGTTGTTACGGGTCGTCAGAAGCCCGAAAATCTGTAAGAGGTATCGTATTACCCAGTAACTAGGTTTTTTACATGGAGCGACTGCCCATTTAACCTCCACAGGTTAGATAGGCAGTCGCTCTATATAAAATACTGGTGTTAAGCTGCATCCGGTTATACTGGAAGCCGACCCCAACATAGTCGGGAAAAGGCTAGGCAGATGATGAACCTATACTATACCCTGCCATCCCTGGAGGTCTACTCTATGAAGCTCGAAATCCGTAGTTTTGGCCTAAGTTATGGGCGTTTCATACTCCGTGTCACTTACCGAAAATAGATTAGTTCGGAGCCCGAACTAATAATGAATGACAACACGATTTGACAGTTGTCCCTACTCCCGATGTGTTTTAACCGATCGGAAAATAGAATCTGGCGCTTGTTTTGACGATTAACTATTTTTGGACGGGGCCGTATCTTCGTTTACGGACATAGGGAGTAGACCCCCCAGCACCGCAGCAGCAGCTATTAATCTCAATCTGAATAATTTTAACGGATATTGCTAATCCATTGCTTCAAAGGTTCAAAAAATGTGTCTGCTCAACAACGTAAACAATGCAATGAATGTTGTAGAACTGTCAAAATTAAACCCATTGCTACATTATCATGTAGCAATGTGGTGCAAAGTGGTGTGGTGGTGTGGTGGTGCGATCCCAAGGATAGTAGACAGTAGACTATAATAAACTGATACACAAAACTTGATTGTAGGTATACAAGGATATAGACATAAATCGATAATAACAGCCTCACAAATGTGTGCGCAAACACAGGTGCACTCTCTGTTCCTTTACTCTCATAGTCCGATGGGACGGCAATCCGACACGACCGGAGAGAGATCAGGCGCAGGACCAACGGCTTTACGTGCGGTATTAAACCGCCAACTTCGAAACTCCGGACTGTTACTATGAAATTCCTAATAGACACCTCTATAACAATTTTTCCGACCCGGGAATCAAACCCAAGACCCCAGTCTTGTTTGCAACCACGAGACCAACGGGGCAGTCAGATAAATCGATACTTAGTAGGTATAAAACAATGCCGCTTTTCGTGTATGTGTGTGTGATCGCTCAGATCTTGTAAACTACACAATTAATTTTGATGCGGCTTTCACTACCATTCAGTTAGAGCATGTATTCCGGATACAGAATGTTATGACATGTCGCCCAGCAAATATATTACTCTCGTGCAAAGCAGGGGCGGGTCGCTAGTTATAAAATAAATCCCACACAGATTTAAAAAATAAAGGCTCAGAAAAAGGCTGAAAAAAATCCGAAATTCCAAAGAAAGATATTAAAAAATGTATGAGTATTTTTTCTTGGAAATATTTCTAATTTCTGCCGAAACCAATATCAGTGCCTTTTAAGTACCTATTCCTCAGCAAAATTGGCTTCTTTATCTGTTGATCTGTTTTATTTAATATTATGTACACCACGTTTTCAAAAAAGAAGATAAATTTATTTTTGCCTTTAATAAAAAAGATTTGTAAGGGATGGGTAGCTTTAAATACAGATTAATTTCTACATTTTTATCCAATTTGTCACTCGGTCTTATTTCGGCACCTCTTTTACCACCGACGAGGAAGCGACTAGCTAGCTATCTATGATTTTCTCGCTCAAGAAACGTGCAAAAGATTGTAGGTCGCGTGTAAGTAAAAGAGATACTTACATATTATATTAATACTTAATTGAATCGCTGACTGTTTACACCAGCGAGTACCTACTCGTTTATCGCAGCGACAAGAGATAGGTATCATAGATAGTACTCGCGCAGTGACACTTACTTGGCGGATAGAATGATAGAATACTCGCTGAGAGACTCACGCTGCATAATCAGCCTAATGTTCCCACTGCTGGGACACAGGCCTCCTCTCTGTGAGCGGGAGTCGGCCGTAATCCACCACGCGGGTCCAGTGCGGGTTGGTAGATGTCACATGTCTTCGAATTTTCGGTTCTAGGACATGCCGGTTTCCTCACGATGTTTTCCTTCATAATTCTTTCAAATCTAGTCGCAATTTCATCTCAGCGACAATCAATGTCAAAAACTTTTCAAAAATGTATAGAGAAATTAGATGTATTTTTGACAGATTGGTACTGAGATCAGACTGTGAATGTTCTCAAAAACACGAGAATTGCCCCTCAAATGTGTGAACGTAAACGAAGCTAAGGGAGTATGTTAGGATCGTAACAGGTGGCGTTCTGTAGTAATAGTAGTAATAGGTACAGACGCCAGCACATCAAGCTACTACAATCTGTCAAATTTATTTAATAGATTTTCAACTGTATCGTTAATCGGATAAAGTTCAAAGCTGATTGGGAAAATTTGACAGCTTCGGATAGCTTGATGTGCTGGCGTCTGTACTTACAGTGATTTAATAATTAGAAAACTGAAGACAACAATATTCATAACTAAAGCACCAGAAGGACAAATAACCCAGCTTAACACCAAAGAGCTAACAAACAATCCAGCAAAAGACTTCAAAGTTTCGAAGCACCGTTTAACAATTGCTAATATTAAACGCGACTAACTTAGTTATGCTGTCTACCGCATTTCAGTATACCAAATCCCTTTAAAGTCCCGTTCAATGTTTCACCAAAGTGGGTCATTCAGACTGGAGAATCCACCGAGATAACTTCCTTGGACAATATTCTTCGGTAAAACAAAAGTTTTTATGACGTCGCTAATGTTTTTAAGGTTAAGTTTCACTCTATTAAGAGGTTCGTGTCAACGTTTTCTGGGAATAACCGTTTGAGTTTTTCTTGGGGGAATGGCTTTTGGAAAATAATTTGAAAATTCTGTGTAGGTAATTTTTTTTTTCGTGTCGAGCATGTTCTTTTCAAACTATTAAATGAACTGTAGTTATATATGCAATGGACGGAACAGAAAAATAAGACACTGTATAATAACTTAAGAAATTGTAGATGCAAATGTTGGCCATAAACCCCTTTATTCATAAAAGTTGCGTAAAGTTCAGTGGTGATTAGCAACTATCCATACATTTTTGAGGTTTAATTAAACGACACTTAACTTTAAACATCGTTTATAAATAAACCCCCTAGTACCTACCTCCAATAAGTGTATAGTTCTCGCATTTTAGCATGGCAATAGCGGTCATTGCCCTTTTCCTAATAGGTACCTCTCCGTAGGTACCCAAACAATAAACGTCGTATGGATTTCGTTATTGGAACATGTTGAAGATCACGATAGATAGGTATTGATTCAGGACGTTAAAGGATTTTATTTCAGTTTTTTAAATGAAAAATGCTAGTAAATGTAGGTGGGTCAATGACCGCTATTGCTATGCTTAAACGCGATAGCTCAACCCCACACCCACACCACATACCCCCCACACCTCTTATAATAGTAGTTACAAGCATACAAACCTAAAAAAAAATTGATATCTACCTATGATTGAAGGAAAATTCAAAAGACAGAAACGAATAACCACCATTAAACAAGACGAGGCATACTCAAACAAGATTACCATAGATTGGAGCCGTCGAAAATTTTCATTGTTGATTAATTAAGAAAGTCAAATATCTACAGAAACAAAGTGCGCAGCAACGAAGTCTTCAGTCACCTCCAGAATACAAACAAATATAATTACTGTCAACTGACAAGATGTGACGTCACGTGTAATTAGGAACGTGTCAGCGAGGGAATTTGTTTTTGACTTTGGAAGCCAGGATTTTTCTTGCAGATTTATGGAAACGTCCAATTACTATTCATTTTAATTTATTGCATTCCATATTGTAACAAAGATGGGCAAAGAAGGGCATAAAGCTGGGTACAAATTGCACAGCAAAAGGATAAAATTAATATAATTAAAACTACTACTAATCTATGCAAATAAAACAAAGTCGGGTTAGTTACATAACAACATTATAACTCTAGAACGGCTGGACCGATTTATAATAATATCATCTTTGATTTGTTGGATTTTTCACCGCCCTGAATAGCAGAATAACTATTAAAACATGGGAAAATTTCACGAAAAAAAATCAGCTAGTATAAAAAAAATTGGTATTTACTTAAATGAATTTAACAAGAAAATAAGAACATAAATGGTTGTTAAACTATTAAATAATATTATTTATTTATCTCCTCAAAAATTTTACAAAAAACACGACAAAAGAAGTAAGTAGCAGGCAACACAAAAAAGCAGTATTCCAAAAAAACTTCTTTGGAATGGCACCACAGATTTATAATAAATTACCTAATGCTTTGTTATGTATTAATGATATAAATGTATTTAAGAAGCAACTTAATAATCTAATGTTAAGTAAGACATACTACACAATTAATGAATACCTGTCCGATAGAAATATGTGAATATAATATAATACATAAGTAATATAATTATGCTGAATACTTGAGTCCGATTTTTTTTATTTTTTTTTTTTATACTCTAACATTACTTAAATATTATGACATTATATACCCTGACATTGGGTACCTACTTACTTATTAATTTGAATTTTTGAAATTACTTATTTATGTGTATTTATGACATTGTATAACTTATTAATTGGAATTAATGACATTGTGTAAGGTATTAATTGGAATTTATGACATGATAATTAATTATAATTTTAATAATAATTTTGCATGCCTGAGTTGGTGCAACACAGTGGACTGCACATTCATTTGACATCTAGAAATGTATTATTATGTACTGTGTTGAGCAATAAACATTTGAATTTGAATTTGAATTTAAGAAATGTTTATTATCTATTATTATACTACTGTAGGAAATCTTAGATGATAATGATAATTATGAGTATTTATTGCCTATAAATGTCAGTACCTACCCGAAATACGTCAATAAAAGCTGTAGGAAGGCTATAAAACTAAGGGAATACTAAAGAATCAATGAATAGATTGGGTGAAGTACCAAGATGGAGACGGTATAGCGGTATGGAAGAAAAAGACAAATTGCACGCGCCGACCCCAAATAAATAAATGACAGAATATTAAGAAAACACTATTTCGCACAACTTTACTGTACTGTGATACAATCCAACTACGACTAACACGCACTACATTTTACCATTTAAAATTAAATTACTTTTGCCCAACCCAGAAATAACGATAATATCATAACCGTTATTTCTAAGTGTTGCCAAATTAAAAAACATTCAGTTGCCATAATTAAAATAGATTTAAAAGTTTGTTACAATATATTAGTAATTTGTACTTTGACAGTGTTGCCACAGTGGATCTTATAATTCGGTATTATTATTATTTTTTAAATAAATGATGATGTTTAAGCTTCCTTAACTCATTTTAAGATTTACTCGTCAGTAAGAAGAAGAAGAATTTGGAGAGTCCCGTCTGGTATCGTAAAGACGAATAGTTAACTAATGAATAGAACTAATTAATATCCATTATTTTCTGTTCTTTCACACAAAGAAGCATTTAAGCTGCATAATACAATGCAGTAATCGTTTATTTACATTCCCACATCACCACGCCAGAAACAAATAAACATAAATTTTACTCCGTACTGACAAATGCCGTCACCACTAATTTAAAAACGTGTGTGGGACAGAAATATTTTGAAAAAATGTGGTAATCCAATGGAACTCTTAATTAGGGATATTTTGAGACACTCATTTAAGAAAATGACGACACCTTTGTTAACTGTAATAAGGTTTTCTCAACAAAGACACCAAAAATAGATATTTTGTTGAATGAATTCTTCAGAGGAAAAGGTGCCGAATTTTTACTCGATTGCGGAGAAATCCGTGAGAACCCTGAATGACGTGTGAATCCCGTGAGATCGTTAATAGCGTCATTTTACTTGCTATTCGTAAAGTCGAAGTTTCAGGAAAAAATTAAGTAAATGTAATAATAATACCAGCCATTGACCACCTTGGGCAATTTCAGATTTATATTAACTATAAGTCCAGGTTTCCTAACAATGATTTCCTTCACCAATGTATTAAATGTCCAAGATGAACTTAGAAAGTACATATTTGTTGAAAAGTTACATTTGCACTTGCCCGGATTTGAACACACAATCTCGCGTAAGAGAAGCAAGGCCTTCACCACCGGGCCATGACGACATTTTATGAAAAATATTTATCCTCATAAGACTCAGTATCATGTAGCAAGTACGTAGGCCTGCCAGCCCTAAAAATAGAAGACAAATCAAACCGTAACATGAGAATTCTGAGAAAAATAATCTCATGTGTAATTTTATTCATATTATAATTTACCGAAGTGTTGGCGGGGAAAAAACTATGAAAAACTTGGAAAGATGACTTAGTATAACGTGGGTTATAACTAGATCATATGTCAGTCCTAAAATTAGATGTTACTTTATTTTACCGCAACAAAATTCTCAGTAAAATAACATCATTTTATATTTTGTTTATTATTCATGAAAACTTGAAGGAGGCAAATGCACTGTGATACAAATGTGCTGACTATAGGCTTCCTACCTTTGTGCCATGCTTCCTTGGTCCGTGTGAGTCTCATCAGGTCTTCCCCGCGACCTTCTGTAGGTCGTCCACCCACAAGAAATTGGTCTGCGAACGCTTCTTCTACCGTTTCTCGTCAACCATTCCGTTATGGCTCTGCTTCACCTGCCACCTCCATTTCAGAGCCGCTATCCGTCTTAAACCTTAGTCCTAGGTCGTACCTCTTTTAAGAAAATTGTACCTACATACACCATAAATCCATAATTTTTTTCTGAAATACCTGATCTAATTTCTCTACAACACACGGACAGACCCTTGTGTAATCAGCTGTTTAAAGTTACGAAAGAATTTGTAACAATGGACCTTACTTAACGGTACTTAAACTGAACAGGTGTGTTTTGACGTCGTCGTTCGAGATTTTGTAACTTTGAAAGAGTTCGTTTGTAAAACAAAGTCGATGTTTGACATGTGACAATTATTTCAATCTTCATGTTTTCTTACTTTCAGGGGTTTTTTGAAAGAATAAGTTGTGGAGTTACTTTGTACTTATGATACCTTTTGTAACTGTTTTCTGCGAGTGTTTCTTTTCGATCAAGTTCAATTTTTAAAGGAGCTTTGCTCACCGTTCTTTAGGTACTTTATTTTTTATTCATTTTCATAATGTTTTCTGTAACACCTAACCTACCTAATCAGTATAATGTTTCTCTGAGAAGGAGTGGGCCGTAATCCACCTCGCGGCCCCATTACAGATTGGTCTGCTAATTTCCTCACGATGTTTTCCTTTACCGTTTTGGGAACAGGTAATAATCTAGCCTAAACTTATGATGTATCGCACAAAATTCCCAAACCTCGTGTTAATAACGTCACATCTCAAACCCAACTAATGGCCAAACACGATCGCAACGACAATCATTGCACCGAACTACGGAGCAATACGCACTGGCAGTCGCATTGCGCTCAGCTGACCAATTAGCCGCATGATACAACATACTGTTACTGTATACAACAACTGCATAGACAATAGTCGACAGTATGTCTCATTATTGTAGCGAATTTTGACTTTAATTAAGCTATTCGTTTAAGTGAAATGGACTTGTGTTTTAATGTTTATGGAGTCGTGAAACATACGGAGTTTCATAGCTTAAGACGGAGTTTAGCCGGTTGAATGCCGTAATTACAGAAACAATTAAAATGCCATTGTGTCTCGCATGGATCCACGTTCCGCATAAAAAGGGTTAAATTCAATATTGGTGTAAAATAAAATATATTCTATTTATGATGGAGCTATAATGAGTTAGAAGCAAATGAAAATTAAAATTTTGGTGTACAATAAAACCTAAATCTATTTAGATCTTTCTATCAATCTAAGGTCAAATTGATGCATTACGATGACTATGAACCAAGCAATAATCATTATTTAAAAAAATTTAACTCTGGCTTTTTTCAGCAGTCACAAGAAGTACCTAGGTACCTAATTCTTCAAAAGTTATAAAATTCCGCACATTTCCACGAATTCTCAACCCGACGATCTAAACAAAACAGCAGAAGAAATTGGAGCAACTTCAACATAAAACAAAAGAGACACAAGACACAACGCAGATATTAAAACAGATGTGTTCAGAACTGATGGCACTTTTAAGGAGACCTTCGCTCCCAGACAAATGACACTATTGACAATAATAAGTGCAATAAAGAGAATGCTTAAATGAATCTGGCACAAGGTTTGCACTTTGAGCGCTGGTAAATGTATTGCGACGTAATATTGCATACCGGAATACCAATGGCTAGAATTTCTTTGCCACTTTTGTGCGAAGTTATAGTGACCTATCTTATTTTCCCTTGAATGGAATAATTTAAAAATTATTGAAAAAGTTCAACTTGTATACCAATGTTGCCAATTAAACTCAGATTCGTACGTGTATTTATGTATCCGATGATTTCTTCTTGAGCACTGGACTTTCAACTGTCAGAGTTGAGTCAAGCACTGAGAATGCAACAGAGTGTAAAATACTGATGGATTTTCAAATGTCGGCGCTAAGTTTGGCGTTGAAATTTCGGTGCGCCATAAAAAAAAATCGTTGTGTTAAAAAATCGCCCGTGGTACGAGGACTAAAGGCTGGCGCAGATTTGGGTGGGCCGCACCACATTGCAAAAATCCTACTACATCAGTTTCGTACATTTTCTATGAACCATCGGTCATTACAGGTGGCCACACCACACTCTTTTGTTCGTTTGTTGACTTTGCGACTCAAATGGATTATTTCAATATGTACTTAAAGTCGATGGGTTTATGGCATAGACTCTTGTCTATGTCAAGTGCTCCTAACTATCTTAACTTGACGACATAATACCTAGGGGCAGTCCTAACTAAGACAATTATATCCTAGATTCTACGTGCCTGCAGATGGAATACCTAATATTGTCTTTGTCTTAACATCTGTAGACTGGGCTTACAGTCTACAGATATACGATAACTGCATATCTACATTTGAAACGCCAATCTGCTTCGAAGTATGAATTTATTTACTTTGTGGTTGGTGACAGCGTAGCACTGGCTGGCGAACACACTACTAGACGCTACTACTGACACTTGTGTTTAAGTTGTGTATGT
This sequence comes from Gortyna flavago, assembly GCA_963669345.1. Classification (NCBI taxonomy): domain Eukaryota; kingdom Metazoa; phylum Arthropoda; class Insecta; order Lepidoptera; family Noctuidae; genus Gortyna; species Gortyna flavago. The sequence goes on from OY770135.1 coordinate 13,940,489, forward strand.
TAATACTAACAAATTGGATTTTATGATCTGAATAAAAACTTTTTACAAATAAAAAAAACAAACGACTTCCAAAAAAAAAATACAATGTGAAAAATAACTTTAATTTCGGAAGTCGTGCAAATACACGAGCGTCATGTTGTCGACAGCAGCCGCCGACGTGCGTCGACGGTTGCAGTTGACTCGATGTCGCTCGTGTATGCACACTGTCCATAAGATTATTTCGAGGCCCGAAAAAATTTATTTATCACTTGTTCTGACGGATTAACTACTTTAGGACGGGTCGATCTTCGTTGACGGACTTTGAGAGTAGGCCCGCCCTGGTCCGATTTCATCACACTAAGTGTAAAACACGCCCGTAGCTTCGACCGAAACTATGGATATCGTGTTTAGCACTCTCACCGCCACGTATATACTCGTACTATAGGAATTTACAATTCCAGCAAGCCATGCGGGCTGCCGGCGGACGCATCTTGCCCTATTCGCACAAGCCGCGGTGAAAATGTTATAAAGAGTGCAGCAGGCCGTAATACCTGGCCGGCAGGCTCATTGATTGTTCTTATTAGCCCGTGCAGTCCGCTACAATCTCGCATATTCATGTAACTTTTTTAGAGCGCGGCCTGCTTTTATGGCAAAACGTTTAGGTGGCGTGCCTTACTCGAAAACTTACGACCTGCTGCCTCCTCTCCTACATCCAAACGTTTACGTCTTTGTAATATTAGTGTAGGTGAGATGCAGTAGCTTCTGTTGTTCGTTATTTTATTAATTGTGAATGTCTTTACACGCGGTGTTTAAAGGATATGGCCGGCTATTCGACGGGAACATAAGCACGTCGAAACGATAGCGCAGCGAAAGGCGAGAGGCTAACGGGTTTCCTTACAAAACACGCCATTTTGTGTGGACAAAATGCGGGTTAATATAGATAAGTTTGGTCTACAGAAAGCGCTTTTTTATAGGATAATCAGAGCACATAAATTATTATGTTCAGAGCTTACTTTTTGTACGTGTTTTGTACACCGGCAAGGAAAAATTTTAATAAGGCATAAGTAAGGCAAGAATGTCTTATTTAAAAAAAAGATAACTGGAAATCTCTGATTCTATGGAAACTTTAAAATCGGTCTAATTTTATAACACTATTTTTCGAAAATGTTCTTAATTGACTTTTTAGACCTTTGTATCCTGCTTATGCTTATGAAGTTACATTAAAATCGGTTAATTAATTTCGAGAAACAAGGGCTTAAATGTTTGTATGAACTGCCGTACTTACGGCGTAAACACTCACGTACCTACCTACTAAAACTCCAATAACGTGAACGCTTGGTCTAAAGTCGAATGTCTAAAGAATAGCTTAGCTAAGTGGAATCTGATGCGATGTATCATTAGCGCTTGTTTCCAATACCTCTATGTGTTAGTTTCTGGCTTTTAGTTCGCCATTTGATATTATATAGGTTTTTTATAGGTAGTGTGTGAACAATTATTATGATTATACGTTTCGTAGGTAAAGGTATGATCACAATTCTAACCTAACCTAAGTCCTAACCCACTTGGTCGGGGTGCAATGCCTTATTTACTGCGACCAATGCGGCTCGCGCGTGATTGTTACACAGACTTCCAACCTAAACTGTAATTGAATATCATTGAGGCCGTTAGTTGAACGGCCGCCGTTTAGTTAAAAGGCTAGGCGGTTAACTGAACGGCTAATTTGACCAGTTGGCTGCGACATGTATAGGTATAAAAAAGGAAAGAATTATAGGGCATCAAAAAATTCGTCCACATCGTTGTCAACACGAAAAGTGCCCAAAAGATTTTCATCTCGGTAGCTACTTCATTTATTAGTGGACGATAAGCACGACTATTCTACCTATACAAACTGTTCATATCGAGCTCGGTAAGTAGGTAAGTACTAGGTACTACAAAAATAATTCAAGAGATAACTAGAACTTCCAATAAAATTCTACAAACCAACAATATCGGGTCTGTTACGGTTGAATATAACACAAGATTGTTGATAAAAAAAGGGTTAGTCTGCCATTTAGCTCACGAAGTAGCGATTTACTTTAGCCTTGAATAAAATGATAGCGTGAAATATGGTACTTATGTAAAATAAAACGTAAGTAAATATCTACTAGCTAAGATAGGAAGTTTTAATCCAGACATCATTCCAGGGGCTTCATAATTCAAGAGGTGTTCCTGGAGTCTGTCCTCATAGCATAATCAGCCTATAATATTCCCACTGCTGCCACTGGGCCGTAATCCAGGCGAACTCAGTGCGAATTGGTTGATGTCACATGTCTTAGTTTTTTTGGTTCTAGGCATGAAAAGTAATCATGGATCTTCTGGCCGAGTTTTTTTAATTACAATAAGAATTTTTTTCAAACAAAAAAATCACACTAATTTTATAAAGGCGAAAGTTTGTGAGTGTGTGTGTGTGTGTGTTTATATGTTTGCTTTTTCTTCACGCTCAAACGGCTGAACCAATTTTGATAAAAATTTGTATGGATGTAGCTGACACCCTGGATTAACATTTACGCTACTTTTTATCCCGATAATTATACGGATCGACATTTACGCGGGTGAAACCGCGGGGCGTAGCTAGTACCTACATAATATACCGGAAAAACCTACCTACAATCCTTTCAGTTATTTTGCCTCTGATAGCAGCATCCTAACAACAACAATAACCTAATTATGACGACAATACAGATTAAAATGTTTTTGACAGAGTTGTCAGTGGCAACAACCTTATTATAATGAGGATAAAGATCACTGTGATTTGGACAGTGATGCAAAATCAGAGGTAAAAAAACTATGAACGGACTGTAGCAGCCAGATAACAACGAAAAATAAGCTTCACTTCCACAGTAAGAAAAAAATTTAAAGAAAAAAAAAAAAAGAATAAAGTTTATTTGAACACAGTTCGTGAAACACAAAATATTAAATTAACAAACAAAAAAAAACATGTTTCAAACAACAATAGCGTGTGTGTGTAATTAAATTAGACCCTTAGCACTCATTCCAGATCTTATCTTTATGAGAAACTAGGCCTATTTCAGTCTGAGCCTATGAAAATAAGGATAGGGGTTATTTTCATAGACCCAGGGGTTCAGGTAAAACCGAGATAATTTCGCTAGATAAAAGGTTATCTCGAAATTATTTTAATTATTACCTGAATCTTCATTACCGCTTTATATCCATGAACAAAGTACGTAACGTGTAGTAAATTAAAATTATGGCTGTATTCTAGCCTCTAGGTATGTTATAATAGGAATTCAGCTCTTATCTTATAATGTATGTATGTTAAATTACATTGGAGTGTTTCCGTAATAACTGCAATGCAATGTAATGTAAACAGCTATTTTATTATACAACTAGCAGCGCCCCTTGATTTCACACGTATGAGTGTCGATCCCGTAGAAATATCGGGATAAAAGTATCTTATGTGTTATTCTGTTGTATATATGCTACATTACTGTAAAGTTTCATCAAAATCCGTTGAGTAGTTTTTGCGTGAAAGAGTAACAAACATACATCCATCCATCCATCCCTTCATCCTCACAAACTTTCGCGTTTAAAATATTAGTAGGACGTGCAGCTAGCATGGCGACAATAAGGCTAGTGGCCAGTTTCATAATAACGACATGAAATTATTTGAAAACTACCGCCTGCGCGGCGCCCCTCGCCGACATAGGACTCACTCTTTCCTTTAATTCGCCTACTCTTTGTGATGCGATGTTATGATCCGTGACTCGGGCAAATGACCACTGCGCTACAGCTATTTAAGTACAGGTTGCTCCAAAATGCTATTTTAGAAAATTGAAAATAAAACGAAAACGCGCTGTAACCGTCCTCAAGTAATTCTGTAGGTGATGACGCCCTTTGTACATGACACGGCTTCTTTACGGTAAAGCGTATAAAGAGTGACGTAGTAAAAAGGTGTCCTAAACCTAAGTACTATTAGTTATTTTGTGCCTAAAACAATCTTCTATAGTCATCCATACAACACTGACGACCTTCATGTACGCAATTAGGCTCGCGTGTCTGGGCGAATAAACAGTTGTTTTTCACGGCAAGAAAAACGTGTGTACAAGGGCCTAACCGAGGAGTATCTTGTCGGCTCTTCTTCATATAGGAAACGACTAACAAAAACGAACCGGGCGCCTAGTTTCCGAAGTTTCATTGCCCGTGACGGTTTATCACTACACTAGCTTCGGCCCGCGACTCCGTCCGCGTGTAATTTCTTGTTCCCCGACCCACCCCATCGCATCGCATCACTAACCCGCACTATCATTTCGCTTCACTTAGCTCGGCTCCTAAGGATCGTAGCGTGATGTTGAATAGCATATAACCTTCCTCAAGAATTGGGCTATCAAATGCCAAAATAATTTTTCAAATCCGATCAGTAGTTCGGGAGATTACCCCTACATGCAAAATATATAATAAATATATATAGATATTATAAAACAAAGACACGGCGGGGGGAGGACCCCGCCATGTCTGTCTGTCTGTCAGAACGCGATACACTCAAAACACTTCCGAACGGATTTTCATATGGTTTTCACCAATGGACGAAGTGATTCATGGGGAAGGTGTGTGTATAATTGTATTGTACATTAAGCTTTTATGTAAATTGGCTGAAATATGAAGATGATTGTTGAAGGTGTTGGAAAAATCATACCGACGCGCGACGTGGAGCTTTAGACTGAAATCACACTACGAACGCGGGCGAGGCGCGCACGTCGAGCTCTACCAGCGCAGACGCGATCACGCGACCGCGCCCGCGGCGTGTACACAGCGCGTACAATCTGATATCAGCCTAACAGGCATTCACCGCGTAAACCAATAGATGAAAACCCCGGTAGAACCGGAAGTACGTTCCCGTGGGATATTTTCCGACATTCACACGGGCTAAGCCGCGGGCAAAATCTAGTGCGAAATGGAATCAATTGAATTTCATGGTTGAAACAGCTTTAAAGTCTATCATGACCCAGTTTAGACAGCACAAACGCAAAGTCTATCAATGTCCCCACAGACAGGCATGAAAGAATACCGATAATCAATCGTTATGTATTTGGAGATGGCTGTTGTTAACAACTATTGCGATATCAATTATACAGAATTCGAGCAGAAAAGTACTGGTCTGGATAACGCGGAAAAACACTTATCCAACAGTGGACCCCGCATTATTGGGTCACGTCCATAATTGGGTTACGATCGCAGATAAAATTAGCAGGTACCTTGGCTGTCAAGTATACCGGTTTTACCTGTGTAAAAGTTTAATACCTACAATAAAATTTTGTAGGTACGATTGATTTATTAATATTACCATACTATCTTACGAAAATTTACGTTTTTCAGCACTTAGTACCTACTCTTAAACGTTATTAGTTTTGTGCAATTTGATAAAAAAAGTATATAATTAGTCTGCGTTCGTAATTTATTTGCCAAAAATGTAAACAAATACGAGTTCATGGAAAAATAACTTTGATTCCTACACAATAAAGTTCAGTTTACGCTTCAACTTCAAAAACTTTTGTAACTTTTTCAATAGTGCTAGTCCCTCTGAAATCAAAATAATTAACATTATTAAATTAATTAAATAAAGTTGACATTTGTCTAACTTGAAATAACACCAATTTGAAATGGACTATACATAAACTCACGCCTTTTTCCCATAGGGGTTGGCAGAAACTGCAGAACGAAACCTGCAACGATCCTTACAAACTCCCTTTGGCAATAAAAAAGACATCACCAATAAGGTCACTAAATGTCCTACTAGGGCGTCCCCTCCCAGCATTTTCACTCACATCTGCCTTGTAAATACCTTTTATTAGTCCCCTTTTGCTGTGCAGTTTGCCTTTGAGTTATAATGTAGACGGAATGTGTGTCATAGTGTGCAGCAGGCTTATGACTCTGCCGGGGCAGCGGGATTGTCCGAAAGGGTTACCGCCACCCCGGAACATAAAGGGCTAAGGAATGAACACGGATGGGTTTTAGTCAGTAAGAGTCTGCAACTCCCTTCCGCTCCACCCAGAGTGGGAGGGGTCATTTGATGATTTCCCATCCCAAAAAAAAAGTCTTATGACTGCATTTTGATTAAGTGTCTAAGGATGAGTCGAATAACATTAAGCATTATCAGCCTATAACGTTCCCACTGCTGGGGCACTTGCCTCCTCTTTTTGAGAGGGAGTGGGCTGTTATCCACCACGCAGGCACACAACATTAACATTGTAATTAATGTACCTGACATAAATTAATTTTATAAAAATAATCTATACATTTAATAAAATACGAACAAAGAATTGTTGTCTGGATGTATGTTCCCGATAGGTGCAAAAACGGCTGAACTGATTTAGATGAAATTTGGCAAACAGAACCTGAATTAACACGTAGGGTACTTTTAATCCCGGTAGTACCTACGCTCCCATAGGACATTTTTCGACATCCACACGGGAAGAAACTAGTAAGACTTCCTAATTATTGCAGGTAGACAAGATCTCATTCCTTGCAAACATCACATTAAAAGCCCAACATCACATAGACGACTTAACCCGAACCCCACTGGCCATGTTCACATCTAACCATTAACAGAATTTATTCAACAAAAGACGTTCGCAGTACAATTGCACATTTGGAACTCAACCCTTGTGGTGCCGGCGTTTATTATTTAGGCCTGACGAGAATTTACGATTTACATTTAGTAAAATGACGTGAACAATTTGCGAGTGGATTTTGGCAGTGTTAAGTGACACTTTTGAACTCCATTTTGGGGTTGAATATGCAACGCTCGCATAAAATTAATGACGCGGAACGTCAAACATTTTAGTGTTGATTCAAATAAATTGAATTGCGAACTAACTTTTGAAGCTACGGGTTTCAATTAATCGCCACAGACTTTTTGTCTAGCTAAATATTTCAAGTATTTCTAGGCACTTTTTATGCTAACAGCTAAGTGGTCTATCATGATCAAAAGATTAAAAAAATACAAGGAATTTTAATGGGGACCTCATAGACTTATAAAAAAGATGGACTCCGCGCCACCCATATCGAAAGTGAAGCACCGCGTTTGCGTGATTGACGATTGACGCTGTCGTGTCACGTAATGGCGGCCGGTCGGCATACTATGATGTAAATGTGAGCGTGAGGCGTGTTTGTACAAGCGGTCCCGGCATATTTACTGTGCTTCACTTTCGATATGAGTGGCGCGGAGTCCACTATGAGGGACCTATTAAAATTATAATTTGATATTAATTTTACTAAAAGAAAGAAAATACGTTTTTATTTTCGGTAATCATGACGCAGATAAAGAACACAAATTCAAGAAATAACAAGTTGGGGGGAAATATGCATTGCATCCACGCAAAACGGCCATCGCTTAGCATAATGCTACGGCCCACGACCCTATGCGAGACAGAGCCCCAGCGCTGGTTTTCAGCGACAGTCGGCGTTGACGTGATGACTTCAACCGGTGCAGCATACGAAGTGACATAAATAACACAATAAGAAATAAAATAAATACACAACGCCTGGTACCTACTCAGGTCGTACAGGTTAATAGGGTGCCTAAGGGTGCTTACATAAAGACACGGGTTCCCGGTAAAGACAAGCCGGTACCGATCGGTGCGTTGAAAGAAACAGACAAACCTTTTGATCGTTTCTTTCCGTAGATCAACCTGCAGCAATCTGTACCGAAAACCTGCTGCTTTATGTAAACACCACGATGGCAAATAGATAGAAAATAAGACAATTAGTATGGATAGCTGTAGCCACGAAATAGATACCTCATACAGATTCTAAGTAGGTACATATATTCCTGAACTATTTCTGTCTGTCAATTCTCACGCACAAGATTCAAGAATTATTATTTATGAGCTCGCGCCCGTTTCCCGACCTTAATGATACATTGGTATCGTCTGCCTCTCTGGATTCAGGGTCGTTGGTACATTTTCATATAGAAATTAGTATTCCTTTGTACGAGAACAATGGTGTCTTTGTTAATAATTCAGAATGGGTAACTATCTGATTTGTGAGTAGGTTTAAATATACCAAAGATTTTACTTGTGTAAAGCTGGGCATAGTAAAGGTTAACGATCTTTTTCAAAATGCCCGAATAACCTCACTACTCAGCAATAATTTCAAAAATTAAACAGAAGTTGTATGTATATCAATTATCTGCAAAGTTTTTAAAAGGGATCTTAGACGAAGCTAGTGAAACAGGCCCTAAGCCCACAAGACGTTTACAGACGGTTTAGCGCATAGGTTCTCATAGTGGGCAATAACGCCCAAAAGAGGGCGTTTGAGACTTTCAGGGGGGCAGTAGAAGACCCAGAAAAAAATATACAGATCCTGTCTTACTACTATATAATAATACACGTTTAAATATAGGTGACAATAGCTGTATCAGATTTGCAACAGATGGTAAGTAAAACAAATGTGGGATCTAGAAAAAAAAAATCTCAATGTGCCCCAACATTGAGATTTTTTGCTTTTGGCAAACTATACTTAGGTTATCAGACATGGTTCAGCGGGACCGCGGCTATTCTCCATGGATAATGATACACACACGAAGAGCTAATAAACGGTATCGAAAATCCAGTGAATGTCTCTGAATATTGTGCCAACACTTGACCACATTCGCCCTTGACTCGCTCAGAAGTCTGGAGCTAATAGTACGAAACATTAGGTTACTTCGTTACATTCGTGTTTAGTTTAGAAATACCTTTATTATTATCTGTAGTTGCGATTCTAAACAGACCAGCAACATAATTGTGTAACACATTTTCAATCACAATCTAAATTATTTTGAGGGATATTGCTAATTCATTGCTTCATATATTCGAAAAAATTGTAGAATTTTGTTGAATTGTTGCTGTGTGTTACACAATAACGCTGCTGCTTTCCCAGAATGAGACCTAATAAACTTCTGGAGAGGTGGGCTGGTTGGAATAAACACCGACAGCCGCTATGGCCCACGTACAATGGCCGACCTGAAGGTCTAAGTGCGGAAACCAAACCCTCTCAAATAGAGTATGTGTTACTGGTTACTGTTACTGTTAGCCTGTATCATCCCACTCCTGGGCAAAGGCCTCTCTCCCCATGACTTCCAACTCTTCCGATCCAGGGCTAAAATGGACCACTAGTCGTTTGTTTTGTCCAGCTCGTCCCGCCATCTTCTACGGGGTCTGTCGCGACGCCTTCTACCTGTGTCAGGGCTCGACGTGGTGGTTATTTTGGCCAACAGCTTATTGGCCATACGGCAGACGTGCCAGCAAGCCCAGTCCCACTTCGGCTTAGCGGCTTTTTGAGCAACGTCAGTAATCTGTGTTTTGGAACGCAGTGTGGTGTTGCGAATATGGTCTAAGAGTATGTGTAGTTGCGTAAAAAGTTACAAGCCTACCCTCCACGATGATCGTAACATATTTCTCACCCAGCCCGTTCGGATGAAAACAGTTTGTTATTTTTACGGTACGTTAATTTCACGATACGTTTTTTTCTGCGGTGATGGCTGATGGCATATGTACATATTTGTACGAGCGCTCTCACACGAGTCGGCAGTATCGGATCTAGTAAAACACCGTTACCAAAATTTCCCGAATGGCCCAAATTTAACGGTTCAGAAAATATATTGTAACAGACGACGGTCGTGTGAACGGGCTTTAATAACTTTTTAGTAGGAAGTGTAATTAAGTGCATAGGTACGTTAGGGTGACCCTTAATCTGCTAAGCTATTAATTAGGGTACAAAATGGACAATTCGTTTCGGGATATCGGTGCTTTTGAATTCTCATTTGGGATATGTAACAGGCATCTTGATTTGGATTATGTAATGCTGGAACTGCAAATACTACGCTCAATCGAGCGTCTAAACTAGGTTTGAAATGAGGATATATGCATGTACCACCGCGGACACTGGCGGTGGACCACTTTTCAACCTTATTACCAAGCGCATATGGGTGAAAAGTGGTCGACCGCCATTGTCCGCGGCTGTACCTACAGCTTCACAATTCATGTTCATAAGGATCCAGCATCCAGGATCTTCTGGGTTATCTATTCTTACCTACATCTATACAAATAAATAAAATTTAAGAGTCTCTAACGTCGCTGCTTAGTTAATGCATATTATGAAAATATATACAGTAAGTACATATAATAAAAATTTAATTTTAGGATTTTTGTCTGTCTGTCTGTTTGTTCAGGCTAATCTCCGAAACGGCTGGGCGGATTTTGACGGGATTTTCACTGGCAGATACACTACACTGTACTACTTTTATTTTAGAAAAATAATTGTGGTTACGAGCAAAAAAAAACTTTTTTTTTTCCGAAATACACGCGAAAGAAGTCGGGGGACAGCTAGTGGTGATTAAAAAAGGTATTTCTCAATTTTCCTCATTTCCATTATATACAGAAATACTGTGTAGGTATCTACCTATCCTTAAAAATATCGTCATGACTAAAGCCGTTTTTACATGAATCACAATATGAATCGTGAACGAAAACGCTAATTCTATACTTGAGTGACATTGACCTTTTAAAACCACAATTACGTAACTCTACAAGGAAAAAACAAAACTTTCAATACTACCATTTAAGTAGGTACGTATGGGTATATTGTAATGAATGAAGTGACGTCACAAGCTGCCATAAATAAGTCCGTTACATTATACGAATTCCCGTTAGTTGTTGTAAGTAAGTCATCTTTTCGAACTGCAAATAAACATGTTTGTATTTGCATGGACCGCTATCTGGATTGCGTCAATTTCTGCTTACCTACATGAACAACAAGACCTGACAAATGTATGTAGTTTGATTCGTAATTTATTGTTTGAGGGGTTCATTCAAAATAAGGAAAACTGCGCAAGTTACGCCATTTTCTCCCTTAGGGCACGCACTGACACCCATTTTTGGGGGTTTTTGCGAGGCTTTCATTGGCACTTTGTTTTCAGTTTTGTGTTGGCAGGTTTACATAAAATATTTTGACTTAGTCAGAACTATAGTATAACAAAAACCAAGGGCAAACCTATTGACACGAAAATCGTATGATGTAGAAAATGCTCTTGGAAAAGCACACCATATAAATTACAGACATTTATATAGAAATTTTACAAAGGGTGATACAATGGGCGGTCTTTCCGCATCTTGGAACTATAACCTTAAACAAACAAACAACAGAAATAGTGAAATGTGGGTGTATTATAATTAGGGACATTTCTGCCTAACCCTTAGGGCAATACAGCCGTGATTTTATGTTAAGTCTTATTTTAAACCTAGATCACATCTTTATGCTAATTATAGTTATTTTAAACAGGCATTAAACTCATCAGAAACTCTAAACAACAATCGTCATCTTTATTATCATTACACCACGAAACGCGAAAGCTCTCAAAACAAATGAACTTGTTGATTAAACAAAAGGAACGAAACAATGCTAACTTGGTAACTTCATAATAGAGTTAGCCCTTTGGGGTTCACACCTAAACAAACTGTGTCAGTTATCAACACTTGTGACGGCTTGTCCAAACCTCTGGACAGTTTTATGTCCACAAAACACAAATTTTTGGTCAGTTTGGAACACAGCCAGACTTCAAATGGAACATTTAAAAATAGTGGTATTACACAATCGATGATCGATATATATCACAAATATTTTAAAGAAAGTACGCGTTGAATTTGTTTTGAAATAAAAACAATGTGTGTAGCTGGCGTTTGCCGGTGGATTTGTTTAACCAACTGCGAGAATTCACCATTTAAATGTTGAAAATTCTAAACTAAAAGTAAAAACCGAGCGAAACTGGGAACGACGTCCCGAAAATACAAGTTTCAGAATTAAAATTCCAATTTGACTTTGATACGACAAAAGAAGGACTGATCCTCTGGCTCAAAAAAGGTCAAAAGATCAAATACTGCCATCAAGTTGACGTATAGAGGAGAATTCACTCCACTAGTTCTAACAAAACAACCTCATTTGGACGAGTATCAACGTTGATGTACGTATTACATAATACTTTCTTCAAAAAATAAGCTTAAATATTCCAATTTACCTGAATAATCGCGGCCGCTATTAATCTATATTTTTTCCATCTTCATTCAGTCAACGTTTTATCTAACAAAGAATTCGCCTCAATCGCTTTTTATCATTCCGATCCAATCACAAATAGCCCCAAAAGGAAGTCAAATTTTATGAATATAAAAAAAACTGTATTGAATTTTCCTTACAGCTGTTCTCCCGTTATAAATCATTGTTTTATTCATCGAATGTTAGTCGAAGGGAAATCTCCATATCTCCATTTGTAAGATTGTTGACACCGATTTTTACAGTTATCAACTCCTTTAAATATTTATATATTCATCCCGAAATTTTCATGAATCTCGATAGAAGTGTTTTAAAATACTTTTTGTAAGTTCTCGCTTTGTTGTTTCGGGTGTTGAATATTTTAAACTAGAATGGCGGTCGGCAAACGACTTCATAAAAAGCTCCAGAGTTCATACGCATAAAATTTACAAATCCAGTGTGCCAGAACATTCAAAGACAGGTTATCAAATAAAAACTCTATTCTAAAACGTATTCAAATTGTTTAGATTTCTAGCATAGTCTCATTACAGGTTTTTACTAAATGGACATGAAAGTATACGAAAACATTTTTTTTGTATATTTATCTGTGTGTCTGTTTGTTCCGGCCAATCTACCACCAATTTTGACGGGACTTGCAGATAGCTAATGTTATAAGGAATAACTTAGTTTACTTTAATTTTAGAAAAATAATTAGGGTCAGTAGGTATGCATGAGACGAAGTCGCGGGCGCAACTAGTAAACAATATAATACTCGTATAAACTCGAACTCAAAGTATTTATTTCAAATAAACCAATTACAGTCACTTTTGAATTGTCAAGGGGTCGGTCAGTCAGAAAGATGAAGCTATTTGCCCATTCCAAAGCATAGTAGGTACCTATGGAGAAGAACGGGCAAGAAACTCCAAGGAATCTTTTAAATCAAAATAATATGGTTACAAAAATATCGGTTATATCATTCATGTTAGAAATTATGCACGTGAGAACGATGCACGATACGATGATATAAATAAATTACATAATCTAGGTCTACTTATCGTCTATTCTATGAAATTATACTACTATTTCTATCATCTATTAGTACCATAGTGTAATCAGAACTATATGTCAAGACCTCATTAGTTTGGTGTCAAACTTCATCTTAATCTAAATTGTTTGTGGTGCACGAGTTTAATTGTTTTGTTCTAATTTAAACGTGATGCCATTAACTCTTGATACTTTGACCCAGAATAGTAAATTGAGATGCAGTTATTAACTTACAACGTCAATTTGCTAATTGGCTAAGTAATTTGCATAAAGAACGTAGAGGCGAATTGACAGCGAAAAAGTCAGACTGTTCAACTTTAGGATTTATTTACTATAATATAATATGAACGATAATTTTGTTAGTTTTATTAATAAATTAGGAAGTTATTAATTGTTATTTAATTGCATATTATTTTAATTCTAAATCAATGTACTCCTTTAACTTTAGGATATTAGGAGGATTTGGGAGATATTACAGGAGGAACTTGTATTGTAGTTTATATTAAAAACTGTGATAAAGAAAGTCTTGGTGATAGCAGTTTTGTACAAAATTGCTATTGTTAAGAACTTGTCTAGCGTAAAATACCTAAACACGATAGTTCGTCTGGTACGAGCGAAGTCCATCATTCCACTGGATTAGGCGACAGTCAAAGTCAAAATTCATTTATTCAAATTGGAAAAAAAACATGATTCTATAAGTACAATAGTAGGTATGCAAAGTAACTAACATTACAAGACACAGAACATGAAATTAAATTATTTGCCATATTGTACATAACATGTCAGCTAGCCACGCCTATTCATCTTACCAATAAGTTGTCTAATGATGTAAATGAACAGCAGAACGTATCCACGTCAGTTATATCTAGACCATATCATCATCACAATCAGCTTTCACATTCATTTTTCTCATCCAATGTTGAAGACAGCTTACAAAAATGTATGAGAAATATTATTATTTTATTTTTATGTTTCTTTGTTTAAACGCAAAGTAATGCAGGACAACGACCACATACATGGTTTTATATCCATCGTCCCTCAAGCTTACTTGCCATAAGAAAAACAGACCCAGTAGTAAAATTTCACTTCTCTTTATGCGGGATCACGTTGTAATGAACACTTACTTTTTTATTCTTTGTCTACCTAATTATTTTTCTGGACAAACTAAGAGAAAACGCTTAGGCAACAATTTTTGGACTCTCTTAGGGCGAATTTCAACTACGATACTGAACGCGATCAACACAACTAAACCACGTTAAGGAACTGCCAGTGTCATCATTTTTGTGGAATATTGACACTGACAGCTCGTGAACGCGGTTTAAATGTGCTGATGGCGTAGTATCATTGGTGATATTCGCCCTTAGTTCCACAATAGAGAATTTCAAGCAAGATAAAGTGCTGGTTTTGGGCGATATATATTTTCATTTCGTTTAGAGACCATAAAAGAACGAAAATACCATGCGCTCATGTACTAGACGCCTCAAGAATAATAAAATGGATGGTACAGCTTTCATCAGAACTAAATATGAGATTGGGTAAGTACATAGCTTTTTCTTTTTATGACGTAATATACTGTTATGCCTATAAACCTAAAACAGCAAGCCCGATATCTAGATAGTCTTGAAGCAACATGACGTGTAGCAAACAAGATGAGGTTTTACTAAACACATTTTGGTGTTCAGCAAAAACATTTGTCTAAGTTACACTAAAGCCCCATTTATACTGTGCAATTTTCTGGAATGTTCAAGAGCAATAATCACATGCCATAAAACAGATAAAAGATCGAGAAAGAATTTTACTAATTGTTAAAGTTTTATCTTTTCAAGACGATCTGAGTGACTTCGAAACGAATGGTGCTGGCTGACTTATGCAGTTTACATCTAAAGTTATACAGTAAATCAGATGTGCAAACCAAACAGCATATTTTCCTCAATCTCTCAGACATTAGATAATATTTCACATCAGTTGTTCATAATCATAATCAGCCTATATTGTTCCCACTGCTGGGACACAGGCCTCCTTTATACGAGAGGGAGTGGGCTATAATCTCCACGCGGGCCCAGTGCGGGTTGGTAGATGTCACATGTTTTCGAATTTTTGGTGCTGGGTCATGCCGTTTCCTCACGATGTTTTCCTTCACCGTTTTGAGAAATTAAATACTCTCGAGCTATAACTGCTCTGCGTACCTGCTGTAACATTTATCTAGTTATATATAAATAAAGATCAGATAGTGCTGTCGACTTTATTAATGTTGAAGATGTGCCCCATCCCGTAATAATGACGTCTTCTAAAAGCATTTAAAATGTAGGACAAACACATCAAGCCCGGGCTATAATGTCATCTTCAGTTACTGGTGTTATTTTTGTTTGGGTTTTACACAATTTTTCTATATTTATATACCTATTAAAATAAATTAAAGTCACTTTTCGTGTCTCTTCTGAGCGACCGCGTTGTTCATCTAAAGTTCTAAACTATTACGCAATGGATTTTGATGCTGTTTTCACCATCATTTAGAGAATTTATTCCGGAAGGTTTATGTGTATTTGTATTCATCATCATCATCATCATCATCATCTGCCTAGCCTTTTCGCAACTATGTTAGGGTCGGCTTCCAGTCTAACCGGATTATAATATACCGGATGTTTTTATTTCCGTCTCGGAATTTTTACAGGGTGTTCTTCCTAACCATGAATATGAACAACTTTCATTATGGGACAACTCTGAAATCTCGAAAAAAATACATCTGTTTAATACAAAAGCTGTTTTCATACATTTTGGTCTAGTAGGTATCTACTAGACCAAAATGTATGAAAACAGCTGATTATTTTTTTGAGATTTCAGAGTTGGTCCGAATGAAAGTTGTTCATATTCATGTGTAGAACAGCCTGTAAAAATTTCGAGTCGGTAAAAAAAATCATCCGGTATGTGTAGGTATTCATATTATACTTAAACTAGCTTCTGCCCGGGACTTCGTCCGGGTGAAATATCACCCTCCCCCCATTCACCCACTTAGGGGTAGAATTTCGAAAAACCCTTTCTTAGTGGATATTTACTCTTCATAAAGAACACACCCTCCAAATTTCATATGTCTAGTGTAACTTGTTAAGTATGTGGTATAGGGATTTAACATTTTGGTATGTTTTTGACTCATTGATCTAGTATCGTATAAAAGGAAGACACGATTCAATGAATTTTTCTCGATACAAAAAAATTGCAAAGTTATATAATTTTTTTTACTTTTTTCGACATCACGGCATTCAATGGAATTTACTTTAAAACATAGACAATTAACATATCAAAGTTTATTCAAAGTAGTTTTAAATTTAATTCATTTATTTTGTTAAAAAGGAGTAAATTAGTTTTGGCACATACGTTGTTTTATTCCTAGCGTACGCATATTATAGCCATCTCTCTACTTTTACGTTTAAAAAGTAATAGCATCGCTTTCGCTCGCTTAGTAGGTTTTCGAGAATTTTAGATTTTAAATTAAAATATTTCTTGCACTATGTTTTATCCTTGGAGTGACAACTTTCAGTTTTCCCGCAAAATAAAGTTTGTGGATTAAATTTATTCTAAGATTTTCTATTGTAGTCAACTACAGCCTGGCTACCTTTAATACTGTTATCATATTGTGGGTAAAATTGGTATTATACCTACTATTCTTTTTTTTCACCTAACAAAGAGCGTAAAAGCAAAATTCTTTTAACGATTTAAAAACTCAGCCACGTTGCGCGGCTTCGTCCATTCTGATCCCTAGTCCCAACTCGCCAGGTCCGTATATATCTACCTACATGTAAAGCTAGAAGGCGCAAAAGTACTGATGGGAAAACACGTGCTTTTATAAATCGAGACGAATCGTTCCGACTGGCTGCCTAACGACATTGACCTTGTTATGTTACCTCACAATTTACACCTCGGCAATGCCAGTCATTATTACGTAAAGGAAATATTTTATAATCTTGAAATTGGTGTTATGATATAATACACCAATCAGCCTATAACGTTTCCACTGCTGGGACACAGGCCTTCTCTCAGCGAGAGGGCCACGTGGGGCCCAGTCTTAAAATTTTTGGTTCTAGGATAGCTGGTTTTCTCACGATGATTTCCTTCACCGTTTTTGAGAGCAGTGGTGATGAAATTAATTACACATAGTACAGCGCCTGCCTGGGTTCGAACCCACGACCTACAACTCGTAAGTCGGGGCCGCGCCGTTACCACTGGGTCACCACTGTTCCCAGTTCTGTTAAAGGCGACTACATGACCTAAAGCGCGGTCACTGTCGGACTGCATAGAAAAGAAAGTGAAGCGCGATGACATAACGCTGGTAATTTATTGCAAAATATGAAGCAATTATCTATTTACAAAAAATCTATTGTTTGGACTAAAAAATTAAAACACTAGTGCTTTAGTATGTTTTCTCGTAGAATAATCTGACAAAAAATCAGAATGATTGTATGTACGTTTAATAGTATGGTTCTTATTGTAAAAAGAAAGTTTACAGAGGTATCTTCATGTTTTTTTCTATCGTTTCAATTTAGTTGTATTATGTTTTCAACACACTATCTACCCAGCATATATCCTGAAAAATATCATATATTTTTATGATTTTGTTTACTGTAGTCGATCATTTACTTTTATTGATTCTAAAACTTGCGTTTTTTTACGTTTAGGTCCAAGCAGTTTCGTAAAATTCATATCTAACCTTCATGTCACCCTATTGGATGTAGTACATAGATGTACATGTACTACATCCAATGGGGTCACATGGGACATCCTAGTACAGTTACCAAAATAATGGCGATACTAGAAAGATTAAAACAAAAGAAAAAATGCCGATTTGATTGCAAGGAATAGTACTCGTATAACTGTGTTTTTCTACCAGATTGTTTAGCATGATTCTGTATGATTGCAGACTGATCAGATAATGATTCAATGGTATAGGTACGTATAGCGTTACCATGTATAATGGATAAAAGTATGCCAATGATCTTAAAATTTATCGCGCAAACATCTGTTATTCCAATTTGTTATTTTCCTCAACGACACCTTACTTCACCCATACTTATATACATACATGCCTTTTTTCAGGTGGTTTTTAAAAACGTCTACTAATCCCAAATAATCTAATTCCTCCATCTGTTTCCTCAATTTATGTTCTACAAAATTACTGTCTTATTTAAGTAACGTTATTAAAGACAGCCTGTCTTTTCTTGCAGAGAATTGAAGTTCAACGTCTCTTGAAAATGCGATTGCTATTTAAATTACAAAGAATTTTTTGCTAATATTTTGCATGGAATTCAAGGAATATTCTAGACTTAATTTGCTTGAGACCATCATCTTTTTTGTTCAAGAAAAGATCTTGGCAATTTGTTTTTTGTGGACCTTCCTTCCTTTATGGCTGTGGAACGCAAGCTTTTACCATAGTGATGTGACTAACAAATGAGAACAATTAATTTCCTCCATGTATCTTCGCCCGTATAATTTGTAGCTAAACATTGCGGTTTTCCGTGTCTGATATCGGGGTTTTGTCATGATTTTTCGACACTACAGGAAAAATTTATCAGCAATAAACGTTATTTATAAGTAAGTACCTATTTAATTGACATATCTATTTAAAAAAAAATTGGATATTAAAAAGATCGAATAAACATACATACATTAAGGTCTCGCCTTCATCACAGGGGGGTAGGCAAAATCCTGGTGGTTTAATTTGAACCTTTAAATAAAAAATTACAAATTACTACTAATATAAATTACACTAAAAATGTTAGGTGGTCTTACACAAAAGCCAGTAACGAAATTGGCGTTTACCGCACATGTTCGATTAGAAAATTGCCCTTGCCACCAAAAATTCTTGAGCATCAAAACTTCGAAAGGGTGGAGCAATCTGGCAGTTTCACTCATCCCTTTTTTTGGTTGAATCATTGAAGTGCTGGTCTATTGAGAAAATATGACAAAACCTCGGGTTTTCGGATCAGCCCCCACAATCTCGGCGTACAATCAACAATTCTCCGCCACAGGTTTTTGCTTTTTACTGCGTCGTAAAACAGTCGAAGAGTGAAATGCTTGTAAGATCTGATTGAAGATTGTTGATCAAATGTTTTTGGTTTTTATTGGGCTTTAGATTAATGTGGAAATGCCTGTGACGAAACGCTAAGATTAACTTGTCTAGGTGTATTTCATGGTTTTCCTAATACTTTCATGATGGTGCAATATATGCCTAAATTTAAAAAAATATGATTTAGGTACTTTATGATTATTTGGAAGTAGGTAAAAATTACGTTAAAAATATTATGAGTTGACTCAATATACCTATCGTTGGATTGCAATTTTTTTGTCACAACTAACTTCACTCTTGACAGTTCAAATTCAAACGTGTCTTAGAATGTTTTTTTTTTTAGTTTGAGTTGCAAGAAGTGATAATTTTTAGGGCCGTACCTCAAAAGGAAAAAGAAACTGACCGTTTATAAGGTCACTTTTTTGTCCGTCTGTCTGTTGTTCAGTTTCAAGACCCTTTTTCTCGTTTTTTTTATGTAGATTTAAATAGATAATTAGTTGCTGGGTCGACACCTTATTAAAGTGCATTGATCTGCAGGTGTTTACAATGATTACCTATAAATATGCACTCGCTTCGTTAGTGCACAATGTACTGTTACTAATGAGCAACACTAATCAAGCTGTAAATGGTGTTTGTGATAGACCTAGGCTATCAATCGTAGGTCTGATATGCAGGCTAGTAGTACATAATATAAGGTGTATCTGTTCATACACGAAATATTTTGAGAGAGATACACCTTATATTTGGTATGCAGTGGGGAACTTTAGAATTCGTACTATGTTGAGGTGTTAATCAGCAATGGTTGATATAAATCTAAACAGATAAAATAAATGAAATCATGAATATAATTTTTGGAATCATTGACACGAATAAGGAAAGAATGAACTCACTTGCGAAAGGATCTGTGGAAGGGTCTGGGTGACCTTTGCCCAGCAGTGGGGTAACATTGGTTGTGAAAAAAAAGACTACCTACCTAGGTTTTTATTCTTACTCGCTTTAAATTCTACGGCTACATTGTCGGGATAACGCGACTATACTTCGTGCGCTCTCTCTCTCGCACTGTACAACACAGAGCGCGCGAAGTGTAGGTAGTTCGCGTCATCGCGACAATGTAGCCGTAACACTACTTAGCTATTCAAGATTATAAAAAAATGGTAGAAATAAAAAGATGATAGAAGTGAAGACGTTCATGCTGCCACGCAGCCTAACATGAAATTTTTAAACGGAATTGGCAAATGCAGCAATTCCTGCCCATTATTTTTCAATATGGGAATAATAAAACTGTTGTGTAATAGTGTTGAAATTAAGTATAATTAAAATAAAATATTCTTTAATTTTAAATTTTTTCTTAATAACTAAGGAGATAATTCGAGGTAGACTGGTAGAAAAACCCACATAGCTACTTCGCTAGAAAGAAATGAAGAAACAAAAAAAATAAAATGAAGGTACAAATAAAAACATGGTAGAAATAAAAAGCGGATTCTGAATTTTTAAAAAGGAAATCGCAATGCAGTAGATAATTACAACCTATTATAATTTTTATTTTAAGAATGTTTGATAAACTGTTGTGTAATAATAGTGTTTAATTAATTATGTATCCGCCCCAAAGACGACACTCTGACCTAATTACGAGTTTGACTGTTTACGTATAATGTCCGAGGTCAATGATTGACATTGTTTTTTAAAAGTACCTAAGTAAGTATTGTTTTGTTCCGTTTGTAACTTCTCTACATAGTATATTATTTTATGTATCGAAAGCTATAAATAATATAAATTACATTTTAAGTATCGTACTTATTGAATATCTAGTATTAAGTCCTTGATGTAGGTAGGTACATAATAATGTCAAAGTCCGAAGATAACCATACTCACTTACCTACTTATTGAATTTCAAGCAAATGCAATAAGTATTGACCTATAAACTGTTATCAGCACGCAATCTTATCGCGTAATGATAACACATGATTCCTTATTCATTTAGAGCACTTATCGTGATCACTAAAAATGCACGATTGTGTACTTTAGTCTTCAACATGTCCCACACCTACTAGAGTCTAGATTCCGTGATAAAACGTGGCGTTAGTCAACCGAGAAGACTGCGATAACTTAGTACTTTCAATACTCAGATAGGTATCGCAATTAATAAAGGTATCAACGAGCAACGCGATTTACAAATCCTTACGTTACTGAAACTAATACAAAAACTTCATTAAAATAGGAATAAGTTGGTAGGTACTTAGTACTCACACAAAACACCGGTCAACTTCGTAAATCCGTGACGTCAAATAACTTCACAACTTCCCAAACACTTTTATTGACACTTCTATTGCAGTCACGAATATCACAAAAAGTTGACACTGAACGACGTCATTGTTGCACAAAACATCACTGTTTTTTAAGTTTTCTCAACACTACGAAAACGGAATGGCGGTAAAGTCGCGGGAAAGTGACGCAGTAACGCGACGTCTACACCACGCGGCGATCGCTCGCAAACTGAATGATGAATGAATCGAATCGAATGTACGTCGAGATCGAGACGAGACCGACTCGCGTGTAAACTCGATACAGATAGCGCGTAAATGCGTGCGTGACGTGGACCACCTCAAAGGGTCGTGGTTCACATTTTTTTCTGGGATTATGAGAAAATTCTATTTTATTATTATCTTCTGCAATTTTGTATCGAGTTAAACCAGTCACGTAGTCTATTTACGAACTGGTTCTAGTTCTAATACAGTTTTACTAGCCTTTTTCGACGATAAATAGTTACTTCCCACATATTCTGCACTACATATTTTTTATTTTATTTTATGTGTACACACGGCTACACATCAAGCTATACATAACCATTATAAGCTGACTTCTGATTGCACGAAAAACTTATACAATGCGAGATCAGCTAAACTGTAAATGTATAGCTTGATGTGTAGTTGTGTGTACATCCATAAATGTTCCAAGAACTGCGATTGGAAATATGTGCGAGTATTACGTGCTATGCACGAATTTATGCCATGTGTCATCACGAATTTATATCATGTCATGTCATGTCACTTCAATGTGACTTTAAAATTTTTCTGCATTGCAGTTTAGGCAACTTTTTTTATTGCAGTCTCTCTTATAACGACAGTATCAGAACTAAACTACCTACCCAGACAATTTCTACTTACCAAAGAAAAATATGTGATTCTTTAAGACTCCTGCAGACAGGCGCGACGCGACGGTTCGACGCGATTCTGGTCGGTAGAGTCGCGTCGCGTCGCGTCATCCCGCGTTATCGCGGAAGCCACATTATTATGTATAGGTGTATGCAACATGTTAGACCGTTGTAAAAGTCTAGCTTTCACCAACCCAGTTTAATATCAGTGCATTGCACTGACACCAGCCTGCTTCCGTTCACTCATTATTGTTCACTCTATTCTGTGATAACCAATCACGAACGTTATTGTTGGTTGGGTTGTTGCAATATTTCAAAGGCAAAGTTTTAAGTGTACAATATGTCCGGCCTTTTATCCTCCTTATATTTTCTGTCAGTTCAAAGGGTAATTGTGTAAACAGAGTTAAAAATATTATGTTTAAACGTAAACGTCCATCGCATCGCGCAAGGGTGTCTGCTGCATGGCACCGGTGATATACAATAAAATACCAAGTTGTTGGAAGGACTTTAAAGTTTATTATAGGGTTGAAGATTTTTTATTGGAGAAAGAAATTGTTTGACGATTTTAAATATTGTATTTTATTAGCTACTAGAAATTGTGGCACTTATTATATTATTGACTGATTAATTAGAATTATTTTATGTATTAAATGAATTTGAATAGCTGAACATTGACAATTATTAGTGAATGATGAACTAGAATAAATAATAAATTAATTATATCTCGATACTTTTGCATGCCTTGCAATTGGCAAAATATGGCTGTTTCTGTATTAATATTATGTACCACCATGACTACCCGTATTTGCAAAATAAAATATCTTTATCTTTATCTTTTATCTTTATCGCTGTAATGGTTCTCGATCAAAAGGGAAACGAATTAAAACTATCTAATATTTTGATCTGGATGTCTGCTAGAATCCACTTTGCCACGTGAGTCAGGCCTGTCTGCAAAAAAACAATTGAATCAAGAGTTATCTTGGAGCCGCGTGACGACTCCCGGCCACCGTAGGCGCGGGCCTGCGGACGGCGAGTAATGGGTAGCTCGCCGTCCGATCAGGACCAGGCCCGTGCCGGACGGCGCGTATGTGTTCCACGCGCGCCTCAAAGAGATGTCAGCATCGAAGGAGGGGCCCGTCAGGGCCGAAGCCTGCCGGGGCAGCGGGATTGTCCGAAAGGGTTACCGCTGCCTCGGAACATAAAGGGCTAAGGAAGGAACACGGATGGGTTTTAGTCAGTAAGAGTCTGACACTCCCTTCCGCTCCACCCAGAGCGGGAGGGGTCATTTGATGATTTCCCATCCTAAAAAAAAAAAAAGAGTTATCTTGGAAACATTTTATAACCTTCATTTGTTATTTTTTATTTTTATTTTTATGTATGACTGAATGTCCAAGACCTTGTGCCCGAGTGTGTGACCTCATTTATTATGCATAAAGCTTAAACATTACAATTGAATAAGTAATAACGGACTAGCTCGCTTATGAGCAAATATGACCCATTTTCATCAAGGTTTCAACTTCATCTGGGTTTCGTTAAACTAATTATTCTTAGTATCTTATCATTGTCACCTGCAATCTCTTTGTATATATGTGTGCATTTACCTAGATTCCTCCTTTTTTCAGAAAAAATATGTACAGATTTTTTTATGTTCTGCCAAGCAAGTCGTGGGTTTCGCTATTCCTAAATAAATGACGTCACGGATCACATCCAGTATTGATCCGTAAATCTGTATTTCTGCACACAGTGTCAGCATAAATGTTAAAGTTTTAGGCTTACAATGTGAAGGTCAAAGTTCAAAGAGTTATTTATTTTTCACATGGACGTTTAGCTCGTTAAAACCCATGTTTACGCGGCTCAGGTTATGCTGTAAGTCAGCTAGATGACTTCCAAATAAACCATTAGCACTATATCATTTCTCTTTATGGTATTTTTTCATGTGACGTCTTGGTATGGATATGTACCTACATAACATACAATCAGCCTATAACGTTCCCACTGCTGGGACTCAGGCCTCCTCTCTGTAAGAGGGAGTGGGCCGTAATCCACCACGCGGGCCCGGTGCGGATTGCTAGAGGTCACATGTCTTCGAATTTTTAGTTCTAGGACATGTCGGTTTCCTCACGATGTTTTCCTTCACCGCTTTGAGAGCATGTGGTGATGAAATAATTTACACAAAGCAAAGCGTCTGTCAGGTCCGGCGGCACCCTAATCTCGTAAACACTCTATCAATCTCAATCTGAATAATTTTGAAGGATATTGCTTATCCATTACTGCATGTGTTCGAAAAATTTGTTCGGTCAGGAATGCAGATAACGCAACGAATGTTGTTGAACTGTCAAAATTAAACCCATTGCTACTGATAGTGTGTTACGCAATT
Source organism: Gortyna flavago (assembly GCA_963669345.1). NCBI lineage: Eukaryota > Metazoa > Arthropoda > Insecta > Lepidoptera > Noctuidae > Gortyna > Gortyna flavago. Next base: position 13,965,161 of record OY770135.1, read on the forward strand.
ACCGACGGGTTCGAAGCTACGACCTACAACTTGTAAATCGCGGCCTTTACCACTGGGCCACCACCTCTCTCACTGGTGATATCTATGTACCTGATTGATGGCAATAGGTTCGCCCCCTATATTACATGGAAGTAAAACATAACTGGTGTAGTGTGGCTGTATTAAATGCCACAGCCAACTAGCTAAATTAGCCTTGTGGCGTCACCTATTGTGCATTTGTGAACGCACCTTAGATTACGTGGCATCGCCTGTGTTGTTTTAGAAAATTATTTATAAGTTAGTCAGGAACGCACCCCTGTTAACTGGCAACACGAATCTACGAACCGGGGCGCTATAACCATAGCGTTCCTTATGTAGCGACCCTCTCTTGCTTGCTAACTGTCACGGGACACGGACCAGATTAGTTTATTTTGTCCCTACTATTTTTAATTAGTTATATTATGTGTTATTATAGTGTATCCTATAATATGTGTGGCAGTTGCAATATTATTAACTACAAGTTGGAGTTTCACTTCCGCTCTTCGACCACAACTCCACCTCCAATACGCATAAGAGGAGACAGGTAGAACACTTTCAACCTATGTCTCTAAAGCCTTTCAGTGAACAGCCTAGCCTTTTAACTAAACGGCGCCGTTAAACTAGCCGCCTGAATGATATTTAGCTATTCAATCAAACAGCTAGGCAAATGGCTTGGATCGATAACGTTTAACTACTGGCCCAGATTTTTAAATTTAGTTCCAGGACTACCATGTACTATTGAAATTTCAGAAACTCCATCTTCATCAATTTCTTCAAACCTAAAATCGCGAAAAAAAGTCAGCCGTTTATTACATTTTGACGAGTTATACGAACATTAGAGAACAGCTGATTTTTTTTTCACAATTTCAGGTTTGGTCCCATAGTAAAACTTGTTCATAATGATGAGTCCAATGACCTCTTAAGAGGTTTTTGGTGTTTTTACAATATCCCTGTATACACCCCTGCCCACTTACACATACCTACCACATACCTACTTTACTGCTCAGAAACTTCGGTTTGATAAGACAGATTTCTTCAAAATTTTTTTTCACTTCATTTTGAAGAATGGACTGCCGACCTTAATTACGCGCGAGTCCAAGGAAAATTAATATTCCAACAACTTTTTAAATTAGTTCTCTTAACTTTTCTAACATTGATTAGTTCATGTTTTCCTAGTTAATATTTTCGTACCTTCTGTCTGTTTTTAAGAAGTTTTTTCCGACTTTTGGAACTTTATTTTTGTTCTTTGATAAATCCCTATAAACAGTTTTTATAAATGTTTGTACTTTTTGTCGATGTTTTAAAAATGTCTTTTTCCTCGTAAGTAAATCTTTCATTCCCTTTCATTCTACTATGTCCTTGTGTATGTGTGTTTCATTGTACTATGTGTGTATGTGTGTTTATGTAGGTATGTATGTATGTTATGTGTATGTCTATCCTTTCATCTATGTTTTTTCTGTGATAAAGCCTATAATGTTCCCCGCTGCTAGGACATAGGCCTACTATCTGTGAGAGGAAGTGGGCCATAATCCACCACGCGGGTCCAGTGCGAGTTGAGGTTCTCAAATATTTTGGATTTTGGTTCTAGGACTTTTTTAGGAGGTTTTTTGGTTTTGAGAGCAGCGGTGATGAATTGCTGTGTTTAATGCAATTAAACTGTCTACGTTACTGGAACACGGCACTATAAAGGAGATAAGGTCGGGCCGCAACGCAACGCATTGCAAAAATCCTCCTTCATCACTTTCATTTCATTCATTTTCTATGAACGAACGCACACTACAGGCGGGCCGCACAGCACTTTTTTCTATGAAAACGCGTTGCTTTGCGGCCTGCTGCGTCTGCAATGTGCACTTGGCTTAACAAAGCCCCATGTAGCGATGGTGGCAACACTAGCAACTGACAAAAGCCGGGCTTACGAACTTAAACGCTGCTTATTAAATGCTTCCACTAATTGAAGCTATGAAGCCGTAGATGTAAACAGTTTTACACGTGGATAATACACTGTTCCTAACGTAATAGGTTTCAAATTTTGTAAGGTTTTTCTATGGAATTATACCTATTATTGAAAGTGTCCTTGATATAACTCAGGACCCTATGGTCTCGGACCTTTGGAAGGCGTACGACGGGACGAAGCCAACTCTCAGAGGCCCGTTAGGTGTTTTCAATTTAATGAGGCACCTACCGACGATTATCCCTGTTCGCACTATGCAAGTGCTCCCAAGAACATGCCCCGATTGGTGGTAGGACTATTGCAGGATATGGAAACAAAGATATTGGATTATGGTTCTGGGTGGCTTTATTGAACTGATTATCTAGGACTATGGAATGACTATGGCCCACTCCTGACCAATGTTTTATATAAATTACACATACTTAATGGCAGGAGGTGACTTGCACACTCAATAAGGCCCCCGAAAACGGTCGCTAGCACATAGTGTTGTAGCGACAAGGGGCAACATATCCTCAGGTGCTTATGAGGAGTGGAGAGGTATTCCATGGCTATCAGGATAATCCCGGAGTACTGTCAAGAACACTGCCAGCATCTTTCTAGAATACTTCCTTCCTCCGAGCACGTTTGCTCTTGCGAATATCTACTCAAGCCGGCCAATAAAATATCTATTATAATTATTTATTTCATTATTATTTATGTACACACAGTAAAACAGATACAGATACGACATATTTATATATTATTTTTGTATTGTAGTTGTGTGTGTTCTTATTTAAGGCGTGTACAAATTGCTGGTAAAACCCCAAAAGCAGACAGTTTTCATCATTATCATACATCATCACTGGCACCCTCTGCTGCAAGTATAGGCTTTCTCCCATGTGCCATCCTTTTTGGGATTTCCTAATGTTTTTCTGAAATCGGTTCATCATCCACTTTTAATCTTCTTCTGTTAGATATATCTTTTTCTAATGTCATGTATATCTTAACTAATATTATGCAGAGAAAAGAGTTGATGTTTTGTATGTTTTTTGTAACCCTTTTACGCTAAAACGGTATTAGCAGGTACTTTTTATCCCGATATTCCCTCAGAATCGGGACTTATGCGGGTGAAACCACGGGGCGCAGCAAGTTGTTGGTAACATCATACCATAGTGTTTTTTGTTTTTTACTTAGTCTATGATATTTTTACTGATGGCAAAATATAAACTTTATTATGTACACCCTTTGTACACCATATAAATTACGGACATAATTACTAATTTCAAAAATTTCTAAAATTAATTGTCTTATCACTAAGAGCGACCTTTGGATGGATTAAAAAGAGGAAGGAGAGACAAATACTGTAGGTAGTCTGACCTGTGGGTGTCTGTCTGAGTCTATCTGAAAATATTGACGATTCCTAAGAAATTAATGATTTCAGCAATCGACTTTTATAATCTATTAATTAATTAAGCAGCAACATAATATATTATATTAGAATCAATGGACATTGGGGTCCCCCAAGGACCGCCACTTCGACCGGTTCTGTGGTTCTCGCATCCAGCAGATTAAGTTAAATTGATCCTTTGAAACCAAAGTAAACTATTAAGTAATCGTAACACATCCGGGAACTTAGTGAACACTTAATTAATTAAGTTTATTCGTCTCATTAAGTTGTACGGGTATATCAAGTGAGATATATAAGTGAAAGTCTAGTCTGGTCAGTTCTCGTAAAGCTAGTACTTTTTCAACTCTTGAGTTGAGTTGTAAAATAAACAGCCTTATTAGTATGGAAATCTATAGAAACCATGTGCGTGTTTTTATACTTACTCGATAATTTTTCAGTCACATAGGCCTTTCCCAGGATGCGCCACAATACCCTGTCCTCCGCCTACCGCATCCAGTCTGTCCCAGCCTCTTTCTTAAAGTCCTCGGTCCATGTAGGCGTGCACTATGTTTGCCGATACGCGGTCTCTCCAGAGCTGTTCTGCCGTTCACTTGTATGGAATAATTGTGTTTTCCATTATTGTCACCAGACAGTGCTTATTCAGTTTCACTAAAAACGAAGGTTGAATAATTATAAATTTGCACTAAGGCCATCAGAAGTCTATAGAAACTTGACATTATGAGTAAAATCCTTATAGATATCTTTTTTGATACTCAACGTAGAGTCGCGTTCTTTCTTTCTCACGGCACGAAGTATGTGAAAATATATGCTGGCTGCTTGTAAAAACACAGCACAGAGACGCCTCGGCGCGGCAGTCGCTGCTATATCTTCCATACAAACCAAGCGTCACGGTTTTCTCGCACCACTACACAAATAATGACGTACCTATAGAAACTCTTCAGTTTTTATATGTCATTATTTGTGTCGTATTATGTCATCTTCGCCATTCAAAGCAATTTTGGGCTCTGTGGGTAAAAACGTTAGTCAGTCAATAGGGTGATCGCGGAGTTGGCTGGCCAGGATGCACTGGATGTTATGGTGAGACTCGGAATAGTGTAAAGTGTTATCCATCTCCTTACCCAACCTACTCACATAACCCTTTTGTTTGTAAAGAGGGTAAGTTCTTTTAAATTTTTCATCCCTATTAAATGTTTCCGAAAACATGATGACATGAAAAGAGTAGGTACATTTTTCTTGAATTTAAACATGAGAAGACGATTCATTCTCATGCAAAATTTTCATTACGCATACCTTTGTGGTTGCAAGCGTTCAGTAAAAGTTGAATGATGGAGTTTTAGTTGAAAAGAACTTTGTGACTCGGTTCAAGTTACTGTAGAAAATTAAAGAGGAATATGAAAAACCAGCGCAGTAAGTGCTGTGCATTATTCATTTTGGTACACATTCAGTCGTTTGCATGAAAACTTATTTACCAACGAGCGCAAAAAACGCAAGTTTTAGAGGCAATAAAAGTAATGATCAGAAAAATATATGATATTCCTCAGGATATATTCTAGGTAGGTAGATAGTGTGTTGAAAACATACCTAATGCAACGAATTTGATACGATAGAAAAAAATCATGAAGATACCTGTAAAAACTTTCTTTTTACGATAATAATAATATACATACAATCATTCTGATTTTCTGTCAAATTATTCTACAAGCAACATACTAGCACTAATGTTTTAATTTTTTTGTCCAAATAATAGATTAGCCCGAAGTGGGTGATGTCGTTTTAATGTAAAATGTTCTAAAGCGCAGAGAGTGCGCTGGCTCACGTATGGCGCCAAACCATTATTTAATTTGAAGCTTTTTTTGATTATTTTGTACTTGATCAGAAGGCTAATTCTCGTAATTTAAAACGTTCAAAATCTAGTCGCAGTCTCATCTCAGCGCCAATCAATGTCAAAAACTTGTTAAAATGTATGGAAATGAAAGGCAGTTTTTTGACAGATTGAGACTGACATCAGACTGTGAACGTTCTTATAATTACGAAAATTGCCCCTCTGACTTCCATGTTATTTATTGAATTAAAACTTGTATTTCCGGTTAAGTCTTTGTTTAGTTTTTATTTTGATGTATTTGTAGGTACATTGTGTGCTCAGAATGGCGCCAAACCATTAGTTAATTTTAAGCTTGTTTTGATTATTTTGTAATTGATCTGAAAAAAAAAATGTTTTTAAATATATCCGGGATACATGACATTCTAGGTATTTAGAATAGAATTTTTCCCTATAATCGTCACTTACGAGAAAATCGCTTTGGAACCTTTTGTAAGCTTAGGGGATTTATGCTCGTGACTGTACCTAACTTCAGCATTATGCATTCCTAAGTACCCGTATTCAATGGATAGGTACAACGTGGGTGGAATAATATTGATAGACTTAGGGCCAGTCTATTCAATTAAACGTCTCTATGATTTAAATTGAATAATAATTTATGTTATTTAGTTCTTATCTGACCTCTAAATGGCATACCTAATGGAAACTTCAACCTTGGCTGTCTAAAGGGTTTTGGCACATAAAATTATTCCAAAGCTTTGTTTGTTCTATTTTTGCGACAAATGACAATAATCATCATCACGTGCCTAGCCTTTTCCCAACTATTTAGGGATCGGGTCCCAGTCTAACCGGATGGAGCTGAATATCAGTACTTTACATGGAGCGACTGCTTATCTGACCTCCACAACCCAGTTACTGGGTAATACGATTATACCCCTTGGCAAGACTGGTTGTCAGACTTTCGGGCTGTCAAAGATGACAGCCGGGACCAACGGCTCAACGTGCTTTCCGAAGCACGGAGACCCACCCATCCACGGACCGATCGCGGCAAGCGTAGCTTAACCTGATCGATCGACCCATGTATGTCATCATATTATGTTTTCTGTTTGCATTAATGTCAGCTAACGATTTATATGAAAAAAAAAGCAAAGGAATGTTTCCTTTAAGTAAAATAATCCATCTTAAAGATTTAAGTAAAGTGGTTTCCCTTTAGGGCCCATTGATATTTTCCAACATGTATATAAAAAAAAAAAACAGTGGCCCTTCGGGAGTGCCGACAGAAGTGAAAACAAAACACAAACAGTATACTTAGCTATCACTCATTGACATGTCGGATATAGGTACATTAAAACCGAGTACATCCCGAGGACAGCCGAGCACATCTGAAGCAGTGTCAGTTACGGTAATAGCGGCGCGAATTCAATGGCTTTTTCTCATCTCAAAATATGCCCAACGCATCTAAAAAAGTTCTCATTTAAAAAAAAAAAACAAAATGGCGTTGCAGTAGGTATGCCACAGACCTTCAAAGTCATTTCTTTCAAACTCCAAGGGTCCTTTGACACCCCTGAAATCGGATCATATTATCACGCCTAATGCCTACGAAACCCATTACCACACCACACTTCATATAAGTCAAAAGAGCCACAAATAGCTATCTATTAACAGATTTAATCACGACCACGGCTTAATTTATGCTTGCTTTAGTTAATAAGCGAGTACTAGAGGGATCTTCTGCCTGAGTAGAGGTAATTCAACATTCAACAGGTAGAGTTCGTTAACCCCAGCGTTCATGAACTGTGTGCCTTAAGGGTCTAGAAGGCCTTGGAGATGACACTGAGCTAAATTAGGTTAGATCTAAGGCTTGACGCGACTATTTTTAGTGAATATTTTCAGTTTTTTGAGGTATTTTGTCGTATGCCTAGCCTTTTCCTGACTATGTATGTTGGGTTCGGCTTCCAGTCTAATCGGATACAGCTGAACACCAGTAAGTTAAATGGAGTGACTGTCTATCAGACCTACGCAACCAAGTACTGGGTAACACGAAACCCCTTGGTCAGACTGGTTGTCAGACTTTCGGGCTTTTGAGTACCAGTAGCGACTGTCAAAGATCTACGAGAAACAGCTGGGACCAACAGCTTAATGTGCTCTTACGAGCCACGAAGATGTCTCGGTATGTATAATGGATGGTCACCCATCCACAGACTGTGCTGTTTTACCTTGAAGATCGACCCGTGCGGCTGTTAATATTTGGCCACGAGCCCCGCCCCCATTGTGTTAACATCCTTAACAAATCCAAGAAGTATTGAGCCCTATGGCCGCTGTAATAATGATAACCCTTGCTTTCTCCTGTGGTTTTCGGCAAAGAACCGCTCTCTACCTCTTTACTAAGAAAATATAAATACATCATTTACTGCCCGCCAGTTAAAAGAAACTGCGATCTTCTTAAAATAACGATGGCAATCGAAATAGAGTCGGAGAGAGAATTTAGCTAGGAGTTTAGCACTTTTAGTGGCGTCCATCAGTTCCTGTAGCGTGCAGATAAAAGATATATATATTAAGTGACCCGATAGTTTGTGGAACAGCACCACATATCGTCGCTCGCATGACTAAAAGTCCTATCTCATTTTTTACCCGATTTGAGTTAGGACAAATACATCTTTCTATGCGTGATTCTTTACATTTTGATCCGTGCCTCGGAAAGCACGTTAAGCCGTTGGGCCCGGCTGTCATTCGTGGATCTTTGACAGTCGTTGCATGTAGTCAGCAGCCCGAAAGTCTGACAACCAGTCTTACCAAGGGGTATCGTATTACCCAGTAACTGGGTTGTGGAGGTCAGATAGGCAGTCGCTCCATGTAAAATACTGGTATTCAGCTGCATCCGGTTAGACTGGAAGCCGACCCCAACATAGTTGGGAAAAGGCTAGGCAGATGATGATTCTTTACATTTTGATGCCTTTCAAAATGGTTATATATTTTTGAGATCCAAATAACATAGAGATACGACGGTTAATCAAAATGAAAAGTATCACGAATAGAAAAATGTAGTTGTCCTAACTCAAATCAGCTAAAAAATTTGAAAAAATGAGATAGGACAGTTAGTCATGCGGCGACGTCATATACACCAGGAAAAAACTGTGACTTCAAATCGTTTTGCCAAAATAATTATGGCATTCACACTTTGAATAAAAGTCAAGTAATTTGACAGTCAATGTAGTATATCGAAATTATTTACATGGTAATAGTAAAAATAGGTAAGTAGGCCGCTGCAGACATAATTTGTAGAAGTGGGGGATTACTAACCCATCCAACACCCAGTGCGAGTGCGGTGCTTTTGATCAGACCATGCCCCACTTGCTGGAGTGTCCCTAAGTGTCCGTTCAACTACACCTTAGATGAGCTAAAGACTGCCACTGGTGCCGCAATCAAAGTGGCCATCTGCTGGCCTCACACAATAAAACCATCGACACGAAGAGAAGAAGAATTTACATGGTCCTGTAGCGGTATCTACAACGCCGCGTCATGGGAACAACGCGTCATACTGACGTCACGCAAAATCCTGCATCTCGCAAGCAGAGTTTACCGCGCAACTAGCATAGATACAACGGCCCGAAATTTATCATCGGGCAGTTGCCCGCCAGACACAACACCCGTCTGGTCGGAGGATCCTCCCTTTTCTAAAGAGGATGAGTGAACTTTACACCCTGTTCCTCATACCTCTATAGTCCTTATATCTGAACAAGCCAACTTACTTCTATTTCTTAAATTTACAATAAGTGTATTTAGAGATATGTATTTACACTAGATACTAAATTGAATGACTAACTTAGTCAAAAACAAAGGACACTTAGGCGTCCAAGTGCTCGTACGCATCGCTGTCACTTACTTCTTACTTGAAAACAAAACGTTTCAACAGCAACACCAATAAAAAACACATCTGCATAGTAATCAGCATGTTGAAAGTATTAATTGTATTCTCTGGTCCGCCGGCACGTTTCCACAGGAACCCATTTAATCATTTATCGACGGCTTACCGTGTTAACGTGTGATGGCCGACATAAAGACACATTAAGTCCATATGTCCTTCGTTACAACTCATTACACTTATCGGATTTCGATGCGTTTTGGTACTTCGGTAGTTTCGGTGCCGTTTTGGGTCAATTGGTTGGAACTTTGGAAGTGAATGGATTGAAACTGTTGACTGTGGGAAATTTTAGTTTTGCATCCTACCTATAAGGGCACTGGAATATTTTTATCGTTTTGATATCGAAGACCAGCTGATCAGATATTCTAATCATCATTGTATATAAAATTCAAAGTCCTGACTGACTGATATATAAACGCACAGCCTAAACCGCTGGTCCTAGAGGGAGGGTGTGTTCTTTGTGAAGAGTAGGTATCCATTATGAAAGTGTTTTTCGAAATTCCACCCCTAAGAGCGTAAATGGGGGGAGGGTGAAATTTCACGGACAGAAGCTAGTTCAAAATATATGTCCATTGGCAAGACTACTGGTTTTAGGGACATTATAGTAAGGCTTTTTTTTTTTCAAATTGGCTGCCATCTTAAATTAAAAACTTCAATTCACAACTACAGTCATTCTTTGACAGTTGTATGAGATGGCTGTTACATGGAAAAATGTGATAATTGATTCCCCTGACTGTCCATAATTAGTAAGGTACACCATTCCGTAATGTAAGCCCAAAAAACCTGCTGTACCTAATTGATAGATTTCATGACGAAGCCAGTCATACCATAAGGTATTATATCAGATCAGAAGCTAAGCAGGACAGCTGCTTCTGCACTCATCAAAGCTTCCCCAGCATTGGAACCTTTTTATTATATCTGGAACCAGAAACATACAAGTTGAAAAGGGGACAAGTACGCGAGTCGGACTCACACATGGTTCCGTACCGCAAGGCTAATAACGCCAAAAAAACACGTATCCCCCTTTAATTTTTAACATTTCTTTTTTTTTTTTTTTTTTTGTTATAGCGGCAATAGAAACACAACCTCTGTGACAATTTCAACTATCTTCTTCATGAGATACAGCCCGCTGACAGACGGACGAACGAACGAATAGACAGCGGAGGCTTAGTAATAGAGTCCCGTTGGCACCATTTGTGTACGGAACCCTAAAAAATACAAGGAATATAACGATAAAATTAACCAGAAATCAGAGCTAACGTCATAATCAATCTGCCAAAGTAACGCACATGATGCCGCTATGTATCAACCAGTACCAACAAACATACCTACGGAACACATAGAAGGTCACACTGAATAAAGAACCACAGTTACGAGGCATTTGATCAGCGTTTAATGTTTACCAGACATCGGTAATTTGAAAGAACCGCTTTGTATCCAACACAATGCGACCTTGCTTGCCAATCATTATACGAACACTCAAATGAATCAACACGAAATAACCAGCGTATCATGGTCTTGAGCTAAATAGGGAAGTATTGTAGAACTTGTATTGAATTTTGTTTTTGCAAGTAGCGGTGTTGTTAGGTGTCAAGATATATTGGGTGAGTTGCAGGCACATAGGTCATTAAAATCTTTTAGGGCCATCAAGTGGTTTCGTTTAGTTTTCATTGATCTATTGATAACTAGTTGTTTTCTGTTTATGTTCGACTAGCTTCTGCCCGCGACTTCGTTCTCGAGAAATTTCTTAAGCCCCGTCGCATCGCATCGCCAGCCCGCTCTCTATTATTTAATTTTCGCTTAGCGTTCTTTTTGACTTTTTGTTTTTGCTCGGCTCCTAAGGGTCCTAGCGTGATGTTAATAGCCTTCCTCAATAATTGGGCTATGAAATGCAAAAATATTTTTTCAAATCTGACGGGCAGTTCCGGAGATTAGAGCGTTCAAACAAACAACCTCTTCAGCTTTATTATTAGTATAGATTTACGTCTTACCCATAGTGTTGGTGTTGCTTCTTGTAAATTCAAGGCTCCTTTCCCTGTGAGAGCATTATGAAAGACTGCCATAAGCCGACCGCTTAACTGTGACGTTGCCTGAGATAGCTGCGCGGTGCGGGAGGGGTGACAGTTGTCACAAGTTGACGAATCACTGAGCTCCCGCATCACGTCACCACACCCCTCCCGCCACCACAAACCACACGTTACTACACCACACCGCGCTGCTACCTCAGGCAACGTCTCAGTTAAGCGGTCGGCCTTTAAATGACTGTATAATTAAATTCCGCATCATCACCATAATTCTCTTGCCTTTCCCAATTTATTTAGGGCCGGTGCAACATGATTTTTTCTTTTATACTTCTCTATTAGTCAGGCCCAGGGTCAGGGCCAGGGGCAGGTATTAGTTAAGGGGTATCTATAGTCAGGCCTTTCTAGCTGTATCATCTTTCACATAGTACATCCATGAATTCATCGATTCTTTGGTCGTCCTCTACTCTTGTTTTTTTTTGGATTGTTGTTTGTTACGCTTTCACGCTAAACGGCTGAACGGATTTGGATGAAATTTGACACATGGGTAGAGCACGACCTGAATTAGGATACTTTTTATCCCGTTATTCCCACAGGATCGAGATTTATGCAGGTGAAATCGCAGGGTCCACTAATTGGCTTGTCATGTTTTCCTATGGTGACCTTATATTCAGCAGTGGTTAGCTAGTTCACAAATCCATAACAGTAGCATAGTGTAGCAAGTACTAAAAGTTTCTAGATACTAGAACATTTTATTATTTTCATTCTTGAAAACATTTTGCATAGGTACTCAATGAATAAAAAAATATTACATAAGTCTACGTAAGTACAGCCAGAGAAATTAATTTGTCTAGCAAATTGACACACTAAGTCTATGTGCCGCGTTACAATATGAAGGTTATAATTTGAATATACGGACAATTTAAGTTGGTGGTCAATTTCCTTAACAATTAATTTCCCTGACTTTATGCAGCATGTATTAGAAATGTGTGATCATTTTATACATATAAGGGCGTGGCACAGATCATCAAACTGAACAACTTTCTCCATGGGACCAACATCGTAATTGCGAAAATAATTCAACGATCCCATACAAAACTTCAACACCTACTCGACCCAAATGTAAATTACTATAAAAATATGCAATGAATTGATGAATAACAATGTTAATAAGGATGGTAATATTCATCGTCGACCTTTGTTACTACGAAGCGTAGGTACCTCGTTTACTCAGAGACAACCAGTGAACTATTGACGCTAAAATTATTATCTAATCGACGAATACAAGTCAGACAGGTTTCATAAATGAATTGCTTTGGCCTTTGCGACTGGTAAACGTCAATATAAATAGTATTGAGATATTTTGGTATACGACAATATCACAGAGCTCTGAATAGTCTAGAAATGGCAATAAATCTGCCTAGCCTTGTCTCAACTATGTTGGGGTTGGCTTCCAATCTAATCGGATGCAGCTGATTACCAGTTTCTTATTTGGAGTGACTGCCTATTTGACCTCTACAACTCAGTAAATAAATAAAGTCCTCCAGACGGTATTTCGGCCACGGCGGCCAATCTCAACGGAGACTAGCCTTCGGCGCGGGAGATATTATAGTGCACAAGTGTGCGCGCAGACACAGGTGCACTCCCTCTTTCCTCACTCTCACAGTCCGATGGGACGGAAATCCGACACAACTGTAGAGGGATCAGGCGCAGGACCAACGGCTTAACGTGCTTTCCGAGGCACGAATGTATCACACCGCCAACTTCCAAACTCCGGGCTGATACTAAGAAATTCCTAATGGAAAAACTCAATAACCCAGGACCCCGCAATCATCAGTCGCGCTTGCGACCACTAGATCAACGGGGCAGTTACAACCCAGTTACTAGGTAAAACGATACCCCTTGGCAAGACTGGTTGTCAGACTTTTGGGCTTTACTAGCCTTAAGGACTGTCTAAGATGCACGAATGACAGCTGGTCCCAATGGCTTAACGAGCTTTCCTGCACGAGGGGGTCTCAATATGTAATAGATGGTCACCTATCAGCGAGCCGACCGCGGCAAGCGACCCGTGCATTTAAATCATTAAGCCACGAACCCCTCGTCTAGAGACGGCAGTATTTACTAATAAAATTTGTAGCGCCGAAACTACATTGTCACAGCGCGCAGCGGTCAGTTTCTATATGATGAGTGTTGTAGGGCGATAGAACGGTGACCCGCTTGGTTTGAATGGATAGTGTTGACAATTCCGCTTCTAAAGCTTTGGTTTCCTATGATAGCGGTTCCGTGATGTTATAATCCTTGTGATATTATAATCTTTTCACAGTTATTTTACCGTTGACCAACCCAATAGCTACCTTAAATAGACGAAAGTAAAGATCACTTTAGCTTTGACAGACTTCTCAATGGCAGCACCCCAAAACAACCTTATTGCAATGACGATAAAGATCACATTGATTTTGATAGTGATGCTAAATCAGAGGTAAAATAACACTGAAAAGTCTGTACCTAAAGCTAATTCTAAGATTTTTTTAATTTATAAGCCTTCATTTACCTATTGATGAACAAGGCAAGACGGCACACAGTGGTCACGTGGTGCCTTGCACACTTGCATAGTAAGGTTTCGGGGGATTACCTTTACAGTCTCCACAGAGATGTGCCCTAACAGGCGTTGCACAGAGGGGAGTTTCGGTTCGGTTTTTTGGGAGGTAGCGGTGCCCCTTCCATGTGCAGATTGTGACTACCGGGGTGGTTCTAGTGAGGTTCTAGCTGGTCTATACCCAAAGCCCGAGCGCCTTTTAAAGGGTTTCCCCTGAAAATAAACCAAACAAAAAAAAAATTAAGACGACAAAATCTCATACAATCCTTTATTTTACTTAAAAAATGTGTATCTAAAGTACAAAAGCTTTAATTACTCAGTTATTTTACAATGTGGTTCACAATTAGTTGCTAGTCCCCGTGCTCCCTTGGGTACAACTGAGCTGAATATAGGATTATACGAGGAAATTGTCCAGTAATAAACAGCGGTGCTTTAATAACTGTTTCTGAATTACCACCTCGCTTAGATATGATGATATTAGTATGTGAAACTTTGTTAATATCTGCTTCCTCTTTGGCATTTGTTAATTATGGCTTCATTTATATAGCAATAACAGCTTTGGATCTTGATGGGTTTAACAGGTAGGTAAATGGTAGGTAATACCGCGGTAATACATACAGATTTTCCAGAAAAAGTGTGCGCTTCGGAAGACATCGTCTATATTCGGCAATACGTTTGCGCGATGAGATCTCTTATAGTAGGTATCATCAACAGCCTATAATGTTCTCACTTTTGGGAGACAGGTCTTCTCTCAGTGACAGTGAGTGGGCTGTAATTCAACTCGCGGGCTCAGTGCGGGTTGGTAAATGTCACAAGTCTAGGATTTTTTGGTTCTATGAAATGACGGTTTCTTCACGATGTCTTTCTTCACTTTTTTGAGAGCAGTGGTGATGAAATAAGTCTAATAATCTAATTAGAGCTGCTACAATCATGGAGTTACTTACGTATTTTGTATCACCATGGTTTCAAAATTAGACATTAACAACTCTATGCAATTTCAAAAAACTTTTCAAAAACTCTTATTGACAGATGACGAGGTGCGACCGGAGGAGATAACCCAACGGACAGAAATCTTCATACAAATGCGCAATTATGGGTCAATTAACTCAGCCTATCGCAGTACATTGCTGGACCTAGGCCTCTCCCAAGTTGCACCACAACTCCCTGTCCTTCACCTTCCGCATCCAGTCTGTCCCTGCCACCTTTTTGAGGTCGTCTGTCCATCTAGCTGGGGGTCGTCCCACACTACGCTTGCCGATATGCTACCATGAATGCACTACTGCTATACTGCAAAGCGAGGCGGTACAAAACTTAGAAGCATTGCCTCTTTAGGGGGTTACGCACGACTTTCGTACTTATTCAGAATCATGAAGATTATCGAAGCGCATACCCTTTGTGGTTTAACTGTACATAAATATCTACTGGTCATTTTCTATTACAAATAGTATTAGCGGCTTTCGAGATAATAGACTCATCTTCAAATGAAAAGGCGGCACCTCCTATGAATTCAATATTAGTTTTTACCGTACACGTAGGTAGTATAGGTACTTTTTATTTTTTTCCATCCCCATAAAGATTTACTAAGTTTTATAATTTTGTGTATGTGGTTTTGATGCTCGTTGGCAGAAGGATGATGAGAAAGAAAATATATCTTAGATTTCTCGTTCCACTATAAGGTTTACTTTTCTAAATAAATAGAAATCCAATACGCTTTTATAAACACGTCACATACACAATTTATTTTTCTATTTCATAAAAATATTCCAAGTTCTAACCGGTGTGTTGTTTGAGGCTAAAACAGGGATTGAAAACTAAACAATTTTTTGATAGTTTATTCAATGAATGCACACTATTTTTCAAACCATTGATCACGTTTTTTGGTTTAGAGAGAAATATTATTATGAAAGTAATTAACTATTGCCCGCGGCACCACCCCGGTGGAGGTCGGAAATTATCCCACGGACACAAACTACTGGGATAAAACGTAACTGATGTCCTAACCCAGGTCATGGTGAATATCTGTGTGCCAAATTAAATTTAAATTCTCTCAGACAGTAATATATTAGTATGGATGGATGCAGTAGATTATAATATTGTAGGAAGTATATAGTATGAGGAATACCCAGTACATACTACCCTACTACAAAAAATAAGATAGGTCTACTAAGTACCTATTAATGCACGGCATTTAGTACTAATTTGACGCCGTGCAATAATGGTCTCCTTAAGTCACAAGTATCGTAATGTACTATTAGTTCACAAAGCTAAGTTCCAGCTAGCCCATTATAATCTGTCTAGCCTTTTCCCTTTTTTGGGGTAGGCTTCTAGTTTAACCGGATGCAGCTGAATACCAGTATTTTACATGGAATGACTGCCTATCTGACCTCAACAACCCTGTTACTTGGTAACGCGATAGCACTTTGGCAAGACTGGTTGTCAAACTTTCAGGCTTCTAACAACCTGTGACAACTGTCAATCATAATACATGGTCACTAATGGTGACATATCCTCATACCGACCTCGGCACGCGAAACATAACCTTACCTGTTATTATTTAGCGCTAAAAATGTGCTGCCGTCCGGTTCTATACAGGAGTTTGTATAAACATATGGGATATTGTTATATTGATTTAGTCTCCACGTCAGCTGAGACTAAGATAGTTTACTGCCTAAATTGAGTAAGTTATTACAGGGTAGCGTGGGGTAACATTGATAAGGCGGCAACAATAGATGGATTCATCGAAATTAATACGTGTAACAAATATTAGCTGCAGGAAGCGATAGCAGATCCTTAGGAAGATATCTAGGAAAACAGCGGGCTAATTACATAAGACACTATCAGTAGCAATGGGTTTAATTTTAACAGTTAAACAACATTCATTGCGTTATTTACGTTGCTGAGTAGACAAATTTTTCGAACATATGCAGCAATGGATTAGCAGTAACCTACAAAATGATTCAGATTGTGATTTATAGTGTGTTACACAATTTGGGTGCAAGGTCCTATTAAAAGGCTACTAATAATAAAACCGACAATCTGACAATTTTACAAGTATCTTTCAAAGAATTTCTGCTTTATTAAATAACTAGCTGCGTCCCGGGTTTTCACCCACATAAGTTTCGATCCCGTGGGAATATCGGGATAAAAAGTAGCCTATATGTTAATCCAGGGTGTCAGCTACCTCCATTCAAAATTTTATCAAAATAGCTCCAGCCGTTTGAGCGTGAAGAGGTAACAAACATATAAACACACACACTCACAAACTATCGCCTCTATAATATTAGTGTGATGTGTTTTTTCTGATCTATTCTGTTGCAGAATTTTTTTTTGTGATCTATTCTGTTGCAGAATTTTTTTTGTGATCTATTCTGTTGCAGAATTTTTTTTTTCTTTGTAATGTATCACAATTGGTGATACTTAATTCACATTACAATGTAGCCTATTAGCTAATAGGTAATTTAAATATGTTTACTGCTAAATCACTATAATATTCTGTTGCAGTATTGTAAAATTTTATTTAACTTTTATTACTGCACCTTGTCAATTTTGACATTTTTTGAGAATTACTTATGTATTGTCACCTGCTCGAGTAGTATGAACTATCTATATTCTACCAAGAATAGACAAAGTTCTTTCTACACAATTTGACATCTCTTCCAAAGAGTACCAGTATCTCTTTTGCCTGAGCACGGGGCGACTCGCGTTTCTATGAAGGCAAAGACATTTATTATTTCCATTGCAAAAGGAGCTAGATTCTTACCTAAGTCCAATGTGATGTAGCGTCCATCAATTCCAGTAACGTGCAGCTGACAGGACACATAAGAGATGATAATAAGTGTCGTAGAGGTCTGAAATATTCTGCTTGATCGTCTTATAGACCTGAATCTCCTCTGGTACTACACCGAAGTACTATAAATAATGTACATTCTTAGTAAGTTTGGGACCTAACATATGGCCCTCACTGTTTAATGATAGTTAATCAAAAAGTACTTACACAAGTTTTAGCATTAGGTGAATAAGATTTATGTGTCGTTTCTCAGCTACGTGTAAATAATACTTAGAAATTATCCAACTTAAGTGGCAGTTGTATGTTTAGTAATTTGCAGAAACTCTCTTTAATTTATAATCAAAAACTTTTTAGATGGACTTGAAAAGAAACAAGACAAAATAGCTGAAGGTTAATTGCTTCAAAACAATCAAGGACGCCGTTCATCAACAGGCTTATTTCTTGTTCATAATTTGTATTAAAAAGCTTATCTAAAGATATGAAAACTTACGTAGGAACTTCCTGACTGATGATGTCTTTTGTGTGCTAGACTCCCGGGGCCCAGGGGCCGAGAAACTAGAGTCACAATTTTTGATCGAACATTAGACGGCAAAATTCACATAAGAAAAAAAATATTTCGCGGGCTTAATTAATTAAGGCGCCAGGTAACACTAATTGCGACTTTTCGTATAAATAAGAGACTTAAGTTGAGAATATTTTCAGACGACATCATGCAATCTGATATGAAAAAAAAAACCAAGTTAAAGCACACATTCCTGTATTGCTCGCAGGGTTAAGGCACATCTAACTTAGTTAGTCCAGCGTTTTTAGGGTTCCGTACCGCAAAAGGAAAAAAACGGAACCCTTATAGGATCACTCGTTTGTCTGTCTGTCTGTTCGTCTGTCACAGTCAATTTGCTCCGAATCTTATGGACCGATTAAGTTGAAATTTGGTACACATATGAATCTCTGTGACCCAAACACAGACGTGAAACGTAAATATATGAGTTTTGAAAATGGGAGTCATTTTTGAGGGGTAAATAGACAATTTAAAAAAAAAGTTTCGCAATCTGTACCGTGTGGTATATTAAATGAAAGGGCTTACCGTGAGGATCTCAAATGTATTTTTTTCATAATTTTAAAATAAATTGTATTAAAGTTATTTAAGACAATAGACGGAAATTTACCATTCCCCCCCTTATCTCCGAAACTACTGAGCCAAAAATTTTGAAAAAAAAATACAAAAAATAGTTCTATACCTATAGATTAAAGGAAAATTAATAAGAAGTCTATTATCTTGAAACAACATGGTAAATCTCTCAATATTGTGCGTACAAACTTACATTTTCAGTTGAAATGTATGGGAGAACATCTTTTTCAACTTCAATGTTAAGTTTGTTCTTGGGATAAATTCATTCCAACTACGGAACCCTTCATTGTGCGTGGTCCGACACGTACTTGGCCGGTTTTTTTTTATGAACCTATAAGTAGTACCTACTCTTATGAAATGATGCAGCCTCCATCAATGATGTGTTTAAAAAATTGCATGATGCAAATACAGCAAAAAAGCCGCAAACGTGAAATCCTCATATTTTTTTAAATTTTACTGTTGTGCTTTATAAAGCACTCTACTAAAGTAGTACGTACTAAATATTTCACGAACATAAAACGCCAAAAATGTTTGTGCAGCTCCTGAATATTGAAACAAATAGAATCGTCAATTTAAAAAACTGCGGCTTCTCGTCAATGAAGCGATTCATAAATAGAAATGTTACCACAACCGAAAATGTTCAAATAATCATGTAGGTTTTATTTTGCAAATTAATTGCAAAAGGTAACGGAATTGGGCAGCGGGATTGTCCGAAAGGGTTACCGCTGCCCCGGAACATAAAGGGGTAAGGAAGGAACACGGATGGGTTTTAGTCAATAAGAGATGATTTCCCATCCTTAAAAAAAAAAAAAAAGGTAACGGAATTATTTGTTGAGTCTCTCATTTGTGTATCTCACACAATCCTCAGGACTCCTCCTCCGGTTGATGGCAATAGGCTTGCCTCATGGGACATAAATATAACTGGCGAAATGTGGGTGTAATTATAGGTACACATTTTTTTTTATTGTTGAATGGGGCTCTTGACTTCGATCACTCCTGATGGAAAGCGATGGATGAGGTCTATGATGGAACGAGCGTGCCCAGAAGATGCATAAGGCATTGGAACTCCCACGAATCGACGAAACACAGCAGGCTGCTTGACGCCGACCGTAGGTGGGAGGGTGGTTACAAACCAGGCGGGCGATAGCCCTTTACCGCAAGGGAAGAATTTGAATAAGATGCGCGACTGTCCAGGATGCGCCGAGCGCTTGGTTCAGTTGAATAACTGGCGGAGCAAACTGCGCTATACACGAGGAGGCTTCTTCATGTAACCCAATTAACCTCTGTCTAACCTTTTGGGACATAAGGTGTAATGTTATGTTATGTTTGTAATCCTCATATTCCGAATCCATAACTCCATACTAATATTATAATACCTAGGAAAAGAAAGGTGAGAGGATAATTACTTCTTAATACCAAACAATTTCTTTGCGAAAGTAACTCTGTCCCCTTTCCTTTCCCCCTCCCCCTTCCCTTACCAACTTCCCTTGTTTCTTTTCATTTCTTTCCTTTCGCTTTCCTTTTTTGCTTGTCTTTTGTTTTTTTTTTAGTCTTTTTTTTTGTAACCTTTTCATGCGCGCTGGATGTCTATGGTTAGCACACAGGTAGATAGACCAGGACCTGAGCCAGAACATAGAATATGTTTTAACTCGCTAGTAAGTTCCCGTGGGATAATTTTTGACGTCCGCGTCCGCAAAAGCTACCAAACAAAATACCAAATTACATTTTGGAACGTAAATCTAAATAACGAGTGGAAAGCCGTCATAATGTAGCAATACTAATAAATAAGTATTAATACGAGCAGCTCTCGAGTTCTTTACGAGTTTGAATACGTACGCTAATTGCTGATTAGATGTGGGAATTGGGTAAAAGTTGCCAGTTGAAGTATGTAAAATTTGGCACGTGTCGCTTAAGCACGAATTCTCTAGCGAGCGATTGCACACAAACTGAGTTATTGTTAAATTACTTCAATCAGTATAATAATAATAATAATTTATCATTTTATTCTCTCTTCACAAAGCTGACTTAAAGTTAATGGTACAAAAATGTCTCAACTGTATCCCACCTTTGTGAGAGACTGGTGCCTGATATAGGTTTATGGGAAAAACCTGTGTTACAGGTCACCAGGCCCCCTCCACGGCTGGAATTAGCTTTTACAGAGATACCGTGTAAGAGTCGAAGTCAAAGAATATGCATAAGAAAAATAAAAACTAAGTAAGACTTAAACAATATGTATAACACAAATAAAAGAAGTAATATCAATAAAAAATACCTACCTATAACTCTGCAGAAGTTGTTGACTCATGTTGTGAGACGATGTGTGAGGGAGTGTTAATCTTGTGTGTCATCAATTGGCTGCCTCGGCTTATTTTTAATTATTTTATTTTTGGATTGTTGTTTAGTTAAGTACTATTTGCTGTACTCTGAACGCTCTTAACACGTACGTCTTTTTTATTTTATTACATCGTTCTCACATAGGTATAATTATAAATTCAACATTAATGATGTAACTAATATTTTTGTAAAAATATAATTTAAAAGTGTCCATGGAGTTTCTTGCCCGTTCTTCTCCATAGGTACCTACGCTTTGGAATGGGCAACTAGCTTCATATTTTCTGACTGACCGACTTCTTGACAATTCAAAAGTGCCTGTAAATGGTTTAATTGAAATAAATGCTTTGGGTTTGAGTTTGTGAAGTGTTGGACAAGTAGGAGATGTATGTGAGTAATTCAAATGAGCAGTGTATCAGTGGGACATACATACGTTCTATTTTTTTAATTAATGTTACTAATTTATGAATTTTTATTTTTACTTATTTTCTTATCAATAAAATAGGAAAATTCATTTAAAACAGTTCTCAACTGTCCAATTACTTTAAAATGGCTTGTTTTGCTGGTAAACACAAGAAATTACACTTGAAATTGCAACACACAACAAAAACCCGTCATGGCGGTAAACTGTCATTTTGATTGATTAATGACGTTTGATATGTTTATTTCTGTGGAGGAAACCACACAAGAAAGTCGAAGTCCTTACAACACAAGCCGGGTAACAGTCCAAAAACGAAAGCTAGGTAAACAGATGGGAAAGAAACGGTATGAAATCCAAAAAAAGAAAGCGAGGTTGTTAAAAAGAACTCCAGAAACTCAAAACAAAACGAACACAATCACGACCGACGACAAGACGAAAGTGACTGAAGTGACACTTTTGTGACAGCTAACAGTTCTATTTCTATGATCAATGGTTAATTGTCCTTGTTTTTAAGCACAGAGTAACTAAATCGGTGAGACGCCATGTTGAAAGTCGATAAAAATAATTGATAAGTATCAATTCACTACCAGAACAGTATACATTTAATTGAATTATCTGTATTTTTCCTGAATTCTATGGATTTTTCTCTTTCTTTTGAGTTACTGTACATAGACCTGGCCCATTTTGAAACATCTCCTTTGAACTGCCTTTGCCCTGCAGTGGGAGAGAAACAAGCTGCTACAATTAAATTTTAAGTCAGTTTGGGAAATGGTTGTATTGTTAATCATACCTATTTATTGAAACAGAATTTATAAAATGAAATTTTTACTTGGAAAAATCTCCGAGTAAATTCAATCACTGCCATATTTTATATACGGAAATATACAATTCATGTTTCGGTTTCCAGAACTGTTAGGAGTAACTACAAATATTTATAGAACATAGCTGCGTCCCGCGGTTTCACCCGCGTAAGTGTCGATACCGTGGGAATATCGGGATAAAAGGTATCCTATGTCCTTCCCCGGGATGTAATTTATCTCTCTGCCAAATTTGATCGAAATCTGTTCAGTGCTTTAGGCGTGATAAGGTAAGATACAGACAGACAGACAGAGTTCCTTTCGAATTCATAATATTTAGTATGGATAGATTGCAACAGTGATAGAAATGTATAATTTTCAGAAGTTACAAGAGAATATTTAGGTAATTAAGTCAACGCAAACCTTTTTACACAGACGTAAAAATTTTCTCCGAGTGTAGGATTTCCTCACGAGATTTTACTTTTAAAGCGCATGATAAATGGTCCTTTGTCCGAAAATTGCATCGGTATATCTCACTCACATTTTGGTCCCTAGGTTAAAATAAGCCACCTTACTGCCTCTTGTGGGTATCGTTAAGAAAAATATTTCAGATGGGCAC
This sequence comes from Gortyna flavago, assembly GCA_963669345.1. Taxonomy (NCBI): domain Eukaryota; kingdom Metazoa; phylum Arthropoda; class Insecta; order Lepidoptera; family Noctuidae; genus Gortyna; species Gortyna flavago. The sequence goes on from OY770135.1 coordinate 13,987,959, forward strand.
CAAGGGTAGAAACCTCTTCCTGTTGAAAATATGTATCTTACTGATAAATTCAGTATACCAAACCTTGTAGAAGTCATAGGAACTAGGAACCCAACCAAACCTCGTTGAAGTCATAGACCAGCTTAGCGCTTGTTCAGCAAAATGTGTGGAACCATTAATTATATTTATAAACTTTTAAGTATCACAATTTATGGAAAAATAAAGATATTCGTATTCATATCAATTTCAGTCAATAATTTCCTCACGATGTTTTCCTTCTCCGTAATTCCCTCAAAGGTTGACAAGACGATGCTGCTAGACGAACTTACGAACGCTCCGAAAAAGTTAAGCCAAATTATATAATTACATCTCATTCAATTAACTGTAAAAGCTCCACAAAGAGCCAAAAAACAAAAGAAAAACGAAAACGAAACACATCCGCGAAACGAAACAGTAGTATGCACCCCGCGTACTAGTTTATTCGAGCAATTAGGTAGTAGAATGTATTTTTCTCCCTAGAGTGAACCTACAAAATATACATAGTAGAAGATTTTACGTTATGCTCCTACATTATAAATTGGCTCTTCCATGCCCTCCTTTGGGGACGGCATAAGCGAAAGCTATGTTCCGACCATTATTCTAAAGATATGCGAATCTTGGTAACAGAAATGTTTTGATAAGGATGTGAGTTACGAGTGTGCGTAGGTACGAGTAACTGCTTCAAAGACAAAAAATGAAGGAAATCGTTCAGAATTTGTTTATGTTGTCCGTCTGGCCTGCATTGCGTCTGCATTTTGAGTCGGGAGTCGGATTGCCAAAAATTCTTTGTTTTTTACAGCGGAGATGGCGCGGTGTAATAGACTGAGAAGAAGATCAGAAAGTAGGAAGAGATTAAGAAGTTTCTAATCAATGATCCTTATCTAACTTGGATCCTTCTTTTCTACCGGTACCTGAATGGGATCCACAATATTTTTTTAAACAGGCTTTCACACCTTTTTTCCATGGACAGAACAGAACATCACCAGATGGACAATTCCCGTATTTTTTAAAAAGATTCGGATTCTAATCTCAGTGTCAATCTGTCAAAAATATTTCTAATTTACCTACATTATGACCAGTTTTTGACATTTGTTTGTCGTTGAGGTGAGACTTCGATTAGATTTTGAACGTTTTTGATTACAAGAATTGGCCTTTTGATCCTTACGTATACTCTTTTTGTTTTAATATTTTTTAAATTTCAAAACAGCGATGCGGACGAGTGCCTCGACGCCTACGTGTCATTTTGTTTTAGTGTTTATTTGTATAGTTAATTATTAGTATTTTAATTTAGTACCCAGTGTTTTAAGTTTTGTGAATTTCAAAATACTCGTATAATTCTTATTTTGGGTATAGTCGGCAATCCTACGATTCGTCTCCCCGCATCAAAATAAACAAAAGTGAACACCGTTATTTATGCTCTGCCTTCCCGAGAATTTCATGCTTGGTCAAGTTAAACCTTGTCTTGTACCGATTTTCTGGTACGTAGCGTATCAAGCTTCCCGTCTGTCATGTGGCCGAGGAAGGCGTTTTGTGAGACAGACTGTGTACTGATTCTTGTGAACGGATACATACGAATTTGTCGTGTGTGAGATGGGGTTTGTTTCATTTACTTATATATGTACTATAAATAAATATGTCAGTCTAACAAAAGGAAGTTGGGAGTCTCATTTACTACGAGAAAAGTTTTTGGTAATATTGACTATTTTAGTTCTTTTGTACATAGTTGGTCTGATAAATTTTTCTTTAAATTTTCTAATTTTTTTGCTGACAATTTTTTTTCAAAATCTGTAAGTGCCGATTACAATTTCTCAAAAAGTTGAAGACAATCTCCTAAAACCGTTTTCGTGTAGCTACAATTACTGCCCCGGCTCAAAAATCCAATTTGAATATAAGCGTAGTCGCTTATGTTCAAAATTGGGATGATTCTTCTCAGTTGAAAAAAGCTATGTTATGGGAAAAAAGGCTCTGGTGGAAGGATTGCCGGGTCAGCAAGGATGGGACTGACTTTTCAACTGCCATTCGTTTATTTTGATTGATTTAATGGGTCCAAATAAACATGTGTGGATCAATAACGTCTAACTTATAATGTTATTGAAGCAAAATATTCAGAAATACAACATAAACTCACGTCTTTTTCCCATAGGGGTTTGCAGAAACTACAGAACGCCACCTGATACGATCACACTAACAGTACAAATGGCTTCATTTTGACAGTTCAAAAACATTCAATACGATAATTACTTTGCTGAGCAAACAAATAATTCGAACTAATGAAGCAATGGAATAGGAATATATGTCAAAATGATTCAGATTGTCATTAATAATCGTAATTAAGATGCTGGTCATACACGCACGCCGGTCGCGAGTACTGCGCAAAGGATCAATAAAATTGGGCTCAATTCAACCTTTTAAAACAAAGATATACAATGTGTTAATGAAATAACCCAAAACCTGAAACTAGTTTGTTTAGAATCGGCAGCAAAATCGAATACAATAATTTTTAATATAGGTTATTTTTTTTCCAAAAAAAAAGTGTGATGAAAAAATTTGAATCAAACTCAAACTCAAAGCATTTATTTCAATTAAACCATTTACAGGCACTTTTGAATTGTCAAGAAGTCGGTCAGTCAGAAAATATGAAGCTAGTTGCCCATTCCAAAGCGTAGGTACCTATGGAGAAGAACGGGCAAGAAACTCCATGGACACTCGTTTAAATTATATTTTTACAAAAATATTAGTTACATCATTAATGTTGAATTTATAATTATATGTGAGAACGATGTAATCAAATAAAAAAGACGTACGTGTTAAGAGCGTCCAGAGTACAGCAAATAGTACTTAACAAAACAACAATCCAAAAAAAATAAATTAAAATAAGCCGAGGCAGCCAATTTATGACCAGCCCCAACTGACGGCGCCCGTTCACGAACATGACGCATAGATCAGCACCATTCAGCTCAACCATTTTGAAGGGAGCTAAATGATCCAACACACACGCCACCGTCAGCGAGACATTTTAGTGTGCATGACATACTATCAGCCGCCAGGGCACATTCAAGTCAATGAAAGACATATTATTACCCGGTAAATGGTAGCTCACATAGAACTCACATCTGTGCTATGAAATTATACAATACAAAGGAAATTGAGTTTATACAATGCAAATATAGTCCCACAATCTTCAGCAGCTCCAACAGTATGTTCAAGTGTTAATCAATTAGTTGTGGTTGTGGAGCAGGACCAGCATTGATCCAGGCATCTTTATCAACGATGTAATCCCCTATTTTATAATATGCCTGCCTGCATATAGTGTGCGTTTTATACAAGACTTGAATTTTGTCTCATTCAGTTGAAGAATGTGGGGAGGTATTTTATTATAACATTTTAAACAGTACCCCATAAAAGATGAGTCTACTTTAGCCAATCTGAAACCTGGTTGAACTAGTAGGTCCCTATTTCTAGTAGGTACTATAATTATGTCTGTCACCTCTTTTACTAAAAAGATGTAAATTTTTCCTTACATACATGATGTTTTCGTAGATATATTGACAAGGCACCGTCATGATCACTTTTCTATTCCAAAGCAAAACATACGCATTATTTAATAACAGAAGGAGGGGGGGATTAACCTCAAACGACAGAGCTCCCGTGTCAACGAACGTTTGACAGCGGCGCGGCAATAGAGCTACGAATCTGTAGCGCCACAACAACATTTACAATAATTTATGAAAATAAATAATTATACGTCATATCAATTTATTAATATAAAAATCGGTTGGGGTGTCCGAGGTTTTGGGTTATTTCATTAACACATTGTATACATATCTGAAGATCTCTCGATCTCGCCACGTCAACTGATTTTTGTCATCATCTGCTTAGCCTTTTCCCAACTATGTTGGGGTCGGCTTCCAGTCTAACCGGATGCCGCTGAATACCAGTATTTTACATGGAGCGACTTCCTATCTGACCTCCACAACCCAGTTACTGGGTAATACGATACCCCTTGGTAAGACTGGTTGTCATGACTTTCGGGCTTCTGACTACCCGTAACGACTGTCGAAGATCCACGAATGACAGCCGGGACCAACGGCTTAACGTGCTTTCCGAGGCACGGAGGGGTCTCGATATGTAAAGATGGTCACCCATCCACAGACCAACCGCGGCAAGCGTAGCTTAACCTGATCGATCGACTTGTGCGGCTGTTATTATTTAGCCACGGGCCCCTCTGTTAACGAAGCCATCAATCATATTTAATTATATTATTTTAGTTTTAGCATTATAATCAAAATTCAACTTTTCGTAACAAAATCAATCATCCTTTACACTGATATTGAAAACAAAGCTTAAAATACTTGATAATTGAAGCACAATCTACCACCGAATGAATTCGGTATACCTAGTTTTTGGCACGGGTCATTGCAATTTAAACTGTGGGTCAATGGTTATAAAGTCAAATGACCTCCGATCGTGATTTGCAGCAACTGTAACTAACATATACGTACAGTCACGAGCATAAATTCTCCTAAAGTATTGATAGAAATTTTATGGTGTTACAAACATAAAGGTCAAGTAAGGTTAAGCTACGCGTGCCGAAGTCGGTTCGTGGATGGGTTTTATTCATATTTGATGGGGATTCATAACATATCGAGACCCCTCCGTGCCTCTGAAAACATGTTAAGCCGTTGCCAGTCGTTACGGGTAATCAGAAGCCTGAAAGTCTGACAACCAGTCATACCAAGGGATATCGTGGTACTCAGTAACTGGGTTATGGAGGTCAGATAGGCAGTCGATTCATGTAAAATACTGGTATTCAGCTGACTGGAAGCCGACCCCAAAATAGTTGGGAAAAGGCTAGGCAGATCGATTGACTATTATAAAACAGGTCTTTTCTCAAAGTTTCAAGCGTTATTTCACGAGATAATTGATATTTAATTTAGCGTCAATCAATCAACTCATCCTGTCGCAATCCACTGCTGGACGCCTTTCCCAGGCGGCGCCACAACACCCTGTCCTCCGCCTTAAACATATTCTAGTCTGTCTCAGCCACCTTCATAAGGTCGTTCGTCCATCTAGCTGGGGGGCGTCCAACTCTTGCCGTAATTAAGCGTGAGTGCAAGGCATTTGTGCTCGTGACTGTACCTACCTCTAATAACTCAACTTAGTCGAACTATATTCAGGCGGCCACTTCGCAGATATTAACTAACTTTACTCATCTACGATGTCCGTCTAGGTAGGTATCTATGCTTCTATACTGATCTGTTCAAGCTTATCTGCTTTGAGATCAAAACTGATAATATATTGATTAACCCAAGTTAATCAGTATATTAATAGTTTTGATCTAAGTTAAGTCTAAGTAAGTTGGGTCTAAGTTTGCCCTTGCCAATAAGGGCAGATTTCGTTGTAAAAAATTGAACAAAGAAAAATGAGATTAAAAAAAAAATTGTGATAGAAGAGGGGACACCCCTCCTGACAAATTATTTATTTTTCTTAAAAATAAAGAATTATTTATTTCTTCCTTTAATTAAAACGGTGTAAAAACAATTACAAAAATTAAAGACTGTACACATACACTTATAAGAGAAAATATAAAAGTAACGAAATTCGCATAAACGTGACGCGTCCTTATTTTACTCTCAATTTTTGTCCAATAATTATCGAATCGTTGTCTAAAGAAGTTTCACTTAAAAAATCTTTCGCTCTGGATTCTCTTTGCGTTTATTTTGTTGCAACTGTGTCTATAGTAAACTCTGCAGTTTGGTAAGAACAACTTTGAGAGGGAGGCTAACAGAAGAATTCAGCTGGGCTGGGCAGCGTTTGGGAAGCTCCGTCGAGTCTTCTCGTCGCGTATTCCACAGAGCCTAAAGACTAAGGTCTTCAATCAGTGCGTCCTGCCAGTTATGACTTACGGAGCCGAAACGTGGACACTCACGGTACGGCTGGTCCACAAATTCAAGGTCGCTCAGCGAGCTATGGAACGGGCTATGCTTGGAGTCTCTCTGAGGGATCGAATCCGCAACGAGGTGATCCGGCAGAGAACCAAAGTTGTCGACATAGCTCACAGAATAAGCACGCTGAAGTGGCAATGGGCCGGCAATATAAGCCGTAGAACCGATAACCGTTGGAGTAGACGTGTTCTTGAGTGGAGACCGCGAATCGGTAAACGTAAGGTGGGACGCCCTCAGGCTAGGTGGAGCGACGATCTTCGCAGGATGGCTGGTAGCAGCTGGATGAGAGTTGCCGAAAATCGAGTTGAATGGCGTGCAATGGGAGAGGCCTATGTCCAGCAGTGGACTGCTATATGCTGCTGATGATGATGATGTGTCTATGGTATGTAATTTATGTGGTCATAAATTCAACTCTAGAGTATCTACTTATATAGTTTTGGCTTGACGAGATTTTCAAGTATAGTTCAGCTAGGGTTAATTTTAGAAAATTATATTTTTTGGCGCCATCAGTAGGATGGATTTTATTTATTCTCATCATGACTGTTACATATGAAGAATTACAAGCTTTTGAAGCAAAAAATATGCACCTTGTCTTACACCCAACCTTACCTCTAAATATAAGTAAGAAGTAGGTACATTCACATACAAGAAAAAGAAAGAATTTTTTTTTTTTTTTTATTTATTTTATTTATTTATTAAAAATCTCCCTACCACTATCATTACAGGTTTATACCTAATGCGATAGCGTGGTCTTAAAATTAATGTAACTTACAATTTAAAACTATGAATAACGTTAAAAACTAATTGTATAAGTACCAAATTCCCTAAATAAAATAAAACAAAATAAAATAATATAAAAACAACAACATTCTTAAATACTACTCTAATCTACATTATAACATAAAATGAACATCAGTATCTTTGCGAGTTCACTCAAATGGCATGTAAATACATCGATCTTCACGTGAAGTTCGTTAATTAGCCGAATAGCGCGGGTCAATGGTGTTTTGGCGAGAATTGTATATTTAACACAAATAACGCACATTACAAAAAAAAATACGCAATACTTAATCACATACTAAAACAAAGAACCCAAAAAGCCTCGTATTCAAAACCTTAACATTTGAGAATGCAAGAAAGATACTTTATCCAAGACAAAGCTAACCGTGATGAAACTCGTGAACGTGATTAAATATTCAACTACACAGGATGGTTACGAATTTAAGATACAAAGTAGGTACAAGGCTCAAATTATGTCGCCGCGGCCGGAGACTCGAGGGTTATGAAATTATCACACTTTTCCGTCAGTATTCTCCGAATTCTCAACGCTTTCTGCCGAGTCGATGACGTAGAGACAGACGTGTCGGTGACGTAGAGAGGGACGTGTCGGTGACGTAGAGAGGGACGTGTCGGTGACGTAGAGAGGGACGTGTCGGTGACGTAGAGACGGACGTGTCGGTGACGTAGAAACGGACGTGTCGGTGACGTAGAAGCGGACGTGTCGGTGACGTAGAGACGGACGTGTCGGTGACGTAGAGACGGACGTGTCGGTGACGTAAAGACGGACGTGTCGGTGACGTAGAGACGGACGTGTCGGTGACGTAGAGACGGTCGTGTCGGTGACGTAGAGACGGACGTGTCGGTGACGTAAAGACGGACGTGTCGGTGACGTAGAGACGGACGTGTCGGTGACGTAGAGACGGACGTCTCGGTGACGTAAGGACGGACGTGTCGGTGACGTAGAGACGGACGTGTCGGTGACGCAGAAACGGACGTGTCGGTGACATAGAGACGGACGTGTCGGTGACGTAGAGACGGACGTGTCGGTGACGTAGAGACGGACGTGTCGGTGACGTAGAGACGGACATGTGGGTGACGTAGAGACGGACGTGTCGGTGAAGTGGGGTGAATGGCGGTTTTTCAATGCGACTGTTTTTTCAGAGGCATCCCTCAGCTCGCTGCGGAATCGTACCTTTACTTTCTGCATAATTTGACGAACTGCACTTTTGGCAATATAAACTTTGACAAAACGAAACTTTGACTGAAAATGCTCTTGACGAAGTACAATTTTGACAAAAACTACTTTTGATCAAACACACCCTTGACCGACCGCCCCGAACTCGGTACAACTACATTTCGCCAGTTATATTTAAAAAAAAAATGGGGGAAGACCCTATTGCCATCAACTGGGGACAAATCCAGACTCCGGGCTACCGCTGAGAAACTTCCTCATGATGACATGACCTGTCAGGGTTGCGGGTTGTTCGAAAGAGACCCCGTGGCCCCTGACTGAAGGAACACAGGTGTTTTATAGGCAGTAAGAGTCTGACACGCCCTCTCGCTCCGTCCAGAGCGGGAGAAGTTGTTTGATAATTTCCCAACAAAAAAAAAAGGACCTCATGATCAGCAGTAGCACTTGCGGCCACTAGGTACCGAAGCAGTCAACATCAGAACTCATCAAATAAAAATCTTACAGCACAGACGCGCTATCGATTTGACCAATGAGGCTTAAACAAGAAAAGTACCTGAGCAATCCTATATTCCCCAGCTTGAACCACTGAGCCGAATCAAATATATCATCTAGAAAATGTTATACCAATCCCGAAAGGATAAATTACCTAAAGATAGTCTATCTTGAATCCTAGAACAAAAGCAAAACTATTTACCAAATCAACGAGACCATATTTACGGGCTCGTTAATTTTGTAAATCGTTTTTCTACATAACATACATTAAGTAGATACCCAGTCAAAATAAATATTCCCATAAAATGATTACAATATTAGATATTAGTACAAAAGTTTCGTTAGCTTGTTTGATAAGATAACACATAGACACGGCTTAGTACTGGTGATAAGGAAGCTTCTATGTTGGGTCATTGTGTGTTGTGGGATACAGACCCCTGATTTATGTTAAGTTTCATTGATCTTGGCAGCAAACAAGGCTGTTAGTGGTCAAGGTAGAAAAAAGAGCATTACAAAATGTATTTCCGTAATGTTAAGAAAGATATTGCAGAAAAATAATACAGGGTGGAGATTTAGTCACGTGTGTCAAACGGGTAATTGTACCCGTCATTTTAAACAACTTTCGTTCCTTACCAAGGGGTATCGTATTACCCAGTAACTGGGTTGTGGAGGTCAGATAGGCAGTCGCTCCATGTAAAATACTGGTATTCAGCTGCATCCGGTTAGACTGGAAGCCGACCCAAACATAGTTGTGAAAGGGCTAGGCAGATGATGACTTCTCGTTAGTCGTTATCACGGTAGTCACTCCCTTTCTAACCATATCATCTTTCCCATACAAGGAATAACGCTCGAAATTATTGGGTCTTAAGAGTCTTCAAACAAGAACGTTGAAATATGTGTCATAAAATAACATAGCTGAACAATATGATAAGCCGCAAATTTAGTTACTTCGTCTGTGACGTCAAAAATGCAAAAATTTATTCAACGTTATCCAACCCCACCTGAACCAAAGCCACAGCCTAAACACGAAACACGTGCCCAGAATCCTGTAAATAAATTTACTGAATCCATGTCGTCACTGTGTCGTAAAAGTAAGTTCCCTTTACTTGAACATACTCGTACAATAGCAACAAAATAATATTGCGCTACGTCAGAACAACAAAAGAATATGAGATTTTTCCATTTTTCATTTCAATTGTACTATAAATAAACATCTGAATTTGCAAAAAGAGAACTACATATATTATATGCTGTCTTCAGAATATTATAAAGCTTTTAGCTCTAATGCAGACGGTTTATTTTAATCGGTCCAACAACTGCTGACTAGTCTTTGGACTCTAAAGAATCTCTAAAGTGTAAGAGTTGAGAGCTGGTATCTCATTTCGAACTGATAACGAAGATCACGTATTTTTTTCTGCTAATTCAAACGTATTTATTAATAATCAATTTTTGTACAAGAAAAGATTTGACGATGACCTCCAAACTAGGTATTTTCCTGTATCTTGAGGGTCAGAATTGCGACATTTACAGAGTGAGACACACTATGATTATTGCAAGACATAAACTAAAATCAATAAAAATGAAACACTTCAAAATTTACATTGCCATCAGCTTTAGATCAAACAAAGCTAAATATTTTTATTTTTTTTATTAATGTTCAAAATGTATATCGCAGAGCTTAAATCATTATATACTAAAAACCACAGAAGCCTATGATGGCTTGGAATATTATTTGATAATATCGAAACAAAATATAAATCAACAAAAATCTAATTATTTATATTATTAAGAAACTCATACTTACTCGTGTGATTATGAGTTGGAGAGTGTGAGTGTGTTTGGATATATGTTTTTACTCTCGTGTTGCATTCATTTGCAGCATCTATTTCCAGGTTTTAACAATATATCATCGTATGCCTAGTCTTTTCTCAACTCTGTTGGCGTCGAATTCCAATCTATTCTAATGCAGCTGAATACCAGTATTTTACATTTAGCGACTGCCAATGTGACCTTTACAACCCGGTTACTAGGTAACACGATATTCTTAGGTAAGATGGTTGTCAGACTTTCAGGCTTCTGACGACCCGTAACGACTGTCAGAAATCTACATATGACAGCCAGGATCAACGGCTTATCGTGCTTTTCTGACAATAGTCACTGGCAATCAGATAGATAAGTTCTAGGACGCTTGCACTGGATTAATGGTCTCTTTCACCGATTTGTTGGTCCGTTATTTTACTTGGTCGTGTGTGCGTTCACTTAGTGTTCTGTTTGAGTAAATTTTAACCCCCTAAGGAATGCGACGTCGTCTCGTTTACTCTTTGTTTCGGAAATAGAAACAAATGACTGACTGAACGTAATTAATAAGTAAAGCCAAGTGCTTAAAAGCGGAGTCCGAAAGATTTCCGAGCTTTTCAATCACGAAACAGAAAGGATCTAACTCTGAGCTAACTTGAATTAATGCTTGAACTAGATATTCGCTGAATCACAGTACAGTTTGTTTAACAAAGCGCTTTTTATCGCTTTTAGCGAAAAGACCGGTGTCATCCCTTGTAAAATTTCTATATTTATATCTGTAATATTTATGGCGTACATATTTTACAATTCGGCATGCAAACATTTATATTATGGGGATATGTTGAAAAAAATGTGGATTTTCTATTTCGTGTAACTTGTCAAGTATGTAGAATAGGGATTTAATATTTTGGTATATGTTTTTTGACTCTTTGGTCTAGTATCGTGTAAAAGGAATACACGATTCAATGAATTTGTCTCGATAAACAAATGCAAAGTTATATTTAGTTTTTTACATTTTTCGACATCACGGCGTAACACTTAAGATTTATCCAATGGAATTTACTTTAAATCATAGAGAATTTATCATATCAAAGTTTACTCAAAGTACTTTTAAATTTAATAAATTTCAAATTTAATATTAAAACAGTAAAATAATAACTAATATCTAATTAAATAATCTTATTAATTAATCTATATGTACACTTTTTGTAAACTTATTATTTCTATTTTTTTTATTAATAAAAATAACAAAATTAAATCCTAACTTAACTAAAACTATACAGAAACTAAAATATAGCGTCGAAAAATTCATCGGCATCGCTGTCGACTGGCAATGTACCCAAGAGACTGGCGGCATTACCACGTTGTATGGCAATGCTTAGCCAAATGCAAGCCAGCCCTGGGTCACGGGAAGTGTCAACCAGCCAAATCAAATTTAATTCATTTATTTTGTTAAAAAAGGAGTAAATTCGTTTTGGCACATACGTCGTTTTATTCCTTCACTCTTATTTTGCGTTTCAAAAGTAATTGCATCACTTTTGCTCGCTTAGTAAGTTTTCAAAGATTTTAGATTTTCGAGGTAGCGCGTAGCGCCTTAACATTCACTTATATTTAACCAAAAGCCAGATCCATCAATCCAGACAGAGCAATTCAGGCAATTCTTTTCTCTGATAAAAATACTCAATCACACTATAGTAGGTACGTTTTATCCAAAAAAAATGTACGTAGTCTTAGTACTCTTAAACAACTTAACTTAACAAAAAAATGTTAGTACTCTTAAACAGCACTGTTGTCAAGTCTTTTAACCACTTGGTTATTTATTGTACATAATTGGGGTATCAAAGTAGTTTGACACGTTAATGGACATAATTTACTATTGTCACGCCTTTATCTTGGAAATTCATCAGCTAGACATTTAAAATGACTTAGATTTTGCTTTACAAACATAGCTACTTCGAAAATATACCTAAATACAAGGAAATGTCAAGATATTGTACTGCTTAAAATAATGATTGTAAATGTCTGTAGTTTAAAATACTGTATTGAAATACTTACTTTAAAAAATCTAATACGAGAATAATTTAATTCATGTAAATCTCTTGATTTAGGCGTCTCTGTGTTTTAGAATCAACGATAATCTAAAACGCTTTAGTATGTATGAAACGTCAAGTCATAAATTGAATATAAAATATACCGTTTATATAAAAACGTTTTCATTTTATTTTATATACTGCTGAGAATATTTTCTCTTGAACATTTATTCGAGATTTATATAAAATCTTTATGATTCTGATCACTGACGGCAATTCGTCAAATAAAATTCTGTGAACTTCATTGTATCTTTATCTTTGATCGTTTGTCTCTCTTTGGCATTTAGTTATCTATCGAAGAGATTCCAATTTAATTTGATAGCACATAAATATTGACTTGAAATATAAATCAAAGTAATTAATTACCTTTTTGTAAACGATTAAATTCATGTGAAAAGCTTTACAAGTGATTGCGTTTTTCAGTGATGACATCTTGTAGACGTTCAGATAAAGACCTTTACAGTTTACTGAATTAAAATTTATTGATACTTAGATATTGCGAACCAATTATTTCGGTAGAAGTCAATTTTGCTTATACAAATTATAAATCAAAGTCTCTTTTCGTAACTGGTCTGTCTGTGTGATCATGTTGTTCTTCAAAACTATGCAACGGATTTTTATGCGGAGTGTACCATCATTTAAAGAATTTATTCCGGAAGGTTTATATGCATTAAAACATTAATATTAAACTTACATATAAAAAGAAATCTCCACGTTTTAAGTGGTAAAAACCATGGGAAGCAGGGGTGGGTCACTAGTTATAAATACCTACATTAGCTTCTGTCCAAGACTTCGTTCGCGTAGAAGACTTTTTTTTAAACTCTCTCGGTCCCCGACCCGACGCGTCGCATTGCATCGCCGGCCCGCGCTATTACCTACTTCGTTATCGCTTAGCGTTCTTTCTGCCTTTTTCCCTTTTTGCTCGGCTCTTAAGGTCATAGCGTGATATTAAACAGCCTATAACCATCCTCAAGAACTGGGCTATCAAATGCAAAAATAATGTTTAAATTCGACAGGAAGTTCCAGAGATTAGCGCGTTTAAACAAACTCTTCAGCTTTATCATTAGTACTTATAGAAGATAAATAGGTCAATAGCGATAGATATATACCCCTCTACGCTCCACCCAGCTCCAGAGCTGGATACAGAGTACCTATACTAAACATAGATAAAACTTATATAGATAAACTACTAAAACTTACAGATAAATAGTGCTATGTCTTACTTTAATTTCTCTCTCATAGAACTACTATGTTATGTGTTACACACACTAGTTAATTACTTTGAGAACTCCGTCCTGGGTTTCCAACTAGATCCCGAAGTACTAAGTCCCCTTTACCGTACAATACAAAGTGAATAAAAACTAAAGCAAGTAAAGGATTAGGACTTTGTGGACGAAAGTAGACCTTATTAGTATGGATTGGCAATAGTCCAAGTAAGACTAGGGTTACCATTTCCAAATTTGAAAAGTGCTAGCCAGCAAGAAGTTTAAAACCTCTTTTTATCGTTTTTATTCTTCTTTCATCATCAGCATTATCATTTCAGCTGAAACATGAAAGACATCCACTTCTGAACATAGTCCACCTCCAAGCATCTCCGTTTCGACCGGTTCTGTACTTCTCGCATCCAACGGGTTCCTGCGGCCTTCACGGTCATTCTTGTGGGAGGCCTTCCACCGCTGTCTTCAAGTGCGTGGTTGTCAATCCAGAACATTTTGGCCCCATCAGCCATCTGTTCTGCGAGTAATGTGCCCTGTCCACATTCTTCTTTATTTTTTGCATCTTATTTTGTTTTTGTTCTTTATGTGCCATCTCATGTATGCACAAAGCAAAATAAATATGTTATGATATTTTTATTATTTGTTTGCATAAAACTAATGAACATTCGTGATATAAAGCCGGCCGTTTTCAAAAAAGTCCGGACATTTATGATTTTTGTTTTTTCAGTTATCGTTTTTCTTTTTCATATTTTCTACTAAGTCACCGTATGTCTAAAAATCTGGACAAATGACAAGGCCACGCAAAGTCCGAAAAGGAGACCAAAAAGCTGGACATGGCCCGGACAAAACCAGACCGATGGCAACCCTATAATACGTAAGACGGATTTGTCTTGAAACCTATAAGCATACTTTGTCGTAGGTAGAATAGCCTTTTTCGGCATTGTTGTAAACTTAAGACTTTATAGAACATTGTAGGGGTCTAATACCCCTATTATAATGTGATAGAGGTACGAATAAGTAATTACTTATTCGTAGTGATAAAGCCATCATTGTTCTAATGTGAGAGAAAGATGGAGATATACAAGAACAAAGGACCATCCCTTTTTCACAACGCAACTTTCCAAAAAATGGCCCCTGCACAGCGCACGATTTTTAAGAAAAGCCAATTACATTATTTTACATTAAAATGCTTACAAGTTAACCAGCTACTTAGGTAATTATAACTAAGCATCAAAGAAGGTGGGTTGACTATTATTTTTGGCTTTATTTTTAAAATATATCATTATCATTATTTAAATAGCTTTTTATTGAAGCGAAAAAAAAACACATTAAATTTTTACTCTGAAGTCTCTATTATGTATATTGAAACCAAATACATACAGCTTAGAGACGAATATTTAAAGGGTAAAGAAAAAAAAACATTCACATTACACATACAAAATTAAACTCGCTGAGTGTAATAATGAAATGCCATTTTCACTAGATGTTTATTCTTCTTTGAAGAGGAATGAAAGGCAAAATAGATGCATATGATAAACTTTTATGTATGTAGACTTTTGTATTCAAATGTAGATATCGAATATTGATTTTATGATAAAACTTGCCTTTGGTACGACCTTTACTGCAGTATGGAGTTTAAAGTTTTATTGTGGAAAGATACTTGAATTTATGACTGATCGCGCTATATTTTCATACAAAAATTTGCAAAAGTAATTTTATAAATTCTAGGTGATAGAGGTTTATTGTAGTGACTAACACTTTTTTCGATGTTAAAATCCTTGTTTCCATTTGATGTTGCTTACACTTAAAGAAATATTAACTTTGAGCAGTTGTAAATTAAGTTGATTTCAGAATGCTTAAGTACCTACTTACCAATAAAAATGCCTTGAACATTATTTAAGTTGTAGCGCAAAATTAACTTTAAAATACAATTCGGTCTAGTAAGTAGACCTCAATCATTTATAGAACTAATAGTTTCAGCACAAAACAGCCCAAGTTATGCTTCAGAGCCATGCCCTTAATAAAAGGCCCTTTGACTTTGAACACTTGAGCACTGAACGTGTTTAGAATTTGAAACTACCGGGTGCGGTTACGGAACTGTCATGATTTTGGTACAAGCTGTCACCACCGCTAAACAAATCTAATTTACCTTTGTAACAGTCTTTTGTAATATTTTCGAATATGTTTATATTTTATCAAATTACAGCTGATTGTGGGCTGGCCAAACAATGTAATGCCGCATAATCTAGGTTGCCTCTAGATTTACTAGAAGTAAGGCTAAGCGCGCACTACTAATTTTATCGTTGCGAAGAAAATTCGTCAATCTGTGAACAATAGAAATGTACTAGACTACGGGCACTGCGGAAAAAATCGCTTGAGAATTCGCTTGAAAAATTTTTTTGTTTGCGTTTTTATAACTAAATCGCAACGATTAAAATCATAGAGCGCGCATAGCCTTAACGAGGCGAGGTAGTATCTACCATTGTCCATATAAATAAATAAATCAGCCAGTGTTTTCCCACTGCAGAGCAAAGGGGCCTTTTCTACATATAAAATAATAAAATATATTATGTCCGCCCACCAAGTGACCCCAGGAAAGACGGTGGCACATTGGTCACGTGCTGCCGTGCAAAGCGAGGTTCAGTGAAGCCCCCGTTACAGTCTGGCACATCCCTGTACAGTCAGTCCAAGGATGTGCCTTACAGGCGTTGCACGGGGGGGTTCCGGAATTGGTATTTTAAGACTAACCGAGACCACCCCTATGTGCTGAAGGTGATAACCGGGGTGGTTTTAGTGAGGTAAAAATCCCACACTCCCAGACCTCTCTCCCCGGAGGTCGGGTGCCTTTTGAAGGTTTCCCCCCCACAACAAAAAAAAAAGAGGTCTCTCATATAGAACTAATGCTTTAGTACATTCCGTTTAGGAAAGAATGGCCGCTCATAAAGTAGATAGCGGAGCTGACAATCTAAAGCACGATGCTGAGAAACTGGTACCTACTTCTTTGTCGTGTCGACGATTCCATTTCCATATTTGAAATAAGCTTCGACCAGAAAGAGACGGTTACGTACTGACAGTAGAAATAAAAAGAAAAAAACAAAGGCCTTGTTCGTGGAACTATTTTTGATATTGCTCCGTAATATTTTTTTTTTTGTAGCTCAATATTTGTGTAATACTGTGTGTGTTTGTGTAATGTGTAACATTAATTTTTCCCCTTAACCAAATCTTTATCCCCTCAGACACTCAAACCAAATAGACTAAAGGCAAAAGCCACAAAGGCCGATCCAGCCCGAAACAAAGCCCAAGGCCCGATCAATATTAATAGTAAAGCTTCGTCTACATGTAATATAACTGTTGGCATGATGCCAGAATGCGTCAGCGAGGAACCAGCAAGGAAATTTATAGTTACGCACGATGCCGAAGGCGTTTTAGCTATGACTAGCCGGCCGCAAAGTTTCGTCAAAGGGTCTGTCAGGTGTCGGAGTATGAATGTTACAAGGTCTTCAGTTATCGTGTAGTTCCCGGTTTTGACTGCCCCTTTGGTCTTATGGTCGCAAGCGTGATTGTTGAGTGTGAAATTAAACTCCCGGACAGTTAATTATAATTAAAGTAGAGTTAGAGGAGTATCGTTCGTCGCGGTGGAGTCCGTTGAAGCGAGTGGTCATTGGCTACACCTCAGCTTGCCGATGACGCGTTGATCACGTAACCTGCTCGCATGCAGACACGACCGGAGAAATATTGGGCCCAGGACCAACGGCATAATGTGCTTTCCGAGGCACGAGGATATCACGGCGCCAACTACCAAACTCCGGGCTGTTACAAGAAAATCCTAATAGAAATAACACTGCCCAACCAGGGAATCGAATCCAGGACCTCACGCTCAGCAGTCGCGCTTGCGACTACGATACCAACGAGGCAGTTCGACGATCGTTTGATGATGTATACGGCAGACCTTTTTTAGTGGAGGCTCTTTTAGTGCACTCCAGTGGTATACATATGTTGTCATTGGATTTATTTCTAGACAAATATCTCTAACAGATATCTGGCGCTCAACAGCTCCTCTTCCCAATTCAAATCCCAATGTTCGGGTGATAACACTTGAGACGGTATCGTCTGTAAACACGGTTAACTGTTACTGGCGTACGAACTATTCCCGCAAGTTTATATTTGTTTTTTTGTAGATATGGCGAAAAGTTAACACGAATGTACTGTTAACGTTTGTTTTTCAGATAAATTGGAAAGTTATAGCGTTTATTGGGACTGTGATGGTGTGTATCGGTGGTGTTCCCGTGTTTTTGTCAAATTGTTGAAAATATTTAAATAAACATTTTCCTCATTTTCTCTGGTTATCTATACTAATATTATAAAGAGGTAAAACTTGTTTGTTTGTTTGTATGTGGGGATAATCTCCGTAACTAATGATCCAATTCTAAAAAAAATAATCACCGGTAGAAAGCAACATTATTCCTGAGTGCTAATAAGGCTATAAATTATATGTATATCATGCATATTAGCCGAGCTATCACAATAAAAAATGCCAGAAAACACGCTAAGCGAAAACGAAGTAACACAGCGTGGGCGGGCGATGCGATGTGATGCGGTGGATCGGGTCCCGAAATTTCACGCGGACGAAGTCGCGGCCAGAACCTAGTAACTAATAAAAAGTAAGTGGTAACGTCAGCCCAGAGGATTTTTTAGTAATCATAATCATAATGAGGTAGGAAAGGGGTACACAGTAACTGGGTTGTGGAGGTCAGGTAGGTAGTCGCTCCATGTAAAATACTAGTGTTCAGCTGCATCCGGATAGACTGGAAGCCGACACCAACATAGTTGGGAAAAGGTTGGGCAGATGATGAATGAGATAGGAAAGGGTGTTTGATAATGGATAAGGCCTTATGTATACGCACGTTTTTCTTCAGAGAGAAGTTAGACTTGCATGTGGAGTACTGAAGGAAAAAGTAAAGCATTATAATCTATAGTCTATATATATATATAGTCACAAGAAACAAGGAATTGTTCTACAAATAGGTAGGATAAGATTCGCATTTCGTTTAAGAACGCCTAAACGAAAATTGCTTCTCTTCGGAAACAAACGTAACATTGAATTCAAAAAACATTCTAACACAATCTACCTTGATTAGCAGCTCAGCGACCCGAATTTCATCATAATATAAAGTTAGTATACAAAGTCCAATTTTTTTTGTAAACCAATTTCCTCTCCCTTTTTAAGGCTTCATTGCAAAAGTTCAAAAGCAGCCATTGATTAACTTGGAACGTGCAAATAGCTGTTTGAAATCGGTTTTGTTGAACCCCTATTGGTCAATTTGTATCCAATGGGTTCGATACAGTTATTTATAATTAGAATGGATTATTTTAAAGTTCATTATAAACCCCTTTCTCTCGAAATTATAGGTTAGGTCCTTTAAAGGGTATAGCTATTGTCTAGGCCTCCTAATTAGTAATTTTAGACTACGTATATTATTGTTGTATTATTTACACACTAGCTGTGCCCGCGACATCGTTCACGTGGATATTCCACGTGAACAATGTCGCGTTTTTAATAGTAGTTTTAATAGTTTCTTTTTTATCACTGTTCCTTTCAACCAAAGCATCTAAATCCATCTAATCTCTTCATCACCCTTGGTTGACTGGTACAGAATGCCTAAGGCAATAAGTCTGCCTTTGTACCTTTTTTGCGAAAAGTTTAAATAAATAAATAAAGGCTACTTTTATAAAAGAAAAATAATTATTAAAGAGACACATTATTGTTTTTCGACGAGTGATCAGTAGTGCAATTGTGTTTTATAATTAGTGAGTTTGAGTGTTGTTTAATAAAAGTGTCATTTTTGGTAATTTAAGTCGGCAGTTTTTTTTATTGTCACGAACCCCAAGCTCGTATATTTGGAAATTACAAACCAACATTTCAATTTTATTTATTTGAATAGATGTCATCGTATTCATTAATTTCAACTATGCAATTTAATTTATATTTACAGAACGGGCTGTTATGAAAAGTAGATAGGTAGATGTCGTCTTTGTATTTTAACAAACTTAAAAAGCACGGACTTCAGACGTTTAACAAAAACGGAGTGAATTTCAGATTGCGAATTGAACATTATATTGTTTCGTTGTTAAACTTTTAACATAACATGAAAGCTGTTTTGTTTTTGTTTCATTTGATAACTTTTATGTTTTTTTAACAAGTTTTCAAGGAATTTTGTCGGTTTGTAAATGTCCAGCGTCTAACATAAGCAGGAACATTTTTTGCTTTCAGAGGGGGATTTGTTATATCAGCTTGATAGGCCATTTCTTCAAGGAAATGACGACACAAAAGGGAAATGAGAGAAATACCTACATTGCAAATAGGAATCATTTAAAAAAATGAGTTTCTGAGTTTACTGAATTTGCATAGGTAAATGCTAACCTATCAAACATAGTTCTAATTTGTAAACCATACATAACTACAGCAAATTCACCAATTCAGAAATCATTTCATTGTCAAAATTTTGTTTCGATGCTGTAAGTGGAATAGCTTAGGTGCCGTTCAGTCAAGTCCCTTTCAAATCAGTGCTTTGACTGGAATACCTCAATTTTATACTTTCAACTTTTACAACACGTTAAAAACTATAATAATTATTTACAGGAGCATTTAGTTGCATCAACCCTGTCAAATTACTTTGTAAAACACAAAGCTTTATTTGACTTTCACAAAATGCCTTGTCATAATATACTTACCTTCGTAACTACCTTCATAAAGTCTCACTCAGTCGCTCTTAGCAGGTGTTAAAAGTACACTGTATTAAAGGTAGGCGTAAAGTCGTGGTATAGCGGCCAAATAAATTACATAGTAAACTCATATCTGTCGTGTAATTTAAAAATGGAGCGATCTTTTGCTCCGAAACATGGTAACCAAGGAGGTAACTTATCGAAGATTTTATTTAAATTTCGAACTGGCTTGCAAATAGAAAGGTGTTTATTGAAAAAAAAACAAATGAACACTTAACGCTAGAAAAATTATTGTGGTTCGTTGTTCGTCATTGATTTTGAAAAGTAATTGTAGGTATTTTAAATTCCGCGCATTATTTGAGAAAAGTACTATACAAGCCTTGGCCACAACTAGGCATTGATGGACTTACGCATGTACACACACACACGCACATTGCAGGCATTGATGGACGCACATTTACACGTTCGTCCATCAATGCCTCTTTTGCTGGCCGCAGCAGTTATAACGCTAGTGTTTACATTCTCTTTAGCTGCAGTAATACACTATTCCCACGTTAAAGTGTTAATTTGTATTTTTTTTTGTTCAATAAACAGCTTTATATTTGCGAGCCAGTTCAAAATTTAAATAAAACCTTTGATAAGTTACCTCCTTGGTTGCCATGTTTCGAAGTAAAAGATCGTTCTATTTTTTAATTACACGACAGATATGAGTTTACTATGTAATTTCTTTGGCCGCTAAACCACGATAGATATATTATGGATTTTCATATATACAACTTTTGCCGGCCGCTGCTCTCATGTATATGACCATACAGCAATTTCGATTTATCTCAAATATGGTTGTCAAAATAATGCTCAAACTAAGCTCATTGCTCATTTGCTGAATAATTTGTTTACCTAAAAAGTTCAGTTTTCACTAGCTTTTGCTCGCAGCTTCGCACGCGTAGATGTCTGAAGATATCAAAGCAATGTCATTTACCGGGATAAAAAGTATCGTATTTGTTAATCCAGGTAATAAACTATACGTGTGTCTTTCATCCCAATCCGTTAAGCCGTTTTTACGTGATTGAGTAACAAGCATCCAAACATTCAAACTTACATTTATAATATTAGTAGGATAGTAGGATTTCCACAGATCAAAACAAATTGCATATTGACACACTAAGGAACAACAAACACGAATATAAACTAAACGTACCTTAAATTAAGAATATTCTGCAATTTGTTCATTAGAACAACAGTAAAATCATCCGCAAGAACAAACAACGTGGTTCTAACCGCCACAGTCATAGAGAAAGTAGATTCAGGCCATTATTAATCAAATAGGACGTGATCTCTGTCTGTATTGTGGAAGCTAGCTCTACAAACGCTAGCGACGCACTGGGTTATAAAACTGCTTAGTAACCAAACGTTAGAAAGTTATGACCTGCAGCTGGATTTACCTACTTATTCAAGGAAAATCATTAAAACGCTCTTCCTTTCCTACTTCTTTAAAATTTTGCGGTGCCCGACAGGATCCATAATTAAGATTGATTGAATTGAATTAGCTTGTAAATTGCACTGCAAAAAAATTGCTACCAATTATTCATTAGAAGTTTACTGATAAATTCACTAAGGTTAGAAGGTTGTTGCCTGTTTATGTCTTGGTTACATGGGTATGAGAAAGCGGTGGCCTCAAACAATATTTAATATACCCACTCAAATGCTTAGCTAAGCACTGCACCTAGGTAGGTATATCTTGTTTGTCGGTTCGTAATGTAGCAATAGCAAATGTAATAATAAGTGCTCTCTGATTCAAAGGCAAGACAGATGTCAATCGTTCATCCTGAACTAGATCAAGTTTATAAATACAGTAGCCTCCAAAAGTAAGCTGACTTTTCTCCATTTCAGCCTTCAGCTGTGATGCCACAATACGATAAAAAAAACACGTACTCTTAAGGGATTACTTGTTTATTTTTTATAATTAAAATTAAAAGGACCATGGGCACTTTTGTATGAACACTGGGCCCACTTTTCAAAGTTGTGCAACAGTGATGAAATGTATGTCATATAAAATCTCTTGGCGTGTAAATTATTTCATTCTATGGCAGTTAAGTTCAAAAATAGAGCGAAAGTGGTTTTTTTGCGTTTTCTAAAAACTTTCAACATTGTTCAACAGTAATGACTTGAGGTATATGTCATATGAAAGCTCTTAGCGTGTAACTGCCATAGAATGAAATAAAGTACACGCCAAGAGCTTTCATATGACATAGGTTTCATCACTGTTGAACAATGTTGAAAAAGTGGGTCCTTTATAAGTTATTAGTATAAATTATTTTTTTATAAAAGTAGTTGAATTAGTCAATAAAAACGTGATAGCAATTCAAAAATTTGAAACACTAAAATTTTAAATCCTATTAGCTGAAGTACAAAAATGACAACTTACTTTTAGAGGCCACCACACTGTATCCATGTTGTGTTAGTTACATTGTTATAAAACTATCAGCGTTGCATTACATTTCAGACGCCGGCTAACCGCGACAGCTTAACTTCCCAGTGCGTCGTAAACCGCACATCTCAGTATAAATTAATTAAACAAACGTTGAACGAACTGAATTGACACACATAACTAAATAACGAGTTCATAAGTCATACGGCCAAAAGTCTTGCTTACAAACAAGTTCATATATATTAATGAGTTATTTAACTCTACTAACGTCTACTGGTACAGTAAGACACTGTATGTACATTGTCGACCGACAGATTCAACCAAATCATGTTATTGTGCTCAAGATTTTGTGAAAGACTTTTTTTTTTAAGGATGGGTATTCATCAAATGACCCCTCCCGCTCTGGCTGGAGCGGAAGGGAGTGTCAGACTCTTACTGACTAAAACCCATCCGTGTTCCTTCCTTAGCCCTGTATATTCCGGGGTAGCGGTAACCCTTTCGGACAATCCCGCTTCCCCGGCAGGTTTCGGCCCTGACGGGCCCCTCCTTCAATGCTGACATCTCTTTGAGGCGCGCGTGGAACACATACGCGCCGTCCGGCACGGGCCTGGTCCTGATCGGACGGCGGAGTAATTGCATGTCCTAATAATTTGTAACCTAACGAAATGTGTTTTCTTTTTTAATATTAACGCTGTACCTACCTATGCAGACGATATTGTAATTTATATACCTAATACTTTAGAAATTAATTAATTACAGTTACTGGCGTATAAACGTTGTAATTAATAATAATAAATTAATTAATAATAATAAATAAATAAATAAATTGTTGTTCTTCTAAGGGCAAATTCTACCCAATTTTCATACCTATAATAAGTCTAATCTTGAGAGAAAATTTTGAATATTTGACAGTTTTCCATACTAGAACTGTCAGACGTCAATTTTATTCCACAGACGAAAGATCAGCCCTTAACGTTTCGATGGCAGAAATAGCACGAAAAAATAGAACGTTTTTTTCAAATTTGTTTGGCCCAAAATTCTGCAACGCTGTTACCAATCGCTGACACCGTCATTGGGTTCTCACGTGTACAGATGACAGGGCCATACGGTGCAAGATGGGAGGTGAGCCGTTATCTGTGGAGAGACTCCGCATACATACCGGAGGTCTGAGCCTTCCTTGAACCCCCATCTGTGGAGGTTGTCCTTGCTTTGTTATTGTTGAACTGAAATAGTATTGGGTTTGCTTGGAATTTTATGCTATTACCTATCTTGTTTTCAGCATAGGTCCTTTGATCCAGTAGATACAATCAAAACTTTTTACAACATACTTTTAAAAAGTGCTTTAAAGTCGTTACAAAACTGGTAACGTAATTAGTATTACGCCTTGTACTCTTTTTTCACCCCTTACCGCTCAAACAGGTTCTTTGTAGGGTTGGTAAAGGATTTTCATTGGGCATTAGGCCTTGTGAATAGGGGATTGGGGTTGTTCAAATTGTTATTACGAAACGGTTTACCTTCGAAATTACAATGTTGTTAACTCGATAATGTGATTGCGTAGTCTGCTTGCGTGGCTTTAGCAAGGGATCTGTGGCTTTTAGTATAATTGTTTGTTAAGAACATCTCTTGTGGTTATGTTGTGTTGAATTTTGATTTATGTTGCTAATTACCTACGTAAACATAACTCCATGTCAGTTTCCGTAGTTACCACATTTGTTTTATTTTTTGAGATGTGACAAATAATTGAATATAATTTTCTGTGTCTCGTTATGTTAATTACTTTGCATTCTTACTATTGTATAGACGCAAGTTTTTCTAATTAAACAGACATCTGTGCTGCTGGGGAGTTTGTTGCGCCACTTCTTCTTCCCAGCGAAAGCACTAGGAAGAGGTGAAGGGCAAGCGTTTAAGAGGACTCTCTTATGTTATTTAGACGTTTAAAAGTGCTGATTCTCAGCCTAATTTGAATAAATGTTTTTTGCTTGAAATGTCTAAAAAATAAAACAATTAAATTTTTTGCTAAGTTGGATGTAGTCCAAATATGTAAATAACACAATTTGAATTAGGTATCCAAATAAAATGCGGTGAATATCCACGTTTTCATTCGAAAAAGGTTTTAAATCCAAAACTCGATGGTGCCTATTTGTACATAATTTGCATGTGGACTGGCCGCTTATAAAAATCAAATTATTTTTAATTCGAACAGTGCAGTGCGTTCGCCACGGCCTAATTTTGAAGTAAACGACATAGCACTGATGCTTTTTTTTCAAATTTTATAAATTATTTTCAATCTTTTACCTACTGAATGATATAAATAAGTAAATACAATGCAGTCTGTTGTGACGTTTGAGAAACCCTTGCCGCATCTTAGTTTAGCCGATTGGGATGCGAGACTTTATGGTTTACAGGTACCTACGGAATTACTTTTTCTATTGTGCGCTGCTCTAATATCTAAAACCGGATTTACATTACGAAACTAGTTGCGCAAATTTAGTTATTCATTGATAGTTTCACGTGTACGTAAAAATTATCGTAATGTAAATCTGGCTTTACGCGACGATATTATCGTGGACATGCACGTTTACGTCACGGTACCACGGTAACATAGGCAAGTAAAATATATTCAAATTTATAATATGAAGATGCCTTTAAATTTCCGGCCACGATAACGTCATAACGTGCGCCATACATTTTATCGACGTGTACGTGGACATCCACGATAATATCGTCACGTTACAAAAAAGCGCACATTTTCTACGCAATCTGTATTTTATTCGAGTAAACCTGCATTGTTCCATCACTCCCTACCACATATTACCTAGCATGTCTCTCAATTATTTCAATTCATATTTTTTCAATGAGTAGATAATGTGTATCTTGTTAACTAGCCCCAGAAATTGTGAGGTACATATTGACAAAAAGAAAGGTGACAGAATGTCATATTTCTTCATTTTGCCAGTGTCTTGGAAAAGATACATTTGACACCAATTGGCTGGTTTATAATTGGTATTTCAGACAAGCTTTAATTTTATTTTCACCACCATCAAATACATAATGTTTATTTTATAGTATTTACAATATTCTATTATTTTATTTCGAGTCTAAACCCTTAAAGAATAAATAAATAAATCATAAGTTTATTATACAAAGAGAAACACGTTAGTCATACACTACACATGATTACAACATACAAGTAGTGGTCAAAATCAGCTTGAACAGCGGGCTTCTGAACTAAGTAACAAAGACACTTGACTTGGAGCCAAAGTTCCTCGATCGTAAACATTGATAATGGCACGACTTAAAAACTAAACGTGTTTTATCTGTTCCTACTAGAATGTATTACATGATACGGTAAACAGTATTGGTGTTGGTGGCTTGTATCGATTTCTCGATACATTAAAATGGACGGTGAACGACGAGTTGTAATAACACCTCTGGGTGAGAGGCTAGTCTGAATATCAAATACCTTTGCCTGCTTTTGAAAAAAAAAAAATATTCGGTGTTTTGTTGTTTGTGAGTATATTTTTTGCATTGTTTTCATTTTATGAGAAATTTTTGACTTGTTTTGAAGGAATATCTTTGCTTCTAAAGAAAATTCTTGTAATTTACTATTTCTAAGTTTCTCAAAGTGGAAGCATGTTTTGGGACATGTAAAGCTTTTTAATAATTTCGTGGTTGTTCAACAAATATAGGTAAACTCACGTGTTTACACGTGGCAGTAAAAATAACGTAAAAAACGGCCAATTATTTATTATACCACGGAATTAACACTGAAAGAAAGAGAAAGAAAGAAAGAAAAGAAAGAAAAAACGTTTATTCGCGGTGAACATGACGCAAAAAAAAGAACAAATACAAAAAATAATAAACGGTAGGGGGGAAACATGCGTCACATTCACGCAAAACGGCCATCGCTCAGCATTATGCTGCGACCCTATGCTAGACAGAGCCCCAGCGCTGGTTTTCAGCGACAGCCGGCGCCGACGTAATGACGTCAAACGAAAGCTTTAATTTCTACATAACTTAACATCATGTTAACTTACGTGTAAAATAGCAGATACCTTCACCGATATTGGCGATATACCCATAGCTATAAAAAAGCAGGATATACCCAAGTGATTCCTAGAAGCACCTTCTACTTATAAAACAGTCGAGTCTATACCTATCGCTAACCGAGCTTTATAATTTGATTCGAAGAACATCTCCAAACCCGAATCTCAGACGTAACATCAGTAAATCAAATCAGAAGCTCCCATTGGCCTATCACGATTCACGAACATTTTATAAACACAATCTCATCGAGCCTGTAATACATATTTCATGGCAGTTGGTTACCTAAATTAGAAAAGTTTTTATTATTTCTCTGCGCTACTGAAACTGTCTGGAAAGCCTACCGATATTCATGAACAATCAAATATCTTAGATCGACAAAGTCTTGAACATTTTTTTTTTGGTTTGATGGGGCTCATGTATCTGTACGACAATTGAGATTTTATGTTTGCCAACGCCCTTGAAATTATACTGAACCATTTACTTATATATTAGGTACTAATACCTACTTATATATTACTAGTAGGGTTGGCCCGTGGATCTGTGACCATCTTTACAGCTGTTGGTCCCGGCTGTCACTCGTGGATCTTAGACAGTCGTAACGAGTCGTCAGAAGCCCGAAAATCTGACAACCAGTCTTACCAAGGGGTATCGTATTACCCAGTAACTGGGTTGTGGAGGTTAGATACGCAGTCGCTCCATGTTAAATACTGGTATTCAGCTGCATCAGGTTAGACTGGAAGCCCACCCCAACATAGTTGGGAAAAGGCTAGGCAGATGATGATTACTAGTAGGTACTGAACATTGTTTCTGCATGGCTAAATACAAGTTTGAATGCGTGTTTTTGCAAGCAATTTTTAAATTGTTTTTACCCGACTGCGCCAGAAGGTGGGTTATGTTTCTTTTTCACGCTCTGTAGCCTAAACGACTTCATCGATTTCAGCTTGAGCGGTGCCATTAGATTCGTCTTAATTGTGAGAGTGCCACTGAGTATATCAAAATAAAATGGCCGATTTTTGACGCCAGTCTTCAAAAAAAAAAATTATTTTTCTTAAAACCTTTTGAGTGGGGTATTAAAATAAAGGGTTTTAAAAGGTGATTACAAAAATATATCCAACTTATATGGTCAAAAGTAATTCGAATCGTAAAAAACACGTAGGTACCAAGAACTAAATCGTCTGCGAAATCTTTCACATTTGTAAACTAAAAAGCTGGAAATTATAAAAAGTAATTAAAAAAACCCGACTGCAACCATAAACTAAAACTATCTGAAAGCTACAAACAAGCCTATTTTAAATTAAATAAAAGTTGGAAGCATTCGGGACCCATGTACCCACCATTATTATATTTTCAATCTCAAATGGTTCCCAAATTCAAATGGTGGATAGGTTTACGGGATGACAGTGTTTCCCATATTCTGCTCCAATATAACTGCTACAACAGACCGACAGTTGATTGTTTAGTAACCGGGATAAGGTCAAATAAATCAAGTAAACAATCAACCTATAAAGTATCTCCTTTGGGATTAGCTAATGAGAGGAGTTTGACCCTCGTACTATTAACTTCTGTTCATTAGGTATGTTAATAGATAGTTATACTTACCTATAGATAAATCTAAATACGAATTTACAAACAATACCTATCCAAACAACCTATATGTATTAAAAGGCAAGTGTTACAAGCGAGTTTCCAGTATAGAATTGAAAATGAGCATTCATTGATCATTTGCATGCATTGTCTTTAATAATTTTCTATTTTTTTATAAATATCGAAGTTTGATCCTCTGTTTAGTACTTATTTAAATCCTACAAAAATATTCTCTCCTACTTAAAACAACAATCATCATGACGCACGGACGCAAAACATTGCTATAAAAACATTCACAGGCGTCACATCTTTGTTTCACTCTTAGCGTAACGTTACTAGCGTCCAACCGTGCTTTTTAACAGAAAATAAGGGGTAGAGCGAACACTGACGACCGATTGCTTTTCCGTGTCATCCTTAGTTCCAGAATTTCCCTATGTCAAAAGTTTTGGGTTGAAGGACAACGTTAGCATGTGACAGCTTTATATGTTAGGGCAGGGACGCTACACATTTCTTAGTGGCCATTATATGTTTACTGTTAGCTCTCGAAGGGACAGTTATAGAAATTTTGTACCTATGATGCATTGTTTCGGGTTAAGCAAACTATGCAAAGTTTGACGAATAAATAAATATAAAAATTAATAATAATAGTAGGTACCTACTATCAACATACCCAAAACAGTTTACGGCTCTCAAGTTAGTTAGGTGTAAGTATTTCTTCAAAACCAAAATCTGGCTCACTATATGCTTCGCGAGTAATCGAGGGATAACTTTTCGTTAGCTTTTGACTTCTGCTTGTTCCGCAACTACTCAGAAAAGTCGAAAGTTCGAAACGATGTAAATAATCGGCGTAGTTTATGAAAACTTTTACGTATCTACCTATCAAATTGAAACAACTGTATTTGTTTATGGTACATTTGCATCTTTAGCCCAATTCTGAATAATTTTTATTCCCATAAAACGCAAATAGGCTCGAATTGAAATCGGATATATGCGAATAAATAAAATAAAAACACCGTAGCGGTTTTTTAATTTCAATTTCCACGAAGATACCTAATATCTCGTTCTGAAATAGAAAAACAACGTTCTTATTGAAATTCGTATAAGACTGTTGGAAATTTACATCCTATAAATGAACTTGTACAAGTCTTAAAATTGAATTTTAGTCCATACTTATCTAATACCACAGAAACATATTCTTTGAATTAATTCATAATCAGTTGTTACAATGATTGTCTATAAAAAGGTTTTTTATAGCGATCCTCTCCTGTGTGCACACATGAAGCTTCTTATTGATTTTGTTTTTTGTTATTTTACATTACCTCTTCTTCTCATTACCTCTTCCGAACCCACCTCTCAACTGTGAGAAAATCAAAATTTGATTTATAACAATAAAAAAAGTAAATGTATCTCATTAGTCACAGTTGAGGTCTACAATATTAGGCTGATTTTTAAATCGACAAATAATTCTTATTCGTGGAATAAAATTGACGTCTGACTGATTCTGTATGGAAGAACTGTAAAAAAATTCAAAACTATTCCTCGGATAAAATGATCTGACCTATAAAATCACATAGGTACACCCCCTCACACACTACATAAAGCCCCCACATCACACACACCACATTACACACACACTCACACCCTGTCAAAGCACCTATACTTCTGTCATTAAACCGTCTTTCTACTACATAATAATTTTAGTTAGTTAGTTTTTTTTTTTTTTTTATAACTTTTCTTCGAATTAAATACTTCACGTTTATAAATTAAAATGTTTGCCTTACTTGGGAAGAAACTGGACCCCACGATACAGGCAATCCTAGTGTGGGGTCCAGGGAATTTGTAAAAACCTAGCACCTAAGGCTCCTTGTAAACTACTACTAGTCTTTGTTTTTATATTGTACTGTGTTTTTTATGAACTGAAGTTTTTATTATTTATTTTATATTTATTATATAAAATTATCTGGCGTTGAGAAAATCAGCGCTTACACGTTTAAAATTCTGCGTTGGATTTAGAAACGTGATTATATCCAAAATTCCTGGTCGTAGGCCATTCTACCGAGAATTTGAGCGAAAATTATGAAAATTATTTTTAACACTGCCATCAAGCGATAACATAACACCACGCCTGGAAACAAGGCGTTATAGTACGGAATTTTAAACGTGTACTTAATTTTTTACAAAACAACCGAAATTCTGTCACTGAAATTCAAAACAGGAATACCCCTAAACTTGCTATTTTAACCACTGAGATAAACGCTAGTAATAATAGTTCTATGATTTTAACCTACTTATTTTAAATCAAATTTCTAATACTTAACAGGTTTCGTCTGACACCAGACGAGCTGATGCTTTCGATCTACGCCACAGCGCGCACCAGCTCCGCAACGAGACCCACATCAAGACAGACTGGGACAGCTATCACAACAATAACCGCCTTAGCGCCAGGTGAGGGTAATTGAATGTCCGATGGCTTTGAAGTCAGCTCTTGCAAGGATAATCTGCTTATCAGGCTACATTTACAGCGATTATGGTTTGCTGGATGAGCAGTAAATATGATGGTAGTCACAATCTACCTCGGCACTAGGAGAATTGTGACATAACAACTCATTTCAGTCTGTCGCTTTTTTATCAGATCTAGATAATTTGTATCTACTATTCTTATTTGTATCTAAAACTTGCATAGAGCTAAGCCTGTTTATGGCTGAGATATCTCCATTGGCGTGAAAATTGGTAAGTACAACCCTTTTAGGACAACTAAAGAGAACGAAATTTAAAAAAATTAAATTATTAAAATATTAAATGAAAATAAAATTATTCAAATAAACTGTAAAAGGTTTATAATGTTGGCACAGGATTATCTATCTACACCTACTCTTAGGCTGCTTGCCACTTCAAATCACTAAATGCATTGAACGCTAAACGAATTTAAAACATAATTCTGTCCTTGTCTCATCATCTGCCATCTGCAGCCTTTTCCCAACTATGTTGGGGTCGGCTTCCAGTCATAACCGGATGCAGCTGAATACTAGTATTTTACATGGAGCGACTGCCTACATGACCCCCACAACCCAGTTACTGGGTAATACCCCTTACCCCTTGGTAAGACTGGTTCTTGTTGTCAGATTTTCGTGCTTCTGACTACCCGTAATGACTGTCAAAGATCAATGAATGCAGCCGGGACGAACGGCTAAACGTGCTTTCCGAAGCACGGACGGGTCTTGGTATGTAAAGATGGTCACCCATCCACGGACCAACCGCGGCAAATCGACCCGTGCGGCGGTTATTACTTGGGCAAAAGCCCCTCTATCGTGTCTATACATTCTGTCCCTGTCTATCATCTTTGAACGTATATCAAAAGCATATCGATGTTTTAAATTAGTTTATCGCCAAATGCTTGTAGTGTTTGTGCGCTTTTATTATTTCTAACGTGGCAATAATAATTATAATGTATGGAAAATGTGCACGTTATAAAGTTATCGTGGACTGAAATTTAAAAGCGTCTTCATATAATTCCATAGTGTTATCGTGATGCCATGGACGTTCACGATAATAACTTCGGTAGAAATTATAAAATACGCATATTTTCCGTAAAAGTCGACAATCCACTCACCGGTATAGAAGTTGACGGTCCATTTAAAATTAGTGCTCATACACAGTCACCAACAAGAGGAGACCTGTGTCCCAGCACTGGGAACATATTGGCTGATTATGTGTGAAATGTGCTTCATAGTAC
Organism: Gortyna flavago; assembly: GCA_963669345.1. Classification (NCBI taxonomy): domain Eukaryota; kingdom Metazoa; phylum Arthropoda; class Insecta; order Lepidoptera; family Noctuidae; genus Gortyna; species Gortyna flavago. Next base: position 14,020,005 of record OY770135.1, read on the forward strand.
ACGAGCGGCACGCGTCGACGCGTGTCGACGGCTGCTGTTGCCTCTGCCGTTGACGAGTGTCACACGTGTGAGCACATAGGAACAACAACACGGCAAGATAAATCCAAAAGTTCACGACTCTTATTGCTCATATTATAGTATAAAAAAAAACTACCTACTTTGAATAAAAGATCCATTTTCACACCCTACGGGTGATATGATTCTATAAAAAAAAAATTACTCAATTAATTGATTTTTTCGCAAGCTACAATGTTTTCAGGTTTCACACTTTAATGACGGTACTTTTTTTATTTTGAAAAGTACAGAACCAATCTCCATTAAATTACCTATTCAATGGTATGTAAATTACGTAGGAGGATAGGTTCTATGTACTAGCAGGAGTATAACACTAGAAACAGTCGCAGAAGGGAACCAAAAAATATTTTTCGATCGTAAAGCACTCTCTAATGGTTCGCATTTATCAGTCGAGCAATACTTATTTCTTTTGTATCCAGAGTCTATGAGATCGAACAATGGAGGTCTACACTCCAGGAACTACTAGATCTTCTGGACCGTGAGATGGCCAGTCTTAAAGAAGAGAAGGCTTCAACTGAGAGGGAATTGGAACAACTGAATCTCCCTCTACTTGTCTGCTCCGAATGTCTTTCTAACAGAGATGGAAGGAGAAGCTCAGAGTTGACTTACGATCTGGCTGATACTGAGTTGAAAAAGGTAAAACATATAATCATCATCAATAATATAGCTTACTGAACAAGCGACTGGTTGCAAGCGCTACAGCTAACGTCCTGGGTTCGATTCCCGGGTCGGGCAGTGTTGTTGGGTTTTCCATCTGGAATTACTCAGTAGCAGCCCGGAGTCTGGATTTGTGCCTGCTTGATGGCAATAGGCTCGCCCTTAAGAAATACACTTAACAACACTGCCGTGTACCGTTCCAGATATTAAAATAATTCTGGATTTAGTACCAAACCATTCTGGCGAAATGTAGCTGTACTATAGCTACACCTCTGTCTTACCCTTCGAGGAATACTGGCATGATTTTATGTTATGTTTATGTTAATAATGTAGTTTCTTTTCAATCTGAGAACGTTTTCTTCTAAAACGTAGGCCTCCATAATGATTGCTCATTGATACGGAATACCATAAATTATTAACTATAGTTCGCGCGGAACTAATTGACCGCGCCTTAGGTATGTGAGCGGTGGGACGGAGGGGCGGGGGCGCTTTTTCATTACCCAGTACGTGTGTTGCGAACACTAGGAAACCCCGCCGCCCTCACCCCCGTCCCAACTTAAGGCGCGGCCAACTAGTTTATCAACACTATTGGGTATACATGTTATATCGGGCTATTTTCCTTGGCATTCAAAAGAATCAACTCCGTATCAAAGAAAACTAAATCGTTCAAATATTTTAATGACCATTTCAAAAAGATTCATTTGTAAACTTTTTAGGTAAAAACTTTCACACACAACTTACGAGACTTAGAGATTTTCCTCTAGCATTTTGTGCTAATTGCTAAGGGTAAAAGACAATAGGTACCTTATTTGCTGATTGTTAAGTCCACTTGTCAGCCCAATTAGCTGGCAGGTGTGTGCTTGGCTTAACTAGTTAGAATACAAATGCTGTTACAATTGGACAAACAGGATTTTCGTTGTCATTTGTATTTGATATTTTGAAGGCTTTATAAGACATACCTTTTCATGTCCCAAAATAGGTACAGAAATCCGCTTTTATTTATAAGCGTTGCTTAAAAGTTTTCAAGAGACGTTTAAACTTCAAAAAAGTATGGTTAAACAATCGTTAATCATTACTTAACTTTAAGAAACGTCTATAAATAAACCCTTATGTGTTTCATGGACTGCTTTGAATTGCTGATTGGTACTTTAAAGAGTTTTAAATTGACATAATAATAAAATGTACAAGTTTACCACATTAACAAAAAAAATATGCTGACTGGGCCTGCTCTGGACTTGATGGAAAGCGATGGATGAGGTCTATAATGCAACGAACGTGCCCAGAAGATGCCTATTCACTCTAGCTTTGAAGGCAAACGGGTTAAATTCAAGAAGCAAATTATGTGTAGGTACAAACATGAGACCAAAAATGATTTTCTTTTATTGTGGAGTGTCATAGATGTCAAGGTAATTAACTCGCTACATAACTGTAACTGATGCAAAAGTAAATCCGCCTTCAAGTAGGTACACTATTGCCGTTCTTAAAACATACATAATAGCAAGAATCTTTTAAAGAACTCTTTCGGAAAGAGCTACCATTATGCTGACTTGCCGTAAATCTTTGTTGGGTTTGAGAAGTTCCGCTGAAATTGTTATTTCAGCGGAACTCCTCAAACCCAACAAAGCAGTTGACATCTTATCGCCAAACCGGTTGGTCTTCCATCTTCTTTCTGTCTTCGTTGGTTCTTCAATTTTCTCTCTCCATTTACACGATTGTCAAAACAATTGTCATTGGCAGTTCGATGTAACATGCTGGCTCGTAGGTTTGCACGTTGTACTAGGGAGGTGAAAATTACGCTCTTTAGAGCGTATTGCCAATCTATGTACACGTGTGCCCTATGGGTCAGCTATACAAAAAGCTCGTACAACGCTCTGCGAGTCCAATATAATAACGCCTTCAGAGTTATGTTGGGACTGCCGCGCTTTTGCAGTGCATCGGCGATGTTCGCGGAGAATGGCGTGCCAGATTTTTACGCATTGATGCGGACACGGATAGCATCCCTGATGCGGCGAGTACGCGACAGCTCCAACAGCTTGGTGGCTATAGCCGACAGGATAGACAGTCCAATGATGTGGCACTGGATGACCACTCATCGTGCGTCATTCCATTATTTAAAATAAGTTGTTTTTAGTGTATATGTTTATTATATATATGTATGTTTTTGTGTATAAAATTGTAATGTGTATTGTTTTATGGACTTAATGTCTGAAATAAATGTATTATTATTATTAAAACACTGCTTAGACGGTACAACTTTTATTTTGGTTTCAACCATCTAATATATAAAATTCTCGTGTCACAGTTTTCGTTGCCATACTCCTCCGAAACGGCTTGACCGATTTTGATGAAATTTTTTGTGCTTATCCGGTATCTATGAGAATCGGCCAACATCTATTTTTCATTCCCCTAAATCGAAACTTACGCGGGTGAAACCGCGGGGCGCAGCTAGTAGACTTATAAAAAAGATGGACTCCGCGCCACGCATATCGAAAGTGAACACTCCGCCTCACGCTCACATTTACATCATAGTATGCCTACAGACCGCCGTTACGTGACACGACAGCCTCTGTGCAGGTACTAATTGTGTCAAGTAATAAAATAATGTGTTGTGGTGTGAAAAGGTGTAAAAATAATTCTACATCCCAGAAAAAGTGTCAAGGAATAACTTATCACAGGTTATGACATGCCTCAAACATGCCTCAAATCACGCACACATAGATCGGCACGGTACTTCACTTTCGATATGCGTGGTGCGGAGTCCATCTTATTTTATAAGTCTATGGTTTCAACTTATGTTATTCCACTGGCAACTTAAGGGGCTTACAGGACCTAAACGCAATAAACGCAAGTTTTAGAAACAATAAAAATATACATTACACTCAGTATCGACTACAGTAAACAAAATCAGAACAATATATGATATTCTTCAAAATATATGCTAGGTCGACAGTGTGTTGAAAAAATAATACAACTAATTTGATACAATAGGAAGAAATCATAAATATACCTCTAAAAACTTTCTTTTTACAATAAAAACCATACTAATATACACAATCATTCTAAGTTTTTGTTACATTATTCTACAAGAAACATACTAAAGCACTAGTGTTTTAATTTTTTAGTCCAAACAATAGATTTTTTGTAAATAGATAATTGCTTCATATTTTTAACCGACTTCAAAAAAAGGAGGAGGTTCTCAATTCGGTTGTATGTTTTTTTTTTTATTTTTTTATTTTTATTTTTTATGTTTGTTACCTCAGTACGCCGTCATTTATGAACCGATTTAAAAAATTATTTTTTTATTTGAAAGGACATACGTCCAGATTGGTCCCATTTTTGTCAAACTCCAGTTCTGATGATGGGATCCATGAGGAATTGAGGGAACTCCTCAAATATTATAGGCATACATATAGCAATTTTGGTATTTTCATTAACAACTCAAGCATTTGCATTCAGAAAGTATAATTTGGGGAAGTGGAACTGATGATGAAGACCACAGATGGCCATCGAAACTACTCAATGAAAAATATTTCACGGGTAGCGATTCGATTGCTTTAATATGGTTGCTAAGCAATTTATGATCGTCACAATGCGTATGGTAAAGTGGAGCTGATGGTGACTTCACCATCAGCTCAAGTTCTCCTGGTTCTTACCAAGAGAACTCCTCAACAATTAACGTCCCAGCATCGGGAAAAGCAATATTTTGTAACAGGTGATGAGCAGTTGACATTAGGGTTTGAAACGGTATGCTCTTGAGGTGGTCCCATTGTCACCAAGTCAGAGTCTGATGAAGGGATCCCATGAAAGTCGAGGAAAATCCTCTTTGGTAGGCATGTACAGTGTGTTAGTTGAACTCTCTCAAATCAAATGAAACCTATTGATGATTCAAGTGTTTGAGTCCGAGAGTCATCACTTACCTATACTCCGACTTTTAATTAGCTGCAGTAAAATAACACTACTTAATAACTCATTTCGGACTGCATTTAGAGATATGCATGTCAAATAAGTTTTATTTGTTACACTACTCTGTACTAGAAAAACAAGGTTTGGTTGATGGCCGCGAAAAAACAACAAGACGACAATTTCAGATGATGTTACAAAACCGATTTAGAATTTTTTATTTTTTTATTTAAAAGGATATACTTCCAGATTGGTCCCATTTTGTCAAAATCCAGTTCTGATGATGGGATCCATAAGGAATTAAGGGAACTCCTCAAATATTATAGGCATACATATAGCAATTCTGGTATTTTCATCGACAACTCAAGCATTTGCATTCAGAAAGTATAATTTGGTGAAGTGGAACTGATGAAGGAGACTACAGATAGACACAGGAACTCTTCAATGATTATAAGTATTTCATGGGTGGAGATAAGATATCTCGATTAAGATAGTTAAGCGACTATGACGAAGCAAATTGAAATAAATAGTTCTGACGAAACTGGTACCATCAAACCGATCTTATGAAGCTGGAAGGTAGGTACCGGAGCATCGTAATAAAACAATGTATTCTAGCCGTGTTTGGGCTTATCGAGTAAATGCGAACCACATGATACAGGAGATGTGATACGAGAAGCTATTTCGAAGGCTACTGCTCGAAAATGAAACCGCTGAAGACTGTTTTATAAGACGCCAAAGAGATCTTCGCCCTTGAGTCGTAGGTACATTAAGTGTGGCTTTGATTGTCAGAAGACAGATTTCGTAGCCTCATTATTTCCGTCAATGATCTGTCGTCGTGTGGTCGCTTTAATAATTTGTTGGCATCCAAATCTGACAAAACGATACCTTCCAAACTTCTGACACGACTTAGCGCGACGTATATTTGCCCTTTTGCAAAGTTTTTTTTACCAAGGTCGATCACAGCTCATTCTGTACAACTTCCTGTCACTGTTATATATTTAGCAAGTAGTGGTATACGAATTGGTGTGGGGTAGGTACCACAACTCAAAAGTGAAAAATAAAAACTTTTTAACAAAAAAAACAACCGACTTCCAACAAAACACTACAAAGTGAAAAATAACTTTAATTTCAGAAGTCGGTGTCAAAAAACGAAAATGCAGAACCAACGACACCGACTTCTGAAATTAAAGTTATTTTTCACTTTGTAGTGTTTTGTTGGAAGTCGGTTGTTTTTTTTGTTAAAAAGTTTTTATGCAATAAATTACTAGCGTTGTGTCATCGCGCTTCTCTTTATTTTCTATGCAGTCCTACAATGACCGCGCTTTTGGTCATGTAGTCGCCTTAATAGCATCGTGTATCAGGCTTTATGTGGCAGTTACAATGATAATAAAATAATTACAGGAACTCTGCGTAACAGAAAGCAACAAGAAGATGCTGATAGACAGATGCCAGTCCGCTTGGGAAAAAATCAATAAGTTGGAAGTGGTGAAGTTCAAACTACAATTAGATTTGAATGATAAGAACGAAGCACTTCAGATTGATAAGGACATGTTGAATTTGGACAAGGACTGTGCCAATATAACTTACAAAACTGACTCCTTGAAAACTCCCAAGAGGTAGGAATATTTTGTTTTACGTACCAAAAAAAATATCAAGCAGTTGTGAGTGTTCTTGCCTTTTAATGGCCGATTCCTATAATTTACGGACCGTTATTGGTTAAAATTAAAACTCTTGTATCTTTACTAATAATGAAGCAATGACCACATAGCTTTGCATAGTAGACCCTCCCATTTGGAAGTAGCTATCACAGGTAAAATTTGTTTACAAATCTATTTATATTGCCAGTTTGGCAATCAAAAATGCTACCATTGGTAAGCAAAACGATTCGTTTTTGCTTATAGGAACCGAGCATAAGTAAATATTCGGTTGTAAATAAAAACCATACGATATCAACCCCCTTGTTTATTTCACTCCCAAATATTAGAATAAGGATCCTAATAACAGTTGCTAATTGTGTAAGTCGATTGTTTTAAAGATACTTGCCGGGTAATTGCGAAACACCCTATCAGTAGCAATAGCGTTTCATTTTGATAGTTCAACAATATTCATTGCGTTATTTACATTGTGAGCAGATTTTTTTCGATCATACGTAGCAATGGATTTGCAATATCCTTCAAAATTATTCAGAAATGATATATGTTACGCAATAAGGTGCTTGGCCAAGCAAAGTATTTGTTTGCACTAAGGAGAACTGTGTCTCAAGCTCAGACCAAATAAAAAACCAAGACAGAGGGCTGTCAACAGTAAAGTGAAGCCGGTTTCGTAAACATGTGTGCACTTAGTGAGGTGTAGTTTGATTGTAAATGGTTGTAAATGTGTGCGTATGAGCGTGTATGCACAGAGCAGAGGTGTAGTTTTGGCATACTTCACTGTATCGTTCTCAGCGCTCTGTCTTGGTTTTTTATTTAGTCTGAGGTCGCAAGATATCATTAGTTTAGCGTTTACCCACAATAATTACTTTACCACACTAACCAAGTCTGAACCTAGACACAGAGCCAATTTAACTTACAAGACGACAGTCTCCTTGAAAACAACCTGAACAGCAGGAACTTTCAACTTCTTACTTCTAAACAATTAAATTTGTTAGAAGTTATGATACTCCCCCGCGTCTTGTTGCACCTGGGCCTGAGTTAAAAGGCTCGACATGATAGTCTCATTAATAACACAAGATATGAGCAGTCTCTAAGCGATGCTACTTTGCCTCTCATTATGGTTTTTTCTTGTGTAGGCGTAGACCAGGTAGGTACGTAAATAATGGCACTTAGTCCGTGAAAGTCTAGATGGTTTTCTGCACTACTTACCGGGTAAAGTTTTCAACTACGCTATTTCATATGAATATACATAAACTTCACGCCGTCTTTGAAACTACAGAACGCCACCTGCCTGTTACGTTTACGTTCTTAGTTTATTTCATCTAAAACTAAAATTCATATAATAGAATTAAAAACTTTTTTTTATTTTATACATTTTAGTGACATTTTATCTCATTTAGACATTCTCAGTCTTACTAAAGTCTGATTAAATCGTTTGCACAGCCAAAGATGAAATGGTTGTTTTGCACGTACACCGTACCTAAGTAAAACTGGTGCCCATAAATTATATATATTTGGAATGTGCTCATCAAGGCCTTCAATGTGATACACATGTTGTAATAATTAAAGAAAAAAAATATTTTCCACTTTTCAAAATGGAGCCATACTGCCGCCATACTGAATTTAAAAAAAATATCTAGTCAGGCCAGTGTCACTCGGGATGATGTAAGGATTCTAACGATACCCCATACATCCAAATCTGTTCAGGAATCTAAAAGTTATGGTGGAATAAAGAAACTCACATACTCGTACATAGTTACAAACTTACATAAACCCTGAATACATTACACTCCTTTTGGGCAGTCGTGAGAAAATAAAACAAAATACTTTACTGATGTAAAATATGTGCACTTTGTTGTAAAAGGCGCCACGCAAAGATGCTATGAAAGAAACTTCAGCGAAGTTCTAACAAGCATAATATAAGAAGTTAATATCGAGACAAATACAATTTGATAATTTGCAAGAGTTGAATGAGACCTTTTAAATACTGCTGAAAGGGTAAAGGATAATTGAAACCAACTTTTTAATTACTTTAATGGACCGTAATCAAAACCTTTTACCAATAACTTTTCTCTTGTAGAATGATAACCAACCAGCAATGGCTCGACAAATGTGAAGCAACAAAACAGATGGCGATTATAGAACTTCAAGACACTTTACGTCTTCGTGAGTCACTTTTCGTGGCTCGAGGTCGCGCCAGAAACGCCTTAAGAGCTCAAACTGATGTCACTAATTATATGCTACGAAGACGCATCTATGATACGCAGAGGGCTAGAAACGAACTGGATTGGCAGAAGATGAAGGTATCTATACTAATAATAAAGCTGAAGAGTTTCTTTGTTTGTTTGAACGCGCTAATCTCTGGAACTACTGGTTGGATTTGAAAAAATATTTTTGCATTTGATAGCCCAATTCTTGAGGAAGGCTATAGGCTACTTGAACGCTATGACCTTAGGAGCCAAGCAAAAGGAAAGAGTCAGAAAAATCGCAAAGCGAAAACAAACTGACATCGCGGGCAGGTGATGCGATGCGACGGGGAAGGTCGAGGGGAAAATAAATTTCACGCGGATGAAGTCGCGGGCAGAAGCTAGTTAAGACATAAAGTAACAATAGTAGCTTACCTAAACTAAAGGCCTACAGACTAAACCTAAGTGGCTTTTGTCTTTTTTGAGAATAAAGTATTTAAACCTCTAAAAATTAATATTTTATTTGAATTTTTTGTCTGTCAAAATTGAAAAAAGTATGTAAGACTGGTAAGATACACTACCCAGTATCTTACCAAACTTTTTACCATCTACTCTGCGGCTAAGAATTGGATAACTTAGGAACCTGATATTGCCGTCTGACCATAGTAGCTCCCAAAACTATTCATATAGATAGGTCCAGAATAAGATAAATAAAAGTAGGAAGTTTCTCAATCCTATTACATGATACTAAGGTTAGTCTGGAAGCAGATACTCTTTCTTTTTCAACAACCCCAGATGTCCAAAGGAATTTGTGTTTTATCGAAATTAGAATGCGTCATGTTTGTTGTTTATTTTCTTCATTGATCAATCGCAACATGAGCTTTGACAGTACATGAGCACAGTTAGCCTCAAAAAGATGTACCCAATAAATAATCTGTTTTGCGGCCATTGTGATTGAAGACAATGAAATGAATTCTTGTCGATGTATACATATTTTTGAGGCAGCCTGTACCTTTACCTGTTGATAGGGCACTTCAATAGCCTTTTCATAAATCCAGGGTTAGACAACATTTTCCGGAAATCTTACGGAAATCTTCAACTTTTTTCTTCAGATGGAAGAAAACATGGACAAACTAGCAACGGAACTAAAAACTATGGGCGAACAGTTTGCCGATAAGGTGAACGCGTTGAAAGTGGCTGAAACCCGCTTGGAGACGCGAGGGTACCGTCCAGGGTATGAACTAGCTGCTGACGAGGCCGATATAGGACTGAAGGACGAGGTTCGAAGCCTGAGGGAGACTATTCGTCAGTTGCAGGAGAAATTGGATTGTGCCAAGTAAGTTCGAGTAGCTTCGGTGAAAAACCTAGTGATCTTCGATAGAAAAATAATCAGACGATATGATGAACAAGCAGTGGAGGCCCAGTGGTAACGGCCCCGACCTACAAGTTGTACGTCGTGGGTTCGACCCAGCCAGGCACTTAGTTTTGTGTATTTAATTTCATCACCACTGCTCTCAAAACGGTGAAGGAAAACATCGTAAGGAAGCCGGCATGTCCTTAAACAAAAAAAAAAAAACAAAGACATGTGACACCTACGAACCCCTGGGCCCGAGTGGTGGATTGCGGCCCATTCCCTCTCACAGAGAGGTGGTCTGTCTATGTCCCAGCAGTGGAAACCTTCTTATAGGCTGATTATACTTAAATGATGATGTAAGTTAACAATATGAGTTGACCGAATTCGAAAAGCCTACCTTGTTTATATTTGTTAGAGTACGCACGGCGACATATCAAGCTACACATTTCCAGTATAAGCTGACTTCTCATTGTACGAAAAGCCAGATATATAGGCAATGCGAAGTCAGATAAAACTGGAAATGTATAGCTTGATATGTCGTCTGAACCATATTTTACCAGAGATTGACTTTTGAATGCTTAGGGACATATTATTTCCCCCGGGAGACCAAACATAAAGATAGTACTAAGAAATTATTTCCAAAACAATACTCATTATCATCTTCTTTTTTTTCTTCTTAGCGTGTCGATAATAATCTAAATGAACTCAGCCCAGAATTATTTGGTACTTGTTGTGGCACTTATTTGATTCCAGTCCACAAACATAAAAACATTCATTTGCTTTTTCATTTGTTTTCAAAAGAATATTCTCAATTTCTAGCTGAAATATTAAATCGTTTATCTGAAATAAACGAGTGATAAATGATAATGATAAATGATTTTATTTTGTAAGTAGGTTTGTACAAACATTCAGCCATTCAGTCCGATTCTCGGAAATTCTCATCCATCTGCTACCAGCCACCTTGCGAAGATCGTCGCTTAACGAGCCTGAGGGCGTCCTACCTTACGTTTGCCGATTCGCGGTCTCAACTCATAACACGTGGTACACGCGTGTTCATCCATAAAAAAACTTAATCACCCAATCCTATTTCCAGGGCAACATACAACGCTTTAGAAGCAGCTTCCATCAAAATAGGCATCGATTTGAACGACAAGAACCAGTCCTTGGAGACGGACACCCGGGCCTTAGAAATGAGAGCTGCTTTAGAACCAAAGAAAGCAACGGGCACTGACAAGAACTTAATTCTTGCTAGCATGGCTGACGAAGTGCCAAAAGTGGAGGGATGTTAAATTTAAAAAAAAATATGGCAGAATATTTAATTCACTGGAGGAAATAGACAAGTGATACCTGTCACTTTGTAAAATAAGTGTCCGACCGAAACATGTTTCATCATCATCATTTCAGCCGAAAGACGTCCACAGCTGGGCATAGGCCTCCCCCAAGCACCTCCACTTTGACCGGTTCTGTGCTTCTCGCATCCAACGGGTTCCTGCGGCTTTCAGAAGGTCCATCGGTCCACCTTGTGGAAGGCCTTCCAACGCTACGTCTTCGGGTACGCGGTCACTAGGTAATCCAGAACCTTTCGGCCCCATCGGCCAGCTGTTCTGCGAGCACACACACACGTTTATCAGCCGTTAAATACAAACACTTGTTTTTAGGTTTTGTACAAAATGGGTGAAAATCGGATCTACGTCTACGCCGTCTGTCTATTTGTCATCTATTTTCGTTTATCTATCCTATCAAAACCATACCGGACGCCAGTTTTTGGTCAAGCCGAGTATTCGGTCACTGTTTGGCCGAAACCGAAGCTGTGGCCGAAACTATGATGATGATCGAAACCGAACCTTTGGTTGGACACAAAAAAATATGGTCATGTTTTGAGTTTACACTTATTATAATTTTTAACACTTCCATTAAACTAACAAACGATGACTATTCCATTTAAAATATGACCATAATATTATTTTACTAGGTCTAGTCCGTGTCTGTCTGTCTGTTATAGGCTAGCACCTGTCATTTTACTACAGTGAATTAGTGATTCGACTTTATTATCATTTTTTTTTAACAAAAATGGGAAAATTGCATGTGTTTTTTGGTATGTCGAAACAATTGTTTTCTCCGTAAAAATAAGTCATTTAACCGGATGTTGTAATGTTAATTTTGTATTTCGTTTTAAAAGTGATTCGGTAATTAGGTCCAATGTTTATCAACATTGTAAAGTAGGCAGGTATTCAAATTCTTTTTTGTTTTTTTTTTTAATTAGAGTTTTTCTACCGGAAATTATATAATTATTATTTAAATATAGAAATGAGTGTTAAATTGTTTTGTTAAAAGTACCTACCTAGATAGGTACCTACCTACTTATAACCTTCATTAATATAGATGATTATTCATAGTCAATTTACGAATTTATGGGAAACTTTAATTTACGACATAACTTTACTATTACGATTTAACTTTAGATAACTTTTCTGTGCTTAGTGAAAATAAAGATTGAAAAACAATTTTTGATTTTTTATCGTAACCCTCCTACCTTCTGCGACATAAATCATAGGTAATACACGTACACTATACCTTCACAGTTTAGCAGGGTATACACTATTTGGAGTCCAAATCTTTTACCTACCTTCTCTTAGGACCTAATCATTCGTCATATCTTCACTCTTATTTATTTTTCTACAATAATCATGACTCGTTTAAGAGTCAACTGTCACTAACGAGACACAATTACTTTACCTAATTTTACCAAACTTAATAAGCCTAACAGACGAGGAGATAATGAAACTGAAGACTAGGAATAGTCCCAGCTCTAAATTAAATTCACAAAGCATCGTATCGACGAATTTTATTATCGACGGTCAACAAACTCAATTAGCTGCCCCAAAAACTTCCGAAATCGGAAACTTAAGTTTATCAGATAATTACCGGAGACCAGAATCCTTTGTCAACAGCGTGCCATTATTTTTTTTACACTGAAAAACCTTTCTGTTTACTTCTCGTCGTATTTTTAGACTCGACGTTTACTTCCGATGAGGTTCATGATAGGGCATTATGTTGCGGTTCGGAAGTGACTGGCCTCAAAATTGTAGGTAAACGATGATCGATTGTCTCGAGTCCGTCTAGAGAATACGAATATCTTGGCTGATTGCCAAAATGTTCAACTTTGATGTCAGGTTTAGTTTGGAGTGATGAAGCTTGGAAAGTTGGTGAAGAGGCTTTCTTTCAAAGGAGTTTTAGAAACATTGTTAATGTGCTATAGCAGTGTTCATCCCAAATAAGTACGTTCTATCGCCACTTTAATCAGTTCGAAATGTATTCTAAGTCTATTTTTGAGTGACATTTGTAACTTAAAGGTTAACTTAAAGGTCCTAATAATTTAGATTTATTTAATTTTGGAATTGAACTTTCGTTATGTATGAAATTCAGTTTGTTGTTCCATATCTTAAATTTATCTCATTCTTGGCTCTAATATAGGTACACAGATAATTTGAAGTTTGTTTTCCGAATAGAGCCACACAGTGACGGGTATCTTCTGCGCTTATGGAGCCTCATCTCATAGTTCCATAATCACAATCTACACGTTGGCTCAAAATACCCCACAGGCAACACTATCACAACCTTGTCAGGCTTGAATGAATTCAGGAATTCAAGTTTCCCAACCCTAATGTGAAGACTACTAACGAACATCGCCTTAAATATTGCATCAGTCCTGGATCCATTCAAGGACTAGGAAGATACAAAAACTAGGAGGATACAAGACTAGAAGGATGCAAAGACTAGGAGGATACAAGGACTAGGAGGATTGGAAAGAGGAAGAGGAGGAAGAGAGATTGCCCTTAAATTGAAGATCAGCAAACAGGAGAAATGGTTTATTTTTCCATAGATAACCCCGTTCTAACTTCACTGGAATATAAAGCAACCTCCTTACATAACCATATAATTAAAAAAAAAAACTAGAGCACTCAGTAATTATTACAAAAGAAACACCAACCATTTCTAGTACTAAAATAACTGTAGAATAAAAACATTTCAAACTAGTAGCGAAACGTTAGCAGCTTCAATAAAATATTCTGCTACAGTTGAAATTCACTATTTTTGTTTGTATACCCACTCGTGGAATGCGCAAAAAATACTTAATTAGGACTTTCCATTATATCCAAAACGTTAGATGGTTAGATACTTTAGTTTCGAAACAATATTGCAAAGTATTCATAAAGTTAAGCCCGATTTACACGGTGCAATTTAATTAATTCAAGCAAAACTAAAAGTTTGTTTTTTAATCTCAGTGACTAATCTGACAGGCGTAATGTCAAACTTCTATACCAAAAAAAAAAAAGATTTAAATGTCAGATTAGTCTCTGGGATTAAAAAACGAACTTTGAAACATTGTTTGAACTCTGCAATTTTTTTTTTCTAGCCTTTGTTGTCACACTCCTGGGATATGTCATCCCTCAACTCCTTCCATCTTTAGCGAGCCCGGGCGATCTCCTACCAAACTGAACCTATCCAGTTCATCGCGCCATCTCCTACGTGGTCAAGTCATTTGTTGCTAATGTATGCCACAGGTAAAAAACTTGCATCGTGTAGATCTTGCTCTAGATAATTATGGTACTTCTATCGATTATTGAACTTATCGGCATAGTGAGTTCTCAGGCTGATGCTTAAGACTGCTTACCTATTCCTTAGGTGTTTTCATATAAAGCGCTACTGGTAACTGACGCCGATGTGCCAGTCCTACTCGCCGATCGCCGCCGACAAATTCCACCACTGGTTCACGCTGATTTGACTTAAAGTATGAAAACTGCCTACGTTGACAACCAGCGCTTCTTGGCCCAGATAAGCGCTGGCATATCGGCACCGGCTACCTACTTCTACGTGAAACCACCCATACTTATTCATTCAAGAAAATATTAATTGCTTTTGCCCGTAAACTAATGTGTTTTGAAGCATAGTCGGAGAAAATACCCATATGAAAAAAAAATACGTCGAAGTTGCGACTTTTTAACTCAACTGTCCAAAATTTTTCCTAACAACATCGAACACATTAATCAATCTAATTATGAGATCCATATAGATAATGGAAGTGTCCCGTTGTCTCCCGACTTGGTTGGTTAGGCTGGCTATTTCAGTTTTAGTATAAAAGCTCGGGGAATAGGATCAGTCTTCACATTCAACTATCCACTTCTTCTTCCTCATCATCTACCTTTCCAGGAAATCTACCAAGTAAGTATCTGTACTGTGAAAATTATATCTTCACTAGTTGCATTTTTCGTTTATTAATTTTCCACACAACATGTATACTTTGTGTCTACTTTCTTTACTTAAATCACTTACTTACCTACCTACATTTCTATTTTTTCCTCCCATTAAATATATTTTTCCTTTATTTTAACAGTTAACAATTATGCAAATATGTTTTCGAAAGCCTACCTACCTAATATATTGCAAACAAGATCTGTTTTCAAAATCTATTTTCTGATTCTCTTTCTGCTGAAGTTGCAACAATTTCAAATTCTTGCTCCTGACCAAATGTTTTATTATAAAGCTTCTAAAATTTTTCAAATCTTGCTCATCGTGGATGTAACTTTTATTTTCTTTTTGGATACATCTAAAATATAATAATATTGACTTCAAATTCAACCTTCAAGTCTGTGGCATAAGGACCTATCTGTCTACCTTACCACTTGAAGTAAATATCACAAAAACAGCATCAAGTTGTCTGCCTAACACCTTTGGCGACCTACGAATGAATTATGTCGAGAATCTGACTCATATGAAAAGTTTTCCGTCTCCAAACAATTATAGTTATTGATGGCATAGCATCATCGACAAATCTGCACTACGGATATTTTCATATATCCTTATGTTAAACAAATACGTATGCACAGACCCCGATGTGTGTTGATAGCAACGGCAAAATAGACTCAAAATTATCATACCCCAATCCCGCTTTAGACGTCATCCATTTTACATACAGAACTTGTTGTCAGCATGATTTCATATGCGGAAACATATTTTTTAGAAGTTTCGAACATTAGAGCATCAATCACGACATCTATGTATCCGGCAGGATTGAGAATTCATAATTTTAAGTTTAGGAAGTTGTATTAACAATAATTGAGAGTTTAACCGATCGTGCGATAACGAGATCCGCTTCCTAAAAGGCGCAGCGTAAATCCGAAGTTAATTTTAATTTAGACAATTTCCATTGCTTCGTATTTGAGCAGGTGTTTAATTCTCGCCACATTTAAGGAGCTATGTAAATCTGATAACGATATAATCGGTGCCTATCAGCTACTTAGTACACGAACCGTGTCTAGAGGTTATTTACATTTGACTTTTGTTCGTCGGCACGGAAGTAAAATGCTTTTGTCCTAAATGTTGGCTTATTCTGCAACGTCATAACACGTGCCGAAAAAAGTAGACACATTTACGTCATACACGTTGGTTCTTATTTGAGATGCTTGTTCTTTAAGGTCATTTATTTATCTTTAATATTTTTTTAGAATATTAGTTAAAAGTAATTTTATATAAAATTGTTCACAGCTTCACTGTTTCGGATTTCCGTTCATAAACATTACATAACACATCACAAACATTAATTTTCAATCTCACTAAAATAAATCTTAACCGAGTGTCCCCGCGTAGGACCGAAAACAATCAGTCTTCCAACCGCAAATAATTTTACAACCCGAATTAATTCCTCGAATAAGTCACTGTATGGTTATTGAATAGCCCCAAAAGTATCATCCACGTAGTACAAACATTCTGGCGCCCCGGGCTACCGCTGAAGGCAAGCAGCTTTGTTCAGACGCGACAGCTTATCGTGGACATGCTCCGAAAATATATTGCATAGTTTTCTACTGGTAAATGACGCCCGATGTAGACCAGCACCATAATTACGTAACACACTATCAATTTCAATCTGAATCATTTTGAAGGATATTGCTAACGCATTGCTTCATATGTTCGAATAATTTGTCTCCTCAACAACGTAAATAACGCAATGAATGTTGTTGAACTGTCAAAATGAAAGCGAATGCTACTGATAGTGTGTTACGCAATTACCCCACTGTTTGTAGAATTTATTTTAATAATACGGTATTGAATTCATTATTGTTTATTTTGACATAAGGAAAAAATTGCTAGAAATGCTCCGATTAATATTATAAATGTGAGTTTGTACGTTTGGATGTTTGTTACTCAATCATGTAAAAACGGCTGAACGGATTTGGATGAAATTTGGCACACAGATAATTTATTACTTTGATTTACACATAGAATACTTTTAATTCGGTTAGTACGTTCCCGTGGGATATTTCCGATACCCACGCAGGTGAATCCGTGGGCAAAAGCTAGTAATTAATGTTAATTTGGGAAAAAGTGTGGCAAAAATATATTATATGTAAGGCATTATATTATATTTAGACGATTATATGTAGAGATGTAGCCCCTTACTAATA
The DNA here is from genome assembly GCA_963669345.1 of Gortyna flavago. Taxonomy (NCBI): domain Eukaryota; kingdom Metazoa; phylum Arthropoda; class Insecta; order Lepidoptera; family Noctuidae; genus Gortyna; species Gortyna flavago. Next base: position 14,037,292 of record OY770135.1, read on the forward strand.
AATGTATTATATCAGATGAATAGTTACACAGCGATTCTCTCTTTCACAGTAATTTGACTTTCGAAAGAAGAATACAAAGCGTTGAATAACTATACAGACGCTATACAACGTTTATTAGTAAGGGGATTAGAGTATATTAAATAATAGACTTCTGCTATACAAGGAAAAAAACCGGTCAAGAGCGAGTCGGACTCGCGCACCGAGGGTTCCGTACCATCATATGTTTTTAAATTTTCATCGGCGAGGTCTATCGTCAGAAAATTTTCACACTGCGGTAAATATTGCAGTTTTAGGTCAGCGCCATCTCTTGACCGATAATGGAAGTAATTTAATTATTGTTGATGATTTCTGAAAAAGTGTGCTATATAGAGACATCGTGTTATTTTTCCTGTAATCTTTAGGTACATAGGTAAACTTCTATCTCATAGAATAATTTCAGATGTTCCTCTATGCAAACTTCGGAGATAAGGGGGGACGGTATTTTATTACATTTTTCATCAATCTAAAACTATTCCAAATTTCAAATTGATAGCATTAGTAGTTCTCGAGATATCCAGCTGTGACAAACGGACAGACAGACAGACCTTAATAAAAGGGTTCCTTTTTACCATTTTGGCACGGAACTTTAAAAAGATTCATCAGTGTACACGCCTGTCTAGACAGCCGTACAAATAGGAAAACGTAACCATTCAGTTTACGCAACAGTGATTCATACTTTCCTTGAAAGAAATCTAGCAATAGTTTCGCTATCAATCGAATAACGCACCTTGGGCCACTTTACGTGTTACATAAAATCCATGTGCGGATTTCCAATGATCTTGCCCGTTTCTCCTAATAGAATTTCAACAATAGTTTGTATTTATGCGGAAGAAATTCTTAAATACATTTATTACGCAACCAGTTTGGATTGGATAAATATTTATGAAAATAGTTGACAAACCTGTTTAAAAGGCATACCTACGCCATAGTACTTTTCCGAAATACTTTTATAAACCAATGTTGAATGTACTCTATGCTGTTGGTGTTATTTAATAAATATCTAAATAAAAGTCCAACTAGTTAACTTCACGGATCTACTATAAATCTATCAACATAACTTAACATGTTAAGTATTTGTGACTAACCTCCTTATTAATAAACGTATTAGATCAGGTGAATAGTTACACACCGATTTCTCTCTTTCTGTCGTCAGTATTTTGACTTTCGAAAGAAGAAGACAAAGCGTTGTGTAACTATACAGACGCTATACAACGTTTAATAGTAAGGAGATAAAACTTTAAACGTTCAATATTTTCTACGAGTTTTGATTGTTATTTTAAATAAATACCTAAGTAAATAAAGATGGTTCGATTGACGAAAAATACAAAAACTACAAGGTAATCAACAAATCATTGAGATAGAGAACAGTCACATATTGGCAAATGCCATTTTGCTTGCGATAAAGCAGCATATTATGGAAGGGGAGATGATGCCTAAGATGCTGCTAGAATGATAAAATGTGATAAAAGCTCTATTTTATGCAAAGAATATAAGTACAACTTCGAGTTTATGCATGTATACCTATAATATCCCCCTTACTAATAAACGTTGTATAGCGTCTGTTTAATTACACAACACTTTGTCTTTTTCTTTCGAAAGTCAAATTACTGACGACTGAAAGAGAGAAATCGGTGTGTAACTATTCATCTGATACAATACGTTTATTAGTAAGGGGTATATGTATATTTTAAAGTATATAATATATTATAAAGCATCGATGATTGACGAAATTTGACTCTCATCTAAAAATATAGTTCAATAATTAAAAATTAATTTCTTTCACAAATCAGATTATCTCAAATTCTCAATCCACGTTAATATCGTCGTAGATTCATCGACTTCCTACTTAGAACTTTCGTCTTTCGCAAAGGTACAGCACAGATCCGTTTCCTGGGATATCCCTTAAGCACACGCGCTTCGCCCCACCCGACTTACAGCCATAGTTAAGTGGTTACATATTTAAACAAGTTCCATTTACAAGCGGTCGTTGGCCAGAATTTTCCGTTAATATAGTACATTACTACGTACGGTGATCGTTCCAAGTTTGTTTACATATTGTTGCGATATTGTCGTTGCGGCGAAATGAGCTTTGTTAGTGTTGTGCCCTGTGTAAGATTTTTCCCGAATATCGAACTTTTTCCGTAATTGGTGAATGAGGTGAGTTCGCTATGCGCAGTTGTTCATTTATGTGAATATATAGTACGGTTGATAATTGCAAGTCAGTTAATGGCAATGAATTTATTAGTTATACAGAGAAATTGGAAAAGCTAATTGAAGTAACCAGGTCGGTTTCAAAATTTTCCTGAAAATGTTTTGAAATTATACAGCCATAAAGTAGCTTCCTTGGCCACTTTATTTAACTTCCATAAAATTTGAGAATAACGTTGCGTAATGCTGATTAACTTTCATATAGCTTTTGTAAGTAGGTAATTATGCTTTTGTATTTTTCAATTATATACTTATTATGAAAGCCTTTCGTTGTTAATTATAACAATTCATAAAAATAAATGTATTAACAAAAGTTCATTGCTCTGGCAGCTTTCCATCAACCCTTGGTGATGTTACTAACATTTTATTACCCCGTAAATAGTGGAAAATAAGCAGCATCATTTAGTTTCATCTGTCCACTGGGGACGAATATTTTTAAATGTATGGCTAGTTGTAGGTAGTATCATTAAACGCCAAGCTTACTAGTGTGGTCTGGTCCTGGAAATATATACCTACTCAATATTTGTTAAAGGTTCTCATTATTTCTAAGGCTGACAATCATCGTCATCTTACTCTAAACCCAATTTATTTTGGAATTGACGCATTTCTTTACAGTCTTCATCTCAGTATTTAGGGACCTTTTATCCATTTCATCTTTCACACAATCGATCCATCGTTTTCCAGTTAACCCAGTTGGTGTTCACACCTATTACGTTGTCACTACTTGCTTCGAGGTATTTTATGGTGGTGGACGGGCACAATGAACACTGGAGAATATGAGGTCTGATGGGGGAACACCACACTCACATGTTTTCATTTGGTAAAGGAACACATCATGAGGAAACCTGGACTGAAATCACTACTCTGCCTTGAGCACGCGTGATGATCAGTGCTCCTGCCTTCTCTGTATAAGTAGAGGTCTTTGGCCCGCAGTGGGATAATATGGACTGGTATTTGTTTGATTTGCACTAATTGTAATTTAAGATGATGGTATACTTCCAGATTACAAAATGGCCGGCAAGATCACCGCTGCTTTCGTCGTCTTCGTCACCATCGCGTTTCTCGCCAACTTCGGTCATGTCGACTGCAACCCCGCTATTGGTAAGTAGTACCGTACAGTACTTTCTTTTTTTTCTGTCAACTCAAGAGTGTCAATCCCTAGCATTAGATGGAACGATGGCTCACTTAAAGTTCACTTCACATAAGTTTCCACAGTGAGATTTTTACAAAATAGACCAGCAAAGAAAATATAACAGACTGCTTTAAAAGCAGGGCCTCAGACAGCACCCTAATTGGGTAACACACTATCGATCTCAATGTGAATCATTTTGAAGGATGTTGCTGATCCATTGCTTCATATGTTTGAAATATGTGTCTGCTCAACAACTTAAATTACGCAATGAATGTTGTAGAACCGTTAACATAAAACCTATTTCTACTGAGAGTGCGTTACACAATTACCCCGCACGTCTTTTATAGTGCAATTTTTAGTGCAGTTGCAAACCCAGATTTATAATACTGCTTCTGCATTTTAATCGAAATTATTTGGCACAGACGCCATCACATCAACCTACCCGAAACTGTCAAATTTTCCCAATCAACTTTGAACCTTATACTTTAGCGATAAAGTTGAAAATCTATCAAAGAAATTTGACAGATTGTAGTAGGTTGATGTGCTGGCGTCTGTACCATAACATCTGATTCTTCAAACTAGCTCACTAGACATCTAATGATATGATTGAAGATTCGCAAACATATTACACGATTTGAAAGCGAAGTGTCTTGAAAAAGATTTCCTAATCATTTTGGTACTTAGGCAAGTTATATAAAATTACCTAAAGTCAAATAATTTTATTCGAAATTAACTTCTAAAGTGACAGCCTGACCTTTAGGGGAATGCCTACTTAACCGGGTTGCGTGTGATTTAATTTTCTAATTAAGTTAACTCATATAACTCATAAAAAGTATTTTGAGTTCTACGCATTCATAAAAATATAACCAACATTTTTCACCCTTTTTATGTTCACGAAAAAACGTCAATCTTCCCACTTTGTCTGGTCTAGTATATTATTTTTCCTCATACTTTGTATGCGGTGTGTATTAACACGATTCTAAATATGGCCTTTGTAACATTTCACAAGCTGTAGACAACACTCACATTTTTGACTCACGAAAACGTTTGCAGAGTCGTTTTTGTGCTCACGTTTAAAAAAGCAAACAGATTTGGTAACTTTCCTTTTTTCGTGGCACTTATTGCTGTAAACTTCATAAAAAAAATCTGAAAACAGAGCTTTGTTTCTATCTCATAATGGTTCCCAGATTTTCCCAAGTTCTTTTTACTGACTTTAATGCTTAATTTGTCGATCAACCCTACAGTGGCCTTAAATATAAAAGGTCTGTCTGTATAATATGACGACAAAAGCCATATTTAATTTGTTAGCTTTTCGGGCAATCTCTCCAGAAACAAAAAAAAATTAACAATGCAGCATTGCAGCCCAAACAAAATAAATTTGGCAAAATCTAGGTACCTTCTGTACTTGAAACGTTAATAAACATCCTGAAACACACATTGTGAATAGTAATACCTCGATTAACACTTAAAATCACATTAAACTTTACCTAAAGATCAACACAGAACAGAATTACCGACATTCTACTACCACTACCATTTAATGGGCACGTCAAGCGCTTAATAACTACCATGATCACTGACACAGACTGTTTGACTTTACCCCTACCTGCTAGCGCTTACCTTTGGATTCTGTATAAAGTCGTTTGTACTATCTGCATACCTACCACGAGCTCTTAACGCGATCCACTTTAGGACCTAAACTGAACTGTTCTGCTAATTCGTACCATGACGTCAGTTTAACGATTCAATTTAGGCCGTGCCATCTGGATACTTACCACGAGCTCTTAACGCTCATTCACTTTCAACGATCCAAATGCCGCTGAGTGTATTGTTTGTCACGGTACGACTATGAACGATGCAGTTTAAGAACCTAAACTGAAATGTCTTGCTTTTGAATCGTTTTTAAATAGATCATGGTAGGCCTCCTGATTAGGAGTCTCTCTTCTTGGTTAAGGTAAAAAATTTGATTAAGAAGGATTTTCTTTGTCGATAAAGTTTTTTTTAAATGATGTTAGGTATTTGCATGGCCACTGCTTTTGTTATTTTAAAGAAACAAGTTTTAAAGTTATTACTAACTCCTTGAATATCCGTCGTAAACGACATGAATGAACGACAAGTGGACGTCTCGAGGACCCAGTAAAGATACGTTTGGCGACGAATAACGAGGAGAGCCGACCCCAAATAAGATGGGATAAGGTTAGGCTGATGGGGCAATAGTTGACTAGGGACCAAGACGTTTTTATCTCGTATGTACATATGTGCTATGATACGACCTAATCAAATCCAATACTGATCCCAACCAATCAAGGGTTTCATATCAAGACGAAATCTTGCGAAATCTGACCACATAAATTATTTTAACACAACACTATGCTAACTTTAGCACTGTCACCGCCACTCATTAATCATCATCTGCCTAGCCTTTTCCCAACTATGTTGGGGTCGGCTTCCAGTCTAACCGGATGCAGCTGAATACCAGTATTTTACATGAAGCGACTGCCTATCTGACCTCCACAACCCAGTTACTAGGTAATGCGATACCCCTTGGCAAGACTGGTTGTCAGACTTTCGGGCTTCTGAAGACCCGTAACGACTGTCAAAGATCTACGAATGACAGCCGGGACCAACGGCTTAACGTGCTTTCCGAGGCACGGAGGGGTCTCGTTATGAAAAGATGGCCACCACCGCCACTCATTAATATAGGATAGATATTCATAAAGACGACTTCGAAGATAAAGACCAAAGGTGACTGTCGAAAAATATGTTTTAAACATTGTCTTTGTGTTTGGATAATCTTAATTGAATCTAAGATTACCATGACGTTCTAGAATTTAAACTAACGTCAGCCCACCAAATTTAGTCGTACTTTAGTCAAAAGGAGGTGTCTGTTAGAAGGCAATTTGATGGTCCCATCAATGGTGGGTATATTTTAGAGATTGTAGTGTTACAAGAGGCTTACAGGAGTTCTATGAATTCCTGTCTGTATTTTATACCACAAAGCCACATTCAGTGCTTTTAGACGGACTTCTAGCAAAATGAGGGCATAGGATCATTGTCCCACAATTTCCCCTTACAACTGGATATCAAATACGCACGTAAACAGGACGCAGAAAAAGAACACAAACACAAAAAAAAAACCGACCAAGTGCGAGTTGGACTCGCACACGAAGGGCTCCGTACCTACCATACAATATTTAACATTACATATAAAATAACGGCAAAAAAATCACGTTTGCTGTATGGGAGCCCCCCTTAAATATTTATTTTATTCTGTTTTTAGTATTTGTTGTTACAGCGGCAACAGAAATACACATTCTGTGAAAATTACAACTGTCTAGCTATTACGGTTCATGAGATACAGCCTGGTGACAGACAGACAGACGGACAGTGGAGTCTTAGTAATAGGGCCCCGTTTTTACGTTACCTTTGGGTACGGAACCCTAAAAAGAACAAGTTGGGGGAAAATGTGCGTCATATCCACGCAAAACGGCCATCGCTCAGCATAATGCTGCTGCTGGTACTGTAGGAATTTCTTTCTGCGTTGCTAGCGGAACCAAAACCTACTGGCTACTAATCATCATATACCGTATTCCATGCATTTTATATATTTTATCTTTCCTTCGTCTCATGTTTAACGACCACGGTTTAATTAGCAAAAACTTGGCCGTTAATTATTAAACGTAGAGCATTCGATAATGGAAATTATTCAATTAAAGATGAGATATTTTTTCGTTATGAAAGAAAACATTTCTGATCATAGGTACTTTCCGCAAAAGCTTACTTACAAAGCTAATTAATGAGTACCTAGCTACGATTTGGCAATAGAATTGGAAAAAAAATATTGTGAATGTGAATGCCAAAATTATTTTTGAAAGTTCCTGAAAAATTACTTTATGGTTGATTTTTCTAGGATTATAGTTTTTATAGATACCTCTAGCAGTTTGGTAAGTAGATAAGCTAAACAAAGCAAGTAGCTAATAAGTTCGAAACAATTTTGCTGAAACCTGAAAATAGAATAAAGAAAGGAGATAAATAAGTAGGTAGGTATCTACTTTCATTTCGGAAAATTAAAAAGTTTGTTCACACTACTTTCCTCGACATGAGTAAATAGGTATCTATCCTTCAAGTAACAACACTTTTTGAACAATTAATAACGACACTTCAAAAGAATTTCTAAGACAGTTTGCAAAGTTGCAACAACTTCACGACACGCCTTCCAGAAAATCTTCTTAACTCGTTAAAACACGGCCTGTGGTTTATTTTTTAAAACATCTAGTTTATATTCTCATCTCAAAAGTCAAAAGATGTATTCTGATGTATTCAGCGTCCGATCGCACTGAGACAATGACCTCAATCCACAATTTGGACACCTCACTTTCGCCGAAGTTACGCAATTTCACCTTAACCGCTTACACTTGACCCGGTAACAACAATTGTGCATTTAGACCGTGTTTTATGGACATTATTATTTTGTTAGAGTCAATAAAAATTGTGAGAAAATTGCGAAAGGAAACCCACACTGATATTGTAGGCGAAATATCTGTTTGGGACGTGTTCACGGCTAAACTGCCAAATCAATCATAATGATATTTTTATTAGAGAAGTAACTTGTCTTGGAAATAAAGTTTGCATCTCCAAACGAAAACAAAACATGGGAGTTAATGTTTAACATTTTACGAAAATCATAGTCAACAATAATTCTCCAAGAAACGGTAACAAGAACACTAACACCCGGTTTCTGATTTGAATAAAGTAGCAAATCTCAACTAATTATTCTCAAATACAGTCATACTTCATACTTAAGTCATACTTAAGTACAGATTAAGATGTTCTCAACTTCAAATTCTAAATTCAGAAACTGGGTGTATAAGTAGGAGGTGCATAGCATACATAACCCGATGTTACCTACCATTCAAAACAAATTATCAAATTCAACCGATCTTGAAAGTTCCCATCCTTCCTCAGGGACATTTCAGCGTTTCATTTCCTCACATCTACAGTCAACTACTAAGTTTAAAATGCGTTAACGAGTCTCTAGTGCCTAGTTTGGATTAATATAAAATGCTAAAGCACTTGAGCTCTTATTCTTTTAGAAATCAACCTACTCGTACAATAGCGGAGCTTTACACTAACCGAATGGATTTCCGACTGCTTTGACGTAGCTTATTTACGTAGGTACCTACGTAAAATGCGTCACTGAACTGCAAATTAATAAAGAAAGCGATTCGGCAGGTACCTATTTATTTACTTGCTGTAGGTAGGTACCTAAATGTAAATTATTAATATGCTGATCGAGGTCCGCGACATCGCGGATGACGTTGTTATAGCAGGAAATTCAGGTTATTTTGAATTGGTAAAGTCCCCACAGTTACTGGGCTTAAAGGCAAGCTATGTAGGTATTCTATGTTTTGCCTGTCGCCGACCTGATGTAGGTAGGTCCCATTAGACTCTCAAACCTGATCCTTCTGCGAACTTTATGTCGACTCGTCGGTCAAGGATAGGTAATAGGAATAGCCAACGAGCAGTTAAGGTTGATTAACTGAGGTAACTTAATGTTACAGTTCCTCTGTAGGTATCGTAACATGGATGTATTAGTGCTTCATACAAAATAATAGGTACCTACCTAACGTTCTACCCCTTTCATTCTTAGGTAAAGCAAGTAGGTAGGATAATAGGTAAAAATATACCTAATACCTAATGATGATCAAGTACCATATTATTCGACAAATAAAACTTACCTAGCATAATCATAATCAGCCTTTAATGTTCCCACTGCTGGGACACAGGCCTCCTCTCTGTGAGATGGAGTGGGCTATAATCCACCACGCGGGCCCTGTGCGGGTTGGTGGATGTCACATGTCTTCGAATAGTTCTAGGACAATTTTTTTTTGTTCCTCGCGATGTTTTCCTTCACCGTTTTGAGAACAGTGGTGATGAAATTAAATACACAAAGCAATGTGGCTGTCTGAGTTCGAACTCACGACCTACAACACGTATGTCGTGGCCGATACCACTCCTTAAACTTACCTAATTGGATCTAATTTTGGCTAATTAAAAGTAGAATCCATGTAGTATCTAGGTAAATCCCTACGTACCAACCCGAAGGGTGTAATTAGCCTTCACAAACACTAACTAGGCCAGATCCATCACAATCATTCATTCACTGATCCACCTTGATAATTAGGTATAACATAGTTAATTATAACTTTACTAGCGGCCCGCCTAAGCTTCGCACGGGTGCAATTTTTTTTACGAACTTTATTTTTTTTTTTCATACAAACCTTGTCCGGACAATCCCGAACACAACAAAAAAAGAACTAGCGAAATCGGTTCAGCTGCTCTCGAGATTTGCGCTTAGCAACACATTAAGCGATTTATTTTTATATTATAGGTAGGTAACTGCCACTTATCTGTGAAAAGAGATGGAGTGGGAATTTTCGAACTTTATCTTTTATTATTATTATCCTTTATTAATTTTTTTTTTGTTAGTCGTACATTGTGTCCCACTGCTGGGCAAAGGCCTCCCCTTGTTTTTTCCAAACCTCCCTGTCTTGTGCGAACTTGTTCATGTTGGCTCTCTAAATATTACATCATCGCACCACCTTCGCCGTGGTCTACCTCGACGGCGATGTCCCCCTTAGGCGTCCAGTGAGTGACGATCTTTGCCCATCGCTCCGCGTGCATTCGTGAAACGTGTCCCACATCAGTCTGGCTGTTTTTTCATTTCATCATATAAATTATATTTTCACTTCTCAAGCTCTAAAAATTCGTCTTATGTTGTGCGTAGGCGACATAAAATCGCTTTTTATGCTCTATCTAGTGCATAAAGTATTTTTTTTTCTAAGACAAAACAATAAAACGTCGCAGATTAAAGTCGTTATTTTGTTCCATTTGCTTTAATATATATAACTTCCGTGTTTTCTATGATTGATTTAATAAAACGAGATAAAATGTTATTTAAAAACGCAAAGAAACATTTTTATGACTTGTCAGTATGATATGAAGTAGGTACCTATATGAAGTACCTACCTACCAAAGTCGAATGACACAAAGTTGAAAATTAAAAAAAAAAAGGTTTTGTGGCGGTAATTAGCTATGACTTCTTCAATTTTGCAACATTGCAACAGTGAAAATACTGTTATATACTTTAGGCCTGTTTCATTTTCTCGCAATCGAAGTAAAAAGCAGTGTATAACTCGGGCATAGCTAAACGAGCCATTTTACCCCTCGACTTAACTATCGTCTCGGGGTAAAATTGCTTCTTTTATGCACTAGTTGTACAATCTAATATCTTCTAATCTGACTATATTTCAAAATACTAACAGAAATCTTTTATCATTTTCCTCTAGCGACTGGCTACGATCCCATGCAGGTTTGTATCGAGAACTGCGCACAATGCAAGAAGATGCTGGGAGCCTGGTTCGAAGGCCCTCTCTGCGCTCAATCCTGCATCACATTTAAAGGAAAGCTGATCCCAGACTGCGAAAACTTAGCGTCAATCTCACCTTTCCTTAACAAATTGTACGACAGCGACAAACTTATGGATTAATATGGGCCAAGTTTCATTATGTATTAAATTGTATGCATTTATATCGTATGATGTACTTAATATTTGTTATACCAAAATGAAACTGGAGCTTGCAAGCGAATTGCCTGTGATGAGCCAAAGTATTACCAACCCGTGTTACCGTTTGTATCAACAAAAGTTTTAAAATACAACAATCTTATAGCTATTTCGTTGCGATTCGTGCCCCAAATATTGAATCATACATTTGAAATGTTTAACATTCCAACCAATATGCCAAAGTATTTGATACTCTATATTAATTAGATTTAAGTCGATTTTTGTTTGTAAGTTTTATACTCGGTTTATATTACAGGGATTAATATAAGATTATTATTGAAAAATAAATGAATGCTTTTTGAAAATTGATTTTCTTTTTATTTCGTATAACTTAATCTATAATGTTGTTCAGATATTTGGATGAAGCTATATACAGCAATATCGTAAACCAATGTTTGTATTAATAAAATATATTTGTAAGGAGTAGAACATTACCTCTGTAGAAATAACTCACTTATAGATTTTTTGTGTATTTAGATAAATTGTCGTGCAGTACGGTACAGCTCTATTATACAGGTTATTGAAAAAACACCAACAACATCTTAAGAGGTCATTGTGCTCATCATTATGAACAACTTTTACTATGGAACCAAACCTGAAATTGCGAATAATAATCAGCTGTTCCCTACATTTATGTTCGTCTATCTCGTCAAAATGTAGGGAACAGCTGATTTTTTTTCGCGATTTCAGGTGAGATGAGTACAATGATCTCAGAGATTGTTGGTGTTTTTCCAATAACTCTGTATAATTAGCAGCATCATGCAGCAAGGGAAAGCAAATACCTCTCGTTATTAACACATTGAAGGACATTGAACGAGACACAATAGAAGTTTTATTGTTATTACGTCGAGGGGCGTTAAGTGTCCCGCAAAGTGTTAAAAGTGCAAAGCTACATATACACGCATAGATACAATAAAGTATGCTCTTAACTTTGTAGTAATACAAATACATAGTTGATTGTTTATTCTAAGAAACAATATTATTTTAGTATCTGACCCGACACCCAACTAAATTCGGTTATCCAAAAATCATGTTACTGTTTGTTTATTTCATTTACATACATAATATTTCTTAAATCTACAATGTTATAATGTGGTTTCAATCAAGAAGTCAATTATTAAAAAGAAGCAAAAGAAAATTGGAAAAAATACACAGAATGAGGAAATAAAAAATAAAAACTTTCTATCTAAAGTAGCCATACAATGAACCTGATTAATGAAAACCAGTTTAAAACACATTTGCTGCTATGAGCGAAAACATAATATAAATCCATTTAAATCATAAAATACTTACTATTTTAATATATTATCTCTATCGCAGATAATATTTTATTATTCTCTTAATTATTAACACAATTTATTGCTAAACCATCCACATTCATATACAGGTTGGTCACAGGTTGCGCGTCGATGTCCTTGCCACCCTGTATATTTTATTTATTGTCGCTGTTCAAACACAGTATAGTAAAAATTTCTTCAAACAAAATACGTATTAATTTTCGTAAGTCAGGAATTTTGGTAGAATAAAACATATTAAACATATATCTATACTAATATTATAAATTCGAAAGTAACTGTCTGTCTGTCTGTATGTTACCTTTTCACGCCTAAACCACTGAACGGATTTCGATAATATTTGGCAGAGAGATAGGTTGCATCCCGGGAAAGGACATAGGATAGTTTTTATCGACATACGTCGCGGGCGAAGCCGCGGGTGGAAGCTAGTAGTACATAAACTCACACCTTTATCCCATAGTTGTAGACAGAACTACAGATCTTAGGATAGGATAACAGTTCCCAAATAAGCACAAGTATGAACTATTAACTTATGTATATCTTTTAATTACACGGGACCTACAATCTTTTGCACATTTTTAGACCGAGAAAATTGTTGTTAGCTATATTTTAATTAAGAATTTGAGATAATTTTCAAGTTATGGAACAACAAACTGAATGAAAAAGTTAAAATTCCATTGCAACCAATACCTTATTAGGACCTTTTTGTTACAAATTGTCACTCAAAAATCAACTTAGACTACATTGCACTAAAGTAGATAACTGATTAGGTGACGATGAAATGCATGTAAATTATCTGAGATTGTGAACACTGCTGTAGTCGCTCTCTCATCGGCGGTGGGACAGATGCTTCTAAACTGACGCGAATAGTCGCGTGAATTCCTAATTATAAAAAGGTTCGCCTCAGTGTGGCGAAAGCTTTAGTTACACAGCGCCATCTATCGGTAGTGAAAAAAAACTTGATAAAAATCTCGAGACGAGGTGGCGTCCAGCAATTTAAAACATTCTATTGTTCTTAAGAGCTATATTCCCTACTATTCTGTATTAAAACAAACGACTCACAATACAAAATACCCTCTCGTTCACCTAAATAATTGCTCTATTGCAATAGTTGTTCAATAGTTTCTCACTCAATAGTCCGTACTACTAGCGTTGTAGAACGATGGTCAGTTGACAGCCACTTCTGTTGGCTGTGACTCGGCGGCTGAAGGTAGCTGCAGATGTGGTGTTTCTTCAGCTGCTAAATAGAAAATAGTGTCATTAAAAATAGTCAAATTTCTAAATTTTTTTCAATTTTTATGTTGTACATAAAAAGAGTAAGTATGCTATCTATCAAAGACTACCTGCGTCCCGCGATTTCACCCGCATAAGTTTCGATCCCGTGGGATTATCGAGATAAAAAGTATTCTATGTTCTTAACCAGGTTCTTATCCATGATCTACCCATGTGCCAGATTTCAGCCAAATCTGCTCAGCCATAAAAAAAACGAAGCATACAAAAAAAACATTTTTTTTCTTCTCTTTATTATATTCGTTTAGAATAATAAGATGACTGTGAGGTAATGGAAAGTAGTGTTTCTAATAATTCTAAATAAATTGCTATGAACAAGTAAAAATATATATTTATATAAGTATAATCATTTGAATAAACAATATAATTATTTTTAAACAAACGAAAAAAATAGGAAGTACAATACTAGATATAATCGGAAAAGGACCCATTAAGCACTATGAGGTCCACATCTATCTATTCCCACTGATGAGTAAAGGTCTTTTCCCCCATAGCTTTTGCATTACAATACTTACAATAATTAATTAATTAAATGTGGGTACTAACGATCATTGGCGATATTCGGCAAATCTCCAGAAACGTCCATTCGCTCAGCTACTGGCGGTGCGGCTGATGGTAGCTAGTAAAAACACCATAGGATGAGAATAATGATGATCCCATTAGACAAATACCATAAAATTATGACGTCTGACCTTTAAAATCAGAGAATATTAAACAGTGTCTGACCGAAGGTTCGGTTTCGGACAAAAAATTAGATTTCGGCCGCAGTTTCGGTTTCGGCCAAAAAGGTGACGTTCGTGAGCTGTCGCTTTTGATTTGACAGAATATGAACGTTACGGTCACACGGTTACGGTTTAGGTTTACTTATAAATTTAAGTTAGTGTGGTTCTTAGCAGACATGATAATTTTAGTATCAGCTATTATGGAATTATTCGCTTTCCGAAAGATTGATACAAGCTCTAAGGGCAACAGCAAATGCATCTTAGCGACGCTTACGTTCTGTCGCGATAGCAAAATCACAAGTTTTAGCAATTACTTGGCCGCCGCATCGCGTTTTGGCTACTCGTTCTCTCTCGGTTTAAAAAAATGCTCACTCGGTTTAAAAAAATGCGTTTTTTAAACATGCTAAATTGTAGGGCAGAGAGATAAAGCGTTGGCGCTGAATCAAGTTACCGAAAATCGATTAAATCGCTGATTGCTGGTGCTAAAATTATGCGATATTTATTGCTTAATCGCTGTATCGAGCGTCTGAAAAACGATTAAATCGGTAACGCAGATGTAGCATTTCTGCTAAGTTAGAGCTGTTTTTCAATCGTCATTTGGAAAAATTTACAGCTTTTTTACACTTTTTTTTTTAATAAAAGGCCTCTGGTAATTTCAAATGAAACAAATTATTTATTACAAACCCACGAAAAACTATGGCTCCTAGAAAATAACGTCAATTTACCTAAGTTTTACTTAGTTTTAATTTCGCCCGAAACTAGAAGAGGAGCCGAATTTTTTATGATTACGGTTTTGGTTTCGGCTGAAAATCATGTTTCGGTCAGACAATAATACCAAACCATTTAAAGTAAGAACAAGCAAGTCTCGAGTTACATGCATTTTTTTATTTGTACTGCAGGATCATAATGATAAAAACCACTCATTAAAAGAATCCAGTGTTATTTAAAAGAACTCATGATCTCTGAACTTACCTCAGGAGCAATCCTCATAATCTTTCCAATCTTGTGCCTGACGCTAAACGGAGCGCATGACTCGTAGTAGTTGATAACAAAGTCTGGGTAGGCTTCACCTAAATCGTGGCCTGGTACCACGTCAAAGTCTGTGCAACCATGCCTGTAAGAAATTGGGACAAATTTAAAGGCGACATCTGTCTGTACAAGGTTGTCACTCAAAGATTTAGCCCATCTATGTGCCGAAATGTTGTTTTGAAATTTTCAAGATCGAGGTATCGCCTACTTTTTAAAATAACGCGTGTTTTTAATAAAAATGCAATAAGTTCATAATGGTGTTGATGTGTTATTCTTTAAACAAAACAACATTATTTAAATATTGAAACAATCTACGATTATTTTCTGCACTACGCTATAGGTACATAATGCAACAAATCACCACACACACTATAAATCTATTCATTATTATTTAAAAAATCTCTTCTCAATTAGCATAATGAATGTGCTTAATTGTGCGTGCTCAGTTGTTCACGACCAAATCAGTCAAGACGTCGAACGAGATTGTCTTGCCACGAGATCGAATCTGCATTCCTTAATCACTATTCCACTACAAATATTGATTGCTATGCACACAGCATGTTTTTGATTTCCTATGTGAGTGGTAAAGCAAAAACTCATTCATTTAGTAGCACTTATATTGAACTAGCTTCCGCCCGCGGCTTCGCCCGCGAGGTATGTCGATAAAAACTATCCTATGTTCTTCCCCGGGATGCAATCTATCTCTCTGCCAAATTTTATCGAAATTCGTTTAGTGGTTTAGGCGTGAAAAGGTAACATACAGACAGACAGAGAGACAGACAGACAGACAGAGATACTTTCGAATTTATAATATTAGTATGGATGTTATATGATACTTATATTATGTATGATTAATGATATTGCATGTTGTTTAGGAGTCAGTGAATTCAAGCCACTTTACTATAAAGCATACTAAACACACCATCTATTCTATACATAATTATGATACATTAGAATATCTTTTGGCGTCGGTCTGTATGATGGCGTTGTTATTCTAAACTACTTAACGGATTTCAATGCACCATTATTTAAAGGATTTATTCCGGAAGGTTTATGTGCACAAAAAATTAATATTAAACTCACATAAATAAAGTAATGAGATCTCAATATTTTGTCAAGTCAAAAATCGTGCGAAGGAGTTGAAGAGAGAGAGAGAGAAAGAGAGAAGGGTTGCTAGATTTTCTTACCATTTAACCAAAAAGAACAATGAGCCATGGAACAGTTGACCGGCCAGTATCTTCTCTGGTGATAAGCCTCGCGCTAGACCACGTGGTTTTTCAATCTCTTGTAAGACCTGGGGAACAATTGTGCTAAAGTTCAGTTTACGCTACAACTTCAAACATTTTTAAGTTTTTCAATAGACCTAGTCAATCTGAAATCAACTTAATTACCATTAAAATAAAGTTGATGTTTGTTTAACTTGAAATAATATTAATTTGAAACATAAGTTTGAATAGACTTTAGCTAGCTGTTGCATGTTTTTCAAATAGCTTGGCAATATTTAAACTGTCCAGTCTGTTCTTTTCTGCAGTTCCAATGTCTATACTTTAACTTTAGAACCTAATGTTAGCACCTTGTTTTTATATATTCACGTAATTTGTTATTATTTGATTGTGCTTTTGTGTGTTAAGCTATGTCTTTTGTTTGCACTGAATAAAATAATGGTTTATATGTAGATCTATCCATCTATCGGTTTAAATTACAATGGCTTAATTGGCTCAGGTTTCCATAAGTGATATGAGTTCCCATAATATGTGATTACAGTTACTGATGGCTTACATCATCCTACTGCTGGGCAAAGGCTTCTCTCCCCCGATGACTTTTAGCTAATGTAGACCCCACTGGTAATTTGTTTAATAAAACTCACATGAGTTTGAGTTCCCACATGCTTACTTCAACAAAACTTACTTCATTCTTTTTCTTCTTATCACCTCTCCTGCTCCTCTTACGGCTAGCCAAAGTCTCCTCTATAGGATCTGGGGTTGCTGCTGCGGCAGCTGCAGCAGCAGCAGCAGCAGCCGCAGCGGCAGCAGCGGCTGCAGTGACTGCCGCCTCCTTCTCTCGCTTCATGCGAGCTTCCTCATATGCAGATATAAGCTCCGGACAGTCGAGATTATCCTCTGGCTCCCATGTATTGTCATCACTGAAATTAGATGAATATAATTAATTGTATAGGGTTTTGAAGATCTCTGGCATACCTAACTGTCCGCCTTTTTTTTTTTCAAAATGTCGGCCATGCCTGAAACCTTTTTATGTTACAAAGTAAAAAGTTGATTATGTGACACCCATATAATATTTTGAACTAATATTTTGCTTTTTAAATGAGAGTCAAGCCATCATTCTAATATTCAAGATGGTATGATATTCATGTTTTCACATTTGCAGTAAAGTTGTAGATGAGGTTGTTGTTTAGATGAAGTGTGTAGAAAAAAATTATGATTTTTGTTCACACATTAGTTTAGGAGTATTATATTAAGGACTTATGGTACATGGATAACTGTTGATGATTCCTTTCTCTAATGTAAATCACTGAGTAGTAGTAATTGCACTCAATCATTATTTTGTAATGAATTTTTATTTATGTTAATGCAAAATGACAAATTTATGGTGCAGAGCACCGCATCAGTAAGACATATACAGTTTAAGATTGTACACAGGATTCTTTTATTTTAAAAAGAAAATATGTTTATTTTCAGTAAATATGACACAGGCAAAGAACACAAACACAAAAAAATAACAAGTTGGGGGAAAATATGCGTCATCCACGTAAAGTGGCCATTGCTCAGTTTAATGCAATGTAAACATTTTTCATTTTTTTCTTTGTATAATGTAAGCTTTTTCTACACAAGTATAAAACAATAAAAAACCACTCACTGAGAATAGCCTTTCCATTTCAACAAGAATTCGACCTTGCCATTCTTGATTCTTCGATCCAGAACCTTCTCCACAGAGAACTCCTCATGTCTTCCGCTTTGGGGACCTGACGATGGCGCCATTGTCGTCAATGCTGGTGCAGTTTCCATTGGCTGGCTTGGTGGAACGTAGCCGAGATCAGGTTGAGCCAATGACTCCATAGAATCATCCATTGAAAACTCTGGAAACAATGTTTGTTGTCAAAATTGATTCGTAAGTAACAAGGAGTATTTGTTACCAAAAGATGAAATATGTCACAAAGATTAGTGTTGTGTATTAGAATAAGTGCATGTAAATTAAAACTGTAATGTTTTTGTCATCTATTGCTCAGCGTTGTTGTGTATAATGCGACACCCGGCTTGCTGTAGTTGATGGGAAATTGGCGTATTTTACTGACCTTTACTCATAGAAACACTCCAAGTTTAGAATTAAATTACAATAGGCTGTAGAAAATGTGAAGATTGTTTAATTTACTTTACGGAAATACGCGAAGACTTCGAATTTTCGGTATTTTGATTGATTTGATTGACGTTTTGTATATATTTATTTTGTCGTTGTCGCTGTCTTGCATAGAGGAAAAAAAAATTGTATGGATTGTCTTGTCTTTGCCAAGAAAGAAAATAGTTTTAGTTTGACGACGCCATAGAGTAATAGAGTTATTTACTCATTGACCTATGATTGACGCACCGCACTAGCACCGCCGACGCTTGATTAACAGCCAAGAGGCTTGTTTAATAGAGGTCAGTGAACCAAGGGTTAGCTTTCTTAGCTGTCAAAGCCAACAGTGGCTTTGCAAAAACGAGCTAACGCTCTACTTAGAGAAAGTGATAGCAAGATCAGTGATGTCATATGCTCGATTGAATAGATACACATCTTTTCGGTAGCTGCGATGATTTTAATGTTCATTAGAATATTTTATAACAACTATTGAAACTGTAGTCGGACTTTTAATTTTATTAGCTACAGTAAAATTACAGCTTTATGTGTTACAATGACTGAAATTGGCGTCTTTTTGTTTATTCGCGGTAATATAATCTTGTTTTTCTGGTACAGAATAGTGTAACAAACAAACTTTATTTGACGTATATCTCTAAACGCAGTCCGAAATGAGTTAATAAGTGAAGTAAAGTGTGGTGTGGTGTGTAAGTGTCATTTTACTGCAGCTAATAATAATTAAAAGTCGGAGTATAGTTAAAACGGTCAGTGGGTCAACCCTTATTTTGTGTTTCATTTGTCTCAAAATGTCTAGAAGAAAAAACTTTACTAACCAAATAATGATCTATGGTGATTTTATTTATGAAATGGCCACACTCATTTCTGTCATGCCGGATTTGTTTTATTTTTGCTAAGTGCTACTTGCTTGTTTTGTTGTGATTGTTTCCAAAGCGAATTTTGGCACCGACTGCGTAGTGGCGTCCTCATCGTTTGTTTGGTTATTTCTCATGGAGAACATAACGTGCTCATTTTTTGCATTTTCATTCTAAAATTAATGAAATAACAAACGATGAGGGCGCCACTGTGCGGTCGGATAATCACAAATTTATTTGTGAATAATTCTTGCGTTAACCACTACGAGATATATTAAAGACTCTACAGTGAGAAATTGACGCATTATGTTTTGTGTTACTTATTTTATTTTACGTATCATAATTGTGCATTATTGACGCTTAACCCGCTTAAGTGTTGTGTATTCCCACAATGGCAGGAAAGGGACATGTTAAATGCGCAAAATGTTTGTTAAAGAAGCCTCCAAAGAAGAAAAATATATATTAAAACACGTATAAAAAGTTAAAAACTTTGTTTTATTTGTTTTCTTTTGCAGAGAATTTTCATTTTGCAGTTTTTATCAAAGGATTTATTGTATATGTAATGCATATTCGTTAAATAAACTGCAAAATGAAAATTCGCTGTAGGTTTATTACTAAACTAAAGATAAATAATAGGTATCCCTCTGTCTATAATTCCCGCGCCTCACAACTTTCTTATGGCATAAACTGGAGCGTTAGTGTGCTCTCAAGTATGCTTTTTAGAAGCATTGACATCTATTACTTTTAAAATCATTGATAAGAAGTTGTCGTTCTTCTCCGCTCCGGTCACCTGTGTGCGACGATGTTTTTTTAGACAATTACAACACCTAAGAAAATTTATTTTGACAGAATAACTGCAAGCGAATTTCGACCTGCCCGCTTTCCACTTGGGATTCTACTCCCTTTGTCCACCTCTCCTTCTGTGTTTGACGGTGGTGCATACCATCTTTGATAAGTCTGTGATTGCTCTTGCATTATTTTATTACATTACTGCATTTTGCATTTACTAAAAACGCAAAGGATTTGTTCTCTTCACAAAATAGAAAAGAAAATTCCAGTATACTGTCCTATTGAGTTTGACAATGACACTTGACTGACAGCCATGACAGAAGAATGAAATGAAATGACAACAAAAACATAACCTATTTAATTTATAATAATAGACTCTTTGATTTACCTAACCTTATTTTATTATCCACTGCACTGCACATTTTTTAAATATTTTGGTTTTGAGTGAGTATTCTGTGCGTTCAAACTTCGTAAGTCATTGTTTTTTTTTCTTCAGCAGCATGCCTGCAGCATGACTATTTTAGTTTTTTTTTGTGATAATCTTACTCAATTCACGTGAACCTAACGTTTATAATAATCTGAATTTGGTCACATCATTAACATTATTGTAACTCGGTGACGATCTCTCGACCAATGTCAATTGGAAAAATTGGTTTTGCATTTGTATTATTTTCCTATCAACATTGATTCCCCATTATTTCAGCCCACGACGTCCACTGTTGGACATAGGCCTTTAGCGTCGTTTCCAATGTTTGCATCTACTTTAATACATTGTTTCTTGGTGAAGGTCCACCAACAGCTCCTGTATTTAGTATACTACCCTAAGTACCTACTTTATTTAGGTAACAATAGTATCGGACTTACACACTCGTCAATGACACGCTAGCCAGCAATCTCAAAAATATGTGATGACACATAATATTAATTAAACTACAGGCTCTAGAATTTACAGCCTTTGGCAAAATAATTCTTAAACATTGTTAACCTATGTAGAACAGAATATTCTTTATTATGTATACCATAAAATATTACAGATATGAATGAGTGTAGAAATTTTACAAGGGGTGACACAATGGGCGGTCGTATCGCTAAAAGCGATCTTTTAAAGACAACCTGGATGGATGTAGAGAGGAAGAAGAGACAATACTGTAGGCAGTCTGTGGTGTACCATTTACATATATACAAAAAAATACATACCTACATACACAAAACATAAGTCTATATAGATAAATAAATACAATAATAATGAAAAAACAAGTGCAAAGAACATAATAAATGACATTTAAGGAGAGAGATAGTGTTTTCTTACCATAGTTTTAAAAATGGACCAACAAAAGATTGGCAAACCTTATCGAAACAGGCAAGGTATTCCATACCCATATTGCTTGAACAGTAAAAGTTTTAACATATAAACACAGAACAAGTCGGTTTTATGTACTTACAGCAGTGTAACCCTTTCCTAATAACTTACCTTTTTCAGGTGATGGCAGACGCAGGTCCGTTTTCAAGCAGCACGGCGTTTTGCGCGCGATGTGGCTCCATTCTGCCTCTGCTACAAGAGTTTGGATCAGTCAGGTGCTATGCCTGTAAAGCTTCTTTTGATGCAGAGAGTAAGTTTATGAATTATCCTAATTTTAAGTTAGCTACATAATATCTCTATTTATCTTATATCTATGAGAAGTATGGAAATGGTAGGTTTTTCGAAACAGATTATTGGTGTTTAGGTATTTTAAGAACTTTAGACCTCTATCTTATCCTGTTGCAATCATGTTGGAAAACACAAGCCACCTGCTCGGGGCGGAGGAGGATTGATGCCACATAGGACTACAGCAAATGGCAAAAAACCCAAACCCCGGCGAAGAAAGAGATCCCTATAGATATAATTATGTTTTTCCCTTAAAGGCCGTTTGTATTGTAAAATAATTGGAATGCTCGTGTCTCAAAATGTTTTTTTTTAATCATTTTTATAATAAATGACATTCTGTTCCAGACTTCAGCGACCTGAAATTCAACTACACAATCCACTTTAACACTGTTTCCGTGGTGACGCATGAAAATATACTAAACACTGATGGTCCGGAGGGTCCCGTTGTTGAGAGAAGATGTCCAAAGTGTGGCAATGATAGAATGTCTTACGCTACACTGCAACTCAGGTCCGCTGATGAAGGACAGACTGTTTTCTATACTTGTATAGCTTGCAAGTAAGTAAAGTCATAATGAAATACTTAATGGAATTTATTTAAAATCCAAAATGTTTTTTTCAAACAAACATTATTATTAGACAACATTAACACACAACACAAACAAACATTAAATAACATTATAATTATTTATTATTATTAGAGATTAGTCCCAAAATTTACCTTTATTATCGTATTACACCTGACACTGCATTATGGAAATCCATACTAATAATTATTATAAATCCATACTATCCATACATCCATACTAATATTATAAATTCAAAAGTAACTCTGTCTGTTTGTCTGTATGTTATCTTTTCACGCCTAAACCACTGAACGGATTTCGATAAAATTTGACAGAGAGATAGATTGCATCCCGGGGAAGAACATAGGATAGTTTTTATCGCCATACCTCGCGGGCGAAGCCGCGGGCGGAAGCTAGTAGTAGTAATATAATATATGCGAAAGTGTGTCTATCTGTCTGTTAAGTTTTCACGCTTAAACCGCAGAATCAATTTAGATAAAATTCGGTATATAGTTAAAGAGTCTCGGGAAAGGACACAGGATACTTTTTATCCCGATATTCCCAAGGGATCGACACTTGACTTTTATAAAAAAAAAACAGCTTCTGCCCGCTACTTTGTCCGCGTGAAATTTCTTGTTCATCATCGCATTGCCTGGCCGCGCTATAACTTCGTTTTCACTTAGGGTTCTTTTTGACTTTTTCGTTTTGCTTAAATCTCAAGAGTCCCAGTGTTAAATAACCTATAGCCTTCCTCAAGAATTAAGCTATCAAATGGTAATTTTTCAAATCCGACCGATAGTTATAGAGGCTATAATATTAATTACTAACATGTATGAACTTTTGAATACATTATAGCAAATAGCTGTAACACAAAAACAAAAAAACAAAAAAATGAATGATCTACAAATGTTCAGTCAACAATTTACCATAATTACCTTATAATACCTACATGATCTGTCTTGGCACGGGCACGAACGTACAACCGGATGCGTCCCCGCATTTTCAAATTAACCAAAAAAACCGACTGCAGGTGGCCCCTCAGGCGTTGATTAGTACGTATTCTAGGGTTAATAATTATAATTAATACAATGTGAACATTATAATTAATTTGACAGATTTTCTGATGCATTTCTTTTATATTTATTTACAGATACAAGGAGACAGAAAATTCGTGAAGAAAGTTTATTTAAATGGTACATGTAAGGACTCTATTTTTTAAGTAAACTTTTATTTTAATAATTCTATCTTATTATTTTTTAATCATAAAACTCATCAATCATCCAAAATGTCCCTGTAGTTTCTAAAATAGTGTAGTAACTTTACTATATTTCATGTCATAGACAAATATTTCGATTGTTTAGTGTTTTCCCCTCTTATAGCCTTAAATCCTAATTTATCGGATATAGCTAGGTAATCCCACTACTTAGCAAGTCGACCTACATATTTTCTTAAACGCTAGTCATTACCCGCTTCTACCGATTCATTCAAGCCACAGGTGAAACTTACAGTTTCACATTCAGCACGCGCTGCCGTCGAAGAATCTAAGCATTTTTTTTATATGGAAAGAGACGAGTGATATGGTTTGGAGTGAGTGGGAAAGAGAAATGTGATAGTTTTTGATCGAGAGCGTTGCGGAGTCGAGATGAGACGGTAATTAATTTGATCAGTACGTTGCTTACGTATGGATAGTGATGTGCTGTGTCGATGTTTTGTTACGATATTTGACTTTGATGGC
Source organism: Gortyna flavago (assembly GCA_963669345.1). Classification (NCBI taxonomy): domain Eukaryota; kingdom Metazoa; phylum Arthropoda; class Insecta; order Lepidoptera; family Noctuidae; genus Gortyna; species Gortyna flavago. The sequence continues at coordinate 14,061,583 of OY770135.1, forward strand.
CCGTAGTCTGTAAATATGTGTAAATTGCATGCAATTCTTGTTTGAATAGATGCTATTCCGAAAGTAGAAGCTTCACACCGCGCCATCAATCAAATCAGCCTATCGCAGTCCACTGCTGGACTAAGGCTTCTCCCAGGCTGCGCCACAACACCCTGTCCTTCGCCTTCCGCATCCAGTTTGTCCCAGCCACCCTTAGGTCGTCCGTCCATCTAGCTGGGGGGCGTCCCACACTATGAGTTATGTTTAAGTCCCATGTAATAGGTGGTGATACTATTGCCATCAATCAACCCGGCGCAAATCCAGACTCCGGGCTGCTAATCAGAAATTCCAGATAGAAAAACACAATAACACTTAGCCCGACCTGGAAACCGAACTCAGTACCACATGCTCAGCCAGTAGACAAACGAGGCAGTCCTTATCCGTATCGAATCGTTCTTATATAAATCCGTTGTTGCTAAATGTAACTCTCTTTTTTTTTATAAACAGGAGTCATTTAGACTCGTTCCTAACCGATTGGACGGAAAAGGTACAGCACACGAAAAGGTGGAAGAATATAGGGGAGGCCTTTGCCCGGGAGTGGGACAAAATAGTCTCTAAGAAAAAAAAGAGCCAAGGGTTTAAACTAAAAACCAGCGCTCAGCAACCCTCTAGGGGACCTTAGCATAATGCTGACGTTTAAACCTTTGCGTCTGGTATTATAGATTTGTGTATGGGATTCTGTAATACTGGATTGGACAATAAACGTTATTCTATTATATCCTTATACCTGTAATTAACAATTAATGGTGAAGAATCCTTACTTAAAATGGAAGCAGTTTGTTTCAATGTCATTTTCTTTCTCTGTAATAACTTATAAGAGATCAGCATAGCATAAATAAAATGTGTTTCGTCAAGCACGTTCACGTATACAATTTGGCTTCTCCAATGTATGGAAGTCTTAAATTTCAAGATTTAAGATTCGATGTCTTCGATTGAACATTCTTATTTTAATCTAATTCTAACAACTGAAAAATATTGCATTATCACAATTTCTTAGGGAAACGTGCGTTAATAAGCAACATCGATTCCAGTAAAACGAGATTTGACGAGTTTCCGATAGTACAGTCACGTTCATTGCGTTATTTACGTTGGTGAGCAGATGAATTTAATAAACCTATGAAGCAACAGATTAGAAATATCCTTCAAAACAGTGTAACGCTACGCAATTAGGGTGCTGCTCTCCAAAAGAAAAATAAAAAACTGGCTTTCATCGGTGATTCGGTGTTAAGAATGACCACTGAGTATAATTTACCGAGTTGAATGGTTATTCCTAGAGGGATCCGTGTTTGTCTGTTCTTCACGTCTCTGACATGCTCTCAAAGCTGCACCATAAAATCTGCAACAAACTTAGCGAACAGTTCAGAACATTTTGCATTTGTCCCCAAGGCTTATTTAGGCAGTTACTATACGACTTTACCTGCTAGTTATCCACGATTTTCTCCACGGTTCCGTCGTATCGATATCGATGTGGCGTTCCACCTGTCACTAGTGCGGGGGCCGGGCGGCAGGTGCGCGCAGACGCGGCGGCGCGCCAGTCTCCCGCGGCCCTCGCTCCGACCACACGTCGCGATCACACCGCTTACTATCGACATCCCATAGACACGTGCGTGGCGCAACCCTAATCTGTTGTTCTATATAAAAAAACTGTGTTGTGTTAACCCCTTACCGCCCGGAATTAAACGAACATTCTTATAGGTAAGTTTTTTATACAACTTTTTTACAATCTCGAGTTTCGGGGATCAGTATTTGGGTTATGTTTTGGTTTCAGTATGATAATTCAGTAATGCGTTACCAATTGGCACAATAACGTGTTTTGAACGTTCGCAACGGTGAAAATCCGCTTTTCGCTTCGCTTTTAAGTGTGTCAGTGTGTTAGCATTTTCTTCGGTGCAGAAAAAAAAACGGAATGTTTCACTGATTCGGCTGAACTTTCATCGAATCTGAAGTGACTAAAATCCGCGATGCATTTGTTATTACAATCAATTTAATTGTCCCACATTCTCTTCGAAACGTTGTTAAAATTTATGAGCCGGCGAAGAATACTAAATTGTTCAGACGTTCGTATTTCGCGGCGGAAAGCTACATTTTGTAAACCATAAAAGATAAGGCCGGCTTGGAAAACATGGTTGTTTAAAGGCGCATACAAAAGACATCAACGCGCCACGCATGCGCACTGGGTCCGTGTCAGCGGTAGCTGTATTTTGTACACAAGGTTAGAACATGAGAAATACAATGCGGACTAGTTATGTACGAGCTACTAATCGTAATTATGATCATGTTAATCGCGATAATTTGTTGATCTGGGAATGGGAGAAACGTTTTAATTGTTTCACTGTCTTGTGAATCATAGATCGCGAGATTTTTTTTTTCATCTTGTATAGATAGATACTATGCTAAGATAAGATTCACTCATGTAAAAGGCTATAAATGCTCTATTTATGAAGTAAACTTTGCATGAGAACTGCATCGATCACCCCTTTGCAAAAAACAAAAACACTTCATTCTAGCTGCTTCCGTTAATTACCTACTGATAAAATCTCTATAAAAGTCAACTTGATTGTAGGTATATTCATACGTTTAAACTCTCTATAATATACAGTATGGAAACCGCATATATGCAATAAATTATAATAATATCACTAATGAAGGGAACAGCTGATTTTTTTTGGATAATTTATCGCCAGAAAAGGCTATAACAAGTATGTGCATTTATTGCATATATGTGGTTTCCATACTGGGCTGTGGAGGTCAGATAGGCAGTCGCTCTTTGTAAAATACTGGTATTCAGATGCATCCAGTTAGACTGTAAGCCGACCCCAACAGTTGGGAAAAAGCTAGGCAGATGCAGATGTTGATGTGGTTTCTAAATAACTAAACACACATAACACTTGTTAAAGCTCCACAAGTACTAGGTTTCATAAAATTTCGCTTTAAAATTGATTTAAAGTCCAATTAAAACTATTCTATCTTGTAAGAACATTCTTACACTGTCTGAACCTAACTGTTACACTGTATAGAAAAATCTTCTCAAACAGGCAAGTGAAGAGCACTATCGTGTTCACTGCATGGTGCCGATTTCAGCCCACCCATTTTTACAGAATAGCACCGCTGATATTATTTATTTCCAAGATGTTTCTTCACATTAAGAGCGGTTCTGCACTACATCCCATCCGAATCCGAATTAAAGATCCGACTTCAATCCGAATTGGGAATGTTCTAAATTCGGACGGATAGAGTTCGGATCTAGTGCGAAACCCCTCATTTCTCGGATTCGGATCGGATGTAGTGTAGAACAGCTCTAACTCAGTGGTGATACATTTAGGTGGCTCGATGAACTCATAATGACATAACAGTCTTCTTCACCAATGTCAGAACCAGTGAGAACTTGAGAAAACCTTGTGGCACGTTGTGAAAACATTATCCTGTTGGGTTGAGAGTGAGACTGACTAAATGTCATATTGCACATCGAGGCGCAAACTGAAACCATGAACCCAGCACATGTCCTGTATTCTAAACCCCCTAGGCCAAGGACGCCTAACGCAGGAGGGTTCAGAATCGTGTACTGAATAACACTTGTACCCTGTATAACTTGATATAGCTCTGCAGGACTATTCTGTAAAAATCTCACCGTGAGAACTTAAGCGAAGTGAGTTTGTAGTGAGCTGTCATTCCACCTGATACTTAGGGATTGACAGTGCACTCCAAGTCCAAGCTCACTTCACATAAGTTTTCACGGTGAGATTTTTACAAAATACATCGGCTGGACCATAACTTGTTCCTGAAAACATCCTGGGGGCAATCAAAAGTAGGATCAAAGTCAATGCATTTATTTCAAATAGGCACATAAAAGGCACTTTTGAACGTCAAAAATTACAATGAAATAGAATTGATTCTAGTCGCCCCTTCCAAAAGGTAGTTTTCGTATGGAGAAGAATGGGTAAGAAACTCCACCGTTACTCTTTTAAAATGTTTTACAATATTTTGCATACATTAATTATATAATAATAATAAATAATATGTGAAGACGATGCACCTAAAATAAAATTACTATACCACAATAGGATCACTATTCACTACTTTCTATTTCACAAAATACTTCACCATCCACAAAAAAAGCATCGCCAAAGTTCAAAGGTGCAAAATTCACTCGAAAGACGGAAAACGGCTCAATCGATTCACCTAATCGATTGAAATAATCGATCGAACTGTTAATTGAATTAATCAACCGATTGAAAAGCGAAGATTGTGGTATTGTATATCTGTTTAACTTGTTTAGCCTAGACCAATCTGAATCTGAAGGCGAACGAAGGTGAACACGGAGGTCTTTGACAACACCTCCGTGTCCAATTGATATTGATGGTTACGGACGGACCGACTTTGGCAACATTATAACCCCTCATCACCCCTATGAAGTGAATAAAATTGAAAAGGCAGTGCGGCCTGCAACTAACCTGTTGTGAATGTTTAAACAGTGCAAGTCGGTTCAGCGTCTATTGGTTATGGACATCGTGCACCTAACATGAACATACCGGTATTGTGGTTTTGGAAGATTCCTTGGGAACGTGTCGTGTACCTATTGAAGCTCAAAACGGAATTACATAGATGTTACGTAACTCAACGAACTGGTTATAAAGGATGACAGTATGTCGAAGATCAGCTGCTGTTACTGCTAAAACATCTACCTACCATACCCCTTGTTAATAAGTTACATTGGTGTTAACTTATTACGTACTAGATTTTGCCAACGGTTTCGACCGCGTGGAAGTCGAAAGTTATCCCACGGGAACGTACTACTCAGATAAAAAGTATGTGTTAATCCATGTTACAAACTATCTCTGTTCCAATTTTCATCGCAATCCCTTGAGCGGTTTTTGCGTGATTGAGTAATAAACATACAAACTTATACATTTTTAATAATAGTACGTAACAAGAACACTTGGTATCAGTTTAACATAAGTAATGAAAAAACTCTAAGCAGGTGCCCCAAATAACGGCTCTGAAATTTGATTAGATATGAATCTAATGAGTTAAAACCTGTAATTATTTAAACTCATAATTTATATTTAGATTTTGGTTACTTATATGCCGCTATTCCGTAGTAACATTAAATCTTCTTCATAAAAAGTGAAGTGCGTGAAATGGACTTGTTTTGCTTAATACACTTGATGATATTTTGAATACAGTTATTGTTGTTTGTACAAGTTTAGTCAAAAAATAAAGATAGAAGGTGAAGTTTGTGCCTGTAAGATCAGTGTTTGTACTTATTCAAATGGCATATCTTAACATAATCACCCTATAATGTTCCCACTGCTGGGACACAGGCCTCCTCTCTGTGAGAGGGAGTGGGCTGTAATCTACCACGCGGGCCCAGTGCGGGTTGGTGGATGTCACATGTCTTCGAATTTTCGGTTCTAGGCTAAGCCGGTTTCCTCATGTTTTCCGTCACTGTTTTGGGAAGATGCAAAAATTTCCTACAAGTATCTCTTGATATGAAAGTATAAGAAAGTCAGCCAAGACCTTATGACGTATTTCTTACCTTACAGACAAGGAAAAGCTAGCAGTCGTGTAATAACATCTTAGGCACATGAAATTCTAGCTGTTTCTGCGAAAACAAAACACCTACGATCTTCTTAGCGTGTCGATGGCAATCTAAATGGACCCGGCCCAGAATTCGGCTAGATATATATTATGTTTGGCGGCATCACTAGCGTCCATCAGTTCCTGTTATGTGTAGGCGACAGGACACGCACGTACGATGCCTCTGTTAATGCCGATAACCATACTGTGTATTAAACAGAAAAGTCTGTCAGCTGTATCACGCACATATTTTTTCCAAATTCCACGCAGTGAAAACTATTACGTCTGTGTGAAAATTAATTTGATTAGTCAATTAGGTACTTATCTATATTCGGCTTTCTATTGATTAAAGTTTTCACATCGAAGAATGTTGGGATTATTTAAATTCTATACTGCCTCTAACTTATGCTACTGTTAGAGTTTTGGTACCGGCCCTTCTTCAATTAATTAATTTATGACTGATGTTTGTGGCTTCAAGATTGTATATCATCATCTGCCTAGCCTTTTCCCAACTACGAATATGTTGGGGTCGGGTTCCAATCTAACTGGATGCAGCTGATTAGCATGATTGATCGACCCGTGCGGCTACTTACGTACGTACTTAGCCAGAAGCCCGTCCTTCAAGATTGTATATCAACTTACTTAATTGTCTTACCTTCAAATGTTTAATGTATGAATTTAAGACTAATCTTGGCAAGTTAAATGACGATATGGGACGACATTGTTACCATCGGGGTAAAACCTGGATGGGGCTGGCACAGGAGCGTGGGGATTGGCACAAGCAAAGACAGGGTTGCCCAACAACATAATCAGCCTATAACGGTCCCACTGCTGGGACACAGGTCTCCTCTCTGTAAGAGGGAATGGGCCGTAATTCAGCATGCAGGTGAAATCGGGCTATGGATGAAGTTACATGGTATGTAAACTAAAGGCTACACCCCAAAACTTAGATTTGATTGTGCTTAAGAGCTTAGTTAAAGGTTCTCTTGGACCCTAAACACGAATTAAAAGCTATTTCAAAATAAATTCAGCACACCCATCTACTTAACTCTAGCATACGGTATACGGTACATTAGTTGAATACCCTTTTTGGAAAAAACCTGGAATAAACAGATAAACGCTAGAAGAAACTTTGACAATAACCCAGAAATTACCTATCTAATAGGTACCTACATACCTACAAGTTACAACTGAGCATGAGAAATGTATGCAAAATAAACGTTTCGTAGCCTTGCCTTAGTACCTACCTAGTACCTCATTGTTAGTTACTGTTCTATCGTAAAAATAAATACGTTACCCGACCTTCATTTTATCAATAAGTTTAATATAATAATTATAAATATAATAATTTATAGAAAACTTGCATTTGGTCCTTGAAGCCTTCATGATTTTTATCTTGGTGTAAGTTTTAATTAATAATATCAACATAAGGATTTTTCTCTGTATCTACCAAATTTTTTCATTGATACTAATTACAGAATCGCCCATGTTCCCACTGGTGGTGTGGTGGTGGTTCCCATAGGCCCATAGGGGGTAGGTAGGTGGGGGTCAGGTAGGGGGGTAGGGGGTAGTTCTCAATGAGAGGGAGCCGTAATCTAATTTATATAATTTGCTTTTTTTATTGGGATACAATGCGGTCGATGAATATGGCTGGTTAGAACATAGGCTCGCCGAACTTTCACGCATGTTCTCTCACTCACTCATTTCTTTCCTAAATAACGTTATTGCACGGTCTTCTGAGCAAAATTCGAACCGGCCATGAGTCATTGGCCGTATTGTACTATAGGATTCAAGAATATGACTAACAAAAATGTGGCCAAAGAACTAAGGCCTATTTTGAAGTATTAATGCCATGATTCCAGTATGAAAAAGGGATGGTGCTATCTCTCGCACTGGAATCACGATGTCATTACAACGTCATAATACGGCACGGTGAATAGTAGACACTTATTGCTTCTGCTTGGAGTAATAAATGCTTGGACCTGAAAGTGAATTCTCGTTTCCATTAAAAGCGATATTTTATTAGGCTGTAAAATTAATAATTTCTAGACCATAAAGATAAAAACATCCTGTATATATATAGATTATAAATAGTAAACTGATTTTTTTTTACATAAGTACAGCCGATCGAACGGCAGTGGTAACAAATCCAGGATAAGCTTGTCTCGTAGGTATTCTTTTGAAACTCCGTACTACTCTAGGCCAGCTCAAGCTGAATGTGTGAACTGGGGGCCTAAAAAGGCCATTTTGGCAGAATCATAAAACAATTCATATTACGCAATTCATCTGTTTGACAGTTTCACACCTATATATCTCTGAAGGGTTAGGCATAATCTGTAGGTAGTTTACAATTTACTGTACCTACTTGATCCAGACACTTTTGATGTGTGTAGTCAGATAAAATTTTGTTCACGCGACTTCTTTCAATGCAGCAGTTCCATAGCCAATACCTATGACGTTTGTATCATTTGACATCACACTAAATCGAGACTATCTCATAATAACAGAAGGCCAATTCTCTTCAAAATCTAGTCGCAGTGTCATCTTGGCACAAACAAATGTCAAAAACATGTCAAAATATAGGGTTTGAGGTATTTTTGACAGATAGAGACTGAGATCAGACTGTGAACGTTCTTAAAGATTCGAGAATTGCCCCTCAGTTTATGCCTAATAAAATGCTTTTGACACCTCACCGCAATAATAAAACGCAACATCTGTCTGTCAATCCTATAATGGGATTATAACTCGAAAACCACTTAACCTATTTACGTGAATTTCTTAATTTTATTGGTTCTGGCTAGGTGTAAGTACCTAGATTTATTAGTCTACTGCAGCGTGGTAATGACGTAACACACTAGCAGTAGCAATGGCTTTAATTTTGACAGTTCAACAACATTCATTGCGTGATTTACGTTGATAAGCAGACAAATTTTCGAACATACGAAGCAATGGATTAGGGTGCTGGTCCAGCTAGTCTATAACTTACGTAGGGCCCTCGAAAACGCAAAATAACGCGAAGTAACGCAAAATTAATGTGATAAATTGTCACGTACGTAAACTGAATGATTTAATCTCATCACCTACAAGCCTGCCCGCGCGATGGCAACTGGTAACTGTTTCACACTCAACAAGAGACCGTAAAATATTTCTGTCTGCGGTATTTATTTATTTATGTATACTTTATTGTACATCAGAAAATACATAACAACAAATACAATTATCACTACAAAACATACAAGGCGCGGCCTTATCGCTTTCTGCGATCTCTTTCATACAACCTTGCGGTATTTGTAAATTAAACTTTATTGTAAAACTAGCTGCGCCCCGCGGTTTCACCCGCATAAGTGTCGATCCCGTGGGAATATCTTGATAAAAAGTAGCCTATATGTTAATCCAGGGTGTTAGCTACCTCCATACAAAATTTTATCAAAATTGGTCGAGCCGTTTAAGCGTGAAGAAGTAACAAACATATAAACACACACAGACACTCACGCACAAACTTTCGGCTTTACAATATTAGTGTGAAGTTCTAAGTTTAGAATACAAAAATATACTAATTTAATGTTCCACAAATACAATGTTAACAATGAAAACGCAGGTAATCGACAGACGTTGCTGTTAACATTTATAACTAGTCTTCCAACTCTCACTCGCTTGCGAAGTCAGTCAGTGGCAATAATGGGTGGGTTCCGTATGTTTTTAATGGTGTGTCTAGTTTCAACTTGAGTTGAAAAAAAAACCCCATAACCTAATTGGTATAACTATATGAATTTTGTAGCGTGTTTTTATAGTTCATATTCCTTCGTATTTATAAACGTTACGTTAAAGTTAAGTAATGATTAGCGTCTGATTACTTTTTTGACGTTTAAACGTCTCTTAACTTTAAGCAACACTTATAAATACGATAAGTCTAACTTTTTAAGAACAGCATTTGGTATCATCAAACAGTACCTTACGACCTAAATTAGATTTCTTTAAAAATACCTAACTTATAGCTACCGTATTCTAATTATATCAACAGTTGTAAATCCCCAAAATTGTCTTTTGACATTCAGAAACACACATTAAAAAAGACATGCATTTATTTACATTTTCCAGCCAACAATATTCATAAATTCTGATTAAATATTACCAAACCCAATTTACATTTATTGTCATCAATGTTTTATTCACTTTCCCTAAAACCATGTCACACAAAAAACAATAATAAAAAATCAAAACCATCCACGGGCCCCTAAATATTGCGGTGCGGCTTCGAGCTAGCGGAATTCCATAAAATCATGATTAATTTATTAATGTTATACTGCTCATCGCCGCGCTCTCTCCTCTAAATGGGCCTTACGCTTCGGTGGCCCGGCCGTATCCTCGTCAGAAACAGTTACTGTGTTATAAGTCTTCGGATTATTACTGTTTGACACCTCCGATTTGGGACCTGGACAATCATTTAAGACGTTTTATATTTTTCTTGAAGCAGGCGGTGAACCAAATGCCACTTGGGAGAAGCCTGTGTGACCTTTTTCTAGCAAGGTACCTTTACAGGTTGAGTTCATTGATTATTATTTTGCTTCTGTTGTTCAGAGTTGTGTTATCTCTTCTGAATTGGGTTTATGCTTCGGTGGCCCGGCCATATCTTCGTAAAAAAGAGTTACTGTGATATAAGTCCTCGAAATATTATTCTTTGACACCTCCGATTTAGGAATTGGGTTCGTCGGAAAGTGTGAAAGATTTAGCTGGTCTTTTTCAGGGTTCTACCGTCCTCTCTCCTGTCTCCTGAGGTACTTTGGCACTGTTATTTTTCTCTGAATCGTAATTTGTTGGCCCAGCCACATCCTCGTTGGGAACGGTTACTGTGTATTCTTTGGATTTCTAAGGTTTGACACAAAGTCTAAAGTGTTTATGATTATAATACTGCCATTTGTGCTTTTTTCTCTTAAAGATATGTTAGCTGGACTGCATACTCGAAAGTATAATTTAGGTACTAGTAGCTCCCCGCGGTTTAACCCGCACAAGTTTCGATTCCGTGGGAATATCGGGATAAAAATATATATCCTGTGTTAATCCTAGTTATAAACTATCGGTGTGCCAAATTTCATCCAAATCCGTACAGTAGATTTTGCGTGAAAGAGTAACAAACATCCGGATGGATGGATATCCATCCTCACAAACTTTCGCGTTTATAATATTAGTAGGATTAAGTAGTACCTAAGTAGTATATAGTAGGATTAGTATTCCCGACATATTTTGTTTTTGACACTCCTGGATTCAACCATGGGTCTTGGAGCAATACGACGTGAGCTCACTTCTTACTCTTGTGTTGGTTTTTGAGCTGGTAAGTGCTCTCCGTTCTCCATGGGGCAGTGGAGTGATGAATTTGAGTCCTATTGTTTCCAAAATTCATAGGTATTGAGTCATTTTTATTTCAACAGCAGTTCAGTCACATCTAACCATAAAATGTTTGTGCTTAACCTGTGTCACTTTTACCATTTCGCTATCATTCTCGTACAATAAAACTTTCTTGTAGTCATACATGTTTTCTCAAACATGCTCTAAATAAAGCCAACAAAAAAGCTATTTAAAACACCGCCCAACAAGCGATACAGTCGAGTAAAGCACGTTCAAGCAAGTAAACATTTCACAACATCGTTTCTCGTACAGTAAACCGCTACCGTTCGAAATGAGACGTGCGGCTCGGTCCGAAACTAGCGGTACACGAGAATAATTAGTAGGCATTATACTTAAACACGACACGTGGTGTATGTGTTACGGGTGTTTCTTTGATTAATAGGTTAGTGAATTCTCTTTCTAATATCCTTAATGAAGTTGGTTAATTAAAGTGCCTGATTCTTATGAGAAACGAGCGTTTACGCCGTACGGCATTTCGTACAAACTTTCAAGCGATTGTTTTTCGAAATGAATGAACGGATTTTAATGAAACTTTATACGCATAAGCAGGATACAAAGGTCTAAAAAGTTAGCAGAGAACATTTTAGAAAAATTGTGTTACAGCCAAATTAGACCGATTTTTAAGTTTCCATAGAAACACAGATTTCCAGTT